>OX335677.1:8668333-10052500 GCA_946894065.1 Acleris literana
ATTATAAACATTCTAATTGATAATTTTGTTTGTTCTAAAGTCATTTATTTCTATTACTTTTAAATTTCTTAATTGTAATATTAGATTTTGTTGGAATTAACTGGACAGACATCGTTTGTTCCGTTACAAACCCTACACATTTCGAATCGAAAGTAAGCAGGTGTGTTATTCTCTCAAAAAACGGCGGCCGGTCGAACGGACGAGCGAATAAAAGCGGCGAGTTTAAGTACTCCCGTCCGACCGAACAAAACATATGTTAGCGCGTGCATTGTCAATTAGGGAGCCTTATACGTTCGTGAAGTCATGCTGCCAAATTGAATACACGCGCTAAAATGTGTTTTGTTCGCTCTGTCGGGACTACTTAAACTCGCCGCTTGGACCTTCACTCGAGCGAACGATCACCTTTGCTTGTTGAGAGAATCACCACCCAGAAATGTTGGCTGCGTTTGCATCTTGGCCATTACTGGACGTTCACTACCTGAGTGACAAATATAATTCAATTAGTTTAACCGTTTATGACTGATTACTAGGCAAACATCCATACAGCCACACAAATGAGGAAAGGTTTAATCGGATATAGAATAAACTGAATACATTAACATTATCTACATTGTTGAAAAATATTTTAATTGATTAAAGAACTGAACCGGAACCCAAATTTAAATTAACTGTTTCATTGGGATTTGTTGCTTTTGACGGGGTACAAATTTAACCTGTGACATAATTATGCACTCGCATCATACAACCACATTCTATAAGTAATATACTATTTTTAAATGCCTACGTAAGAGCATTTTATTCTATGTTTTTTAAATAAATATTATTTTAAGACATATAGCAAAATTTACCACGATTTTAAGTTTAGTTTTTTTTTAGGAATTTGAAACACAGTAATGCGTAATGCGTAGGTAAGTTAGGCTATTTGTTGACACTCCAAAAATCATAAATTCCCAACCAGCACTTTGTAAATTATACTATACTTTTCTTTATTTTTCTTTTGTTTTTTATTAATTGTGCTAAATTGTCGATGCTGTATAATGGCTAAGTAGGAATTTCTGCTTTAAATATGTTTATGTAAGGTATTTGCATGTGGTTTATGTATTTATTTTGCCACTAACTATAATTATTTGTTTATATATATATAGTTTTTCCTTTTTAGGTACGGAACCCTACAAATATATCATATAAATTATTATGTGTATCAGTTTTGTTAACATTAAGGTCATCTACACATTTACACCTACGAATGACAAGAAAGCTATTAAGCAAACTTAATTAGAACAAAGTAGGTAATTAATGTCTAGTCCCGAGATCTGGTTCGCGCGGGAACCACTCGCGGTCACCCACGCTCTTACTAACATCACTTAAAAGGAAACGGAAAACTTCTGAACATTTACACTTGTTTTGCGGTGAACATAGCCTGTTTTGTTACAGAATTCACGATATAATACGATACTAAGTTATTCATTAATTATTACATAAGTTTAACATTCAAGCAAGTAAAAAAAACAGTCAGATTTGTTAATAATAAATGCGAATTGAAAATTATTTAGCGTGAATGAAATATTATCTTACTAATATTATAAATGCGAAAGTTTGGATGTTTGTAACTCAATCACGCCAGAACAGCTGTTTGGATCTGAATGAAATTTGGTATAGATTATAGTCTGGAATAGCATAGCACAAAGGAAAACGGGACATTCTTCGAGGCAATAGCGATAAACAACTTCTACGGAGTAAAGCTAGTAATTTTATATCATACTAGCTTTTGCCCGCGACTTCGTCCGCGTAGAACTCGTTTATCGCAGTTAAGTAAATTAATAGTTTTAAGTAATTCTATAGTTTGACGTCCTCCCTGGCAAGAATGATCTTTCAAACACATGTAATATTGAGCTCGAAATTTACCGTGACACCAACTTTAACCATTAACTCTTACGGGAGGGCACTCCCGATACCTCGAAAGAGTTCAGGAACTCTAAGGGTAGGACGTGACTTGCTCTGTGTCTATCACATTGTCTACCAAGAGATACTCCACAACATCGCCTTCTACATGAGACATATTTTTATATTTATCCGCCCGACAATTTAGTTTGTCGGTGCTAATATCGCCCTCTCGCACAAACATTCCCTTTTCTTTATATTGTTTTTTAGATCGGGGTACACGTAATTTTTTAGATCATCTGTGTTTTGTACAATATTACAGAATTCGCGGTTTAATGTATTCAAATCGTTACTATCTCTCGCCATACGATCTTCGCCAATTTTTAGTAGAGCTGCCGCATATATTGCCCCGACTGTGTATCATGGTGTACTCGTAGTTCCTGGCATATTTGTAGTGAGGTATATTTTTTATATTTATACCCATATCGATGGGTCCTACGTAAGTTATCGTAACCCACAAAATGGCAAAATTCGGTTTATAGCAAAAATGCATTGTATTATTCCATTATTATTAGTATCTAAAACAAAAATAAACAAATTCGTAGTTTAAACCAGTTTTTAGAAACGTAAACTGTGGTATGTTTCAAACGGCTCCGACGTTTTCTATCGTAAGTACCTTGGCGACAAAGTACGCGGGACGGCGCGGGGAGCGCCGCGGGCGCTTACGCATCGCATGTGTCACTTGCGACCGGCTACGCGGGGCGGCGCCTGTGTTCATGTTTTAGTTGGGTATTAACAAAATTTGTGGTTTAGATGCTCCATGTGAAACGTAATATTAACAAAAACTCAGGTTATGCAAATAAAGTACCGAACGTTTCGTCGAAAACGAAATTATTATACGAAAAAGCCATAGCCCAAATACGAAAAACAGTTGTAATTCAAACGATGAGGCTGTGGGAGGAGAAACTCCCAAAGAACAAAGACGTAGAAATAACACTGCATCGGATACATCTACGAAATCAGGTAAGTGCATTTAGATTTCAATTTTTTTATTCTATATTAATTTAATTGTAGGTTCCAGCGTACAATATGGTAACTATTACTAACGGTCATTTACGTTGGAGCCTAGCATCTAAAAGCTATTGTATGTATGACTTACGATTATTTACGATGTGTTTTTTGTTAAAAAAACATGTGGTACAATTACTTACAATAGTATACTTCGGATTGTGATTCATTTTATTTGTTGTAAGTCTTACTTGCTATAGTTTACTCCGGGTGAGAAATAAACATACGATATTATACCGATTACCAGTTACAAATTTTGCCTTCATTTTTATTTTTCTTACAGAATATTCACTTCCATTTGGACCTGATCACCGGTCAATGCATCTACCTACTTGGAAAAGTGTATTCAGCGAAAGTGACAAGGAAATCAGTGACGATCCTCAAGACAAGGATGATGAGGCTTTGCTTTACAACGCACCGCATGTGCAAAAGCATGTTATTATGTTCTAATGATACTAACTTGGCGCAGAGTAAGCTTATTGGTTTTATTAGAATCGCTGACTTGGGTATGATTTTGGGTTATAAGAGGCACGATTTTTTCTTTAAGTACACCTCTATATTGAAACCCCCTTACTAAACGTTGAGTAACGGTGGTATAGCTATACATTTTTTTGTCCTTATCTGTCATTGTGAGATTTTAATTTGACAAATAATGACAAAACATTGTATAGCTATACTACCGTTACTCAACGTTTACTAGTAAGGGGGTAAGTGTTTTTAGCCTTTTATCACATTGCGCTACGATACCCTCTAATAGTGGCGTGCTCGTAACCAGGTCGTTACTAGTAACAATTTGCTACTCAATGCTAAGAAAATTAATTATATTAAGTTTGCTTTGCCTAATGTTAGACCGGTAGAATCTAGAGGTATAGGTCGGAATATTTCTAAATGGTTGGAGATAAGGTGCTTTTCTTAGGGATAACTATAGACAAAAACTTGCAATGAAGTGGAGTATTGCAGTACCACCAGGTAAATTAAGTTCGGCAGCTTACGAGTATGCTGTCAGGAAAATCAGGCAACTCACCAATGTTGAGGCAGCTCGCTTTTTATGTTATTTTCGTAGTGTTATGTCGTACAGTATTCCGGTTTGGGGAAAAGCTGTTGAAATACAGACTATATAGCAAATAAATCAGATCCATCATCTCGCACTCCGTTTTATTCAAATCGTTTGTCTATTTCGAAAGCAAACATTAATGATTTCTAATTTTAATTTATGGCCTTCACTCCTGTTAGAATGTATCTTGCCAATGTCCAGTTACTTATAGACACTTCCAAGGACTTATTAGAGAAACAAGTCCATGGATATCACACGCGAGGACAATTGTTCGGTAAAAGAGTATTTTCTCTAGTGGACTAAACAGAAGCACATGGGGTTAGCTCCACGCGCTTCTGTTAAGTCCAAATGATGATTTATTAAGTTTAGAGGTATGCAGTAACCAGGTTCAATCTTAAGGACTCAAAGTGTTTTTTTTAAGACTTTTATAAATTAAACATAAATTAGTACAAATACATAAGTCCTAACGTTTACCAGTGTTTATCGCCAAATTAGATTAATGTACAAATTAAGACTCATTTATTTTGTCTAGAATTGTTTAGAATTTTTGTTTGTTCATAATATGATTATTGTTGTTTTATTATTGCTCTTATATTCGTTTGACCTCGAAATAACTGCGGATTTTGTTTCGGTATTAAACTGATCTCATTAAATTTATGATGATATTATGATTTAAGAACTGGGGGTTTCCATGACATACTAAAGCAGTTCAGCTTAGGTTGAGAGAAAGGAACAGAGCTGTATAACTGCTATAGCTCTGTCACTTTCTTTCATCCTAATTTGAACTGCTTTAGTACGTCATAGTAACCCCTCTGGATATAAATTCGGGGTCAATAGAAATGATAAAACAAAACAAAACCAAACGGGTCTGTTAACCATTATTACACCATAATCACGTACTTTTGAACGTCGCGTGAGGTATACGATGCACGCGCTTGATTGTTACTTTTACATTCAGCTTAAGATTGAATAACTATTAACCATACGTTTTTTTAAATCATATCTTATTTGCAGAAATATTGTGGTTATGTGTCAAACAATACTAATTTGTTTACATCTGTTATCATCCAACCCCGACTTCAAAGGTATTATATTGTCCTATTCGTGTGGCATCAAAATAAGTGTGGATTTTGTTATGGTATTAAATTGATCTCATTAAAACTGCGGTTAAGGTTAAGCGCATTTAGTACATAATTCGGTGCTTATCAACATTTAAAACCATCTCAAAAAATACTATTAGTAGGTAGGTACTTTAACAAAAAGAGATAATCTATTCACCGAAGAATACAAAATATTTTGTCAATATAAATAAACGTTTTTTAACTGAAGTAATGTGTTTTAATACTTATCCATCTTAAAATAACAATTAAAGTATATTTTTTTTAAGATTCTATACATTTTTGGTTTAACTTCCCGTAGTACATTGTGGTATGTTCTACATTAGGATAGCACTATTGCCACGTAAGTTATGGTTTGTTGTACTTACGATATTTTATGCGCAAGCTATTCCGACGTACAACATGGTTAGTATCACAAACAATACTTATCGAAACCTTTAATACACTTAAAAGTATCGTAAGAACAATCGCAGCCAAACCAAGGGCTTTTTTAAAATATTAGTAAGATAAGTTTACACACTAAATTATTGTTGACATTCGTACCAAATTTTAACAGGATCCATTAAAAAATGGATCTACGGCATCAATTTTCAACTTTAAACTGCTCTCCTGTAAAGTTGCGTATTTCAAGTTACCATAACTTACGTAGGACCCATCGATATCGTAGATGCCGAAATGCATTTATTTTATCCGCTGGTGTGCCCCTAGTTATCACCGGTAGATGAGAATCTTGTCTAAATTCGCCGTCTCAAAGCACTATCCCATGATAGTTTGGTTGCTCTTAAAATATCCATCATAGTTCAATATTACATATATTATATTATGAGCCTTAATACTAATTATAATGTAGGTATCTATCATTATAAATGGCGGAACTCCCAAAAATCATTCGTGGCCGCTGAAAAAAAAAGACAATATTCTTCAAACAAATTTACCCAATGCCCATTAATCTAATTCGGTTCCGCGGTTAATCCGTGAAAGCGTAACAAACAGACAGATGACAGACATAATTGAATTGCCATTTTGAATTTCTACCTATACTTTCACATCATTTTCGAAATCTGCGTCCTCAAAATCTAAGAAAATGACAATTATGTCCACTTTTTAAAAAAGATCATGGCCTCCATCTTGAATTCTAAATTTGACAAAATTTTCATAATCTGCGTCCACAAAATGTAAGAAAATGATAAAAAATTACGACTTTTCAATACATCATGACGGCCATTTTGAATTCCAAATTTGATATCATTTTTGAAATCTCCGTCAACGCAATCTAAGAAAATGACACCCATGATGACTTTTTCAAAAAACACCAAACATTGTCGTTATTCCCTGGGAAACTTTTAAATTTTCCGGGATGGGATTTTTCTATGTGTTAATCCAGGGTATAAGCTATCTCCATTCTAAATTTCATCCTAATCCATCTAGCCGTTGCAGCGTTAAGGAGTAACTAACTAAAAACCCCTTATACCCCTTTAGGGGTCGTTTTTTCTAAATCGCTGAAAGAAGTATTTTTTATTTATAAACAGTAGCCTAAATATCAATTTCCTAATGCAGCCATTTCGATATCTCCCAGTTTTACCGAAATCACTGAAAGTTTTTTTTTAATGTTAAACAGTATTAAACAGTAGCTTAAACAACAATTACCACGTTTCCAAATAAAAAAATTAACATAAATGACCAAATTGTCATACAAACTACCATCCCAAATCTCACCCCCCTAGGGGTGATTTTCGAGATACATATTTAAATCTAATTCAGTTCCGCGGTTTATCCTTGAATGCATAACAAACAGATAGACGACAGACATAATTACTTTGACGTTTATAATATTAGTATTGATTTTCTTTCTACAGCAATATTATGTATACCTATCGATGTATAGTTTTTTTACCCCTTGAGTATTGTTTGAAATTACATTTTAGAATTAAATAACCAACCAATTCGCCGAAAAATTTAATGCCTTTCCGTAATTATTTTCAAGTGATCATAATAACCACCCTAATATTAAATAACAGCCGTAGAATTAATACGCCGTGAATAGTGAATAGTATTGAAAATAGCGGAAAAAAAATTAAAATCTGGATATGTCAACGCTGACAACTTCAATCTGACACCGCTCCTTTTGATATAGACTAACAAAACTGAATGTAGGTATAAAGCCTGTCTCATGTTGTCACACTGGATGGCAAAAGCCATAGGAGAAATAAATTATTCAATTGCGCAATTTTGCCGCATCCACGCCGCCAGCTTGAATTCTAAATTTGACATCATTTTCATAATCTGCGTCCCCAAAATGTAAGAAAATGATACCAATGACGACTTTTTCAATAAACATCATGGCGGCCATTTTGAATTCCAAATTTGATATCATTTTCGAAATCTGCGTCAACGCAACCTAAGAAAACGACACCCATGATGACTTTTTCAAAAAACACCAAACTTATTGTCGTTATTCCCTCGGGAACTTTTAAATTTTCCGAAATGGGATTTTCCTATGTGTTAATCCAGGGTAAAAGCTATCTCCATTCTAAATGTGATCCAAATCCATCCAGCGCCATCGCAGCGTGAAGGACGAACAAACGAAAACTCCCTTTTACCTCCTTTAGGGGTAGTTTTTTCTAAATCGCTGAAATTAGTATTTTTTATTTATAAACAGTTGCCTAAATACCCATTTCTAAATTGCTTATTTTAAAAATAGCTAATCTCCCATACAAATTTCTACCCCCTATTTTAACCCTTTAGGGGATGAATTTCCAAAACTCCTTTCTTAGTGCACCCCTAGGTACCCAAGGAATATTCCCTTCAAATTTCACGCCCCTAGGTACAGCGGTTTAGGCTGTGCGTTGATCGATCAGTCAGCCAGTTTTACCCCTTTCCATCCCTTCAGGGATGAAATTATCAAAAACGCTGAGACACGTATACATTAATTTTCAATTTTCAACCTAAACACACAATTTGAAAAATCTAACTTAAACTAAAACTGACGGACTTTCATACAAATTTTCATCCCCTTAGGGGTGGAATTTCCAAAAATCCTTCCTTAGTGGATCTTTACACTATATAAGGTATCTATGTGCAAAATTTCAAGTCTCTAGGTCCAGCGGTTTAGGCTGTGCATTGATGTATCAACAATCAGTTTTACCCCTTTTCATCCCTTCGGGGTTGAAATTATCAAAAACGCTGAGACACGTATACGTTAAAATTCAATCGCCAACCTAAACGCAAAATTTGAAGCGTCTAACTTCAAAACTGACGGACTTTCATACAAACGTTTATCCCTTATTTTACCCCCTTAGGGGTGAAATTTCCAAAAATCCTTCCTTAGTGGATCTCTACACTATATAAGGTATCTATGTGCAAAATTTCAAGTCTCTAGGTCCAGCGGTCTGGGCTGTGCGTTGATATATCAACAATCAGCTTAGCATTTTATATAATAGATTAATATACATCATTAAGATTTGCTATTCTGTTTATTTTTTGAGCAAGCAGAAGATCCTTAAGATGGTAATGAAAAGTGATGACATGCTTTTGGGCTTCAGACCCTTTTATTGCTCCCTTTCTATCGCTGCAAGCCACGGGATAAGTGCAAAAAACATGGGAAAGTATTCGTTAAACTCAATTAGTAAAAGTAAATCTGCATGTCAGTCGCGAGAAGCCTGTAAGCCAAGGGTTTCCCCAAGGGAGCATTCTAGGGCCTACACAGTCCCAGATGTCAGCGTCTGTTACTGACTCAAAAAACACAATATAAACTACAGTAGGTAGAAACGTGAAATTGGGAGTATAATACTCTGTGGTGAGATGCATTAATTAAGGATTTTTCGAAATCCAATCGAAGATAAGGGAGCAGCGGGGAGTTAATCCTATGCTTACGGAGTCGTGGGTACTCACGCATCTACTAGTTACAATAAAATGTGCAACAACTCGAGCATAAACATAAAACCATAGTTTTTAAATCAGCAATAAACCTAAAACCTTTATTTTTAAGACTCATTAAATTATAAAGAATATTGAATGTAAATCAAAATAATTAAGAGATCATCAAAAGCTTTCGCCGACTCCTTTAAAGAAAACTGACAGTACAATACCAAGTAACTCAAAGTACAAAGAGACGTTTTCTAATTTGTAACCTTAGAGGAAACAAATAGGGTACAATGCTTTGCTTTTAGCGGTGAATGGAACTCCGATACTAAACTTACAGAAGCTTTCTCTAAGAATATTTCACAGTGCTAATTCAACACAATATCAACTCGAACAACTTGCTTGTTTTGTTTCATGTTCATTAAAGGAGTTCTATTAAAGTAGATTTTTCGATATAGTTGTATTTTGAGTTGTACGGTGTTGATCAAGTAATGCGATTGCACGCTCAGAGTAAATACACAATACAGGAGCAGATAACTCGGCAAAGGAATACAGAAAAGAATATTTTTTATTAAATTTTCTGCAAACCCTAATATAAAATAAAGTATCTCTAAACAATAGCTGTCTGTCTGTTTAGCCATTTAGTACTTTTATTATTACGCAATAGATTTTGACGCATTTTCTTAATGTCATCCGAAAGGTCAATAATGTTTGAAGATTTTACCCAGCCAAAACCAGAGGGGTCGTTAGTAAGGTAAGGATGTTATATATAGAGCAAAGAAAAAAAATGTTTTATTTATTTGCGCAGGCGTGGCAACGATAAAGAAGATCTAGTGACTGACAAATAGACGTTACGTTTTATCACGTTCTTAATATGAGAACGTTTCGACTTTTCTGCATTCCATAGTAAAAATAGGTTTTTTACAACACATTACCCATAAAGAAATATTCTCACCTAGCACGTAACCCGCGAGTAATGGGTTCTTAACGCATAAAATTAAGATATTAAGCCGTAAAGTTGAAACGAGTGAGCAACTGTACCCTCATTACAACGCCTCATATTTCCTCCGCTAATACCTACCGTAACCCGCGGACAAATCACTTAGTATGGTGCACAAATACATAAGTCCAAAATTACTAAGCGAACTTTGAAAGTTCAGAACTTTCTTGGTTGTTGTTTTGGAGAACATTAAACTCGAATAGCGACGTGTATTAAATCATGGGTTTCCTTAACTGTCTTAACCTCTTAATACCTCTAAATAGTTGTTACAAATTCAGTAGCCCACAGGTAACAAAAGGATAATAACCTTCTTAATGCTACTAACTGTTGTGTAATCTGATGATAAATCCTCGGAAGCGAACCTTAGAATTACCACGCGATTATATTGTTGGTGGAACGTAACGCATTTGCAGACCATACCGGAGCCATAAATATTCATATAGCCCGGACCTCAACTCAACCCGAACCTCTAGGCCGCTCGTAAACTCCCATGAACCTAAAACACGAATAAAATGCGACCACCGACCGAACACCTACAATTCAAAAATACATTTTTGAATTCCATCCCCCGTGAGTGTTGGCCGTTTATTTATTTAAATTAAGAACGCACGCGTAAACCTAAACCAGCCAGTAATTCTTAATCCTTCCTGGACGCGGACTATTAAAAAAGGTTAAATCCAAACATCGTTACGTTATTAAAATTTTAATGAATTCAGGCAAACGTAAAAGTAACTGTTTGCTAATTAAATCTGAAAACAGATCATGAAACTCACTGAATAAAATCACTTATTGCATAACAGTCGCGGTTGAAGTTAATTGGCGTATAATTAACTGGTGTTAACCAATTTTCGTTGTACAATAGCGGGATTAACAATGGCTAATAAGTTGATTAAGATTAAAATGCACAACATTTATCCCTATTTTTTGTGCGAGAAACACTCATTTTTAATGTGCATGAACGAACCTGTTAGGCAAAGAACTTTAAATTAGCTGTAGTTTCGAGTATAATTCACTTAACGTATAATTTAAACATCTGTTAAACAATAGTACACAACCTTAACTTAAAGTAAGTCAGCCATACTGTAAGTTTAGGTTTTGTTTCAAGTCTCAACAAGAAATGTCACTCACAAAGTAAGATCTTAGTTCCACCTAAGCTTGGGTCAAGCTAGGCTTAAAGTGTCACTTTGACTGCTGGTCTTAGGCTAGTGACTAACTATCTATCTAAATATTCAAATTCAAACAACTAAAGTACATTTATAAACAAAATATTCGTACAACTTATGTATACTTAGGTAAAAACTTAAGTAAACCCCTCTTGTGGTTGTATTGTATTCAAACGAATATGGAATTGACGTCAAATTTTAAATATATAATGACGAACCGTCTATACAGATGTGTTACAACTACATGAAATAGGGGTTTTACTTCAATTTTTACCCACACTTATGTATAAAACACAATAATATGTGAGAAGGCGCCCTTAACCTCCGAGTGTAGGTTGAGCTTGAGGATAATTTAAAGTCACAAGGTTGTTTTAATAAATAAAATGTTAACACGTTTTACGATAATACAAATTATTTAAATGAATTAATAACAAAGTCAGTAGTGCCTGAACATATGTTTTATAGCAATGATAGTAAGTTATCTTACATTATTATGCCATAGAGAAGGCAAAAAGAGGGATCTGAGACCTACAGAGAAATCTCACATAATGTATGTTATGTGAGATAGACCACCATAAATGGAAGCTTTCGGTGTGCACGGCAGTTTTCGTAGCTAGCTAGGCTTACCTCACAATTGATCACAGACTGTCACTATCAAAGGATTCCAATCGTCATGTGTAACTGTAACATCAGGCGTGCCTCAGGGATCCCACTTCGGTCCACTCCATTTATATTTTATCTGGGAAACAGGCGTGATTTAATGTATGTTTGTATGTATATTTATAAAACATTGTAAATGTTTTTTCAAATTCTCACTTTCTTATTTTTAATAATATTGAAATATTCAATATTTCTTTAGTTAGGTAGTTTTAATGTGCCCTGTATAAATCAACGCTTCCTTAATATGTATCTATCTACCTTAATACCTCTATAATGTCTCAGTCCAGATGGCGCATTTTGCATATGGCGTCATCTATCTCTCTCCCTGTTCTCTGATAGTTGACTATTTAAGAGGCCTGATTATTTCATGTTTTTTATTCGAACTGTGAACACTGTTTGTCAATAAATCATTTTTCCATGTAAACTAATAAGGTCTATGCTAATGTCTGTTTTTGTTCAAAATAAATAAAAGACTGCGAATGCAATGCCAAATTTGCCAACCCTGAGGTCTAAGATGGAATGCCTCTATGCTAGTAATTTCACCGGTTGTCTTATCCCCACACCGGAACACAACAATTCGAACACTGCTGATTAGCGGTAGGTTAACAGATAAGATCGTGGTAAGGTTCCGCACGATACAGCACAAGGTACAACACTAAATTTATTCAAAATTTATTTGCAAACTTTGACCGAAACCCAGAAGCACATTCAAAGCTTGTAAATACAGGGTTTAATGAAAGGCAGTGTTTCAAAATATCATCAAACTGAAGGAATACCTACAGGTTTACGTTCCAAGAGACACTCTTAAGGTTTCACATTAGAATATTCATTAAAGGGAACAAGATAATTGATGTAACTGACGCGGGATTACGTGAGATTCCCTTAAAATTATTTTCGTTATTAAATTAGGAAACATTAAAGCTTTGAGATCTGCTAAGAGAGTTGGCGAAGGAGCTTGACTACGTGCTTCTGAAGAGGTAATTACTTTAATGTTAATATTTAATGTAACGTTAATGCATTATTGTATGATTAATAATGTATGGATCGACACTCAATCGAGAACCTATTCGAGGATCAAGAATTTAAAGGTCTTTTATCTGATTAGGCTTTGAAATTATTACTGTTACAGTTCGGCTTGTGTTTTTTTATTTGTCGTTTAGACCTTTAACATCCTTTA
The DNA here is from genome assembly GCA_946894065.1 of Acleris literana. NCBI lineage: Eukaryota > Metazoa > Arthropoda > Insecta > Lepidoptera > Tortricidae > Acleris > Acleris literana. Next base: position 8,681,316 of record OX335677.1, read on the forward strand.
ATATTAAATGACTATTTTCTTATCCATACCTACTCCATACTTAATTATTGAAATGTGAAAGTAATTGTTCTGTTTGTTGGTTACGCTCTCGGAGATCGAGTCTCGGGGAAGGACATAAAATATTATTTATCCTCTAAAATTGCTCAGTTTCCAAAGGGATAGCGATAAACGACTTCTACACGGATGGAGTCACAAGCAAGAGCTGGTAACTAATATAATATTATGGATACGTCTATGACCCGCTTTATAGCCATCGATTTTCTATTTTGTCAAGTACAAAAACTTAACATTTTTAGTTTAAAAAATAAATATAAATTATATTACTTAGTAGGTAACTTAAGAGGATTGTGAAGCTAAAAATTTCCGTACAAAATGCGATAAGGTTTCCTAACCTAGTTCGATTTATACGATATTTGAATATGTTGTACATATTATGAAAAACCAGGTCTGTACGTTTTCCGTTACAAGAAAAAAAATCTTCGAGACACAGGAAAAAGAATAAAATACGGAAACGTAAAAACTGAGTTTTCAATTTTATAACTACAACATTATTCCAAAATCGTAAAAATCGGACTTAATTCTTTCTCTTCTCTATTTCTTTCTTAATGAGCCGGATCTAAATTAGTAGGTATAAAGTTTTTTTGACAGCTGCGCGATTTAAGCATCGGTTCACAATTCTCTTAAGAACTTCCACCCACGACAACAATTAGTTGAGTTAACTACTGATCAAACGTGCTAACGCGCAAAGCGCCTAAACTTTGTTATGCAAAAGCAACATTTAAGTGCTTTAGAAGACGCGTAAACTAGGCGCCTAAAGTAATTTATACCTATCTGCAAATAAAATTTAACGTCATCACCAAATTAACAGAAAGTAAAAGTATTTACGAAGTATCAAAATGCATTGACTGATTACCCGACTGGCGACTAGTATGACGGATCCTGATGATTTCTATATAGCCTTTTAGAGAATCGTACGCGTAGAATAGTTCCCCGCTGCTGCTTCGAAAAATCCTTTATCTACATCCATATCATAACTTCCCTACAATATGTTCAGAAGCGATAAGCAAATCGCCTATATTAAGAAACCGGTATCTGTGGTTGCATCTTAATGTTTACATTAAAGTATAGTGCATCGTAATGTTTACATTAAAGTGTCGGTACATAAACATTAAAGTATCGGTAATACTGTACCACTAACTTTAAAAAGCAAGCCATATCTGTACATTATAAATAAAGATTGTTTTTTAATATTTGGTTTTTTTTTAAGCTTTGGTACTACAACCAATTTAACAGTAACACTAACTTAATAAAAATACAGGCCATATCAGAACATATTATAGAAAACTTATGATATGCATGTAGATAAAGTTATGTATGCGTCTATACATAATTAGGCATTAAAACACTCGTGTGATCTTATTATGCACCAGCCACATAAAGTACTATTCTTAGCGCACCTCCAAGTCAAAGTCAACTCTAAAGTTCAAGTCCCTAGGTTCAGCGATTTAGGCTATGCGTCGTGTGTCGGTTACAGTTTCATGTATAGATAATTAGATAGAGGACACTCACACGTTCTAGACCAATCATAATTATGACACCGCATTTATTAAACAAATCGGTGTAATAGTTCAAGAGCCAGAAAATGCTGTAAATTGACTTGCTTAATGAGTTTCGAATTGCAATGGCAGGTTTACGAATTAGTGTCTATTGTCGAATTGATTTTGATAATATTTTGAGGGATTAGCTACTTTAGTAAAATGAAATATTATTTAAAAAATATATAAATTGAATAGAATATCCCTTTAGCATAATATAGGGTAATTAAAGATATTATAATACTAGCTACTACCACGACTTCATCTGCGTTGATCATCCCACGCACGGGAACAATGTTATTTTTGGGATAAAATGTAGCCAGCACCTATTTTTATTAAGGGTATCAATTATCTTCATTCCAAATTTCATTAAAATATGTCCAGACATCTTAGTACGAAGGAGTAAGAAACATACCAAGTCACACATACTCACAAACTTTCGCATTTATAACATTAGTGTGATGTTAGTATTGTGAATCATGTTCATCAAGTGCAATTCTTCATTTATTTATTTTAATTAAAAATACTTCCCTAGCCCATCACTGTAACCGCGTAAAGTATTTAATTTACTATTATGCTACCATTTTACATTAACCAATATCGAATATTCGAAGCTCAGTGCGTTGACCACAATATTCAGAGTCGTTTAACACACGATCAACAATCTATTTCGAAGCGCTTTAGTAAATATTCATCTTTGGGGGAGGGTTCAGCAACTCGAATGTTTTGACTGGCAACCTTTTTTAATATTAAAATCCTTTCAGAGGGGCTTGCACTCGTATACATAACTCCCTAAGGAACCGCAAACAGCGCACGGTTTCATTTTATCCTAACGAGTTTACGACTCGCCGGGAGATACGTGGCTTCCGCACCATTCCACAACTTTAACGAAAACCGTCGAGGACTTTGCAACACATTGACTTACGAATCGAAACCATCGCTCTTTCTGCCCCGACGCCTCTGTTATCTTCAGTAGTTAGCCAGCAATGCACTCGCACCACTAGGTTTGTCGTACTCGGGAATTCCATTTGTCTGGGAGACGAAGCCCGTTCTAAGCCTGGGGTCTACGTATTAATATTAATGTTGCTACTTTTCGAGTGCTATTGAGCAGCTAGGTACTGCGATAAGTGTGAAGTTTTCTTCAGAGACTACTTTCAATCCAATTGACAGGAAAAAGAGTCTTTCGAGTGGGATAGAAAAACTGTTTAAAGTTAAGGACTTGGTTTGAAACAGTACCTAACCTTATATTATATCTAATAATATTACCATTAGTTACTTGAGATGGCCCAACTGTGGTTTTTGCTGGCTAGTCGACTAAGTATATGCAACCATTGTTTTCTACTTGTGTGCCCTTTCGATTGCCTAACCAACTAATTTCCGGCGACTGGTTATAGACCATTTTGTCTAATAGTCACCGACTATTAAAAAGTTCCGGATAATCGGCTTTCCCAAATACTCGGTTAGTAGTCGGCCTTTTTTATTATTGATGTTAGTTTTTAATCTAATAAATGAATTTAAATATTCCGAGAATAAGAATCTTGGCAAACATGAGTGAAATCAAAACTGATACTATCTCTACTATACCTTCACGCCTTCATTCCCAGAGTGGGGTAGGCAGAGCTACAGAATTACCAACTCTAAAAAGTTGATAATTCTGTAACCACATTTTGAACAATTACCCTAAGATGTTTACCAGTCTATTAGTGAGAAGTTGCAAAACTTGCAAGCCCATCGCCTACTACAAGCCTTTATCCCCTTAGACGCCTCGTACGATATTCACGGGAAGACATGGAGTGGCACTCCATCCATCTCTATACGTACTATCTATCTCTACTATGTATTTTATAAATCGCTAGCCGTACTGTCAAGAGAATTATGATCTACGATAAGATTAAAAACTTCAAATTAAAAATTGTTGTAGTGGTTATTTTCAATCTAAAACCTTCACGAAATATTTAAATAAAATTAAAAATTGAATGTTCTAGTTCTTCATTTTATAGAAAATATTTATAAAGTAGTTTAGAAACAATCCCTTACAGATTTATTTTTATTTGACTTTTCTTTATGATTAAAGTTTAGTCGTTGCCACTTTGACAGAATACTACGGAGTGAACGCTCTTAAGGAACGTATTTGCAGTATTTGATTGCATTCGGCCGTTGCGGCTCCTCGCCGCTCTCAAAGATGTTGCGGGTCGGGACTCGGGACACGCAAGTGGCATACCAAGTAAAGGGTAACCCTATTTGCCACGGTATCAATATCAACCTCTCAGGGGTGCGATTCTCTCAACAACGACGGACGGGCGGACGAACGAGTGAAAGTCCAAGCGGCGAGTTTAAGTAGTCCCGTCAGAGCGAAAACAACACATTGTAGCGCGTGTATTCAATTTAGCAGCATGGCTTCTCGAACGTATAAGGCTGCCTAATTAAGAATGCACGCGCTAAAATGTGTTTTATTCGCTCGGACGGGACTATTTAAACTCGCCGCTGCGCTTTCGCTCGTTCGTTCGGTCGACCGCCGTTTTTAAGAGAATAACACCCCAGGTTTTCTGTAATCGTCGAAGCAAGTAACCACAGTGTACTTATACGGGACACTAATCCTAAAGATAATTGTGCCCTAAGTGTAATTAATTATCCTGTTATAGTCCCGCTGTTTGAAATAACCGGTCAAGTGTGAGTTGGATTCATGAGGATACCGAAAAAAGATGGACAGATAGACAGACAGACGGACGGACGGACGGTCAAACGGAGTCACACCATAAAGGTAACCCTAGCAACAGCAGCCAATTTGAATTGTTTTGCACGATGGGATGCCCAAAAAGCAAATTCTAACCATTTTAGAATACAAAAGGACCTAATCTTATCTAACAACGAATAGGCGGCCTTGGTTAGCTTTATAATCAGCTTAAAGTTTAATCATAAATCTAAATTTAAAATATATAAACTCACTTTATTCAGAATAAAGGAGAAGTTAATGAAAGATGTTATAGCACCCATGGGCGTGTTAATGAGATTTGCCTTAGAATTTATTTTCTACGACGCAGCGTTTTACTTAAAAACAACTAAGGCGTGGGAACAAGGCCTCCTGTCCCCCTTGCTATTAATGAGGCTGAAAGAGACAGGGTTACTTATTCATAAGGGTTTCTTGGTTGTAACATTAGAGGATGAAGCACGCCTGGTACCCTGATACCAACCAGCACGTCGCCAGCCATGCCAAAGGGATAATTGCATATTCTCATCCATTTTTTTCTCATTTACCTTTCGAGTCCTTTTTTGTAAATTATGTTACGTACTTCTTATTTATGGGCGTGAAATGGAAATTTACGGATTTATCGAGTTTGTTGCAATCTAATTGTTACTGGGGAAACATTGTGACGATAAAATAGTTAATTAGTGAACTGGTCTAAAACTGGTAGATCAATGCTGTTAATGAATGATGGAATTTATAAGTCTTAAGTTAAAAAGAAACGAGCACGAACCAAAATAATAATATTTATGTTATACAGAAATCAAACGAAACCTAATGTCATGGCAAATGCCTAAAATTTGTCTTTCCGGTGACTAATGACGATGAGTACGATTATATGTCACGAGATATATTGAATTTCGCCATAATTATCTGAATCGATTCTAATTTCCTAATTTCTTTTGAAGACAATGTGGAATGAAGAATTAAATATGACGATAAATCAACAAATATATCTGTTTCTTTTTTGTTATTTTCTATTTATACAGTCGACTACAAAAGCATGTATCCACTTTTGCACCTAATTCCAATACAATGAGGCGCTAAAGTGGATACATGTCTTTAGAGTTAGCCGTATGTGTTTTATAATGTACATACAAGATACAGTAAATTGTGGACCAAATACAATGATATAATATAAAAAGAGGTAGATATGTTACCGATACGGTATTCCGTGTGTAAAAATGGCCCGGCTTACGCACACATAAACAGGAAATATTGCAATTACACACTAATTCATAAATGACAAGTGAATGCAGGATGGTATTCTAATTTCCGGGAACGAAACAGAGACAAGTGTATGTTGCTCTGCAGACTAGTTCACGGTTCCGTTGACGACGCAAGACTAAGTAAAGGTGTACCAATTGGCTTGGTTTTAGGGTGCCACTATCGAAATGCGTATAACATATCTACCTCTTTTTACTATATTATATCATTGACCAAATAGGTAACACTTAAATTTGATCTCGTCTTATTACCCAACTGCCGAAGGAGGACTGTATGTATGTAATATATGTATGTATGGTTCTTTGTCCCCTTGGCTGGCTGGACAGAGTGCCCGATTTTGCACTATGTTTTAAATGTGAAATTGGCGAAATAAAAAGTATATGTGATAATTAACATTATATTGACGAAGTTATCCAAACAGCATGTTTTTAAAGCTTGCTTTTTGTAAGCCTTGTAGTTACAAATAAATTGGTCAAAACGATTTCTGAGTTTCTCACATCTCAATATTTCACAACGTCAAATGAGCTCTCTTTTATGTTTACAAAGGATTTTATTGTTAAACAAAAGAACACAAATTACGGGAACGTGTCTAGCAAAATGTCCGATGGCGAGGCTAATGTGTTTTAGCAGTATTTATAAGCGATGAAAGCAAGAGGTTAGGAAAAAAGGTTACTTAATGTGCAGACTCATTTTCCCCATGTTGCGAAAAACGAGTAATTAAGTTTCCCTCGGGAACATTGCCGACGTTTTCGCAAAATAACTCGAGTCATTTTCCGCCGTTTTTAAAGATTTTACACTTCTTTGCGTATTTTTTGCCTATGGAATGCATATCTTTAGAAGCATTTTCCTATAAAAGAGTTTTTGTTTAATATCGGAAACGTATAGGTAATATACTCGGTTTTCGGAATTAAGGTTTTAGTGTTTTTGCCGAAAATTACTTTAATCTAAGTTGTATTTCGTTCTTTGTTGTATTTCGCTTGTAGGTTAACAAAATTAAATAAAAACATCTTAGTAGTACTTATGTATAATCCACTATTCACTTTGCTTTAGCGACTTTGTGAATTGAAACTATTGAAAGCACGCCTCAATATTCTAGAAGTTTCGATGAAGAACAAAACGAAGAACGAAGGACGTTATCACTCGAAAAAAAATGCTTACAATCATGACCAAAACAGAAAAACCTTGAATACAAAATATAGTTGAAAATGTTATAAGCATTTATTTATTACATTACCGTTAAATTTTTCTGACTGTACCTACATGCTTATCCCTCTCAATTATTGGTATCAGTGGGTCATTCAAAACACAGCACACAGTATATAAATTGGTGTGACCTAAGCACAAGGAAGTTAATTGATGCAACAGCTCTAAAACAATGCAGGAACCATATAACGTTTCCTTAACGAAACTCCCACGAATCAGCAGTCGATTGTTACGGCTTTTGCAAGTGTAACATTGTTGATTTTTTTGTGCCCGTTTCCTATGCTCTTTGATTCCACTGGGTTTTCCGTTTGTGAGAGCTATGTCATGCTTGTAAAAAAAGGTTTAGACATCAGGGATGTTATACGCATGTATTTTTTAAAATAATCGCGTGCTCGGCTCCCAGTTAGCGATGTACGGTCGACCATATAAGTAGCTGCACACTTTAGTGCTTTGTCGCTTTTACTTTATATTTGAACTGCTGCACCAGTCTGTCAAACGTGTTAAAGTGACAAGGTACCAAAGTTTGCAGCTATTTATAAGGCCGTCTGTACCTACTGGTTTAAATAGTGTTTGTTAAAAAAGTGTGTTTATTAAGTTTATTTTATGTAGGTATTGTAATAAGTGGTATCTTTTATGAAAGATAATGTGTGTTCGCGACTCGCGAAAAACTTTTGAAACTAGGTAGTAGTGTAGTAATAGTTGACTTAGTACTTAGTAATTAAATTAAAGCAATTAGGTAAGATTTGAGCAATGGCACCGAAGAGAAGTGTGGTGTGGGACCATTTTGTGGACAAGGGTGAATATAAAGCGGAGTGTAAATTATGTAAGGTTCAAATTTCATTTAAATCGTCAGTATCGAATCTGGCGAAACATTTTAAAAGACGTCACGGAACTGTTAGGCTAGTTCCTAGAGAAACTGAAGATGCCGTCGCTGCTGTCGAAGCTTCAGAGCCACAACCTGGCACGTCCTCCGCTCCCGACCTAGAGGCACCTCGGGAATCAGATGTTTCGGGCGGTCAAAGTAGACCGGTACCGGTAAGAACTAATATTACGAGTTATATGCGCAGAGATTGCACAAAGATTAAAAAAGATATAGATCGCTATATAATAAATTTATTTATAATAGATCTTCAACCGTTTTCAATGGTCGAAGACGAAGGATTTCGCGAACTTATTCGTTTTGCATTCCCGACGTATGTAATACCTTCACGCAAATATTTTGCAAATAATACCATATCTATTTGCTTTGGAACACCCGCTACATTTTATATACGTACGTATTCGCAAGAATCGCAAGACGCGTTAGACGCGCATTTACGGGAATGGTTTGTGTACGCGTTGAGTCCCGTACTCCTAAATACTCGTGGAGCTAGTCTTTGGCGCTAGTCTTTTTGTGGACGCGTACTCGCAAGACTTAGTACGCGATTTGCCTAGTACGTCTCACCTCTAGTTTAAGTTACCCCTGAACTAGCATCTCGTGGGCGCAGGTTTTGTCATACCACTCTCTAGAATCTATAATCTCTTATTTGTCAGATAATTTTAGCAACCACAAAAGGGCAACAGACGGACAGATCTTTTATCGGACGATTCAAGCCTTAGCTCGGTATTAAATAAATAATAATAATATATATCAGGGGTCAATGTCACACCAATTGACATGGTCCCAAACTAAGCTCTAGGCTTGTACTATTAATACTAGATAACGATATAAATAATTATATAGAGAAATATATACTTAAATACATAGAAAACATCCATGACTCGGGAACAAATATTCGTGCTCATCACACAAATATTTGCCTTTACCGGGATTTGAACTCAGGACCACTAGCTTTTCTGGCAGGGTCACTACCAACTAGGCCAACACGTCGTCGAATATGTATCCTGACTAATATTATAAATGCAAAGTAACACTGTCTATCCGTCTGTCTGTTACGCTTTTACGGCTAAGCCGCTAAATCGATTTCGAGTAAATTTGTCTGTCTTCCTATCTCTAGGCAACGTGACCGCCATGAATTTATGTGTCAGAAAGCTTTAGAGTTAGTGGCGATAACCTTAGTCATGCAAAGGCCTTACTTTTCTGTAGTTAAATTAGTCGAAAAATCTATAAACAAATTTTGCACGGATTAGTCGAGGTAGCGTAGTATAAGTACAATACAATTTAGTACCTTGTCACTTTAATCGTAGTGACAATACATATATGGCAGTTTAAACATGACGTTAAATAGACAAGGTACTAAAGTGTACACATATTTATCTCGACTGTACTTTGAGGTAATTGAATTAAAGGAGTTCATTACATCAGCGTCGCTATTGTCTAACGCACTCTCAATCGCAATCGGATTCAAAGCGGAACAATTGTTTTCATTTTTTATGCAGACAAGCCTTCGATTTTCAAAATGAAGACGATTGCGATTGTGAGTGCGTTAGGCAATAGCCCCACTGGTCCTTACTTACGCAACTAATCTTTGGTTAGATTCAAAGACTGTATTTTTGCCATCACAAAGTTAGAGTCATAGTCAAATTCTTTATTTGTAAAGAACGCTGTACTGGATACCCCGAACCGGAAGGCGAATAGAGGAAGACCACCAGCCAGAGGTTCGGACAATATACAGAAGACGGCAGGGCCAACCAGAGGGTCCTGCCAAGATGCATTACGCTAACTAGCGTTTCTATTCGATTCGTTTCTAAACCAATCGCGTCACTGGTAGATGACGTGATACGAAAAGTCACGTGGTCTACCAGTGACGCTATTGGTTTAAAAACGAAACGAATAGAAACGTTAGTTAGCGTAATGCGTAGTGCATCCTTGCAGGGCCCTCTGGATCAGAATCGCCGCATCAAGGACGTCATGGACATCTCTCCGCATATGTTCAGCAGTCGACGAGTAGAGTATGCTGAGAAGAAGAAAGAAGAAGAAATATACGTAATAAGGAGTTACAAATAGCTTGTTGTGAGTATCTTTATGTTTCGCCGGTAGGCATACAAAACAGATCATGATAGCGCACGTACAGATTACCATTTATCATAAAAAACAACAACGAGAATTAACATGCATATTCACACGAAAATATATAAAACCTTATATGAAGTCGTCATTTTAATACATGATTTTTGTTATTTATAATGAAATCGGCGATCTGCTGACTATACTTACGTGCCGTAAGTTCGACATATTGTTTCATTCAGTATGCAATACTCATCGTGATTGTTCTCATATTAATGACAACGAAGTAGGAAGTGGATAAATCAGGGTTATTTCTTGAGGAATACTTTATTGTTGCACTTTATTGTCGATGAACTTGTTGACAAGCCTAACTTGACCCCTGAGCGTATAAATATGCGGAGATTCCAAAAACTTAATAAGCGTACAAGTCGGAAAAATAGTACCTACGGTTTTCCAAAGAATAAAATAATCTTTGTTATAAAATAATAACTGTTGTGCCTTACCTAATGTCAATTAAATCTATATTACCGAGCAGCCGTTAGCTTTCGCAGTAGGAATAAATCGATCATTCGATTCTTGCACTCACTCCCAGCACGGTCAATGTAGTAAATACCTACCGCCGCGCAATGCCTACGAGGGCACGCGCCGTATGACTTGTTTGTTTGCCAACGATGTGTTCCTAAGAAAAAAACCTGGATGCAGGCAATCTTTCGTAACGTTACGATACTCGGTCATTAGATATAGCGATGCAATCGAATCAAAATTTTAATTTGTTTGGCAATCTTTCCGACCGTTCATAATTATGGGTGTAATTGCTACTAGTTGTGACATTGGTTTACATAACTAATTGACGTGGGATTTGGGTGGTCATTTTTAGTTTTAGCTAAGTGAGCAGAGATATAGAATAGAGTAGAATATAATAACTTTATTTCAGACTACAAGGCCCATATTTATAAATACCTTACAGACTTACATACATATCAATATATAACATAAAATGATCACGACTACTAATAAATTTTCGCGGTGTCTGTTAGACGGCGACCACGAAATCGCCGAAATATGACACCCCTCGGCCAGAATTCCTCCTTTAAAAAGGTCGACAGATCTATGGTCGGTACTCTCACCACAAATGACTTAAAATTAACCTTGTGGCGAGGTTCTAACCACTCGACCCTAAGAGTAAATCCGGTCTTAACTCGTACATACTCTACGAGATCTTTTGCCTCCGTAGAGTAATGTAATCGGGACACGTACAACTGCGTCGTGGGCGTAGCAGGACACAGCAAGTGGTTCGGTCCGGCCGGTGCGGTGCCGCACAGGTTCCTCGGGGCAGGCTTCTTCTTCCTCTCCACCCGGGTAAAACCATCCTTGTCCTGCTTAGGACACGTCGGGGGCAGCACCCCGCGAACGGGCTTACTGCGGTTCTACTTCACCTCAGTCTAGGGAAATCTCTGTCACTGTCTCTCTCCGTGGCATTAGTTAGTTATTTCTGTCGGATCTACCTTAATGGTTTCTTTAGTTATTACTGCCCTTGCATTAGCTATGTAAAATATGTGGCGTTATCTATGGAAACTGACCTTATTGTCGATGGCGCTTCCGCCATTATTAAAGATGCTCCTATATAAATACAACGTCGCGTGACGCTGTGCGGCGTAAGCGCCATCGACAATAAGGTCCCTTTTCATAGATAGCGCCACATATGTATTCGTTTGATCCAATTTAATATTGTAAGATAAAATAAAATACCCTTGCTTTACATGTATCTATGGGAGTATCGTTATAGTTTACTATTTTCTTTATTGATGTAAGTCGCGATGTAAATTTTCAGTTATACAAATAATAAATAATACATTGTGAAAGAAGTTAAAAGTTAAAAAAAAATGTGACTGCAATCTTCTTAAGGGTTAGGTCTGACTATGAAACCCTAAAAACTGCAATGAAATCGGCTCTTCACGTTATGGATCTAGACGATAACAGACACCCATACAGTCACGAACTTAAATTTGGGACCCACCTTAGGTCCAAAGTCATTCCGACATTATACAACAATAAGGTTGAGTCTCCTATAAGTTACAAATGATTTGGAATCTCTAATAACATTGACGACTTCAAGCCTATTTTTCTTGAAATGGGTCAGCAATTTAACGATCGCGATAGTACATACATAAAAACGACTCACTGACTAAATTTAGTCAATTCTTAGCTTAGATTGCATTACTCTAATCGTCCCGCCATCTTCCCTTGGCAATAGTCCGGTTGCTTAATATAAGAGTCGTATTAATAAACTCATCTTGATTTAGGTAGATGCGGTCTCAAAACGTCAAAGTAAAAGCCATGTCGAAGAAAACTATCATCTCTAATGAATCTAAAGGCGGGCATTTTCGCCAAGATTAGTACCTAACCTATTCTAATTAAAAATCGGCCAAGTGCGAGTCGGACTCGCGCACGAAGGGTTCCGTAAATCACGTTTGTTGTATGGGAGCCCCCTTAAATATTTATTTTATTTTAATTATTTATTTTTAAAGTGATTATACAACTAAATATTCTGTGAATATTTCAAGCGTCGCCGTCTGTTGCCGTGATTAATATCGATCAAAAATCAAGTTTGCTGTATGGAAGCCCCCTTAAATATTTATTTTATTCGGTTTTTAGTATTTGTTGTTACAGCGCCAACATAAATACATCATCTGTAAAAATCGTTTTTACCCTTTGGCTACGGAACCCTAATAACATTTTAATATTCGACCAGTTTATCCAAGACACTGTAGGTACCTACGGCTGCTTTTCGTAGCATTTTTTTTTCGCTATGCTCCACGAAATGTTGGAACGACCTACCCCCGCTATTAAAATCTCCCGCGCGATTGAATCTTTGAACAACAAATTAAAACTTTATTCAACCTACTGAAATCAGAAACTTAAACTGCCCGTCCAGTGTCATAATGAGTTTTTAATTGTATTTTATAATATAACACTGACGCGATGTATTTTCGAGGGTAAAGGAGAAAAGAAAGATATTGGACATTATAGAGAACAGAAGAGGTAGGATGATTAGCCATTTATTGAGGCACGACATGCTGATCAAAAACATTATAGAGGGGAAGATTGAAGGCAGGAGAGGCAGAGAAAGACCAAGAAGAAGCTACATGGACAAAATAAAGGAGAAGGTGCATGTCGTGTCGTATAAAGAGGTCAAGGGGCTGGCAGAGAGGAGAGAAGGTTGGAAATTTCTCCACGGACATGAGCAAAGCTCTTTAATTAAGTGAGAGAGATGTAACACTGCCCAATACTTACTTGTTTAACTAATGTTTTTTTTTTTTAAATTAGCTTATATTTTGTCTAAACACTACACATAAAGGCTCGGTATTTGTGAATGTTTAATGTCTTTCTCATGGCGTCTAAACTGTCACTGGCCATCATACGTGCCGCCCTTCTAAATAAAAAGGACGTATGCGCACTTTGATAGTCAATTCAAATTTAACCCCCTATCTTAATAAATAAGGTCACTTATATTAGGTTCGATGAGACATGCGCCCTTTTTTCTAAGGAGGAAGAGAGAAATCCACAGAAAAACAGCATTCTAGCACCAAGTGCTGCAACACATGCTAATTGGGTCATTGGTGTCACATTGAACCAATTTCATTATTAGATAAAGATTACAATGATGTTCTATTATGTTTTTACACGGCTGCCCAAAAAAAGGAGTGTTATGTTTTCAGGGTTCATGTATGTATGTATGTACGATTCCTTATTCCACCATAACTTAGAGCCAATTTAGATGTGTATGGTATCGTTGGAATACTTTCATCATGCGGGTGACATAGGATACCTAAACTGTTAAAATATAAATAACAACAATGGAAAAATGACAATTATTAACATAGGTATTACACTTACAATTATTAACGAGAACATAAAAAATACAGCCGGGTTTTTAAAGCTTGCTTTTCATTTAGTTATTATGTGTAAAAGTGCCCGTGCGGCCTACTAACTGAATAAACATCTTTTATCTTTTTTGTATTATTATTTTGATGTAGGTGTGATATCCAAAAACTGTTTTTCTTTCTTTATAAATACCGCTCTAAGTGGTGCTTAAAAACGAGGGTTGACACGTCCGTCGCATCACCTTACAACTAATCGTTTGACAAGCAACCTTAACACACTTTATTAAATACCCCTTACAGACCCCTTTAGTGTAAATTTTCTATAACACCCACATCTTGAATCACTCTATCTATTGATGAGTATGAGTAAAGTATAAAATAAAATAAATATTTAAAAAAACTAAAAACTGCCTTCAAAAACGCAAAAAATAACTTCTTTTCGGTCAGTCCAACTGAAGTCGTTTTTTTAAAACCTTTATTTTATTTTATACTTTTTAGTGATCATAATACGTTGTTACGTAGTTCCACTTCTTATTTGGTATAAAAAAGTTATTTCAAGCGCGCCGCAAGCAACGCCGCGGGAAAATCATAGTCATATTTCAACAAGTAAATATTCTTCGTTGTAGTCGCTCAACTATCTTAATCGAGATAGCTTATCCCCACCCTTGAAATCGGTACCGTTGAGGAGTTCCGGTGGCCATCTGCGGTCTTCATCATCAGTTCATCATCATCATCATCATCATCATCATGTCAGCCGAAAGACGTCCACTGCAGGACATAGGCCTCCCCCAAGGCTCTCCACTCAGACCGGTCTTGTCTCAAACACCAGTTCATCATCATCATCATCATTGATTTCATCATCAGTTCCACTTTACCAAATGATACTTTCTGAATACAAATGCTGGGCTTGTTACTAAAAATACTATAATCGCTATATATTTGCGTACAATATTTGAGGAGTTTCCTCAATTTCTCACTGATCACATCAGATTCAGATTTAGTGCCAATGGGACCACTTCGGAAGTATATTCTATCAAACCAAAAAATAATTTTCAATATCGGTCCACAATTGACGGAGTAATCGGTGAACATACAAAAAAAAACTTACTTTTTTTTGAAGTCGGTTACCGTTGCGTAGTTTGAAAGATCTAACCGTAGGTACATACAGAGGGACAGACGGCGGGAAACAACTTTGTTTTATACTAAGTATGTCATAAAGATGATGAATACCTATAACCTCAAAATTTCAACTATTTAAAAATATTATAATGCTATGTAGAAACCATTTTAAATTTCCGTCACCGCAGGGGTTCAAGAAACAAATGAACATAAATTATAATTAACGACGACTTTCTCTACACGTTATTTATTTACACTATTCTTAATCTATCAATAGCCACGAACTTACTCTAATGCATCATGTATGTAAGTATACTCTAATACCGTAAACATAAACTTAATACACTACACACGTCGTAATCTTTACTTGTATTAAACACTGGTTATAACGAGTAGGTAGTCACCCAATAAAAATGTTGAACATACTTAGAACCTTGTCGTCGTGGGTGTCATTAGCATTCCCATTCTTGTCATATAGCTTTCAGTTTAAAGTTTATAATAACAATAAGCATTAAAGTACTCAAATTTTGTCGTCGATTGGAGTAAAAAAAAACGTCGAAAAAACGGCCAAGTGCGAGTCGGACTAGCGCACAAAGGTTTGGCACTAACTCGTTTCTAGATGAGCCTCAATTATTATTTTTATAAAGAGACAACCTTATGAGCCTATACTGCTAATCTAAATGGCGGCATCTCGGATAAAACTCCCGTAGCAATCGCAACCTTATTACTAGCAGGAGAACATTAAATCTGCTTTGGCTATTACATTTGAGATCCCGCTTTTGGCTGGAGAGAGTAGTAAAACAGACCGACGGACAGCGCAGCCATAGTATTATTGTCCCGTGGGCTCCCTTTGAGTACGAAACCCTAAAAATGGTTTAAAATCTTTTCTTTGAAATGCTACTGATTTTTTATTGTTGTCATCGAATAGCTACAATATCTAACTAGTCATTTAACAGTAAAATATAATTAAAATGATAAATGTATAAATAGGTAGGTAAAAATATTAACTATAATATTGCAAATAATGTTAGTGTTATCTAACCAGTGGGTTGATTCATTACGCATTGTTGCACTTTTTATTGTTTCTGCAGAATTTATAGCTACGAGTATCTGTTATCTTTATTACTATTCCAAGCATCGTTAACCTAATTCAAAATGCTGAGTTCAAGTACATAATATTTTTATTAATAATTTGTTTTGTGTTTAAAGGAAATTCTGCGATTATAATTATAATCGAAAATAATACCACTACATACATATTAGGTATAATTATTCAAGTTCTTTTTACTCTTGCTTAAGAGGATTGTATGATGCTGAATCGCGTAACTGACTTTTTTTTTCATACAAATTTTGCTCCAAACGGTAACGTTTCTCACCCCCTAAATTACGTCCGATTTTTTAATATGTTGCAGTTATTATGAAAAACTGTACAGTCGAACTCAGAAGTAGATGTACAATTTAGCACCTTGTCAAAATAACGTATTAAGTGAGAATGGTTTGAATTTAGTAAATCAATAACTGCGACAAAGTACTTAAATCTACAGCTACTTCCGAGTTCGACCGTACGTACCTACAGACCTAGCTTTTCATATTATTTAAAAAATCATAAAAATTGGACTGGGGTTTAAGGGGAGAGAAACGCTTGTAGGAATGGAAATGTTCAGCCTATGATATTACTTTGTACGTTTTTATTTTACTTTATGTATGTCTTATTTTGCGTTTGTACTAAAATAATTTGTTTACCATCCACCTAAGATTTAATTAAGCTAAATTCATAAACCGTTCACAGATTCCATCACTCGAGTTTCTCTTGTATTTATTTAAATTGATCGTTCAAAAACCCATTACGTTAAAAAAACAGAAATAGGACTTATTCTCGTTTTAATGTCAGGAAACGGTCCGACACATGTCCCGAGTCCTTCATCAAGGGAATGTTGAGCATAATTTGTATTGTTTGTAGCTGTATGTAATATATATCCTACGCAAGTTTTAATTATGTCACTGATAGGGTATACATTTAAATACCCCGGTTTGCCTTAAGCCCGTCACAAACGAAGCTATAATACTCGTATATATTAATATACCGGAATATAAAGAGGTATACATATTATATCAAAGAACCACACATTACTAATATGAACATATATATCCATCTCATTCATTACACTGGCAAGGGAAACATAAATGTATCTTATGGTAAGGTATCTTCAGATACCGAGAAGGATTTTTAAATGTGAAATTGACGAAATAAAAAATATACACATGATAACTAACATTATATTGACGACATCTTCCAAACAGCAGTTGGGTGTCCAAAGCTTGCTTTTTGTTAGAGTTCCGTAGTCAAACTAGGAACACTTATAGTTTCGCCATGTCCGTCCGTCCGTCCGCAACCTAGCTCAGAGACTCTTAGAACTAGAAAGCTGTAATTTGGCAAGAATATACATATCAGTAACGCCAACAAAGTGGTAAAATAACCTCCCTACATGTAAAGTGGAGATGTAATATTTTTTCTCGTCTACCCAATAAAGTGGGGTGTCGTTGAATATAGGTCTTTCAAAAATATTGCGGGTTTGTGGAAACAATTTTTCGATTAAGGGATCCGTTTATGAAATATTAAGCTTTAAAGCGCTAATTTTTGTTAGAGTCAAGTATCCCCCCCCTGCAACCAAAACTACAAATTACTAAAAATCTGAAAAATATCTTAGATGAAAGGACATATATAACGAAAATCAAAGAAAATCTATCACGGCTAAGTAAACTTGATTGGATCCTGAGATACAGGCGACTAAAATGTTTATAATGGTTCACTAATGTTTTACCAAATCATCATTTGACAAAGTATATCATTTTACAAACTTTCAATTCGCAAAGACGTAAGTACGTTTGTGTAGTAACTTCGGCTTCGGCTTCGGAACCCTACACTGAGCATGATCAGACATGCTCTTGCCCGGTTTTAGACATTAGCAACGTCATAGGGTGAATATAATTTAGTCATGACCTCCAATGTATTGTCATCCGAATTTGGAAAACGATATTTTAACAATTGATGGTCATAATAAAACCGTTTCAAGGACTACTGACCCACATTCCATGTCTTTTTTTTTTGACAATTATCCTTGTATACCTACACTAAACCAACGGGATAGTGACCGTCATTATTTTTAAAACAACGATTTTTTCAATCTTGTCTTTGACTTAGGTACTTATATATTTTTTAGAACCTACTAGTGAGCCGCCCACGCTTCGCTTCGGTTTATGTGAGTTTAATGTAACACCCGTACATAATTCAAAATGTATTATTCATATAAAAACCTTCCTCTTGAATCACTCGTTTGCGTAGTTTACCTAAGCGTACGGCAGATGACAGACGGCGGGAAGCGACTTTGTTTTAGTTATACTAGGTATGTTCTAAGACTTCAACGCGTCAATGAAATGCATATCAATTAATTTCTTAAATTGTTTCCTATGTTTAAACATTATAAAACTTAGGGTTTTGTTATTGTGTGTGTGTATAACAGAATTTAAAAAGGGGGACAACCTCACACACATTACCTAGTTCAAACTAAGCTCGGGAAAAGGTTCGTCACTTTTCGACTCTATTTCCATAGGGTTAAGGTCCAAAAGTGACGAACCTTTTTATATCGCGACTATACAATGGGTACCTACTAGGCAACGATAAACATACTTACTTAATAGAGAAATAAATACTTACATACATAAAAATCCCGACACAAAAACAAATGCACACATCACACAAATATCCGGGAATCGAACCCAAACCGCTAGCCTCGTAGGTAGGGTCACTATCAACATAGTCAACTAGGCTAACTGAGTCGTCAATATGGCAAATTAATAATTCTTACAAGTTTAAAAAGCACTTTTAATAAAATAGCAAAGCACAACCAAAAATCGATAAAAAAATATTAGAATTTATCAATTATATAGAAGGATAGTTGGTTTTAGAACCTAACCCCAATTTTGAAAGCTGACGAATACCGGTGACGGATGACGTCATCCGAGCCCACGCACGCGGCGAAAGTTTCACATTCTTGCGCCCGATCGTCAACTGTCCTTACAATGTCCTGAGCCAAGGACTATATTTGGAGTCAACTTTATAAAGGAAACGGGAAGCCGAGCACTCTATCTGTTACTACCTTACACATTGTGACATACGGGGAAATACAGGAATGCGATGCGATCTTGTTTTTTTTCTCTGTATCTGTTGTTTGATACGGAAGAATCACCTGATATGATCTATAAGGTGAAAGAACGATTGGACTGGTTTGTATTAACTTCTGGATTAACAGATTTACTTGACAAAATAGTGCATTAAACTCGTGATGGACTCCAGTCACAGATTACCTGAGACAAATCGGGAGATTGGTCTCAGGTAATTAGTTCTAGTTAGAGTTTGAATGAATTTAGTCGAAACACTAAGCTAGCACTATGAAATTATTCACAAAGCCTGACTCCATCTTATGCATTGAAATCATTTCTCAAGACGATTCGCGAGATACAGGTGTATCCCTAAGATCTGAGCAGCGCTATCCTTCATTCAATTAAATTATCTTACATAGCATTCCATTTATGAATCTATTCTAATAATAATATATGCGAACCATCACTGTGTTTGTTTGCTACCTTTCACGGTTCAACGCCTCAACTGATCGACGAGAAAATTTGATACAAATAAAGTTTATAGTCAGCCAGACATAGGGTACATTAGAACCAAGAGCATCGAAGAGTTCCCGAGGTTATAGCAATAAATGGCCTACGCGGCCAGCTATAAATATATAAACATTAAAAACCGGAAAAATCTAAATTCACGTTTATATAAGAATTAGCTCTGAAACACCACTTTAAATATTCCTAGTACATCGTTCCGTTTGTCTGTGTGCGTGTCTCTGCATTTGGGTGACTATTTATTAACATGTACAACACGTTTACTTGTCCGTGTGTGGAGTATCGGGACAGCATAGCGCGCGTGTAGTGGTGCGATGGGTAGCGTCATCGATGATTATTATTTTGTATTTATACTAGTATTCATACATACCGTAAACTAGCTTCTTCCCGCGACTTAGTCCGCGTTAGACTTCGATTATCGTTACTCCTTCGGGAACTTTTAAATTTTCTGGGATAAAAAGTAAGTCTTTGTGTTAATTCAGGATATAAGCAATCTCCATTCCAAATTTCATCAAATTTCGTCAAGCCGTTGCAGCGTGAACAAACTAACACACACACATACATATACCTATGTGTGTATTTACCGAGGTTTATTTACCTCGTTCAATTCAGTTGCTCAGGAGCCCCCAAGCTATTGACAAGTTCTCAATCATAATAAAATTATAAATCAAATGGACAGTAAACAGTGAAGTGAGAATTATATAAAAGATAACCCTTCATTTAAATACTTCTGTTTATGGCACTAATTGTAAGTTTATATCTTTATATCTAAGACCATCCCTTCATTTAGTCCCAATTACCCGACTGCCGAAGGAGGAGGGTAATGTGTTTCACAGCCTATATTATGTATGTTTGTTCCTTTGTGTCACTATAAAAACTAAACCCGTTGTGCGATTTTGATGATTCTTATGTCAATCGATTTGTCTTAATCTGGTGAGGGTCACTGAAGATATGACAGTAATCAAAATTCAATTTGGGGGCAACCAGACGCCACATTGTGCAAATTAAAAAAAAAACGTCGACCAAGTATGACAAGTGGGGTATCATTGAATAGGGATTTAAAAATCATCTTTAGGTTTCTTTCATCATTTATCATTGAATGATCATTTAGGATTTATAACGATTTAAAGTTGGTTAGCAACAGTCGGGTTTAGATAAGCTTGCTTTTTGTTAAAGTTATTTTATATATATATTCTAAGTGTCCCCTTCTGTATTGTTATCAGGTGTCTTATTTTATTATATTAACCGTTTGAAGATCTTTAATAAATAATCCTGTTCTGGACTTCTGGTATAATTGGAAGAGAATCCTAAAGGGATAAGTTCGCCTTTGTCCTACTTTTATATCTGTAATTTAAAATGTTGTGTAATGTAATTATTTTAGTACAATATAATAACTCCACACATATTTTCTTGCATCATTAAATCAAACTAAATATGGTCACAATCACAAGGTCGAATTTCAGCTACCAACTGTTTCGTTGGTCCGAATTGTATCCGTGGTCCAAAAAAATGTATTTTTCTGAAATAATTTAACTTTCCCGGGTTGCTATAAAGCATACCTAGCCTAATCTACACGTTCTGTAGGTATATATATCACTTTAAACATTTTGAAAAGTAAATGAGTCAGAAAATAAACACTAACTTATAATTTTAGGACAAATGAAGCAGTTGGGAAATAAAACTCCAGACTTCGTAAGGATACCCCTAAACCCGCGAAACCTTGCGATAGGATTTTATCGAATTTTATTTCATCGAACTTCATTTCATTGAACACTATTTTCTCCTGAAACCATGATATTATTAGGATATCTTGAACATTAATTACTTAGGTTAGGTTAAGTTACACTTGTGACAACCAAAAAAAATTAACTCTTGCGTCAATTAAATTCAAGTTTATTTCAAAAACAATATACCTACATTGTGTTTGAAAACGACTCTTACAAGCTAGCACATAATTTAAAAATAACCTAAGATACTTAACTATCGGATTGCATTATTAATAATGTCAGTTATAATACATTAACTACCAATAAAGAAACTCCTTTCGATGAAATGAAAATACCTTTGTTGAAAGGTGTTTCGGTAAAGTAGGTAATAGAAACCCCCTAAATATGGATTGTGGCTAAGGCTTCGACACTGTCTGGTTCCCCTATCTCAAAGTTAGGTCAGATGGTATGATAATTAGCTATTTGTATTGCAGTCAACAGAACAACATAGCAAATCCTGGAACTGTGCTCAAAATAAAAACATTTACTTAGTTATTTTACTCGAGGTTCATGTACTTAAGTAATGTTGTCGAAGGAAGTTTGTGCCACAATATTACGCAAGTAACAACTTTGTCGCTCCAAGACTTGCCTCATAGATAGTTCGGAATTGATTTACGCGAGTTAAGATCTGTTCTGAGACAAGCGCTAAAATGAAATTATGTAGTTTAAAAGCAAGCATTTATGGTTCTGTTAATAGTTAAAATATGTGTAGTCGCAAATTACATCTCTGATCAACTTGAAAGCAACAAAAACAATTTCGTTTCTGAAACTATATGATTTAACTTGGAAGAGAAGAAAAGTACTACAAAATTAACTTCGCTAGACCACGAGTCCAAATTACTATGTGATCATTTTAATGATAAACCATAAGGCATTAGGCGCTCAGGTTCACTTTATCCATATTCCCATCTCGTCCACATTCTCAACTGGACCACCTTTCCATGTCGTCCACATTCCCATTCCGTCTACATTCCCATTTCGTTCACATTTCCATCTCGTCCACATTCCCATCTCGTCCACATTTTTATCTCGTCCACATTCCCAACAACTAGTGAACAACCGAGTGATCGAATTTATATAGAACAGCCCTAAAGTCCTAAGTTACGTTGTAGACGAGTTAGGAATGAGGACGAGTTGGGAATGTGGACTAATTAGGAAAGCGGACAATTTGGGAATGAGGACGAGTTGGGAATATGGACGAGACAGGAAGTGGACAATTTGGGATTGGTATGTGGACGAGTTGGGAATGTGGCCGAGATGAGAATGTTGACAAAATGGGAATATGGACAAAGTGAACCTGAGCGGCGTTAGGTACCTAATTAAAAAGATAAAAATCGATTTTCAATTTGCGAAAATATCGTGTAACCTGTAAGAACACAGTCGAACGAAACTTCCTTCCTCTCCTTCCTCTCCTTCCTATCTTTAAGTCTTTTTTTAATTTAAATTTTTCAATGCTCATAAACAAATTGAAAAACAAATATGTCCACAGAAAATAAGCAATTACAACGTGCACAGGCGAACTTATCACTTTACGGGATCTCATCCAGTACTAACTTCGCCCGCCCTACGCCTTAGACCCAAAAAAAGCACGTGTAGGTAGGTACCTATCTGTCTTAATGCATAAACCGACATCTACCTAAGATAAGAATTTTTGGCATGTACCTACGATTACTGCCTGTGCGACCTACTTATTGAATAAATATTTACCTGTGTCTTATCTCTATAAACTTCCAAAACTTACCTAGTCGTACCCAGGTAAACGAACCGTGCAACTACCCAAGACCCAACCCACACAAGCACGTCGCTGTGTGCGTCCGCGCACCGTCTTACCTGCGCGGGCGCTTGTCTCGAAGAAAGCCTCAGTGCTTACCTGGCGGCCGGCGCACGCGCTTCGCCGACCATGTGACAGACTTGTGACTCCGTGAGTGTTCTGTGTTACCGTGCTGGGTGCATTAACCCCATCCCCTAGTGTTACGGATTTAACTAACGTGCTCAGAAACGGTAAGAACTCGATCCTAATTTTTAAGGTTATGTGAAAGTTGTGCCCGGGTTGACACACTTCGGGTTCAGGTGTGGTGGCAGGTGGGCGCGCCTCTGTGTCAGTAATACGTGTTCGACCAAAATTCCAATCTCGCGGGACCGCTTTCCTCCAACTTTCTTCCGTCAATTTTTATGTATGGCACGCTTTATTATATCTACGTGTGTTTACATTGGTAAGTATACCGAAGCTTTCAACTTAACAAAGCTTGGTCTGAGTTCTGACAAACTGGCTAGGGTTTTGTACCTGGCCGCTTTAAGTTGATTGATGATTCCATTGGATAGTCAGGGTTTAAGTTGGAGCGAAAAGGGACTTAAATTGAGTGAGTAAAGCTACTCTTAAAGATCGGACGTTATCAAGGCGAAGACATCAACGCGCTTAATAGTACATGTTTCCTTATATGTTATGTTTTGCAGACTTATTAGGAATGATAGGCAAGTTATTTAGTAGTGCGGATATATTTTGATTCATTATAAAATTTAACCTCTCATTCGAAATGACGTCAGAAATTATTTTATGTTGATTTCTAAATCATTGCGGAAGCAGAGGAATCTAAGGAAAGAAACGAATAAATTGTAAATTATTAACATCGGGCTTATAACTTCACTGCGGGAACCCGGCAAAGCAAACAAGGGCAGCGACCGTATTCGAATAGAGAAACTTGAATATAACTTAAACTTAACGGCTCATCTTAATGACTCGTAGTGGTATTAAATCTTAAAAGATAGGTAATCTTAAGCAGAAAAACGGCCAAATACCTATAAACATTCTGTTAAATCTTCTTTTTTCTGTAATAAAATCTTTTGAAACTAAAACAACTAAGGTAAGCACTGGAGCTTATTCAGCTTATTAATTAAAATGGGATCAAAACGGAATTAAAACTTATTTCTATATATATTTATTTTTAAGCTATAAGTAATACTCCCATCTCAATTGCGATTCCGTAGATTATATTATCTACTTTTGTAACTGGCACTTGACTTTTGAACTAACTCTGATCGCGTGTGTGTCGAAAGACTTGGCCTTTTCAGAAATACGCAACAGAACATCTATAGGTTCTTACCATCAAACTATAACCACATCCTTATTCTGCGACACGAACTAACCAATTAAGAATCTACCGCAACCCAGCATCTCTACGTGTCTCAGCTTCAAACAAAAACACGCGTCAAACCTAACGTTTCCTCGTAGTTTTTGTAGAATCCGCCGGCTAGCAGGGAGCATCTCATGATGAGGTTGGACCGGTTGCTCCCCCCTCCCGCATCAACCACTCACGACTCGGCTGAGTGCACCCCTTTTATCTGCATTTATGTTAAATCTGCATTATCACACAGTTCTAAGAAGTAGGAAGCGGAGGTAATGCTAGTTATAAATGTTTAACGCTCGACGCTGCGTTTAATATTGTCCTTATTGAAAGTCCTTTGTTATGAAATTTGATGTTACGAAGACAATCACAATATCTAGCCCGTGCGCTGCTAAAAAGGTCCCATTTCACATTCTTAGTATTTATAAACATATAAACATAATAATGTTTCTCGTTTTAATAAGAAATAATGGCAATAAATGCAATCCTGAACGTTACGCCAGCCTGCAAAAATAAATTGCTTGAAATAATATCATTAGTTATAGGATAAAATAATGCATCCTTAAGTTGATAAAGATATCTGTGAAATGCTTCTCACAAAAGTGGAGATCTATAATCAGATTCCGTTCAGATTACAAGTTCTGTGAGCACATCTCAATCTGTAGAAATGTAAAGATTGAATACTAAAGGACTGAAAGCCCGCATAGAAAATGTTGACTCACCAAATGTTAACCCGTCTCAAGCCAAACGAAAGCCGAATATCAAGAATCTAAATCAAATCAGTAAAAAGGAATGTTCTTATAAATATTTTATAAATGCATATAAAAATGAGTGATGTTTAAGTATGTGCGATGCTCAATTGCTTGAGCATAAAATATGTTGAAGTTTACAGCTTTAGTCACGTTCCATTATTTAGTTTCAACACGTAATTGAAAGCCGTGGAGGCTGTACGTTATCGGGTATCAAACGTAATCGTGATTATTTAAGATTTTATAACAATACAATAATTTGGAAAAATTAAAACTCCCTCATTCATAAAAGCAAGATTAACTTATTTCAGTTAAACAATCCTCACTATATTATAGTAATGCGAAAGTTTGTTTGTTCCATTTTCACAGTTCAACCCCTTAATAGATGGACGTGAAATTTCGTACAGGGATGGTTTATGGCCCGGAGCCGGACATCACTACTATTTATCCGAAAAATGGGACAGTTCCTGAAATCAAAGCGATAAATTACTTTTGCGGGGACGGAGTTTTAAGCATTCTTAGTAATTATTCGTTTATTAATAAAAGGGTTAGCTCTCATATTGGATTTCTTACCATCTCCAACATTATACAAAAGTTAATACACAAGAAACTTCCTAGACACTTTAATAAAACTTGAACGAAATCCTCCTTACCCGCTGCTCAAACGACCTTATTACTCCTTCAGTCACTGGCGCACTTTGCGAATTTTCAATCTTACGATTTCCTTACCGTCAAAGAAACTTGTTAGGCTAGCACGATCGGCGGAGTGGATCGAGCATGCTCGTTAATTACTGAACCCAGCTTCATGCCTCGTAGGCACAGCACATTTCTACCCATACATCATACAAGGGTACATATTTATATGATTACTCCCCTGTTACCAATGCTGTGAGAAAAATCATTTGTCACGGAAAGAACTAAGTATGAGGAGCATATCTTTTGAACGGTAACTGTAGCGAATTTATGAATGTATTATACTGGTTGATGGACTTTAGTGAATAAATTACTTTGCAATTTTTAAATAAGTTCATGTTTCGATTTAAAAGATGTCTGGTAAAAAAAGAAACACGAAAAAGATAACATCAAATTGATTCTCTAAAAGTTATCCGATAGACTTGGGTCGACGACTTCTTACTATACGATACTGTATAGATTGTATCCTATTTTCCATTCGTTGTTACTTGGAGATAAGAATAATTTAAAGCTGTTTAAACTCTGCATACGTGCTCAAGTTTTTTATTTGAAATTACATTATTGAATAAGAAAGTTATATATGCAAACAGACTCCATCGTCCGTTGACCGACATTTTTAGGGAAGTATTGCCAGTCAAGCAAAACCTTTAAAAGTAAGTAGCAATGGTACATGATGTGAAGACACCTGTTACGTTAGTCTACGAGATCATTTACTGGTTTCTAATGGAATTATGTAATGAATGACACAAAGAGTAAGATGGTAAATCGATGGTTTCTGTTCTTCTTTGTAATAGTCCTTACAAACTTCGTGTTACAAGTGATTGCTTTTTCGAAAATATTGAACGTCAACAATTTTTGAGCCACTATAGAACACTGTCGCAGAAAGCCAATGATAAATCTTGACTTGACGGTGTCATTATGATAGGTTTAAGTGGTGGCTCAGTAGTTAAAGTTATTGACGTTAAAGTACGTGCCGGTCATTAAGCTTGAAAGTAGTGGAAAACATGTCACAACAAGAACTTTATAGTTACAATACGGTGTCTTAGCACTGATTAGAGCTGCAGAACTGGTTAAACGTTTCATCTGTTTATAGAACTTGGGATAGCACAAGTTTTAATAGTTCTGGTCGGTGAGAAAACAATTCCGAGCGAACTTTGAGGTTTTGTTAATGCATCGTCACGTCTAGCTTTATGAGCTTTAGCGACTTTTAAACATGCTTCAAGACAAAGTTCTAAGTACTAAGTTATGTAATGCCTGAGTCATTACTTTGTAGCAATAGCAACACATACCTATAGTTCCGCAACTCGAGGAGATCTAGAGGCTGCAAAGAAGTACGTTAGTCGTAATTATAGAACCTTCTCCACTATTTTTCTACGAAAGAAACCGCAAACGACCTTAGGAGTAACGTGAACGTTGCCTTTGGACTAATTATTAATTTGGAACAAACTTAAATTCCACATTTTGTTTTTTATACATAACATAGGTATTATAAAAAGTGTTAGTATTTTTTTCTTTTTTCTTCAACAGTAAATTTGTTTTTCGCTATCCCCGGAACTCTCAAATTATTGGGGATTCAATTATCCTGTTTTCAACCGCAAACGCCAAAATATTTCCTGCTTTTCATCTCAATTCTATGAAACAATAAAGAAAACGGCACAAACGAAGAACTGCGGATCCATTTGTATCATAATTAAAGCATTCACGTAATTTATTTTATTACCAGAAAATGTTCTAAAAGGCATTAACGCATTAAGTTGTAATTGTATCTTGTCTAGGGGACACCGCATTGATGTAGGAAAACATATCTAAACTTTTATGTGGTCTTCTTGTGTTTTTTATTTTTTATTTATCTCTCTCGTAATATTTTTGACATGTTTTACACATGATATTTGATATTATATTTAATTTAATATTTATAGCTTTATATAATGCTATCCCTTCCTTTGATTCATCGACAGATTCAGCCAATTCTCGTAAGCCTAAAATTCATCTTTCTTATATTATTTTTGATAACGTGTACGAAATATCTATTTGTTAATTCCTTTGCGGGACGCATTTTTTAATTACTTTAGTAAAGTTCCTTAACACAATAAAAGTAGTTGTTTCCCTAACAAACTCACGTATCGTTTTTATGTCACCTCCCGGGACATACTTAACATGCATAACAGGCAAGCTGACATTTCGTCCGCCATATTTTTACCTACTTACTTGTGAAATAGAGTCAGAATAAATAACATGACGTGAAATATAACAACTGGTATGGGTTCACGTAGTTCAATATGACCCAAACGACTGAGATAATTGGTGTTAGGTCAAATTGCATAAGTACCGTCTGGGTTCCGTCTATGGCGGTGATTGCCTCAGAGTTAACTCTCAATTAGCTCTCTGTTTGCCTTATATAACTACCCGCCATCTGAGAATATAGGGTTGACAAAATGATGAAAAATAGTTACGTATCAATAGATCAATTGAAGCGCAACGTAACGTGCAGCAAAACAAAGTTAGTGTCAGTTGTGTATCCGTGCTTCAGCATTGTTGTTGACTTTTTCGTAAACAGTATCAATACGGTAACGAAGTAATACTCGTATTGTCTAGAAATCTAAAGACTAACTGGTACTTATTTATAACAGGAATTTCAATTCCAATAAAAATGGCGTATCTGGGGTTTTTTTTTTCAAGTAGTAATTTTTCGAATGCATTTGAAAGTTTTTAATAGCAACCAAGCGACATTATTGTTTTAGAGCGTGTTTTTTCTTATCTGTCAAAAGCGTACGAAATCAAGAAATAATCCCGTACAGCCAAGGCAGCTGCTAGTTGTTTAACGCAGTGCGTCTGGTTTTTTTTTAGCGTCTATATTTAGAAAGGCTTTGGGTAAAAAGTGTTGTCATTTGTAAAAGTTATACATTTTTAAGGTGAGCCGCCATCCTTAAAAGTGGCAAATCATCCATTGAAAATACATATATTTTGTTATGTAGGTACTGTGTGTGTCTTAAGTGCATCGGAGCCGAGATATTACTTTCAATGGATCATGGTATGTTTATTTAGAGGTCCTCTAATCCATTATAAGAAAATCACCCGCGGCCGCTGAAAAAATAATGATGATAATGTTCATACAAACTTACCCAATTTAAAAGTTTGTCAAAATGCGGTAATATTCGTTCATTGTGCGTGAAATTATCTTAATTGCTTATTACAAATGTACTTATTAATATATTTCCTCGCATTATTTGAGAAAAACATTGTAATACTATGCCTTAGCGGAAACGGGGATTGCTTACTCGTATTATACTACTTGTATGTCAGTTTTTATTTTTTAGACCTCTACAATAATGTACCTCCTAACTATTAAACAATACAAATTAAGGACCATAAACTGTAAATAAATCGTTTGATCATTACTTACAAGAGCACAAATCTTATGAGAAACTTAGGAGTGATTCCCCTGTGTGGTTTACTAGGGCTTCAATTCAAAATGTCAATATTAAATTAGTTTGGCAACCCTACTGGATGCGTACACAACGGTTACTAGTCCGTTACAGCGAAGCGGGTCATGCGCACGGACGCTTTCGACGCGTCCAGCCAATCTTAGCACCGCATTTCCACGCATATTCTCTATTAGAGAAACTGTTTCAGAGAGGCGTTCAAGCAATTCAAACACGACCAATCAATAAAATCGTTCACAAATGTCGCTGAAAATATCGCGTATTTGCTCATAATAGTATGAGAAAATACTCGTTTAAAACTATAACCGGACATCAAACCCGATAACGCTACGCTAACGATCAAACCGAAGTTATTATTATTCACCCGCTAAAATGTTATCTTGAGGCGGTGACGTAACGCTACTCGGAAATAGAACGTTGTTTCGCGCGAAGCTAACACAGGTCCTGTGGCGCAACGGATAACGCGTCTGACTACGGATCAGAAGATTCCAGGTTCGAATCCTGGCAGGATCGAAATTGCTTTTTGCTTTTTGTTTTTTATTTATT
The DNA here is from genome assembly GCA_946894065.1 of Acleris literana. Taxonomy (NCBI): domain Eukaryota; kingdom Metazoa; phylum Arthropoda; class Insecta; order Lepidoptera; family Tortricidae; genus Acleris; species Acleris literana. The sequence continues at coordinate 8,711,039 of OX335677.1, forward strand.
TAAAATACTTTCAACAAAGTAAGATTTTTCTTATTTATTTTTATTTAAAATACCTAGTATCAACAAAATAAGATTTATAGACAATTGTATTTTTTTTTCGCTATTAAAAGTAATAAATGTTTTTTTTGTGTTGATATGACTTAACATCATTACTAAACAGTAAACACGTAATAGGTAGTTAATTATACAATTATTGGATAGGTGCGTGCTTAGGAAATGTCAAGTTATTGAAAACTATTTAGTCGTGTCTAATACACGTGTGTTCGGGCTGTTCAAGTTACATTTAATATGCGAGAAACCTATCGGAACAATAGACTGGATAATATTAAACTAGTAGATAGTACGTCGAGGCGCCCTTCCGCACTATTTGCTGGCTTTGCTGCACAGTACAAAGGTTGCTAATTAATTCGATTATCCGGAGAGAATCCGTGCTTCCTGCTGGCTTCCTTCAGTTTAACGTGACACTTATACTAATTTATAGAGACCGTAAAACCTTCAGCATTCAACCCTAATCCAACTTCATAAGACTCAATTCAAAATGGTAAGAGCATTTTAGTGCACGAGGCAGTTATAAGAACTGGCAGTTTGGCAACGCTTTTACTAGATTGGACAATCTGTGTTGCCTCGTAAGAAAATATTAAGTACGGCGTTTATTCTGACCATTTTAATTACCCCTCTGTTATTTATGAGAATTGCTAAAGTAATAAAAATAGTTTTAAAAACAAACGAATTTTAAGGATATCAATATCAATATCAATAATGCCAAACTGCAAAGTGCTTTAGGTCAAGCCTAGTTGATGTGATGTGTGAAATTTTATTTTCTTACTCAATTAATTACTTGCGTAAAACGAACCGTAAAGCTATAAGCATTACAATCGACTAATAATGCTTTTATTAAGCAACTGCTACGTTAAGTCCAGCATTTTAATGTTTTTGCAATGTAATGTTTACACAAAATATATTGCTTAGCCGCGAAGATTTAAATGTCAAGGTTGGAATTGTTGGAATGTTATGTTATAGCTTAGCCGTTGTGAATCATACTTCGATCATCGAAGATCGCTTATAAAAAATTTTATTGTAAACTTGTAGGTAGGTACCCATATCAACTATTTTTTAGCTTGGAATTCCCGCTTCGTAGAATTATTTTCGTATCGTTATTTATTGGGGAACTGATTAACTTTAGGTGATAAGAAGTAGCCTATCCTGCCGACCGATTATCGTCGTGCAAAAATCCCGTCTCTTTTTACCTGACTTTGTCAGAAACAGTGTTATGTTTTTCGAGTATCTGTATGTATGTAGCTTTATCCTAAACGGCTTGATGGATTTTAACATACCTTTTAGCTGTCATTAGATTCGTCTTGGTTGTAGGAGTGACATAGGCTATATTTTTAATGAAAGTAATGAGAGGGTATTTTTATATATCGACGAAGATATAAAAAAATGCAATGGGGTTTTTAAAGCTGGCTTTTGATTTATTTAATCGTCGTTGAAAATCAAACAAACATGCTTTGACATTAATAATACCGGTTTGATAAAACAGAAGTTTACACTTTAGTTTACTTTCTTTAGAAATAGGTGAAAAATGCTTGCATTAGTCAAAACGAACTGATCAACTTGTTGAACACTGTACTTCCCCTTAAAATATACACATGCCACGTACAATGTGATAGCTCCTAAAAAGCCATTGGATTTGTACATTTCTCTCCCTCGCTTACATACGATCTTAAGCGGGTCTTAACGAATTTACCCGAACCCGAAAGGCTTTTTAAGTACTCTTGCACTGTATGTTCAAGTCCGATGGAAAATTCCTATATTTCCCCAAATTTCTCGACTCTCTCTTGTCATTGGTTATCACCTATCACCTTTGTCCGTCATTGGCTTGCCTAGAGACATGCTAATTTGCATTAGTCGCCATCATACATATTTAGGTAACGTGTAGGAATCTGAGTAACGGTTGGGCAACCAGTCGAGCAACTAGTCGCACCGGTCAAACCGTCCCGTTCGGTCGTTGATTATTTAGTGATGTTAATGAACATCTTTCTAAAGCATGGCGTTTGTCTTAATTAGCTAAGCAAGCACATCAATTATATTTCATTTATCTTTGCCTTGCCTTTTATGGTTAGTTCTTCCAATTACCGACCGCTTCCTGCTTTATGATTATGACTCAGTGTTGTATCTAAAAATGTATGTAATTTACAAATACTATAGGGAAGGTAGTTATTTATAAAAAAATAGAATAGATACGCTTACCTAAGCCAACATCATCCATGTATGTTACTTAAAAATCGAAAAATCTAGTTTTGAAATCGGTCCTAAAAGCTGAACAACAATCAAGAAACTCCAAAAGTGAATGATATTCTTAAATAAGCACTATTATGTAGTATTATGCAGTTATAACTTTTTCTTGCCGACTTATCACAGGAAATAAAAGAACAAAGTACGAAAATGCGTCAAATGCTAAGAAAAGTATTATTGAATCCCGTGAAATCAATACGTTTTCCGAAGCGGACACCCAGTTTACTGAGCTTTAGCTTATGTAACATTCTCCAACCGCTTTTATTCAGCTGATTTACAGTTCATAAATGTTCAAATTCTGCATAATTTTGGAACCAGAAACTACTATATACGTGGTTGCAGGCAGCTCACCGAATGGCTCTCTATTATTATAGGTAATATATGTTTATAAACCACTGGTAAAATACTACATAATTAGCTTAAATCATACCATAGTTTATCGATATCTATAGTTTGTCGATGATCGTACATAGGTCCCTATCGATAGGAACGTATAAACAAAGAGAAGTGGATTTTGTTACGCACGAAACCATTTATGAAAATGGCTGTATCCCGCAAAACTTTACAAGTGTACAGGTCGACGAAACTTATAACTTTTTCTTAGTAAACCGTACCTACAATTTCGTCTAATTGTAGAATTGTACAGTTTTGTGGGATAAGGATCGGCTTAGATCCTCAATTTTGGCAAAAAAAATTAACACGTTCACGTCTCCTATAGTCAATATACTGTTGTCGAACAGTATTGATCGATACTATGATATGTAATATTGATCTCTACAATTAAAAGGTTAAGGCACAGTTGCTGTTTCAGTAGATCCCCTTCACTTCACTCGACCTTGCTTCAGCGCAAGGCGATTGCCTCGAAGGAATGTGACCAATAATGCAGTTTTGTCCACTGCTACTATATTAATTCATAGAAGGAACAAAACACGTTCTACGTATCCTACTAGAGAATTAAAATAAGCGTGTATGTAATTGAATTAGCGAAAATGATCTTACCTTCATGACTCTTCAATATATCAGATCTCCAACATTACAAAGTTACTTACATAAAAACAGTTTTTGCACGATAGCATTTTTTTTTAAATCTAACACCAAAATGTAATGTATTGTATGAAAGTTAAGTTAATTTTATCCAGTACTAGCGAGCTGCCCTCGCTTCGCTTCGGTTTATGCGAGTTTTTCTGTAACACCCGTGAATAATACAGATCTTATTATACATAGAGACCTTCCTCTTGAATCACTCTATCTATTGAAATCCGTCGAGTAGTTTAAAAGACCTAATCGAACAGACAGATGTAAAGAAGAAGATTCAATAAAGTAACAAGAATGGGTCAAAATTTATGCCAATGCATCAAATTGACGCATGAATTACTGCAATCTTTCTAATGGTTCATATGAACCTCAAAAACATTGTGTATTGCGCTTAATAACCAAACTATTTAATGTTGAAATGATTGTGGTTTTCAGTAAATTTTCCTGATTACAAATGACAAACGAGTCAACAAAAGAAATTAAAAACTAATTATAGCCATGATTCGCGTCATTGTCATTCGAACTTAAATGACTTTTAATCTGTTTACATGTGTAATGTAGTCGGCCTCTATTACTGCTGCAATGTTGCTAAATGAACCAGTTATAGTAGGAATAATGAGCTTGTTTCTATTCATTACTATTTACCAATAGTAACTAGCCACCATTAAATTAGAACAACGAAATCAAATAGACTAATCGCTATTAAAGACAATAGTCTGTATATATACTGACGTTACCAGTAGAAAAATATTCTTGATTGCCGTTGATTTCCGGCGCGACGACAAAATTGGCATCGTATGCTGGCTATTGTCATGTTTTTTTGCTCGTGATATTTATGTAACACACCTTCAATGCGTTGTCAAAACGATTACAAAACAAGTTGTCATTGTTCAGTGCAAATATAATAACCATTGACCTTATTTTAATGCAGATAAAGCTTAGAACCGCATGGATAATATATTAAAAATTTCTACAGACAATTTATACTGACGAACTTTGATCGTTGTGTAGGCACGGAGGCATTCATGTTGCAATATTGCATAGTTGTTCGGAGGCGTTTGTTTTAAACAGGCTAACATGGAATATTCTATCTAAAGCATGCGTTGAATTAATTAATTTCGCAGGATGAATGCCTTTAACCAACCACGCCGTTAAATTCATCACTTTAAGGGTAATCAAATAAATGCAATTGTATTTACCTAACACACCTTTAAGGGCTGATATTTCCAATCCCTAGATTAAAAGTATCTGACGGTTAAAGTTATCACTTTTATTTTCTTTCCGAACAAATGAAAATTTATCTGACAAATAGTTTTATCTGAATATTGAAAAATCAGCCCTTTGCCTTATAACACTAGGTCGATTCGTAAATTCTTGCCATTCTTGGATTGGAAGGATGAGAAAAATGTCGTCTTTAAAGTTTTTACTCATGGCTCTAAAGCCACTTAAAATGGTTTTACTCTCTAAAAATTACCCAAAAAGTTACAGATTTATAATCAAACCTTACAATTAAGTTTATTAAAACTTACACAAGGAAGGTTTGATTATATAAATAAAGATTGGACGGATATGTTGTCAGCAGTAGTCAGCACGGCCGCGGCTGTCGCCTGCAAGCTTGCATGAATCAGAACCTGATAAATTTCTCACACCTCGTATGTAACCTTACACCTCTCTGGTAAACCTTGCACCTCACTGGTACCCAGACTGGGTCATTCACATACTACTTCATCTATCTGTTACGTAAGATGAACTTTAAATGTCGAACAAGAGAATACTCGTAAGTAGGTAGGTACCTATATGTTTATTTGAAGCTTCAAAAATACGAGACAGTTAAACCTGCCGCCAAACAGCAGTGATCGCGTTGTTGTGTTTCAGTGCGGGTATAAGACGGTGGAATGACTAGCATAAAGGCATTTCATCTAAATCCTCAGGGTTGGCAACGCATTTGCAGTCTAGAAATTGTCATCGTAAGATGGCAGTCTGAAGATTGCAAATGTCTAAGGGTTTCAGCGTCAACTTACCATCAGAAAGCCTGTGTGCTCGTTTGTCTTCTCCATGCCATTAAGAAAACGTTTATCCTCTGAAAAGTATCAGAAAAATTCGATTTTAGTTCACGACCAACGAACGTAAGAACTACTTCAGCGGTTGTAGACTGAACGCTACTTACGAAATGTGTATCGTGAAATCGCCCGCTGACCCGGTTCCGACGGCAACACATAACAAAATAACCGCAAGTTCAAATTATAAAACGACGAATAATCGCGAATAAAACACAAACCACAACTCAATACCATGACTATTTCAATTTTAACAAATACTTTGTTCTATTCACAAAAGATTATGAAAACTTCAAATCGTATGCTGAATAGTGATTGCCTTACCAATTACGAGTATAGCGCTTTGTAACTATAATCTTTTGACGTTAATTGGATTCAGTAAAATGCATATTAGCTTTGAAGATAATAATTCCCTTGGCCTTTTTTCGCGAACTTAAAACGACCTGCCAACACCGTGGCCTTTAATTTCTTGCCCATTCATTATCGGCCGGTCGTAATTCCCCGTCGCTGGATTTTTCTGAAATATCGCTGCATCTTCAGCATCTGTAATTCCAATATTTTTACTGGTTTTTTCTCTTGACCTAAAAAATCTACTTTGTTTCATTCAAACTACACATTCTACACAATTATGTTAGTATCCATTGACGATTGGTTATTATTATTACTAAATATCATGCAAACTGGTAGTAAGTGATATAATAATTATAATTCATAGACTTTTAAATTCAAACTTTAACAACGTTCTGATTGATTAAAATTCATTTTAAAATTAGGTCAAGTTATCCGAAGTGTGCGTGTGTCAACCAGATAAATATCTCCTTACAATCACGTAACGTCACCACATAAGTACTGATTTCGTATTGAGGAAGTGGGATACGACATAGCACACGCACCTAACTCAGCTATTTCATAAGCTAGCAAATAACTTAGTTCGCTTCTCTCCGAGAAGTTAAAACAAATATTCTCACGTATGTAACGCGCGGTAACCATTCCTCAGAATACGTGATGATCCGACTGAATGCGTGTTTCAAAATAAAATATTGTTGTTCTAAAAGCAACAAGTTCTTTTGATATTTATACCAGTATTTGTTGCAGTTGTATTTTTACATTCAAATTCCACCTTTGAATAGAAAACAATCAAGAAAAAAAAACACACGAATAATCCATATTTTTACTATTATGTTTATTAATTGAAGCCGTGCAAAACAATTAAAGCTTTTTGTTGCCTATTCATTGTGCATTATATCTTTAATTGTACAAAACGAGTACATTTATTACAATAAAAGCGATTGTGGTGAAATACGTTAAATGTCCACGCAAGTGTCAACAACTGGAGCCAAATCTTTCTCAAGCATGTTCAGTGCTCAGATTGAGGCAATACAACACATTTATATTCCTCTATCGTCTTGTCGACACGGCCAGAATAATAAATATTAACACTATATAGCCTTTAGGTATAGAAACTGACGGTATCACCACGGCACTTTCTAACACCTCGGGAATACAAATTATACTTATTTTAGAGTCTTACTTTTGGACCGTTCCAAAAGTAAGGCTCTAAAACAAGTTATAGAGCTAAAAGTTTTAACATGACTGACTTGATCCTTTAAGAGCACAGTGGAAAGGATTAGAATGGAGCTAAAAATCCCATCTTTACCAATAATCCTGTTGGCTTATCTCTTGAGCCAGAGGAAGCTAATGGATTACCTGTACTTTCAAAACTTGCTGTATTTCCGCACTAAGATATAAGACACGCTATTAACTTGGAACTAGAGTGTGCTTTGGAAATGGCTGGACATCGTTTTAGGAAAATGCCACGAGATTGGCTTGGCATGCGCATCTCTCTAAAAATAATAAAACTATGTATGTAGTTACACAAGCTCTATTTGAGAATATACCTAAAACATCTGTCAACAATGCAGCTCAAATAACGAAGCTTAAGTTTTATAAGTACTTCGATCCTTACTTAACTATAAAAAAAATATTTTGGTTTCTAGTAGGTATATAAGTATTCTATAATATGGAATGTTATTTGAAAAAATCCTTGCCTCAAAACATAACCGACAACCGTATCATTAAATTTAGGAAAATTATGAATCTGAGTAAACTATTTCGAAGTCGTAGAGAATTTACCGAACTCTAAGCGCTTAATTTTGTGTATTTTGTTGAGTACCATGCAATTTGCCTTCATTACAAACTAGCACAACCAAACTGAAATAGTCAACCAATGCACAAATGAGATATTTCATTCCGATGTTTTACTTCTAAAGGTATAACTAAACTATATCTACTTAGAAATTCACTGCATCGATCTAGTTAAAATTAGAAAACAAGGCCTACCTTGGCAATACCAATATTATGGACAATTTTACAAAGATAAACTTATAACCAATGGTAGAAGCCACTACGAGTTGGCAAGTCCCAAATGATCTCGGCCACCGCGGCAATACTGGCAACCTGCACTCGATCGGCGCTATTGTATCCGAGTTGCCGACAATAGAAAACTTCTCACAAACTCTTTCGTACGCCACATCTCTTGATAATAGAGGTCAGATATAAAGTTTTTATCTTGTTATCTTGGCGTAATTTTGCGATCTTACTTGTGATGTATTTACCATCGGAAATCGTCGATTTTCTGCGTAATCCTTGATAATGCAAGCTTTCTTGGTAGGTATCTTTAAACATGTACGACGGTTTGTGCTTAGCTAAATATTCAAGGTTTAAAAGCTAAATTTATAATTATAAAATCTCAAGTGTCAGATAACATAATCACTATGCGATATTTAATCGAATGAATCAAATTGAGACCAAGTTATTTTCAATTTGGTCTAGATTGATGTTTTCTTAGAGTCGCGTCAGTCTTGACGTTCTTGCAACACAGGCGTGCTAACCGCAAATCGTCAATATTTGCACTGCAAACGTGGGGCACTGCAATTTACAATGGCCTGCATGCGTCAGCATCCTAGTTGATGGATGGAGATGCAATCCATCGCTTTGAAGCAATAAATTCAAACTTCATGATACAGCGAAGCAAGATAGATCATTTCCGTTATCGTATTCAGACTTATGGCAGTAAGAAGCCAACTTCACTATAACTACGAGTATTCTCCGATACATTTTATTTAAACTCTACACTAGCACTGGACTATAAAACTGGCACACTAAAAATCTCAAATTATTCCACAATCAGAAAGATCTCATACATTAATATGGCATTCCTATATAGAATTTACTGCATCGAAAATTTAATAATACCTCTCAACTCGTAAAGGAGGACAAGCCGGCTGAATAAGCCAGCTGCACATCGAAGCCTTGAACTTTTGCGGCCCGAGTCTGCTAAGCCTACGTGCAACCAAGCCTTACTTCGCTTATTTCGACACTTCAGTTTATACTTTTAAATTTACCTTCGTTTATGCCGGATACAATCAATCTGCTATGGACGTGAAAATCGGATATTGTTGTGATTGAGTTCTATAGTTTTTATATTCTACATCCTGTTAGCAAAACTGATATTTTTTACTGAGTAAAAATCGTTACCAAACACCCACAAAAGTCACGAAATCTGGGCAGTTAGAAGTTTTTGTAAAGAATACACCTCATTCAATGAGGTAATCATTCCATTGGTTCACAAACGAGGCACGGTGGATTGGTCATAGATGCGCATTGGTTTTTTAATAACGCAAAAAACTGTCTACTTCGTACTGAGTTAAATCTGAGCTAAATGCATTTTTAAAACCCGCTAGAACAAGTTTAGCGGGCAATTAACTGGGTAAGTAATGCAAGGTCCTCATTTTTTAGTGTCAATATAATTTTAACGGAAAAGCCAAACCTAACTATGTTTAAATTCCTACGAATATCTTATCTGTTACGTAAATTATAATGTAAGTATTAAGTTAGTTTTACTGTTTGTTGGTTTTACGTCTTGGGCTACTGGTCAAAAACTTAATATGGTTCGACTGGAGATGGAAGGTCCCCCTCGGTAGTATACCTACTGGTATAGAACCTTCAGAATTTAAGATTCATTGGCGCAACAGAAAATAGATCTATTTTTCAAGTCGCTGGCAACATTGTTCATAGGTACAAGGGTGTTCCTGTATACATGACTGTAATATTTAGATAAAATTAATTTACGGTCCTTTATTTTCTACCTGCCTCTGACCAAACAGCTACAGTGGAGAGGCTGCGCCAAAATTAAACACAAAAGTGCGCTAAATGTAAGAGATCTTCACAAAACTCAGGCGTCATTGGGCGTCTGTCTCGTTAGGCCCATTCAGTGAGCGGACTTTAGAAACTCTGAGCTTTTTACTGTGTATTTTTTGTGTAGCTCATTTTACTGTTGCTTTTTTATTTTCACTTGTGAGGTCTGCTCTAGCTTTTATTGGTACGTACATTGTATCTGTTTTAATTTTTTGCTTGTACACCGTTACATGCTCATTACAAACGATATTGTAATTAATGTACCTTTCACATGTGTCTTCATCTTGTTCTTGTACTATAAAGCAAACTATAAACTTGCTACATTCATTTTCTATTTGAATCCTAATTTATTTCTTCAGTAAACACAAACCCGATGCCCGCTGAATAATGTAGTTGATGCAGGAAGTAAGTCTTTGCAGTTTTTTTGGCTCGATTCGAATAAACGGGCAAAACCAAAACGTAACTGGTTGGCCTTGTGCCTGGCAATGCTTCGCTCGTGTCCTTTTATTCTGGAATTGATCAGCCGTTGCTTTGTTTCGTCGCGTAATTTAGTTCTTAAAATAGCAGCCGGGTCTTGCTTTGTTGGTTGTTGGAAGACCCACAACATTTTAGTCAAATAGACAACGTAGATTTTTGTGTGCCAGGGTCATGGATTGAAGCGCTGCATACAAAAAAAAGTTATTCAATGACTCAAACGCAGGTAGAAATTTTTCAAAGAGATCGCATGTCCATAAATAATAGCCGAATCCGGTAATTACCGTGAGAATAGTTTCAAAATATCGGTGTTTAAGTGAAATCGGCTAAAACGGTCGTGTCGGCACAATACCCACACTCGAGTTGTAAATAAAACGAGTTTTGCCGGCATGCCATTCGGATGATGAAACGCTAAGTTTATTGTCCTGTCTTGAGGTTTTACCCGGCAATTGAAAACAACATATCATTAAGCTTCGTAATCCTAATGGCATGTTTACGTTTTATATCAAAATTGGTATTTTAGTATGACATACAACATATCGTTATAGGTTGACTGCGTCTTTCAAATCAAAAGAGCCTTAAAATGGAAGCCGATTGTTTTCCTCTACGTTTTCAATTAGTAAATGCGCCTAGCGCCAACTAGCTAGTTCCCTTTTTTACTCCAGACCAGACGCCAATTCCCTTTGTAGTACAATTCATTACTTCACATTGCAACTCATTCTATTTCATTAACATACAACCAGCAGACGTGATATTTTTCTGCAATCACATTACGGTACTTTGTTCTAGGACATAAAATGCCTGTCTTAATGTTATTTAGGTATGGTATAAAAACTCTCTTTTCATGTCAGTAAGCGATGTGTGAGTGAAACACACAAGCTAATAATAGTTCTGCTCGAGGACTAATCCGTTTAATAATAACGATTACGTTAATTTATTCCATAGAACAGGATTTAAGCGAAACATCGTTTACATAATAAGGGGTCTTAACCATATTTTATTGTTATATATTTCAATATTCCTTGCATATTTTTGTTTTGGGTATGGAAAGAATGGGCTTTTTTTTACTTATTCGCTCCTATTTATTTCATAGATAGAAATGAATATAGATACAAATACAAATAGTTTGTAAATATGTTCAAATATACGGCATACCTTTAGAGTTATTTACTAGTCTATTCAAGAACCCGCATAGAATACCATAACCATAATGCGTAACATCCGTTATCGAAGGCATCATTGCGGAAGAAAGCACCTATCATGTGTGACAGCGGTGTCGCTCCTTCTACCTACAACCTGGCCGCCACTTTAACAAACATTGGGCACAAAAAAGGTTTTAGCAACGGTATACAAGCAAGCTAATATTTTATCGACCGTAGAAATCTCTAGGCGAAGTTCCATAAGAAATGTAGACTGAATTTAATTGTTCAATTAAAACTCCCCCGTGTGAAATGTAGCCAGTTTAAGACGAACTGGCTTGACTTCTTGCCGCTATAACAAACAAGGTTCTTCATAATATAGGTGGCATATTTCTAAACATATTAAGGTAGTGGTAAGAAAATATTCTGCAATTTATTTTTGATGATGCTTATTAAATCTTGGTATTTATTAAGAAAGGGAATGTCACTCAACCGGTTTTTACTTGTGATTATTAGATGAAGTAAAGAAATCTAAAAAAGTGGTTCCAATTCAAATTGAAGTTTGAGTTCTTGCAACATTACCAGAGCTCGGAAAGGGTGAGCTATTCTTATTTCATTGATGTCATGTGTAGATATGAATATGGATACACCCTGAAAATAAATCAAAACAATTCATTATGATAAAACTAACTCGAATACACCAAAAAATGTTGGTTATGTTGTTTATGCAAACATCCCTTCAATTGAGAATGTATAAGAGACTTGATTGACACTGACTTTCAAGTATACATATATCAAAGATAAAAACCTTCAAATTCACGTCCATGACCAGCAGACCTCTTTAGATAATACATCCATTATCTAAAGAGGTCTGCTTTAATACTAGTTAAAACACTTGGTCGATTTTGGAGCTGTGCAAAATCGACCAATCACATTCCGTAGATTCTAAATCACTTGTGTTCGTTTTAACGGCAACTTAAAGCTCGTAGCAGAAAGGCAGCCTAAATGAAATAATTTCATTAATAATTAAATTACACATGGGAGCACTACCATTAAACGACAGGGTATGTCCATGTTATGCAAAGTCTCAAAACAGCTCACCCTTTCCGAGCTCTGAACATTACTCTTACGAAACAGTTTGTCTAGAACCTAACGTGAATAACTTGCTCTATAATCAAGATCTTTTCATAACCCCAAAGAAAACGCAGCAAAGTTTTTAATAAAAAAAAATGAATTACATTGGTTTATCTTTACGAGCAGTGCTCGCCAAAAAGCTAAAATTTATTCTGGTTAGTCCAAACAAACTAAAAAGTTCCAGTTCAGCAGCAGTCAAGACACTGCAAACTCGTTGTCCCGCTCTGACAGTTCTGCCATGCATTCACTCCAGATACTAAGTTAAAGAAGTTGTACCGGGAAACTTTGAATCACAATCTAAGATGTTGTTAATTTGCATTTACCCTTTTAGAACTTTTGCGAGAACAAAATTATATAGTCTTTTGTTTAACTCGTTTCTAGACTCGAAAGTTTGAAAGAAGCTTCAGCTTGTTAGAGTGCAAATAAAATGTCGCATTCCTTGACAACGTGTCTGTTTTAGAAGTCGTTCTGTAATAAAATCAGTCCTAACACGGCAGTGTGCAGTGAGCAGGAAGCCGCGTTACCTAGCTGCGTTACACCGTCATTTACCATTGCCGTTTTCACTTTTACCATCAAACGTCGATGCCGCAGAGCCTCCGAAGAACTTAAAATGGCGCAGAAAAACGCGCGAAACGACTGGATGCGTTCACGATTTTCGCGTTCAAATAACAATGTGGTACGCGGGTTCATTATCTTACGTTTACCTTAGACTACGGTTTTTCATAATGAAGTTATCCATTTAATTATAGTTATTGAATGTTACCACGTCAAATGCGATAAACTTATAATTTAATGGCACGGACATTATATAGTTTATGCTGCGGTTCCTTCATCTAAAACGTGGCTCCTCTGTAAATAATACTATATATATAAGTAAATTATCCTACTAAAGGCAAAAAAAAACGATACAGTTCTGCGGCTAATCGGCCAGTTTCATACACAATATTGGGAACACCAGTGTCAGAGATTAAGTCGTATACAAACATGCAGCCATAGCTGCTAACCGTTAGCGCTTTCCTATTTCTAAAGGCGATAACACACTTTGTTTCCTAGAGGTAAATTATAGAAATTAGGGTTAACTTGACATAAATCTATTTTAAAATGTCATTAACAAATTATAACAGCATGTCGCTTTTAAATATACCTGCTTATTAAATTAGTTTCAGTCGGCAACAAAATTTAGTACATCTCTGACCTGCCTTACAGAAACGTGGCATTAAAAATCTGGAACTATTACCTTGTAAAGAAAATTAGCTATGGCATGACAGACTAGTGTGAAACTGGCACGAGCAGCGACCAATTGGCAGGCATTTGTTATTGGTGCCATGTCGCAGCCCGCGGCAGGCACTAAATGCGTAAAACAACTAACGGTGCCGGTTCGACGAACGGAAAGTGGTACTTATAATTTCGCCACCTGCCGCGAAAGGGAAGCCTGCTTTATTTGGCGCATCCTTTGCTATAGGAAGCGCACTAGGCTGGTTTCTTTTCGATCGAACTGCAAGCAGTAAGGTCGCAGCGTTAACTACTTTATCGAAATAGAAGCAGAACTCCTAATGAATCTCCAGCAGTAGTAGCAAATTATGCCACCAACTAAGCATGAACACACACATCATAATAAAGTAAACACCCGGGGCGCTAAACGACACTAACTCGTCACAGAGCTCTGCAGCGCTAAAACGTGCCTAAGTGCCACATTAAAACTGGAGCTCGGGTTGAAAATGAAATTTAAACAAAAGTAAAAATTTAGTTACATTTCGTTATGGCCCTGAGTAACCACTAAATTCGCTTCGTACGAGAATACAGAACTGGGTCTTTATGTTTTTCAACTTTTTTAGAGTTCTCGTTATACGCTTAGTCAAATACTTGTGTTTATGGAAGCGGGGCAAAAACGTGTTTTTGTGTTTATTTATGCTTCAGAGTACTAACTTTCGTTTATATCTTCGTGTCCAACTATTTTAGCATACCGACTTTTACTTTTTGGGGTCGTGACTCGACAGAAACATAAGCAAAGGCTGTTTAAAAGACCGCAATCCGATATTTATCTAAGTAATTAGTAATACAACTTTCTTTATTTTACTTGAATTTATTGAAAAAATATTACCACCTTATTAATAACCTTTTTTAAGCTACAAACCTCGCTCTACTACTCATATTCTAAGAAGTTATCATCTTGATAGGAACAAAGTAAGTCTTGTTTTAAAATCATGCGCAATGTAAGAATGTTTTTACTCCAAGGAAGCTCGTACAGCGTGTTCCGTGTGTTGACTTCCCATTTTCTAACTAGATTTATTTCTCTTAATAGAGTTGCGCCAGTCGTTTAAGACAAGAATGAGCCTCTTCCGTGCCACTCGACTAGCGAGTTAAAGTGGAAAAAACCGTTCAGTTAAATCAGGATTGCTTAGGAGCCTGTTCCCTGCGTACTTCCATTTTATCTATGTATAAACAATCAGTTTAAGAATACACACAACACAAGACAACAAAAGTATAGAATAGCAGTTCAAAGAACAGTGCCATAGTTCATTATTAATAATAAACTATAGCAAGAGGATTTATAGACACAAAGCACTCTATCGTTAAGAACTGAATGGTGCTAAAGAAAAGGCCTCAGACGGTCCCATTTCTATTAATGTGGATCCCGCAATAGCTTTCTCGCCGACCTGCTAATTACCCATCGATACCACTCACGTCCACATTTCATCTAATAAGGGAGAGACAAGATAATTGTTCATAATGCTGCCGTCAACTACCGCAGGAAGTACGAACGCAGCCCACTGACACACAAAGACCTTAAACCTAAGTATCACCTAAGTCTTAGGTCTTGTCTGACTGCGGAAACACCTACTTAATGTCCGACGACGTGGCTTTCTCGAGGTTAATCACTACTCTAGCCTGACCTTACACATGTTGGTATCGCTACTCACAGAGAGGTGGAAAATGTAGTTAGTAAATCATTTTAAAATACGAGAATCTATTTCCTTTAGCACCATTCTTGGCGTCTTTCTTTTCCCTTTGAATTGAATTATGAATATGGAAGTCACGTCGCAGACTCCATATAAGGAGTGGGGATAGAAACAAGGGGTACCAACCTAACTGTAAAGCAGTCAATGGTCGAGTGACACTGACAATGAGAAGCCGTTCCGTTTTAGGTGGACGTCACGTAGTTTTGAGTACGTGTGTGTTAGTAAAGAAAGACTGTGCGTGAGCACGTATAAGAGTTTCGAATGCAAAACTAAAACAAAACACAAATATAAAAACTTCTAAGTAATGTATTGTATTTATAAGAATTTGTAATGATGAGATTACATTAACTACAATGATTTGATTCTAACGAATGAACCAGATGTTGTTGTAATTCGTGACCGTCAATTTTTTAAACAGAAGTCGTGAGTGCTTATTCGGCCAGTATTTTTTCTTTTGACCATAATCTTGCTTATTATTGTAACTGATCGTATACGAGTCATAATTGCAAATCATCTGTAAAATGTGAAAGTAATTATAGTGAGTAGAGTTTGTTCCGCCATCTTGTACAATCCGCTGCGTTCCGTTACCCGCGCCCGCGTTCGCAAGCTCGCGTTGATTAACGAAGCGTCGACACACGTGATAAGACTGCGACTGGCTTTACATACATCATCAAACATGTTTACTAAATACTAAGTTAAGGCTGCGCGAAAGCGTCTCTAGGTTTAACTATGCGTCAAAGCAATACTGTGTAATATCAACAACCTAAGCAGATTACAGTACAGCTACAGAACGTCGTGTTTACGTGGAGTATTCGCGCTATTGAATTTGTTAGTCTGGATTTCCGTTTACCTTACTAACTTAGAGTCAGGTGTCAAACCTGAGATAACATTAACGGTATATTTTTGATTGTTACCCCAAGACCCCCAGATATATTTAGTCATATGGATTACTGATATGGATTCAGTTCAAAACAGCGATCAAACTTCTGGATGGCAAATAAGTTTACAAAACGTCAAACAGGTAGTCATGACATGACATTTCTAAATCAAGTTCAAGCCTCTTTAACCTACCGCAGGCATTGTTTACATTGTTGTGTTCCGCTGTGGGGATAAGACAACTAGTGCAATTCTAGCATAGAGGCATTCCATCTTAGTCCTCAGAGTTGGTAATGTATCTGTGGTTATAGGATTGCAATCTTTAAATCGTAGTCTTAAGAATGCAAAAGTCACAGATCCCACTTACCATCATGTGGCCTGTGTGCTCGATTGTTTCTAGCAGGCCAAAAAAAAAATTTACCACTTAAATTCAGTAATCATTGTTTCGAAGTAAATCACTAAAACGGTACCTAATTCTGTAGCCGTAAAATTTTCCCCAGAATTTAGCCCAGCCACACTGTTAAACTGAAACAATTTCTTGCCAATGCGGCGTTAACTCCAAACTTATTTTGGCAACGGAGTATAAACTGTCCGAATTAGAATCGGGCAGTAGTGTGAGCGGAGATGTATCGAGCTATCGCGACCGGCGGGGCACTGGCCATCTGTTTATGTCCAGCGGTATTTGGTGAACGGATTGCTGGATACAGTTACAGCGTAGTGGGTCGCAGTGTATCACAAGCCGTATGTTAATAAACATTCCTGGCATTAAAATGTGCACTTTGCAAGATACCCGCATTTCCGCGCATTTGGTCGCCGTTGGTGGTGGTTGTAGATGTGCTGGTGACGCTGACGTAGGCTCGATTCTAATAGACGCAAACTATGAGTGATAAGTGGTATCTTCGTTCATGTTTTTATCTTTCCTTGTTTCATCATTAATTGTCATTAATTAATTAATCTACAATAACAAGTATAAGAACTAAAAAACTGACTTGGGAATCAGCGCGTAGCCAAACCGGGCTTACGATGTTTTTTATGATATTCATCCCCTAGGCGGTATTTTTTTAAATAAATGAGTTCTTCACAAAAGAAGCCGCGAGTCAAATTAAACTTAAACTTAAACTTTCATGAGTAGTGTCGCGTAATATAGCGTTGTCCAGAAATAGTATTAGTATACTAAATACTCGGTAGCCTAAATTACTGTCATTACGCTCTATTTAGTATGCTTGAAACAGCCCCAATATCCCGCCTTAAAACAAATTGACGCTGCAACAAATTTAAACAAAAAGAAAACAAGAATAAAACTAAGTGAATGAAGCCAACAACTGCAGTGGCAAATTAAATATTGCGACAACGAAGACGCTATTTTGTGTAAAGTACCATTTTAACAAGTGCACTACTTAGTTAATTTTTATTATGCCATTTTGTCTGAAAACTTTGTTAATATAATGCTATTCGGGTGCAATGCGAGTTAAGTGTAACAATGTGAATTATGTAAGTTTAAGAAAGTTATAAGCTCAACAAAATGTTATTGTTTCACGTAAAAGCACCCACCGGACAAGATTCATTTCCCTGTGCTGGACAGAACAGGATTATAACAAAATTTACTAATCTATTATACAAAAATTACATTTCCATATAAAATAATGGAGTCTATATTAAACATTACGTACTTTTTAAACCTTATAATGTAGAATAGAACCCTAAGCCTAACGCTTATTTAATCTGTGCCTAAAACGGCAATGATATTCTACGCTAATTTTTACACTTCTGTCTCGTGACGTTGTGTAGTAGGTGTTAGATAATTTGTTTTACCGATTACAGCATAGCACTTACGATTTTAGATAAATTAATGATAATATCCGGTATAAACGAATTTTGAGGCTTTTGAATCGCGTTTACGTTCGCAAACAAAGAAAATTTGAACATACACTCAAACGACGATCATTCCAACTATCAATGAAATATTATAAAAATAACGCCTTACCATAAGAACATCTACACTTTCGCTAATAGTTTACGTTATATCAGAATCAGAACTTAACTACTATTTTTAATCTATTGTAAAAAGACGTTTGATGCTCATTTTCACCTGTACCTCCTTTTCTATTAGCACCTGACACTTGCAGTCTTATTGAAGGAATCCGAGCCCGCGTTCAGGAACTAAATGCATTACGAGCGTCACTAAAGTCTCATTTTCTTGCGTCCTAAGTGTCCTTACTTAGTGTATTTTTTAGTTTCATTTTATTAATGGTGTAAACACTAGAAACTAAAGATTCGCCCTGACTTGCAAAGGTAATGTTGCTATTACATTATAAACATTCCTAGCGTCTAAGGGCCAGCGCAAACCAGCGGACGGCGGCAGGGGAGTTTTCCCTATAAATTTCCTCCGCCGCAATCCGCTGCGATGCTCCGAGGTCGGTCTCAAAGCATTGAAATTTATACATTATTTCAATTGAAATAGCAATAAACTTAATATTCTCTGCCGTCCCGTCCGCCGGTTTGCGCAGGCCATAAGTACCTAATGCTAAAAACCGCTTCCAAATCCTTCCAGTAGTTAGAGTCGTGACCATACATTCCTACAGACAGCCGTGGCGGGGAACTTTAATTTATAATATGTACTTACCTATGTAAAATTCTTAGGAATGGGAATTGGAATTTACTCAGAAGAGCGGGTCTCTGTTTTTGTTTCATTGGTAATAAATATTACACAATACATGAACTAACGGAAAGCAATTTACTAATAAAAATGTTTTAAAATCTGATACGTCGTTCACAAGTAGGTAGTAAGCGCCCAAAAACACAAAAATGACATTTTATATACCAATTTAAAAAAGAATAAACGTCATCAAAAATAAAGTTTGATATTTATTGACGGGGAATAATTCACTTAAGTAAGTTGCGATAGCTGAAGATGGCCAATTCTAATAATAGAATTATTGTTACAATGCTGGCAATCTTCATTAAGCTAAAGCATGGTCAACAATAATTGAGTTGTCCCGATTTAAATATTCAGAAACTTTGACTCAAGTCGCAGATTGGCTTGACAATTTCATGTCTAGTATCAAAAACTTCACTCAAATTCTAAGCGAAAAATACATTACTTAACTTAATTCATTGCTTCAGAAAACATTCTTGAAAAATGAACGCTTTTAATCCTCGCTGTGGGAAAAGATTCGTAATTTAATCTGTTTGCCTCGTGCTTAGGAAAGTAGTATTTGTATTATCGAAAACACTTTTCGAAAGCAAAAGCCGAACGGAAGCGGAATGCGTTATTACTTCCCATTGAACGTCCACATTAGCCCATCTTCGGAGTAAGTGCTCAAACATCTTGTGCAAAGAAAAAGCGCCTCTCACTTTCTTCGAATCATATTATCTCACAGCCCACGTGTCCATGTGAAAGTGAATATTCGGCAACCAATCAATTCTCGCCGGGGACCATTCACAATAATTATTGCAATCGGTTGAACGGTGCGTTGTCAATCAACTTTTTCCTATAGGCTCGCATATGATTGGATTGTGGCGTAATCATTGCGTCAGATAAAATCGATGGGCTAGGTTAACGAAATTCCTCAACCGGTCTCGTATATAGAACGTCGATTTCAACTTTAATTCGTACCCCAAAATGAACATAATGAGTATGTTCGGTTTACCACCGCTGTTCAATTCGATTTAGAAGCGAGAGACTTATCCGGGTGTCGCTCTAATTTGGAAGTACAGCTGGACGACCCGACGCTTGTGGCGAGAGCAAGCATTGCTACGTGGAACAATATGCAATTCGAATGGACTAGTCTGCCTTGTACGTACAAGGGAATTCAAAAGCAGATTTGTATCTACATCGATGATTAAAAATACGTCCGTAATCATCCCTATATTGACTTTCTGTGTGTTTCGTGTGACTCTTCTTTTCGGCAATCATCCTGTGTTCAGTGCTGATAAACTTACTTTTCTCTCTGTCAACTATGTAAATTTTGGACTATGTAAACAACAAACTAAATTTAAAACAACTTTCAGTAATCTCAACTCAAATAACAACCGGCTTTAACTGTCAAAAGCTCATGCGGTGACGCTTAATAAAACGCAATAAGCGAAAATGGTATCAAAACTTTCCGGGTTTAATAAGTAAAGCTTTAAAACGAAAATACCGAACTCTGTTGTGCATTGTTGATTGCATAATTCGTATTATTAATTGAAATCCGTATTCATGAACTGCTACGTTTGCATGGAATGTTTACCAGGCACCGTCAATATCCAATTTGACTCGCCTTTAACAAAACCGTGCTCAAAAACATTCGAAGCACTCTAGAGATTACAGTACAGACAGTACAGTCAACCACTTTAATTTTAAAGCCTCTATAGAAACTTGTCGCATTGGTAATTAATTTGTTGTGGCTCGACGCTGTCATTATGTCAGTAGGTAGTCTATGGTGACTCGACATTAAAAGTTGTTGACTGTACAAAATATGCTAACCATAGCTTTGTTACTAGATGTATTAAGATGAACTTTCCTGCTACTAAATCATTTACAGACAAACTTTAACAGCCAGTAACTAAGTCAGACTATTTTGATAATCTAACCGCCGGTTAAGTTGAATGGACATAATGGCACTGACAGAGTAAACAGAAGAACGGTTCTCAATCTGTCGTGTTAGCACATAACACCGGATTATTCGACAATCGAATTAATATTCAGGACAACTTTAGTTCCCGTTGCGATCCTTATGCACACGTAACGGTCTATTGGATCGTTAGCCTCGTTCGCTGTTTACCGAACAGAACTAGAATCCGATATTCAGCAGGAAGCAGCCATATTTGTCATCGTCATAGTCAGGTGAATGATTGGTCTGACCTTAATGTTAGGCCTGGATGTAAATCGATTTCTTTGGACGTATTATTAAGCAAATCCAAGTTTATGCAGTTAGGAGTAAAGTATCGCAAAGATGCGTAGCATTGCTTACTAAATGATAATCAATCACTCTATCAACGAATCACCATAACATCACAAGAAATGTTTAAGTTACGCTGATACAGCTGGAGAGCTTATATCCTGAATTAACACAAAGCTACCTTTTTCCTGAAAAAAATAGTTTCCGTAGGATGGTCAACGTGGACGATATCGCGGAGGGAAGCTATAATAGATAGAACAATATCTCGGTATTTTAGAATTTGTCGGTCGGTAACTCAAGTGAAACTCTTTACTAAAATTGGGTAAACCTTAGGAATGTTAGTATTCTCTTGATTAAACTTAGGCAGCGAAGAACCGATAAATTATAGCATTCAAAGCTAATCTGTAAAGTACTTAAGTCGGTGAAAACGATTTTAGGCGATTATCCGGAGAGATAAGGTCTTCTTCATTATAAGTGGACGGATTATTGAAACATTGCCGTTATTGTAGCTAATTGTAAATTATATTTTAAGTTGATAAGTGTTGAATAAGATATTTTTTACACTTTACGTCTGTGACCAACTGTCATACGGTGTTAGCATTACAATGCCACTTACCAGATGCGTTACGCTTACGGATTGCCGACCGTTAGGCAAATAGGACGAGAGTGGGGGGGGGGGGGAGACGGAAAAGGGGTTTATTGCAGTATTTCCAGATCTCTACGATTTAGGAACCTTTCAAAGACAAGCCATACTTTTTTCTGAAACATCGTCAAAGCATTTGCGATTCCTCTCGTTATTGCAGCCGTTTATGGCTAACATCGGGTGGGTAGTTGATTCCACTAAACCTTCCCTGTTAAATAATATTTATTTGTATAATTTTAGATTTGTCCAAAGGGACTGCCGTTATCAAGCTTGATCAAAGCCCCTAATTTTTCGAGTTTGTAAGTGAATAAAACCTCAAACCATCGTTTCATTTTACGCGGCAGGATTGCGTAGATATACAATTAAGTAAGTAGTGGGGCGCATTATCGTATTTTGAAAACACGTATAGTGTTCAGTTTAGTTCCATGTTTTCTGTCTATCCTCGATCTAAACTATTCATGTCCAGGTGTCCTTTGCAAATCACAGTTCAAAGTCAGAATATCACGGCATCTCCATCTCGCGTTTAAGAGTCAAATGACGAGTAAAACGGGCGGCGCATCAGATGTTCTGAATTTATTTTTTCGTATTTATTAACCATCCAGCAATTAACAAGTTTTGAAGTCTCGCTGCCAGAATTTTGCCTATCCCTGTGTCTTCGACGTCCATATGTCCCAACAGCTACAATTAACAAGTAAATATTAAAGCGTGAGACTATATTTCGAAAACCACCTGTTATTTGGTCCACAAGGAGGTCAGACAGCAGAGTTCCCATTGTCACAATGGTCAATTATGTGCGTCTCGCCCCGATTCGACTTCATAACGGAATGTGGGCCCGAAAACTATATTTAAATGAGCAATAAACAGCAGAATGAGATTAGCATTCACACTCGCAAACATTTGTATTCTGTTGGTTTCTTGTGAAACTACGATATTTATTTTATTTATATTTTGTTGTAGTTCTTCTCGTTTTTATTTATTATCTTGACTATTTTTCGAAGACAACTATCATAAAGATATTTCTTCAGCATCAAATCGTTTGAAGTCCGAAAAGAAATTATATAAGCCCCTAGGCTTTGGCAGTAACCCGCATAAAATCGACAATTAATAAAATAACAAAAGCGATCGGACCTATCTTGATGTTTATGACACAAAACATTAATTAAGCCCCAATTAAAATCGCTTTTATTCGCGAACAATCGCGGGCATTGGGCAATCCTGTTTTATCGTGACAAATTATCGTCGGCAAAAGGCAAAAACAATGGCTGTCGCGGGTAATCTTAAATCTGAGCAAAATGTTGCGGTTACGTATTGGGCGGTGAGAAATGGATCGCGGGTCTGAGATCAAGAGATGATTTTGGACCTGGAATTAATATTGTAGCACGCTTATCAGAGTCCAAGCCAGGATTTTTCATTTCTATACTAGACAGACACGACATTGAGACTTTGGTAGTGAATATGTTAGACGCTACCACAGGATACGAATAACCTTGAAGGAAATTAACCTTTGGCAAATCTTAAAGGAAAAACATTGTTACTTTTGTTGGTGCTATAAACGCTTTGCGATGTTGCGTTTGAGTATTTCTTTTAGTCATTAGCCTTTTCTTTCTTAAACCATTTAGCATAAAGAACCTGTCCAGAAGAATAATATACCTGAAATGGGGGCGCCACTAATATTTCCCGTGTTTCGTAATCAGCAATGAGAAAAAAAAAAAATACGCAATAAATTATTTGAATTTGAATTTGAATTTAGATCTAGCATCTTTTCCGCAATATGGCGAGATTTTTTTATATACCTCTTACACCTGTAAAACTCTAAGTCGTTTATTTCTTACTCGAGTTAGAGGCCATTTAATAAGCTTTTAAATCCTGACAAGTCTTAGACCGTCGAAGGGATATGCATAGATATACAACTCCTATAGCTCTATCGCATTTACTGACTGAAACTTGACAGATTTTAACGTTTGAGAGCTCAAAATACATTAAAACACTGTCGGCAACAAATTTGACGCTTCCATAGCCATCTTGTAACGTCATCAGTCAAAGCCGTAGCTCGCACGCTTTGGTCCACATCGACACAATGTAGAGGCGTGAGAACAGGCCACGGGGGCAACCGAAGACACAGGAAGCCGTGTTCTATGATAATGCCACGTACATATATATTCACTTTGTTTTTTTTTTATAATACATTAACGTTTTTTGGTAGTTGGCGTCATCGAGAAGGGGATTTAATATACATTGCAAAATTTGTTCCAAACAGACAAACAATCAGACAAACAGACAAACGAGAAAGCGAGCGAAACAGTGGTAAAAACGCGTAAGCGCAGCTTAGTTCACTTTAAATTAATATAAACAGCCGTAGTCAGACATATCTGGATTACATTCGACATTGAATATTACATACATACATACATAAATACATTAAATCACGCCTGTTTCCCAGAGGGGTAGGCAGAGACCACTTCTTTCCACCTGCAAATATTATAAAGAACTTATTAATAACGGGTATTTTCATTAAGTACAAGTACCTTTACCATCCGTTTGTTATGTTTCCCTTAATAATAGCGTAATTAGTATCCCCGGATTTAAATTTAGTACGTTAATAATTATTATGTTCATATATGAAGGGTAATTACAGCGTTCACAACTTATCTATACTAACAGAGAGAGGGAAGGTTTAAATTAGGCTTGGCTTAAACATAATTCCAACCTTCCCCCTCTCTCTCTCATAATCTACTTAACTTAATAACTCAAAACTGGGTTTAAATTGCTGCAACTATAAATACATATACATAACCACAAACACCGCCAAACGAATATGAAATTCAGGCAACGAGGCCCAACTTGACATTATACTTAAATAAGTTTACTCACTAACATACTAACAAAAAATTAAGAGCTATCGAGGTGATAGAACAGCTTGGTCCTGTGTTTTTCAAAGTTTACATGGTACAGTCAAGGACTTTAATTGTAATGAACCCTGTCATAATGACAGCGTCAAACCACATGACAGAAATTACGCTTAAATGAATGATTAACGTTATGCGACAGGGTTCCATAGTGGCATAACAATTAAAGTCCTTGACTGTACTGGCTGCTCATATGCCACCGCAAAACCGGCCGAACACGACATCTTTCGGCCAGAATTCGGGAGTCAGAATACTCGATGGTACGTATAAATGCGCAAGTTTAGAGCAAATTAATAAGTGATGTGTGTGTAGTCTAAAGGTACTAAATATATAATATAAGGACAATAAGTATCTTACGTAACATTGCATAGGTTACAGCAGTAATGTCTTTTCTAATCTGAACATCAAAATAATCTTCTAAAGAGCTGGTTCCGTCCCTAAATATTTCTGTTACAAAACCTTACCAAATTGGTTGCCGTTCAGAGAATTTTGCATATTTTGAGCAACAAGCTGCTTTCAACAACAAGCAAAACTCTGAGCTCAGTCCAGACTTTTCAAACTATTATCGATTTAGTTCAACGGGTTTGTTTGTGTACAAGGTTCTCAACTGCTCGATTCACTATTCCGTGTTGATACTGATTCAATAGAAACTTCGCCGGAGAGCGTCAATACAAAACGGGTAAAAGACCTGACTCTTACGGGTATTTTCAACTTAATATCCGGTCTGGTTAACTGATTGCGGTTTTACTCGTAGAGAATTACTAGTCATTCGCGATATGTTTTCTAGGAACCAACAAATATGTATTAGTTTCAAATTATATAGTCCGGGTCCGGCTTTAAAGTAAGTACAATTAATTATCAGTTTTTTTTAACTTGAAGTGATAATTAACTTGTGTGCAAGCTCTCCAAAATCGTGCAAATTGGGAACCGAATTTTTAGGAAGTAAAATTTATAATTTTTATCCATTTCCTACTATTGAACCATTTGTGTGCCAAACAAAACAATTTAATTTCCTTTGTGTAGTTAGAAAGCTATTGAATTATTAAATAACCTAGTATATTGTGAGTCAAAATGATATGACTCTATTTTAATAACTACATATTTGCAGTCTAAACACTCGTAGCATCTACATGAACAATTTCTATAGAAATTAGTTAGATTGAACATTATTTGACGTCAAAGCCTAACCGAAGATCCCTAACCAACATTATTAGGTTTCCAATTTAAAGTGCTTCAAACTCTAACATAAAGAACTTTTAAAATTCAATTAAGATGTTTATCGGTTCCAGAAATTTGGCGTGAAAATTGCCCGAATCCTCTATCGAATAAGTTTTTATCGCGTGGATCCTTTAAATGAGTGATTAAATATTTCGGAAAAGATTAAAGGTTTTATGGTAATCACTTACTAAAAACCTAAGCATTCAATAAACCCAAAAAAACACCTTTTTTTAATAAAAAAGTGAAAGAAAGTGATAAAAAAGATTCCGAAAAAGAATTGACATGTAAATTACACTCAAGATTTATTAGTTATTCCTGATATTTTTGAAAACTTTAATAATCAAATTGTTGGTGTTCATAGAAGGTTTTATAAAATAGGTTTTATGTTGTTCCATAAATGTGGGCCACAATCTTCGGTACCTACCGTCAGCGACCTAATTGCTCCATCGGTCGATCCCTTTCTACCGTCTCCTCTGTCACTCAATGGCACAAATTGAATCCACTACCAAATTTGTAGAGTGCTCACCCAGAACTGAACTCAGAATTCCGAATCACATTTACTTACAAAGACAACCTCAATCAATATTTTAGTTCAATTGAATGGATTAACAATTTGAATGCATCGAATTTATGTTAATTAGTACTAATATCCGCTAGTGGACAAGGTTTTTATCAACTAAATGATCATACGCTTATAATAGCAAGCTGTTATTGGTTTATCGGATTATTTTAAGCAAATATTATCGCGTCCGATTTACGGTACTGAAATTATTTTGCTTCATAATTGGAGCGACAAATTAATGTAACTTTCAACTGAATATAAAGTAAAATACGATAGTCAGTCGGGTGTGACATATTTGATGTATTTTATTTATTTATTTATAGGTAATTCTTATTGTTTCGTCGTTTGTGTCTTTGCATTGTTACTGTTACATTACATACTCGTATAGACACCAAAACGAAAAGGAAACCGAATGGCTCTGATTAAATAGCCGATCCTATCTCCTCCCAGCTATTTCTTCATATCTTTGGTGGACCTAATCTTAATATTTATGTTTGTACCGCTTTCTCATATTATTTTATGTATTGTTCACAGATTTACGATGTTGATAAGGTGTTCGGCGACACTGTGTGTCGTCGCGCTACTACTCGCTGCAACACCCACTAGTTCAGAGGTAAGCCGCTTACATTGTCAATAATACGACCACAAAATAGCTCGCTGAAGAGTGAGGCGTTTTATGAAACCTATCGGACCCTGTCGTGAAATCTAATTTCGTTCCTACACTACAATATTACTTACTACTTACTAAGTATAGATAAAATTTAACCTTACTAGCGCACAGATGATTATCCAAATCATGCCCAACGATTTCGCAATGTAAATTTGCACATATTTTCCCCCAAACTCTTCATTGAAATGTTACAGATATAATAGTTTTGTCTGAGCAGCGACAAAGCATAAAGAAACGTATAAAGAAACCCAGTGAACTGTAAGAAGAACAAAGGGTTATGGCTGAATTTTGATTGTCTAACGCCGTCTTCCATTGATACTTGGGCGGATGTTTGCAGCTTCTCTGTCAATCATACGAGGGATCGCATTGTATGGTAAACAAACTGTGTATAGGATATTAAACCAAGTGTTATTACGTAGACGCAATTTCGCAAGCTATTCTCGAAACCTGTACCTATGTATAACTATACACAGAAAGGATTTGGTTTGATATACATTTACTTATCAATAGAATTAACAAAACGAACGTTCTAAATTTGAAATAATCGTTGATGCTTATTCTTTAATTGTTTAAATGCAGATCTGAATTTAGCCAACGCGCTTTAATATTTTTTGATTTAGATAGCCAGTTTGCTATGTTGTTGCTCTTGCTCAAAATCAAATTCGACGTTTTTTTTTTCATTTGCAACAAATAAAAAATAAGAATTGATGATAAATTTCACGTTCTGGGAAAAGTGGGAAATAGAATGCACACTTCTACTCGGATTCAGTTTGATATTGCTTTGCAGTTTTGAAAACTATTTATTAAAATATGGTCCAACATGATATTTGTGACTTTATCTATGAATCTTATTGTCGATGGCGGTTCCGACAGTATTAACCTGTGGTCTCCCACGGAGTGTAGATCTATTTTTTTTTGTTGAAAAAAAAAAAAAAAAAAAAAAAACCAGAAATTAAATTTGAGATAATTTATCCTTAATTTTAATTTAATTTTAGGGGTTGAAAAAAAATCATTTATTTTTTCAGTAGATATTTCAAAATGAGGCAAAAAAGGGTGGTCACAAATTTGAGCCGGTGGGAGAGGACAGGTTAAAGATGCTCCGATATAAATACAACGTCGCGTGACGCAGTGCGGCGTAAGCGGCATCGACAATAAGGTCCCTTTACATAGATAATGCCACATTTTACCTTGATTTTCTTAACGCAATAGTTATCAATTAGTTTATTCGTATCACAGTTCTAGGTTCTTTTTGCTTATAAACCAATTACGTTACTCCGTTTTTTGGACTAAATACTTTTTTCTAGTCTGCGACTTTCTTCGATCAGATAAACAATAAAAGTTCGACGCTTACCGGTTTCGAAATCAATCAGGTATTACGCAATCGCGAATAGTTTGCCATCAACAACGGATATTAAATTTTGAAGCCGACCATTACGAACACGATAGGTGAGGCTTAAACTGGGCTACTGCAGAAATTTGCTCATGTTTAATGTACATTGCGGTTTCGTTAAGATCTAATTTAGAGGATATTCGTTTAACAGCGAACTCAAAATATCAATGAACAATTATTTGTTTAAAAACTTTAAAAGATCAATGACAAATGGTAAATTACTGCTGGAAATAAATATTTTAGGGCGCAGTGGAAAGCAAACGTCTGCTACTGCCTAAAAATAATAAACCGCTAGGGATATTAATTTTTTAATTGCCCTGATCCAATTTCCCGGCCGAAGGCTGTAAATTCGATGATCAAAAATCGTTTTTGCTGGTCATGTAATATTTGATCTCAGTAAACTTTGTTCTTTTTAAGTAGGTAAGCACTTTGTGCGGAGTTTGCTTCAGGACATATTGAATCGTTCATTTTCCGTGTACTTTATTTTCATGTAAACAACTGGCCAATTAATTGCTATGTTACAATACAATAATACAACATTCTATGGACCTATTGAAGTAAGCGAATCACAGAATCGATTCTATCTATCCATTGACCTGAACAAAACGATAAACTACCCATCGAAGGAAATCGAGATTGCATAACAAAAAGACGAAACCAAATCTTCGCGAACCATTACTGGCAGCTGAACTGTAGTTTAAATAGTGTTTATAGTTTGAAATTGGAACGATCCGTTTTTGTTTTATTTTTTATATCTCATATACTGTGCCAAGAGATTTTCGTGTTGTGTTTTGAGAAAAGAACATATCTGCAGTGACCTAAAATAATCACCATGCTCAAAAGTAGAAGTAAACGTAAGTGTATCTTTTTTATAAATTAGTTTATACAATATTATAACAAAACTATAACATTATCAATAAAGAAGTATTTGAGTATCTGTATAAAACCTTAATTTTGATACTAAAAGTGCTATTTAAACCGTCCGTCACGTTGTTGATAGCAAACACACTTGAATGCGGCACTAAATTTGGAAGCATTTTCCGTAGGTGGTCACAAAAACATGACAGGCTCCGAGTACTTTCGACGTTTTGTTTGATTTAGTAAAAGCAATGACGAACCTGAGTGAATGTTTAATGCGTGTGCTATGCACCTACGTGTTTGGGTCGTATGGAATGAACGTGCACCGTGGTTCTACGTGCTTGTGCACAAATGGTTTTTGCCTTCGAAATACTGCCTTTTGTAGCATCGGCGGTATCTTACTTTGTTCAACTGTTTTAAAAGTTTCTAGATAAGATAAGGTATGGCTCAGAACTTATTCATGTTTGTTTGGTTTGTTTTTAGTGAACTGTTTTGCTACTGGAACTATTAGTAGTAGTTGGATTAATAGATTATTTCACGAATTGTGATTTTCGTACTCCGTCTATCTAATTAGGTATCGTATTTTTATCAAAAAAATATTAACTTTGTGTAAGTAGTGTAGATAATTTAATTGTAATATTTATTGTAATTGAGGAAACGCGGGAGGAGAGAATAATTAAACCATTTTAATTGGATTGTAGAAGGTAAAGGAACACATATGCCACCTTGATGGTTAGTGGGATAAGGCCCATTAAAATTTGGAAACTTAAGACTGTAGGTAATCCTTAGAGTGCTTATGCGTTGCAAATCGAGTCCGATTACCGGCTGCCATCTTCAAAAGACTCTTTTATCAAAAAAACAAAATTCAAAATATTTCAGTAAGTTGGCCAAAGGAAGGCTCTTTACACGTCGGTTATATGGAGTGAATCTACTAGCGCAAAGACAGATAAAACATCTGCGATTCCTTTCCTCACGCGGATGATGCAGCGGTGATCACTTACCATCGGATACGTTGCTGGTTTGCTTACCTCGACTATCTTTAAAAAAAGTTTGTAAAGGAGAGCGAGATGATGCAAGCGCACTATAGCGACTCTTAATCACGTTTTCAAAACAATGTCAACGTCAACCTACTCAGATCTAAACCTTTACTAGGGCTGTGTATTGCACAAATCGTGGTTTCACAATAAAGAAACGCTAGAGCTAAGCCCATGCACATTGTCTAAACTCCGTTGCTGGCGGAGGGCGCGGTCACGGGGACAATTCTCGCTTTCCCTGCTTTGCCAAATGGTTAGGCGGTGCAGTCACGACGATTTCTAGACTGAAGTTGTATCGTAAACTGGTAAATCCTGCCAAATTTTAGGCAACGAAAGGGTCAGAGTTAACCTCATAGGTCTTGGTGTACAATAGATTGTACATAATCAAGCTATTAATTTAAACCACTTTGTAATAGGAATAAAGTTCTTGTTTTTTGTTTAAAACTTTTAAATACCGTTATGGATC
The DNA here is from genome assembly GCA_946894065.1 of Acleris literana. Taxonomy (NCBI): domain Eukaryota; kingdom Metazoa; phylum Arthropoda; class Insecta; order Lepidoptera; family Tortricidae; genus Acleris; species Acleris literana. Next base: position 8,741,836 of record OX335677.1, read on the forward strand.
AAAAGTAACTGGAAGATGCAATTTCCACTCCAAAAAAAATATGTTTGTAGTATAACTCTATCTCTTTCACTTTCACAGTTTTGAATTAACCTAAAATTATCTTAGATTTTCTTGTTGTTTGTTACATATTGACTTTATAACGTAATGAGACTGTAGCATTTTCATGTACAAGAAGCCATTTTTTATTTTTTCTATAGGTCCATAACGAGATGACAGCAATTTTGGTCTAAAAGCAAGCCACCGCAGTTTATAGAATTGTCCGACACCGGGTCATAACTTTCGAACCGATTTATTGTTACCTCACGGTCACGCAACTCAGCCTTGAAATGAATGAAAGATCAATGGCTGTATAAAGTAGCAATCTAAACTAGATATAGATCAAAATAGCGAATATATACAACTAAATTCTTTCTAAAATAAAAATACATATTCAAAATTAAACCTGCAAAGACAAAGAATCACATTTTCCATTTAAATATGGTAAAAATTATGTGTAACTTTGTTAGGAGCAAAATCTATAAATACCTAAAGCCTCAATTTACATATATGTAATTTAATGGCTTAAAACAAGTTCCATAGGTAACCTAAGTCTGCTTTTGACATATTTTTTATTTTATTTTGTACACAAACATCAAGTATTGCTAAATAAGTTTTGATGCTCCGGTGTTAAAGACGCTAGTATACGCACTAAAATAACTTGGGTAAAATCAATTTCAAAATACATGAAAAACTTTCTTGGCCAAAAAATGACCATTGGCTCGGAGAAAACCTTTTACTGAAAAGTGCTGGCAAAGTAAGGAACTCGACGAACTAGGTACAAGTGTAACTCTCAAGCATGTATGGAAAAATGTTCAAGTCAGAAAACGTAAAAATATCTTATGAAATAGATTCTCGATTCGCCCAATAAATTCCCTGCAATGCGCGGGACGAGTGCAAGCGCGGTGTGCATACTGACGCTGTTACTTTCTAGAATTTCATTGATTTTCTTGATAGCGTTCAATTATAATGTTTAAGTTGGTATGGTATTAGAGTAAGTATGTTTATTTGTAAAAATAATTAGGCTAGATTTACACACTATAAAATTACGTTGATTTAGAGGAGGATCCAAAAAATCTGCCTGTCTACAGGTTTATGAGCATGGTCATGGTATAGCTTCCTAACCTCTAAATACATAGGATGTAGTCATCAAGTTCATTATGGATGGATCCAATCAATTTAAAAACGTCAAACTGGATTTTGTTTTGATGAAAATAATAGTAGTACCTATGGTGTTAAATTTTTTTGATTTCGGCTCGTTCAACGTTTGCGTTTGCGTGTACCTCTATGGTGTTTGGTGTTTAAAATGTTTGGTTTCGGCGCGTTCAAAGTTAACTGGTTTGCTTTCGGTGATTTTTTTGTGTTTGCGACGACTTTTCTTGACTTTGATTAACATTTGTTTCTGTTTCAGGGCAACCTCTTCACGTGTCCAAATGGTAAGCCATTTACGTATATTAATATTTTAAGACTAATTATAAAGATATTTTTTTACAAACTTCAATGCAGTTTTTATCAAAGCAATCAACACACCTCGTTTGTTTTAACAGTCTTATATAGGTATGCAAGCCCCAATGTCATGGACACTTAGTTAAAACTGCTTACTTATTTACATTAAATTACGTAATTATAAACAATAATTAAAAGCCGATTATGTAAGGTGCACTGCTCTTGCAAATAACTTATGTGATGTTGTGTTTTTATTTTTAACAAAAAAGTCACATAACTAAATAAAACTTAAAGAAAAAACCATTTGAAATTGTAGTTTAACCTGTATCTACATAACCCGAAATACAATTAAACATCACATATGTACATAAGAGTATACAAAAATAAGACACATATGTGATTCAAAATTCAAAATTCAAAATATTTATTCAGTAAATTGGCCACATGAGGGCTCTTTTACACGTCGGTAACATGGAGTGAATCTACTAGCGATCGGACAAGACCATCATTGCGGAGAAGAAGCGCCGCAAGAAACTCCAGCAGAAGGTCATTTTTTCATACTTAAAAGTAACATTACAAGGTAATACAGTAATAAATAATTATTTTAAAACTAACACAAATAAAATCGTTGGATTACTCCCAGTATAAAATGATCATACAGCATGTATATTTTTTATGAAAGCATTTAAGAAAATTACGTGTTCATTGCAACCCTCCCCTAAACCCGCAGCCTAAGCCGACCGCAAACAAAATGTCTGCCCCAAAATGTCCCTAGTTGTTTATTTCTAAGCAATTTGCGGGTCCATAATAACATAAAGGTACGCATTGTTTTACCAAAGAGTCGTGGGTGCGCGTAATAATTTATTAACAGCTAACAATGCCGAGGAGAACTTATGTTAGAATAATGTTGCAACTACACCGAGCGCTACCTACGACCTGTGAACAATTAGGATTTGTAAAACGTTAATGGCAGACGAAATATTTGAAATAGTGTTCTATATTGTATTCTAAGAAGTTATGACCGACTTTATCAATGCAAGGTTACTTACCATTAAGTAGAGAACAGAAGTTGCAATCTAAGTAAACTTTTAAGATGTGGTAACGTGACCTAATCTATGTTCAAAGTTGTGTTGATGACTGATGTCGGTCATTTGCCGAAACGAGACGTGAGCAAGTTATTACCTTTGGAGATGACAAGGTCATGCTAAAATTTTAGTAAAATTCACTACCACGAACTCACGATTGTATATAATTTGAATAAACAAACCGTGTCGCAGGCACTGAATGTAATTCCATAAGGACGGTGACTTATTCAATCCTTTTTATAACGGTCCACGTTTATATTCCTCGCACGCTCAATCCAACTTATCCTTTATGATATGTTCTAGAAAGTTCCAATATTCGTGCAGACCCCAATCGTTCGCAAGGAAGGTCAACTGCGCGTGATTCACCCGCGCGACGTGTGAAATGGTTCCGCTCAGTTCGATTTCTCGGTTTTAGTTTTCTAACGACCTTGTGCATCCGTCTAGCGTGCCACATTATGACTGGACACTATTTAAAATGCATTCGTTGACGCGGATACAGCTAGTGAGAAGGCATGTTTCTATTAATATAATGCTTTGTTTTACTTGAAACTGTAACTTTTTCTTTGCTTCCTTAATCTTTCTAAATTTTTGTTAGCCTAAAAAATGGGAATGTTCAGTACAACATTATAGCTCTAAACAGCGGCTTTGTTAACTTTCCTCTTATCCTTAATAATAACTATCCCTATTTCCTTTGATAACGAACCTACAATAGAGTCTAGACTCGACGTAATGTCTATAATTTATTCTGTATCCTAACTGATTACATGGAGCCATCTAGCCAGCGAGCTTGCAGGCACCTTTTGTGTTCCAAATTAGGATTTCTCTTTGAATATGGCTATTATGAGCTGGATAAATTGAGGTCTTTCATGACACATTTGTGCTTTATCCGTGGGCTAGTGGTCGCCCGTCTCGCCCTACAGTCCACAACTTTAATTGTTGAGCCATAGAACCATTGTTGATCCACAGAACTATGTCTTTTTTTTGATAGCCTGAATTAGTGCCCCTCTTCAAGGCAAACTGGGCAAAGGCCTCTTTCTCCGATTTCCAACCCTGTCTGTCCATAGCAATCTCTAACCAGTCGCTTCGAAATGCATCTAAGCCGTCCCGCCACCTTCTCTGTGCCCTGCCTGGGTGCATTCGGCAAACGTGACCAGCGCAATCCCACTTTAACTTGGCGGTTTTTTCGCCATTATGATTATGATATGCCAGCTTTGGAGCGCTATGCAAATATGAAAAAATATCGAGAAAGAATTTAGTTACATGGTGACCCAAAGATTAAAGTGGTTTACCGTATATGTGAAAGTCTTTTCCGCAAACATTCCCTCTTTCTATTTACATCGATGTTGATTTTAGAAATAAAACTTAGTGCAGCTCTACATTACTACAGTAACTACGTATGGTAGGTATGTACTTATTATACTTAATTTTATATCAATGTAAGCATCGTAGTAAACCTAATAAGTAAGAACAATATAATCTTAAAGGGATACGTTCGCCTTGGTACATTTTTTATTTTTTACACCTTCATTGTATTGTTTTTGTTTTTATTTTGTACAATAAAGTGTTAACATACATACATACATACATACATAATCTTACGTAATTATTGTCATGGCAGAAATTGAACGAAGCAGACCTGTTATAATCAAATTAAACGGGTAATTTCTCCCATGCCGGTAAACCACAGCTGCGCCGAGAGCCGCTGGAGCAATAATGATGCAATATGCGTCATTCGCGCCAATAATGGATTTACAGGTCACCGCCCTGTCACCTCCCATCAAGCTGTTAAGGAACCCGGAACGTGGCAGATTGTCATCAACCTCTAATTAGTGTAGGAAACTCTCCACTAACTCACTCGTACCCACTTAACTCTTCTCAGTCTTGGAATTTGCGTCAAACGTTACTCGAATTGATTCTCTCTCGTTCACGTTTTAAAGCTTTTTTATTACGTTCGTAATGTCACCGATCTTTTCTTAGTTATCTGTTAAATCGCAGTTTATAGCTTTCGGCGTCAAGTAACGCGTATATCTGTGAGAATTCTTAAAGCAGACGACGCGAGACGACGAAGCGGGTTCAACGTTTAAAAGCGTAAACTCGTTGGGTACTTCTACGAACATTCTGAACTCTCCTACAAAAAATCGAATTTAAATGAATTAATGTACAGTTTTACGCGGCGTAAAGTTGCGTGTTGACGACAGATGTTTTTTTGCGTAACGCAAGAAAGTGACGACATAACCAATCTCGTCAATTAACATACGGAAATCGGAGGCATTTTACCGGCGAGCTCATAATTATCTTGTTGGTTGGCGGCTTTAAACTTTTAATCGCAAACTCAACTCACTTTTTTCTACTTTCTTTGCATTGATACCTCTTTAAACAGAAATATCTTGACATATACATATGTAATGTACCTACACATACAATATAACACCGACTTAGAATGTGGCTACAGACAGATTGAGTCAATTTCAAGTTTGGAGTGAGACTGCGTGTTTCGAGATCCCCAAACGAAGGGATTAATCTTCTTGAGACGTCACTACATTCCGACGAGATTATCGAATTATCTTCTCCCCCAGTGTTAAGTACAACTCGCTTTATTAAAAGGGAAGTTGTATGTATGTGATTTATTGAAGGCGTTTCGTTTCAACACGATTTAAGATTCCAAGAACACATAAAGTATAGCACGTTTTTATTTTTTAAATTAAGAATGTTGAGGCTTCAATGTTTTGGGATACGGGATTAATTAGCCAGAAGGTTGGGCCTCTAGTCAATACGGTAAAAACCAAATCGTTTTAGACCTGTAATCGCATTGTTAACATTTTGATAGCTCTTATTTACTTGACAGAGAGACTAGAATAGAGGCGCTGGTAGCTGTTAGCTCGAGTTATTTGTACAATATACAGAACTTTATAGAAAGATATGCAAGGTGGCTTGAGTTTAAATTAAATCTGATTTCAAGTTTCCTAACACCAATAAAATTATCATCGTTACTAATATTACAGAATGTGAAAGTTTGTTCTTTAATCCGGTTACACCAAAATTAGGGTAAATTTTGAAATTGAACAAGCCCCTAGTGGATCGGATTCGCGGGTCGGGTTCAGTAGGGTTCGGTCGGGTCAGCCTGCCAACCATGTAAATATTACAACATAATCACTCGAACACTCGTCTTGCTAAGCATACGTTGTACATTTCTAAAGTGGGCATGTGTAAATAATAATTAGGTTTAGGTACAGCGTACAAATTTGTTTACCGCTGTTCCCCTGACAATGGTCCAAATATGAAATGTAGCTTATATCATAGACCAGTAACTCTGTAAATAATTAACATCTCTGGGCCTCTATTCTAAGCGGTAAAAACGATATCGTACTTGACCTGGGCCGGTATTCTAGGCGGTAAAAACGATATCGTAGTTAACCTATTGTTATATTTGTTAACAAAACGTTAACAATACGACAACAGGTCAAAAACGATATGGTTTTCCCGTTTAGAATACTAGCCGTGGTAAACGAGACACGTCTTCACGTTAGCCTAGTTGATAGTGACCCTGCCTCCGAAGCTAGCGGTCCCGGGTTGAAATCCCGGTAAGGGCAGATGTAGGTATGTATGTATGTAAACTCTTTATTGCACAAAAATATAAATATTACAATATTGTTAAGTAATGTACAAATGCGAACTTATCCCTAAATGGGATCTCTTCCAGCTAACCCGGAAGTAGATGAGTAAGGATGTTTGTGTGATGAGCGCGAGTATTTGTCTCTAAGGCCGTATTAATAAACTCATCTCAACTCTTATGCTCGTCTCGAGATGCGTCAAAAATGACAGTGTTCTATGGTTTGACGTTTATGTTGACGAATCTTGTGACGGGCATCTCAGCCAAGATGAGTTTATTAATACGTCCCTAAGTCTTCTATGTATGATTGCTATATTTAGATATGAATTTCTCAATTGAAGTATGTTTATCGTTGTTGTCTAGTACCCATAGTACAAGACTAGAGCTTAGTTTGGGACAAGGTCAAATTTGTGTGAAGTCCCCGGATATTTTTGTACATTCATTTATTTTATTACGTTCACGACAATCCATTTCTTAGTTTTGACGGACAAGAAACAAACACATTCGCGTTCATATGAAACATAATACGAAAATGTTATTTACGAGTGTAAGTAATTTGTTATAACTGCATATATAATACCTAAAACAAGATTACACCCCGTATTGCTATTGTTATTTATATCCCAAGCTAAAGTTTTGACTTCGCAATTCAAATTATAAAGTTGGAATGAAACACGACTATAAATTATGCGAAAATGAATAACGACCCAACTAGAAATTAGCCACAATTTATTATTCTACCTGTGGGTTAGAAATGTGTTTTTATGTACCTATTATTTTCCAGTTTTCTTGTGGTTTTTGCCGACTCTCATCCAATTTATTATATGAAAAGTTATTAATAGCTTGTACTTTCATCGGGCTTTACTGTTACAGTACCTAGTTGCACCTGGGACTCTGTTCTACCTGGTAAACCCATATTGCTTTTGATGTTATCGTATTGTCTCTTATTGACAGTAATGGCGGCCAAGATAAGAACATGTCCTACAATTAAAATCATAAAATTAAAATCATAATCACAGTAATAACATTCTCGCAAGAAAATTGCGTTGCTTTAAACCGTCATTTTTTTTTAATCATTCGTTATTTCCACATTCGCTTAAAAGCTATGTACGTACTAATACTAACCTATAACGGTTGATACTGATAGGGTTTTAGGATGCGGTGCTCGCTTGCCATTATGTGACCCTGTAGCGTATTTGCATAAAAAACACGAATGTTTATTTGCTGAATATCACATGACAAACTTCAACCCTCACATCTATTAGCAAGAATTAGCTAGTCTTTTATTCTATCTTGCATAACTAACACCTGCTAGATGAAGGCCGGTGACCCACTTGTACTTTCATAATTCAGTGTGGGCAGTCAATTCATTAGGTATACGTACGCAAGATCACTCATTACTTTTGGTACTTTATTATATCTATAAGTATTGTCTACGACAGTGTATTCGGGTAGGCTAGTTTGTTTAAGAGGTTTGTTTCTATTTGACGGAAATTTATTGACATACCCTCGTAAGATCCAAACAATTTTTAGAAGTTTCTACTAACGACCCAGTGTCCTAATAAAAGACACATATACCTGCGGCCCAGGACTTAAAATAGATTTTTACCAACAATGTTTCTGCAAGGTTGTCATTTTTATCAATAGGCATCCACGTGACTGACGTCATATTTTTTTTTATAAACGTCATCCATTCATTTCATTAATTCCCAACTCTTTTTAAAAGTTAGAATTTCCGTTGAATACAAGGTAAATTGTAAAGGATAGGATGTGTCCGAATTGTTGTCTTTAATTTAGGGCGTTTTGGGCCGCTAATTTTTGAAGTTAAATAATAACTTGGGCTGCCATGACTTCAATTTGAAGGCCTTTAAATAGGTCGTTAAAAGGGCCTAACGAGGATTCAATAGGAAACATTTTTTTTTGTCATTAAGGAATTTAATTTGTCAGAATTGGCCTGAATGTTTTTTTTTAAACTTATTTGCTCAGAACCCAAAAAAACACAAATGGCGGACTTACTGCTCGATCGCATTCTCTACTAGTCAACCAGTGGCCAAACAGAAAAATCTAAGGCCGTAACCGTTTCAATCATGTGTATAAGCATCATTCAAATACCAAGGATACTTGTCAATAAACGGACTCTCTAAACGACGAAGACGGCAAAACCTATAAGGTTAATTATAATGTCGATTACCTCACATGCTTTATTGACTATTGTATAATTATATCAGTCACGATATATTGAATTAAAATGTAATATTATTCAATAATTATTCATACAATTCTGAGATTGGTTATTTCCATATGATTAGCAACTAGAGCATATTCTGCTGTCGGCTTAGACACAAATTATTAGATCCATGTCTTCAGTACCTATATGATCTTAGGGTTCTTTTTGGATAACGTGTATTTCATGAGACGTATGACCTTTTGGCTTGTTGTGTGGAGGGCAGTTATGCGGCAGTTGAATTAATAGCACATCGTACGTTGGGTGATTAAGACGAGGGAACGGTTAGTCAGGTAATCCTGTTTGATACCATTTGATTCTGCCCGCAGCTTGAGGCTAATATGTTCTCATATTGCAGTGGAGGATATATTCTAGGGTTAAATTTTGTTTACATTGAAGGGCGCCTAGAAAGGTGGCATTCATTCGCCTATGTATAAAAGACTGATGGATGATGTACGTTTTACGATATTAAAGTGTAATTCATTATGAATATGGTTCCCCTTGTTTACGCATAATAATAAATTGTCCGAATGTATAATACTAATTTCGCATAATTGTTATTCTACTGCAATACCTTTGACTTTTTTGAAAAGTTATAAAATAAACCTAACCTAAGCTTAACATTTAAAAAAATATTTTACGTTTAAGCTGGAGAGAAATTATGCGAAAACAAAATTCGGCGTAACTATACATTCGGCGTAAAAAGTTTCGTCGAAATAGAGGGAACCCCATGAATATAGGTAATACCTAAAACTGAAAATAAAGCCCTATCTTAAACAAATAAAGAAAATAGAGAGGTTAAGGGCCCATTTTCCAACTGAACTTCCGCAAAATACGGAGATTACCGTAATTAAGATGATAAACACTTCTAATTGAGTAAGACACTAGATAATACCAATTGTACAACGTAATCTTGAGCTTAGAATAATCAGAATTTCAATTAATGTAAAGCCTGATTATAAATTCAATTTCACTAAGTATCGCCATGTCTGCGAATAGATTTGCCGAACCTGTCTGTTGTAGAGGCTCCATCAAATTGAGACATGTACCTATACCTTCAATTAATTAAACTAGTAGCACTCTTCATTAATGTCTACCCCTTGTTGAGAAACTTAATGGATCAAAGATCACCATAAGTCTACTACAATCCAATCCAATTTTAGGAGTAATCAAATAATGCGCACGAAATTTTAGTCGAATTGTCAATAATAATAAATTGTCCGCATTAGAAATTAAATTACATAAATCGCTTTTGATATCAAAAGATTTGATGAAGATTTGGAATGTTTAAGATTTAAGAAACATTGCTATCATTAGTGTAATTGGAAAACAAGGGAAGCTCTCCTTGAAACAAATTAACCTGCAGGAGTTGAAAACAAACGAGAAATACCTTCTAAAGATTCCGGCGAGCAGAGCGAACGAATCTTAAGTTTTAACTGGACAAAGGGCACAGTAATGTTAAACTCAGAGGGACAACTATATAACCAGATTGGCTCAATCATCTAAAAAAAAGATTCGCACATTAAAATAACTATTAAATAGATAAAAACTCCCAATGTAATCGCAACCCCTTCTTTTAGAATTGATCTCTTAAACGGCTTAAGTGATCTTCATAAAACCTAGCTGAAAAGCATCCATCCCGATTACATTAGCTTTCATTAAAAAAAACGAGTCCCGATATAGACACAGACACACAGACACACATTAAAATTATAACAACCCTAAATTTTTCTCGGTGGTTAAAAAATAGTTATGAAAAGTATGCTTTATGACAATCAGTTCTTAAATAAATAACTGGTCTAATTGAGCTTAAATAGAAACAAAAAAATACGTACTAGAAACGACACCTGGTTAACTATGGATGACGATTATCGATATTTACCAACGCAGCGTCAACAGCAAAGCATCGTTAGTGTGCTGTTTAAAACTTAACTGTGCCTCGTCTATTGTTCAATAAGAAGCAGGAATTCCGTCGCTTTCACCGACCGGGTCGAGTTATGAAGCCTCAAGATAAACGCAGCCGGCAAGGCGTGCTCCTTGCGCTCGTTACGTCGTCAACATACAGATAACTTGCACCGAATGCTTCTTCCGACGCCTCTGAAGCGGGTTTAGGAGCTGTTTCGTATGCCACATTTATCACATGCCACGGCTGGCGAACCGCAGTTTGTTCAGAACTCAGATATAAAATATAAGCCCACATGAGGTCAAACGGTATTATCGTTTTAATTATTCATGTCGGACAACCTATGGTCTTATTTAAAGCTAACGAGAAGCTATTGCTTTGAATTGCAGCAAATTTATAAGCATAAGTTTATTTACAAAACTCAATCTAAGTCGTCTTAGTCGGCTAAGTTTATAATATAACTTTAGCTATCAAGTTTCCGGTGGTAATGCAGCGGTTCAGCTTTAACTACGATTTTAATATGTTGCAAGTTTAATTCAAAGCAAAAGGACGGCTTTGCAAGTTGCGTATCGGGCTATCGTAATTGCAGGCCCGAGTTTCCTCAATACTACTAGTTTCACCAAGTCTTACCGTTAGACCTACAACGGGCTGGCCTGTGCCGCAGCTACCCAGATACCTACGCAATTTAATAACTCCACACTTATATCAGATTAAATACCGTTGTTAAATAAATTCACTACATTTCATAGTCGCGAAACGAGTAAAGTTGTTAACTCTAATTTTGTGACGAATGTAAAGTGTATTTCCGCTGGCTCTGATCAAATTTTCGAGCTTAAAATTGGGTTAGGATGTTGAAGCTGTATTTATTTTAACGATTTGTTAAAATTGCTTGAGAATACTTTTAATCCGACATCAGACAGCGTAAGGTCGCATTGCATCACACAATGACGCTTAATGACTCACCTCTAGCATCTTCCGTGTGCATTTTACATATACACAATACGCTTTAAATTAAAGATTGATCAATAACAACATCTAAATTAACCGATTTAATTACACAACGTTTGATTTCCGCTCTGCCTTCAAAGGATTCAGTTTTTTTTTTCAAGTGCATAGTTGAAAGCGGGCTGGGCATGTCGAGCAGACTCTCGTCAGAAGTTGGCGTTCTTTTATTAAATCGACCGTGCATAACTGAGCGGGCGCAAAAAATATGGCGTTCGACTGTGAGTGGTCAAGTTTAGTTTTGACAGAAAATAAGGTTCTCAAAGCAAAATATTCACCACTATACTGTTTGAAAACCTGCATATCTACACTCTTCTTTTTACACAAATAGCTCTGTCAAAGGATAAAAAATAACTAGCTTTTCTTTTGACGGCATCTCTTTCCGTGTACAATTCGTTTACGCTGTTTTTTTCAGGAATAGTCTTATTTTCCGGAAAGTATAGCCTACAGTACCGTTTACTTCATTTTGATAAGGAAGGACAAACCCTAATCCCTAGAATCTTAGTCTAACTAGGTACTAACTACATAACTAAACAAAAAATAACGAGAAAATCATATAAGCGTTAATGCTTACCGCACTGCCTTTACAAGATTTAAATATGTCAATGTGTTCTAAATTCAAGCCAATGTCACGAGATGTGAGCAGCTTAATCGCAGGGCATTAAACCTTTTGTCACATGTCGGTTGAGCCATGGACCTATTAAGTTCATTCTAAACTTGGCACGCATCGGCGGGAGATTTGGAGCATTACCTACAATCTGGGTCAGTTGCTTAGTAAGGCGCTTGATGCTGCTTGAGACAATACTCACTGTCGAGTAACTCGCAAAATCACTAACCTGACAGTAAATGGGCTTTGTATTAGCATAACCTACCTATCTAAGTTTGTTTAAAGTTTTCAATTGTACCGATATTCGATATTTACTTCGGTTCACCTATTTACTGGATGAATTTACTCATCTATGTTGTAGATGTTTACTACTTATTGTTTTACCATTAATAAGTACAACCGTTAGTTTCAACAATATTATCGATTGTTTTTTTTTCTAACGAGACAATGTGGTCTTTGTATAGTCGATTGAGCAGCAAGCAGCCTTGAAGGCAACTGTAATGAGTGAAAGGTGCTTCGATCATGCATTGCTAGTTTGTCGCTGATGCTTATAATATGAATAATAATAAATAAGTAGTGTCACATTCGACAGTCTAAACATAAACGAAATCATGCCTTGACAAACCAGTATACCTACATGTTTTTTTAAGAACAAGTCACAATTCTAACGTAGGTTACGTTCAACTGATAAATGATCAGGATTACTTGGAAACAATCGAATTCAGCAGAAAGTAGCTTTCGTTGAAGAGATTCATTCTATGAAACGTGTCAGTAATTCAAGCTGTGGTCGTTTTCAGTATCAGTGTATGGCTCGCATTTCCAACAACCAACGAATTGCTAGTGGGTTTTAATTTGGACTTCGGCGAAATCATCAATTGAATTAATTAAGCTATAATATCTATCCATGAAAATGTAATGAAACCGTGTGGCCAAATTGTTCAAGTATAGGATGAAATTTATTAGGACTTCTATTTGGCAAAAATAATGATTCTCTAGTATCTTTGTAACAAAGCTACCGAGAATAACCAGATAAGAATCTCTTCACGATATATACTGTTGGAAGCTATCCAAATACATTGCCATTGTCATGCAAAATAAATTATTATTTGTCTAAATCAAAAATTACTTTCCCGGACCTCGAAAATAAATTACAATATGAGATAAAGGGATATCGCGTGTCACATTTGATTTGTGGGTTTATTTTCTACTGAATCCCTCACATTTGATTCGGCAGTCAAGAGCCTATCGTGTGAACAAGCTAAATTGAATCAGGTTTAATGCAACCGGCACGGAACATTGACTCTCCTAAATGCGTCAAACCACTAACCAGGAGGCTGATTCGGACCAAACTGTTCTACAACTTAACCTTTTCAAAGCAAATATCAGATATCCCGCGAAAAAATATAAATTGTTTGTTTATGACGGTGAAAAGATGCTAAGCGAAATATTAAGTCACGCACGTCGTCTCTATGGAAACAGCTCTCAGCGACAGTATTTCAGAGGGCTCAGACAAGATGCACTACGCTAACTAACGTTTCTATTCGATTCGTTTTTAAACCAATCGCGTCACTGGAAGATGGCATGATACGAAAAGTCACGTGGTCTACCAGTGAAGCGATTGGTTTAAAAACGAATCGAATAGAAACGTTAGATAGCGTTGTGCATCTTGTCTGAGCCCTCAGAACCGATAATAACAACCAAATCTTTTCCTAAAAACCGTAGCGCACTTTGTTTGCCTCAAATATTTTTGGACGTAACCCCGCTTACTCTATAAAAAAGGTTAAGAACCTCTTTATAGTAAGGTTCAGTTTCCTAGTTCTCTGGTTAATAGAAACTGGATTGACAAACCTTGAAGCGAGCATGCACACGGAGTCACGTATCAAAGGGTAGCGTGACTAGAGGCCGCAACCTCCCGGCTTGGCTATGGCCTACAAACGTACCACTCAGTAACCGAATTTAGTTTTACTATTCGTGTTATTTTTATTTTACAGCCAATAAACACACAAGTCGTGCTTTTTGAACATGTACGTATTCGGGTTGTAGACAAATAAGTTACCTAATCATAGTCATTATTTGGTTCTGTATGGGATATCGATTAAAGGGAGGAAATACACAGGTTTTTTTAAAACAATTTTGGTCTTGTCAAGGAAACCGTAATTTAAGTAAAAAGTAACGTTAATTAAACCTATTCCCATAGTATTTTTATAAGGCTGTATCTATGCCTAATTTATCACTAAAACTCAATTTTGATATCAGGTTGACCCCTGGCTCATTCGCCTCTTGTGGCAAATCCTATGAAGAGATTCTGTGAACAGATATTTATATCGCAGTTTTAAATAAAAATTAATGCGCGCTTTATGCCACTTCATCTGTATAACGGTATAATCATGTGTTTAATATGTCCAAAACTGCGAATTCAACATGTCCTCTGCCAGAATCGGGCACAGTGAGCAGTAACTCAATCTCCGGTGCAGTAGCGTATCCGTAGATCCTTCACAAGGTTGAAGGGTACAGCACTCCACACAATTGCGCGGCAGACACCGTGTCGACTGGTCGCCATCGAAACTCGACCTATCGGACGACAGTTACGAGTGCTCATCCATGACGACGTGGGAATAGAATGCAGAAACGTGAAATGCTACGAGTACTTGTAATCGGATAAAGGAGAAGAGGAGACATTACATTGTAGTCATCAACATCTTTACATTTTTAGGGTTCCGTAGACTAGGAACCCTTATAGTTTCGCCATGTCCGTCCGTCCGTCCGTCCATCTGTCCGTCCGCACCCTAGCTCAGAGACTCTTAACACTAGAAAGCTGTAATTTGGCATGAATATACATATTAGTCACGCCAACAAAGTCGTAAACTAAAATCATGACAATTTTTTTTTTAGTGTTCCCCCTTCACCTATCGTGGGGATTTTTTTTTTTCATCGTCTACCCCATAGTATGGGGTGTCCTTGGGTAGGTCTTTCAATAATATAGGTTTGTGAAAACAATTTTTCGATTAAGGGATCCGTTTATGAAATATTAAGCTTTAAAGCGCTAATTTTTGTTAGAGTCAAGTGTCCCCCCTCCCTTACAACCAAAACTACAAATACTAAAAATCTGAAAAATATCTTAAATTAAAGCACATATAACGAACTTTAAAGGAAAACTATGACGACTAAGTAGACTTGATTGGTTCCTGAGATACAGGTGACTAAAGTGTTTATACCTATTAAAATGACCTAAGACAGCACCAAATAACTTTAAATAGAGAATTACTTCATACTTGTGCATTGTGGTTTAAAACGAAAAACTATAAATTTTTAGTTAAATCACAAAAAAAACAGGGTCTTTATGCAAGGAACGGCGGTCTAAATTTTTAATTGAGTTAACCGTGTCATGTGCGGAACCCTCGGTGGGCGAGTCCGACTCGCACTTGCCCGGTTTTTTTTCTGATCAACAGTTTAATGTTCATATCGTTAAACAAATTAGGTATTAAGACGTCTTAAATGAGAATATGATTATTGATATTCACCGTTATTTACCGCGAAATGGTATTAAATTAATTTGGACACGCAAGCATTTCGATTGGGTCGGGTATCAAGCCGAGCACTTGGCGGTTCACCGCAGGTGCTAAAGGTGACATCAGACGAGTTAACGGATGTGAATGGCTTTGGAATGTCGATTGCATCTCTACTTCATTGGCGCGGCAAATGAGTTAAACGCTTAATGGACGGTGAAAAGAACTTTAGTTTCTTTCGGACCTTTAGGTAATGATTTACTTTATAGAAATAAAGATTGAATTTATCCAGTAGACACGACCCATATACATACGACCCAAAAAATAAACACATCATTTTAAGACTTGTAGATGATTCATAGACTTGTTCTCATCAAAATTGACCGCAATTTCATTTTAAATTTGTTTCTAGTTCTCAGATTTAATTAGGTAGATACTTTGACCATCCGATTTTTAACGATAAATCACTTAACGAATGCGATGTCCGGTTCTACTAAACAGGTTTTAACAATAAAAATATTAATCATTCAATTTTGGTAATCATAATCATGTTGTTTGTGAATACCTACAACCAACTATTCTTCCGGAAAACTTTCAACCCTTAATGAAAATACAGCAATTATTGACATCCATTCCATGTCCGAAAAACGCAAACGGCTCGTTCGTATTGCTAATTTAAATTGAAATAACGGAAATCGAGTGCATTTCGCGGCAATAACATAACATAAGTGGGTCGGGCATTGCATCGTGTTGCGCCCGCGCCGCTGAAGCGTGCATCCATCGTCTTCGATCGGTCGCTAAACCCACACGCTCTATTTGCTTTAGAACGCGATCACGCGCGGATGTATGAACGTGACTAGGACCGTTTCAAAGAAAATCAAATAAATACATAATCATACTATTACTGCCACGTCCATTCTGTGAACTGCGCATTGACGTAAAAAAAAATAGTACTAGGTACAATCAAGGTCACAAATATGTATACACCCCAAAGTCTCAAAAAATTATACACAGACCTACTATGGCAATAATGTCCATGTGTACATATTTTTGCACCTTTGTGCGAATATATATTTTTACCCTTGACTGTACTATCATTCACACAATCTAGTCCTAGTCATACACGTTAGACATACGCCCTTACAATCTGTGGTCATACTCTACTTACGGCCATAACTCAAGAGTCAAATTAATGACGATTTTCTTTTGACTAGTTTGAAAAAGAAACGACTTAATTAATTGTCTTTTAAATATGTTTCAGTACGGCGGTTAGATTATTATACCTAACAATATAACTGTCATCAATATCAATTTCAAACATCAATAGCAGCTTGAAGTTTGTACCAGGATACTTACTAACGCATAAACTTAATTATAACCCGCGGGCTTAGCAAGCAAAACATAGGGATAAGTTCCATCATGTTTTATAGCGTCTCCTTTTATTAAGTAGATAGAGTAGACTAGTTACTCTAGTTAGAGAGAAATGTACTAAGGGATGAAATACATGTAGGTACCTAACTATACGTCTTAACAATTCAGTGATGAACTAAAAGTGCGGTAAATCAACAAAAAACCGTTCCACGATGGCTAAGTACATGATAATAGTTTTATTTTCCCGTAACCACACCCACTTGTCTAGCCAGCCCATATAAGCAAGGTGTAAGCCGACATAATCTGTTGTTCACATTCGATTTACCCATTGGCTTGACAAATTGCAAAGTGTTTACGCGACCCACGAGCGTAAATTTTTCGTGAAATTGATTTTCGGGTGACACTAGTAAACAACAGTTTGAAAACATCAAGTAGTTAGATAACGCGTTCAGCCACAGATTAAATAAGAGTTCAGCTATTCAGCTACTAAATTAAGTTTACGATGTTTTAAAATTCTTCCTGATGGATGGATTAATGACATCCGTAAAAAAGGTGGGGTGACAATGGATCGGTTAGTAGGAAGGACCGAGAAGTGGTGATAAAATATATTTTCCCAACTGTGGGTGAATAATAAATACGTGCTAATTAGATGGACATTATCATTATATTAATTGCCGTACACCGTGATTTAATATCGCTGCTCTATAACTAATTTTGTAGCAGAGAAAAATAGATTACGCAGTTATGCTAAGCCGTTTTTTTCCAATATTTTTCATGTTCTATCTCACGAGTTCGCTGACAAAGCTTGTTGATGGTTTTTAGTATGGGAAAACGAACGCGGATAGAAAAGTGACTATCACAACAATTTATTGGTCGCTCCCACGCTTCTTGTTTATCTATTCGAACACGGAGTAGTGATGTTTCTCTCGGATTTATGAAATATTTTACTACCGCCTATAAGATTCTTTGTAATTCATAGAATACCTAATAATAATTATAATATATCAGGGGACAATGTCACACAAATTGAGCTAGTCCCAAAGTAAGCTCTAGGCTTGTACTATGGGTGCTAGACAACGATATAAATACTTATATAGAAAAATATATACTTAAATATATAGAAAACCATCCATGACCCAGGAACTAATAGAATAAGATCATAGAAAAAATTAAAACCGTTCAAAATTCAAGTATCAATTATTTCTTCTTCTGAAAATATGGAGATTTTCTTTTGTTAATTGAAATATAGTGAAAATAAACTCCCTTTTTACTTTGAGCTCTACAGAATAAACTAAAACCGCCCTAATTTATTTCAGGATGGGAGCTAAAAGGATTACACTGTTACAAATTCTTCAACATCAGGCATTCATGGGAGAAAGCTGCGGAATTATGTCGCAGGTACAGTACCTACTCGTAACTTTGAGAAATGTCGTACTTTACAAAGAAATTATTTATTAAGCTCAGTTAAGGGAAAGTAAACCAAACCTACCGTTTAAAGTTTAAAAAACAATGCAATTAATATTGGGGGAGTTGAGATTGGACTTATATGCCGCTTCAACCATTGCTGATCTATTGTGGCAGTCCTTTGTTTTGTTTAGAGCAATGCTTGCACGTTATTACATAAATAAGTTTTCCTTAAAATATCATTTTTGGAGAAGCTTTTGTTGCCGCCTGTACTTATTTTAGCAAAATCTTTATCTGCTTATCAAGACCAAATTATTTAATCCTAACGATGTGGATCTACGTTAATAATAGCGGAGATCCTGTCGCCACCTTCCGACTCCATCATCAGATCACCTGTTAGATACCATTATATTGCATTATCATCGGGTTTACATATGTGGTTCCTCCAAATTTCAGCCCATTCCGCTAACGGGAAGTAGGTCAAATTTAACTTGTAAGATTTGCCCCGTACATACATACATACATACATAGCAAGTTAAATAAAAGCTTGTAAAAAAACTTTTCTTCGTAATCGTTTTTCAGGTATGGCAGCGAACTAATGGTTGTGGATACATATTCGGAAAACAATATGACGGCGAGTATGGTCCCGGTTAGCCCCACAAACAGCCACTACTGGCTGGGGCTTGCGACAGTCGATGACCTTCGAACAAACACTCTCCAGTCGGCTGCTGGCAATCTGGTTTCGCAATACGCCGGGTTCTGGGACCTAAGACAACCCAATCCCAAAGACGGAGAGTGCGTAGACGTCCACGTTGCATCTGACAGCCAATCCTGGGAGTTAACGACCTGTGAAAGCCTTTTGCCTTTTATGTGCAGAACGAATGCCTGCCCCGCTGGTAAGTATACCGAAACCGACAGCTTAATAAATTAACCTTCATTCAATGATTTTTGAAGCGTAAACACTCAATTTTAAAAACAACAATAGGATTCACAAAACAATTGTTTTACGTTTCAGGAACCTTCCATTGTTCAAACGGAAAATGCATTAATGCAGCCTTCAAATGCGACAAGCAGGATGACTGTGGTGATGCTTCCGATGAAATGGACTGCGCTACCGAATGTCATTTCTACATGGCCAGCAGCGGTGATGTCGTAGAGAGCCCCAGCTATCCACACAAGTATCCTGCTTTCAGCGATTGCAAATGGACGCTGGAGGGGCCACAAGGTCAAAATATTGTATTGCAGTTCCAAGATTTCGAAACCGAAAAATCATTCGACACTGTCCAAATCTTAGTCGGTGGAAGAACTGAAGACAAATCTGTGAATTTAGCAACGCTATCAGGAAAACAAGACTTATCAAACAAATTATTCGTCTCAGCTTCAAACTTTATGATCATAAAATTCAGTACTGACGGATCTGTGGAAAGAAAAGGATTCCGCGCATCTTGGAAGACCGAGTCATCGAACTGTGGTGGCATTCTTAGAGCCACACCGCAAGGTCAGGTGTTAACTTCACCTAGCTATCCGAATGGCACTCCCGGCGGGTTAGAATGCATGTACATTATTGAAGCCCAGGCTGGAAGAATAATCTCCCTAGAAGTTGAAGACTTAGAACTAGGAATGAACAGAGATTACATTTATATCAAGGACGGAAACACGCCTTCTAGTCCCGTACTTGCCAGGTTAACCGGACCTGGTGAGGAAAATCAAAAAGTTGTTGTATCAACAACCAATCACCTTTATATGTACTTCCGCACGAGCCTTGGTGACTCGAAGAAAGGCTTTAACATGAGGTACTCCCAAGGTTGCAAAGCAACAATTATTGCAGCTAACGGTACACTCACTTCACCTGCTTACGGGCTCAGCAATTATCCGAACAACCAAGAGTGTTTGTTTAGGATTAAGAACCCAAACGGCGGACCGCTTTCACTGAAATTTGACGAGTTCAACATTCATCCGTCCGATGTTGTACAAGTTTTTGACGGAGCAAGCACAAGTGGTTTGAGATTACACTCGGATAATGGTTTTATTATTAAGCCGAGGATTACACTGACGGCTTCCAGCGGAGAAATGTTGATTCGATTCGTGTCTGACGCTTTACATAATGGACCTGGATGGAAGGCGACATTCTCAGCAGGTATGTTTCAATATAAAGAAATATATATAATATATATATATAATATATATAAAATATATAAATAATATATATAAAGAAATATAATATAATATATATAAATATATATAAAATATATAAAGTAATATAATATATATAAAGAAAAAACAATTAAAATTATATATAAAAAAGATGAAAGATAAAAGGTATTTATTCAGTAATTAGGCCGCAAGGGCACTTTTACACGCCAAAAATTTACCAGCGCTTCCCATTAAACTAGAACACATTGAACTAATTTCTTTACTATTTCAGATTGCCCACCTCTAAAGTCAGGCATTGGTGCATTGGCATCGAACAGAGACACCGCCTTTGGAACAGTTGTGACCTTCTCATGTCCGATTGGGCAGGAATTTGCTACCGGCAAATCCCGACTCACTACTAAATGCCTAGATGGAGGCAAATGGTCAATCACATACATTCCTAGTTGTCAAGGTAAATACACACAACATTATTATTTTCTTCTTTTCCCACCAATAGCGGATAGCATTCGACTTACACATTAAACTAATGCCTCATTTACAGAGGTCTACTGCGGTCCAGTCCCACAAATCGATAACGGTTTCTCAATCGGTTCAACCAACGTTACCTACCGCGGAGTAGCAACATACCAATGTTACGCTGGATTCGCTTTTCCGACTGGCCAACCCATCGAAAGGATTTCATGCTTGTCTGATGGCAGGTGGGAAAGGACTCCAACTTGTCTTGGTAAGATTTAATAACAATGCATCTTAATTGTTTTAATTTATATTTGCAAGCTATTTTTAACCAATTGTTCCTTTTCAGCATCTCAATGCGTAGCGCTTGCGGACGTTTCCCACGCAAATGTGACTATTCTGAATGGAGGTGGCCGCAGCTACGGTACAATTGTGCGGTACGAGTGTGAGCCCGGTTATGTGCGATCAGGCCAGCCAGTGCTTCTGTGTATGAGCAATGGAACCTGGTCGGGCGAAGTTCCTACGTGCTCAAAGGCTTTATGCCCGATATTCCCGGAGATCAAAAATGGTTTTATCGTTGATCAGACCAGAGTTTACATGTACGGAGATGAGGCACGCGTGCAATGTTTCAAGGGTAATTATAACTCCACTTAACAAACTGGTTTATAAAAATCACCTGACAATATACGTAATGACATTAATTATTTTGAATTTCAGGATATAGACTCAATGGACCAAGCGTACTTAAGTGTGGAGCCAACCAAGAATTCGACGCACCACCAACTTGCGATGATGTCAACGAATGTTCGACCAGCCAATGCGATGCAGTGTCAACAGAGTGCAAAAATACTCAAGGCGGATTTTATTGTCCCTGCCGACCTGGATTCGCACCAAACTTGGACTGTCGCCCAGTTGGAGACTTGGGCTTGATCAACGGTGCCGTTCCTGACGAAGCTATTACAACTTCTACTCCAGAACTTGGATACAGCAAAGGGGTAAGCTTTTAGAAGTTGCTATAATTATATTTCTGTACAGTGATAAAATTGTCTAAAACCTTTTTTTATTTTAGATGGTACGCCTGAACAATGGTGGAGGATGGTGCGGCAATAACTTGGAAGCAGGATTTAATTGGATTCTGATTGATTTGAGAGCACCGACAATTATCAGAGGCTTCAGAACAATGAGCGTGATGCGCGCTGACGGCAATATTGCTTTCACTTCAGCAATTAGAATACAATACACCAACAGCTTAACAGACGTATTCAAGGATTACACGAACCCAGATGGTACTGCAGTTGAATTCCGTATTTTGGAACCAACTCTATCTGTCCTGAATTTGCCAATGCCGATCGAAGCGCAGTATGTGAAATTCAAAATCCAAGATTATGTAGGTGCACCTTGTCTAAAACTTGAAATAATGGGATGTGCAAGATTGGACTGCGCTGACATCAATGAGTGTAGTGATAACAACGGAGGCTGTGACCAGAAATGTCTGAATACGTAAGTTTAAAGTTATTGTAAAATGCTTTTAGGGCCTCTATAGCAATAATACTAAAAATGAGGTAAATCATCAATTTATATTTTAGGCCCGGAAACTACTCTTGCGCCTGTAACATCGGATACGAGCTCTACTCTACAAACGGCACTGCGGGATTCAGTATTGAGAAATCGGAAACTGGAGAACGGGATGGCGACACCTACCAACGTAACAAGTCCTGCGTGCCAATTATGTGCCCGCCTCAAGGTGCCCCAGAAAATGGAAAACTTCTCTCTACGAAATCAGCTTATCACTTCGGCGATATTGTGCAGTTCCAATGTGATTTCGGATACGTCATGTCTGGTTTCTCATCACTCCTTTGTACATCAAGTGGTAACTGGAATGGCACAGCTCCGGAATGTCAATGTAAGGAAAATAAAGTGCAACTTACAACTGAAGTCTTATATGAGGCATCATAGGGTCCGTATGTCACAAAGCAATATTAATGTGTTTTTTTTATTATAGATGCTCGCTGCGTTACTTTGTCTGATGACAAAAACGACGGACTTAAGGTCATAAGAGACGACCCAGAAAGTGTGCTTTTGCCATACAGAGACAACGTTACTATAACTTGCACTTCAGCTGGACGTCAATTAAGAAACACGGTCACATCATCATTCAGGCAGTGTGTTTATGATCCTAAACCGGTAAGTACAGCGAAAAAGGTATTTTTGACGCGGATTCTCCATGATTTTTAGTCAAACGAATTAATCAATTTATGTGTTTCTATTTCAGGGTCTACCAGAATACTGGCTATCTGGAGCTCAACCACAATGTCCCCGAAAAGATTGTGGAGTTCCAATGCCAACACCCGGTGCCGAATACGGCCAATATCTAGACACAAGATACCAAAGCTCATTCTTTTTTGGATGCCAAAATACTTTTAAACTAGCTGGACAAACCAGCAAGCACGATAATGTCGTCAGATGTCAGGCAAATGGTATTTGGGACTTCGGAGATTTGAGGTGTGAAGGACCAGTTTGCGAGGACCCAGGCAGGCCTGCTGATGGTTACCAACTAGCAAGGAGTTATGAACAAAGCTCAGAAGTGTTGTTTGGCTGCTCACGACCAGGATACATTTTAATTAATCCTAGACCTATAACTTGCATACGTGAACCTGAATGCAAAGTCATCAAACCATTGGGATTAGCGTCGGGAAGAATACCCGACTCCGCAATCAACGCCACGTCAGAAAGACCCAACTATGAGGCGAAAAACGTCAGACTTAATTCAGTAACCGGTTGGTGTGGCAAACAAGAAGCATTCACGTACGTTAGTGTTGACTTGGGCAAAGTACACAGAGTTAAGGCAATCCTTGTCAAGGGTGTTGTCACATCTGATATCGTCGGTCGTCCTACTGAAATTCGATTCTTCTATAAACAAGCCGAAAATGAAAATTACGTTGTTTACTTCCCCAACTTTAATCTAACTATGAGAGACCCAGGAAATTACGGAGAGTTGGCGATGATCACTCTGCCTAAATATGTGCAAGCCAGATTTGTTATTTTGGGCATCGTCAGTTTTATGGACAACGCTTGTCTTAAGTTCGAACTGATGGGTTGTGACGAAGCTACTACTGAACCTCTTTTAGGTTACGATTATGGATATTCTCCTTGTGTTGGTGAGTTCTTCAATTTGTTTTAATAATTTTGCTAAGGATTAAATAAGTTTCTTGAACTTATCATATATATTAATAATGATTTCAGATAACGAGCCTCCAGTTTTCCAAAACTGCCCACAACAGCCAATCGTTGTCCAAACTGATGTAAACGGAGGACTTCTGCCAGTAAACTTTACTGAACCAACTGCCACCGATAACTCTGGGGCTATTGCTCGATTAGAAGTCACACCCCAACACTTTAAAACTCCTATTCAAGTATTCCACAACATGGTGGTGCGATATGTTGCTTTCGACTTCGACGGAAATGTCGCTATTTGTGAAGTGAATATAACAGTGCCTGACTATACACCGCCGAAACTCAGTTGCCCGCAGAGTTACGTTATAGAGTTGGTTGATAAACAAGACAGCTATGCGGTTAATTTTAATGAAACAAGAAAACGAATCAATGCTTCAGATGCATCTGGAGAAGTTTTCTTGAAGTTTATCCCAGACAGAGCAGTTATTCCGATTCGTGGTTATGAAAATGTCACCGTTATTGCTTCAGACAAATATGGAAACAAGGCTCAATGTCACTTCCAGGTATGATAGCATTATTAAAGATACTACTAGCACTAATATTATGTAATATGGCCTTACTCACTGCCTACTATTCTACTTCAGGTATCTGTTCAAGCTACACCTTGTGTAGACTGGGAGCTGACTCCACCAGCTAACGGCGCTCTGAACTGCCTGCCAGGAGACCGAGGAATCCAATGTATAGCTACTTGCAGCCCAGGCTTCCGTTTTACTGATGGAGAACCTGTGAAGACATTCGTTTGTGAAACTAAACGGCAATGGGCACCAACAGCGGTTGTACCGGACTGTGTGTCAGAAAGTAAGTTTTCATTATTTTTGTACTCATGAATCTCATGATGTAGTAATGAAGGATATACAACATAAACTAATCAAATAACGCATTGTTTCAGATACTCAACAAGCTGCTTACCACGTCGTGGCTAGTGTCCAGTACCGTGCCCTTGGTGCGGTCTCCAACGCTTGTTTGCCGCAATACAAGGACTTACTTGCGCAGTATGACAACATTTTGAACGAAAGACTCAGTCAACGTTGTTCGGCTGTAAATGTAAACATCAACGTTACATTCGTAAAGGCAATGCCGAGCCTGCTTGATGAAAACGTTGTAAAAATGGACTTTGTTCTCGCTATCACTCCAGCAATCAAACAAACACAGCTTTACGACCTCTGTGGCTCTACATTGAATCTGATATTTGATCTATCCGTGCCATACGCTAGTGCTCTAATTGAGCCAGTACTTAACGTATCGTCTATTGGTAACCAATGTCCACCATTGCGCGCTATCAGAAGTTCCATCTCTAGAGGATTCACTTGTAGCGTTGGTGAAGTACTTAATATGGACACTAACGACGTTCCACGATGCTGTAAGTAATAATTTAATTAGTAACTAATTGGAGACTGTTTAAACTTGATTGTTTAAATTTCGTTAAAATAATATTTGTTTTAGTGCATTGCCCTGCTGGAACATTTGCTGGTGAAAAGCAAAAGTCTTGCACAATGTGTCCGCGCGGATATTTCCAAAACCAGGCTCGTCAAGGATCATGCCTCAAATGCCCACAGGGAACATTTACAAGGGAAGACGGCTCTAAGGAAATAACTGATTGTATACCCGTGTGTGGATACGGTACATACTCGCCAACCGGTCTAGTACCCTGCTTAGAATGTCCAAGAAATAGTTACACTTCCGAACCACCACCAGGAGGATTTAAAGACTGTCAGGCATGCCCCGTAAATACGTATACTTACCAACCTGCAGCGCCAGGAAGGGACAGGTGCAGAGCAAAATGTGGGCCAGGAACTTATTCGCCAACTGGATTAGCGCCATGCTCTCAGTGCCCAAGAAATTTCTATCAAAACTTGGTGGGACAGACATCATGTATGGAATGCCCAACCAATATGAAGACTGTAGGCACTGGAACAACAGGATTGGAAGAATGTTTACCGGTAGAATGCTCGAATAGCGCTTGTCAGCACGGTGGTCTCTGTGTCCCCAAGGGCCACGGTGTTCAGTGTTATTGTCCAGCTGGATTTTCTGGCCGCAGATGTGAAATTGACATTGATGAGTGCGCTAGCCAACCTTGTTACAACGCAGGAACTTGTACCGACCTACCGCAAGGATACAGGTGTTCTTGTTCTCCAGGCTACGGTGGTATCAATTGTCAAGAAGAGAAATCAGATTGCCGAAATGATACTTGCCCCGAGCGCGCTATGTGCAAAGATGAACCTGGATTTAACAACTTCACTTGCTTATGTAGATCTGGATATACTGGCATCGACTGTGATATTACGGTACGCCTTAAACATAATATTTTTCATACAATGAATAAACTGAAATCTTTTCTAGGGTTTCGTACTCGAAGAGAGCCCACCGGCACCGTATTAATATGCCTACGCTGTCCGTCCGTCCGTCTTATCTTTAAAGAGCTGTATCTTTTGAACCGTAATAGATAGAGGGTTTTTTTTTCAAAATATATGGTATTACAGGCATTACAGCGGACCCCCATACAAAAAAACGTTCTTTTTTTCAACGTATTTTTATTTTTGTTGTATCGTAAAAACGGTACAACATACAAGCGTTATAGTACCAAACCTAAAGAAAAACAACAAATACTAAAAAATGGTAAAGTGTGAGTTAGGCTTGCGCTGATTCGATTTGAAATTGAAATATAATGGGGGTATGGAACCCTCGGTACGCGAGTCTGACTCGCACTTAAGCGGTTATTTTTTCTTTATGTTTTCTTTCTATTAACATCTTGCTTTTCAGATTGACCCTTGCTCTGCCAATGGAAATCCTTGCACAAATGGAGCATCTTGCATAGCCCTTCAACAAGGCAGATACAAGTGCGAGTGCCTGCCAGGTTGGGAAGGTCAGCTTTGTGAAACCAACACCGATGACTGCATTGAAAAACCATGCCTTCTAGGCGCTCCTTGCACAGACTTAGTCAACGATTTTAGCTGCGCTTGCCCACCGGGCTTTACAGGAAAACGTTGCCATGAAAAAATAGACCTTTGCTCAAACGAACCGTGCAAACACGGTATTTGCGTTGATAAACTATTCGTGCACCAGTGCATTTGCGATCCAGGTTGGTCCGGTCCATCGTGCGACATCAACATCAATGAGTGTGTTATTTCACCGTGTGAAAATGGTGGTCAATGCATGGACGGCATCGATGACTTCACTTGTAACTGTGAAGCTGGTTATACTGGAAAGAGATGTCAGCACACGATAGACGACTGCGCGTCTAACCCTTGCCAAAACGGTGCCTCCTGCGTCGACCAATTAGAAGGTTTTGTATGCAAATGCCGACCCGGATTTATCGGTCTACAATGTGAAACAGCTATCGATGAGTGCTTGAATGAGCCGTGTAATCCAATCGGAACAGATCGTTGCGTCGACCTTGACAATAAGTATCAATGCGTTTGCCGTGAAGGTTTTACTGGAGAAATGTGTGAAACGAACATCGATGACTGTTCATCGGATCCTTGCTTCAACGGTGGATCCTGCAAAGATGAAATAGGTGGCTACAAGTGCGCGTGTCAACCTGGATGGACTGGCCATCGTTGCGAACATGACATCGGAAACTGCGTAAATAGACCTTGTCAAAACAATGCTAACTGTATTGATCTATTCCAAGATTTCTTCTGCGTGTAAGTATATTTACATAATCTTGAAACTGCAGCTTGTTTCTTTGATGTCACTAATAATGATAGATGTGGTAATCACTCTTTTTTTTCTATAGATGTCCAAGTGGTACAGATGGTAAGCAATGCGAGACAGCGCCTGAGAGATGTATTGGCAGTCCCTGCATGCACGGTGGAAAGTGCCAGGACTTCGGCTCCGGCCTCAACTGCACTTGTTCCTCAGACTACACCGGCATTGGTTGCCAGTACGAATTCGACGCTTGCGAAGCCGGTCTCTGCCAGAATGGAGCCACGTGCATTGATGAGGGTGAAGGATATTCGTGTCTTTGTGCTCCTGGTTTTAAGGGAAAGAATTGCGACGAAGATATTATAGACTGCAAGGATAACTCATGCCCGCCCTCTGCGACTTGCATCGATTTACCAGGACGATTCTACTGCCAATGTCCTTTCAATCTAACTGGAGATGATTGCAGAAAATGTAAGAAATAGCTACTTTCTTATTTAATTCGTAATAAACCGCAGTAATGTATGTACGTTTTAAACACAAGTTTATATTATTTTACAGCTATAAGCGTGGACTATGACCTGTACTTCAGTGACCCCTTGCGCTCTAGCGCAGCTCAAGTTGTGCCTTTCGATACTGGGTCTACCGACAGCTTGACCATAGCCATGTGGGTTCAGTACACACAGCAAGATGAGGCTGGCGTATTCTTCACGGCTTACAGCGTTAGGTATGCGACATTATACACTTTTAGGATACAGTTTTAAACTTGTGTAGGGAATTATTCTTCTTTACATTTGGCAAGATATCTTAAAAGAAACAGGGGGCAATATCACTCAAATTGATCGAGTCTCAGACTAAGCTCTAATATAATAATATAAAAAATATTTGTTTTACAGCAACTCGCACATTGCTTTGAACCGAAGAACCGTCATCCAGGCTCACTCGAACGGCGTCCAGATTTCTTTGTTCCCTGAACTACAGGACGTTTATCTTAGCTTTGGCGAATACGCCACGGTCAATGACGGACAATGGCATCATGTGGCTATAGTATGGGATGGTAACAACGGTGGTGAATTGACACTTATTACTGAAGGATTGATTGCTAGCAAGATTGAAGGATATGGCAGCGGACGAACACTACCACAATAGTACGTAATAAACATTAAATGTGTGTCAATATCTGTTATCGGGATACCCTATTAAGTAAAGACTTATTATTTTTCGTTTTCAGTGTTTGGGTAACACTAGGAAAGCCTCAATCGGACAATCCAAAACCTTACACAGAATCAGGCTTCCAAGGACATCTCACCAAGGTACAAATGTGGAACCGCGCTCTTGACGTCACGAACGAAATACAAAAGCAAGTACGTGACTGCAGAACAGAGCCAGTCCTTCACAGTGGGCTGGTCCTAACTTGGGCAGGATACGAAGACGTTGTTGGAGGCGTTGAAAGAATTGTCCCTTCACACTGCGGCCAACGTGTGTGCGCTAACGGCTACACTGGAAACAAATGCCAGCAACTACAAGTTGACAAGGAGGCACCACGTGTAGATCGCTGCCCTGGTGATCTCTGGGTGATTGCGAAGAACGGGTCGTCATTAGTCAGTTGGGATGCTCCTGCGTTCAGTGACAATGTTGGCGTCGTCAGAGTTGTGGAAAAGAATGGCCATAAGTCTGGGCAGAACCTTGCTTGGGGAGCATACGATATTGCTTATGTAGCATATGATGCGGCTGGTAATGCCGCCACTTGTACATTCAAGGTTACCGTGCTGTGTAAGTACCTAGATCCTTAAAATCTTTTAACAAAACACTTACAGCATTGTATATTGAAAAATCATGAACGGTATTATTTTTCCAGCTGAATTCTGTCCTCCATTGGTCGACCCTCTTGGCGGATACCAATCATGCCGAGACTGGGGCGCCGGTGGACAGTTCAAGGTGTGCGAAATTGCTTGTCGTGACGGTCTACGATTCTCACAGCCGGTGCCACCGTTTTACACTTGTGGCGCTGAAGGATTCTGGCGTCCTACCATGAACCCAACCTTGCCGCTGGTTTACCCTGCGTGCTCACGTAAGATTTTTGTTTAATAGAATAAAGTGCTTACATTAATAATCTCTTTTGCTTCTTGATTTTTAGTAATGTATGTATTTGTACATATTTTTATTCTTTCGTCATTTTATAGCGGCCTCGCCAGCACAACGAGTCTTCAAAATTTCAATGTTGTTCCCGAGTTCCGTACTTTGCAACGATGCTGGACAAGCTGTGCTGCGTCAAAAGGTTCGCACCGCTATCAACCAACTCAACAGAGACTGGAACTTCTGCTCTTACGCTGTTGATGGTAAAAAAATTATTCATAATTCTTAACACTTTTAAAAAGGGATATTTATGGATTTAATGGCTAATCACGACCATTGATTGTTTAAACCAGGTACTCGCGAATGCAAAGAACTAGACATCAACGTAAAATGCGACCATCGTGCTAACGTACGGCAAACGAGACAAGTATCATCACCGCCAACGGCCACAGCCGAAGACACTTATGTGCTGGATGCTATCATTCCTGTCGAAGAGTAAGTATTCACTGAATTATTTTTAACCGCACTTTAAACATAGACAGTAGAAAACTTAGAGGTTCCGTAGGATCTCAGTACTCCTGATGTAGCCAATATATTTAGTGCACTACAATAGAGGTATAACCAGAGCAAAAAGCATGTGTTTATGACACACTTTCCCTACTCTTTTTTACTCGTTACTTCCACATGTTGAATGGTCACATCTAAATTGAAGCACTATTAGAAAAGCATGTTCTTCCATCACTATTGCATGGTGTTTTCTTGCACTTAGGACACGAAGCAACAGGGAGGGGCGGCAAATTGGCGATACCTACAGCGTTGAGCTCGCCTTCCCATCAGTAAAGTAAGTTGGCATGCTTTAACAATAGCACTGAGACAAGCATTTATGTGAACATTACCTTATTTGAATTGGAACTCCTATGCACCATCTAAATATGTACTTTTTTCTCGTGTAGCGACCCAGTAATCCACAGTGGCAACAACGAGCGGTCTACTGTGGAACGATTACTGGAGAAACTCATTCTCGAAGACGAACAATTCGACGTACGAAACATCCTCCCGAACACTGTGCCAGACCCGGCTAGTTTGGAACTGATTTCAGACTACGCTTGCCCTATGGGACAAGTCGTTATGGCTCCCGATTGTGGTAAGTACATACTCTCACTGTTGAGTTGAGTGATAAAAGTTCATTTCAAAGCAATGAAAGAAAAACTATGAATAAAAATAGAGTACCAGACCGTAACATTTTTTTTTTGTAAATTTCAGTGGCTTGCGCGGTCGGTACATTCCTCGACGCAGCCAGCGACACTTGCAAGCCATGCCCATCTGGTACATATCAATCGGAGGCTGGCCAGTTGCAATGTACCCCTTGCCCCGCCATCGCAGGACAATCCGGAGTCACACAAGCAACGGGAGCGAGAAGTG
This sequence comes from Acleris literana, assembly GCA_946894065.1. Lineage (NCBI taxonomy): Eukaryota > Metazoa > Arthropoda > Insecta > Lepidoptera > Tortricidae > Acleris > Acleris literana. Next base: position 8,773,011 of record OX335677.1, read on the forward strand.
CAGCTGATTGTAAAGGTAACCTGATCAAAGAAATTTTGAACGTGTTAATATTTATTCTTTGTTCTGTTATTGATCTTTCAAGAATCATCGCTGTTTGTCATCTGTCCAATTTTAAGGGTTTCGTAACAAAATGGTAAAAAAAGAACGCTAAGGGTGACACTTCGGTGTCTGTTTTTCTATATGTTACAGCAGTTTTTCTCTGAAACTATAGCACTATAATTTGCTTGCCCGCATCTGTTTTTTGTAAAAACAATATGGAATTAAACATTATCAAAAAACTTTAAAAACCGTGTAAGTAGGCTAGTCAAAATGGACCTTAAAGTTCGTAACAAAATGAGTATTTTCTTTTGCGTTTTCCAACCATAGGTATTATCTTAAATACGGATCCTTCAGTGCACGAGTCCGACTCGCACTTGACCGTATTTTTTTTAAACATCGGCAAATTATCTCAACTAGTTAAGCCTTACTTTCTAGTATTTAGAGCTCCAAGTACATTGTTTGTTCCGTGCATTTACAGAAAGGTGCGCTGCTGGCAAATACTACGACGCTGAAGCGGACTTGTGCCGTCCTTGCGGACACGGTTCATTCCAGCCACGCGAAGGAGCGTTCTCTTGTCTCTCTTGCCCGCGTGGCCAAACCACCCGGGCCACCGAAGCAGTTTCAGCTGCTGAGTGCAGAGATGATTGTCCTTCAGGTAACCTACACTGATACGTTACGAGTAATTCGAATTCGAAAAAACTTTCGTCAAAGGCGTCGAAGCATACTTAAGCTTCACTTATAAACTCCTTCCCAGATGTTTTTGTGATGTATCTGCTGTAACTTGTTCCTTGGTTTTATCCCTTTGTCTGTTTGTTTACAAGTAACCATTTAATCTTCAGGAGAACAACTGGGCAGCGATGGTGGTTGTGAGCCGTGCCCCCGAGGCACATGGCGAGCCCTCGGAAGCGGAGCCGCGTGCTCGGCTTGCCCACCAGGCACGACCACACCACAGGCCGGGGCCTCAAGCGCCGATCAGTGCTCGCTACCTGTCTGTAGGGCTGGTTAGTACTTTGATATGAGTTCTCTTTAGACTTTTTGAATATTTATTAATGGTATGGAGATGGCAAAGGACCCCAAAAGCCAGCTTGATGGCCCGCTCTGAGGCCCATAGATATTTGTAATCTAAGGACTGCAAAAGCGTTTCCAACTCTGAGGAATAGTGAAAAGGAGGAATGCCTCTATGCATAACCATTTAACTAGTAGTCTGAAATCGGAACAATCCCGTTTGGCAGCCTTTTAAAGGCCTGCACCACATAATATATTTATATATACGTAAGTAGTAACTGTGTATTTATGTCTGTAGTCCTTTAATTAATTTAAAACGAAACATGTAAATACTTATAACTTATAAGCAATATGAAAATAAATAGAAAAGATCGTTACGTTCCAGAGGGCTCAGACAAGATGCACTACTCTAACTAACGTTTCTATTCGATTCGTTTTTAAACCAATCGCGTCACTGCTAGACCACGTGACTTTTCGTATCACGTCATCTTCCAGTGACGCGATTGGTTTAAAAACGAATCGAATAGAAACGTTACTTAGCGTAGTGCATCTTGTCTGAGCCCTCTGAAGTGTCTGCGATCCTTTCTATTTAAGACTTTCTATTGATACCTTGGGCAACAACCCAATCCCTTAATCCTTGAGATATTCCTGCAAAAGTGGATACTTACCTTACTTCATATTTCTTGTTTCCACAGGTTCATACCTCAACGTGACTCTGAACACATGCATCCAGTGCAAAAAGGGCACTTACCAGTCCGAAGCGCAACAGACCGTCTGCGTTCGTTGCCCAATCAACACCAGCACGAGAGGGCCGGGAGCTGTTAGTATTGAGTTGTTTACATAGACGTTATTTATTTATTATATTTTATTTTATTTATTCAGACATTTTCATCCATTACGTTAGTATGATTGTAAAGATAACTTAAGCACTAATAGTTAGAAAATTACAAAAATTAAATATAAAAATTAAAAATACAACTATACTTATCAAATTTAAAGTAAATACACCGGGTTTGGACTCTCCGAGTTTTAAATTAGGGCATGAGTGTTAACGGCCACGGAGCGCTAACAATCGTATTATGTATGTATGTATGTAAAACAGGTTATTGTACAAAACACAGAAATTCAAATACAATATATCCAAAATAGGGATGGACAATGGCGAACTTACCGTTAAGACGTCTCTTCTAGCTAACCTTTGGGTGGGTATTATCGTCGATATATGGTTTAAGCAAGGGCTTTTCTCTATTCGTGACAAAAAAAATTGTCACGTTGAAAAAAATAAATTGGTTGAATTGACTTGTCGATCCAGCGGTAGTGCCACTTGCCTGCTGTACTGGGGTCATGAGTTCGAATCCTGCCATGAGCAAAAAATTGTACTAGAGACACGGATGCTTCGTATCTATATCTATTCATGTATTTATTCAAATAAGTATAAGCTGTTTAGTTCAATATCACAGATACTATTATTAACTAATAACAACGGAAAGTAGGAGTTGTTTAACTCTAAAGTATAATAATTTCGACTGATAACAAGAGCGAAAGCAAATAATCTGATGTCCATGGTTCTCGGATAATGTAAACTATGTACAATCGCTTACGCAATTTCTAATGATCATTTACAGACGTCAGAAACAGAATGCACGAACCCATGCGAAATGGGCGGCCCTGAGATGCACTGTGACACCAATGCATACTGCCTGCTCGTACCAGAAACCAGCGAGTTCAAGTGCGAATGTAAATCCGGATACAACGGCACTGGAATAGTTTGTATAGGTAAGAAACACTAGAATAAACACAACATTGTCTTTAACTCGTGAGGAAGAACAGGAAAAGTCGCTTAAACTTGCCTCAAAGTTTAAATTGATCTTAGAAGATCTTAACACCTGAGGTAGTAGGTGCTTTTGACAAAATAACTTCCACTAACTTAGTAATTTTGATGTCCTAGTTTGAGGACCTCTTCTTCTTTAAGTGCCTCTCCATCACTGAAGGTTGGCAGTCATACTCTTCAATTTTTCCTGATCCATAGCCAATGTAAAAAGTTGTTCCACGCTTTTAATACCAGTGTTGCATGATGTTTCTCAGCCAGGACGTCTTCATCATCATCGGCATTGTTGGTTCATTCATAATTTATGTCTTATTTTGTTGCAGATGTATGCCAAGACTACTGCGAAAATGGCGGAGAATGTATTAAGGATTCTCGAGGGGACGCGACCTGCAGATGCACGGGATCCTTTACTGGCCGCCAATGCAAGGACAAGAGCGAATTCGCGTATATCGCCAGTGGAGTAGCTGGAGGAGTCATCTTCATCATATTCTTGGTGCTGCTTGTATGGATGATCTGCGCTAGGTTAGTATATTTTTGTATTTACTTGAAAGTTATCTTCAAGGGCCTATTACGCTATTACTTACAGGAATACTTTTTAAAATTAAAGATGTCATCGCAGTTAGGTTTCGATTTACGGTACGATAACAGTAAGGATCTGATGAAGAATCCTAAAAAATTGTTTATGTAGGTACCCCTTTAGGCAACTACCCAAATTCATATGCACTGAAAATAATAATTTCCTACTACACACAGTAGAGCAAAAACACTTACAGTAGGTAACTAATTAGGAAAATTTATCATCAAGTGCTTGAAAAACAGTAGGTAAAAGACAAAACTTTCACGTTTACTGATTGATTATTACTATTTCGTTACTTACAATGCTATACACATGTCAATTTATTATCAAGACTGTAAAATTTGCCCGCAAACTTCAACTGTTTTTGGACCAGTAACTTATAGGTATGTTACAAAGCAGTGAACGTTCATGTTTATTCGATTTTGCATATTTGTTTCACAGTTGTAAGTTATTAACGTCACGAGTTGTAATTCCCAAAACTGAAACACAGCGACAAACAACGACGAAACAGACTAGTGATGCCTTTCTATATAGGTAATAACCTTATTTTTATCTGCAACAGGTCGACAAAGAAGAAGGAACCAAAGAAAACATTAACACCAGCGATCGACCAAAACGGCTCGCAAGTGAACTTCTACTACGGAGCACATACCCCATACGCGGAGTCAATCGCGCCATCACATCACTCCACATACGCCCATTACTATGATGATGAAGAAGATGGCTGGGAGATGCCTAACTTCTACAATGAGACTTATATGAAAGAGAGTTTACACAACGGCATGAACGGGAAGATGAATAGCTTAGCGCGGTCTAACGCGAGTATTTATGGGACGAAGGAAGACCTCTACGACAGACTAAAGAGGCATGCGTATCCGGGTAAGAAAGGTCAGTATTAATTCGGCACTTAGATTAGTTACACCTTTATATTTACTTTGCAGCTTTGTGCACGCTACAACTACGGTCTACGTACAGTTCTGTAAATTTCCATATTTTGAACAATTTTATCAACTGCATGCGATAACATAAGATTATTTATTAATTATTTAGATAATTAGATAAAATTGAATTGGAAAAACACTCAGAGTAGGTACGTTACCGTAGTAAAAACCTAAATATATTTTCAAGGGCGTAGAAAATACGCAAATAGCTTGGTTTATCGCTTTTTTGTGTCACTATTTAATCTCTATTTCACCGAATTGTAAATAATTTCACTAAAAGTTAAATTCTAAGGCCAATCTTACAACTTCTGTTTGTTTTTAATGAGAAAATCTTCCATATGCACAGTCAATAACAATCTTTATCAGTTATAATAACGATTCCTTCAATTTTGGAGCATGCACAAACACGCGGAGATAAATTGATGACGACTACCTACATGATGCAATAACACGATTGTTCTCTTTACAGATAAGAGTGACAGCGACAGTGAGGGTCAGTAAACATAATAGGGACTGCGTTTTGTCGTATTCTGGTCAAACTACATAATACTGTATCGTACTAGTTTCAATTCTCGGTGTACCCGAACAATAATAGTCAATATTATTGTCTATCTATATAGACTTGAGATTGCGCTCAGCAATGCCGAGATGTATGCAGATGATGTATTCGGTTAGCTTTAGTTATAGTTATAATTTTATTAAAAGATTGTGTATTAACACACTCACTGTTTAATCGTTACAGCCCCCACCAAATATATTATAATTATGTCACAAACCAGTATAATGGCACGCAATAGTAAAATGACGCAACGGCGGCATTAGGATTTTGTTTGAAACAGTGATTGTGTTGATGTCCTGAGATTATAATCAACGAACAAAATGCTCAAATATTTTTAGGCGAACACTGCCATATCCGTGAGCAGGGCTTTTGTAAATTGACTATTTAAAAACAATGCATTACAGTCTAACGGCATATCAATTTATGATATTTTTGTATATAATGCAATTAAAATACTTTTTGTATATTTTGTAATCGACTACAGAAATAATTATAGAAGAAAGTATTAAATAATACTGATGTTGATGATTTTATAAGTCAACTGTGTTTTGTATTATAAACTGGACTGTATTTTTCTACCTTAAAAATTAATGAGAATGTGTTTATGTGTTTGTGTGAATGTGAGATATACCTATATTGTGCGTGTAGTGTACAGAACGATTTTTATATTAACGTGAGAGTAGCGAATTAAATATGTAAAGTATAATATCATGAGTAATGAAACAAATAAATTATGTTAGTTTTTTATCAGTACATGTTGTATGTGTAATTCGGATACTAAAATACGTAACATCTGTCCATGTTTACAATGAGATAAGTTATTTTTGTACACAAATATTTTTTAAGATATATCATGGTATGTTCCCACACCAAACCGTCTGGCACGTGATCGGTACAATACGGGGTACGAAATTAAGAACTGCATATTGTTTTTATTTTGGTATCGATCGATGGTAACGTTCTACGTCCGTTGGTGTGTGTGGCCCTTTATCATTGTAGAGCAAGGTAATTGATGTAATTTGACATAGAATTGCTAGATTTGAACAAAAACTGTATGTTACAGCTAATTTGTAGAATAAATTAATTCTTAAACGTTGTCATCATCCAAAACAAAAAGTATTGATTTTTCGCTATGTGATTTAGTCAATTTATCCGTTTTAGCTGTAATATAAGTACATAAATGTAAAACAATACTCATCGAGTCTGTCGTGAGTGGTCGATATTTATCCATCACATTTTATTACCACATTTAGTGATTACGTTATCAGTAAATATTTTTTACAAACATTTTATGATGTAATAAATTTTTATAAGTATTTTTTAAACGTTTGTTTTCTTTTCACACCCAATGTAAATGTGTGCAACTACCAGGTTTAATACCCAAACCTGGGTAAGAATAGATACGGGGACTTATCGGGTTGATATCTGCGGTATCAGTCAATACGACGGTCGGATAGTCAAGATAATCCGTAGAAACTAACTGAGGAAGACCTAAAGCCGTAAAAGTTGAGGAGGCACAACGAAACAGGTCTTATTAAAAAAGGGGATGATCTCGCAGAAATTGACTATCCCAAACCAAGCTAATACAATGGGTAATAGACAACAAATAGTTAAATACATATACATATATGCATGTACATTTTGTTGTAAACAACACAGAAATTCAAATACATTTTTTACAGAATAGGAATGTACATAGCTTAACTTGTCTCTTTAAGGGACCTCTTCCAGCTAACCTTTGGATGATTGTTATATAACATTCAGGACTCCTTACCAACTTATCCTTCTCACAATCGTGCATAGTTGTATGTATAAAAACCTTCCGTGAAACATTATCTAACTGATCGTGAAAACTGCACTAGTTTTTTTATCGCAAACATACAGACAGACGCGGCGGGGGACTTAGTTTTATAATAAGTAATGATTATACATATACCATCTAGAGCAGCGGTCGGCAACACGCGTTACTAAGTCTACACGCGCAAAACGTCTTACTTGCGGCCCGTGAATGTTTTCTAAATATGTTACAAATATCAAAATACTAGTCAATATCACACAAGTGCGCCTGCGCCGCAAACTGGCAAAATAACTAAAGGCGGGGGCCTTTAGTTATTTTGCCAGTTTGCGGCCCTTGCCTGCCAAAAGGTTGCCGACCGCTGATCTAGAGTTTATCTTAACTTATCTTATTGGAATGGTATCCTACGGAATACACTTCGATACTGTAAGATCTGTGGTAAACCTCTCCCAAAAGCTAACAATTAAAATGAAATATGAAAAATGGTTTTTGTACCCTGTAGGTATAATCAGTAGTTTTCTCTTTAACCAAAAAAAATAATACGACACTTCCCCCCGTAAAAAAATTTATCATCCAATAGATAGAAAGGTCATCGGAAGTTAACTAAGGCGTGAATTTTAAATAAAAACTGGTACATACTGCAATAATTTCGATAATCGTTGACATTTGACACGATCACGTATTGCCGTGCCTCATTTCGTGGCAACGGAATTCTTACAGACGTCATATTGGCAGAAGTCATAATATAAAGATAATAACTTTAAATATAACTAAACCACGTAATTGCTACCCCCAGTTTCAGAAGTGATAACTGTTGAAAGGAACACGCGGAGAGAATTTTTAATAAACTGCCATCAAAACTGCCGGCCACGAAATAAATTGAAACATGCCATTTTACAGTGGCTCTCAGACAACAAAAAATATTCGATAGACGAATTTTTATCATGGAGTTATTTAGGTATTTACTAAGTTATTTTTATTTATAGGTGTTTGTGTTTATGTGCATAATTATTGGAAATGTTAATTTATAAATAATTTAATTTTATATCGATAGAAAGTCTGTAACAATCTCCTATCTAGTTTTAAGTTATCTTTTTGCATGCCTACGCCACTAACGTACGAACATTGATACTTTTTACTTGTTAAATCTTATTGTACATGATGATTAGCAAAATAAACCATGCATTCATTCATTCATAACGATTTCTATCATACTATTCCGATAAAAGCAGTTTTTAAACTTTTCAACGCCACAGTCAGCTCTGGCCGTCAACTAAAAGTCGTGCCACTGACGCCACGTCGGCTACAGCCGACAAGAGTTCAAGATTAAAAGAGACTTTGTTTGGTAGCAATAAGGTGTAATTTGCATAGCATCGCAAACATGTTTGGCGTGTGGGTGGCACATTTTGTATTCGACGTATGGCGTTCAAAAGGTTAATATAATAAACCGAATTGAAGTCAGTCCATTTAAACGAACTTATAACGCCGTCTTTTTGTGGAAGAGGGTTAAAAAAGTGGTGACTTCCGTTTGGACTGTCGTTCTGGGATGCCTGGGTCCTAAGTTGGCGAGGTTTATGTTTGTAGGATCGGTGCGGAAACGCCTAGAAAAATGACCACTGTGCAAAACACACTCAGTGACTTGTCAATAATAACTTATATGTGAAAAACTTAAGTTAATGACCTCTTGCATGTAGTTGTAACACATCTGTTTAGACCATTCGACATTCTATATTTGAAATTTGACGTAAATTCTATATTAGTTTTGTACACAACTACATGCAAGACGTCTTTACTTAAGTTTTTCACCTATAACCTTTTGAACGCCTTACGTCTAATCCAAAATGTGTCACACACACACACCAAACATGTTTGCTATGCTATGCAAATTACACCTTATTGGTACGAAACAAAGTCTATTTTATTCCTGAGCTTGTAACGGCTGTAGCCGTCGTGGCGTCAGTGGCACGACTGTCCAGCCAGGGCCGAGATTCTAGGCGGTAAAAACCATATCGTTTTTGATCTATTATCGTATTGTCAACGTTTTTATAGCTCTTATTTACTTGACAGTAATGGCGGCAGAGTTAAAACAATAGCATAACAGCTGGCCTATTGTCTAACGCACTCGGGGCACTCGCAATCGTAATCGACTTCAAAGTGGAACAATTGTTTTCAACATTTGTATGCAGATTCGCCTTCGACTATCAAAATGAAAACGATTGCGATTGCGACTGCGTTAGGCAATTGCCCCCTCGCAGGCCTTTCGCGTAAACACATTCGCAATCACAATCGTTTTCATTTTGAAAATCGAAGGCTTGTCTGCATACAAAATGAAACCAATTGTTTTGTTTTGAAGCCGATCGCGATTGCGAGTGAGTTACGCGAAAGGCCTGCAGGTCAAAGACGATATGGTTTTTACCGCCTAGAATAGAGGCCCAGAGGCCCTTGCCAAGATGCATTACGCTAACTAACGTTTCTATTCGATTCGTTTTTAAACCAATCGCGTCACTGGTAGATTACGTGACATTTCGTATCACGTCATCTACGAGTGACGCGATTGGTTTAAAGACGAATCGAATAGAAACGGTAGTTAGTGTAATGTATCTTGGCAAGGGCCTCAGATCCGTATGTGGCGTTCAGAAGGTTAAATGTATCGGGTCAACTCTATTAGCCAATCAACTCATTCGTGATCCCGTATTTCAAACATGCCCAATGCCCACGACTTGAGAGACGGGTTTCATATTCAGTTGGTGCTATTATTGTCGAATAGGCTAGCTTATCAGAGATAAGACCGACGCTCGGATACAATATGCAAAAACAACTTGGATGACGATGGTCATGATGGAAATACTATCTTACGAGATACCAGGCCTATGTTTCACTTTGTTTTAGCCGATTTTACTTCTATTATATAATTATAGCTCTTATTATACTAGACAGCAAGTGCTACTATAACGTTAAAAATATAATTAAGGTATACAAGCAAGATTAGCTACTTACTGTTTACGATTGTACTGAACTCGATTACGAATTATATTGATTGCCAAATTTTTATACCTCTAAAAATCAAACAAATTGAATACAGATTATAAGAAATTTAATTAGAAAACATACACAGCCAATTAATTAAGGCACTAAACACATATTATTGTAAAATATAATATCAAAATACTTTTGACGTACGTTATAAAACTTACATTCGTAAAACAATACCCTGAAGGAAATTACTTAGAATGTTTGTTGTAAAAGTCTTTCATGTACTTAACTAAAACTCCCACTTCTTCCAGCGTGACAGCATTGTAGGTTGAGGCACGGATCCCACCAACATCCCTGAAAGACAAAATAACCCTTAATACTTTAACGTTAAGCACCAACATTTAAATAATATTTACTAGTGATTTAGTTAAAAAACCGAGTGATTTTCTTAAAAATAAGTTGTTCAAAATCTACAATGTGAGCAACAAGATAAAACTTTCTCAAAACACTAGTACAAGCTAGTTTTATCTAGAAACAAAACCAAAGTACAATACCGCTTTATTGCAGATAAAGTTAACACGTGGTTAACGCCAACGACTCATAGTTTATCACTTTTATCAGTCACACAATGAAGACTACGCAAGCAACTGATATGGAAAATCGATAAAATCGCTCATTGATAAAATTAAGCCACATTTTGGTCAACTATTAATTTTCATATAATCCGTAAACCATGAGTATGTAGTAGTGTTTTAAATCTACAAAGATGCACGCGCCCCACCGCCTATTTTTTTTTACATGACAATCCAGCAAAGTTAAATTGAGAAGGGCGGTTTTTCGAGAATTGAAATTTCTGTATGTACAGCCGGCGAAATAAACGGTCTTTGAATTGTTATACAACTGACAGACGCATCTTAGCGACATTATTATTTTACGACGTGCAAACGAGATTCAACATTAAGGTGGCGGCAGACCAAATATTTTCCCGACTGTATTGGTGTATATTTACTCATTATTTCTGGCCATCTAAATAAAAGAAAATTTTAGAATGACATATCCATACTAACAACAAACATCACAGACCCTGACAGTGGTTTCAATGCACCAAGTCACGCCCCGCTTTTAAATTTTATCTACAGTTAACCAATTTAAATCCAAGGCCACTATGGAATGATGTCAAAGTGACGTAATGATTAAAACGTCACTTTGATACCGTTCCATAATGGCCTATGAATCAAATTGGTTACATTGACGCAAGCATTCTTCATCAATTTCAATGGACGGGCGCAACAACGTCAATTGAAAACACTATGCTTTTTGCAGTACTACTACTTTAGACGCTATATCGTTTATATACCTGTGTCCCTTCAGTTGTATTAATCCTAATGCCTCAGCACCCTTTAAGAACTCTTTCTCCAGAGCGTCATTTCCTTCCGCTGAACCGATTCTGAACGGAATATTCATTTTGCTCCTCACATTCTTCGCTACAGGGGCATAGTAGAAACCATTAGACTCCTCAATAATGTTATAAACCAGCGAAGCTTTCTTTGTAGCCAGTTCAGCCATTTTGTCAAGTCCGCCTTGAGTTTCGATCCATTGGAGTACTCTTCCCATTATATAGATTCTGAAATAGATCATTAGATTATTTAACAATATTTCCAAAAAAACAGCTGATAATGGCAGGCTCATTATCTGCTAAAAAACATTACAATACCATTAATATCATAAACCCTTTCCATTAAAAGTTCTTTTCGTTTTGGACTCGGCTAAAAACTTTTTTCAGGGAGATATATTATTAGAATTATTTATTACACGTACACACTAATACGTAAATAACTTTGATACTCGTTTTTAAAATGTTTTAATTGCGAAAATTAATATAAAGCCACATAAAAAAATCACTAAGGACATGAAATGAGCCGTTTCAACTATCACGCGCCAAGCAGATAGAAAGATAGATAGATACAAGGTCATTAGATAACATTTAAGCTTTAAACGAATGAACAATAATTATTGTTATCAGTATAATAACCGCATATAGAAATTCGGAACTATGAGAACAAACACACTGTTGTTTTAGATATACAATCAATAAAAAACGTCACTCTTAACGCCCTCAACAAAGATGACGTGCATCTTGCGTCCGTAAACAGAAAGACACACAAACAACTAGACTGAGACGAGTACAAATAAACAAGGCACAAATTGACCCTGGCAGAAATCAAACTCTCAAACAAACAGTAGAGACAAATGCACACTTTTGCAGATTAATGTGTACAGCCCGTGCCCAACAAAAGATAGAGATCACAAACAAGTCTAAAAAAACAAACTTGGAAATCCTGCAGCAGTTACGACTGAGGAGATTCTAAAATAGCCAATGACCCTCCTTGAGTGAATACAGAATGTCACAAAGAAATATGGTTACATGCACTTGAAAAGCATAGTCCTTCTCATTGGGAACTCAGGCAAAAATAAGATAATAATAAATTTAGTTAACTTACGCAAACATGGGTGGTGTGTTAAGAATGGAATCAGCCTTGGCATTGACGGTCCAGTCGAGAATAGAAGGGCATATGGGTAGTGCATAGTTCAACAGATCTTCTCTCACAATCACTAGCGCTACACCCGATGTGCCAATATTCTTCTGAGCCCCTCCGTAGATAACACCAAACTAGAATAAAATAAATAAATGATAAATTAAAAAGTACATACCTAGATGTAAAAAAAAGTTGTTTATTGTTTCTAACTCAAACTACGTTTAATTATAATCAATCTCTAAAGGTGATAAAGGTCCATAAAAATCATCCACTTGGAGCACAACCATTGCTGGTTCTGAACTCCAGGACAAATATGCTCTCAGGTTCTTATTTAGCAATAGGTGACCAACCAACATTGTGTAGAAGGAATTTCTGATTTTTAAATTGTGACATTGCTTAAGTATTATTCTGTATTTGAAAAAACCATTATTAGAAAAATATAATTCTGTAAATATTTTTCTAATAATGGCTATTTCATTGATTATACGTAGCCATGACTTCAATTCGTTTAGAAATTAATTCTAATGAAGACAAAAAGCAACATCTTCAGGCTAATAATGACCTGATGCTGAAGATAGTTCTTATGCTTGGTGATAAGCATAAGAACTTATATCAAATGTCAAAATAATCTGCTACTTTTTTCGAAATAAATTTATGCAGATTTATTTGTTCAAAGTAAAGGAGGCCAAAATTTGTAAGACATCTGCTCGTTCATTTAGGTTGATTACTATTGCACTAAATAAAATCATGTAATAAAATGGTTAATCTACGAATATCATTGTACTAAATACATAAGAAATGCCAAGACATTGTAAATAGTGTCAATATCATACAGCAAATGTTATTTACCAACAAATTAAGTCTCAGTTTGTACAGATCGCTACAAAGACATGTATTCCATTGAAATAAGAAGCAAAAGTGGATACATGCTTTGTTGGCAACTGTTCTCTAATTTTAAGTAGGTACAATCTTATCAGCCAGTCAGAAAACAAAAATCTAATGAGTAATGGCATTAATGTTATCACTAAATTTTCTAAGTGTTACCTTGGAAACATCAACTTTCTTGGACATAAAGTTTGAGGACATATCAGCTACCAGTGGCACTCCTTTAGTGTCAGGAATGAAGTCAAACTCCACTCCTGAAAAAAAATATTTAATGTTAATTGTTGTACAGAGTTTTATATGTATTAGATGTTTAATTATTAGCCCTACCTAGTTTTCCTACTCTATCTACTTTTAAAATACAATTGGATTACAAAATAAAACCCTTTTAATTCTATTAACTAGGTACGTGATCACTAAAAAAAAAAAGTTTTCAATTTGATCCAGTTATCTGATGTGTGATGACCTAAAACCACGTCTTAGCCAGAAATATCTTTAAAATGGTCAATTAAGTAGCTAGGAAAGGAACGAGTTATAGGTAATTATGTTTTAATAATGCTTTAGCTTTCATTTCCCTAATTGGCCGGCAGCAGACCAACAACTCTGCTGGTGTTACTGGCGGTTATGGGCGGTGGTTACTTTCCATCAGGTAACCTGTATGCTTGTTTACCGGGAGGGGATCTCTTATAAAAAAAAAAGGTAAAATTACTCCTAAGTGACTGACAATGATAAGGTAAAAAAGTTATATTTAGAGTGCAAGTGGGATAGAAACTGGAATTCTCTCTGCAGCTCAGGTAATCTCAAATAAAATAATTGCATTTTGATTTCTAAATACCAGAATAATCTTGAAAATTTAGCTTGACACAAAAGTTCACAAACATTGGTATTGTAATCCAATTATTAAATGTGCTAGTTGCAGTTTGAAAAAACTCAGTCTATGCATGTTATTACAAACACTACTTTATTTTTATTTCTATTACTCCAAAAACTGTGTTACAACAACAAAACTTACCATGAATGGTTTCATTAGTGCAGATGTGGACATAAGAAGCATTGGGGTCCAGTTTCCATGTGGACTGGTCAGGGATGTCTACATAGCAGTCAGTAGGTGGGGTCACTACGTTCACTTTTCCATACTTCTTAGCTTCTTTGGCAGCTTTAGCTGACCAGGCTCCTGAGTGAGAAAAGTTATGTGAGCTTTAAAATAAATTAACATGGCCTTAATGGTCTATGATTTTTTTATGGCAAGTGGTCAATTGAGCTCGGAGACCACCTCTGATGGCCTGAGATCCACGACCCATCCATAGCCATTGGCAAGACTACAATCAGAGCTAACCTAACCTACCATGTTTTGTATACGGTTTACTTATGTAATTGTATATTCTTCTAAAGGCTGATTTTGTTAAGCACTAAGTAGGTACACTTTTGAAAATTCATTATTTTTACTTTCTTATGATAAAAACTAAGAAACTAACCTGTAACTACATAGTCGGCCGTTCCTGTGCGAGATATCAGATTGAGAGGGACTGCCGCGAACTCTCCTTGTCCACCTCCAGACAAGAATAAGATCTTATAATGTGCAGGTACATTGCTGAAATAAAATAAAACAATAATTTATATAATTCTAATCACAAATAACACAGCACTGGCTACATCTATGGTTGGTTGGCCGGCCGGATGTCAACATACACAATGGTCAGGTCATTGTCACATTAATTTGTCACAATTTTGCTCAACTTTTTCCCGCGCTTTTTTTCCGGACGAGATCACGTCAATTAGAGATGGGCAAATGTGGTATCAGACCAAATTCCTAGAATACAAGAAAATACTAGTACCTTTCCATAGTTAATTGTCTTTAAATGATACAGCCATTGTGATGTTTAAAAAAAAGCCGGACCACCCTGTTTCTAACTTATGCAAATATACAATTTACATTGACTGATTATATCAATGACAATTTATATTTTGGTGCTGTTTCATTTCCATAAACACCGAACATTAGAATTACGTAGTCTGATGTTGTGTTGCCCGGTACTACATATGTTTAACTTACAGTAATCTTCTTACAACCGCTTGAATTTCCGTGTTAAATTTTAAGTATGTCCCTGATCGATGACTTGTTTCCAATAAACTTATTCCAGATTCCTCATAATTGGTCAACTCTTTCTTAATAATGTCATACACCTAGAAAAAAATTAGGTACTTCAGGAATGCAACGAGTTTGCAAATCAGCAATTCATTCAATCAATTAACATAAATGTAATTTAAACTGTCTCTTGTTTGAGTTATCAATATAATTAGGTACTCACTTCCTCCGGTAATTTTGCTGGTCCAGCACCAAAATTATGAATCTTAACCATGTCTGGCTTTTTATAGTTAATCTGGCTTTTTATAGTTAGCACGAGTACTCCTCCCGCGTTATCAAGTGAGACTGGCTTAACAAGTTCCTCGCTGTCACCCGAGAGCGCGTGTAAGTACAACTAACACGTTTGTTGGCTGGTTCGCTGATTTAGGCATCTTATTCAATTGTTTGCGCTCGTTACTATTCAGGCGGCGGTAACAATGACCTCTATAATAACAGATTTTCCACACCGGCGCCTCAAATAAGAGATATAAGATACAAAAGACGTAAAAAAGCAGTGTGCAACAAAAATATTGTTAGTATATAATGCAAAATGTACACAATGCGACTTCTTAATAATACCGTGCTCACACACAGTACCTAATAATATTACAAAAAGTCCTTTCTACCCGTAATCTTTTCTTTTCGTATAGATGTCAGAAGACTTTTGTGTTTTGTAATAATTATTTTGTCTTATTTCAAGCGGGTTCATAGCTGCAGTTAATAGGTCCAAGTACCTATCGGTGGTTAAAACAATGCTCAAAAGAAAACATAAATCATTACACATGACTCTTGTCCTTGACAGCTCGCGTCGACTAAAAGGCGTCAGTTCATGATGAACATCTTCGAGTTACAGAAAGCTTGCTTGATGTGGGTGCCTGAAAACTTAATGAAGCTCACTCAAAAGAAGTCTCGCTGTCGTGAGAATTGGTGGATTGACGAATCATGGCTTAACTATTAAAATCCGAGGTCTTTAAGCTTGAGGAATAGGCAATCGCACAATCAATCGCAGTGAAAAAGTTGTGATCCGTAAAAGAGAAGATGGTTTGTTAGTTTCTTTGAATAAGAAGACCTAGCTTAAAGAATTATGTAGATGAACAGAAGACAGTCACCGAGAAGTGGTACTTACTTACACAAAAACTTGTTTGCCTCAGTTGTTAGAGGCTCCGAAAAGCCTCTGCCCAAATTCTCGTATCGATACTTAGTGGTTGCATCATGATAATGTGTCAGCAAATCGTAGTCAACCATGTATCAGTTGATAGTTTGCATCGCTTATATGAGCTATTGTGACGGGGAAGAGCTCAGTACGTCTACTTTATAGTTACCCTTCAGATTCAGTATGTATCAGAAAATTGTTAAAATAAATAATTTCTGTCAAAAAAACGTACCTATAACCAAAAATCGAGAAACTTGAAGATCACAATCAGTTAGTTATACCACACCTTTACATACATTTATTAGAAACCACTGTTAAAAATAGAATGCTTTATTTCTATGTCACTCATTTCATTAAATGAGGAAGTACTAAGTCCTACCTCAAATGGCGCGAAGCAACGCTTTGTACCTACGTATAGTCGACCAAGAAACTCCTTTACCACTTTTCGACTCTATTGTATAATATTAGAGGCCGAAAGTGGTAAAGGAATTTCTTGGTTGACTATACCTAGTCTTATTCACACTCGGAATTACTTAATCCTATTAATCTTTCATATGTATATTTTATACATTTGTAATAAGTGAAGTGTTGTGACTATCTAACAAAGCAAGTATCGTGTAGCTACGTGTATTTTGCGTAACCAAGCTCAATAATTTGACCAAACTGTCTGGAAATGATTTTGCTATTCGTTTCATTTCAGGAGAAGCTTATCCATATTTATTTGACGCTTTCGTTCGATAGCTGCCTGTCATTCATTCACATTGCATTCGTTCTGACGCTCGGTCACCATTCGATCTCTGGCTCATCTGCTCGTCTCATTCATTCATCATTTCATTCAGCAAGCGAAGTTGCCGCTCGCTTGTTGTTTCTGCGTTACAAAAAAAATTGTATTTATAGTATTTCACTTTAATTCTTCAATAATTAAGTGGTTTAAAGGAAACATAAGCCAATACGACGAATTTATTGAGTAAAAGGCTAGTAGTTCTTTTGTTCAAGGCATGCCTCCGGCAAAGGACGAGTCGATACGGGAAACAAATTGTTTGGAAATCTTAAACATTGTGGAGAAAAGTCCCGCAAAGAGTACATTGGTTGATGTGAGGGCTTGCAACAAACCTGCCGCTAAGGTAACATAGTAATTAATTAATCTTTATCTTTTTATCAGCCACGAGTATCGATCTCGCACTTAATATGGTATTTTTCATTCATTTCACTTCGCATGCGATTATTTATGACTTTCTATAGTTTATTACTTGTTATTAATTTCTAAGTGTAGTCCTTTTTTAGTTTACACGTGGTGTTATTCTTAAGTTCTTTGTCATCTTGTCATCGAACATGCCTGGTGCCGGCAGGGGCACATAGAGCATATCCAAAAGTAGAAAAACATATTTACGTAGTTAGATTTTGTTTTATTGTTTTGTGTGTAATTGTGAATTTAAAACGTCTATTGTTTTCTTTAACCAAAGTATCGACTAATTTTCTTCATTAAATTTAAATTTCCATCATAAAAAGACAGTGACATTTAGTTAACTTATGTACTATGGGTTGCAGTTAATTTGACAAAATATGTTTTTGTTTCATACAAGGTGGCCGAATAAGTAAAAACAATAGGTACTGTATTTATAAATTGAAAGGTTATAATTATTAAACACCTTAAAAAGTTTGATTTGATTGCAATAGATGCTATATTTGTACGGCTGTGCTTTTCTGTATGAAATAGGTTTATCATACTGAAAGAGTTCTGAACAAATAAATAGATTAGTTAGGTATGAGCTATGTAGCTAGAGTAACTATACCTACTTAATATTTCTACTTGTGCAACTTTATAGTACCTATATAAAGAACAATGCCAGGTCTCCATAGAAGCTTTGGCCTAAGAAAAAATTGTGACGGATAATTATAGAATTGGGTTTATTTGATGTAGAAAAATATTTAAAACAATGATGTGGTGATAGTTTTTCTGAAGAACTTGTCAATATATTTTTTCAAGTAATAGTTACAATACGTTGCTCGCAGGACGTCTTATTTACAAAGTATCTATTAGGCTCTATTTTTCGTATAAGTTCCCTAAATGTCTAAGTGATAAAATACTGAATTAAAATCTCATACAAAACAGGTCATATAAACATCCTTCGTATCTGCTGGTTTATTTTTAAAAGTGTTTTAAGCCAAGATCTGGCATTGTCCTTTGATGCAATAATAACTAATTATTAAGAGATAAGGTGGTTGACAGTTTCGTCAGATTAGTGGTTGACTAGTGTCATTTTTTTTTCTGTTGAACTATAAAACTCTTGATTCTTTATCAACCATATGGAAATCAGAGCCAGTTAAGTTAAGTTGAACCAAAGTTCCTGGTAAATTAAATATTGATAATGCAGCCAACAATAGGTACATAAGGTTGGATTTTTATTCCCACAGAAAAAATGTAAACAAAGGTGTTGCCGTTCACGAAAAACATTTGCAGTATTCAAAATATTTATACTTACCACTTTTATAAGAAATCGACTTTCTATAAAAAAACTATATATTGTAATCAAGATTGAAGAATTTAATTTGTTGATGGCAAACTTTATTTTGATATAAATTCTTTGTCGTATTAATTTAAAACGAGAAAACTGTTTTTGTTTGTATAATTTATTTATTGCACTGGTATCATTGACTCGATGCACACATGGCAACAAGTTGAGGGCCGCTTGATTGATGTGCGACGTCACTTCACTCGCTTCGCTTTACAATTAGTGCTCCCGTCGTAATCGCTTTCCAGTGACTCATTTGTGCGATTTTAATTTCAATTATTTCACAAATTTATTTTTATATCACAGTATGAACGAAATGATAACTTAATATTATATTTCCTGCCGGCCCAAACTTTGAGATCCCCTGAAATGTCATTTTGACAGTGACGTAACTTTGTTTACATTTTTTCTGTGGGAATAAAAATCCGACCTTAGAGTTCAATTTTAAGTAGAAAATGGAGAGTTTTTCACATGTTCTTAACAAAATGTAGGTAAGTATTCCATCTTATTTGTAAAATGCAATATGTATTTAAACAAACAAATCAATCCAAGCATGTGCTAGGTTGAGATCATCATTTATACCCAACCATACTGTAGATATTGATAAGGCTAATAGTTTAAAGTTAGATCATCAGTAATTTTAAACATGCTGCCGTAGAATGGTGGACATTATATTATTTGCTAGGACAAATAATTAATAATCAATCAAGTAATTATTTGCATTTAATTGATTAGTGTTTTTCCTATTTGCATGTACAATGATAGACCCATTACACATTAAATTATAATTTACAGGACTTGAACCCAGAACAATTTCTGTCTCCCTGCTGTGACTATACTTAGTTCCTTATTTATTTGTTGTACTTATCATTGTATTTAATTATGGAATAGGTAGTAAAATGAATAATCAAAATTGTTTACTACTCAAATATGTGCTTACTTAACCCTTAAAATTGTATAGTTTTATGTCACACCCACTTTTATAAATTAAGCAATATATTTCAAGACTATTTTATACTAGGGTCTGCTGTGACTTGTCCAAATATAAAAAATATAAAATGTCCCATGTGCTTATCCAAAACATGGACTACATGGGTGTCCAATGTCATCAAAATCCCAATAGCATGTAAAAATCATAACGTTAAGTTTGTACATTCTGACATATTCCACATGTCGATAAGGAGATTTATCTCCGAAATAAAAAAAAGGGAATAAAAACGTATAGTAGATTTTAAAAAAAAGTGTTTAATAGTATATAGATTACTTAAAATACATTTAGATTAAAAGATTAGCTAGAATAGGAATAAGTGAAAATAGAATACGATTATAAATGTATAATTTTGTTAATGGTTATCCAGTATCATTGTTACTGTAGGATATAAGGTTACTCCTTTTTGAGCATCAAATGTAATTTAAACCAGTGGTGGAAACTTCTTTGGCCTATGTATATTTTATAATGTATTATCTATACATGTATTATTTTGTGCTGTTTGTTTTCCTTCAATAAATAAATAAATAAATAAATAGGAATTAAATTTAAAATAAACACGTAATTTCTAACTGATAAAATATGGCATAGTAGTAAATTCAATCATTATACAGGGTGGAAAGTTAAGATGGGGCAGTAAGGGCAGCTACTAGATCCCTTGCTGCTACGCGAAAATGCTCTTAGGAGACCTTCACTAACTTTTTAAATGATGACAATCAACATTCACAGATTTTTGAGAAAATGTACAGTCAGAGAGAAAAAACTCAGTTTTGAGTAAATTTTTTTTTTTAATGCCAATCGGTCCCATTTCTATAAAAAATTAAAATACTCCGCAAGGGATCTAGTAGCTGCCCTTACTGCCCCATCTTAACTTTCCACCCTGTATATGTTTCTGCACTTTCGCAGTGAATACCCTGTATTCCTACACATATCATCATACTTACCTATTGTGAGATTATGTTTAAACGTGCGATTTAGTGCTGAAGCTTAAATAGCGGTATATTAAACACCTGTGCCTACAGGACAGTCATAACTATTGTACTCTAATGCAGGTGTCATAAACTTAAATAAGCTTGAAGTTATCCTATATACGTCTGGTATAAAATATATATTGGTTTGACATCTATCTAGATGTCGTCAGGTCAAAGCTTTGCCACTTACTTTCCCAACTTTCAAAAAAGAAAGAAAGAGCTTTTTTCTTTAAGGCCCATTAAGTTACAACCCTGTGTTAAATTCCAACAACCTAAAATTTATCTGAATACATAAAACATTTAATCAATACTTATTTAAAAGGAATTACCTGAACATCTTATTTCGAAAATAGCTTGGGAATGGGAACTAGTTATTATCAAATTCAACTTTCACCTTTGCCATGAACATTAATTAGTTCTTCTGTCATGTTATATGGCTATTACATAAGGAAGTAATCTCTGATTCCATAATACACTTTCTATAAAACTATATTGATGGAAAAATATAAAAAAACACTCATAGTATTCTTATTTCTTAGAATTCAAGGTCAAATAGTTCTTATGTTCCTGATACAAAACTGTAACAGTGAGGTAATCTGAGCTTCAAATGTTATGTCATTTTCAGTATATTTTGACCAGCAAACCATGACATAAGTGCTACTTACTCTATGTACAGTGAGCAACTCAATTACTTAATTATTTCGGTCACTTGGACAACATTTACATTAATGTATTACCTACTTGCCAAGTCACTATTAGGTAGGTGGCAAAATTCGATTTAAGCTAACAGCTCTATAATATGGCCATAACTCATAAATAGCTATAATGAGTATTTTAGGATGTTATGCTATATAACTAGGCAGTAAAGTCTTATGGAGGGTTTTAACTGCCGTTAACTTACCGCATAATAGAATCGGAAATAACTTTAGTGTTTGAATGTACCAAGTCTGGCAGTTGTACGCGGTAGTGGCGTTTGTATTAAACGTAACGCTTTGTTGCCCATCATGTAACTACTATCTTGAAGTGGTGGAGGGAAAGTGTTACAGTACTGATACATTTAAAGTGTTGTATGAGTCATGCTTTATAATAGCTTAATCGAAGTACTTATGTCCAGGCTTTAATGTTATATAAATATTGATTGTAATCAACCTGTATGCAGTTCATAATGTCAGTTCCATTTTGTTTACGCAATGCTTAAATTCAATAAAGGGGACGCACTGTAAAGTTGTGAACTTCTAATGCTTACGTGAGTGAGAGATGTGATAATTTAGTTGATGGATATTCTATAGAGGCGTGTTAATTTGAATCTCTCCCAACGTCGGTCGGCGGCAACGACTTTGTAACGTTGCTTTTCACTTTTTTTTCGCCTCCCGCTCGAGACACGCGTCTGCGCCGCTCTATCACAATAATCACACGTTTAATTACTCAGAACCAGCACATGTGACTCCCAATTACACGTCCAGTGTAATACCCCTTTTTATTTTGCGATTACCTACTCTTTTGCTTGTGTATTTTGTTTTTGTTTATGCGTTTTGTTTGTTTTGAATATTTCAGTGTTGAATTACAGTGCGTCGTGTTGTTGGCAGCTGAATTTTATGTTTTATGTGTACACGATTATTTATAATGCACAAGACTGTGTAGTTTGGAGTGCGCCTCTATGTAGTGCATGCCTTGATCGCACCTGATATACTGGAGACATCATGACTAATTCACAGGTAGAGTATCTTTTTCTTTTTTTTTTGCGCACAAAGTACATTCATCCTATTTTTTATCTTACCTCTTTGTAGTTATTCTTATGTTATTAGTCTTTGTTTGATGTTGGCTTATTCTGGTTACAATACAAGTCTGGTGTCCTATCATAACTGTCACTTCTCCGAATAGTAATTGGGTTTAATTCCTACGGTATTCGACGTATGTAATTTCTTTGCTATCCATTAAATTAGTTTACGAGCAAGGTCTCTTGAGGCTATTCAACTGTAATTACCTCTTCACATTCACAGCAACATAGGCCTTAAGTAATTGGTATGCTATTGAATAGTTACCTGTTTGGAATATTGCGCTATCCCGCTACTGTTATATTATCTAAATATCTTTGCATCTAATCGTACATATGGACGTCGCTATCACAATCGATTAATCAGATGTTAGCGTTGCGTCTGTATTCCAATTAGCTTACTTTCCATTATTTAAATATGGTGTTACGCCTTTATATTGCCGTTATTATGTAGCATCTTTATAAATTCGCACACCCTGTTGCAAAACCGGTCAAGTGCCAGTTAGACGGGCCGCCGAAAGTTCCAAGCCGTTAATGCACGTCTATTGATGGGTTAGTGAAGATGTGCGATTCTAGCTCTAATTCTTAAGGGAAAGAAAGTTACGTTTTGAGAGAGATAATCGGAACTTAACACTGGCAGTAAAATGAAATGGACGCTGTGCTGTATTGTTTGATACTAGTAAATTTTATGGATAAGGAATTGAGCAATTCGTATTGGCAATGGTTATAAATATCAATAAAAATAAACGAAGGTAATTAAATACGTAGCCTTCGAGTACATTTACCTCATTTAGCCGTGGAGCAGAAGGCTATTCGATTCTTTGCTAGTTACATGGGTTGATTACAAATTGATTTATGCAAAATCGTAACAAGTGTAATGCAGTTTTCTATTTGTTGCGTGTAATGCACATTCAGTAACTAAATGCAACTCGATGTTACACTGTATGTAATTAATTATAACATTTATGTCATTGCTGAAACTAGTTATAATTGCAACTTTAATAACGCATTGAAAGTTACGTCCTTAAAATCGCAACTAAGACCTTGTTTCAGGATTTCCTGACATCGTTAATAAAATAATAGGTACACTAATTACGCCAAATTTCAGGTTTGGTTCCGCGGTGTGAGGAGTTCCAAGTTCCGCCATGTTTACGGAGTGCCCTCGAAGCGGGAGCGTTGCTATGACAACATAAAGATCACCAGGAATGCCCATGACTCCAACTTCTGTGCTGTCAACCCTAAGTTCGTGGCCATAGTCACCGAAGTCGCTGGGGGAGGGGCGTTCCTTGTCCTACCTTTGGATCATGTAAGTAAAACAGTTTTAAGGTCCCGCATTATTTTTATTGATACCACCACCGTTTAAAACCGTTATGGAAAGATACCTGTGTCGGATACTATACTGGGTGATCAACCAAATGGGTCAACATCGGGAAGTCCGAAATGATAAGAGAGAGATAGGCTGTGTTCTTGAACCGTTTCGTTGATTTTAGAATGAGGTAAAACTACATTCATAGATTTACAATAACACCCATACAAAATAGAATCGAAACATTTTAATTCCGATAATTGACAGTGAAAGTTGTTACGGAGTTCGATTCCGTGTAGGTAGAGCCCCTGTTTACAGTTTTTCGAAAAATCTTCGGCGCAATTTTCTTCATTCTACAATCGACGACGTTTTTGAGATTTTTTTTACTTTCTCTTCTAGCTTCCCAAGACCCAAACTATCACAACCTAGAGCGTACACCCTGTTTGGGAGCCACCCTGTTTATGTGTATAGGATGTGTCCTTTAATATACTCTGTTTGGTGTAACTTGTGACATCGCTAAATGAAGAACCAAATACACCGTTGACAATCTTTAGTTTGATAACACTGGCAATGAGTCACATTTACAAAGCCTGCTTCGTTTGGATTTAAATACCAAGAGCACGATTTGACAAATCTACCAAGTTTAAGGTTGAACGTGTTTAGATCATCTAAACCTTTATGTTTTGTATACAAACAGCAAACAACTCTCAATAAAATGTGCGTAGGACATTGAATTAGATCATATGAACATGTTTAAAAGTCAGGTCACGTTCTCAATCCATGGAACCAGGTTAGCGGATGCGAGCGGACCCTAGCGTAGGTAGCCATTATGCGGAGACATATTGGGTATAATTTGATCATACATTATCAGAATATGCTATACCAAAAACTGGGCAAGAGCATGTCGGACCCTGCTCTGTGTAGGAGTCCGAAGCCATTCAAGTCTTATTAGTCGTGATAGTTCCCCTTATAAATTTGTTGTACCTAGATATGCGACCTATGTGCTTTCATTTAAGCATTTAAGATTTACGCTCATCTTCATAACTCTAGCCAAAATTACACTTTTTAACCCCCGACGCAAAAAGAGGGGTGTTATAAGTTTGACAGCTATGTGTGTGTGTTCAATCGATGTTTTTTTTGGTAAATAAAAAAAAAACGAGATTTTATTTTACAAATTTGTCGGCGTAATGTATGTTACTATGCCGAATTAAAGGCTCAGTAGTACCATACCAAGAGACTCGGATTTTAACCGCGGACTGCGGAAACTATAAGTAAGGGTCTTTTGGTGACTGCTGAACCCTAAGAACCTAGGTTAGGCTAGAGGCTAGAATCAAACAATTAAAGATCAACATTAAAACAATTGCTATTGTGTTTTATTCATGAATTTTGTCTAACCAGACACGTGAAAATAAACACTAGTAAACATTCTTTGTTTGGACTTCTTGCATTGAATGTTGGTGTTCATACAACCGGACAAATTGTACTAGACTTGCGTCATGTAACAACAAACTATGATTTATCACCTCCGTTTATTGACTTGTTTGCCCGCCGCACGCGTCTCTAAGCGGCTAAGTGATTGTCAAATATTTAGTCACAGTCCGCTTATAGACTCTTGTCCTTGACATCATACCAAAATGCACTATGAAAAATAAGCATGCGATTTTCACACACATTGTGTACATACAAAGAGTCATGAATTAATTAATTGCCTAATTAATGAGGCTTTAGCACGTGAGGTGATAGCACGAGCATTGAAATCGAACGTTATTGCTAACGCCGTGAGAATTAAAGTAATAAATGTCACTGTTTAACATCTAAACGATCTAAAGGTTGGAGTTTCTCTTGCAACCTTAGTCATTTTGAAACGAAGTATCTATAATCTTGTACGTCTAAATAATTATCTTAGTAATTATGGGAGTAGTGTTCGCACGTTGTAAGTGGGTTTGATCGAGATAACATTTTTTTAACTACTTTTGCGAAATTCTAAGTCCGCTTGTTTTGTAACTCTTGATGCTGCTGTAGTGATTTTCTTGGGCTGATTTGATCAAAGTACGATATTTCATTGAGTAATATGTTAGCTGGGAAATCAGCGGCTCGGGAGAAATTGCATCAACCACAGCATTATTAGAATAGATTAAAAGAAATAATTTAACAAAACTGTCATTACTTGAATGGTGTGTGATCATCTGTATATTGATACACACACGCACCTTTTCATTAAATTAGGATATTAAAAATAACTTAACAACATACAGTGCTGTCAAGCTATCTTCATACGATAGCATATAATGTTTCTCCAGAATATTATCGATAATCAAAAAAGAGGATTAATATACTACCGTAGAACCCTGTCGCAACCCTTTAACCTACCGCCAAGCAACAGCATTCGCATTGTTGTGTTCCGATGTCCGGGGATAACACTACCTGTTATATGTTCTAATACGTCACCTCATTGTGACAGGGTTCTTCTGTGGTACACAAACACATTTTGTTCACTGTACATACATACAGTCGACGTCAAAGATGTTTTCATTTTTGCACCTTATTTCAATGAAATAACGTAAAAAATGTAAACATAACAATGACGTCTTTGTATTCAATTGAAGGCTACCTGAGGTGCCGTTCGTTGCCTTTAAGACTATACGTCCTTGACAAAATCGTTTTCTTTTTCAGACTGGCCGCCTAGACTTCAACGCGAGCCGCGTTACGGGCCACAAAGGCCCCGTGCTCGACATCAAATGGAACCCTTTCAACGATAACATCATCGCGTCATGTTCCGATGACTGCACGGTAATTTCAGTTTGCGCCAATTTTTACTTTTTTACCCACAATCGCAATTGTCAGAGCAAATTGGCACCCATTATACGGGGATGTTCCGATTGACCAATTTACCGGTTCTTGTGGGATTTGAAAGCGTGTGAGTTATAGTAGTTTTAATTGTCTTAATTGGTTGTTTTGAATTATTCCAAAGTCAGTGTTTATAGTCAAATAATGGTCGGAAATTATGTTTGAAAGAAAGATGGATTCTTGTTACTCAACTGCGGCGGAGCGCAAAAGAGTTGCTTTTTCTTCACTGATACCTACTATTGTTACCTTACAATATTTTTCAAAATTTTATTCCTTTACTATGACTGTGTTAATCAAGGTGAATTTAAATGAGGTCTCTGTATTTTCGAAACCCGTTTCAAGTACACCAAGAACAAATTAACCCATAGACGGTGGTAATATTTAACGCATTCACTGCCACCGACGCATATATGCGTTCACTGTCATACAAGTTTGTTCCTAGGCCACGCCCCCCTTGTTTTGTCGAAAACGGTTACAATTGAAACAGTTTTTTATTATAAAAACCTAACCTAACTAATCTACACATATTTTTAAATCAGAATCACCTGCCAATTTTAATCTTCTTTTACCTTGCTTGGCAATACAGCTTAACAAAAGGTTATCACCGTTGTGTTCCTTGTTTTAGGTGAAGCTATGGCACATCCCGGACGGTGGCCTGTCCATGCACCTGACTGACTGGCTGGTGGAACTCCACGGGCACAAGCGCCGCGTCGCTTACATCGAATGGCACCCGACTGCGGAGAATATCATCCTCAGTGCCGGTTTTGACTATTTGGTAAGTGGCTTATTATTTTATGCCTACATAAACGTTCCTTAATGTGAACGTTTATTTATAAGCATAATTTTGATACAAAACTGGATAACCTTAGAAAAACACAATTTAGATTCTGAGCGACATACTCAAATTATGTTGTGGACCCTACTATGAAAAACTGGGCATAGAATCAGCTTTTATGGTAACGCGCAGTGGACATTGTTGCAAGGAGCCGTGGGGACTGGTAAAGCAATGGTAATTTGAGCAAAAAAATCGTATTTTGACATGCAAAACGACAAAAATAGTGGTCAAATTCATAATGAAATGAAAGCACTGGTCGGGAATCACCACGAGAATGCTGGATAATTATTTCAAGAATCTACAAATTTCTTAAATTGGTCTTTAATTTGGATTACTATTTTAGGCACCAAAATGAAATTTTGGCGCAAGTGACGTTATATAATATTAATTATTAATATAAAAACATTATCGTTACTGTCTTATTAGTTGGCTAGAAACCATAGAACAAGTCTAGAGCTTTGGGACTAAGTTAATTTATGTGAGATTATACCTTGGTATTTATTTGCAAAAAAAAACCGTCGTGGATTTCAGTCACAGATTGTAATTCGTTCGTGATTTATTTATTTGTTACATTGAAGATGCTCAGAGCTAATGAGCTATGAGATACTACTATAAACTAGTTCAGTATAATCTGAGAAACAGCGAGACCTGACACAGGTATTGTTATATTTACTAGGAGGCCTCAACCTTTTACGTTGTCATACAAACCAGTGAAAAAAATATCGTATTATCATTATCATTTTATCAATGAGCATATCATTGTCCTCTTGTGTCATTGCATCTAGGGTAAAATAATTAAAAGAGTCATTGAGGGTGCACTGATCATTGGCTTGGGAAAACTGTTCCACACGCTAACTCTGCCGTTAGACAAGAAATGGTATCCGGGTCTGCTATTACTTATGAACATAATAAGTTTCATTAGTGTCCTCTAACTCACTAATTCTTGTTTCGGATACATATATGTTACATAGGGTTAGAATTCCAGAGTCTCAAACTGTCGCCACACCAAATTTCCACAGCCGTCCAGCCGTTAAATCTATCAAACATTTGAACAACTCATTTCAAACTCATTTTTGCATTTGTACTATACTAATACTAACGCCGCAAATATTTGTCGCTGGTGGCCTCCACACGCTACAAGTCTGCGTTTCTGTGGCGGCTCTTTGTGAAATGATTAGGTCTAAGTAGAATGTCAAATGTTTTAGTACACTTTATCCCGTTTGGCGCAACATTCGTACCCTCGCTATAGTAAACTATAGTATTAAAAAAATTTTTAAATCAAGTCATCCATGTTTTTACTTTAAGAACTACATCACAACGCGATTAAGAGTCGATAAGTGTGATGAGATCTTAATCGAAAGATTGTGAAATCGATTAATAAAATTCGACATTAAGTATGTTTTTTGATAAGAGTAGTTTTTGTAGAAGGATCGACAGTTTAAAGTTACCCAATTAATTGAAATAGAAATTAGCCACAAAATGTATAATAGGTTAGATTCCAGAAAGTCGATCAGATAAAATTGCTTTTAGTAGTATTTTAAAAAGTTACGCGTTACGTTTCTACACAACTGAATTTTAAAAAAAATTGTCTGGACGCTATTCATCCATTATATCTATACACCGATTGAGAGCAATGATATTATCTTTTACAAACTCAATCGGACTGTAACAATACACTATAAATACTATACCTACTTAATACTTATTTTTTATTCAGATTAGAATAAATGATTATTATGCACACGTTTCCAAAGTAAACACAATTAACCACAAAAAAGTACACTAATAGAAATGTCTTTATGCCCAGTAATCTCCCAGACAGCAGATTCATAAGCAAGCCAATTAAACATGCATAATAAATATCAATTTATCCGGTCTAAAAGTGCGCTCCCATTGCAGACAAGTCCATCAAATCAACAATCACGCGTAACGAGCGCCAGCGCCGATTAGACGCCCGTTTAGTATATTATGTACCACGGTACATTATAATACGAAAACTATTACGAGCAGATGATACCGTTGCTGGAACCGTTACAGTTATTCATTATGAACTCTATGAGTTTTACGACACGACGAACGATGGTCGTCGAATTTTACAAGTACAAAGATTTCTTTTTCAAGTCTGTTACGAAATTTAACCGAAACGTCATGGTAGAACAATTGAAAATGTTTCATAGGTTTGAGTTCTAAAGTTTTGTTATAAATATGTAACTTGCGGTCGACGCGACTTATTAAACGACGTAACTATTTCTACTGCTCTATCAAATTCGTGTTAGTTATTCGTTAACACATTCAAACTACGACTTAGCTCAGTTTTCGTTGTGAAAACTAAAACAATAAGCAAATCAATAGCAATTACTGTCATTAAAATGATGTCTTGAACTATCAAGCTTCTTTTAAACGATTAATAAACAGTGAATCTACTGGCATCTGTAAAAGAAGAAGGCACATTATGACATCATTAAGATCCATAAAAAGATCCAATTTGACAATTTCAAAGAGCTACTGGTTTGTATAAGGCTTATCATGTAAACGATTGGCAAGATAAGAAATATCGGAAGTTATGCTTTAAGGCCCAGCCACACCGCTGCACGTGCGCGTTCGCTTTCCACTGCGTTGTATAGTGACATGTCTTAATGATAATTCATACTATACAACGCAGTGGAAAGCGAATGCGCACGTGCCCATGCACGTCACGCAAGCGGTGTGGCTGGGCCTTTATTTGACTGCTCTATACAGTTGATCCTATAGCCAAATTAATATATTTACTGCGCTATGTGAGTAGAATAATCAAATTTCAGTGAGCTGCAAATTATATTCGGTTAAAAAGTATAATAATAGGTAATTGTTTAGCATAAAATAAATGCAACATTTTTGCTTGCTTCCTAAATAACTACGAGTAGTTATAATATGTTCCCGACTAGTTTCGTGCTGCAAGTAATTATGAAACGTACATGAAGTTGATATTAATTTCTAACTATACATAAAGCGTGAAATGTTACACAAATATAATACTAAATGCAAATGATAATCAAATATGAAATATTTATTTATTTAAGAAAATGGTTAAATACGATAATATTTAAAATTAAAGCTAGCTTGGTTTTTTTATTGTAATTTAATTATTTATTTTTAAATTAAAAATATACAAATAAATATTCTGTGAATATTTCAAGCGTCTACCTGTTACCGTTATTAACATCGAGCAAAAAACGGCAAAAAAATCACGTTTGTTGTATGGGGAGCCCCTGCTTAAACATTTATTTTAGTCCCTTTTTAGTATTTCTTGTTATAGCGGCAACAGAAATACATCATCTGTGAAAATTTTAACTCTCAAGCTATCACGGTTCATGAGATACAGACTGGTGACAGACAGACATAAGTGGAGTCTTAGTAATAGGGTCCCGTTTTTACCCTTTGGGTAGGGAACCCTAAAAAGCTTACTAAATCATTGTTATCGTGCCAATGATTAAGTTTGTTTCAATTAGATGCCGACAAAAAGTTACATGCCGTCGACATGATAACACAGCATATTTTATTGCTACTTCATTGTAATATTAGCGAATTATACAGGGTGGGAAGGAGTATACCGATAGATTTTAACCATCGATTCGAGAGCCCATTTGGAATATACATATAATGTGGTATAACATGTAGTCCAATAAAGCATAATTTCCGAGATTTTTATTGTTTAAAAAACAATTCGATAGTTAATTTAATTTGAACTTTTTCACCTATACATTATTTACTAAGAAATTGATTAAATTAATTTACAACATTTATTTATTTTATTGCTACTTACAACATGAATCTTTCTTAGTAAATAATGCTTTAGGTTAAGGTGACAGAGTTCAAATGATTTGTCTCTAACAAAATTGGCGACCAACAGCTAAAAATAAAAAATAAAGTAATTGATATCTGCTAAATAGGCATTCATCTTGGATATGACGATATGACTTTCGTTCCGGGAATGTCGGTCGTCCTCGACGGAATAACTAAAAAGGAGTATAATACGTGCAAGTCGATTTAGGATAGTCTCTTTGATTGTGATATTTCACACAAAAACAATTTCGGTTTGGAAATGATGTCAGCATTCCTTTAAAAAATAACGATTAAATGCGTTTTACTAAATATCATGAATTATTTTTTCAGATCTTCGTATGGGACGTAGGCAAGGGCGAGGCGGTGAAGATGATCGACTGCCACAGCGACGTGATCTACTGCATGTCGTTCAACCGCGACGGCTCGCTGCTGGCCACCACCTGCAAGGACAAGAAGCTGAGGGTCATCGAACCCCGGAGCGGGATCGTGTTGTCTGTACGTCTGGTTTATTTACAGTTATAAATCTAAAACGAGACTTAATCGATACTAATATATATACCTACCTCGACGTATCCATCATCCTCGTCTGGTTTATTTATTTTTATGACGCAGGCAAATGGGTCCAAGTAAATAAAGGAGGATAGTTGGGTTTTGAAGTCATAGGTCCCTTGGTGGTATCTGGGTCTACAGGCCCTTGTACATTTGCAATCACTTCTCTTAATTGATAATACGTTCCAAACAGTACATGGCCGAGTATCTTTATTAGCTCAATACTTTCAAATGCAAAAGAAAAGCTGTTGATCGAGTTCGAGACTCAGCATTCTCCATGTACCAATCAGCAGGGCGGATAGCAGAGTTTGTATTTTCTCGCTTGTCGCTTAGTGCGTCTTTATCTGTACAGACTAGTTAGAAAGGGGGATACAAGTGACGACCACGACGCTGACATGTGATAGCCATCTCGGATGGAGTTACATCTTACTAATCATGACAAATGTAGATTTCGTTCGTAACAAGTGTTCTTTCTCAAGCGTTCACACACTGATCTTAACCTCAATGTAGTACTTATTAATTCTCATAATTATCATTTACAGGAGGGACCATGTCACCTAGGGACCAAAGCATCCAAATGCACATTCCTCGGCAGCCAGGGCAAGGTTCTGACAACCGGATTCTCGCGCTACAGCGACCGGCAGTACGCCATTTGGGATCAGCACAATCTGGACAAGCCATTGGCATGTGAGACTATCGACAGCTCTTCGGGTGTGGTGTTCCCGTATTACGACCATGATACTAATATGGTGAGTAGGAATACAAAACTTTTAATACAGGTAACGAGGCCGATATTTACAAATACCTTACATAATAATGTAAGTAAAACTTAGAACTATCTATTTAGATGACAAAACAGTGTTGTTCTGTTTAGTCAAAGATGACGTCGCACTCGCTGGTACCAACTGCTACTGCTGCTGCTAGCAGTACGGCACCTAGTAGTAATACCGACTTTAATTAGCATTAGTGCCCCAAACCTGTCTCTTTCTAATTAGCTAAGGTCCAAAGCGTTATACGCATCTTTAAGGCCTCCATATATGATAGGTTTTGCCTTCAGTTCTAACTGACCGGACGCAAAATAGCATCGTGTATGTGTGATATTTTGGCCTGAAGGCAAATCGCATCCGTCCGCCTGAACGATTTGCCTGACCGGACAGAACTCCACGACGGGATGAAAAAAAGCATCGTGTATGTGTAATTTTGGCCCGAAGGCAAATCGCATCCGTCCGCCTGAACGCAAATCGCATCCGTCCGCCTGAACGATTTGCCTGACCGGCAGAACTCCATGACCGGATGCAAAAAAGCATCGTGTATGTGTAATTTTGGCCTGAAGGCAAATCGCATCCGTCCGCCTGAACGATTTGCCTGACCGGACAGAACTCCATACATGATCAGTTTTACCTTCAGTTCTAACCGACCGCATGCAAAATAGTATCGTGTATGTGTAATTTGGCCTGAAGGCAAATCACCTCCGTCCGCCTGAACGATTTACCGTTGGAAAACTGATCGATCTTTACATGTATGGCCCCTCGATGCGGTCAGGCGGAACTGACGCAGTTCGGCCTGAACCGATCGGCCTCTACATGTATGGCCACTCGATCCGGTCAGGCGGAAGTGACGCAGTTTGGCCTGAACACATCGGCTTTACATGCATGGCCACTCGATCCGGTCAGACGGAACTGACGCAGTTCGGCCTGCACCGATCGTCCTCTACATGTCGCACCTTTAGAACAATAGTGACCTAATTGGGAAAATTTAAATTTCGAGTTAGGTCTCTATAATAATAAATTTATGACTTCAAGTTTGAAAGCTGAAATTTTGAATTAGGTCTCTATTGTTCTGAAGGTGCGATGTATGGGGGCCTTTAGAATTATAGTGACTTAATATTTAAGATTTCGAGTTAGGTTAGTATAGTGACCTAATACACAAATTTAAGATTTTGAGTCAGGTCTCTATACTAATAAATTTATGAGCCGAAGTGGAAAGATGAATTGTCGAATTAGGTCACTATAATTCTAAAGGTTCGTTGTGCAACGGGGGCACGAGTAATATAATATAAGCATACCAAAATCACTTAGATCTTGGGTGTGCATAGATAGATAGATATCTATCTATGTACACCCATCTTTATTCTCTACAAACATACATGCCTGTTTAGGCTAAACATAATGTACAAAAAATAAATTGACTGCTTTTCTGCAGCTTGAAGAAAACAATCGAAGACGTTTGCGACTGACGTTAAATATCACAAAAACAACGCGTGTGCATAAATTTTGTTCCGACTTATTAGTACTTCACTACATTTAAACTAACGTAAGACATTATTTATTTAGAAAAAAATGCTATAACCTACGAATATTATTCGGGGATGGTCCTCATTACGAGTCCTTCGTTATATCATTATCATTCTGGCTCATTGATGTGTTGCCTCTTGCAAAGACGATGATATCTAGATATACTAGGTAGAAAGGAAGTCGATTGTGATGGTAATGTTCCATTGTGAACCAAACTAGCCGAAGATAGTCAACTACGATACGTTAATGAATAGACTATTCATTTTACGACGTCACTAGGGATGCAAATTCAATACCATGTTGATGAAAAGCGGTATTAAAACAGAAAACAATTATAACACACGAAGTTTATCGTCCATAACGTTATGATTAACGGTTCGTATGCGGGAGGTTAAAAAAATACCGAGTTCTTTATGTTTTAATCCAAATAAATAAATTCAAATAATAAATCCGAAAACAGGGCGACAGATCCGTTTCTAAAGCCGGCTACTCACACGTCCTTGATTGGGGCAATCTCCATACTAGATGCGGTCAGACCAATTTACATTGTATGGAAATTGCCCCAATCAAGGACGTGTGAGTAGCCGGCATAGGCATATGAGGAGTTTAACCCTTAAATGCATGATGTAGGATGCAACCTACTACGTAACAAAAACGAAAACATTTACCTATAATCAGTACACTTATAAGCGACTAAAAAAATTAAATCATGCATTTTATTTATCATTATTAAATACTGAACCAAGACTTTTTATCTTGAACACTGTTATACTAATAATGAGTTTTGTTTTTCCAGGTCTACCTTGCTGGCAAGGGCGATGGGAACATCAGATACTACGAAGTGGTTGATGAGCAACCTTACGTGCATTTCCTTAATCAATTCTTATCCGGTAACCCACAAGTAAGTAACAAAATATTTTCATTCGATTACTTTGTTGTGCTTTATTATTCACTTAAGACCCAACAACAGATTAAATTTAGTTCATTTGCCAAAATAATTTTCATCTCTGTCCAAATTTTTTAAGGTTCCAATTCCGAATATCGAAATCCCTGGTCATTACTTAAGTCGAAATACGTCAACTTCGAACAAAGGTCTACTTCAATTGTTGAGCCACTAAGCCCTGTCGTAGAAAGCTAATGATTAATTTTGACGCAATTTGTTTCTTGTGACTCGACGTAACAATAGGGAATATGCATGTTTTTTTTACAGCATCAATAAAAGCTTATTCGTGTAACAAACAGGTGAAAAAAAAATATTTTTTGAATAGTTATAAAAATAAAATTTTACGTGGAGTTTATATAGCCGTACTGCACGATGACGTCACCGGTGCACTTCGGATCTCTCTGTCTAATTAGCATTTTAAAATTCTTGTATCGTCCGTATTAATTGACCGATTTGAATTTTAAATTCACTTTTGTTGATCTCTTACGGTATTTTCATATTTTGTTGAGAAATGCTATTTAAAAAATCTACCTATTAATATACTCTACCTATTCCGATTACTGATCATCACAGAACATTTTATAGTTACCAGAATTACAGTGAATGAGATCTACGTGGACGACGTCGCTAGTTTAACATAATAATAGCGTTAACCTTGTTTGCTTTCAGCGTGGTTTAGGCTTCATGCCGAAACGCGGCGTAAACACAGCCGCGTGCGAAGTATTCCGCTTCTACAAGCTGCATACCTCCCGCGGGCTGTGCGAGCCCATCGCCATGATCGTGCCGCGCAAGTCTGATTGTTTCCAGGTAAGAATCCTATACAAAAAACTAAAGGTTAATCTCAGTCTAGTTTAATTGGCTAATTGGACTGCGATTGCATTTATACTAGTTGAAAGTGATTGCCTACGAATGTAGCAATTCTGGGTTCTATTCTCGGTGTGATTAGCGTAAGTATTTATTGTTTCTCAATCTTGAATATTTTCTTCGTGGTGTAAGTATTTACACACATGTTATGATACATGATAGCTTTTATTTACTGGCATTTTGAAATGCTTTATGAGAGCTCTAATCTGCCGGCACCTGTATGCTTGTTTCTGCACCTCTACTGAAATGCATTAATGTATTATTGACATTTGTATTAATTTGTGTTTATTTTGTAGGAGGACCTATATCCCGACACGGCTGCGCCGTTGCCGGCTCTATCCGCCAAGGACTGGCTGAGCGGAATGAATGCGCCGCCATTGCTTATTAGCATGAAAACTGGTGTGTTATTTTTACTACTTATTTATATTACTTCACTTTAATACCAAAGTACCAAAAATGAATACTTTTAGATGTGTTTTTTTTAATGCGTTAAATAAAATTTTAATAATAATAAGACATACAAATAATAAATAAATTTTTGGTTAAAGCCGTGGCCGTTTAACAAAATAAACTATTCTTACTAAAATAGGAAATGCGTAAGTGTTGGATGGTTCCGTTTTCACGTTCAAATGGCTGAACGCATTTATATAAAAATTGGCAGTCTGCTACTGCTGACTGTCATTAATCAAGTGAGCCGGAACATATCCCGACAGTATTAACTTTCATTCGATTGACAATATTGTGTTAAAACTGGTGTCCGACCGAAACATGTTTTTTTGCCGAAACCGAAACCGAAGGTTCGGTTAGATTATAGTTTCGGCCGAAACCGAAACCGAACCTTTTATAAACGTGATTGAAACGTTGAATAAAAATGTCAGTGTGTCGTTCTTTCCAGATATTTGATTAATGAAACATCTCGCCGGCCTAATGTTACAGATAACTGTTCGACTTTTATTTATTTATGTCAAATTTAACGTTTTAACTATATCTTGAGAAAAATGTGGTTATGTCTGTCTCCCGTATTCATCATGAAACCAGCTGGACCGTATCATAATATCTAACAATCGAAATTATCAATACCAAGACTAACCGTAAGCGTACAAAATCGTCAAAATCCCTACTCAAATTGACTGACCTCTTTTATTTGACTCCCAAAATTTGACCAAAACAAAACAATAAAATGAAATTACGTTACACGTCTATATTAAATTAAAAGAAATGCTTTAAGTTATTCACCCATCATTTTATTACAAAGGACCTACAATTATTATTAGTAATTACTTGCTATATTACATACACGCAACTAAGACGAATTCTAAAGTCGTTTAATGAAATAAGTAAACTTTCACACTTATATCCTAAAAAACCAATATATCCGTCAATCTGTTTGTAAATTGTGAAAATAAGCCTTAAGAAATAACTAATGATGAATTCATAAGAAAAACAAAATGAAATACTTAATTAAATTACTATTTTATTATTCTGGGAACAAAAGCAAGCGTCATTAAACTAGGAAAGATCACTGATTCAGTGGCCGGCGAAGTTAGGCGAGCGACACCATATTGCCAGCCGCGCCGAGCGCATCAGACGTTAGCCAAACGCGACCCGAAAGTACGATGTAGTAAGTTTCGGCACGGCCGAAGGGTTCGGCTGTTTTTTGGCCGAAACTGGCTGAAACCGAAACCGAAACTTCGGTCGGACACTAGTTAAAACGTTTCATAAAGCTAGTATGTATCGCAGGTGTAACGATATCGACACACAAGCCGCGCACGTCGAACAAGGACGCGCCGGCGATGCAGCCGCAGGACGCCAACAACCGCAAGAAGTTCGCCTTCCTCTCGCGCGAGACCACGCCCGACTACCGCCCGCTCGCCACCTGGCAGGACTCGCTCGCCGACGACAACCAGGTAACTTAGCCACTTGTGCCACCGCCGACCATTAGCGGTAAGGGAGTAGACCCAGCGATATACGTGTCTCTAATTGACAACAATTCATATGTGCTAAGGTAGTAAAATAAAAAGGTATTCCCTTGGTTGATATAACAACTTTTCAGCTATTTTCGGTTTGCCTAATATCGTTTAGAATATTTAACCATTTGTCTAACAACACTTTTCATATTTTTTATTTAGTTGAATGATTTGTTGATCGAACCACGTTAAGTCTAATAGACTTTTTGCACCATTTTTGTATAGTCTAATATTCTTATAGCTAACGATTAAGTTACCTAACTGTCGTTTAGTATAACTTATATTTAATCTAAATGATTATACTGATCATTTGATCGAAATTCATTTAGCCTAATTGACGTTCTGCAATATTATTATTTAGTCTAATATTCGTATATCTAACGATCATGTCGTAAAATTAAATGCAGATAAATAAGAGTGATCCCTTTTTCATAGACATTCGATATTCTTGGATTCGAATATTTTGTTTTTAAGTTAGTTTCGTCGATCCATAGTCTAATATTTTTTATTTCATGGGTTATATATAAACCGATATTTTATTTCAACTATCATGCAAGTTAGGTCGAATAATATTTAAAAACCGAATTCAGGGCACCCCAAATCTACGTGGTCTTGTCTGCCCTACCCCTAGAGTGTTTTTGCAAAATGCGGAGACAGAAGCTCGCGAGGAGGGCCCGCGGAGCGAGCATGCGGAGGCTGGAGCGTAGCGAGCGAAGCTCGCGAAGCGAAGGTCTCGCATGCGAGTGTAGGGTGGGTCCCTCGAGCGAGAGTTCTGGCGAGAGCCCACAGATTTTAATATCTGCCCCGTTGATTCATTTTTAGATTGAATTAGGTATATATGTGAAAAAAATGTAAATAAATTGTGTCTATACCGAATTCTACAAATATTTTACATTTTTTTTTAATGAACATTTCGACAAGAATTGCCGCGAAACTTTAAACGTGATATGTTATTTGTTACTGTAAGTACATCGTATCCATGGGCTCAGCTAATAATTTTATTTCTTATATCTGGGACGGAATGCCAAGTGTTACCTACTTTGTATAACATACGGTACGGTACGGTACTACATACATCTTTTTTAAATTCCACCGAATAATCAAATATAAAATATTGCCTAATAGTCAATAATAGGCGATATGAGTATTTGAGAATTATATATACTGATATTATGCACTATGAATAAAAAACAAAACAAAATTATATCAAATGAATGATTATTAAAAAAATATTATTTGGTCAAATGATTATTAGGCAATAAGAGTATTATACAAACTGATATTATGCACTTCAAAAATTATACAAACAGAAATTATATAGTTTGAGGGTTTATGAAAAATAATATTATATTAAACGATTATAAGGCGAAGTGAATGTTTATGACAAGTGATTTTAGACAAACTGAAATTATGCCAATGGCAAATACATAAAACGTTGTTATACCAATCATTAGACAACCAAATAAAAATACCGTTTGTAGATTTTACACTGCTGATTACAGTAAAAATATTTTTGGATTTTTTTATGTGGTAGTTTTTTTATATTTAGGAAAAACAGTAAAAAAAGTTGGATTGAGAATGTTAGGAATACACTTATAGTCTATAGTCATAGAAAAAAATATACAACTGTCATGTCCATTTTTCATCTGTCTTATGGATTAATTGATTCTAACGACACGCTTTCGATTCTCGTAATACTATTGTTTTGATATACGCTATTTAAAATGAAAGTGACTAACGGATTTGTAAAAGCGGATAGCCGCAATCTGCACAAAGTCGACGAATTCATGTTGTTACAGTTGTTATGGTTGACAAGTGACATGACATGACAGTCAGTTCTGTTTCTGTTTAAAGTTACTTTTTTATTTTATAACATGCTAAGATCACGACATCAGTATTCCTAACTTTGTATATACGGTTTTTTTAATGACTAGTTAAATAAAGAAAAACCCAGAAACACGGGTAGTCTAATTTTTAACGAGCTATTATAAACGCGAAAAAACAGAAATACTTTTTTTTTTAATAGTACATTATGGCCTAGGCATGGAAGTAGGCAATTGCGGGCTGAGTATTGGATTAAACGGACGAGCTTGCGAGTCCGTTTAAAAATACGAAGCCCGCAATTGCTGTTCCTGCCGAGGCAAATATAGTGTTTTTCTCAAAAATCGCATGAAAAAATTTGTGTTGGAGTCAAATCTTCATCGCATGAACTCATTTTTTGAATTGCATACAAACAGAAACTTCATGTGAAAAAACCATCACTCCTTACCGCCTTTTTGTTTATGACAAGGAGAAACGCAATTGTTGTTTTTTAAAAAACATAAGCTATTCCAGCCACAAATAAAAAAGTTATGTTTCGAGTAAAATTTGGATGTATAAGACTTGTGCCCTCATTTTATTATGGCCCTTTTCACTTTTTAAAAAGTTACAAGCTAGATAGTAATGGAATTTGTATGCAACATTGCGGGCTTGTGTAGCGAGCACGCAATGTTTTTTTTTTTTAATTTGAGAACTGTCAGTAAACTATGTAATTCGCGTCTCAATATGTAGATAGGAATGTCAACATTTCCGGACATTTTTGAGAAAATGTCAATTATTGACACCGAATCAATATTTTTTGTTTCGGAAAACTAGTGGATAGTCTTCGCCGACAGTGTGAACAGCCTGCGATCAACTATTAATATGTGTCTCCTTTAATAACACAGGATCTATATCTTTTGTTCGTTTCTTGAGCGATAAAATAGTCGA
This sequence comes from Acleris literana, assembly GCA_946894065.1. Taxonomy (NCBI): domain Eukaryota; kingdom Metazoa; phylum Arthropoda; class Insecta; order Lepidoptera; family Tortricidae; genus Acleris; species Acleris literana. The sequence goes on from OX335677.1 coordinate 8,813,846, forward strand.
TAGCTGATCGCTGCCTCGCCCGCAGTGGGACCAAGTGCCATATACGGAAACCCGATAGGTCTGATCAAGTCTCGAGTAGCGACCGCGTGCCGGGATAGACTTAAAAAAAGTGTATAGTTACAGACGTGACAACGACACGTGAGAATTCGGTATGCATTGTAAACACCACTAATATATTTATGACCTCATGATGGCTATGAATTGTGTCACGGTTGTAAATTACAGGGGCCTGGGCTCTTTGCCACAAAAGTTAAGAAGTGTTCCAATTGACAGAATTAACAACTTTCCAAAAGAAAATGCAATTTCAGATTATACACTTTGAGTTTTATTATTTAGATACGTTAACTTCGTTAGCTGCTAATCGCGGCTACGAGCATACGCATTAGCTATCCTAATTTCAGTACGCTACGAGAAGATGCGATGGTAAAATTGCTTAACTGCGGAAATCTTCTTCTATTAAATTTATGAGTTTCTTTCAGATTATAATTACAAGTACCTACAGTCTGGAATTTAGACCAACAACAACCTTCACTTTCTAAATCTCTTATCCTCACACCTTTCCTACCATTCAGGCACCCGTGATCGAAAAGTCTCAGAAGACGAGTGCCAATCAGAACACCAAGTTCCACCAGCTGCAGAAGATGTTCGGGAAGACCAGCGGCGACGCTGAGCCCGTGCCGCTCTACAAGCAGATCAACCAGGGGGACGTGTTTAGCACCGAACATGAGGTAACGCTCATGGTTTCTTGATACCAACCTTGTGAACGCAACAGTCGACTCTGGCCGACAGCTGAAAGTTGTGCCACTGACGCCACCGTAGGCCACAGCCAACATATGTTCAAGTTTAAAAGAGACTTTCGTTTCGTATCAATAAGGTGTAATTTGCATGCATAGCAAATATGTTTAGCATGTGACACATTTTGTATTCCGACGTAAGGCGTTCAAAAGGTTAACAATTTCAAAAATCGTAGAACTCGCACTCGATTAAAAGAGAGCCAACCAAAGGTGTGCTCGTTTACCTTCTTGCCATAAATAGTAAGGGATTTTTACTTAAATGAAGTAGTAGCTATGATATAATACTTGTATCAACCAAAGCTGATAGTAACATCAGCTTCTTAAAACCGTTTGCTCTACATAAAGTGAAAATCAGTAACACATCTGAACTCTATTTCACAAAGCTAACAGTGTCTGGTAAACAATTCGGTTTTCATTGCAAAGTCGACGAGTTCCTACATAGATGGACTCCATACAAGGGGTTATTCCCACCTGTTACCACCCAGCGTTTTTTTTGTTGCCACTTTGAACTTTATTCATTTGTAATAAGCCAGCAAAACTGTGCGGGTGGTAACAGATGGGAATAACCCCATACAAGCAACGTAATGTTATGTTAAATTATCACTTCTCAGTCAGTGTTGAAATAGGGTCTGATGGTAAGTGGGCCTGAGCGTTGCTATCCCTGTTCCAATAGAATTCTTCAATGCCTTCAGAATACAGTTATTATTGTTTCAGCTTCGCCTCGCATTCAACCGCCAAGGAGAGGAATTGCGGATCGTGAAACGGCAACTACAGAACAGCCAGCAGCGAGTGCGCGAGTTGGAACAACACATCGCCACATTGCAGTCGCATATACGAGATGCTTAAACCCGGCGCTATTCCCGAATAGAGATTGTCTGTTTTTGAAGATTCTCGAAATATCTCGAAAACGGCGCATCTCTATCTCCGACGCATCGCAACAAGCGCAACGTTAACTGTCGCGAGTCGACTTTGTAACAGACTGAGCCCTATAGAAGGCAGGATGAAGGAAACATACCGTTCAGTGATAAAAATGTGACTTACGCTAACTTAAAACGTTTTGTAACTTCCATGTCGCATTTTATAAGAGTATAGTCGACAAGTTGCATTCTACTAGAAGATAGGAATTCTCAACCAATTTAATAAAAGATCTCATTAGCGACTTATACAATTAGATCTATCATTCCATCTGAACTACTTGAATCTACTTAGTAGGACTGCATTAGAAATGGATGCTGGCTAAGAGTTTACAATGTGCGATGTCTCAATGTTGTAATTGCTCACTTCTCTTGCTGCTGCTAAATAAGGTATTTATTTTAATGTAAAAATATACTTTGTCATTATGATGACCCAACAGCCATACAGAAGCTAACATTTGGCAGTCATACAAACTTGATGTCTTTCAGTGTCACAAATTTACAATTATAAATTAAGTGCTCAATGGCCACAACTAGACATTTAAAATATAGTGTTTATTATTTGTGTGCACAAAATATACTATTGCTTGTTTGCTTCAATTTGCTAAGATATAAGTCTGCCACAGTGTTAATGTTTAAGCTTCAGTATTATGTGGAACGAAAGTGTGTTTAGGGTTCGCAAAGATGCCAAACTGCGTTAGTTGGTCAACATAATGCTAATTGTACTTTAAAAAGTGCCTGCAGCACCCATGACGAATCAATTCTTATATGATCACAAATTATGAAGTAAACGTATCTATTGATACTATTTCTTTACTATTATTAATTTCTGACAATTTTTTATTCGAGATAATAGTTTTGTATTATTACGTAGTTATTATGTTAATAAGAAAAATTATGTGCAATTAAAATCAGGGTGGGAATGTTAAGGTTTCGTTATGTATGATCGGTTTATTGAGAGGCACCTTTTTAAGAAGCACATAATGAATTTTATTCCAAGTGTTATAAGTTAAGTTGACATTTTGTTAGTGATTGTTTTAAGAGTCTGATTTTCACGATAGCGTTACCTGTTATTTTTTAATTATGTGTATGTGCTTTCTATGTTCTTCATACGAATTTTGATGTTTACAATTTTATTCCATTTAAGGCATTTAATTTCTGATGAAAATTATTATGAACCAGTTGGTTTAGGATTGGAGATGAGAATAGTTGAGTATAATTTGGTACAACAAAGTTACCCGAGCTCCCTTCAAAGTATTTAATTTTAGTGTTTACGTCATACAGGTGCTAGTATTCGCTCAAAATGAGTCAAACATTTCGCACTAATAAAACTGCTAAGCTTAACCCTTTTACTGTATTAATAAATAATATTGGCATTATTTACTACTATATTCAGACATTTAAATTAACGGTACTAAATATATACATTCCATTTTCAGTCTAAAAGGCATAATTAGTGTGGTAAGTGATAGTGAAAGTATTATTGTGCATTAGCTGGTTTAATAACTTTCTTAGCTAAGTCAGTGTTCATATTTATTATCGTGTATTTTTATATCATGCTTGTGTAGCACAAATATTCAAATAAATGTTTGAACAGTATTGCTTTTTGAATATAACCTTATTTCCTTAAAAAAAACAGACCATATAAAATGTTCTACAGTTTTATTCTTGTGTATGACACAACAGTAATCAGTCTAAGTAAATTGTTGTAATAATATTATAAAATTTTCTTGAGATTCCATATCATTCATAAATGCTACTTTAATACAAAGTTTATACAAAGAAAACGAAGCATTACAAAATAAAAAAAAATACAGAAATAAATTTGTATAATTTGTATATGGACGGACAAATCACTATACTAGGAAGATGCACTTTACAATGGTATCTTGAGGTCACGATGTAATTAAAAATCGTCAATATTATTATTAGGAGACCGAACGGAAAGTATGGAAAAAAAAGCTTTGGTGAATTTTGATAAAAAAATATATGTTACGTGTGTTGGTCAATATACCAAAAAACGACTACGACTAGTTTTTGAGAGAAAAATATTTTGTGAAAAATTATGAGGATATTGGTTCCCTAGAAAAATGTATGGAGGAAAAAAGTGGCCATGGCAAAAGAATATGTTTGAATTTGAATCATTTATAATACAAACAATAACATTTGATAAAGTTGATTAATTAAATGGTCCCTAAAACAATTTTTTTTTTGTTCAAAACAGGCCACCTTTTTTTTCTTTCATGGGTACATTTTTCTATGGGACCAATATCCATGAGATATTTTACTAAAAAAAAAACTCAAAAACTAGTCATAGGATTTTATTGCTCACCAAGTATTTTTATAAAAATATTGACCAAGACACGTAACATATATTTTTTTTATCAAAATTCACCGAAGATTTTTTTCCATACTTTCCGTGAGGTGTCCTTTCTATAAGTAATGCAAGGACGCATGAATCACTAAGCTTATGGAATGATACACAATACTTACAATGGTACCTTGAGGTCAAAATGTATATTTCAAGTTGTGCAAAAACACTAGTTGTCTAATACCATAAGGCACAAATACAGGCACTTTCAGACAAACTCATACTTTTAATAAGGAGAGAAAGCAGCAAATAACCAATTGTTTAATTTTGATTAATAGTAATTAACACATTCACTGCCAGCCCACGAATCCAATTCCCAACCACACGCCAGCGTAGCGGCAAATAAAACTAATAGGTACCCCACATTCGGGTACATCACGCAACTTAAATATATCTCTGTGCTAAAAACGAATGTTTAATTTTCATTTTACACTATCCATTACGTTATTTATTAGAGCGAGATAGAAATACATAAAAGTCTCTCGTCTTGGTTATCTACCATGTCTTGAATCCTTCACTTATTGGCAATAATAAGTGTGCATAAATTATTTAAACATAAAAAAGAAACTAGTACTTTTTATTGAATCATTTATCATTTCTATGTTGTCTTTTTTGTCCCATACATTTTTAATACGTATAACAGAGTACTTTGGCAAAGTTATTAATAAATAAATATTTTAAAATATCTAAGATCCACACAATTATTGGCAACAATAATGTATTATAGCCCGAAGAATAGTTTATGATGGTGTAGGTTTATCTACATACTTATATTATGTAGTTATGTAACTTCTGTTATTTATTCATAAACGCTTCCGTTATTTATTCAAAATCACGTTTATGTACTCTTCTATCAAGGGAGAAAGGGAGTGACTACCGAGATGACGACTAATAGAGAAGTGTGGAAGAAAAATACATGTTGCGTTGACCCAAATTAAGTTGGGATAACGGCAGGAGAATGATGATGTACTCTTCTATCAATGCATATTTTTTTATTAAATCTTTTAGCGACAACCCTGGTTAGTCTAAACACTACCCGACTATCGGGTAGTGCGGAGTGGGAACAACATCATAGAATACCCGATCGTCGGGTAGGTACTAGGCGGTGAATGTGTTAAATGCTATATTCTGGATTCTCTACTTAAACAAAAGTTAAAACTACTTTATGTAAGCATACACCTGACTCCATGGAAGGCTATTAGGAATGGTAACACAGTCGAAATAGTCAACCCTGATGCAGCATTGCAACCGTCAGCACTACAAGTGTAGATACACGTCCTGTACTCCAACTTGTCTCCTGGCTGTTGCACATAGTTGCAGTAATTACCCAGGTCCAGAGACGAACAGTATCGTTTGGTACTGATACCACCTGAAAATATGATAATAAAGTTTTGTTAAATTATAAATGGCCAAATCAATAAATATCAGGGAGAAATCTCGCAAAAATTTACCTAGTTCCAAACAACCCTCTAAGCTTGCACTATGGGTACTAGAAAACGATAAACATACTTATTTAGAGATATACTTTACATTGGTTATTAAATACATAGAAAACAAGACTCAAGAACAAAATTAAATACTCGCGCCCATTAACATTAGCTGGTCAATTGTGGGCTAAATTAATTACAACTTGCAAGAGTTAAATGATAAAATAGTCGCAAATGTGTGTCGCAGGCGTGACGTAGGTGATGCGCTCGAAAGCACACAGTGAGTCAGAAGTTAAATTCTACCTATATAAATAATAATAATGAAGTCCATAAATCCTCAAAACATGCAAAACTACTTACCCAAACTTACTCACTTAGGTAAAATAAAGCCTTGTGCTGTGTTGTGCTGTGACACCTCAAAATCCCAGTGAGTTAGCAGTGAAACGATTTGCATAAATAATATTAGGCCGGAGTCTCAACTGCGATATAGATAGATGAAAATATGGCAATGTGTAACCAACGGCTTGGTCACGACTTTACGCGGCGAGCGGCGAAAACCAATTCATAGGCCGGGATTACACCTGTAAGTTATTACGTAAGTTTTGAAACAAAGCTATATGCAAGAAAGAGATGCAGATATTTGCCACTCACTCTTACCCATAGTTGCGTCTCAAAACTTACGTAATAACTTACAGGTGTAATCCCGGCCATAGAGATGTATGAAGCATGCTAGGTATGATCCGTGAAAACTTTTTTAGTCTAGTAGTAAATTAAATCCACAGCTGAGATTCCAGCTACTGTTAGACTACACTAATATTATAAAGAGGGAAGATTTGATTGTTTGTTTGTTTGCATTGAATAGGCTTCGAAACTACTGGACCGTTTTTAAAAATTATTTCACCATTATTTATTGGTTAATATAAGATATTATAAGATATAAGCCTACATGAGGCTATTGACACCAGTTCCATGATAACCTCTCTATTGAAGATAACATGATTTGAAAGGACTAACTAATACATAACAGGGACCTAAGTTAAGATGCCGCAATTTATATTGTAATAGTTTAGAATACAATTAAAGAAATCATGTTTTTTTTATTACCAAGTGGCATAAACCAGTGATCCTTTCAAATTCTGCCTTAATACTCACCCAATACATAAGTCATTTTGTGGGGTTAATTTAAAATATATTATATTAGTTTAAAATGTTTATGATATTATGCAACATCGGAAGCAAGATTCAAACATGACAACTTTTTTAAAACTATTGGGTTTCAGGTAGCTTATCAAACTATCAAAAATTGGATTACTTTAAATAAAATTAAAAAGCTAAAACTTAACTCAACAGTGACAATTCATAAAAAATTAAAAACAAAGTAAACTCAACAGTGCATTTTCACTCTTTTTTTCTGTAAAAAATGGCACCTGTATGTTTAATGCAGAACTGAGCATTAAACACATTTTCACATGAAGTTGGCTTCAGCACCCCACCGTCAAGATTTATCAGGCCGTCACCACATTCCATCGAAGATGAGGAGTTGCATTGATAGCAGTCTATAGCTACACCTAGTAAGAAGTTGTTAGATAAGTTATCAACTAATTGAAACACTGAAGTCCAGTGCATCATCAAATACTATAAATGGAAAAGTTTAGATGTTTGTTACTCAATCATGCCAGAACACTGAATGGATTCAGATGTAATTTGGCACAGAGACAGATTATAGTCTGGAATAGCACATAGGCTTTACTTATTATCCTGGAAAAAATTACGAATTCTGTGGAGGAACTCACTGGCAAAGCTAGTTTTATTTATTTATTTATTTAGTCACTATTTGCTACATTGCTATTTGGGCGGTTTTCAAAGAAAATGTACATAGTTAATGACAAAAATTAAGAAACGGCATTTTAAGTCAGGTGAGTCACGAAAATTAACTATACCTCTATAAAACAAATTGTGGTATCTCAGACAAAACTCCTGTAGCAAGTGCGACCATATTACTGACGGGTGAGGATTGAATCTGTTTCATTTATTGTTTGGAATACCGCCTATTGGCTTATAAGGGCAGTATTTATATGAATAATTAATTTTAGTGACACACCTGACCAAAATTACGGTTTCTTAAATTTAGTCCTTAACTATGTAAACTTTTTTTGAAAACCACCCATATATGTTGTTAAACTATTTAGTACCAATTTTATATGTTAGTACGTACTTAGCTAAAACCTAATTAGAGAAGTGTGAACACATTCATTGCCGGCAATGCATATTACAATTCTGTGGCTCTAGTGAAAAAGGATACAAGTCTCGCGAGGATTGGGAGAAAAACGGTATAAGTCGTATACTCTGTGCATGACATTTACCCTTTCTTATTAAGAGCTAAATCGACTTGTATCCGTTTCCACTAGAGCCACAGAATTTTCCTGACTTTTACCTAGTGCCTTTAATGCAATGTGTGCATTTATACAGAATATGAGCTTTTTTTAATACATTGGATGTGGCACCTAGAAAAAGACCTGGGCAGAGGAACGGCAGCGAATGCGTTTAGTGAAAATAAAAAGAAAGTAACCCATTCAATTCCCCTTAATAAGAATTAAGCAAAATTATTATCTGCATTAGAGGTTAGTTAGTTGCTGTAGTAATCCATCTCCCGGTGAGTTAGGCGGGTATTTCAACCCTGAATGCTCACCTTCGTACCGCCCAACATGTTTTATACAGTACTGGGCATTATGAATAGTGGCACAGTCCTTAGGTACGATGTCTATGTCGTTATCAAAGTACTCATTGCACTCAAAAGGATTATCAGAGTCCGTCCCCGAACACTGATAACAGTTTATCGAATCAACTAAAAATAAACAAAACATAAAACAAATGAAACTTTAAAAGTTTTAGTTAAGAAACAACGCCCTAAACGTACCTGTTTTTAATGATGTAAACGTTAAACAGAAGAATAGCACGGATTGACATATTCCCCTCATAGTTGCTAAGCTGTTTTAATTCAATTCAACAAAACAAACTTGTGAATTACATTGGAAAATCAATATAAATAATTAAAATTTACTTTCGATATTGGCTAGAGTACAAACAGTAGTGCCACAGATTGACATCATTTGCAGTTTTGCACCAAAGAGAATATAATTTTGCACTAAATCGTTACGAGCTTTACTTTACGAGTTATGAACTTGTCTATGGTTAACTTAATATAATCTTTGATATAAATACAATATAACCGTTTGTCAAAAGCGGTCCGTATCACGCTTACATTAGAGTTCGATTGTTCTTTATTAACAATTACGTAGTTTGGGTGGTTAATATTGCAGTAATCTACACTTTTTGAAGAGCTTTTTAAGAGATGTTTAAATGATTTTGTATAATTTTACGCATAGTTGAGATTAGTTACTGTATTTCCCGCGAAAGACATAAATCACTTTGAAAAAGCTAAATACTGGATTTACGTGTCAAAAGTTCTCCGATTTTCGCTCACAGCGGCTATTAAAGCCGACCACACAGTAATGCACCATTTTATAAATAAAATACAAACATAACAGAAGCTTCCTATCATAAAACAAATCGTTCAAAACAAAATTTCCTGTCTTAAATTGACTTCCAACACATACGTTCACGAAAACCCGATTATACCCAGTGAAAAAAGGCGCGTCTATGACAGAGACAAAATAAATATCTTCTGTCTCTCTTATTGAGAACTCTATAAGGCCGGCCGCATACATACGTTTTCCGTATACGGTTTCCGAATGCGGAATTCCTAATTGGATTTCCTTGAGACTAGCGCACATTCGTTTTTCTTCATTCGGAATTTAAACAGTCGGTACGGATATGTGGTACGGATAGTGATAGCGTGGTGAACGCACGAAGATGGAGGACGACGTTTTATTAGCTATTGCATTTCTGTTAATAATAATAATGTTTCTGCCTCGCACATATCGCACTGCTAGGTCAAAACAGTATCAACTCAAAATCTTTGTTAGTTTTGATTCAAGTTCAAAGGAGTTATATTAAAGTTGATTTTAAAATACAGTTGTATTTTGAGTTATTACTGTTTTGATCTAGCAGTGTAAAGTCTGTCTAATGAAAGCTGAACCTGGGAAAAAGCGGCAAATTCAAAAAATCTTGATATGGTATTACCGATCAATGAAGGAATAAACGATATTGATACTTTTATTATTTTATTTATTTTGGTGGGCACAAAGGAAGAGGAAACGCATACTATATTTTCATATATATTATTACGAGCGCTATATTTTGATGAAAAGCACTTTAGGTAAAATACGATGACAGTGACTGGAGCACATTTGGTTTTTCGAAATATATTTGACATGAAAATATAGTGATCTGCACGTGTAGCACAAGTTGTATTTTCTCGCTTGTCGCTCTGTGCGTCTCTATCGTAACAGACTAGATAGTAAGGGAGATCCGAGCGACAAACAAGTCACGAGCAACTTGTGCTAGTCGTGCTGTTGATAGATTTCATTGATACGAGAGGTTTTCGTCTGTGTCGCACACAGCATAATAAAACAATGATGATGAGGAATATTATATTCAACCTTTTTAATAAAGTAATTAGAGGTAACATTATTCTCATCACCCTTACACCTCTATCTAACGACTATTATATCTTAGAGAAGAAGCGCCGCAAGAAACTCCAGCAGATCATTTTTTCCAATCATAAAATACAATTATTCTTAAAAGTAACATTACAAGGTAGTAAAGTAATTAATAATTATTTCTAACAACACAAACTTAGTCGTTACAAATGTACGCTCAATAACATTGAGTAAATTAAAAATAGTGACATTGAGTAAACAAAAAATAGCGGTGTCGCCAAGCTGCTATGTCAAAACGCTCAATAAGTATCGAACGTTGTTCAGTATTTTGTTTAAATTCGTATCCATTTGCCATTAGTATTCGGCGTAAAGTCTCAAGGCATCCGGTAAAACCGATGCTTTCTCTCAACTCTGCCAATAAGCATCTGAGTGTAGGCACTTGTTTTTTTACAATATAAAATTCATTTATTTTATTTCGGATAGCTTGGATGTCAAAGCTATCCAAATTAGACACCGTGGCCTTGTGAGGTCGCTTTTTTCCGGGAGTACTAAAGACACCGTTGTTTAATTTTCCCTCATTACTTATTCTTTTTAAAGATGAAACACTGATATCTGTAAGAAGAAAGAAAGTGTTAAATAAACAGAACACCATTTAGAAATACATTGTGTGGTTGCGCAGTACAGCCCCATTGTACAGTCCGACAGCCCTAAAAACATTTGGGTTTAGGTGAAATGAAATTGCATCGGTGAGGTTCTAATCGCAACGGTTTAAGAACAAGGAAGACTCATATAACCCGAACATCTTTTATATCTGGCCGATCAAAAATGACATTAAATAAATAGATAAGGTACTAAAGTGTACACATATTTATGAAATCGACTGTACAGTGTACATTTGGTTCATAAACAACAAAATGCTGTTTGCTCCGCACACAGAAAATACATATCAAATAATATGTTTATGATATCTTTTAACTAAACACCTCCTTATTGTTTTATTGAAACTATGAGTGTCAGTTACATTAATCATCTGTCTATTAAATTAATTTAATAAAATTGTGAATGCTAAGAGATTCAACATGATATAGGGACAGACAATAGGTACCTACACCTATTATATAGGGAAAGACAATGATAATTTTAGTAATTACCGATCATTGAAGATACTTCTTCCAAATATTTCGTCTGAGTCTGGCAGGCTAACTCAGTTTCCTCAACCTCTTTCAGCTGCTTTACGTTTTCCAGCACACTTTTGTCAACGTGCACGTCCAGGTTTTCTGAAACGAATTTAATTTCGTTTAATTTCTTAATCTCATCGTATAATAGACAGAAAAAGGTAAATTAAACTTAGGATTGCACATAGAGAAATAAGAAGTATCAAAATGAACATGCCGTACTAAAGCCGTACTAACCTATAAATTTGGTCACCGTAACTAAACAATTAATTTTTTGCATCAATAATGCTTTTCTTTCTTCTTGTTTTTCTTTGTACTTCTGTATAATAGTATACAGAATCTCCCGGACACCGCCTCTTATCGTCGACGGCATGATTACTCCGTATTTTTATCAATTTAGATCTCGAATTGACAAGTTTCTAACAACAACAAAGTCCAAACGTCATATTAAATAGTGTTGCCAGACTCGTCAGCCAAGAAAAATCCAGGTTCAGCTTTCATTAGACAGACTTCTATTAAAACTATCGTGTTGCGATTCTATGCGTAACAAATATCTACCGAGAATACAAAGAAATATATAAGCTTCCTCGCTCTCCAACGTTAGTTTTTGACAGCTTTTGACAGCTCTTATAATCTGTGGGCGCGATACGAATCGAAATTTCCGAACGTGTGCGCCAGCACACATAAAATGTATGGAAGCGCTGCGTTCCGCATGACGTATTAGGTTTTTTCCGCATGACGTCATTAGGTTTCTCCGAACGCAGCGGCTTGCATTCGGTACGTACGAACGGAATTTGTTCCGTTCGGAAAAAAAACGAATGTGTGCGGCAGTAAATGTATACGGAAAACGTATGTATGCGGCCGGCCTAAAACTATCTTCCTCAATCTTGGTATCGCTATTTGCGTGTCACGTACTAGGGTAAGCTATACGGGACGAATCTATGTTGAAGTCCGTAGATGTGGCAGCAGCATTATACTAGTTTCTTTGACTTTTCATAAATTACTACATCATCCATATAAATAAATAAAATTGAAGTGTCACCTCGTGATTTTTAAATAAATGCCTTTGTCTGTATGTCTTTCTAATGCCGCATCCACATGTTTGGTGTTTGCCACAAACACTGCGGGACGCAACTGTATGTTAAAGTGAGCACGATGTATTTATATCTCACTCTATCGTACAGTTGCATCCTGCAGTTTTTATGGCAAACTCCAAGCATGTGGTCGGGCTAAAAGATCGTCGGGACAGTTGCAAAGTCGTACAGTATTCCCAGCTTCTTAATAGCTTTCGGCTGGCTATCGCTTGCACTCGCAACTGACAGTATATTTGTCACTCGTGTGTCATACATAGAAAAACGAAAATTGCCAATCGCAATTAAGAAAATGGTTGCACTAGATATACCTATTATACTGAGGCCCTACTTTGAAAATCGAAGTTCGAAGTTACGTTAGCTCAATCTCTGTCACACGTCATTCAAGACTAAATCGAAAGGGATGGTTAGATAGCTAACGTAACTTCAAAATTAAAATTAAAACCGGTCAAGAAAGACGGGTGATACATGCATTTTAAACTACTAATTAGACAGAGATTCGAAGTGCATCGGTGACGTCATTGTGCAGTTCGGCCATATAAACTCCACGTAAAATTCTGTTTTGCTAGAAAGAGATAGGAACAAATATTTGTTGGATTATATCTTGGTTATTTTTATAGTTAAACGCAATTATTTTTTTCTTACCTGTTTGTAACTAGAATCAGCTTTTATTGAAGCTGTAAAAAAAAACATGCATATTCCCTATTATTATAATTACTGGTCGGAAGAGGTCGGCTCAGTCCCCCCGTGTGATTACCCGCCTTGTCGTGGGCCGTGGCGGTGGGTGGGGCTTAAAGGGGTATTACATTATCCTAAATTTAGCATCCTAAATGAATTAGGATCCTAATTTAGGAAGGTGTAAGGTGTTATACCATTTAGCAAGTACGAATCCTAAAAAGTATTAGGACGCTATAACGGCTTCTGCCGACCTAAATGAGGTAGCATCCTAGTTAGGATAGTGTAATAACATTGAGAAAAGCCAGTTGTACTAAACGAGTTAGGAAGGTGTTATAACATTTAGAAAAGCCAGGTACTGATTTAGTGTAGGAGCTTCCTAACTATCCCCTCCCTTGCAAGCCAGTTAGGACGGCTAAATTTAGGATAATGTAATACCCCTTTTAGTAACCGTGGACTAGTCACCAACGGTGAAGGTAAGAGGTACCGCCTGCTTGTGACGTGATGGGAGGACTGTGGGTGAGGGAAACTGGTTTCCGCAGTTGGGGCGGGGCCGCAGAGAAAGAGGATTGCCGGTATTACGGTGCGCCGTTGCCTTCTTACGTCTACTGGTCTATTAGTGCCCTGAATTTTCCCGGGGTGCTCTTTTAATGTTGGAGACCGCGCTAACCGGGCCTACCGGTGAGAGTCGTTTTCAAATTCACAACCGCAACCTGTGCACCAACAACGGCGTGGAGGGAGAAACGCGGGTAATCTGGCCACTCTCGGTTGGTGAGTCCCACATAACCACCTTAGGCTTCCCAGGTTAAAAATATTAAATAAGAATCAGCGAAGAGCATCTCGGACCATGCTCAGCGTAGGGTTCCGAATAGAGCATGGATACCGGTTTTCGGTATTACCGAAAAACCGGGAAACCGGACCAAAATTCCGGTAGTGAGAAAAGGTATTGAATTTGGTCAATACCGATATTTCGGTATTTTCGAGAATGTTCAGGAATAATATTAATTCCCAATTAAGTACCCTTGTGCGCGGTACTAACTGCGGATACGTTCCCTACGGTAGGTCCGTCACGCGTGGTGAAGTTGACAGAGATGGCAACCGTGAAGATAAGCGTAAACTTATAGAGTCTGTCTAATGAAAGCTGAACCTGGATTTTTCTTGGCTGACGAGTCTGGCAACACTATTTAATATGTCGTTGTCGTTTGGACTTTGTTGTTGTTAGAAACTTGTCAATTCGAGATCTAAATTTTGATAAAAATACGGAGTAATCATGCCGTCGACGATAAGAGGCGGTGTCCGGGAGATTCTGTATACTATTATACAGAAGTACAAAGAAAAACAAGAAGAAAGACAAGCATTATTGATGCAAAAAATTAATTGTTTAGTTACGGTGACCAAATTTATAGGTTAGTACGGCTTTAGTACGGCATGTTCATTTTGATACTTCTTATTTCTCTATGTGCAATCCTAAGTTTAATTTACCTTTTTCTGTCTATTATACGATGAGATTAAGAAATTAAACGAAATTAAATTCGTTTCAGAAAACCTGGACGTGCACGTTGACAAAAGTGTGCTGAAAAACGTAAAGCAGCTGAAAGAGGTTGAGGAAACTGAGTTAGCCTGCCAGACTCAGACGAAATATTTGGAAGAAGTATCTTCAATGACCGGTAATTACTAAAATTATCATTGTCTTTCCCTATATAATAGGTGTAGGTACCTATTGTCTGTCCCTATATCATGTTGAATCTCTTAGCATTCACAATTTTATTAAATTAATTTAATAGACAGATGATTAATGTAACTGACACTCATAGTTTCAATAAAACAATAAGGAGGTGTTTAGTTAAAAGATATCATAAACATATTATTTGATATGTATTTTCTGTGTGCGGAGCAAACAGCATTTTGTTGTTTATGAACCAAATGTACACTGTACAGTCGATTTCATAAATATGTGTACACTTTAGTACCTTATCTATTTATTTAATGTCATTTTTGATCGGCCAGATATAAAAGATGTTCGGGTTATATGAGTCTTCCTTGTTCTTAAACCGTTGCGATTAGAACCTCACCGATGCAATTTCATTTCACCTAAACCCAAATGTTTTTAGGGCTGTCGGACTGTACAATGGGGCTGTACTGCGCAACCACACAATGTATTTCTAAATGGTGTTCTGTTTATTTAACACTTTCTTTCTTCTTACAGATATCAGTGTTTCATCTTTAAAAAGAATAAGTAATGAGGGAAAATTAAACAACGGTGTCTTTAGTACTCCCGGAAAAAAGCGACCTCACAAGGCCACGGTGTCTAATTTGGATAGCTTTGACATCCAAGCTATCCGAAATAAAATAAATGAATTTTATATTGTAAAAAAACAAGTGCCTACACTCAGATGCTTATTGGCAGAGTTGAGAGAAAGCATCGGTTTTACCGGATGCCTTGAGACTTTACGCCGAATACTAATGGCAAATGGATACGAATTTAAACAAAATACTGAACAACGTTCGATACTTATTGAGCGTTTTGACATAGCAGCTTGGCGACACCGCTACCTAAGGACTATTGCATCAAAACGTGCTGAAGGTAAAAAAATAATATACCTGGATGAGACTTACGTTCACCAGAACTACAAAACAAAAAAGTCGTGGCAGGGGCCTTCCACCCAAGGTGTAGTTGGCAATATCTCAGCTGGAAAACGATTTATTATTGTTCACGCTGGATCAGAAGATGGTTTTGTGCCTAATGCTTTATTAACGTTTAGCACAAAATCAATCAAAGCAGACTATCACCATGACATGAACGCCACAAATTTCAATAAGTGGTTACGTGAGAAGCTTATTCCCAACTTGAGTGAACCAAGTGTCATTGTCATGGACAATGCTAGCTATCACACGGTGCAAATTAATAAGGTACCAAATACCAACACCCGCAAAGCCGAAATAAAAGAGTGGCTGCGTTCTAAACAAATTGATTTTGAAGAATATTATACTGTACCAGAACTTCTTGTCTTGGCACATAAACACAAAGCAGACCCAATCTATGAAGCCGATGAAATTCTAAGGGAGCACGGTCATGAGGTTTTAAGACTTCCGCCCTACCATTGCGACCTTAACCCCATTGAGCTAATCTGGAGTTCGGCGAAGAGAAAAGTCGCGAGTAGAAATGTTGGCGTATCAGCAGCTGAAATTGAAAAAATTATTAAAGAGTCTTTTGACAGCATAACACCGGAGCATTGGAAGAAAATGAATAATCATGTGCTTAATATTGAAGCTCAGTACAAAACCAGGGATGGAATAACTAAAGAACTAGAATCATTCATTATAAGTGTCCGTGATGATGACAGCACTAGTTCAGATGAATCATTAGAAATAGAGTATTTAGAATCTGATTTTAATTACAGTTCCTAGAGTCTTAGGGTATCATCTGAACTGGAACTACTGGACGGTTCACCATCACATACACTTATTATGAAGCTTTCCAATTGATTAGTAATTCCATCCTTTTCCTTGTATTGGTTTTCGACATAGGTCATGGTCTGTCATCTTCTTCCATGCATTACATCAAAGGATTCCTTTAGATTTTTTTCAAATTCTGACGCCGATTTACCTATATTTTTGCTACCCACTTTTCGTTTTACAGTATTCCAAATGAGCTTGATCTGGTTTAGATCGCATTGGTAAGGTGAGAGTGTGAGCACTTCATGTCATGACCACTAGCTTTAGGAATTTTATCTGCCTCATAAATTGGCTTTGTTTTGTGCTGATTCACTAAAACAAAAAGTTCTTCTCTGTATAAACTTTCATCAAAATTCACAGACTTAGCACGGAGCCAGGCTTGTATTTCAGCTTCGCGTGTGTTTGTGCTTAGGGGCTTATTAATTTGTACCGCATGATAACCTGCATTGTCAAACACAATCACACTGGGTTCAAATAAATTTGGTATCAATTTCTCTCGTAAATACCTGTTAAAATTTGTAGTATTCATGTAATGGTGTTAATCTGCCTTTGTAGACTTAGTGCTAAATGTCAACATTGCATGTGCACAAATCCATTTACGGAACCAGCATGAATGATGATAAGTCTTTTTGCGGAGGAAATATTTTCTATTAAACCAGATGTCGACGGTCCACGGCCATGATCTTTTTGGCTTGTAATTTTGATGAAGATAGGTTTCATCAAGATATATAATTGGCTTATTTTTGGCACGTTTCGTGGCTTTGGTTCTCAAGATCATTGTCGCAAGACTGCAATGTCATATCGTTCTATGAGCACTGAACGTTTTTTTTATTTTATTTTTTATTCAAAACCATTGCTCATCAGTATTTTACGTAGAGTCTGTAAAACCCATATTTTCTTTCAAATTTGCCAGAAGTGTTCTGAGTCGGAATTTGCTTTTTTACAACATAAAACTCATAGACTTTATTACGGATAGTTTTAACATCAAAGTTATCCAAGTTAGAAACCGTGGCTGGATGAGGTCGCTTCATACCAGGAGTGCTAAAGATTCCGTTGTTTTATTAGCCCTCATTAATTATTCTTTTCAAACACATGGTTGAGGAGGCGATGGCTGAGATCAGCGTCATACTCGTGAACGGGTGTTGTCAGTGGGGTCCTGTCTGTTCACGCTTGCAAGAACCTGTTTTCCAGTTAGTTATTTTAGTTATCGTTCCTGACGTAGAGACCTCGTCATGTTGTTCTCCTAGTCACTATTTTTAATTTACTCAATGTTATTGAGCGTACATTTGTAACGACTAAGTTTGTGTTGTTAGAAATAATTATTAATTACTTTACAACCTTGTAATGTTACTTTTAAGAATAATTGTATTTTATGATTGGAAAAAATGATCTGCTGGAGTTTCTTGCGGCGCTTCTTCTCCAAGATATAATTGTCGTTAGATAGAGGTGTAAGGGTGATGAGAATAATGTTACCTCTAATTACTTTATTAAAAAGGTTGAATATAATATTCCTCATCATCATTGTTTTATTATGCTGTGTGCGACACAGACGAAAACCTCTCGTATCAATGAAATCTATCAACAGCACGACTAGCACAAGTTGCTCGTGACTTGTTTGTCGCTCGGATCTCCCTTACTATCTAGTCTGTTACGATAGAGACGCACAGAGCGACAAGCGAGAAAATACAACTTGTGCTACACGTGCAGATCACTATATTTTCATGTCAAATATATTTCGAAAAACCAAATGTGCTCCAGTCACTGTCATCGTATTTTACCTAAAGTGCTTTTCATCAAAATATAGCGCTCGTAATAATATATATGAAAATATAGTACGCGTTTCCTCTTCCTTTGTGCCCACCAAAATAAATAAAATAATAAAAGTATCAATATCGTTTATTCCTTCATTGATCGGTAATACCATATCAAGATTTTTTGAATTTGCCGCTTTTTCCCAGGTTCAGCTTTCATTAGACAGACTCTACAAATTGAGATGGCGCTGTTAGAAAATGGTGTTAATGGCGGTTTTTATTTAGATAAGGCGTATAAGTATTTGTATTTGTTGACCATCCCACCCACGAGTGTGGAATCAGAAAGGGCTTTTTCTTCAGCAGCCTACACCTGCAATAAGATAAGGTGCTAATGTGAATAATACTTTGGATACCCTTTGCTTTTTGCGGTCGTTGTTCCAACAAGCTCGATCTCGCTCGTATACCTCCTAATCTGATTCCACCTACGGTCCACGCCATTCAAAACAAGAAAATAAAATAGGAAACTTTAGTTGATAGAAAGGAATCTAAGCACTGTAATGCTGTTTACTGCACTGCATAATGCTCGGATTCTTTTCTATTTATTATAGTTTTTTATCTTTGTTTATTTTTTTAAGAATAAGATTGATTGATTGAAAATATAACGAATGATGCTTATTACTATTCTATTCTATTTTAAGGCGTAGGGTGTAGTTCAATGTTCAGTCAGTCAGTTCAATCAAGGTCTTAGTAACTGTCATATCAATACTAATAATAATACTTAATACTAATAATAATACTAATTACTAATAGTAATACCTACTTAGAATAGAAACATACTTCATCTGATTTAATTTTGCCGTGTGTAATACATAATTTTACGTTTCATAAGATGATTATTTTTATTCCATTGTGATTTTGAAGATATGTATTTTATTGAGCTCTAACTCAATATTCAATATGGTATATGAAAAAATATGTGAAGCTTTGCTGTGACGCCTGTGACTGTGATTATTAATAAATAGTAAATTAGTAGTAGTGAGTCATTAAGTATTGTTTTATTATTTCAAGAAAATCCATTTTTGCCTACCTAAACAATCTAGGTAGATAAATGATGGTTTCAAAGGTATTTTTAAGTTTCTGTTGCAAAAATATAAATAAAAATCAAAAAAATACCGAAACCGGTAAATGGAAATACCGAAACCGAAAAAAAACCGGTATTAGAAAAAGGCTCCGGTAATCCGTGCTCTAGTTCCGAAGCCGTTACCTACTATTAACCTTTTCAACGCCACAGTCGGCTCTGGCCGTCAACTAAAAGTCGTGCCACTGACGCCACGTCGGCTACAGCCGACAAGAGTTCAAGATTAAAAGAGACTTTGTTTGGTGGCAATAAGGTGTAATTTGCATAGCATAGCAAACATGTTTGGCGTGTGGGTGGCACATTATGTATTCGACGTATGGCGTTCAAAAGGTTAAAAAAAGTGCACCAGCAAAAGATCGTATCTTCATGGCACTTACGTCCTCTTGTTACTCAAAAACGGTATATCCGATAAAATTGGAAATAATTTTCGTTGAAAGTACCAGTGGTTAAGTTTCGTTCAACGTTTGTTTTATTTTTTATTTTTTGGACTTACGGTTTAAAAGATAAAGGCGGGTGGACACAATCATGCAACTTTCGTAGCGATTATTTCCGAAAATATTCAATTAATTAAAAAAAATGCTTAGAAACCTTTACTTAAGTGTTTTTAAAAAAACTCTCGAAATATGTGGTCTGAAAAAGAAACAGTTTTGTCTGGTACATGGGGGGCGCCCCCTAGTATTTTATATTTTTACTCCAAATTTCATTAATTAACCTACCTCTTGTAGTTTTCGAGTAAAATGCCTGTATACGGACGGACGGACGGGCATGACGAAACTATAAGGGTTCCGTTTTTGCCATTTTGGCTACAGAACCCTAAAAAGGTCAGCTCTGTTAATTTTTCCAACAAAATATATTTGAAATATTTTCTTGAAAAGTAAAATGTACTTTTTACCCAACTGCGTCAGAAGGAGGGTTATGTTTTTCGAGTGTATGTATGAATGTATGTCTATTTCTTTGGCACGATCTACAGCCTGAACGGCTTGATAGATTTTCACTTTTTAACATACGAGGTGTCGTTAGATTATTTTTGGTTGTGGGAGTGACATAGGCTATAATATTATTATGAAACTAATGAGACGGTTAATTTGATTAACATATATCGACAACAATATCAAAAATCGTAAACATCGGACCAGGTTTAAGGGGAGAGAAACATCACTGCGTTTTGTATGGACATTTTCAACCTTAATCCTCTCAATGGTATCCAAAGAAAAGATTAGGTATCCACCAAGTAACTCCTTTTACGAAGTAATCGACTTCAGTGGTCGACTATACCTGTGCAGAATAAGGATTTTTAAACAAAAGCAGTAAATATTGATTCAGTGTTTATTTTTATATTGCTTGGACATCGACAATATGAATATAAAAATAGTTAAATAAACTAGAACCCACTAAACTACTTAGTGTTGTCGTTAAGTAGGTAAACTAATCATTTTACAAACTATGGACGTCTCCATATCGTTAAGTATAAGTAAACAGTAGATTCCAATTATTCACAAATATATTTTAAACATTTCACAAACATTCCAACACGCCTATACTATTTTTAAACATTCTCCAAAATGTATAATTAGATCACAATACGCATGAGCTGAAACTTAACTCATGTGAACTTAATTTGTACATTACACTTATGTATAAACCTATTTTAAATGCATAACGTACACTATAACTAAACGTATGTAACTAGCAGACAGTAACTAGTGAAAATTAATATTATTGTCATCGTAAGTCTTAAACAAATAGATTTAATCATCACAACGTTGGAATGTAATCGATTAGCATATATCAAGAATATATTTAGAGTATTCATCAGTATTTAATACACCCATAATTATATAAAGGTAAGTATCAAACATTAAGTATATAGACGTAAGGAAATATAAAAGAAGAATACTAATAGGTAAGTATGTAGACAAATTCGTATTTTTAACTAACACTTTACGATTGGCACGTCGGTCCTTAGTAAGATGTTAACCTACGTTACCCTATGGAAGATTACAAGGATACAGATTTATTGTCTTGAAAAACAGAAGCTCAGTCTAATTAAATTGAGTTTGCAAAACCCCTGGCAAGTTTCAAGACAAAAGGAGACATGATTTTGGTCCTAGTTTCTCTTAAAAACTACACCAATGCGTATCGGTGTATCATTGCTACCAAAATCTATAGCTAACTATGAATATTAGGTAGGAAGTTTAAGGCATCTTTCTTGGCAGAAAGTTTAATGTAAAAGCGTGGCACATTCCAACCTTATTGCTGCCGCTCACACTGCTTCTTCATGGATAACTAGGGGCCGTATTTCCGCAGACGCGTTAGAAAATATGGATTACATGACCTGGTATTTAGTTTGATGTGTAACCTATTGAGATAGGCATCTTAAATACTTAAGATGCTTATCTCAATAGATTCTTAATTTATACGGCCCTAGATGAGGGTGTAAAACTGATGGTGACCCATGTCCTTGAGATGTTAGTAATTGTTGAGCTGGGGTCGAAGGGGCAGTGAGCCCTCGACCCAGAAGTTCGGCCTCTCCATCATGGTCTGCCACAGGGACTGCTCCTTGCCGACACTGTCCATCCAGTTCACAGGAGCGCCCATGTACTTCCCTGTAAGCGACAAGGATATTTTAAAATAAACCATCTATCCTCATAATCAATACTCAATTTAAAAGGCCACATAATATGTGCTACATTATGCATATGCATATTATGCTGCTACACCACGCCCACACAATAATTAAAAGGTATGGCTTTATGTGCTTCCGCGTGAGATGGAGATAGTTTGAGCGCGCGTGATGGCAGTCTCAAATTCAATTAATTGCTGTTTACCTTATAACCACTTCTATTAGGTATTTAAAAAACTGGTTTACCAGAATTAAGAAACTACTTAATATTAAATTAAAAAACATCGTTAAATATTGTAGGGTTTTGAAGATTCAGCCAAAAACATGCGAAAAAGGTGTCGTGTTTGAAAAATAAAACTATCGAGCATTTTGTATCTATTCGTGTTTTCACTATTTTTAATATATCCAAAGAACAGACACAAAGGCGTTTTAGTTATTGAGATCCAGATCGCGGAACACTACCAACATTATCATACGCGGCCGTTTAAGCACAGTATAGAGAACAGTAGATCGTCTTCAAACAAAGGTACATCGCGCGGCTTGCGGCTGTGGGCGGGGCCTGTGGCGGGGCGAACCAATACGAAACGAGATCTCAAGAAATTTCGAGGGAACTTAGTCGGGGCCGCGGCGTCATTGCGTTCGGTTACGTTTTGTTTTAGCGCGCGTACTTAGCTATCGAGCGACAATGTCGCTGCCGAAAACGCTTAAGTATTGTTCTGTATACGGATGTCTAAACCTAGCTTAGGTAGGTACAACTATATCCAGATTTAATAAAAGGTATTTCGTACCGGCCTGCCTATAGTATACCTAGGTGAAATAAATACGTATTAAGTAGGTAATTTAAGTTATTGAGTGTGACGTGACAGGTAACATGTGACGACGTGGATGGCCTAGGTAGTTGGTAGTGACTAAGTAAGTAGTGACCTTGCTTACGAAGCTAGCGGTCCTGGGTTCGATTCCCGGTCAGGGCAAATATTCGTGTGATGAGTGCGAGTAGGTATTTTTTGTTTCTGAGTCTTGGGCGTTTTATATGTACCTATGTAGTCATATTAAGTATGTATTTTTCACTACATAAGTATGCTTATCGTTGCCTAGTAACCAAAGCGAGCGGCCAATGCTCTAAGGAAGCCGCGCGGCGGCGGCGCGTGCCGCCAATAATAGGTACCTAAGTAGTCAAAGGAAGCCGCCTTGCGCGAAAGCGATATTATCAAAAGGTCGAAAAGGAATTTACATATCACGTCACATACCTATAAACATAATTATTATTTAGTGTCAACAGATAAAAGGTATGTAAGTAAAATAATTTAAATTTGGTACTTAGGTACCTAACAATATTTATACTTACTTTAGGTTTGTGTAATTTATGAAAATTAACATGATTATAAATCACAGTATGGCCAAGTAGGTGACTAAAATTGAAAAACAAGTTTGGACAACCCTGACGCCCGAGCGGCAATAGGTATCAGACTCTCCTAAAGGGCCGGAGTCGAGCTACTTTTCTATTTATACTATGATTTAAGTTACCCGAACAAAAACACTAAGTAAGAATGCCGATTAACAACTTACCAGTTCCGAGCGATAATCTGACGGCACCCATAAAGTCGTTGCTAGCGAGCCGGTCGCGGTCCCACAGGCTGAGCTCCAGGGCTCTGGTGGATAGCTCCTGCATGGTGAGCCCCCGGTACATGAACGTGTGCTCCCATCGAGGGCTCAACGTACGCCGACAGACGGTCGTCTTCTGCTTCGCTAGCCGCCCGCGCTCCGGGAGTAGGTAGCTGTAAAAGTTTGTTAATTATTAATTGCATGTTTTTTTAAATCAAACATTAAGAACATAATCATGTCTTTTCCATAAATTAAACAAGACGCACGGCAGACAATCTTGCCATTCTTTATCACATTGCTCTCGTCACTAAGAGCATATTTAATTTTGTCACTATTGTCTCGAAGAAAAATTGAGGCTGCCGTAAACTATTAAGGAATTATTTAATTAAAGGTCATTTGCACCAGACAAGATATAAATTGACAGTTCCTTCGTTTCTAACCTGAATTTATAACTGTCTTAAATTGGGCATAACTTTTTGGTGCGCGCCAGCTTTAACCCGTACCTTTTGCAGAAGACGTCTGCAAGCCCGTTGGGCTTGGTGGCGACGACATTCTTGGCCTCCTTGACGAGCACGTGCAGTGTGCCCTTGGCGCGCGCGCCGGGCTCCGCCAGCTCAAACTTGAGCCCCACGATCAGGTCGCCGCGCGAGCCCTGCTCCGAGTCGAACTGCTCCGTCTGGGGATATAGAGATTTGTAAAGGATAAACATCAGAACACAAATAAATTGCATGTATGTTGCCGGTTGCCGGCCTTTGAGAACAAGGTTTGTTAGAGGTCAAGTGATGTCAAGCAATGTAATGTTCTGTTAAACACGATGTATATACTGTAGGAGTGTACATGCATAATATACACAACGGTTCAACGTAGCATTTCTATCTAGTTAAGCTCCTGGGCATAATTATGTCAAATATTATTACCTGCCACCGGAGAGCGTAATAGTTCGAAGTTACGTCACCCTACTAGTTAATGATTGCATCCGTCCACCCAATCATCACACATTAACCCTCTAAACTATTTATAGGCGTACTGTCCAATTCTGTTCTTTCCGGATGCCCTAACCTAGTCATTTGGCCTCGACTGATTAGTATTGTGGTTTGCGAACTGCTAGTTTATCGGTCCATATAGCACGGATCAGACTCAACAAAGGCTCGATAATAATTATAATGACAAATGATGTTGAAATCTTCCAGTAGTTTGCAGAGCCAATTGTTCTTAACATGCGTGTAACAGTAGTTGCGTCACATGACTCACCCTCTCATGCAACTTGTACCACATGGGCGCGGCGTCATCGAACACGACGTCGGCCAGCGGCAGCGTCACCTCCCCCAGGAAGTCGTTCCTCCCGAACATGTCCGCGTGCCACACGCTCAGCCACAGTGTCCGCGCGGACAGCGAGGCTAGCGGCTGCACGAAGCTCAGGGTCTCCTCGAACACAGGGTTCAGGGTGTTCTTCTTCACTTTAGTCTTCCGTTTGCCAGACTTGGACTTGTCTGGTAACAAGTACACCTGGAATTTGAGGAGAAATATTTGAAATTAGACCTTGAAATAGAAGCCGTAGCTGGAGGATAGGTTACGTCCACCTTGTGCGCTAATAAATTCCCGAATGCAGTTTTGCATTTTTACCCACCAATCACTTAGTAGATGTGATAGTAGGTGTGTGACTAATTGCTACGTAAATGTAATAAAGCCTGCTATAGCCTATTTTCCTTCATCTGCGTGGGCCTCGGAACCCTTAAAAGTTCTCAACCCATATGAGGATACAGAGAAAAAAATCCTCAGTTCCAACTTCTATCAGACAGAAGTCATGCTACATGAGAACAGGCTAACATTCTACAGTTTTCGACAGGCGATCCATCTGTTAAGAAACCGTTAACCCCGCGCGTCAAACATTGCAAGTCAATTTTGAATTCTTACCTTAACATAAGGATCAGACCGATTCCTCTTGGTATCGACTGGAGCGAGGTCCCTGCAGCGCCGCAGGCCGACCTCCAACGCGCCCAGCCGGTAGTTGTACAGCAGGGAGAACTGCACTTCCCCGCGAACCGTCACGTTGCCGCGCGTGCCTTCCCCAGCACCAGAATACACTGACGCCATGGATTCGGAGCGAGCCTGAAATGGTTACATTGAAGAGTCAATGAATGAGGAAAACGAGGAAGATTTGCATTATTATAGTGACTGAATTTAAGTAATTAGTGGGCGTACGATAAAGGATTCTGTCCTTTTTTCCTTGGGATTTGGATACAAAACGCACTGGAAAATCATTTAGTTTTAGCGGTAGGCATATCAACGTAACCTCATGCCCATTAGTGCTAGGTAAAACAAGCGACACGGGAAAATTAGAGCTCTTGCGGAAAACCATACGAGTACGTTACTATGCTAAGTATGATGTCTCGTTGATCTCATTTGAAATACATCACGAAAAACAATGTCGGGCTAAAATGCGAATAATTCTATTGTTATAAAACTTACAGCTGCGAAATTCTTATTTGAATAGAGCGGAATATTTCCACAAGTGTTGTTCTACGCGGTGATACCTCACATCGCCTGCTTTCGACTGTGTCGGTAATGCGATACTAAACAAAGCCGTATGCCGCCTGTTTGTTTGTGTACCTACATTTAGACCTTGTCATGCGTTTTATATTAAAACTCATTTCATCAACAATATAAACTATCTACTAAGAAATATACATCTTATATTTTATTAGAACTTTTCTGTTTGCAATACGATTTCTCACAAACCAGAGAAAGTGTCAAAGTTACATTATGAACTTCTGAATTTGGAAATAGGATTCAAAACGTCGCTAAATGGTGCTACTGTGATATAGTCTTTTTATTTACAATGTACGTAATGAAAATAAAATGTATTGCACTGAAAATAAACTACGTTGATATACTTAACTATTTTTTATAAACATTACTGACGGTTTCAAACACAATTATTTGCATAATTTACTCGTATAAATACTATGACTACCTATCACGTTTGACAAAGTCAGTTAACATAGTTGCATAAAATTATGTTAGAATCAAGTTACCGATCCAAGATTACATAATTATATCTATTTATAACCCGGGAACTAATTTAAGATTCAAAGTCATTAATGTCAGAGAGGGCGTACGTTAAGCGATTTGAAATATCGTATAAAAGTATAAAACAGACATATTGACAATAATAAATGGATCGATTAAGTAATATGAATTGGATCACCCGGTTAATTATTTCATTAGAGTGTCATAAAAAAAATCTAAATAGGTTTCCTTGTCAAACTTTTGTAAACAATATAACCAGTTTTGTAAACGAAAATATAATAAAACTAACATACGTTGTAATTAAGTAGTCCTCAGTATCATTATGGGCACCTATATTATCGTTTGGTGATAAAAATCTGTTGTGTTGGTACAATTAACAACCGATAGCGACGTAAGTAAAGTATGTATTCAACGTTTTCAAATACCTTTATGCTGCTTACTTAAACGCTAAAACTATTATTTTATCTAGGGGGTTATTAGGACATATAGCTATGCAGTTCACTTCACGGCGAGCGTAAAGGACAGAGCTATAGCAGTTGTATAGCTTCGTCCTTTTCTCTCATGTATAAGTCAAAGCATTATGTTAAATTTAAAATAGTTAAACTATTATTATACAGTTAGCCGTCTTCTTTTTGGTATTACGGCTGAATAATCCCCCTTTTCTGGTTTACTAAAGCCACTTGTAGTCCAAGTTATTATATTGGCGATTCTAGAGACTACCGTGCATATTAAAAACACGGGAGTTTGTGATAGATGTCGGGATTTGTTTCTATTTGCATACAGATCGCGTGTGCCTCGCCAATTGCACCGCGCAACGGACCACAGGCATGTGAAACGGGCCAGCCGACCGCATATGGCATTGAGTAATAACATTTTATCGTATCTACCTACACCGCGACACTTTATAAGGGATAAATATTGCAACACATTTTTAGCCAGTTGGTAACGAAAGCTAACAAAACAAAAAATATCAAGTTTTTATGTGAACACAGTGAAAAACATATTTGACGCGTTGATAATGACTTTATAATCAAAAATCCGAAGCTAATGAGCGGCTGATTAAATTATATAAAAAACCTCGATAATTATTAACGCATTGGGTAGCCTATTTAGGTGACGGAACTGGCATGAGTTTCGTAAGGTCAAGGTTTCTTATGGAAGAGACAATGTGGCCGAATTCTTTCTATATGGTATCACGGTCAGAGCGAGTTACATCAGCTCCATACAAAGCGACTCCGCAGAGCAACGCTCGGATATTCGGTCGGGTAAATGTTTTGCAAACGTTGTTCGCAGCGTGTTGCAAGACAAAGTCACATAATACAATGGCCGGCGCAGAAACAATACTCCCGTGCACTAACAAATGTTTTTACATAACTAAAAACTAAACAGTAATTAACAAACGGCTGGTTCTCGAATGCTAAAGGTTGCGGTTGAGATTGACTAGTAGCTTGGCATTTAGCACAATGCATTGCTTTAAGCTGTAATTGTAGTTGAGATAGCTAAATGCCACAAGAACGGTGAAAGTGCTTGTTTTCATTTACACTTCGTTACCTAATGTATGCTAAATTAATTCGTAAGTGTGAGACTTGCCGTTCTACCTTATTATTTACAGTCATTAATGGTATTCAGACATACCGTACCAATACTAATCATGCTAGTTACCCCATGTTACAGTTTTTTTTTAATTTTCCTAATCGCTTTTATTAAATAATTGTGTGTTCGAGCGCTCTTACCTACAACCGCACTGAAAGTGGTAGCGGGAGTAGTTTGTAATGCTCGATTTTTATGAAGGAATTCACACCGGCCGAAAAAGAACTTAGTTCTTTACGTAAAACTGCCTACGTGTATCTACTTATCAACATGGGCGGTATAATCATTAATATGTGGCTAGCCTTTGCTTATCTTATTACCTGGAGTCCGCTCCTGTTGAGGGAGAACCGGTCGCTAAGGTCACGCTCGTGCGGCAGCGGAGAGTTGGACCGCCGCGGCAGCGTGGCGTGCCCCGGCGAAGCCGACTCCGATATGTACGTCTCATCTGGAACAAGCAACACTTCATCAGCTATTGGATAATTATCAGGGATTAAAATTAGAAGCTTCATAACCTGCCTGAGGGCATGTACATATGGTAAAGCAAAAACGGGAAACAGCCCTAGCTAGACAATGAAAATAATAATCATTTTAAATATAATTGATTTAATATTAGCAGGTACTATTTATTGGAAGGCAAAATATTCCACTCGTCTATTTTTGATCTTTAATTACATTTTTGGGCTAATCGTCAATAAATTGAAGATACATAACGCTGTAAGAAATATAGATAAATGGTTATTTTTGTAAAATTAAGTCAATACGACTTCGTTTAACATCGATATTAAATACCCTTTATTTTATTTCCATGTTATAAAATGTTAGAGGTGCATATGATTTTCAAATAGATCATACAGACTGGTGTGATAGAACCCGTGAATCAGTGCCAAAAGATATATGGATGTGGTAGAAGAAACTTAGTCATTAGAAACGTGGACAGAATATGGTCGTGGCACAACGAATTTGATTCTGTGTACCGTCCTCGTTGTCCAACTCAATCCACTCATCGCGTTTGAGCTGACGGCACTTTTTGCCCCGCGTCAGCGAGTTGTCACACCACTCTAACGACTTCAGGAAAGAATCCCGACACGCCAAAACATCGTGAATGAATGAGATCTTCTCACCAGATTTTAACGTACTGCAGCGACTGATATTTGGAGAGTCTTTCGGTGGGGGACTCGGCGGCTTTTTCCTCACTGTACACTTGGCCATATTTAGACTGATTGAACTCGAAATTTGCTCGCTGTGGAGCAACAGTTTTGATGAAGACTTATAAAGCTCATCATCTATCGCTCGGGTGACGGTTAAGGATGGAATTGATTGGTCTTCTAGCTTTGGTGGTTCTTTAGATAATGTATAACTATTGCCTGTCGGGCCAACTAACGCAGAATGTGGATTGTCTAAAGGAGAATCACGGCGAATGTCATTTGTTAAACAATCTTTAGATGACGATTTACAGCAGAAACAGCACCAACGAAGTAAACAATCGCAGAATGACATTTTATTTTCAACAATTGTTCCACTATTTATAGCATAAATATCAACTGGATGATAATGCGCTGTGGGAGATTGTTCTCGATTTAAACTCCTATTTTCAAATGACAAATATCCTGAATTAGAACTGCCCCTCACAGTTGGCATTATTTAACTAAAACACAGCACAAAACACGACTGGTTATATTTAAATATTATCACGGTATGGTTATTCATTAAACCTTTTTCACATTTTATCGTATCCTGTGCTCGCTTTGTTTTGTTTCCTGTTAGTACCGTATTAGCGATAGCGACAGCCGACCCGCTGCTGCTAAATGCATGGCTATTTCAACATTGAATGAGACTGAGGACTTAATGAAATGAATGTCTCGAGTGCGTTATGTCGGGAAGAGCTACACATTAAAATCTATGATGAATAATTAAACTTAACAGAAAAATACGTACCACCAAATGTAATTGGTCTTTGATGAATGGATAGCGTGCTCCAACGGGTTTGTTTATGAAATACATTTGTTGTCGTTGGTGTAGATGTGCTTAAAGAGGTCGAGGACGTCGCTGTATTTCTGTCTTCAAATATAAGAGTAGGAAGAGATGACTTCAAGTTTCGACGAACACGGGGTTTGTTTAAAGATTCACTTTGCGGATCTGGGGTGGACAGCTCTCGAACGTTATCTTTATTTTCTGCAGCAGTTGAGGATGATCCCGCATACCCAGATTCTGATCCACTGTAACTTTCATTGTCAATTTTATCGCTCGTTGGCGATGTTCTTTCACTTTTAGTAACAATAACACTGTCAGTTTCGTCACTTAATTCCTCGATAACGTCATCATCCTTTTTAGTGAATTCCACTAAAGAACTATATTTATGAACATCCTGTTTTGTTGGAGTTGTTTCAACCAATACCTTACTTACAGCATTCACGTGTTCAGGGGTTTTGTTTAGTATTGTTTTATTTTTATTTTCAACTGGCAAGGACTTAAGCTGCTGATTTATGTCATCCGGATAATTGTGTTCATCTAACCTAGTTACCGTTTGCTCCTGATGTTTTTGTAATTTAGATGTCTCTTTAGCTTTATTCAATATAGTATTGACTTTATGGTTGGTATTAGTTAGTAAATATTTTGCTAAAACACTTCCACCAATTGGTTTCAATGAAACTGCTTCGTTGTGGTTAGCGGAAAAAATGTCGTCGTTTTTCTCTTGAACTTCTTTAACACTTTTATCGAACGTAGGCGAGTTTTTGAATTCAGGAGATACGTTTTTGAACTCCTGATTAATGTTATCTGTATAATTATTCTCAGCTTCGGTCTCTTGCAATATCCTCTGATCAATCTTCTTATTCTTAGCCACTGAGTATTTTTCACTTACTCTCTGTTTCAGCGAAACAGGTTTAGATTCAGGAGAAACATTTTTGAACTCCTGATTAATGTTATCTGTATAATTATTCTCAGCTTCGGTCTCTTGCAATATTCTTTCATCAATCTTCTTAGCCACTGAGTAATTTTCACTAACTCTCTGTTTCAGCGAAACAGCCTTAGGTTTAGTCACTTGAGATGCTAAGAAAGAATAGAGTCGTAATTTTTCTCTATGCTGTTTTCGCACAGCGGACAAAGGAATCGGTTCTTTCTTTTCATACTTTCCTGTTGTCACACAGTTCCAACATGTCACTTCCTCGGTATTAACAACTGCATTATTTCTTGTATCAGCAATATTTGTATTTTCAGTCTTCATTATTAAAAACACTTGATAATATGCTCTCCGCGTATAAAATTCCGTCCAACTGAATCAATTCCGACTAAACGGGCCTTTAAATAACTTCGTTGTTCGATCCTTCTCGACAAACGCGTTTATGTTTTTAACGACCTTAATGATATTGAGAAAAATGTTACGTAACCTAAAAAACAGCTACAATAAATAAACAGTCTGATATTTGAAGTAATTATATATTCAATTAAATTAATGTCGCAGATCTAAGATATATGACGGACGACGCCTAAGAACCAGTTATATTATGTTAAATGTCAAATGACCCAAAAGTAAACGGTCCTTAATAACTGTATTGAATAAGTTTGGCATTGTTTATTCTGTATCAAATTTATCAGTCCCAAAGGTCTTGCTGAGCTAACTCAATCCACCTTACAACAAATTACCAGTGTCAAGAGATCAAACGAATTACTTCCACGGTGGTCAATACTGGCTGGCTAATGCATGAAGTATCTAATTTTATAAAAATAGATGTGGGTAAGTAATGTCTAATACGCGTCACTAATTTAATAGTTTTCGTAAACCATAATTAATTTACCTGTTTACCTTGGTAAGGTCGTTTTGCTACTTAACTGCGGAGATTTCAAAGCGCCATGATGCAATGAAAGGTTTGGTAGTAGATCTTAGCTATAATTAATTAGCAAAAGCCGGAAAATTTAATCCTTAAATCAAAATCATATTGTTATTGATATGTAAACATATAACAATGTGATTACGATATCCAAGCAAGATGGGTTATATTAAAGTAAAATAAAGACCGAGAAATATCTTTTTCTTTATACATTGCATAATAATTACAAATCATTGGGTAATAGTAGCGGAATTCCAAAAAGTAATTGCAGTCATTAACTAATCACCTTACT
This sequence comes from Acleris literana, assembly GCA_946894065.1. Lineage (NCBI taxonomy): Eukaryota > Metazoa > Arthropoda > Insecta > Lepidoptera > Tortricidae > Acleris > Acleris literana. Next base: position 8,846,164 of record OX335677.1, read on the forward strand.
AACATATAATAATAAAGAAGTAGGTTTGTAGTGGTGGTGCTCCATATCTTCATAACTACATAAGATAAATATGCACGCAGTGTCAAGATTGACCCCGTAGTTTTTTAAATGAATAACCAGCAATAAAAAATATCAAGATTTGTATGAAGAATAGAGTTAGGACTTTTGGGGGCAAATCGTGGTTCTAGAATCCATGGAGTCGCTTTTCCTATATATTATAATATAAACCACTTTGATTTTGACCTTCATCAAACTGCTAAAACAATTTAAATGAATTTTGGTATGGAGGGTATCTCTGCTGTGAAAGCGTTACAAACAAGCAAATATTAGAAGGTATGGAATAACCGAACTAAAAATGTATTTAGTTCATTTTGAAATATGACCATACTGAAGGTCAAAATCAAAGTGTCATGTATAATTAGGTAATAACGTTTCAATGGATTCTAGAACCACGATATGCCACCAAAATCTTAACCCTAATGATGAAATCTAAAATATTCGCATTGGAAGCAGTCCCATCAAAGCTTAAAAGACAGTTTTACGACTTTCTTTTGGTGTGACGCAATGGTTAACTGTCAAATAAACCGCAACAGCTCATATGCAAAATGGCGCTAATGCAACCACAGGAACTGCACTCGTAATCATGGGTCATTAGTTGTGGAATCATTTGTCATTAGGCATGAAGTCATCTATTTCACATGCCATGAGAGAAACTGGCGGATATTTGGTAAGAAAGAGTATGGGTGTTTCTGAAATTAGTACCATTAAGAGTAGGTATGCTAACAAAAAACCGGGCAAGAGCATGTCGGCCCACGCTCAGTGTAGGGTTTCGAAGTCGTTAATACAAACACAAGAACGTGCACCAGCGAAAGATCGTACCTTCATGGCACTTACGTCTTTTTGTTGAGAAGCGCAATTTTTCGGCAATGACTCAAAAACGGTATACCCTATCTATATCACATTGAACATCATTTTCGTTAAACGTTATCTTTTTTTTTTTGTAAATACGGTTTAAAGATAAAGGGGGTAGTGGTAATGGGGGGGGGGGGGGGGCAACAATTTATGCAGCTTTCGAAGCGATTATTTCCGATGGTATTCACTTAGTCAATAATAATGTTTGGAAACCTTAAAGTATTTTAAAAAGAACTGCCAAAATAGGTGCCAGGTCGAAGTATGCTGTAAAAAAATTAATCTTCTGTTACGTGCATGGAGTGCCCCTCTTACAAATATTTATAATTGTTATTTAATTAAAAACTAAGTAGCAGCTTATAAGAAACACATTTCATCAATATATATTTTGTAGTTTTGAGTAAAATGTCTGTGACATACGGACGGACATGACGAAACTATAAGGGTTCAGTTTTTGTCATTTGGCTACAGAACCCTAAAAATGACCTGAATGCGCTATATCCCATGCGGAATAGGTCCATTTTGTTAAATTATCTTGCAACGTAATAGTTCACGGACGACAAGATGCAAAATTGTACACAAATGAGGTAAAATACGGACATTACTTTAGAGAAAGTCAATTCGTTTGGAAGTGCAGTAAATTTTCCTGTCAGTGAATATAATAAAACATTATTATCGTTTTTTAGGCAGGCAAACTTAAGGGAATTATTATTGATGGAACAATGAAATGCTTATCAAACTATTGTGCCTGATTGGTTGCATCGTTAACCAACTGCGCATGTATTCGACTTCTAAACCAACAGAACCGTAACTTTGACACGTAATTTCGTATCAATGAGGTCAACGCTTTAGCAATGCAAACTGTTAAATGATCAATAGATCCATGCAACGGCCGTGGCCTGAATGCAGTAAATACTAATTAGAAAATTTAAGGTATTCATTGCGCAGTGAAGACAATGGTCGCTTGGGTCAACATACGTCAGAGCGACCAAGTTAGGAAAACCTTTACAGTTTATACTATACAAATTTTATAGGTATTAATAAATTGTTTGAAGCATTTGTCTGTGGCTAATGACGGATGTAATTTGTGCTACTGTAAGTTTAGGCGCCAGCAATAATATTTTATCTCAAAAATATGTGACATGTCTCTTCAGAAAAGGCATAAGAGCGTGTCATATATTTTTAGCTCATTGTTGGATAGATAATATATTATTGCAAATGCCAAGCTCTGAAGCTTTCATTTCTTAATTTATTATACTTCTAGTATACCTACTTATTTAGAACTCGGTAACGGGTAAATGTCATTCTGGCGCTGAATGTATTTATATGCATTTGTATTAATAAAAGAAAGTGCCAAAAAGTAAAAGCGATGCAATAAAATGTAAAACTCGATTCGAATGATAAAAATGTAAAATAATAAGTTACGATACGTAATAGAATGCTTACGAAACGTAATACGAAAATCGTGAATAAGCATACGACATCGTTTTTGGTTAGAAAAGTTCGTATTTATATCGCTATCTCAGTCAGCTTTAGAACCCATCTATAAGCTAATTGAGAAAGCAAGAAGATGAAATACGATGTCATGGTTATGCACTACATCTGTACGTATGGTACAATACTCATACAAAAGTATTTTTTTATTTTATCACCATAACCGATTGTCAACGGCGTAATTCCCAACGATATACGTAAAATCAGTTACAGACTTCAATTTAAAGCTATAAATATGTTCTTATCATGCATTACATACATACTGAAACCATAAATAGCGCTTCAGCTTGTACGCTCGTATTCAAAATATAATAGAAAATCGAATCTTACAGCTGACTAGTGGATCCGTCATAACATAACGCAACTTTATGGATTCATTTCTTTTTACATCGAGTTTTTGGACGGTTATAAATCTTGGGCGGCCGGTTTTATTCATAGACATGTACTTACGTTATAAAATCGACTGAAGTTCTCAAAATGGAGTTTTAAGTCATAATAATTTGGTAAATGATGATTAAAACCATAGAAATCCACATCAGCAGGCCTTTCGCGTAACAACACTCGCAATCACAATCGTTTTCATTTTGAAAATCGAAGGCTTGTCTGCATACAAAATGAAACCAATTGTTTTGTTTTGAAGGCGATCGCGATTGCGAGTGATTTACGCGAAAGGCTTGCAGGACAAATTACTACTTAAAGATAATGTTTCTAAATTGAGAGATAATTCCGAAAAACTAAGAAAATCATCAATATAAACTACCTTTTCGCACATTCATGTTCTTAATGCTACCTAAGATTGACTAGACTACTTATGTCCGACTGTCTATCCGGAACATGCAATGGCCATAACTCGTGCGTTAGATCTGATTATGTATGCTGATGCTAGGGTTGGCACCTGCACTTTCTTTTATATTACTTAATTCACAAGAGAAAGTCTCTAGAAATTGTGGGTGTCGTAAACAGTTTACTTGAAATTGGTTGAGCATTGCGCTCGTTCTAAAGTTGATGTTCATTAAGCCATGTTGCCAAGTTATGTAAATTACAAGAATTAAATCATAACTGTAAAAAAGAAGTAACTTCTAAGCTTCGTTACAACCAATGTCATCATTATTTTACTTAAAATATAACAAATCAGTACAGTTTAAACTAAGTAAGTTTCTAAATAAAGTATTAGGTAAACTATTTTCATATTGTTAAACAGTCAAATACAATTAAACACATATTTCTTCTCAAGTCTGAAAGAGTTATTATGATGTAAATATATTAAAAAAAACGTTTGTTTTTGAATTTGAATTACTAATATTGTGAAATCCAGCTTAACTATATGTATCTAATGATATGTTTGTATATGTAATGTATCTAATGATTAACTATATGTATCTAATGATATGTATGTATCTAATGATAAGTATTTGTTGTGTAATTCATTATCTTATCACAAACAAAGATAATTAAGTGTAAATGTACAACTCAAGAAATGCCACTTGACTCTGTTTACACATTCAGTTCTTACAACTTAATAGGGTGTAAAACCTGGTATAAAATATAAATATTATATTCAATAACAACTCAACCAACTCTCGGAGTTTTCAATTAGGCATTAACTTCACCTTTTGTACTACAATTTGTATTTTTGATCAATAAATATTAAATAAATAATAACCTCAGATAAAATTAAGGAGATCACACCGGGTTACTCACGTAAAAATTGTCGAAAAACGCTCAAAACCTCAGATAATGTAAAAAAATATATCGAATAATTAAATTTATATTATTATAAAAAACAAGACGACACGTTAGCCTAGTTGGTTGTGACCCTGCCTACGAAGCTATAGCGGTTTGTGTGATGAGCGCGAGTATTTGTTCCTGAATCTTTTTAAGTATTTATTTCTCTATATAATTATATTTATCGTTGCCTAGTACCCATAGTACAAGCCTAGAGCTTAGTTTCGAACTAGGTCAATGTGTGATATTGTCTCCCGATAGGTACATATTGTTACATTATATAAATGTGCCTGCGGTGCAGCCCTGCGACGCGATCACCGGCGCGTGCGTCGCGTGACGAACAGAACAGTAGGCGCAGAAGGTTACAGTCTAGCTGGCGAGTTGTGTCACTAGCTACAGTAGCCATTTATCCTTCATATGGCAACAATTTTACCGCTTAAATAAGCTGTTGCTGTGTAAAGTTCAATCTATTAGCTACGCAATCAGTGTTACCAGTCGAAGAATACTAGCATCCTCCTTATTGTGAGCTAGCTCGCTGGCCAAACTAAGCTTCTTAGTGCATTGACGTTTTAGGACAGTTGGTTTTCGAGCTGTGATTCCGCGTTTTTTTTTTCAAGTAATATCTTGATTTTATGTGTAAACTGTTAAAATTATGTTCACTTTTCTAATCAAAGAGAAAGTAAGTACTAAATTATAATAATTTATGAAATGCAATAGAATCTTACTTCCTATATTATTTTAACTGAACCATTGTGAGTAATGATAATAATAATGACGTATTATTATTATTATTATGGTCCTAAAATATAATATTAACTGAATCATTTCTCAGATTATTAATTATTTATAATAATAATGACGTATTAAAATAACAAAAGTCATTCGCTTTAATGCAATTTTTTTATTTGTTAGCTGCAAACGTACATGTTTTAAGTTTTTATCACCGTTTTTGCTGCCATTAGGAAGGCATTTAAGAAGTTGAGGTATATTAACATTATAAAAAATGCAGGTAACGCCCAAGTCTTGGTGAGGAAATAATTATGTCGTTGTTATGTAAGCAAACAAAAGCTTTATTCCCAATAGGGAGGCAGGCTCCGGCTCTTTATGACACCTCAACACGATTGCCCATCATGGGCCAACGTAAAGCCCGATATACATTGTTCAAGGATTGTCAGTGGACAGGGACAGTGGACTGTACAGTAGTGTAAACCGATCGGACAGTGGCGAGTCAAGTTGGCTTGCCAGTGGATCCAAATAGAATCGCTATCTATTTTTTCACTCCACTGTGTTTGGCACTGTACTTGCCACTGTCCTTGACCAATGTAACTCGGGCTTATGAGACGCATTTACACGTTAGAGCGAGCAACATATTCTGGTATCTCACTCTTACGCATTACTCCGTCCCTTACGCTGGCCCATGATGGGCCATCGTGTAGTGAGGCCATGAAATGTACTTTTAACATAAGCGAGACCATTATAACAAATATAATTTATAAACAATACCTCGATAGACTATCACAATAATAATTTCTTCTTAATCGTAAATATTGTAATATTAAAGTGTTTATCTAAATATTTTTTACATACCATACCAACTGATTACTTAAATTACTAGTTGGACTTGTAGGTTAATCGGATGATGTCCTTATTAACTTAAGCATACGTGAGCGTGCAACGAACCAAAGACAATAGGATAGGATTTTAATCACCAAGACTTTTGCGGGCACATTATTTGAAATCATTGTCGTGCTGGTCCATTAATGCACGCAAACACTAATCCCTACAGCGCTTTAGCTGTAATGAGGGAGCAACACGTATAAAATACCAATTAAATGCATGTAGAAAGCACGCCGGCGCAAACATGGTGGAAGTTTTCCCATGGCAGCGTAGAAAGTGCCTCGGCTAACCTTACTGGTCTTATTCGATGCCGGTTATACAAGTAAACCTATAAATGGACGCACAATTACTTATAATTGTGTGTATTTTTCATTACTCTTGCGATTTGGTATGTGAAAGGTAGAATGTCAAAGGGCGCTGGCATCCAACGCCAACAAATATCGAATTCTATGAATTAACTCGCCCCTCCACCTTAGAATTCAGATGGATCGATCTGTACTTCCTTACTCGTACCTAAGCTAAGAAGTGTTGTATTTTATTTAAACCTTTATATCGACATAAAGTTCTTTTCTGGTTCTACGTTTAAGAATATTGTTATATTCGATCACCGTTCTCTTTGTCGCTGTTTTTGTTGATCATGAACATTGCTTTGCATTGCAAGAAAAGAAAGACTTACAAACTATAGCAGCAAACGCACTGAGAGCGGAGGCGAGGCGTTGCGGAGCGTTCCCATACTCAAAACAGTTTCAAAAGCGTGTTGGAGGCTGTTTTAGTACTGGAACGCGCCGCGTCTGCGGCTTATAGCTTATAGCAAAGTAGCTAACCTTATAAAACAATATATCATACCATCATACCAGTATTTCATGCGTAATGCCAGTCATGCGTCGCTGATTTAAAAAAAAACATATTTGTAATTCTCAAGAGAGTCATTAAAATTTCTAATATAAAAAGTAACCCGGTTATCGTGGTAAAATGGCTCGGCATCAATACAACACAAGTGCTTGTAACGCTAACGATGATGACAATATTAACTTGTAAGAGTCTGCGCGTGGACAGAGTGAAGATTACACTAAGTATGGGATCGAGGCTCAAATTATAAGAGAAAAGGTTACATTAGACTCTCATATGGTTTCACTAAACATGGTAAAAAGTAAGGTGTTTGTTTGATTAAAGTAAAATTTGCGGTTGCTCTTCTTTTTAAAGTATTCCCTGATTCAATACTTCTAAAGAAAGTTAAAGTTATACACCTAGAAAAGCACGATTAGGATAATTCCTGCAGGTGTACAAAATGATAGGACTGACGTTCGTGTATTAAATTTCTATGATATTCTTTGCTATATTCCGAGCAGTCCTGAGTTGTAGCACCGTATTTATAATACCTATCAGTTCATTTCTGACGGAAATTATAGTCCGAAACTCTCTATGTGACATGTTTTAAATAGAAACTGCCTAAAGAGGATATAAGATTTATATAACTGTAAATTAAAAATAGAAAACTACGTCAATACCAATTTAACGACACATTCTACGCTCATACAAAAGTTCATTAGCTGCATATTGCACCATGCACCTTATCTCCTCGATTATAACCAGTAAGATAAAAGAGTTGCGCAAGTATGATGGCCATGTGTTGAGAGATTAAAAGTTTGCTCAATTGTGTAGTGTAGCACTAATTTGTAAACATGCGTTCTTAACTCAATGTATTCGATGATATTACAAGATTTGGCACTATATCGCATTCTTGGCACTGACTGTTGACAAAACAAAATCTTCAGGTATTCACCAAAAGGTAAACAAGTCACGATACTTTGCAATTTACCGTCGAATTCCTCTGTATCTGTGGTTTTGACTGGCTGCTGCTTCTGTAAGTTTAGTTAGTAGTTCTGTAGGTTATGTTGACTTTTAAATGTTAACTGATTACTGATCCAAATATAAACAAAACAAAAGGTTTCGTTTCGAGCCGAGCGTGGCAGTGGGGCGGGGCAGGAATAAATGATTATAGCATTTATTTTTTCATAATTCAAGTTCAACATTGCATAACACAATTACCGTCATCACAAGTAATAAAAGTACTTCAAACAATACTTAAAACGGCTTACTATCGAGATTTTATTAGTTTATCACAAACCTACGTAATCGACATACGCACGAACGTGTATTCAGAGCAGTTTCTTAAGTAGTCCATATTAATTCCACAACAGGCAAACTCGGAAGGCACTGCAACATACCAACATAACGGCACTTAAACCTTGCGTAACAGCACATTAATCATTGCCAACATTAAAGGGAAGTTTCCACTAATCGCGGTAAAATTGACGCGATTGTAACGGTCCAAGATGGCTGTACTGTATTGTCTATGGAACTATTGCGTCAGCTGTGGTAGCCTCGGTTGGATACCACTTGATTTATAATGGAGTCTGTGGAACTGTAATTAGATAAACTCCTATATAAGTGACATCTCGGCGTGTAAAGTGTTATTAATGCAAACATTTAAATAACAACTACGAGTATGATAACTATCAAGGCCAATGCAATATATTAAATAGTAGTTTAGCAAAAACCAAGCTTGAAAAACCCGAACGCATGTTTTGATGATGTCGTCCATTTCTTTTTTATGGTATATGAGGCAAACGAGCAGACGGATCGCCTGATGGTAAGCGATTACCGTCGCCCATAATATAAATATAATTCCCATTTTACATTCGTTTAAATTTGCAATTTTTTTTACAAAAGTACCCAGTGACACTCGCGACGCTAAGACAAATTTAACGAGGCCCCTCGTTTTTCGAAATCAGGCCATCCGTTCAGAACAACGAACCATACATAAGTACACACCTACAGGTCAAAAATAAACCTACCAGACGAAATAAGAGTTCCGTTTAGTTTAGGAAATACTTTTTGTCATAAAGAACTTTACAACTGTAACGAAACGATTAAAATAAACGACAGACATAACAGTAATCGGCAAGAAACTAGACATTCTCTACGCTGCGCGGCCACTCCTGTGTAATTTTCTATTTTCTTTTAAAAAACTTCCTATTCACGCCGAATGAACAAGAGGGAGATGTAGGGCTAGTGATTATCTGTAGCTCCCTTGCAATACAAATTGCCGGGAAGTTGGCAATAGTGTACGCTACTTAAACACGAGGCGTAATTTCTTTGTTAAGTTAAGTAAAGAAGCAAAAACTTAGAAAAAAAATGCTTGAGATGATTAGGACAACGTTGATACGGCATAAAAAGAGGTTTACGTTATTTTAAGTGCATTTTTATTAGCAGAATAACTTGACACAAAGTCAATGCTTGGTTCATATTGTACAGTAAGTATATTATTTAAAACACTCTATGTCGTACTTATGATATTTCCACACTGTACTTGCTCGTGTAGCAACGGCTTTTCGACATTTACTGCATGCCTGTTGACATTTCAGTCTCTTGACTGCTTATTATAATGCCATTATTACGTCGTACTAGCCTTCAATAAAGTATCTTAGTAAAAGAGGTTTTTAAAACACGATTTTGTCTCAATGAAAGCAAATAAATGCTCAAGCTTAAGAGGATTGTGAGGCTCCGCTTAAATCGCGTAGCTGTCAAAAATGTTTCATACAAATTTAGCCCCGGACGATAACGATCCTCACCTCCTCAATAATCAAGTCCGACTTCCAAGATTTTGTAATATGTTGTAGATATTAATGAAAATCTAGGTTTAAGTTTCCGTGTTTGTTTCAATTTGTTTCATTCCAAGGAATATTTTCTTGAAAAGAAAAGCGTACAGACCAAGTTTTTCTTAATATCTATAACATTTTCAAAAATCTTAATAATCTGACTGGTTTTAAAGGGATAGTAATTCTCTTAATAAAAGTGTTTAATGATTATTTCACTTCATAACTGAATCAAAATACCGCATAGCTAAACTAAAAGGATGTGGTATTTTTGTATAGAAAGTGCGGCTGTCTAATTAAAAAAACAATAATCAAGAAATGGTAATTCATTTTAATCAAATGCATCATTAAGTTATTAGCTCATAATCATCATGCAACGGAAGTAGTAAATTAGTTCGATTAACTATTACCATTAATAGATAGATTCGTTGGAAATATAACCTGGTAAAAGTTGAAGTGAAAGCATTAACAACGCGTCAATAAACTAATCACCATAACGAACATAACAGTTGGGAAAAATATTGCGAACGCGAACACACTTCCGATATTAGTTTCTGTACTGTGAATAAATATTCTAGGTTTGTAATGGAATATTCACCCTAAGAATGCTTATATGTATATGTGTTATTAGAAATCTCTAGTAGTAATTTTAGTATATTCCTTGTCGTTGTACCGAGATAACAAGAAAAAAATAGAACCCAAGCAAGAAGGGTTATCAAGAAGGGTTTACGTATTGCCTTTTAAGTTTTCTCAATATAATCGTCGGTTTTTTTCAAGGTTATTTAAAATCGAATAAAATCTCCCTTCTTAATAGACTTCTTCACAGATAAAATTGATTGCAAACTCCCGCGATCTTATTTCATAACAAAATCTATTGAGAATGGTCCTTCGAACCGGATCATAATATTGTGATAGGTACAACTCTCATCGCAATCTTGATAATTGAACTGCGTATGACTTGGACATGTTTTTGACCACAACTATATATCTATAGCTATAAAGGAACGACAATAAACCTTTAATATTGTTTAACTTATTCAAAATGCGTCTCATTTAGCAAACGTTCCGACCAGTTGCACAAACATTTAGCCAAGGAAACACCAAGTGTACAGTCGACACAATAACTATCTGTACAGATAGCACTTTGAAAATATACAACCAACTCTTACGTCACCTACAATAAAGTCTTTGTGAATTATTGTAGAATTGTGGGCTGTATAGAAGTTAGTGAAGGCGATTGTACGTTTCGTGGTTTATAAATAACGTCTACACGTTATTTATTGCCGGAGACCTTACGCATTGTACTTGTAAAGTCAAGGCAAGGTACAAGCGGATGCGACTGGGTGCTCTAAACATTGAGATGTTCGGAGGATTTATAGCAGTTGGGTTTAACGGACCTCAAAAGAGAACATATTCAAACCTTTGTATCTAATATTTAGACAAGTTGGTAGACCTCGATGGAGGCGGCCTTTTAAAAAGGTTAGATAGGTATCTAAACTGGTAGGTTACATCTAAGCACTAGATTCTTAAAAGGTGGGCCCCTTTTCAATCTTGTGCATAAACAGACTTGGGAAACATAAACGACGGTAATGTAATCGAAGTTCTGATTTTGAAAGTAGGTATTTCGTGAGAATGAACTTTAAGCAGCTTGGTAGGCGCTCCGGCAAACCAACCTAAACCATAACTGTATCTTATTTTTCCGCTTTTTGTTATTTCGGTAGTCACTACGATATTATCTAGGAACGGAGCACCAATGAAGAATGTTTCAAAATCGGGGTTTTTTTTCCTTTTAAGAAATTCCGCTGCGTGCGCTGTGTAAACGGTTAAAGTTTCGCAAAAATTCCCTTCCCTTTAAAAGTTGTAAAAAAAAGTCCGCGACAGCATATGTTTACCTTTTAAGGTTGGCTCACTATAACCTTTTTTATGCTAACCAAATTTGTTCTAAAATAATGTATTATTTGCAAAGGTGAAAAAAGCATGATGTAGGTACCTAAAATAGCTCCTTAACGTACGTATTATTTAATAATATTTTCAACTTCTACGTAAACAAAGTCACGGGTTAAATTTAACGTTAGCCCAAAGTAATTATTCCACGCAGATGAAGTCGCGGGCAGAAGCTAGTTATACATAAGGATTAAGGATTTCACTTGTTTGCGTACTTTATCCCATGCAAATGATTCGTAGAGCAGTTACACCATGACAGTTATAATACGGGTGTAGCTATCAAGCCCTGGACAAGTTTCCACAATACGCGGCACAAAAATGAATATAATTTACAATAAGGATTTAGTAGGAATGCTTTTTTGAACCGTCAAATATATAATTCCCGTGACGGATTGCTCTCGATCACTATTTATACAATCAACTAATTTATCGGTTGATTATTGATTGCAATACTGACTTTTGTCATTTTTAATGGCGTTAAAAGTATTATTTAACATTGTGTTTGCTAGTCCGTACAATATTATAGCAAGTTTTATGTAACACGGCAAAACAAATGAAGGCTTTGAACTGTTTAATATAAAACCGTAATTAAAGAGGAAGTAAATTACTTGCCTCGAAATGTCAGTGGGCAGTTAAAAACTAAGCTATATTTTTCTAGACACGTCCTTAAAAGACTAAGTCATTAAAAGATCATACCTTATAAGTGTGAAGCGATTAACGAGTTTTCGCATAACTATTAGTTTATGTTAATCTTGTTTTATAAAGTCAAGGCATGGCGAAGCCTCAAGGCTAGTAGATAAGTGTGTATAGGCATGCATCACGAATGAATACATTTAAAACATATAAAGGTTCTGAACCCTAACGTAAAATGAACGATACTGGATATGATTATGAACAAGAAATACTCTTTCACGGAATATTATATTATAAAATAATATGTTTATGTAGTGCTTAGTTTCCTCTTAAGCCAGTTTTACGATATGTAAGGATCACCCTACGGTTTGTCGGCTTCAAAGTTGACCAAATAACCACATAGGCAGGTACACAAAAAGTAAGATGATATCACGAACAAACAGGTTCCTACGCTAACGTACTTTACAAAACGATACCACGTTCCCCACCTTTTAAAATATATATTTTTGACGTTTTTGATGAAGTTTAATTTCTTACAAATCAGTCAAAACTGAATGTAAATTTATGAAAAAATGTATTATAATTATCCATATATTCATCTTTGATTCTGTTGAACAGAATTTCAATATAACCCATGGTTATTTTTTTACAAATGTTTGAAACATGACTATAAAAACTCAAAATTGGATATAACTTTTTCATCCTGGCGTCAATTGATGTGGAAACTACATCGAAATATTCTTCATTAATATATCTAATAAATAATTAAAGGTTTTTTTTTAAAGTGAAAAATATGGAAATAAAGGCCAAAATACTGCTTTTTGGAGTAAACATGTCAAACTTTGATAGCATAAATCTCGATATCAGTGACTTGTAAAAGCAAAAATTGAGATGGCAGCTAGTTTAGAACAGCAGTGTTAATGCAAATACGAGTACGTTTTAACAACCACTGAAAGTTTAGAGTTTCAGGTCGAAGGTCATCTGCCCATGGTAGCCCCTTAAGCATGGCAACTTATTTAGAAAGACGAAAAAGCACTTTCAGTTAGTAAATTCAACTAAAACCATTTGTTAGTAAATTGCTTACCTAAACTTTGTGAGCGGGAATGCAACCATTTCAACATGTTGGAGCAAAATATTGAAACTAAAGAGCCAAATCAATTACACTACATTATATTCATTAAATGTAGGTAACAATGTCATTATGATAATAGAAATTGAACGGGAAACACTATACTATCAATACAATGAATATCATAGAAATGACTGTTTGATTATTTGTAATTTTAGGTGACATTGATATGTGTTTCGACTGGTAACCAAAGTGATACACAAGTGAATTTATTTTATTTTATTTTGTTACATCTTTGAAAATGCGTTACGTGTCATCAAGTCATAGCTGAATAAAACCAAATATTCATAAGTTAAGAAAATATATCTCCCTTCATAAAACGAAACACTGTTTTAGTGTGTGTAGGTTTAAATCACCGAGCAAATGGTTTATACAAACAGCGTCATAACGAATTAGGCAGATTGGGACAAGGTCCCTGCCCTCATTTTCTCGGCTTACATCACTTGGATAGCACGATCCGCGCGTCTAAGTGACACACAAGGTTTTCTAAAGGACAATTCATAGTTCCCATATTTCACTAGGCCTTATATTCATTTCTACAAAAGGAAGTGTGTTGAGAAATTTGAGAAACAACTGTCATGCAAGATATTGTTTCTATTTATTTAGCTGGACACTTTGTGGCTTAAAACTTGTCATGTTTAAAAGATGAATATGGTTATTTCAGAGAATTGTTAGGTGACTTCATTTCTCACTATGCTTTAGTCTAAAACAGCAAAATACATATAAAGGTAGAGTTGGTATGTAGCAACATCGAAATTCAGTGTGAAATGGAAGATTAATCTTGGAATAGCATTTCAAGTCTCAACGTGCAGAACCTAGGATACGTGTATACACGTACGGGTGTAAAAAAGCGTTTTGAATTATTCCGATTCTAGAATACAACATACTATAATGAAATTAACGAAGGACTTTGCACACTTGGTTCAACATTGACACCTAGGAGAACACAAGAAGATTGACTATTGTTCACATTGTTAATTCAAAAAAAATAAAAAAAAATAAGAAAGTGTAATTTATTCCCTTTTTATTACTAAAATGGTCTCATTCTTAGGCTGCTGATCCACAGAGTGTGAATTTGCGACATACTGTTCGGGAGTTGCAAGTGGTTAGTGCTAGTTTATATTTGCAAGAGATTTGCAAGGCTGTCGGATCCTTCTCGCAGTATTCGTGTAAATTTAATAATGCTTGCCTGCCTTATTATTATGCTTGTGGAATCTTTTGTGCACTATTATATTACTCATCTACTTTGCAATTATTATAGAGCACATCGTGGAGGTTTGGACACGCTAAATTTTGGACAGCTGTTAGGGATTAACGAGAGGTAGAGGTAAGATTATTATCTAATACCATCCTAATGTGGGTGCGCTCCTACCTAACCCCTAGTAAGAGTTTAGCAAGACGGAAACGTTATCTCAGAACAGGTTGCAAGCTTTTCGAAAGGTGTTACCTATTACGTATCACCTGACAAGTGGTATCAATATTTGGACCCGTTATTGGTTACGAAACGGACTTATCAATATTGAAATGCTGTTGTTTTAACAGAGCAACTCGGTCGCCGCGTGGGTTGCGTGGTTAAACAGCTTTTCTATAGCCGCTCTAGATAATAGGCCTACTTTTATAATCTCTAACATTCTTAACATGTCCTTCTTAACTGAGTATATACTGTTATTCTCTTAGAAATCTCGTCACTCAGTTCTTCTTTAATAGCCTGACAAGCAATTCTTGACCTGCCCGTTCGTAGGTAGTTTGCAGATATAGGTACCGACCGATGGCCTTGACGAAGCTTGGCACAGCACACAGTTTAAACGTACCAAGTAATCAGCCCATCAGCAACATCAGAGACAAAGTAAACAATGAAGTTTTTAAAGAGAGGTCTTCATCTGAACCACAGGAAATGTACCGTTCCTTTACTAAGTAAGTAGACAATTGTATGGTATAGTAAGTAGAGCATGAATTAACGCTTAAGTATCTGACACAGGACGTAAAAGACATGCTCGAATGTTTAACCTGGTTATAGTTATACAATGCGTGACGTTACAATGATGAGTTATTGAATAAATTAACGATTCTGTTTATGTTTGTGAATAACAAAAGCGTTGCGATTTTCTAGTATTGCCATATTGTAGGACACTATTGACTCTCATGATAATACAGCACGTATTGTGATTGGACTTTCACTGAACGACACTACATTGTTTTGTAAAACAAAGACTATGTGTTCACACTATGCCACACTAAACGACCGACATAAAAACAGCACCAAGGACGTTTTTTACAGGCAAGTAAAGGGCTATACCTACATACAAATGTTAGTACAAAGTATTAACAAACAAAAAATGTTACATTTTGATGATTGATGATTTTACACGAGTCCTGAGGTTAAGGTCTCTGGACGAGTTAAAATGACAGTACCGCAAACCGCAACGTGTATAAAATGACGTTTTTTAATACATTTGTTTTACATTGAATATGTTAATGAAACAAAAATAAAACAGTAATGAAAAGAGACAACTTACTTCATTCTTAGTCTGATAAAAATCTGAATAATTAAGTGCACAAAAAAAGGAAAAATTAAAAATCACTCGTGCGAAAAATCCAACTTTCCGCACGATATGCAGTTATAAAAAGTAAAAACCACCAGTTTGAAAAATCCGATTTTCAGCACGATACGTACTTTTTGTGCAACTGTACTAAAAATACTTTTAAAGTCTTTCAGGTTCGGTTAAACAAGGCTCTTATGGCGACCGCTTTAAAGCAGGAAAGACAGCTGTGTAAAATGTAAAACTCCCTTTGGAGTTTTTAAGCCTTGGCAGGGTGTACTTTCTCAAAGTACTTTACCTCAAAGTATCAGATATTGCCACAAACAGAAAAGATTAGGCGTTATTTAAAGACGTTAAGTGGGTGTTTACTAAAACGTCATGTCTATGGTCTGGTGATTCAATTAAAGACTTATGGTTTCCAAAAACGGTGGACGGAGGCAAATGCGCAGTCCGTGACTGGCAACCGGCGCGTGGAGAACTCTTGCGAAAGGTACGTTGAACCCGAGGAAACCTCAATCCCGACGAACAGTGACAATTTTATTCGATTGTTTTAACCGTAGGATAACCGATTGTTACGAGGTGTCATTGAACTCGGTGAGATTTGGACACGATTTACTTTGATAACTTCAGTCCTATCTCTGAACAGACTTTGAGCTGATCAACTTAAAACGATTTTGATATTTCAGTTTTCAACTGGAGGTCTAAGTAAGTATACTACAAAACGTTTTAAGACCCAGAACTGCGTTTGTAATGCAATTGAAAAGCATATTATAACCAGCGAACTGCAAAAACGTATTACGACATCTGATTCAATTGAAATGCTTTCAAAGTAATCCACGTAAATTGTAACATTTTACTTAGTTTCAATAGCAATAAGTGGGTTGCATAGTTTACGATCAAAGTAATTTCATTATAACTGTGGGAAAAATTGTAGTCTGTTGACATCGCGGAGTTATAATGTAATGATACGCAAATGACACTCCACTGAGGGAAAAGAGTGATATTTATTTTCCGGTTCAAGAAATCGTTACAAGTGGTACAACTTTGCATACTACCTACTTAACTACTTATTTTTTCTCCATCATTGTCTTATGATATGATATGGTAAAATTAGAATACGATTGAAAACAACCCAAAACTTTTCTCAAGCTAAAGATACGAGCCAACGGGTTATATACCCGTTGGCTCGTTAGTCTCCTCGAGCATAAAGAAGACAACAAAAGCTTTAAACAAATTTTGTTACGAGACATTTACTCACTGGCATTGTTAAAATTGGGCGTCATAAGGGTGAAAAAGTAACAATAAAAACTCTTCATAACTTTAAACTGTTGAGAAATCTTAAACGCTTTCTTAATAGAATTAAAGAGGCGATCACTTAATAGCTAACCTTAGAAACGTAAAAACTTTGGAATCTCATTGAAGGTTTCACGGCAGTTTGTCTTGTTTCTTTGCTACCGGAGTCTGTGCACAAAGATATCAATTGCAAAAACCACGTCGAGCGGCCCACAGCATAGTAAAATAGTTTAGCCGAGGCTTGACCTCCTTAGCCAGCCTGCTTAACTGACTTGGCGACACTGCACGGGTAAATGAATAAGCGTACTTGAGGCAGCAAACGAGAACGCGTCGCAATTTTGTTTCAAAAGACGATGAGTAAGCAAATGTATGTGTGAAAATATGTGACGATCATAAAACTATAATTTTCCTTGATTTGGGTTTGTATTACTGAGATTGAAAAGGCAGGCTGTTACTGTATGAGAATCTTCAAATTTTCTTACGTAACGCCCCTTACAAGACAGCTATATTGACTTGCATAAAATATAATATATATAGTGAAATACCACAAGATTTCAAACCAGAATGGACTAATGTTTATTCAAAAGTTAGCAGAGCCTCGTAAATCAATGTATATCGATTTGTCTCTATCACTTTATCTGTATCTCATATCTATTTTATTTCATACCAGCTGGGAATGTCCACGCAGACATCTCATGTTTATATGGAGTTTGACATTTGAATTGACAATACTTCGAAAGTGGTTTTAGATGTGGTATAAGGTCAAGGAGATCTATGGTGAGTCAAAGTACAATCATTGCTGTCATTGTTATCGTATCTGAATTAAGATGAAATTGAAATGAATAACTCGAACACCTACTGTCAGGAGCATGTACCATATGGTTTTTGTCTGTAGCGGATAAAGTGGATTGAATGGAATACTTTCTGCTTTCATATGGTGTAAGTTCTTTCTTTGAAGCATTTGTAGTTTGAAGTTTTGCCAGCGTCATGCTGATGAATGCTGTGTTAACTTGTTAAAATATTTGCATAAAATATTCGTCACGGTACAGAAACAGCCACGCGTCTGTGACAGGCCTCTAATCAAGTCGTTGTTGGCAAACGGCAAGTGGCGTAAATACTCAGCTAAGTACGTGACTACAAAGTTGCATTGTAATTGAATTGGACTAGTCGAAATGTAAATTTATTCAATAACTTCGTTGTTCGGTAGGTAACGGTTTCAGGAAAACAGCTGAGTTTAGCGTAATAAACACTGCGATGCGATGTATTGCGATGGTTTGACTATTCAATTCACACCACGTTTTATTATCAATACGTAACATTGAGTGGGTACGTTAAACTGACGGACTGTCAATTATTGACATATTTAGAGACGAGTGGATTCAGAAGCATAATGATAAATAGTGAAGTTTAGTCCGCCTAAGGGCTATTTTAGGAATTAGAAAATGGAGTCATCGAACGATTATGACCAAATAGAATGAATAAAACCAGTCCGACCAGGGACTTGTTTTCTGTTGATAAAAAAAAATCGCTCGATGATACTCCATTAAATTGACCAACACCCGAAATTCACTATCTACCCACGCACATACGATTACGACGCTGACTATTATGGAATATTGGCTATACCTAAGAATATTCGTGAACGTTCTAATGATTTTTATCGTATTGAAAATATGATTGTATTGTTGCTAATAGCTATTGACAGTAAAGCGAGCAAAAATGGAAATAATAAGAATTTGCAAAATAGGTAAAGAAAATGTAGAATATGGGCCCTGTCAAATGGTCACCTTCGGCGAGGGAAAACTTGTTTTCAACCCGGGCGACGGTTTGCCTCCTATCTTAGCTCCTAGGTTATTACGTAAGGATACTAACCTAAGCTTGGCGCAGAGGCGGGGGCAGCAGGTGGGGGTTGCAACGTCGTCTGCGGCGGGCGGCGTCTCCGCGGCGCGTGGAGCCCCGGCGCGGACGCAGCTCGCGTCGCGGTGCGGAACCCGGGCGCCCGGTATCGCGCAGACTTCACCGGCCCGGCTGGCACCGTGTTCGTGCCGGCTATTGAGGGCAAGCGAGGCAGAGAACCCGCCCGTTGCTCTTCTTCAGACTGGAAGAAATAATTTACTTTAAGTACCTATACTAAAGTTGAGGCAGATTGGAAGAATCTCGGATGAGTGAGTGTGTGGCTTTCTTGCTACAGAGAAACATAAGGTACTAAAGTGGTGATAAGTTAAGTAAATAGAAATCCCTTAAAAGCTGTTTACATGTTCAGGTGCAGCGGGAGGTTCAATTTCAATCCCGAGATTAGCGGATCACATAAGTAGGTACCTACATATAGTAGTAGAATTAAATAATGAATAAAATAGAAAATTACATTAAGATAACATGTGGTTCGTAATGGAGATAGGTATTTATTTCCGTATATAGGTATTTTAGGCGACTCAATAACAAGAAGTGTATTAACATCTCACGGATATTGCATCGTCTGGCAATGACGATTAATACCTAATCGTTGGTTTCTTGGAATGGAATCCGGAATCTAATATATCTTAACCCTCGGTCTAGTGAAGGTATTTTCTTGATGTCGATGTGATTGTTTTTGTTTAGATTATAAGTGCATGACAGTAGCAATAGAAATAAAAACAGTGTATACAACTTCACTGCGTTCTCCGGTTAGGTTAAGTTAGTTTGGGTGGGGTAGGGACATGTATAAAAATCTGACGTAGAATGATCCTCGGCGCTTCAGTTAATTCC
Organism: Acleris literana; assembly: GCA_946894065.1. Classification (NCBI taxonomy): domain Eukaryota; kingdom Metazoa; phylum Arthropoda; class Insecta; order Lepidoptera; family Tortricidae; genus Acleris; species Acleris literana. Next base: position 8,865,852 of record OX335677.1, read on the forward strand.
TGTTTGGACATCATAAAACTCAAAAATCTGAACTTGATAAGAACTGGCGAATCAGTAAATTGTGCCGTCGGATTGTAGGTATTGTCATTGCTAAACCGAACCGTCGCGGAATTCTCGCATAATCTAACATTTGCGATAACAACTGACAAAACAAATGAAGTTAAATATACGTTAGTTCCCAAACCAGTTTTGATCAGTCAGGGCCTATATTCCAGGTGGTAAAAACCATATTGTCTTTGACCTGTTTTGGTATTGTTTTAAACTCGGCCATTACTGCCAAGTAAATAAGAGCTATCAAAACGTTGAAAATACACTCAAAAAAATGCCAGCCAACAAAGAGAGATTTTCACTTAGTTGACAAAAAATGAATACAATAGTTAACATATTAGCTATATCAACCAAAGCTGATAGTAACAACATCAATTTCTATAGTGATTCTACTAACATCTTAGTTGCCGTATCTATCGTCTTGTTAGGCTCGTTAGGAATCAAGACGCTTATGCACAACAATCACTATCTTGTTACAAGCGACCAAATTTTTTTTCAGTGTACGATCATGGGTCAAATGCAATATGGTTTTTAACCGACTTCAAAAAAGGAGGAGGTTATACGTTCCACCGTATGTATTTTTTTTTTTTTTATGTATGTTCACCGATTACTCCGTCAATTGTCGACCGATTTCAAATATTTTTTTTTGGTTTGATAGAGTATTTTTCCGAGGTGGTCCCATTGTCACCAAATCTATATCTGATGAGGGGATCAGTGAGGAATTGAGGGAACTCCTCAAATATTGTAGGCAAACATATAGCGATTTTAGTATTTTTAGTAACAAGTCTAGCATTTGCATTCAGAAAGTATCATTTGGTGTAGTGGAACTGATGATGAAGACCACAGATGGCCACCGGAACTCCTCAATGGTACCGATTTCAAGGGTGGCGATAAGATATCTTGATTAAGATAGTTGAGCGACTACCTACAACGAATAATATTTACTTGTTGAAATATGGCTATGACTTTCCCGCGGCGTTGGTTGCGGCGCGCTTGATATAAGTTAAAGTTTCATTTCAACTAAGAAGTGGGACTACATAACAGCGTATTATGATCACTAAAAAGTATAAAATAAAATAAATGTTTTAAAAAACAAAAAACCACCTTCAAAAACGCAAAAAATAACTTCTTTACAATTATAGGCACCTAATAGGTTAGTCCAACTGAAGTCGGCGACCACAACATTTTCAACAAAAAGCCGACATCAGTTGGACTAACCTATTAGGTGCCTATAATTGTAAAGAAGTTATTTTTTGCGTTTTTGAAGGTGGTTTTTTGTTTTTTAAAACATTTATTTACCGCCTAGAATGATAGAGGCCCAGTTTTGTTAGTAGAATTAAATTATATCTGTAATAAAACAAGTAAATCTCTAATAAATGTTTTTCCTGAGATTACCCAAGCTAATGTCATGTACGATTTTATGTTAGAGAGTCAAATCATGCATAAATACAGTTCAAATAAGAGACGATTTTTTGACTAACTACCCTTATCTTATTAATAAATGGTTTGTGAATACCTATTAAAGATTATACAATTAATCACTTGTGTGTTTTATCCACAATAAGACAGAATTTTTGTTTGGAAGAACCACCAGAACAACTACAAAATAGTTCTTAATCGCTCCTCTAGGTAACCTTTTTATTTCCAAAAGGGGCTTCTAAACGGGCCATATTTTCACACTTGCAATATGTGGCCGGCAACTATTAGTGTTGGGTTGGCTCTTACTCGTGTGTTGGAGAAAGACACCAATAGTTGCCGGCCACATATTGCATTGAAAATATGGCCCGTTTAGAAGCACCTAAACATAAACACGTTCCGCAATAACATTCTCAAATGTGTTTCCATGCGCGTAGTAAACTACCATCGTTGCATCAAGTTAAAACACACGATCAAGATCAGGAAGCAGTATCAGTGACGCAATTTTGCGTCCATCTGCAGCCGTTTTGTACTGTGAAGCAACATTGGCTTGCAGAAACTTTATTAGCCCATGCTTTACATAATAGTTATGCATTCTTACGAGTTCAGCGCTCACCAAAGTACAATTAAAGTAATAAATCTAAAATAATAAGGAGAAAGTCATGTCGAAATTTAAATTGCGGCTGCCGAAAGAATAGTTGTGTATTAGTTGTATAATGAGATTTTTTACCTGATATCATAATAATATTCGCAACAGAATGTCGCACGGGTAAATTAGGTTTTTATTGTAACCTGCTGGCTTCACTCGAGTTTGGTTTATCGCTGTTCCTTTGATAACGATTTCCCGAGATGTGAAGTGCCTATTATGTATTTTCAGTATCACGGCCACGGCTACAACTATTGCCATTACTGCTAATAATGCTTTTGATAAATATTAGTTACTGCCATCCTAAGCCAAAAGACATTATCTCAGATCCGATTGCCAAAGTAGATTCAATTCTCTCCTGGTATTTAGTAATGAGGTTGTGATTGCTTTGGCTTAGCAGGGTGGTAATAGTAAATTTTCTATGTGCATTTATTGTAAGGAACCTACAGACAGAGATAACGATAATGTGGCGATAAACAAAACTGGGACATTAAATGATGAAGAAGTAGGTACTGTTTAAAAATGTCAATAAATATTTTAATGAAATAACTAATTCAGGCAGTTCGTAAACATAAAGTAATATGTTTTCTAAAGTACCTAATAAAAGGATTAGTGGATTCCGTTCAAATTAAGTAGCTAGCTTAGGTTTTTAAATAAATCCCCGGTTTATTGATTATTGCATTCATCTAAATGATAAGTAGATACTTAGATAAGTACGTATGCTATGTAGGTACCTATGCTTATGACGCATATGTTAATATTACATTGATTTATCGAAAATGCATGTGAGAGTAGTAACTCTGGTCACATGCGTCGATGCGTGTTTCAATTCAACTTATAAATAAGTATAAATATCAGGGGGACAATGTCACACCAATTGACCTAGTCCCAAACTAAGCTCTAGGCTTGTACTATGGGTACTAGACAACGATATAAATACTAATAGAGAAATATATACTTAAATACACAGAAAACGTCCATGACTCTGAAACAAATATTCGTGCTCATCACACAAATATCTGCCCTTACCGGGATTTGAACCCAGGACGGCTAGCCTCGTAGGCAGGGTAACTCGCAACTAGGCTACCGCGTCGCGTCGTATTATGGCAGAACAAAAAAAAATGCATAAATAGGGTCCCGTACTTATACCAAGTGTGTCCTCGAAATCTAATATAACTGTTACAATGTTATTTGAAAGATATCCTGTTTGTATAGTCGTGTTCATAAATATGTACCTACATACACTTTAGTACCTTGCCACTTTAATCGCTGTGATAATTCGTATATGGCAGTTTGAACATGCCATTAAATAGACAAGGCACTGAACAAACAAGGTATACATATTTATGAACTCGACTGTACCTAGTCAGAAATCCTAGAATATGTAACAATACATAAGGGAAAATCTATTTTTTTATATTCTATCTAATATTTTGTCTTGATGGCGATTTTACTTTCTAACCGACTGCCGAAGTATGAGGGTAATATAATTTTTTGTCTTTTGGCCTTTATAGCTTGTATTAGGATAATTAATTGAATAAAAAAATTGCATAGGTATTGCGTTATTGCCTGTGGGTATTGCAAACCTACACAAAAAGTGCATTTATTACATTGTATTTAACGACGTAAACATTGTTAACCAAGTACCCACGCCAATAGCCAATTTCATATTTTAGCAATCTTAATTGCGATCTGAGTTACTATTACCTACAGAGTAATTATCCATACAGGTTTATTGACCTCTTTTTTTAATCTCTTAGGTTTCGAAAATTAGTATTGTATTGCCGTATCTCAATAGCGGGGTGAAAATGGTATTTCCATCTCTATGATGTGAAGTGATATTGAAATAGAATTGTTCAAACACTCGGCTACTTTTGACTTAATTAATACTACAGTCATTACAAAATGGCAGTAATTTTCTTTAACTAGTTTTGTACATTTTTCTGTATGAAAATAATTAAGACAAAGTAAATTTCCGAGACTGTCAAAAAAACTATATTGAATATTTTTCTCTTGACGAGTATTTATTAACTCTGGTGAAAGTATTAATTGCACCCTCAAACTATAGGCGCACTCGCTTGCACTCATGCAGCTTAAAATTGGGGTGCAACTGATCACTTTCACCCCTTGGGTAACATCGTTAACAATCTAGTGTCGGATAGTAAATTATCAAATAAGCAAATATGAAGCTTAATAAATAATTGTGAAACTTAAACGACCAGAGATTGGTTTCATTACTCGTAGGACGGATGGATTGAGTTCAATTCTCGAATACTGTGTATAAAACGTATCGAAAAACACAGTAACGTAAGTTATTCGTTATTTTATCCCTGGGAAGGCAAAATGGCTTCAGTGGACGTCTTCTTAGCAAGAATGATGATGATGAAGAAGATAGTAGTAATTCTGCTTTATATCTTCCATTTTTCACAGCAGTTTTGTTTCAATCAAATCAATAAATTCGCATCCTTTAACATTTAAAGAAGGCTACTCATTGAAATCACAAGTTGTTTAGCCTTTTATAAATAATGTTATGATACAATTGGACAGACTCAGTGCAATAATAATATTGATATGTGATGAACGATGTTATGTTATGATGCGAGATCTTTTGAAAAGGGGCGTATGTATAATGAAACGAGATTATGTGAACAAACGAGGGCACTGAGACCCTGTTTACGAAGTTAGCGGTTGTTGCCAAATCATATTACGTCCATGTATTTATATTTATCTGTTCAGTACAGCAATCAAGTCTAGAGCTTAGTTTCGGACTAAGTCTAATTGTGTAACAGTGGGTTTAGACCAAACGAGCGAATGCTGTGAACATGTTTCGTCTTTATTTTTACGAAGAAAACGTAAGAGATAATGTCATAGAATTCTTGTTCGTTCGCTTGGTCTAAACCCACCGTAAGATTGAACCCCTATTTTTTCGAACCGAAAAAATCGAACGTTGAAAATAACTATTGCTAAGACGTCTGACACAGGCCGTAGCGCGTCATATACCTACTAAATGCAATGGTTTTTATGATGTCGAGCTAAGCGTCAAATTAATCTTTCACAGTTGCATAGAAATCGATCGATCGGTTCGATAAGCTCTGTCAACCGTCAGCAATGGCAAACACGTCAGCAATGGCAAATAGAAGAAATATACAGGTTGTCCCAAAACTCGACGTTAACCCGCCTAGGGCTGATAGAGCAGCTAAAAATCTTTCGAGTTAACCCCTACGTAGGTTCAGCGATTTTTAAGCATGGGCAAACAGGTTTAAAAACTTCCCTGATTCGTAATGATTCTAATTATGTAAAATACCATTGAAAAACTTTTAAAATAAAACACGAAATTAGTGATTTTTCGTGACATGGACATAAGGGAAAATTACAAAAATTCTGATTAAAATGATCAATATCTCCGAAACTAGTAAAAATCGCTGAACATACATAGGGGTTAAATCGATAGTTTTTTTACTGCTCTATCAGCCCTAGGCGGGTTAATGTTGAGTTTTGGGACAACCTGTTTAATGATACCTATGGTTTATGTGGTAGTAATTAGAACGCGTTTGTATTGATTACAGAATTTGACATTAAGACCTTTTGAAATTCTCTAAATAATCCAACCAAATTTAATATATGTGAACAACATTGACGAGAATTTCGTTGTTAAGCTATTGTCATGTTATTTGACTGTTTAATTTTCTAACGGCAAACACGTCACACATTCACAATCATTGACATTGACACTACGTTTCACGTGTACTGAACGTTACGCAAGGCTGCGTTGCGATTACTGTACTTTTATTTTTGTTCGTTATTTGCTGTTTCATGATTATTGTCGTTGTGAAAATCAAGATTTGGAACGAAATGTGACCTGTATAAGTTGTTCGAAGTAAGTAATTAAAATTTCTGCAAAAATACCTCTGTAAAAAAATACGTTATTTAGATTCATCATCCATCATCAAAAAAGTTTAGGTTGCCACCTACGGTCGGTGACAATGCAAAATATACCTTACTGTATTACTTGCTAAGGTGTCTTTTTCACCTTGCTTAATTTGTTAGTTACACGGCATTGCAGTATCACCGACAAATTGGCACTGGCAAAAAGGTTCTATGTATTAGATACGGTGTTTTCAGGATCTTACCTCTGCGTCAGGTGCAGATGCCCGCCGCCTGCCTCTCCACAAGCGATCCTCACTTCCGCCGATAGCACCACAACTCCTCGAGTGCGACTTCTGAGCCGCCAGCTCAGCGCCCGCCGGCGACCGCCGCGCCTCGCACCCATTGCCACCTAGCGTGCCTCGTGAGTCCGCAGCCAGCAACGCGGACTCGAAACTACCACGCCACGAAAACCTCTCACTATCACTCGCGACACTCCCGCGGCTTGCCGTCGCCTCCAGGATATCATGGGAGCGACTGCGAGCCAACGCACCGGGCTCCGATGCACTATCATCATCCGTACTAGGCACACCACCCGACACTTCATGCATTAACGCCACTAGTCTGCCACCGATATGCCGCATCACTTTGCCAAACATAGGCGGCGAGCCCTCACCCGCGCGGCCTAGGGTCGCCGCCAGCCGCTGATACGCCCCTACGGCGTCTCGCTCCAGAGAACCAGCCTCGCCATTGCCCCGATCGAACTCGTCGATTATCTCGCGACAACTCTCCGATATCTGCTTTCTCAAGGCCGATCGATTTGCCGACGTCCCTTCTAAATCTGAGCCAGCGTAGTCAGACGAATCGTACGAATCGCTCCACGTATCTTCGCTCGATAGATATTCTACGATTTCTCGCACTTCTTCATCCCGAATACCTGGGACGGTTTTCATAAGGCGGGTTAATTCACTTTCAAAATATAAAAGTTGGGGTGGTTTCGGTGGTCGAGAGCTTTCAGAGGTAGACGATTGTGGCGTTGACGCTCGTACATTCGCGGAATTTATCATTTGCTTAAAAAATTGGCGCATTTTCGTCATCATAAGATTAGTTTCTTCGTCCGAGGACCAATTATTAAAGCTATCCTTACGTATTAGGGGGGTGGGAGGCGGACGAGACGACGGAGGACCTTCGACGCGTTCCTCGATGTCAGGTCTTATTTCTTCAGTTATTTCCTCTAATTCTACTTTAGGTTCATGAGATCGGTTGAAATCAGAACTTGTATCGCCGTTTCTTAAGAGATCGTCGCAGCTGCCCACGAACCCGCTATCTCTGCTAGTTTGTTTTTTAGATTCGGATAATTCAGATCCAAGCGGTGTAAATTCGGGTCGGGGCGTTAACCTGCCGTCTTCACCCTCCGAAACCGATCGTGTGTCGTCTCGAGTCTCCTCCGCAAACTCCGTTGACAGGCGGCGTTCGTCCGCTGGGGAACCTCTAGTTTTTTTGCTCTGTTTCTTCCTTTTTGATTCCCCTTGCGAATCAAGCCTTTCTGAGGAGTCATGCCGGTCATCAGCTTCAGTGCTCGACCCATCCGAGACTTCCTGGGTATCTTGTGACGGCTCTTCACCGGTCAATAAATTATCTAAAGAAGAAGAATGTGAGCGGGGAGTGCCTCGGGCTCTGACTAAACGTTTCCGCCTCTGTTCAGGGCTTTGCTTACCTTCACTGTCACTTCCAACGCTACCCGACCCGTCTGAGTCGCGCCTTTCTTGATTGAATCCCATGAAACCGGACAGAAAATATTTTTCTAATCGCGACGACACTAATTCATCGTTATCCCCGCTTCTCTCCGGCTGCTCATTGTCAACAATAGATTCGCCTCCTTCACTACACACACTTGAAGTTTCTGACGTTGGTTCTTCATCATCACGTATATTTCTACCATCACCTAATCCAAAGAAAAAATATTTTTCCAATTCGGTAGCCGATATAGGTCGCGGTTTTTTTGTTGTTTGCTCCGTTTCACTTTCTTCGCAGCTTTCTTCGACTATTGTGTGTAAAGTAAAGTCCAAGGAACGTCGACAGTATGAGAATTCCTCTCCTCGGGTGGGTAACGCGGCTTCATCCCCCGAATCCGAATCGGAGGGTGAAGTGGCCTCGTCCTCGTCATGGCTGACGTCCTCGACCCACGAGTCGTCATCTGCAAGCCCCTCCTCGAGACACACGACTGCCGAGAGAGTGTCGGCATTGCTTACAACCGTCACGCCGCCCGAAGGCTGCGGCGCTTCGTCGTCGGACATTCGTTCGTCATTTTCGTTTTGTTGTAAGTTCGTGTTTGGGCCCGTTTCGTTTACCGAGTTGGTATGGTGCACTGTTATGTCGCGCATTAGGCGCGTAGTATCCGACGTGACGACGGAGACGCGATCGTGTGTTATCATAACGCGGCTCGTGAAGCGCGCGGAGCCGTCCGTACCGGCCGTGCGCGAGCGGCAAACTGTTGACACCGCGTCCGCGGCAGGTGCGCCCGCGCCCCCCGCCTCCAAACAAACCGGCCCCACACCGTGCAATTTCTCCTCCTCTTGCTCTTCCCGCAATAATTCTTTCTTCAATAGTTCACTGAGCGTGCGCTCGATACCTTTAAACAGGTCTATTTTTTCAACGGGCGGCGAATTTTGACAATCGTCGATAGGCTCGGGCGAAGGTGCTAGTTTTGATAACAACCCGTGCGAAGTTTTGGTAGAAATTAACTTCTCATTGTTATAATTCTCATTAGGTAACTCGACGGAAACTTTTACTTTCATATCCATTTTAGTATTAAATTTATCGTCCAGCGAGTCGCGTTCTTTATTTTCCGATAATGAGATACTTCTATTGCTATCATTATTTTCGTTGTCATTATCTAAAGTGTTATAATCCGTACTACACGACGCATTAAAGCTATTAAATTCTTTACAGGTTTCACTTTGGAGCATATTTTTCATAAAATTAGATTTTCTGGACTCACAATTTTCGTCGTCACTTCCATAGGGGATAACAGGAACCTCTTCACTAAAACTAACAGACTCTAAGAAGACGACGTTGTCGTTGTTTTGATTATCACTTTCTTCTTGGTGGTTGGCGTTTACTTCATTTTCCATGATTACTTCGGCAATGATTTCTAAACTATCAGACTTTTTGTCGTAGGAGTCGTCGCAGTCGATGCCGCTGCTGTCCGCGTTGTCTTCCATATCGGAAGACGAATCTGCGGGGTTGACGACGAACACTCGTGAAAACTGCCCCCCGCCGCCTCCTGAGTCGTCGGAGTCTTCATCTGTAGTGGCCGGCTCCTCCGGCGCTCCACTCGTCAGGTCATAACTGCGCCGTTCCACACCCGCCTCGGAATCACTGGAATCCTCAGATTCGTTGGAAGAAATGAACGCTTTCTCCGCGTCCAAATGCTCGGGCATCGCGTCTGGAGTTTCCGACAATACTGATAAGTCCTGCTTGGCGATCACCTTGATTTCGTCTGACGTTTCATGTTCGACTGGCCGTTCAATAACGTTATCAGTGGTATCGATATCGGAAGATTGCGGTTGTGACGTAACGGATTGTATGGCTTTATCAGATCGTTCTATGGTGGTCATTTCGAGCGTTTTCGTTTGCGTGAGAGCGATCGCGTTGGCGTTGGCGGTGGCGGTAGCGGCGGCGGTGACGGCGACAGCGGCGGCCGTCGTGAGTCGGGCGAGGACCGCCGCATCGAGGGGAGGAAAGCCCGGGTAGGTGTTCCAGTGTGGCGTCGGTGGGTTTTGGGTGGGGAAGGCTAGTAGGGCGGGCCAGAGGGCGGCGGGGACCGGTACGGGTACTGGGACGGGGACGGCGACGATGCGTGGTTCGGCGCCACAGGAGCAGGTCCTCGGGCAGGCTTGGGGGATGTGGCGGGGGGTGGGGGTTGGTTGCGGGAGCGGGGCCGCCGCCGCGCCGGGCTCGAAGTAATCCCAGTCGCAGTCGTCGGGCGCGAGGGGCGCGGCGGAGGAGGCGGTGGACGAAGAGTCCTCCGTGTCCTCGCGGCAGGACGAGTCGGAACTGAGGAACACGAGGCGGTAGTCCTCGGGACGCATGCGACCGGCCTCCGGCTCGCTCGCCTCGCCCGGTTCGCTGTTGACGCCCCACTCTGAAAACAACAAAATTCCAATTGAGTTTCATAGGAACGACAAAAATGTTTATGTGTTTTAACTAAACCTCTTTGGTCCTGCTAAAAAGTGACAACTCAAACGTTTTATTGAATTAACCGAAATTTCAAACGCTCCCTGTATGCAATGTATACATTGCACAGTTGAAAAGTAAACTAAGACACATTCAAATCGAAGATTACCAACAATTATACGGACGTCTAATCTTAAACAAAAGATTTACGGTGGTCACATGTACACGCAAACGATGATTACAATTACAACTCTGTTTAATTTTTTCGCGATACCCGCACTAAAACTATGTTGCGAATCGCGATCGCGAAAAAAGAAACGCCTACCTAAAAGCAATAGCAACAACATTCAGCCGTTGCACTCCGAGCGCTAAAAATGTAGGCGCTTATTCACAGTAAGTTTTTTATCACAACACCACTCATATGATTATACAGTACGCTTTCTCTGAACGCAAGCCCTTTTTATTAGCGCTTGTTAACAGTACAAACATGAAATGTTCGGTACAGTTGTTGAAAGTAATGTTAATTTGGAAACAGGTAGAGCAAGGTACAGAATGAAAACCGCTCCTCATTTGGTCGCTATTTCAACTCAATTGCTGGTCGGAAACAATGTCACACTTAATTTTGCCAGAAATTGCATTTCTTTTAAGTCAGGCAGTATGCAATTTTACAGATTTAAAAATAAGTTGGTGGATTACTTCATAGAACTAAGCATACTTGGTGATATTATTATAAAATAAAAGGCAAACCTGACTCACTGACTTATATATCAACGCACAGCCGAAACTACTGTACCTAGAAACTTGAAATTTGGTACAGTTGTTTCGTTCATGATGTAAGTGAGCACCGAGATTTTTTTCCGAAATACGAACCCCAGAGGGAACAAATAGGGGGAGTAGCGGGAAACTAATTCTACGCGTAAGAAGTCGCGGGCATCCGCTAGTTATTGATAAAATGATGCCCATATCGTAGCCTTTTATAAAATACTATTTTAGGAGGATGTAAAAACGACTGATTTTTCTTCCACTCAGCATAGTAGGAAAAGTGCTATAGCTATTAAAAGTCTTTCGAGTTCGAGTTAAGTAGAATAATCAGAGTTATTGCATTGTGCCTTAAGCTAGGTAGTTACTCGTTATATTTTTCTTCTTTCCCTTCTTTACTGAAATAAAATTTATTTAATTATCATCACATATTGACAACTTAACTCAATTGCTTATATTAGCGCCTGCTTTGAATATTTTGTATTTTTTTGAAACTTTTTTGTAAAATAATCAACTATTGAACTTCATCTTCATGCCCCGTTTTACCCCAAGAGTAAAGTCAACCTTGGTCAATAACCCATGCAAAGTGGTCAATTCTCAACCTGCTTGCGGAATGCCATGGCCTGATCGCAATCATGCTAATACTATCGTAGAAAGCACCACGGATGGGTGGCCGCACTCGTGAGTCGAAAGCGACATGCTACACGAACCTATCGAGATGAGGGCCTATTTCGGATCAGTCGACATTTTGCGAATATGTGAATGATTTGGTGTTTGTATACATAATTATACAAAGTCATAATTTGACATCGGTACAACCGTTAACTTTTCAAAATATCTTAAATATTCGTATAGAAAAATCTAGATTCGGTAGTGTTTGTTTTCTAACGATCCTTAAAAAAAACCGTTTCATCAAACTTTTACTTTAACACACTTCCAAAATCGTGAAGACGGACAAAATAATTTGTAATTAATATTATTGATTAAACGACAAACGAAACTTGAAGTACCGTTACATTAAGTTTGTCTACATAATGCAAATGGTAAAATAATGATTAAATAAAAGTAACGTAAGAAAGAAAGTAAATTAGCATGCTGTCTGCATGATAAACAGTTAGAATGCCAATCGCGGCATTGACACTTGATAGCGATGAGTCTCACTTTTTTTCGGAAGGCTATTAATGGAAATAAAAAGGTAGTAACAAGTCACAAATTAATGAAGCAAAATAATATTTAAGATAAAATTACATTTCGTAATTATAATTATAAACCGTAAAAAAATATTTGGCTTTAATTCATCTTACCTCAAATTAACTGTCGTGACGTTTCCCGGTTTACCATCAGTTGCTAAAAAACGTTTCACGAACTGATTCATTCCACAAAAATAATTTTTCAAAACGCTCGTTTCCGAATCAGTAAATATTTCAGCATTTATACAAAACTAACCTAACCTCTAACCGATAGGGTTCTAAAAGATGGGCCTCAAATAAATTCTGAAATGTTTAGTTTCAGAAAAAAAAAATCGTTTAGCAAAATGATATGTTTGTGAAATTAATCAGTTTGTGAAATGTTGTTTAACAAGTGATTGGATAGGTATAAATTCTACCCTTTTCCCTCATAATGTTCGTAAGAAATAGTAATAATATCGAGTGACCGAGAATACCACCTTACAGCGCTCTGAGTGTTACGACTCGTAACTTACGAGACACGATTCTCTCCGTTTCCTAGATAGGGCCGCGATGTGACAGGGTAATGCTGGAGAAACGATAGTGAAATTAAATTTGTTATAATTGCCGTAGGGTATTATAGCAATTACATCCAGATCCGGGTCTAAAGATAATTTCGGTTGAAATGACAGTTTTCGACCACCGAAAATATTTCTCAAGATACTTCAGCACAGTAATCACCTAAAAGGACCCCGTAAGTATTAATTTAATTAATGAATAGGTCCGGGTTGTGTTCTCTTATTTAAATTATAATCGTCACACTCGACACAAGAATAGAGTTTGACGTTTATAAATTTAGCTTTACAGATATTTAAAGTAACACGAACACGACCCGAATTGGCTCTATTGTACAGACGACTACAAAAAGATGTTTCCACGTCTTCACTTTATTGTATTGTAATAAGGTTCAAAAGTGTATACATCTCTTTGTAGTCGACAGTAACTGTGTCGTCTTTGGACATCACCGTGGTGATCTGTGGTAACTGTTAACCTTAATTTATAACCGTCAAACTTTATTCTTGTTACAACTAGAATCGAGATGGATGTTTATAAATGTACGTTTACAGATATTTATAATTAAACACTGATCCGAATTGGCCCCAATACCAACGTAATGACAAGTAACATTCTAGGAACATTTATAAAAAGGTATACATGAAAAAAGTCAACGAATCAAAGAATAAACTGTATTAAAGCGAAAAAATATCGTCGGTCTTAGGTAGGATTTTTTTTCGCTTTAATATAGTTTGAATTTTGTAACAGACGTTTCTGTTTAAATTTAAAAAAATGAATCAAAGACTCATTGAACAGTTGTATGTTTTATTGATCATTACTATACTTATTATTTAATCACTTGTAATTATTGTTTTTCTTAACGAACTTGCTAGTCAAACGCCTAAATCGTGAATCATTCGCAATCATTTCGGCGTAATTTAGTTTCATGGACATTATAAACTAATTGCATTTTTTTTATCTCTGTCTAATTTCCTAATAGCACCTGATAATTAGTTATCCTTGGCCACATGGCTATGGAAGATATGGGCATTGTTTTTTTTAAATTATGTATGTACATGATTGGATTATTGTATATTTACGCCACATTTAAAACTCCTTAATAGGCCTTTATGTGTTCTCTTTTCAAGCTTGAGCCGTTTCGTACTAGGTAATATGATAAATGTGAAGGTTTTCAGTCGTTATCCCTTTTTTCACGCTGGGATAATGCTTTTACGCGTACCGCCTGGGCCCGGCAAGGGCGGGAGGGGAGCCCAAGGTTATGTGGGAACCGAGAGTGGTAGGAATACCCACTAAAAACCTAGCTATTCTCCCTCCACGCCGTTGTTCGCGAGGGCCGCAGGTTCCGCTTGCGTATTCACACTAGAGGTGAGACGTAGGTATTTACTGGAATAGGTTTTTGGAATAGGTCTTCGTATGGCCGCGTAAGTACGCGTTCCCGCGCGGACGTATTTTAGCGTATCGAGTACGACGACGAAGACTTGAAACTTCAAAACGAAGCAGTACTACACCCAAATCCGTCCTTATCCTGTATTGACAGATAGGATGCGGTTAACATGCGGTTAGGATGCGGTTGATATATCTTGGAATAGCTATAATTGAGTCGCTTAACTTCAAACTCAGATATCTCCTTGAAATTTAGTATACGAATATAAAACCTAAGTTGTTTGAAAAAAGACGCAAATTCCGTTGTCCATGGATTTATCCGAGTTTGAAGTTAAGCGACTCAATTGATCTCTACGCAGACACAATCCCTGGCAAAAGTAAGTAACTAATAAATTAAAAGTTTGAGTTCGCGTTCATGGACGACAGCACACCATAAGTAGTACAAGACCCCAATCATCCAACCCGTCCTATTGTTTCACTTATCTCAATGGCTATACGTCCGTCTGTCCGTCAGTCTCTATAAAGCATATCGCACAGACAAGCCTATTGTGGAGCGGTGGAAACGGATATCGCACATGACTTGAACACTTTATGTCGTTGCAAGCAACTTGCAAATTAGTCGTAAAACTAAATCTGAGCTGATTAAGATGCTTAACGCTATCGAAAACGATTTTCGTAAACTGTCAAAGTGTATAAACTGTGTGTAAATTGACATAAGCGCTTGACACGACCATCTGGCAGCTTACGTCAATCCTATATATAGGTACATTTTCGATAGCGATTACGCTAACGATCGCGCCATGCATCTTGTCTAGAACCACTGCTTCGACGGAAAAGGCAATATCGACTGGTATACTCTTACGGCGGAACCCTATATTCAAACCGCGGATAGATATGGCTTACCTCGGGTTAAAATTTGACATTTGCCCGTTCAAAATGTGTCAAAATTAAATCCGAAGTAAGCCTATCTATCCGCGGTTTGAATATAGGGTTCGGCCGTTAGTGACTCTATCGCAATCGTAACTTCATCTATTTCCTCTATTAAAGTACACTTTACAAAATACTCTTCGCCAAACTGCGGTAACAGTTTGTCGATGACGCAGAGCTAATAATCTTTTTAATATGTTATTCGAAACACTTCCACTGCACTGAAATAATTCATAATTAACTTATAATCATGAATTGATATACATATATGTTTTAATATTTTCTGTGGCGCAAACGTACCTTCTAAAAAACATAGCAAAACAATAAAATACAATTGCTCTTTATTAAACACGACACTATGAAACATGAAACAGAAGGTACTATTTTAAATACAAGAGCCTATGTTACAGCTACGCTATGCTCACGCACTTTTCATTATTACTATCGATGCAACCTGACTATGGAAAACTTCTAAATTTAATGAAATAAATCAATTTGATTTGATCTGATTTTGATTTCGAAGTGATTTATTAAAGACCACGTTGGGTGGAGAAATATCTAGCTATGGAAAAATATACAAACGACAGGAGATGTAAACTAATTAACTTTTTAAATGAAGTCATTCGAAATTACAAGAGGCACTTAACCATATCTAACACAACTTGCTGTGCAACTTCTAAGCTTAAACCCCACTAATCTAAGGTAAAACACCCAATTACGGTCATCTAAAACAAAGACAAAGACGCAGTAAGAACCACCTACTTTTTTGAAATTGGTTACTGGCACTTAGTGCTTGCCGAATTATTGTCTCTATTACCTTATAATAAAGTTTATGTGGCCATTAATCGGTAGGTGACCAACGATAGGGCTGTTCACCCTACATACCTACAAGAACCACGATGCGTGTACGTCAATACAAAGACATCATTCATTAATCATTACGTGACTGGAGGCTTACAATATGCGTAGAATGTTAAAATTATTTTTTACATACGGACGTGACTCCGCATTGAATATTGAGAACAAGTGCTTTTGAGATTCGGCAATTTTTCCAGCGGGAAACGTTAAAAAACGTGATCTTAATCCTCTTCCGAGAACAAATTCTTTGCATTCAATTTAAGCGTTTTGCGAATTAAAATCCAGACATCTAATTGTATAATTATCCCAAAAAAAAACAATATAAGAAATAACGAACTAAATGTCGGTAGGTACCTACTTAACTATCATATGCAATCATCGGGTTTCACTAAATAATAACTAGGGTTAGGAATATTGGTAGCATACCGTGGTTCTAGAATCCATGAAATCGCTATTTCCTAATTCTTATATACATTTTTACCTTCAGCAGATATTGTGTTATACATACAACTTAAGGGACTTTTTTTTATCCCTGAGCATTTCCTGTGTCATACAAACAAAATAAAAATCGGAAAAATACGCCAAACACAAAAGAAAACAGGTTTATTTTTGTTCTTAGTAAAATTACATCTCGTTTCATCCCTATTCGTTTGTGCACTTTATCCAGGGACACTGTATTTCAAATATTCATTCATTCTTTACACCACTGAACCAATTGAATGAATTTTGGTATGGAGGATCTCCAATTTGAATGCGTATCAAACAAACAAATAAATATTAGTAGGTATCGACAAACCAAACTAAAACTTTCTTTAGTTTAATTTATAACATGACAATACTGAAAGTTAAAATAAGGATGAAATATATAAAATAATTAAGAAATAGCGACTCCATGGATTTTCGAACCACGGTATGGTACCAAAAGTCCCAACCCTAATAATAACCTTCTTTTCATTATAAGAATAAAATAAAATATTCTGTGCTTATCTATCATTATGACATTTGAATTTGACAGAAAGTAATAAAGAATACTTTAAGTAAAATAGGTTAATTGTGCGTTAATGAATCAGAGCGTACAGGTGTGGCCCGTATATAATATCATAACATAGCAACCATAAAAAATTTACACAAATAAAAATTTGTACAAAAAAATGGGATTTTTTCTATAATATGAAAAATTCTCATACTGAATTACGATACGCTTCGCTGCTAGACATCAACGGGATGCCTTATGGCACAAAGAGCTTCGTCAGGATCGCAGCAATCACCTTAGAGAAGAATTGACAAGATGCATTCGGTGAAACGTTATCGCTATGGAAAATGTACTGTAACCCTAAGACGTATTTTGCGATCGTTGTCTTTATTGAAAGTATAGGATTGACGTAACCTGTCGCGTAGAGATCTTAATTAAATTCTGTACATTTTTTTAGTATTCGAAAATCGTTTACGTTAGCGTTAAGCTTCTTGTTAGCGTCACAGGATTGACCTAAGATGCAGGATGGTCGCGTCGAGCGTTTGTCATTGCCATGCATTTTGTCAGTTTTCGAAAATCGTTTACGTTAGCGTTAAGCATCCAGTTAGCCTCACAAGATTGACCTAAGATGCAGGACGGTCGCGTCGAGCGTTTGTGTCATTGCCATGCATCTCGTCCGTTTTCGAAAATCGTTTACGTTAGCGTTAAGCATCTTGTTAGCCTCACCGGATTGACCTAAGATGCAGGACGGTCGCGTCGAGCGTTTGTGTCATTGCCATGCATTTTGTCATTTTTCGAAAATCGTTTACGTTTGCGTTAAGCATCTTGTTAGCCTCACCGGATTGACCTAAGAAGCAGGACGGTCGCGTCGAGCGTTTGTGTCATTGCCATGCATTTTGTCAGTTTTCGAAAATCGTTTACGTTAGCGTTAAGCATCTTGTTAGCCTCACTGGATTGACCTAAGATGCAGGACGGTCGCGTCGTTTAGCCAAGTTGCTTAGCGTAAGCGTAAACAATTTTCGAAAACCGATAACATTTATGGAATATGTAGGCTCCTGATGGGATCCACTGACAGTTAACGTCAATCCTTTACATTTTGGATAGTGATAACGAACGCCGACTGCATCTCGTCCAGGGCCTCAGTTATAGATTGTTTTAGCGCTGGTCTAAAAGTGTTGTTAAGATTAAGATATCAGGGGCCCCAGACAGATGCATTCCGCGGAGCGCGGAAGCAAACGCCTTAAGAAATCTATATAATTGATTGACATAAGTGAACGCACTATTTCTTACGTCGATTGATTTCTGCAGTCATAAATGTTCACAAAATGCCAATCGTTGTAAATTTATCCAGTGATCTTAAGCTTTAAGATAATGTACTGCGTTTACGGGCTATATATTCTACACTCTTTACTTGGTTCATTTTTTTCGCTCGTTGCCTTTAGTTCGGCCGCATTTTATTAAGTAAATAAGAACGTCTGAATGACAGGATAAGATGTCAAAGCGAATATGGTTTTTTCCCTGAAGAATAGAGGCCCGGAAATCATTCATCACCTCTCTACGGACCTAGGTAGGTATAAAACACTACAAAACGGAATGGAACATAGCACCCAGGTGTTATTTTACAAGCTATCTTATTACTATTATTAGCAGTAAAAGGCATGCTTTAACATTTACATAAACACTTAACGAGTCCTATTAGGGGCGTAAGTATCACACCTCGTGCCTAGCCTAGACATTATGGCAGTCGTAATATAGTGCCACACAGTGCCGCATGCCGCATTTACGATAAGGTGTGATTTCGTTCAGCCTTTATCAAAAGTCATGTAAAATCATGTACAACTAAGTTTGTCGGGTTATGAACTAATTAAAGGCCTTGAATCACCGACACTCATTTGATCGAATTTCATTGAATTTCATTTCACCGAAACCTAATTTCTGCTGGAACCTTATTATTTTTAGATTATCTTAAGCATGGGTTACGTAGGTTAGGTTAGGTTACCTGTGACCACCAAAAAATTATAACTCCTGCATGTGTAAATGCCTGTCGATGCTATGATAATTCGGCGAACTAAAACATTCTATGAAATGAGAGTCGGTGGTAGGTAAACCCTAGTTAAAGCTGAGCATTTTTTTTCTCCAAATATGCAAGGCATAATGTCCAACGATGTTTTGTTCTGTTTTTTTGGGAGCCCTTTGTTTCCCATAAATTTATTAATCATAATGTAATTATTGACATAATTTTTGTTAGTCATATTTTTTTATATCTCTGAAACTATTAACTTTTCAGAAGTTCTGAAATATCTAACGTGTAGACAAGGCTAGGTTAGGTTAGGTTTGATTTATAAAAATTCTGAAAAAGTAACAGTTTGTTTAAAAAGACACGTTATGATTATGACTATACTAAATTGAGTAGGTAGAGGTAGAGTACAAATTATTGTACATTATGTACAATAATTTGTACTTCATTTATTTGACACATCCATACATATTTTGTTTCATACACCATACACGATCAACATGGGGTAGCCAGAGACTATGGAAGACCAGGTACATCGGTCTTAACATACAACTTTCGCTTCCTCTGCATTCACGTCGTACGTACGTCGGTTTCGGGTGCTTTTGATTACACGAGCAATACCTAGAAAAATCACATTGCGGCCCATTGATACAACTTATAACTGTTTTAGAGCTTGCGTCTATGCGGCACCATGCAGCACAGAACTCAAGCCAGAGATAACTAATCACCGACAAACGTGCCATATTAGTCGTTAATGCCCTATTTGAGGGCATTGTAACCAAATCGCTCGGACAATGAAAGTAAGAGCACGACGTCGGCGCCGGCTCAAGGTTCGTTGCCTAACTCGGATACGTGGGACGATAGGAGGCAGCGAGGCCGCTGCCCGCGCGCGCTTTTGGTTTGACATGCGGCCTTAGGTTTGCTGTTGTAGGTTGAAGGTGCAAGGTTTTGCAAAGATGGCAGTGTTCAATAATGAATTGATTATTAAGGATGTTTTAGTTATATTTGAATTGAAGGTCGGTTTTGGTTGGATGGAAGTGAGAGAGGAAAGTATGTATTATCATCAGAGGTCGGAATAGGTAGTGCTTATTAACCTAAACTTGTTGCATCTTCATTCAATAACGTATCCCCATCTCACTCACGCATGAATGAACGTGAGTCAAGTTTAGGTTAATAAGCACTACCTATTCCGACCTCTGATTATCATCATCATAATTAGCCAAAGGAGGTCTACTACTGAACATAAACCTTTAACAACATATAAGATTATCAACATTGATTGCAGAAAAAAATTGGCTTAGGTATAATTATTATAAGCCAATAGTTGCAGCCCGTGAATCCGTCCGCGTAGAAAAGTAAAATATTGCCTAATAAATAATGAGAAACTAATAAATTGATAATATACCATTGTACTGTTGAAAGAATTTTCAAAATCAGCCCAGTATTTTTCGAGTTAATTTATTACAAACAAAAATACAAATCTTTACAATTTATAATATTTTCCTACACATAAATCCAGTGACAAAAGGTCAAGTTATAATTATCAGCCAAGCATTTGACATATTTGATTTTTAAGTACCTACTTTAGCTCATGAAGTCATGAACCGTTCCTTTTCAAAATCATGGTTTGCTATGTTAGATTCCGAACTTATCTAGTTCATCAGTTCATCACTCATATTTTCAAGTTTCTGTAGCCAAACGTCAAAAACGTAACCTGTATATTTTAGTCACGTCTATCTATCTGTCTGTCTATCGGTTTGTCTATCTGTCGGTCTTTAACTCCGCAAATCGCAACCTTTTAACGCTGAGCTTATTGGGACATTTTGGACGATGATTATAAGACCATAAATTGACAGAGCTATGCAACAAGTTTTACTTTTAGAATAGAATAGAATAGAAAAAGAAGACATTACGTTGAATAGGATCCCTCTCAGCATTGTGCCGCTGATTTTCAGGATTTTTAGCATTGTTGTTCTGGAAATGCATATACGTAAATAAGGAGACGTTTAATTAGATCTATTAAGTGATCATCATAGCTTCATACTTCACATTACTGACCTTTTTTTATTTATTGACCATTCATTCAATGATTACCCTTTACGATCTGATTATACCAACACACGTCAACAGCTAGGAATCTAGCATTCTATGACGATTGTCTGTATAGTAACAATGCATAAGTGATATCTACGACCATGCAATGTAACCGGAGAAGTTTTGTTCGGAGCCCGCGTGGGATTCTTAGCTAATAACAATTTTCTTTGTTAGATGATTGTCTCATAAAGACGTGTGTTTACTGTACATAAATTAACGCGAAAAATTCAATTCATTGTTTGTGTTTAGGTTATTAATTATGATCATTATGACTATGAAAGTTTATGACAGGTGCATTTTTATGTAACCCGCAGGCTTTTGTGACTTGTTTACAAAACAGATCTTAAACGCGGGTTGCTTTTATTCTTGATACATAAGTCAGAAAGTTTTAGACGTACTTACTCAGCAGGATACCTCTCACTTTTGATTCGTGACCAAGTCAAGATAACACCATAACTATCTTTTTCCAGAGAAAACTAGTGATAACCGCTTTCAGTAATCCAAGTCCTCTATAATGTGTTTATGAACAGGCTAAATAGCTGATTTTATTTTTTATTTTAAGCCGTGCATCCAACCAAAGCGTTTTCATGTTTATTTAATGTACCAGGAGAGCAGAGGTAATTAGGGGTGCGCAGCGCAACTCAGATCGCAGGCGATGTAGCACGGTGCGGCGCAGCGGCGGCGCAGCGGAGGCGCACCAGACACAGCGCGGAGCACTGTAGGTTACTTTTAATGTTTATGCACTCCTAGTATTTGACGTTGTAAATTTAGTTTTTTAGAAAAGGGGTTGCCAGCCTCGTAACTATCCGGCCCTACCTCCCCGCCTCTGTAGTAATGTACTATTTCTCCCACATGCTCGGAAATGTTAACCTTACTGTTGTAAAATAAGCCCACGAAGTTCCAGGCACAGGCCAAATAGCAACGGCAGTGGCCGCGAAAATGTATAAAATTTCATTAACTACATATCCGGTGTTTTACTGCTTCAAACAGCCCAAACACTCGTACAATCAAAATTTTTCCATGTTTATTTTACTTTTTAAATATCATACCCTAAAAAGGTAAACGTTTTCAATCATCGCTTACAGCGTTATTAAAAGTGTATCAAATAGTTTGACTTTTTTTAAAGACATTCCGTTCATAATGAAACGAACTAACGCGTAATTAATGTTATTTAAACTATATTTTACTAAAATTGAATTCTTTACGTTTAAATTTGTGATTTTATTTAATTCTTTATTTCAGTTCCGTACTAAATCGTACCTGTTTCGAATTGAAATAAAATTGTGTTTAATAAGGAATTTAATAATGGAAATCAAGACATTTAAAAATAACTTTCAGATTAATTCCTTTAATTCCATTAGACGAGCAGATAACGCTAGTCTGTAATTATCTCGAGTTAAACACATAGTTTCTTATTGGCTCGGCCGTGAAATCGGCAACATTGTACAGATGGAAACTCTTGCCAAGTAATTTATACTGTTGTCACTTGTCAGAGCTGTACAAGAGAAGTTTATTTATGGGAGTACCATTATCTAAAGACATTATTGGTCTTCTTGGGTACCTATTATATAGTATATAGGGTTAAATAGTTGTTTGAAACTACATGGTTTTGTTATGATTAGAGAAGTCACTGTTAGAAATTTGACCAAAATATTTTGTGTCTGAGTATGTTTTCCGGCTAAGATAGGAAGTGAAAAGTTTTTGGCGGAAA
This sequence comes from Acleris literana, assembly GCA_946894065.1. Lineage (NCBI taxonomy): Eukaryota > Metazoa > Arthropoda > Insecta > Lepidoptera > Tortricidae > Acleris > Acleris literana. The sequence goes on from OX335677.1 coordinate 8,888,469, forward strand.
TACCTTAAAAGATAACAATTAAAAAATACAATTACTAAACACTGAAAGTGTTTCTAAATAAAGATGTGTCAATAAAAACAAGTGTTTCAATATTCATATACGATACACCCATGATCCATTGAGTTTTGAAGGAAGCATTTACATAACCTGTGATGCTTTTAAATAGGATCACTCAGCATTTTTTATCAGTGCTATACATAAAAACTAACAGAGCATGCTTCGCGTTAATTTAATGTAGTGTCATTGACCGTGCGTCTCGCATCAGAATCGCTATAAAACTACTGAACCATGGAACAATCGCAGCATCTTTGTAACAGAGATTCCAGTTTAAAGGAAAAACTTAATTGCGATATCGATGTATACAGAGAAACCGAAACAAATACGTATCTGACGAAACTTGACCATAATTAGGGATCTAGTGAAAAATGATATAAGTCGACTTAACTCGTAATAAAAAAGGATATATGCATAAACGGAGTATAGTAGACTTTAACCCTTTTTCACTTGATCTTTTGAAGAATAAATTCCCTTTTTAATTTATGGGATTTGGTCTTGTTTCTTTTGTTTGAAGCCTTCGCCGATGTTGGGGATTCCCTACGGGAGAAATGCGCGACGGTACCGGTTTATCCGCTATGTATGAAAACGTACTCCCAAAGTATGTATCTTATTAATAGGTATATAGACTTTCAGTAAGCTTCGGTTGTATATAGCCTTTGAGGCGGTTAGTAATAATTTTTTGTGTGTATGTAAACTTTTAAAGGCAGGCAATATGCGCCAAAAACCATGTTTTTTTGACCTGTTAACTATAAACACGTGACGCCTATTGGGTCTGTATATTTAATTGAAGAGAGTTATTAGTTATTTTCTATATCTAAGTACACGAACTAAATCATGTCTATATTTTCAATAATAAAGTGTTAAATTACAATGGCCATGAACATTTAACTTATTTTCGCACTTACATAACAATTGATCATAAAATGTACTAACATGTATGTATATATGTAAACACTTTATAGTACAAACAAAAGAGCTAACAATTATAAAATAGACAAAAATATAACAGGGATGTACAAAGGCGAACTTATCCCTTTAAGGGATCTCTTCCAGTTAGCCTTTGAGCGATTGAGAAACAAACATGGCTTTCAGAAAGACGCACCATTTTAAAAATAACATTACTTTTAACCGTCACATTCGTAGAACAAGCCTTAGTATAAAGACCACGGCTGTAGGGTAAAAGCTAACGGAAGAGAGATCAAAATGATTGTTATAGTTGTACTTGTGCCTAATTATACCTAATGTCACTAACGTACAACACGGACCGCTAACTTTGGCTTTTATTCTACTTTGGTTTCGCTAAACGAAAATAGAATAGAGGCCATGCATTTATGTCGAAACATCAAAATGATGCTGGCGTGACTAAAATTTTATATATTTATAACCAACGCGTTCTAATGATTTTGTTCTAATTACGAGTATGTAACTCGCGTAAGCCGAAACTATCGCCTAAGATATCTGTATGGAAGTAAAAATAAGACCTTATTTTATCGTTATACATTTTAAGTTTTTAGATTTAAATAAGCACTTTTAAACATCCCGGCTGTCCCCATTTTAAAACCGGAAATAGCGTGAAACCGCGACGTTCCGAAAGGTCAGGGAACTCAATTAACTCGACCCGGCCTAATAGCATGAAATACTCCGGTAAAAAAAAACACCTGCCTCCTAAAAAGTAACAATAGTATTAGAAGTTAACTTTGTAAGCTGCAGATTAAATTCCAGACATGTCCAGACGCGTACAGCCAACTTAATCGATTCCTGTGCCAATAACTAAGGACGAATATGCCAAAGTTACGCAATGAGTCTCTTGCAATTCGCGTCACTAAGTCACTTTGTCGTAGTTACGTTCCGTTCGTTCGTTACCTGGGGCTCTATTCTGCTCGGGAAAACCATATTGCTCTTGACGTGTTATCGTATTGTTTTGAACTCGGCCGCCATTACTGTAAAGTTAATAAGAGCCACCATAACGTTGACATAACGATAACATGTCAAAAGACATTACGATAATATCGTTTTACTGAATTTCTATGTATTCGCCAAACGAATAAAAAATGTCCTGTAGTAGGTCAGGAATGAAATAGGTTGACTGTGCAATTACCTAAGCTATGAATTGTATTCAGCTAGATAGTTACATTTGGAGTAAAAGCTGACCGCTTTAATTATATATATGTCGCACTAATAGATCTTATGGTTAGACATGGCATTCGTGCGAGTGAGTGACATGATTGGTAAACAATTACCACTATCCCATGAACACGACATCAACAAACATTCTGCCCCGGTGACTCGTGGTCCAATTTCAGGTGACGACAGGTGACAGGTGACGATTCGGTATAGCCGTGCGGCAAGCCCTTATATTTGGTACGCCCAATTATTGCACACTCAACGAGTTGGAAATGTTCACCAATTTCCACCTGTCACCCTTTCGTTGTCACGTTTGTAAAATAAGGAGCCTGGCATGTTTAAATTACATACAAATGGCAGTGGCGGCGGCGGTGTTAAGGGGCGATTATAGGGTAGCTTTAACATTTCAACCACCCCTGCTCAAGGTGGTTTCAGAGCTAATAACTTTTAAGCGGTCTAACAAAAAACCGCATTTTAATCCGTCTTAAGGTGCAGTCGTCGCGGTCGCCATCATCAGAATTATACGTTTAAGGTACAATTCCGACCGTAGCGATCGCGACCAGAACGACCAACGCTGTGGTGTACTGTACGGACCAGTCTCTTGCTTTGGCTAGCGCTCCATACAAATTCACACCAAATAGAGCTCTTACTGTAAGTTGCTAATGCAAAAAACGTCTATAATGCGTTAGCGTTTTTCCTATAAATAATACGGAAGCAAACGCGTTCGAGACGGTTTGCCGCATGCATAGCAACTTACGTTACCTACACTCAAGGCTTTGTGTGTCGCGTCGCGCAACTTGTAAGACTTGACAAGATGCAAACGCTGCAAACGTTTCTGTTTTCTATCGACACGAAATGTAGAGTTCAACCCTATACATTTTGTCGATACTAAGACGCCAACTCAGCGTTATATCTTAACTAGGCTTCCGTGTCGCCAACATCAGAATCATACACCTTTATAGTTCCGGGACTGCGATGCCACATACAGAAAACAAGAGTCGAAGTCAAAGGAGAGAACTCCTTTTTTTTCAATGTTAAAAATAGGTCACAGAAAGCTGAAAATATTATATAGTAATTATGAGCTCTAGATAAGATAAGATTAGCTTTCCAATCCATATTGATCTAGCCAACAGTGCGGACAGGCGGGTGGTACGGTCCGATGGCTCCGATAGTTCTGAGCGATGGGGTTTGTGTACCGCGTTGCAATATACTAAAATTAACCAATAATCACGGTTTTGGACGCATCCGAAGTTACACAGTTTCGTAGTAATTAAAAATATGATTTGAACGGAAGTAAAGTACGTTATGATCATTATAAGTACATTCAAATCCCGGAAACTCATTCCAAACCAACCTTATTTGTAAAAACGATTATCAAACAATTTATTTCAACCAATATTTTTAAACCAATTCGCAACTGTTTTCCAGGATAACCTTTTTTTAAATTTAAACGTCACTGGATCCATTTTAAAACTGAAACGTATAAAATTAGACGTGTTATAATTTGACATTTGGAAACGTCAATCGAAGACCTTCTAGATTAAAACTAGATTAAAGACTCACAGTTCCATAGATAATTACACAACTGAACTAAGTTTTGAATAAATATACCTTAATCTTTTTGCTAGAAGTGGCCCCTCCAAATAAAACAGTTTTTTTCTGCCGCCCAACGCTTTTCTCAAAATAGATTTTACCTTCTCTTAGTGTATAGTTAAATTACATAACAAGTTAACATGTGTTTTTGAAACGAATTTTTTAATGAAGTTTTTATTCAACGCGGTTTCGTTTTAAAAATAGAATGAAGTTGGATTATTAAGTTCGGTTCAACGGGTAAATTAAATATTCGTTTTAAGTTTTAAATATTTCTTTAAGTTGTTTTACAACTCGAAAGCTCAAGTGGAAGGTTGAAGTGACAACTCGTGGGCTTGAACAGAGAGCTTAATAACAACTCTAAACTTAAGTTTGTACTCGAGCACATCTCAAGAGCTATGTTTGAGCCTACACTTTTCGTAATCTCAATGTTTATCGGAAAGGTGTTCTAAAAAACTAGTTTAACAATAAATCTGAATAACAATGGCGCGATAAGTTTGGGTCGGCTTGAATTCACAATGTTTCTAACAATAAGGATTTGATGGGATGGCCACTGTGGTCATGGCTTATATTTTATATTTCTGATCGTTTTCTACATCGATATGCTTTGTCTTAATTCATGTTTTTTTTAAAGTCATGGAACTATTGGAGTAGGCAAACTAGCTGCTGTAATACGAAATAAGGCGGCTAACCTGCATAGTAATAGTAAAATCATTTTAAATGTATTATCAATCTATTATATAAAATGCTAAGCTGATTGTTGATATATCAACGCACAGCCCAGACCGCTGGACCTAGAGACTTGAAATTTTGCACATAGATACCTTATATAGTGTAGAGATCCACTAAGAAAGGATTTTTGGAACTTCCACCCCTAAGGGGGTAAAATAGGGGAAAAACGTTTGTATGAAAGTCCGTCAGTTTTGAAGTTAGACGCTTCAAATTTTGCGTTTAGGTTGGCGATTGAATTTCAACTTATACGTGTCTCAGCGTTTATGATAATTTCAACCCCGAAGGGATGAAAAGGGGTAAAACGGATTGTTAATATATCAACGCACAGCCCAAACCTTAGGACCTAGAGACTTGACATTTTGCACATAGATACCTTATATAGTGTAAAGATCCACTAAGGAAGGATTTTTGGAAATTCCACCCCTAAGGGGATGAACATTTGTATGAAAGTCCGTCAGTTTTAGTTTAAGTTAGACTATTCAAATTTTGTGTTTAGGTTGAAAATTGAAAATTAATTTATACGTGTTTCAGCGTTTTTGATAATTTCATCCCCGAAGGGATGGAAAGGGGTAAAACTGAATGACTGATCGATCAACGCACAGCCTAAACCGCTGGACCTAGGGACTAGCAATTTGAAGGGAATATTCCTTGGGTACCCTAAGGGTACACTAAGAAAGGATTTTTGGAAATTCATCCCCTAAAGGGTTCAAATAGGGGGTAGAAATTTGTATACGAGATAAGTTATTTTTAAAATAAGCAATTTGGAAATTGGTATTTAGGCTACTGATAATAAATAAAAAATACTTCTTTCAGCGATTTAGAAAAAACTACCCCTTAGGGGGTTAAAAGGGAGTTTTAGTTTGTTCCTCCTTCACGCTGCAATGGCGCTGGATGGATTTGGATGAAATTTAGAATGGAGATAGCTTATACCCTGGATTAACACATAGGAAAATCCTATTCCGGAAAATTTAAAGTTTCCCGAGGGAATAACGACAACATCTTTGTGTTTTTTGAAAAAGTCATCATGGGTGTCGTTTTCTTAGGTTGCGTTGACGCAGATTTCGAAAATGATATCAAATTTGGGATTTAAAATGGCCGCCATGATGTTTATTGAAAAAGTCGTCATTGGTATCATTTTCTTACATTTTGGGGACGCAGATTATGAAAATGATGTCAAATTTAGAATTCAAGCTGGCGGCAATGATTTTTTTTTTTAAAGTTGTCACGGGTAACATTTTCTTAGTTTTTGGGGACGCAAATAATTATTAATATAGAATAAGATTAGTAATTATTTGACAAAATTGCGCAATTGAATAATTTATTTCTCCCATGGCTTTTGCCATCCAGTGTGACAACATGAGACAGGCTTTGTACCTACATTCAGTTTTGTTAGTCTATATCAAAAGGAGCGGTGTCAGATTGAAGTTGTCAGTGTTGACATATCCAGATTTCACGGCGTATTAATTCTACGGCTGTTATTTAATATTAGGGCGGTTATTATGATCACTTGAAAATAATTACGGACAGGCATTTAATTTTTCGGCGAATTGGTCGGTTATTTAATTCTAAAATGTAATTTCAAACAATACTCAAGTGGTAAAAAAACTATACATCGATAGGTATACATAATATTGCTGTACAAAGAAAATCCATACTAACATTATAAACGTGAAAGTAATTATGTCTGTCGTCTGTCTGTTTGTTATGCATTCAAGGATAAACCGCGGAACTGAATTAGATTAAATTTGTATCTCAAAAATCACCCCTAAGGGGGTGAGATTTGGGATGGTAGTTTGTATGACAATTTGGTCATTTATGTTAATTTTTTTAGTTGGAAACGTGGTAATTCGTGTTTAAGCTACTGTTTAATACTGTTTAACATAAAAAAAAACTTTCATTGATTTCCGTAAAACTCCCCCTCAGGCGATAAATGGAGAGTAGAAACTTGTATGGGAGATAACGAAATGGCTACATTAGGAAATTGATATTTAGGCTACTGTTTATAAATAAAATATACTGCTTTCAGCGATTTAGAAAAAACTACCCCTAAGGGGTAAAACGGGGATTTAGTTAGTTACTCCTTAACGCTGCAACGGCTAGATGGATTAGGATGAAATTTAAAATGGAGGTAGCACCCTGGATTAACACATAGAAAAATCCCATCCCGGAAAATTTAAAGGTTCCCGAGGGAATAACGACATTGTTTGGTGTTTTTTGAAAAAGTCATCATGGGTGTCATTTTCTTAGGTTGCGTTGACGCAGATTTCGAAAATGATATCAAATTTGGAATTCAAAATGGCCGTCATGATGTTTATTGAAAAAGTCGTTCGCCACGGATGATGTTAGGGAGTTCCGCCATTTATAATGATAGATACCTACATTATAATTAGTATTAAGACTCATAATATAATATATGTAATATTGAACTATGATGGATATTTTAAGAGCAACCAAACTATCATGGGAGGGATGGTGCTTTGAGACAGCGAATTTAGAAAGATTCTCATCTACCGGTGATAACCAGGGGCACACCAGCCGATAAAATAAATGCATTTCGGCATCTACGATATGAGTATATAATTATATAAAAAATTAAACTAAACTACAAATATGCCAGGAACTACGAGTACACCATGATACACAGTCGGGGCAATATATCCGGCAGCTCTACTAAAAATTGTCAAAGATCGTATGGCGAGAGATAGTAACGATTTGAATACATTAAACCGCGAATTCTGTAATATTGTACAAAACACAGATGATCTAAAAAATAACGTGTACCCCGATCTAAAAAACAATATAAAGAATAGATAATGTTTGTGCGAGAGGGCGATATTACCACCGAGAAACGAAATCGTCGGGCGGATAAATATAAAAATATGTCTCACGTAAAAGGCGATGTTGTGGAGTATCTCTTGGTAAACAATGTCATAGACACAGAGCAAGTCACGTCCTACCGTTAGAGTTCCTGAACTCTTCCGAGGTATCGGGAGTGCCCTCCCGTAAGAGTTAATGGTTAAAGTTGGTGTCCCGGTAAATTTCGAGCTCAATATTACATGTGTTTGAAAGATCATTCTTGCCAGGGAGGACGTCAAACTATAGAATTATTTATAACTATTAATTTATTTAACTGCGATAAACGAGTTCTACGCGGACGAAGTCGCGGGCAAAAGCTAGTAGAGTATAGAATGCTTCGACCACAACATTGCAGTTAGCCTGACCTGATGGTAGGTAAGTGAACTTCTTACGATGTAATACCGCGTAACTAACAATTTCAATGAGTTGCAAAATGTACCTTACTGATTACGGGCTAACGTATACTTTGCACGTTATTTTACTTGCTAGTTACGCGGAATTGCCGTATCACCGACGATATGACAATATCAACACTGCAAATCATAATAATAATAATCAGCAAGTACCTTGACTTGGCTCACGAGGTGACCGCCATGTGGGATGTCGACTCGACGATCATTGTCCCGATCGTTGTGTCGGCAAACGGTCTTATAGCGAAGAGTCTCGACATACACCTCAAGAGACTCTCGCTAGATGGCTGGATCAGGGGCCAGATACAGAAGGCACGGCACGCATTGTGAGGAAGTTCCTCTCTCTGCAGCCCTAACCACCGGTAGCTTGAGCCCTGCCCCGCTGCCGGTGGCACTCGTAGATTAGGTTTTTTATAATGTTTATTTTTTGTATTAGTATTGTTATTATACTTTTATATTTGAATATTTGTTAAAAAAACCTCATTTACAGAAAATTAAATAAATATCTAAAATAATAATAATATCAAGGGACGATGTCACACAAATTGACCTAGCCCCAAACTAAGCTCTAGGCTTGTACTATAGGTACTGGTACTAGACAACGATATAAATACTTACATTGAGAAATAAATACTTAAATACAAATGCGTTGCCAACCCAAAGAACTTATATGGAAATTGATGTATAGCCTCTATGCTCATTTCAACGGTGGTTACCCCCGCACCGGAACACGACTATGCGGATGCTGCTTGGCGGCAGGTTTAAGAGTAAAATAGTGGTAGGAATCCAGACGGATTTTGCACAAGGCCCTTCCAGCACTAAACCAAAAACAACTATGGGCAGCGGTGATCACTTGTTGTGCATAAAAAAAACTAAGAACGTGAACGGCAGGACGATACGTAGCTACACAAAAAATGACCGTTTGCAATTTGTTGTTGACAATATACATGTTACCTACAATAGAGGACTAGCCTAGGCCCAGGCCTATACCGCCCAGGTCAAGCAGGTTAGTCGTTCAAGGCCTTATAGTCCAGGAAATATGTTTTAAGCTACCGTTAAATAAATTGCAGCGTAATTAACTCTATGGGCCGATCATTATAATCTGGATTATATATTTACTTTATATAGATCTTAGCTGTTCTGTGTACCTACTATATACTACTAAGTGTGTGTAATTAATTATAGTTTTTTTTATTTGCCTGTCTGATAGTTTTGTTGGAACAGCACGTAAAAACTACTAGAGCTATTTTGTTGAAACTGTTTTGGTCGGCCTACGGGCCTTCTCGCCTGCAAAAGCTATATATTAGCTATATCATATTATATTACTAATAAGTAATACAGTATTATTATATGGAGGTTGTTTATGATTATGCTCCACAGGGGAACAAAGGCCTGCCTCACTGTTTTAGAATTTACACGAATCTATTGTATTATTTTACAGTATTTTGCTGTAAATTATACCTAAAACAAGAAACCAGCCAAGTGGCCGGCTTTCGCGCACCGAGGGTCCGTACCGCTTACACTTGGCCGGTTTTTATAATTTGTAGTTTTTCTTTAAGGGTTGCTCGTTAATCACACAAAATTTGACGCTTGTATATTTACCGACATCTCTTGGTACGGAACGATATTAATGCACAGGTTTGTGTATACGAAAAATAACAAATATCACGAGACGTAATGAAATGTTACCACAAAGTAAAGAATTTCAAACGTCGTCCAAAACATAATTCAACTGTTCAACTCTTTTAAAAAACAACAAGATCATAGATTCAATTTAATCTTAACAAACGCAACATAAGATATCTACTTAGGTTTAGGTATACAAACCTTTTCCTGTTTGTATGTAGGTATAAAGTTACCTAGTGTTTTTACTTCAGTGTAGATTAGAAGATTAACAGCGTAAAAACTATGTAAGCTTAAACAAACTCGTGTTAGAGTCTCGTGATTTCAGAACAAAGAAACTTCGTTGGGCTATTTCGCACTCAGAACTGTATAAATGACTTGAGCATAAATAAAGTCATTGTTAAGGCTTCGTATTCCTAAGTAACTTATGGGCTTAAGGCTTAACTTTTAGAATCGTATTACACAACCACGCTTATCCATATCCAATTACTTACTTTTAGTGCCTTTAAAACTCCTGGTTTGGCTTCATGAAAGGTTTCCTTTCGGTCAAAGTTCACGGTTCACTATAATAAAAACGCACAAAAATAACACTATTCGACACTGGCCACTAACAAAAGAAACTATTAAATAAAAAGTCAATTTAAAAATAAACTTTAGTCATAAATTTCAAATGTTTTCACGTGGAACAAGTGTTTCAAAAAAGGAACGTGTTGTTCAATTTTGAAAATGGCTGTTGGTTTGTCGTTGCGCGGGGCAGCGCTAAACGGATGTGCGCAGGGAGCCGGCCGGCCGACTGTTGCGCTCGCCGTGCGCGGCTAGGGCTGCGGTACTGCTCGATTGTTTGCTTTGTCGATGACGTTAATGTTGGTAGGGTCGCTCGTGACTAGTCGCGTTCAAGCAATGGGCTAGATTCTGCTTTGCGTAAGCTTTAGGTACTTTGAATGGACGGTATCTGTACCGCAGTTGTTTGTGCCATTTCTCACATTGAAGAATTTTTAAACAAAATACCGCTAAAATTAAAAGCATAGGTACTTATTACGTACTGAGGCCTTAGACAAGAACTGGACAATATAGTGTTTCCATACATACATACATCCAAGACGCATAACGCTAACGTAAAAAGTGTCATAATGTATGGAATTGATAGGTAAGTTCTCGACGCGACTAAAGAATTAAATAATGAGAAATGAAAAGAAGTTTAGAGGTAGTGTAATTTCTTAGAAGTAAAGAACGTGCATGAGCGAGGACTAAGCTGTTATCTAGTCAATATTAGCGTACACTTTGTTATTGTTTAATGTGTAAACAGAACGTGCACAACTAGCTTTGCCGAGGAATGATTCATCACATCATTCATCAACCAAGCATATAGGACATATAGGACGTATCATGTAATACAGACTCACCAGAAAGGTATATTTATCGATAGTTTTATCGACAGTCGGGACTAACATGACTCACTCGCACACCGCCAACAACAAATAGTACCCTAGGACCAAAATGACGTAAGCGACCGGTAACGACTCTACAAAAACTCTGCTCCGCCGAGAGCCAAACATCACCACAAAAACCAAGCGCCTGGCGTTTACGACTGTTTCAAGTTTGGGCAACAACGAACAATGAACTTGCACTGGCGAACTAGACCAAACAGCGAAGTTAAAGAAGTTTTGTATATGGAACACGTTCTGGTTTGGAAACCATAGTGGTTCTTTTGTCTGTGGGCACACGTAGGAGGCGACACCCACACAAGCAAAGCGCAAGTAAAGTGGTAACTGTACCTTAACTCGGCTCATACCGTGACGCTCGTTATTATGTCGCAAAAAATACTATATTAAATTTTATTACGATCGTTTTTTGGGATTCATATAACCTTGCTTTAAGGTCGTGAAATCAAATTAGTTAACAAGCATCCAGTGTGTGATAAAAACTATAAAAAGCCTTTTAACTACGATGAGAAGAGGGTATTAATATAACCTACTCGTACTTTATTCTAAAACTACACACTAAAATAAGAATATAATTTAACCAGTCGCAATACAAAAGACTTCAACGTCACCCTAACATTACTTGTCTCTTTCTGGCTACATTAATTAAAAAGAGACGTGAAACCACAGGTTGCTTTTGAAATGGTTATGGTTGTGGTTTTGCTTTAATTTCCGGGGCGGAATGACGTATTTAATAGATACTTAAGACGGGAAATGTAGGGTTCTAAAATGCCGGGCATCCAATTTCCTACATAAAATGGACACGAAAAGGAGTTCGAGGCCCTGAATAAGTCAACTCATTCTATGCCAATAGACTTGATGGCAATGAATAATGCACTTTTAAGTTAAGCTCTATATTGCAGAAGGACATAATTATATCAATTTTCAGGGTTCGGTACCCACTAGGTGCCAGCGGGACCCTATTACTAAGTCTCCCCGTCGGTCTGTCTGTCAGCTGACTGTATCTCATAAACAGTAATAGGTAGACGGCTGAAGTTTTCAGTCTGTATTTCTCTTGCCCTTAGAACCTAACAGCAAATTATTTAAAAAATGAATGGGGCTTTATACAAAAACCGGTCAAGTGCGAGTCGGACTCACGCACCGACGGTTCCGTATTTAAGATCATAGGGTTGGAAAAAGCAAAAGAAAATACTTTGTTATGAACTTTATTATCTATGCATTAAGGCCCATTTTGACTAGCCTAAATTTTAATACAGATTTTTAAAGTTTCTTGATATTTTTTCCAAAACTGTAAAGTTTGACAACTTCATTTTATTTTTCCTGTAAAATTTAAGTAGTTATCTTTAAATCAGGATTTTTTCAGATTTTTTGGTCCATAAACTTCGGAGATAAGGGATATTTTTTTGTAAATTTTTGCGTATAAATCAAAAAGTAAGTCCCGAAAAATTATAAAAAAAATAGTTTCGAAATATGCAGACTGGCCCTTTCATATGACACCCCGTTTGCTATAATCAAATAACTTTCATTTTTCAACCCCCCATTCTAGACCCCTTAACAAATACTTAGAAAAATAATTTCATACTTCTTTTACTAAAAACAGATGCGGGCAAGCAAGTTATACAACTATGCCAAATTTCAAATTGATAGTTTCTATAGTTTCTGAGAAAAACTGCTGTGAAATACAGACAGACAGACAGATAAAAATATTACGATAAGGACGATATGCGATTAAGGCCCGATTTATCCAATCTCCAGATAATATTATCGGTAGGCCTAGCCTGCGAACGGTGCTCAAGTTTCTGTTTTCTACTCGTACAGACTCGAAACGTATGGAGGCATACGCAGTTGGGCAATCTGTCATCAGCTTAAGTCAATCCTATGCATTATGTCGATTTTCGAAAATAGCCAACTTAGCTTTATGCATCTTGACAAGGCCATCTGCCCGTAAAGTTATCACACTTGTTTTCTCTGATATATAAAAAGAGGAATAGAACTAGACTTTATCTGACAGATGCCGTTATCTGTAGATAGATAAATCAGCCCTAAGTATTACAGTCTTTAACTGCAAGTAGGATTTATTGCAAAAACCGGTTTTTCATTCGTATACTTGGTGCATGGACTACAAAATCACAAGGTATTATTTTACTTTACTTCAAATCTTATAATTGAATTTAAAACCAGTTTTCGTAATTAAAATGGGTTGTATAGAATACATAGGTATGTGAACCCGATGACATACAATAATATGGTTTTAAGAGCTGGTCTGATGATAATGGAGGAGGAAGGGTTCAACAACTCTCCTCAGAAATTAATGTAGATTGTGGACTCACCTAGTTTGAACTTGGTATATAGTTTGGCCTTGGTAAGCAGATGCTGATTTTGCAAAAAAAATACATTTGAAAACAAAAGATCGTCTCATTTTTTTTTTTAATTTAGTATGGTTGAGTATATAGAGAGTAAAAAAAAAACAATTTATTTTCCGAAATCAAGTAAAGCCGTAAACGCACTGAGAGCGAAGAAGCGCGGAGCGGCACGTTCCCATGGGAAAAACGTCTCCGTCACGCTTTGGAAACGCTTTTTAGTATGGGATCTACAGAGGCTACACTAAGCAGCTCACATAGCACAAGTTGTATTTTCTCGCTTGTCGCTCAGTGCGTCTCTAACTTTACTGACTAGATGGAAGGGGAGATCCGAGCGACAACCAAGTCGCGGGCAACTTGTGCTGGCCGCACAAGGATTTACGATGAGACTGATGATAAGCGAAACCAGGTGAACATAGAGTGGCTACATTAATACGCGAAAAACTAGCGTTGGCGTGACTTCACTGCGTAAAGCATACCTACGTCGTGATTTAAAGAGCGATTGAGACAATCCAGTATCCCAGTAAACCTTTTATTGTATAATCCATTATACTCCGTGGATGAATGGAACTGAAATTGTAAAATTATTATGGTATTGACATTTATTAGGCACTTGTCCCACCGCCGACGATGAGCGAGAAGCGAGTAGATCCAGCGATCATCTGTTAATATTTGTGTCTCTTTTATTGACACGCGATTTGTACCTTTTGTTCGACAAACTAGTGGAGAGAGTTCTCGCCGGCAGCAGTGTGAACAGCCAACGATGAACTATTATTAAAACGGGATCAATAGTCGATAGCTAATCGCTTCCTCGCCGGCGGTGGGACGAGTGCCTTAATCTTTGTACTTATATTGACATCGGATAAGTGACCAGCTTAAAAGATGAAGAATGTTTGTTGTTTTAATTATTGAATGTTATTTTTGTATTCTTTGATTATTAGTATTTATGTTGCCACGTGCTAGCCTAGTTGGTAGTGACCCTGCCTACGAAGCTAGCGGTCCTGGGTTCAAATCCCGGTAAGGGCAGATATTTGTGTGATGAGCACGAGTATTTGTTTCTGAGTCTTGGATGTTTTCTATGTATTTAAGTATTTATTTCTCTATTTATATCGTTGTCTGGTACCCATAGTACAAGCCTAGAGCTTAATTTGGGACAAGTTAAATTTTTGTGAGATCGTCCCTTGATATTTATTTATTATTTATTTATTATTATGTTGACGATTTGACATGCAATGCAATCTATATTGTAATAATACATTGATGAATAAATGAACTAAACTAAGGCCCACTTGCACGTAAATGTTAACCCTTTTTTTACGTGGGGAAATCCTCATGGATTCCCACGGCCCGGGGAAAAGCGGTGGGTTATGTCAGACTCCTGCTGACTGAAACCCCATGATATTTCTACTGTCCACAGACTGATGCTGAGTAAGTGAGTTGCTGGCATGTCTAGTCATGCACACAGCAGTGGTTACCCGCTTGGTAGGGCTTCGGCCTTGGTGTACATCTTAGAGGCGCGTTAGAGCACGCGCCGCGCCATCTCAAGCCTTAGAGGAGCGATGAACTTCCCCAAGACCACCGCTCAGGCAAAGTTATGCCTCCTGCGTCCTGGCCACTTGATCCACCAGGATGGAGAGTGGAGCAACCTGCATTGCCGCTTCCGGACTTTTGGGGGGTTGTTTGGCTGGTTTTAATGCCGGCCAATTTCATTTTCTTCTTGAAGGAGCACGCCTTGCTAACCGATATGTGGCCCACCTTTTTGTTCCCACTTGCAGCACAAACTGCTCATTGGGGCTCCGCAGATCATTGCGCCACCTTATGCCCAATTAGGCTACAGCGAAAGCACAACTGGCCGCAGTCAATTTCACTTGTGCACATCGCAGCCACGTGCCCTGTCTCCCAGCACCTAAAGCAGCGCAAGGGTCCGGGCTCTATTAATTTTACCGGAGCTATGATCCAAGGCAGCCTTAAAACGTAAATGTTAACACTAGGTTAACGTTTTAACAACAACAGGTTAAGTTGTTAAAATCGACAGTTCTTATATGAATCTGACATTCTTTAATTATTTTAACCTGGGGTTAAATTTACGTGCAAGCTGGTATAAACAATTTACAACGTAACCGTTAACATGAAAAAAAACTGGTATTGAAATGATCGCTCACAAAAACTGCGATCAGATGAAATATCGTGGTCAACTATATGCCTAATACCACAGAGTACTAATTTTGTTACGACTTCGATGGTAATGTTAATATCGATAATCGTTAGGTGTAGTCATTGCGCTCAACAAACATTATTAGAGTTTGGAATTCGAATATTCGAATATTCATATTATTCGAATATCCGACATAAATTAAATTCGAATACGTCAATGTTCCTTATTCGAATAATTCGGATATTTTGAATCGTAAAAAAAAGGATTTAAATAGTGACCTACTTTTAATAGAATGCTAGAATGAGCTTTTCGTCATACCTACTGACACATACAAGCAAGTAGTAAAACAGGAATGCAAATATGACATGACATGATATGAAGTTTCAAAACTAATTCCCGAAAAATAGGCTAAAAAATCGACTCAATGCATTCGAACCGGTGGAGCAGGCTGGATTCCGCGTGGCTTTAGTACCGTGGACCATATTCACACCGTCAGACAGCTTATTCAGAAGACCAATGAGCACCAATTACCTCTCTTTATGGCTTTAGTGGATTTTGAAAAGGCGTTTGATACTGTGGAAACATGAGCGATGTTGCAGGCTCTCCGGTGATATCACATTGACTACCGCTATATCGGTTTAATCAAAACTATATATAGGCATGCTACCAATAATAATAATAATAATAATAATACGTTTATTCACAGATCTTGCTTACAACTAAATACATATATTCTTCTGCCAAACCACAGGGTGGTTTGTTGGCAGACGAGGCTCCTTTACATTTATGTAAGCTAGGCTGGTATTAGCTTAAATGCGTAACTTAACTCTACCGCGTACGCAGCCGTATTTGGCAGTTATAGTTTACAACTCTATTGATAGCTATTAAAGTTCATTTTTAAACAATAACTTTTTATTTGTCATGAAGTAAGGGGTTAACTTTTGAATCTGAGCGTACAGTGTAAAAAATGTAATGTATTATAATGGTTGTATTTGACCTTTTATTTTATTTAATAGAAACTTACTTAATTTATTTTTAAAAGTTTGTTTTGTCATCCTTGTAGTCTTTAAATCCGACGGCAACTCGACTAAATATTTTCTACATCTCTGTCCAAAATAATTCGTAATACTAGGCACCAGTAATTTATTACTATCTCTGTTTCTTATTAACCTTTGATTGACCCTAGGTATTTTAAACTCATCATTACACATTTGTTCCAAAGCTAAGAATAACGTGACTTTTTCATGGACGGTTAAAACTTTACATTCCAAGAAGAGTTGTTCATAGGTAGTACTTCTACATTTAAATTTAGTTTTTTTGTCAACCATTAATTTCATGAATCTTATCTGTAATGCCTTTATTTTGTCTAGATACGTTTTAAATGTACGACCGTAGCTTGACAGCCCATACGATAAAAGTGAATCCACTAAAGCATAGTACACTGCATACATAGTAGCCCTATTTAAAACGAACTTCAGATGGTGGAATTTTGCAAGCACTGCTCTTAATTTATTGCATACGCCATTTACATGTAGCTGCCATGAGAACTTATAATCTATAAGCAAGCCCAAGTACTTGTATTGTTCCACCACCTGGAGCTCGACACATACGATGAATACGCCAGAGTGATACATCTCTCCAAAATTGTTTACCAACTTACTGGAAGACGTATTTAAAACCTTACATTGGACTGAAAAAGGTATTAAAATCGACGGAGAATATCTTTCTCATTTACGGTTCGCTGATGACGTTGTAATTTTTGCCGAGGCTCTGGCCGCTTTACAACTAATGATTTCATCCTTGGGTGTCGCATGCAGTTGCGATGGTCTCAACATGAACTTTTCCAAGACCAAAGTGATGACCAATAGACCGGTCGAGGATGCTGGGATAGTTGTTGACGACGTGCGGCTGGATAGTCTCGGAGTATATTATTATTTACTTGGGACAAGTCATCACCATGGAGAATGACTGGGAAACGGAGATTAAGCGACGGATCCAGCTTGGATGGGCCAGTTTTGGGAATATAAGCAACATCTTTAAGTCAGACAGGCCAATACACCTAAAGCGTCAAGCATTTAAACAATGCATACTACCGAAGCTGACCTTTGGGTCTGAAACCTGGGCAATCACCGACTTCGTTATTATGACGCTGACGCGTTATGAGGAAGCTGAAAGTTGCCCAATGGAGAGAGCGATGAAATAACTAATAATGTTTAATTTGACCAAGGAAAGAAGATTTTTTTTAAGTCAAGGAAATATCTGTATTTTTAAACATTGTAATATTTGATTGTACAACTTTAAATCATTAATTCGTTTTGTTTCAATAAATATTCAAATTATCCGAAATATTCGAATATTCGAATATCGTAAATGGAACTATTCATATTATTCGAATTTTAAAAACGATCGAATATTGCAACATTATGTTGTTCACGTCATATATACTATCTAAATATCGCAAGTTGTTTTAAATGCTTAATGTAGCTGTTAGCGTTAAGTATAATGCTGTTGTTTGGATCGCTTATACAGTGTGTCCCTGGATAAAGTGCACGAACGAATAGGGATGAAACTACATGCAATTAAACGAACACCAAAATAATGACAATAAAATGTTTTTTTTTTATCCTTCATTGCTGTGTGTGAATCCTATCGGAAAAAAGAAATAATAACACCATTTTTTTTTATTTTTTTTTTTCGGTGAAATTGCGTATAGTTTCATCTCTATTCGTTTGTGCACTTTATCCAGGGACAGACTGTATGTTACCTATCACGTGGCGGCTGAGTGTCACCTCGGCCTTAAAAGAAGGCAAATTAACAAAACATAACGTAACAAACATTCTGAAATAAAGAACAATTCTGAAAAAAAAGAACATTTTCCAGTGTCATTGTATTCGAAAGGATTGCCAAGATAATGGCAACAATCGTCAACGTATATGCCCGTTTCCGCACAAATCAAAACAAATATACCTACTCATGCGCATTACTCTAGACCGGCATAATGTTTAAGTGCAATCGGGAAGTCATAAAAAAACCAGATTGCCCGTATATGTAACGGTATGGTTGTAATATAAGTTATAGTTATATGTTAGTATATTTATCGTGTCTATTCTATCTAGTAGAGATCGTCTGATTTAAACCTGAACGCCCGCGCCCCTTCAGTAATGGACCTATGAAACATGCATCCACACGTGAGCGTAACACATTGAAAGGACGTTCATTTTAAGACTAAATCTCTAACATAGCCTAGAGCTTAGTTTGAGATTGGGACTAGTTAACTTTGTGAGAAATTTTCTTCTGATATTTATTTAAATTGTAAATGTACTTTTTTACGGCAAGGATAAGGCACGCGACCACTCAGGTCACCTGACAGAAAGTGGGATCTGAGAACCATAGACATTTGAAATTTCAAGACTACAATCTCAAAACTGCAATCCTAAGACTTCAAATGCGTTGCCAACCCTGAGGACTAAGATGGGATGCCTCTATGCTAGTAATTTCACCGGTTGTCTTATCCCCACACCGGAACACAGCAATGCGAACACTAATGCTTGGCGGTGGGTTAATGGATAAGATGGTGGTAGCTATGCTGAAGGACCCTGCACAAGGTCCTACCACCACTAATATTATTTTGTATGTTTAGGTCCTATGACCTTTCGGTTTCTGCCGGTTTTTTTCACCTCTCATACTACTCTAAAAGTCCATCCATACTTAGACGATCTTACATATTGTCTTATTAGTACCTGCTTATTTATTACCAACGGACACAGAAGCGTTATTAATAACTAGATGATTTAATTTTCAAAATTATTAAGAAGCTGTATCACATATAAAAAGTATTACATTAATCAATCACATTCTAAATCTATCTACACAAGGTTACCACGCAGTTCGACGAACAACTCCTACGCCAGAATAACTACCTATATTATCCAGTATATTATATTATATCCTTTTGGAATAAACGATCCAAAAAATATATACTCTTTGACTTGACACTTTAGTGCAACGTTTTTAATTCTGCTCTACCGAATCTTTTGTGTTGCAGTGTGTTTATGTCAAATAAACCTTATGAGATTGAGTTTGAAAAAAAAAAACCGGTCAAGTGCATGTCAGACTCCCCACCGAGGGTTCCGTACAAATTTCTATACATCATAAAAATAATTAAAAATCTGTTTAAGCTTGTGCCAATGAAGCCCTTTCACACGATACCCCACATGACACGGTTAACTCAATTCCAAAATTTGGATCACCGCCCTTCCTTACATAACGACCCTGATTGTTTTGAGACTTAATCAAAAATGTATAGTTTTTAGATTTAACCCTATACTTGTAGTAAGACTTGGGTATTACTTGCCAAATTTCATAGTTCTAGGTCAACGGAAAATACCCTATAAATTTTGATTCCCTTGAGAGAATCGAAATAGTATAAACGGTCGTATCTTTGACTGTTGATTTTTTTCATAGCTTCAAGGCACTGACAGGCAAGACCTGAGTATATGGTTCTGATTTCAACTCGATACTTCCTCGAGTTCCTGAGACAAAGGGTCTTGACAGACAGACGGACTTACAGAGGAACGGATGGACTGCCGAAAAAACGTGATCCTATAAGGGTTCCGTTTTTTCCTTTTGAGGCACGGAACCCTAAAAAAAGTGTACGTTATAAAACTAAAATAATAAAAATAAAAATTAGGGTAGGTAAAATTGTAAACTTGGGGAATAAAGACCCTTTAGTATTCTGCCCTCCTAAACAAAAATGCAATAACTAAATAAAATAGCCAAAGCAGATTCAACTCTCTTATGTTTGTAACTAGGTTGCAATTTCTACAGATGTTTTGTCTGAGATATCGCCATTATGCTTAGTAGGGCAGTATTAAGCGTTGTTTATATGTCAGCTAGATAAAACAAAAATACATTATAATAAATGTTATGCTGAATCGACTCAAAATAATAAATAGATCCATAGTTACAAATAATATAATACCTTTGTACCTACTCAATACTCAACTGTTTATTACTATTACATTACTAACATTACACAGTGTTAGTTTACAGGTTGTTAAGTAATAAGTATGTTGTCTGTAACTAGCTGTGTATGTAATAAAGTTAAGTATAGTTTTTTGTCCATATATAACCATATCCTTATAATCATTACCTATTTCTGTTTTTCACTTCCATTATAATACAGCAATAGCAACTTCAATGACTATAGCGCCACCTAGCGAAAACGTCTGTAACTACTGCAACGCGCAGCGAACACAGATCAACGTTGGTACGGGCTTCTGATTCTTTTCACAAGATGGCAATATAATTAATTCGTGATACACTAGGTACTTATGTAATTAGTGAAATACGTTTATTAAGTATTATTTAATAGGTTTATTAATGATAACCATACTTGAAACAACAACAATTCTGCCCTACTAAGCATAATGGCGTTATCTCAAACAAAACATCTGTAGAAATTGCAACCTAGTTACAAACAGAAGAGAGTTGAATCTGCTTTGGCTATTGAATTTAGTTATTGCATTTTTGCTTAGGAGGGCAGAATTGGTAACGAGTGATTATTTACCTACCACATAGAAGAGGCCAATTTAGTTCCAACAATTATTCATAGATGGCACTAGTGACAGTAGCGTTGTAGTAATGAACGATCCTCGGAGTTTTACGTTACTTTATTATAATGTACACAGAGAGAGGTGTTTATCGAGTTTTTTTATGAGAATAAGATTCCCTTCCTCATTTAAATTGGCATTGTGCGTACGCAGTTAGGTCAGACACGAAAAACCGTTAACCTAAATGAAGGCAGTCAACATCGATAAATGCAGAACAATGATCTCTTTCTATTTAGGAACGCGAATTGTAAGCTAAGTTATATAACTAAGACATCTTTATTCTTCATTCGTCTTTAATAACTTCATTAAAATTACCAATAGACCTATTTTAAAATGATGCTGTTATCGTTTGCAGTTCTTTAACATATTCGGTTCGGGGTTGGTGATACGCGTCATCACGCGATTCGAGAAAAAATGCATCTGCTATTGTCTGTTGGCGGGAAGGAATGTGTCAAGGTTGCCAGAATGCCAGCCCACAAAAGTGCTGGTAAAGTCAGACGGACACCTAATTATACAGATCAATCCCACTTTATACCTACCTGAACTACTCACCGGTATCTATGAAATTAAAGCACCCTGAAGACACTCTAGCTCTTAAAGTATAACATCTCTTAATAATCTATGCACGTAAGATACCTACGTTGGAATTATACATAAACGAATTGAACAGGTAGTCAGGTACGTATACCTGTACACGTATACTATTATTGATACAAGTTGCGTCTACGGCGCATTGTCTTGTCTCTAAAGACTGGAAAGGAAACCAGTGTAAGGTTTGCGAGGCAAAACTTGACAAGTTATGTAACAGGTATTATGCAGAGTAGTACTTGATGCGAGCGGTTAACTACTTTCCGGTTTGCATAGTGTTTGAGAGGAAAATTGTAGCAAGGAAAATGGATTCAAATTGAGATCATTTGATGCAGAGATTAGATGCTTTATTACTAGTCAGAAGCAGACGCTGTCCTTGTAGAGAACAACTGCGCAAGTAAAACCGAGTGATACTACTGCAACTAGAAATAAAAGGTTTTAATGCAGCCAAGGTGATATATGACAGTAATGACAGTAATGACAAGAGATTGAGATTCCAAGTGTTGCCATTTATTTTGCAAAAATTTGGTTCTATTCAAAAAAAATGAATGTTATAGGTTTATTTATTTATTAAATCTTTATTGCACAAATATAAGTATATATACCTATGGTGGGCCTAATTCCTAATGCTTGTTTAAGTTTAAAACTAAGAGTTCATTATGTTTACGTTAGATTAAAAACTAACATATCCTTTAAGCTGGACCGGGTATTTGGCCTTCACCACGTATTTATCGATGAACATAAATTGACTTTTGCGAACTTACCAGTAAAAATTAGTAATCCAAAAAATAATTGGACAGGCTAGCTCTCAGCAGATAAAACAATACCTGGAGACCAATATACCTCTTATAATTGGTCCGTTTTGGTTAATGTTACTGTTTTGGCTACACGTTAACACTGTTTTTGGCTTTAACACATTCACTAGATACTAACTACCAAAAAGGAATTTTGCATAAATTAGAGCACGTAAAAGTGCAAAAGTCATCTACGTATTTTAATTAGCCAGATTTAGCAACATGTATCTAGAAAATGATTTCCGAAATAGTATCCCATTGATTATCATTACCTCTACCTATATAACACGAATCACGGCAAAAATATAAAATGTATTAAACAATTGATGCAGGTAATCAAGAAAGAAAACCATAGTCATCATCGTAGTTGTGTTTGGCCTTAATCCCAATAATTGATCAATAATTATCAACATAAGACACGGCAAAAAAATCAACCACCGACTGCACCATAGGTACATGCCATGTTTTTCATTTATGCAACTATTTGAAGCAATTACTCATAAGAAAACTTTAATCATCGTCGTTGTAATTCTGGGTTAATTAAATAGTTGATAAATTATTATCTGCTAAGAACTCAGAAAACTTTTTTATTTAAAAAAACAATCTGGCAAGTTAATACGAACTAAAATATGTGTTAGCTAAATGGTTAACTTATTGCAGAACAGTAAAGGGATGAACATTTTGCGGTTATACGACTATTACTGCCCGCTAACTAGTCATCTTGAGTTATGATGCCATCAATAGCAAAAGCCATATTGCAGCCGTGACCTCTTTCGCAGAAGCCTATTAACCAGCATCCTCAAGTCATTATCTTTAAACTGTAGTAGCTTGCTTAATCCATGGATAATTGGTTTGCCATAAAGAGCTCGGTTTATTGAATAATGATAGTTCTGGAAATTCGATCGATCTACAAGATTTCTCAAAATTAAATATCAAACAGTGTATTGTGTTAATAAAATCCAATGTTGTTCCAGAATATTTTCAAGACACCGCAAGGCCTAAACCACAAATATCAATTTGGAATTCACCTTTTGTAAGTACATAACCAAACATAACAGTATGTTTATCTTATTAATCCCCATCGGCTGATTATCGCTCCCACACTCGGCCTCATATATGACAGCAAATTCTGTACTGCTCTCCGAAAGAAAAAGGTTGTATAAAAGTATGAAGTCTTTATACGTACCTACCTATACAGCATCTGCTTTGGATGGTAATGTAGTTAGTCATTTCAAGAGAATAGAAAGGTTTATGCGGAAAATTACCACCGTAAATCGCAGGTTTCCTTTTGTTTATGTCAAGCAGAAATCTAACCTGGGTTTGCTGGCGTCCTGCGTCGTCGGGCTGAGGCTCTTCTGACCACAGTGGAAACTAAAGAGTCCATTTCACTCCCCGAATCCCACCGGGACCTGTTTATCACCGACTTTAACACTCGCGCATCGTCCTCAGTGTCTCTATCACTGCTGGTAGGAGGGATGTTGGACTCGTCACTCTCAGGCACCGGGGCCTTCACTTCACGGTTAAACACTCCGATCATAGTCACATCCTGTATGTCATCGTCACAAGTGAAGGGATGTGTCAAAGTCCTCCGGATGTTGCTCTTTCGATGTTTCACCTTCGCCCCTTCGGAGAGGGACCGCCGGTTATCGGGTTTGGCGTCACGCACGCTTTTCAGGTCTGACGGTGACAGAGATTTCTTTCTGGAGTTCCGGCGCTTGTTGCTGCGTCTCTGTCTGCTTGACTCTCTTGCAGTCTGCATTTTGGTTTCATTTGTGTCTGCAAGAGAAGTATGGACTAAGTAAGATTTTAAAAGTAAATTGCACCGAAATTTATCCGACGATTCCTGTAATAAATTTTCAGTAAGTAATCACAGAAAGGTTTTATAATATCTTTTGTAACTTTGCTTTTACATAAGACCTTATTATAGGGCGTTTGACGCCGAACCATAATGAGATGACACGGCAAAATCGAGTATGTAGGTATTATGGATATGAGCTCAGGTGGTTCGCTGGCTGCGTAATTAGTAACCAAATTTAATTCTGATCTCTCGTGCTTGACTGGTGAACCTTGTCCAGTTAATTTATTCTGGTTGTATTTAGTAAAATACAACCAGAATAACTTAATGATAATTAGTGATATTTTATTTAAACTTATGCTTAAAATAAGAACTCATAAATATGTTGAGATTTAGTGATTTTTCATAGAAAACCAAAACATGTTTTTTAACCCAGTCGAATAAATTGAATCAATAGCGGGTAAATGTTAAAAACAAATTGATTTTCTTTCTAGTCTCAAAGAATGAATAAAGTTATTTCATAGCAGGATCTAAGATTAATATTGCAGCAAAATACCTTCCAAGAAACCGCAACCACAAACCGAAGATTTTTTAAATTATACACACTGCATAGGCATCGCCATTCCACAAAACAAACAAAACGTCACTAGATGTTATCTGTGTAAATTTAAAAAGTAATCATAGATAAGAAACTTTACAAAGTTTTTAATAGAGGCGCGAACGCGACTTTCTTTCAGGAGCGCGAGGCGATGACTGTTCGTTCAGGCTCGACAGAGGCGTTGGTGCATGCACGTGAGTTAATTGTTTCAAAAATTAAAAGTTTAAGGTTGAGTCTCAATGTCGCGGCGATACGTCCGCAGCCTACGCTCCGGCGTGTCAACTGAACTGGCTCTATTCAAACGGCTGACATTTCTCGTTTGGTACAACTCAGAAACGACTTTAGGAAATGAAGCACTACGTTTTCAATTCGCAAGGCGTCATGACATCTTTATTTGATACAGAAAGAAACTACGTAAGAAGTAGCGTTTTAAAACCGTACGGAGTTCTTCTAAATAATTGCCTTACTGACCACCACAATACATCAATTAAAAAACATCAAATAAATAACAAACTGTTAACTTAAATTGCCATTTGTTGTTTATGAATTCTATTGGTGCCGAGTAATTTTTCAAATTAGTTATGGCAACTTTTAAAACAGATCTCAGAAAGAACAAATAAAAGAACAATTTATTTTGTTACGTTAGGCTGTTACTAAAATATTAGCAGTTATGCAAGCTATAGCAAATCAATTAGATGAATAGGTACTGTAATCTAATCACGATGCTTATCAAGTGCACTGAATCGTGAACCTTCGCTCGCACGGTTTTTGCCCACTTTTTCTTATTGCTGGAGATGATATTAATAAACTGGCTTTTAAAAATGTTCGCATTAATATGCGGTAGAAAAACCATAAGCAAAAGTTGAGAAAACTTTAATCTGAATCACTTGGTCTTGGTACCTTCTCGAGGAATAGGATTTAAATACTATTAGCGATCGGTGTTTGTGTAGTTGTAAGCCCATCACAACAATAATTCAAAACAAACTTGATGCTCAAGCGTCGCAGTGCTCGTGTAATACCAAATTTTGGTCGCGATCGTCATCTATTTAAAGATCTACACATAAACACAATGCTGAAGCGACTCTGCTATAGATCAGGGCGTCTATTCTTCTGGTTAAAACAATATTCCTTATATCGTATTGTTTTTAAATCGGCCGCCGTTACTGTCAAGTTAGTAATGAGCTATCGTAACGTTAACAATACGCTAACATGTTTTAACCCTGTAGAAAAGACGCCCTGAATTGTAGCTCCATAGTAAATTTAATTATCTTGCGAGTTGTCTAGCGTCAAAGGTGTTGCCAGCCCTGACTCGGCTCGGCAGACAGTTATGATAGGTGATAACTATGGCAAGTTCACCTTCCCATAATCACGTGATAGGTTCCCATGGCGAGACAATGTCTAGAGTTACTCTACAGTTAGCCGTGTGTGCTTACAAGCGCAGGAGCAGAGTAGACAGTACGGTCACTGACTTTAACTGTGGAGCCACTATAGAACTCTGTGGCAGGGCAATGATTAATGTTGACATAATTCCTCGATGGTACTTTACACACCTTCATTGTTGATTAGTCACCATAGAACTGATACTGTATTCATATTACAAGAAAAAAGTTACGTTAAATTAATAGGTGACTTTATATGTCAAGTCTATGTGATGCCATTAATACTAATCTCTTAAGTCCCAGATAGACGTGCGAGTAAGTACGCGTACTTAAAGCTCGACGACCTTTTTTGCCTGTGTTTACCTTTAGAAGTTCGCGTACTTAGGGCGACACACACGGGCGAGTAAGGTAACCGAGCCATAAGTATGGCGTACTTACTCGCACGTCTATCTGGGACTTTAGGCGAGCCCATTTTGTATGAGACTCATAGAACTGGGCACAACTAATCAAAGGAAGAAAGTTAAGATGTTGTAGTTTCTACTTATTTTTAAACCCTTTTAATTTGAGCAGATTAATAAAATAAAAAAATCGAAGAAAATAGCCTTTCCAGGAGTCCCAAAATCAACCAACAAGGTTACAAGGGACTTTATGATTGGAATGCATCATTAAATAAAGCACGTCTTCTCTTAACATTGCTATTTATTTTCATTTAGGATCTGAAGTTATTTATAAAATATAAGACCTTGGTGACATCTCACAACTGCTTGCACTTAAAGCGGGGTTTCCACCGCAAGCGTAGCGGGTCCCGTCAAACTCCGTGTACAACAGCGGTGACTTAAGTCCTTCCACCAAGGGCAAGTATGTTAAAGTCACCGTTGTTATAAGATAAAATGATAAAAGATAAGTAGGCCGCCCCGTAAGCAACACAAAGTCGGTACGGGGCCCGAACCGTTCGCAGTGGAAACACTGTTTTAGTGGCGATACACACATGATGACATGACACGCATCATGGTTGGCGCAGAATAACCGCTCGACACCGGATCGGCTTAAAGGGACACATTGAATAGTGAACTTTGATTTTTGTTAGTACGATACATTTAAGTTTAAATGTGAACTGTCGAAATCGTCAACATAATTATTTAAACCAAAATCACAGAAACTAAAAGGTAAATGTACGTGGTGTCGCAAGCTGTAAACTTTTAAAATATATATAACTAAGAACAACTCCTTTGTGCTAACAGCACCAATATATTTAAAGTTGTCAAACAAGTGAAGAATCAAACGGCAGAACTCTCACATACAAGAGTCGGGGCGCAGGCACTGCCTGTCGAAGCGTGGAGATTACAGTGTGGCTCGGCCCTAAAGCCTGACCTAAGCCCTCAACTAATAGCGATGGCAATTGATAACTAATTAGCCTTAGCACCTTAACTGTTTATATAAATTCAAACGGCCAGGAACTTTTAATTCTTGAACCATTATAGAGCTCTATCGCAGACAGCCAATGATTAATTTTGACGTGATTTCTTTCTCGTTGACGCTGACGCTGTCATTGTGACAGCGTTTTAAGGTGGCTTAAAAATTAAAGTGGTTGACTGTACCATGAACGTGTCTTGGTTGAAACCGACGACAAAAAATCATAGAAACTTCCAAGTAAATAGGTATAATATCTAGTATACCTAGTGCACGCGGAAGCGAGGTCTGTCGTACGTGTACAAACGCATTGCGTACAAAAACATGCTCTACATAATTTTGCAGCGGCAGTAAAACGCTTGCAGGTTATTTATGACACAAATAAAGGCACGATCGGAGCAGGCATGTGTAGTTCGCGAATGAATGATTCGAATGATGTTATATCAGTTCGCTTCACTCTTTCAATCTTCAGTTCAGCAGCGTTTCGTTTGCTTCAATTATATCTTGGTTTACATCTTTTACGACACCTGAATTCCCGAGTAGTTTTATTCACTTAATTGACATATATCTTCTTAATAGTTCTATAACTCAGATAAATAAAAGCGAGCGTCCAATCCATTTAATGAGGCATTGGAGTATAATGAACTAGTGAACTAAATGAATGATACGCTTCACGTGAACTGAAGACACATAACTATCTATATTTTCTTTTAAGCGAGACATTTCGCGCATATCTAGATCACAGCTATCATCTCACAATTCATTACTTGGTTTGAGAATAATATACTACCTACAACATAAGATATCTTCCTAGATGCTAGGCATCATGAATTGTCAGGTGTCGTATAATAATTTAAGTTATTTTTTCTAATTATTCTGCTCATTTTTAACTTTGTCTCCTTTTGTAATTCCCTGCGTTGCTCTCACTCATGAACTCCAAGGTTAACTAGCAGAGATTAAATCAAGAGATAAGTACGCATTTGCCTTTGATAAATGCACCTATTTATTTGTTTGCAATATTGAGGTTGTAATATGCGATTATGCGACCGGTAAAAGAACGAATATAGATATAAAATATAGTAGAGTGACATAAATTACTTGGATACCTTTATCTACAATCCTCAATCCTATCAGTTTGGCTCTGGTTCCTTGTTTGTATAACCCAAATCGGTACAACGCTTGAATGCGAACTAAACCATTACAAAATAACAGCGGGAAATATCAGCTCTTATCAGTGAAAGGTGCTCGACCATTTCAGAAATAACAACCTCTCCATATCTACTTTGTTAGTTGTTCTTTTCATCTAGATATTGGGTGAAAGGGATGGCTGTAGATACCGTGAGTTATGGTTGCGAAATTTTATTGAGTTCGTGGGTGTATTGATTCGTGAGGCGAGTGATTTTGATTGACAGTTAAGTGGGTAATACCACGACTAAAATTTAGAACATAGTGAACTCCTGAGCAAGTCATTAAGGACAAGTGAAGTATTTGCAATTATATTATAGTTAGAATATTTACTTACTATAAACTCACGATAGATAGACAGGCCCAGGGCGGTAAAAAGCATATATTTGATAGATAACTTATTTACTTGACAGTAATCCCGGCCGAGTTAAAAACAATACCATAACGGATCAACGACGATATGGTTTTACTTTACCGCCAATATTTCGAGATTCTTTCGTATCTTTTGTCCTTCCCCGGGGCTAAAGTCACCTCCATACCGAATTTAATCAAAGGCCATGGTGTAGGCCTAGAAAACAGACAGGCAAACTCAATACTCCATTTATTACTACTACGACTACGTAAACGATATTTGATTTAAGTATGATAACTGGGTCCGTCGTTGAACGATCATCTGTAGCATCTGTCGCTCGAGCACAAACATTTCAATAACACGTCACGTATTGGGATCAACTTTTCTATTAGAAAACGTGTACTATAATTTTACGGAATCTATCAGTACCACGAACCCCTAAAACGCATAAGTAAAAGATCGATAAGAGCTCAATGGTGAGTTAGTGAGTCCTGACACCAGTCATCGTAGTACAATGTATAACCTACTAGCGACCCGCCCTCGCTTCGTTTCGGTTTATGTGATTTTTCTGTAACACTCGTACATAAACCAGAATTCATTATACATAAAAACTTTCTGGAAAAAAATATCTACTTGATAGAGAAAACTGTATGAAAATCCGGTGAGTAGTTTTTGAGATTATTGCGAACATTCAGACAGACTTTGTTTTATAATATGTTAGTGATGATACTCCGGTTTGAGATTTATAATTTATACTAGAATGACCGGTGTTAGGATAAGCACTTTAGTTCACCTTTACTCGATGAAGATACAAAATGACAACATGCAAAGTTTGCGAAATAGGAACTTTAAGTAGTAAATACGAACAAAGGGCGCTCCAATTCTTCCAATCGCCGCCATATATTTTTTGCCAGTAACGTTATTTTTATCGTAACTTACTCGATAAAAGGAAAAAGTTTGTGGTCGAGCTACCGTGTCGTAACTACGATAATAATTCGTATCGGCGCTAACTCACTTGCATATTGTACGGACTAGTACAGTACCTACTGTGTATTTAACTTTAATTACATCGTAATGGCGACCCAGATCCGTTATGCGATGGGCATAGGTACCAGGGCAAGGTAATGTTGCCACAGATGATATTACAACAAAACACACTATGTTTAAACCTTTATTATTTACCGCTCAGTTTGGGGTCAGATCGCGTTGATAACAAAAAAAGACCTTAGACAGCTGAAACGCTAAATAAAGTACCAAAATAAAAAATGAAAATGAAAATGAAAATCGATTAATTGGTTATCACAAAATTTAAAAACAATGCATAGGTCCTTCTATTAGGCATAGAATACATGTAGTTGTAGCAGAAGGCACCCGCTCTCCCAGCAACAATAAGAGGTTTAACCAGTAAAGTTAAAGATTAGGGGGGAGGTATTTGATTAAAGAGTAGGTATGATTAATTTTAAGAAGTAGAATGGATAAGTATACACTGTAACACTACATCGATCTATACCAATACCTACCAAAAACATTATAAAGAGTTACAATTGTGTTTGTTTGTATGTTGTGGTTGTAAGTAATCTCTGGAAATTCTGAACAGGATAAAAAAAACTTTTACAAAAGGAAGCTACATTATCCCCGACTATTGGGTTATTTTTACTTTGGTAATAATCATTTCTGTTATGTTTAAACCGAAGCGAACCCAGGAGTCGTCTCTAATAAACCGGGAGATTTTCCAAGGATAGTATGTTTAAACAAACTTTTACAATATCAATCATATTCAAATTTATTTTAACCGATATCAAGATGGTATCTTTATGATAACTCTATTCAGCGGTATCATAAAATGCTATATGGTTTACAAAAACGAATGGGTAAAACCAACGTAAACGTCTAACAAAACCAACTTATCAGTAGACACTGCGAATTAAAACCTTTAAAGCCAGCGTAATCCTCGTATTCAGCCATCAATCACCCATTGTGTATTAATAAACTTTCGCTTAGCATCAAAGAAACATGAGTGATACAGGGTGTTCCAGTTGTTGCGCAAACTTGGACGACTTCGAGTCACTCGTATCTGGGACAGGCGAGTGTGGGGCCTAAGTCCAGACTGTTGTGAAAACGCTCGTATGACTTAAGTGCCTTTCGATGTATTAATCCAAGGATATTAAACGTGAACAACCTGTGTGTGCGTTTTAGTTTTAAGAGCGACTGAGATTAGAGATTCGCACGAGTAAATGTAATGAGTTTTTTAGTTAGGTTAAAAAGATAGTAGTGCTGGTTAAACAAATGGGTTCATATAAATGTTCAGTATTCATTTGAATATTCATGCCTTCGGCCCAATTTATCCAATCATTCCAATCTCCAGGGAAAATATATCTTGTTTAAAGTTATCACTCTTCTTGTCTCTGTCGTATAAAGAAAATCTACCAAAAGCCAAAATTGACCAGAAAATTAATAAATCAACCCTAAAATGTACTAATTCTTACACTAAATGACGTGTTTAAATACCGAAAGAGGGATAAAAATATAAAAAATCATATCATTATCATAGTAGATAGATTTTTTATATATCATTACGAATAACACTTGAGTCTTTTGTTTGCTTCTTCGTCATCTGAGACAAACCATATCTCTCTTCGTTCTGTTCTATTAAAATAAACTTAATTGCATCTTCTCCAGTTACGTGATAATAAGGTCGGTACTAAGATAAGGCAAACGTACACATGTAAATACCGAGTTGAACTCATGTCAAACCAATTGTAGAGTAGTGTAGAACTTTTAGTTAATTTATCAAACCTAATTAACAATAATGTCAAGTCCGCTGGGTGGTCTGTGTGAATAATGATTCAGTTACGACAACAATGCCATCATTATTGATTACAATATATTACATGCATGCCATTTACTATGTTACGTAAGGTTTATTATTTAAATTATGTAATTTGTCTGAAACGTTCTATTTTAGTTATTAATTAATAATTCCCCGTTCTTCTCTGTCCCGTTAAGTTTACGCGATCCTATACTCGTAAGTTGTACCACCATTGACTTTATAAGTAATCTACTAGCGTTCCGCCTTCGCTTCGATCCGGTTAAACTAATAAAAATAGCCTATGTCAATCCGGAATAATGCACATTTTAAATTGTGAAATAATTTTTCGAATCGGTTCCGTGGTTCCGGAGATTACTTACCTGTCAGGATAGATACAAGCTCACAAAATTTGCACTCTCTTTTTATTAACATTATAGTACGTTTAAATGTCTGTTTTTTGGAATGATATTTGCAGTATTGAACAGAGCGATGCCTCTAGTGTATTATTTCACGATTCGGTGTAATGAGGATGATCCATTAGCAACCAAAGGATTACAAGCATGTACAACGAGCCATACCTCAGTGCGTATATGAATACCGTAGGGACCCGTTTATCAAACGCTTGCAACTTGTATTACAAGCGGAAATCTCTTTCCAACAATATGTATTACAAAGAGACTTCTACTTATACAAGTAGAGTCTTGCTCACTGGTGTGCACATACCAGGGCCCTTATTCTATATTGTCTTTACCCCTATTGCAACCGTAATGTTTCTGACTCGATCGTTCTTACGGTCAAGACATTGAAGTTATCATAACAACGATAGGCTAAAGACAATAAAGGCCCTGTGTACTTTCGAGGTATTTACCAGAATTTAAAATTTGAAGTATATTCTACTAGTTTGACTGACCCGACCTACCTGCGGAAGGGTTCTATCCCCAGTAACGGCAAATATTCGTGTCAGGGGCACAGATATTTGTTCCCTAACGTTGGATGGTATGTTTACCGTACCTACTCGCAGTCTACCTAACCTAACCTAACCTAACCTAACCGATGATAGTAGGTTCATAAGTAGACCTTAGTTTGGCATTAAGTGAAATTGTGTGAGATTATGCCTCAATAATCATTTATTACACGAAAATAAGCAAATCTTCTACTATATAACCTATTGAACTTCACATACGGTTGGATTGGTACAACTTCATTTGTAACATAATGTCTCATTAACAGACTTAGGCTTATCCTCATTACTTTCTTAAGCTATATTTGCTTCAGTGAATAGATTTACCCTGACATTGAGCCGCTACAGCCGCTAACGAAGTGTGAAAATTGACAATAGCTTGTTGTAGGTCAGCAGTTTGCATTTTATCATCCGTCACGACCGTCTCACTTCCTGGATCTTGAATCAGATTATGGAAGAGGTTTAAAACTTCTATTCGTTACTGTTCGAGTAAGGTGACGACACTTATGTTTGGACACTTTTAGCTAAAGGCACCAATAATGGACCCTTAACTTTTAATTCATAGATCATAAGGTTACAAATTGAGTGTCTTAAAATAA
The DNA here is from genome assembly GCA_946894065.1 of Acleris literana. Taxonomy (NCBI): domain Eukaryota; kingdom Metazoa; phylum Arthropoda; class Insecta; order Lepidoptera; family Tortricidae; genus Acleris; species Acleris literana. The sequence goes on from OX335677.1 coordinate 8,921,900, forward strand.
ATGAATAACCCTTATCTTTTGTAAAATAATAATCAAGTGTCCATCATTCGTCCTTATTCATTACTGGTTCCTCACCCTACGAAGCTAGTGATCACGCGTTCGATTCCCAGTGTGCTACAACACCTACTTTACTTCTATATGTTTGTTTCAAGATTTGGGGACCGATTTTTGACTTTCGAGTGCTCGAAAGTGAGCAAAATCGGTGAAACCGTATTTTTGAAATTACGAGCGATAGAAATTTAAAGACGAGTGGTCCACACCATTCGTTTTCAATTCTACCGCTCGTATTTCATAAAACGTTTTCACTGATTTTACTCACTTTGGAGAGAAACTTTCGAGCGCTCGAAAGTCAAAAATCGGCCCCTTGATCGTTTGTATTGGCGTTTTAAACTAGTGAATTCTTTAGGCGAAGTGTACAATTAATATCCTATAAGAACTTCTTAGTGCGCCTTTCTTAAATAAGAAAACCTATTAATTTAACGTTAAGTGATACATAATGGCAAGGAGGAATTTAATATCGATTTATTGGTAAAATGTTTTTGTACAGGTGGTTATTTTGAGAAAATAATTTAGTGTTTTGCATAACAATGCGTGTAATTCAAACAGATGAAACAGCTTTGTAATTCAGCAGCCGTTGTTCAAACTACACGACAGTACAAGATAACGATTCATAATAACAACAGACCGTAACTGTACAAATTCAGATAATAGCATTTAAGGTCAGAAGAGGTATTTACATTTCGAGTGAAGGTATTTCGCTGTGTGAAATTTGTCTTATATTTCGTCACAATGATACTCCATGCTTTCGTAATGTTCATTAAAGTACAATTGTATAACCGAACATAACGGCGTAAAATGCGTTTAACCACCGTTTCAATAAAATATCAAAAGTCAATATGCAGTGGCCTACTAAAAAGGCTAAGATTTTGACACTAACTTCTACTTAACTACTATTTCACCCAACAACGAAATAGAAGAATTTAAAAAAATCATCCCTGTCTTACGTACTTACCCAAAACAAATTATTTTATTTTACAAATTTCTCGGCGTGAATAATTTGCATAACCGAGGCACCAGCTTCGTAGTACCAAGAGTCTCAGAGTTAAAACGCGGGCGGACAAACGGATGGACGGACAGATGGACAATGAAACTATAAGGGTTCCTTGTTGACTACGGAACCCTAAAAAGGAACAAGTGAATAGCTTCTAAAATGTCTCTGAGTACTATGAAGACCTCAAGGTAGGCAACGCATGAGATTGCAATGTCCAAGGGCCTCAAAGTCTATGGTTTATTATTAGCCTGTTAACTGTTATAAGTAAATCCTGACATCTGCCTTCATGAACCTTAATATTTTCTGCTCAAACTATCGCAAAGTGCCGTTGATCCATCTAGCTAGCTCAACGATAACATAGACTTATTGTAGTAATGGAATGGAGTATATTACACTTAACAATAGTGTCACAGCAGAACAAAGACAGAGGTGGAGCCGACATGCTGTCGCCATCCGACGGCGAGTAACAAGCGATGCAAGGCTACGACTTCATTAGCTATTACTAATTAATGTTTCATTACTTACCGTCTTTGAAAGGAAATAAGATCATTGAGTGATAAAAATAAAGTTGCAAGAAATCCAAGACAACATTTTATATACCTCTATATTTGTAAGAAAAACGTGTAAATAATGTGTAATTGATACGGCGGCGTGATCAGATTATGAAACATCATTTTACTCAATGGCGATATCCGCTAGATCGAGTATTACTTGATCAATACATGCTTTCCTATTTGCTATTTTATCTAAGTACTATTGACGCTGAATGTAGAATTATTTGCCTTCCACTTAACTTGAGAGTGGTTTTCCCTTTCTAAGACAAACCTGCGCTAAGTTATCACCCTAATGTCAAGGAAAGTAGAACGTTAAGTTGTATCGTGCACTTCAAAATGAATTAAAGGAAATATTTAATATTTACAATACAATGCGATGCGATGTATAGGCGATGGGCTTGCAACTTGTCACTAATACGCTGGTAAACATCTTAGCCTAATTGTGCAAATTGGGGTTATAGAATTATCAACAAGTTTTTAGAGATGTTTGTAATTCTGTAGCTCTGCCTACCCCACTCTGGGAACGAAGGCGTGAGATTATGTATGTATGTATGTACAATACAATAATGATCAAATGGTATATGCTGGTATAAGTTAATTCAATTTGGTATAGAGCGTATTTTTCTACCGATTTTATCATGCAAAACAAATATGAAAGTTTTGTACCACTACTTGTACAATCGCAAGTAGTGTTTTCAACCGGAGCCTGCCGTTTGGCAAAAATATGATTGCCAAATGTATCGTTTCCCAACTTTTTCATTTGCCAACCCAATTGTATATAAATATTTCAGGATTTATTTCAGTACCATCGTGTAGAACCCTATAGGTAAGGTTAGTTTTTAAAAAATACTGAAATATTTACGGTTATAGAAAACAAAGCGGGTTGGCAAATGAAACGGTTGGGAAACGATACATTTGGCAAATCCATTTCGCCGAAATAATGGTAACCCGTTTTCGACAGGTCAATAATGTATACACAAAGTAGGAGGTGTAAAAACTAGATGACTGGAATGTAAATAACCAAATCAAGAACCTTTCCCCGAGTTGATATTGTAAAACCGGTCAAGTGGTATCGGAACGCGGATTTCAAGAAATATGACTAATTGGTTTCCCGTTATTGCTTAAAAAGGGTACAAGTAAATGTTCTTTTTTTGGGAAACTAATTTATCTATAATTTGACCTTTAGGGAGACATTTTTCATAAACGCGCAATAAATATTTCTGTGAAATTCAATTTGCCAACTTTATTTTTATACATTACACAATTGATTGTAATAAAAAAAACGGGCTTTCATACTCTGATTATGTATAATTATTTAAACTGTGCTTTTTTATATTGTTATCTGTATGGTCTTATTATCCTTTCAACGTGGCAAAAGAAGATATCCTTTCGTTTTTTTTTTTATTCATGTTGAATATTATTCGGTGTTCGAATTTTTTTAAAGGCACAACTTGGACATTACAACGTTTGTTTCAAATGTACACAACTGACATTACACTAACAGGATAAGGGGAAAGAGAAAGTAAATCAAGACAACATTCAACAAGGAAAGAAGAAACAGATTGAACTTCCTGATATTAAACCCGGCGTTGCCGAATTTGGTAATAGTAACGAACATGAACCGGCAAGCGAGTAGCCTTGCATATATCACGTAGAAAGTACTAGGCTTGCACTCGACAAAGGTTATTTGGTTACACAACTAGTACCGAGTCTGAACGTACGGTGACCTACCGAAATGCAAATGTCACTCACTAATGTAGATACCAGTAGATCTGATAATAGGGAACATTCATGTCTGTTTTCACAGATTCAATAAAAGCTGATTCATGTAACAAACAGTTGAGAAAATTCATTTTTTGAATAGCTATAAAAATAACCAAGATATAAGCCAACAAAGATTTGTTCCTATCTCTTTCTAGCAAAACGGAATTTAACATGGAGTTTGAAGGCCGACCTGTTAAATGACGTCACAGTGCATATCGGATCTCTATGTCTAATCTCTGTCTAATTAGCAGTTTAAAATGCTTGTATCATCCGTATTTCTTGGCCGATTTTAACTTCACTTTTGGTGATCTCTTTTACTGTATTTTCATATTAGGTTGAGAAATGAGATTTAAAAATTCCATGTTCTTTCCCTTTTCGTTAAAACCATGAAGATTTTATGTGTACGGAAGGTAGCCTTTTCATACATAAAGTCAACCAGAAAACGAAGTGGAATCCCGGAAGATTGAAAACACCAACACCATTATGAATTATGAATCGACCTCTTGAATTTTTTGCAAAGAAACGTGTTGAAATTTGATGAAGGTGAAATGCTATTAATACATATAACAATTGTTAGAGAAAGTAAAAAATAAAGATACAAGTAACATGGATGTCAAAATGAAAGTTGATAGAGATGAGACTGAAGATAGCCATATCTCTAATTACTACCGCTTAGAAACGATTAGAGGATTTTAAAAGGAGAGAGGCAAGAATCAATCTATTTCTAACCGGACTTACAAAAACTATTCATTAATGTAAGTACTTTAAAAAAAAACATTGTGCCATCAGTAGTTTGATACACACATTAAACGTCATGTCGGGGGATTGGTGTCATTCCCAATTTATTCATTTATATTTCACCAGCAGTTGATGCAATACAATTTTGATGGTGAAATAGGTACATTAAAATAGAGTTAGTTGCACAACTATTTATAGTTAACCAAAACACTATGTACAAGCTTATTTAAATAAAAAGAGATTACATTACATGCATGTAGGTACGTTTGAACGCAGAAGCTATTTAGGTATGTACCTAATAATAATTAGGTTAGAATTTATTAAAAACGGTTTAAACAATAATAATGGAACATTGACAAAACTCAAATATTTAATTCTGGTTGAGTAAGGGAAACACACGACACCCTTCCTTTAAACAAAATACCTATTTGCAATTTAGGGTATTGAAACCACTTATCGGAGCAGAAGTAAAGTATTAGGCACAGAAAATGTCTTGAAGTGAGGCTACTCAACCAATTTATCGCGTTAGTAACATTACATCTACTATTTTACCTGTCTCTCTTAAACCCATGCTCTAGATAACGACCAAGGGTTTTTCAGAGTCTTAGCTAAATAAGGTCTGATAACCGTTAAAGCAACTTTTTTATTTTAATTATCTTAATCACGCTTTTAACAAGCTACGGTCTATTAGCATGGATATTTGTAGCCAATAAGGTAGGTGATAATTTGTGGCAGTAATTAAAGGAAATGAATATGGACTAACCAGATTGAATTACGCCTGGTAGCGTAATGTGACCTCAAATTTACACGTCGATAGTAAAATGTAGGTATATGTATTATTTGTTTGTTTCTAAGTATTTAATTAATATGAATTTTTAACTAGAGTAAAAGTGGTGGAAATGAGGGGAGGCCTTTGCCCAGCTGTGGGACACACAAATAAGCTATAAAAAAATCTATAGTCATACATCTGGGACCCTATGCTTGTATTCGACATCGCTTAAAAGTAGTAGTAGGAAAAGCAGAAAGGAGACTTATAAAAAAATAGACATTAATCAATCAGTGTAATAAAAGCAGCTTCAACTGAATAATCTCAGTTAAAAAACCACCATCAAAAACGCAAAAAATTACTTATTTTGAAATGGTAATGGTAAAAATATTGCGAGTCGCCAACTTGATTTGGACAGACCTACATTAACCTACCATTTTAAAAGAAGTAAATTTTTGCGTTTTTGAAGGTGGTTTTTGATTTTAAAATTTAAAAAACATTTATTTTATTTTATACTTTTTACTGATCATAATAATAAGCTGTTATGTAGTCCCACTTAGTTGATTTTTAAGTATCGTTACCGAATTTTAAGACAGCTCGCCGCAAGCAAAGCCAAAAAAGCGCGGGAAAGTCATAGTCATATTTAAACAATTAAATGTTCTTCATTATAGTTGCTCAACTATCTAAATCGAGATACCTTATCGCCACCCTTGAAATTCGTACCGTTAAGGAGTTCCGATGGCCATCTGTGCTCTTTATTATCAGTTCCACTTCACCAAATGATACTTTCTGAATGCAAATGCTGTACTTGTCTCTAAAAATACTAAAATCGCTGTATGCCTATAATATTTGAGGAGTACCCTCAATTTCTCACTGATTCTCTCATCAGATTCAAATTTGGTGACAATGGGACCACTTCGGAAGTATACTCTATTAAACCAAAAAATATGATTTTAAATCGATCTCCAATTGACGGAGAAATCGGTTAACATACATAAAAAAAAGATACAGTGGAACATAGAACCTTCTCTTTTTTTGAAGTCTGTTAAAAATGAAATAATGCCGTCTCCAAAACTGCTATTTCTTTCTCCAAAACTGAAACAATTTAGAGATACTAAAACTATCAATCGGGACTTAATCGCGTAATAAAATAAACATTTACCCGACGTTTCGACCGTGTTACAACAGCCATGGTCACGAGAAGACCCGATATATAGTTTTAGTATGTGTGAAAATCGTGTTAACTAAATAAGAACTTAAGGCAAGTCCAGAAAGAAGAAATTTAGTTGACCATTAAGTTGACGATGGTCATTTGGTACGAGGCTGTGCAAGTCGGCCAACAGTATTGTTAAGGCGTGCACGAATTTTAATTATTATTATCTTGGGAGCGGAGTGCATACAAATTATTATTATAAATTATAAATGAAAAATTAAATGTCTGTATGTTAGATTTTAAATAAGATTACTTAAATATTTGATGGGTTGATACCTAAATAAAGAATCATTTATTTATTATATTATTTATTTATTAAAATACGTCATGTTAAGATTTTGAGGATTGGGACACAAAAGTATTTGCTTTTATTGCAAAAAAATATTGTTCTTGAGTCATCTCTCATGGCTCTCTAGGGTCATAACATAAACCAGAGTAAAAAGGCGAGTTTCGCATGGTCTTGTCTTAGGTACGTATTGATATTCGGAGATTCGAGTATTTTTCACCCATTTTTCTCTTCTAATGCTCTGTCAAAAATGATTCAAATTTATTTCGTGACGATGAGGACGATGAGCAGATCATTTTCGCAATAAGTTAATTAAGTCTCTACCGTTCTATATTTAAAAATTGCTGTTAGTCTTCTGGAGACTGAGTTTTTTATTATTTCAGCCAAAACCAGGAGCTTTCCCAACATTTATAAATCTCTGCGGAATGCAACGAGTAAAGCAATGCAAATCTCAAACTAGAAAACAGTTTTTTCTCCTCCATTTAAACCGTGTTGAGGAGTTACATTACACGTTACCTATGCTAAACCGTTGATTCAGAGAGATCTAGATAAGTGTTAAAGATCGCGGTACATATTAACGAGTCCATTAACAACCTGTTCTGGAACTGATTAAGGCCTTGGTTTCTGATATGGTCTCGTTATGTCGTGTTTTACGATTGCCCTATCCACGCCAATGAGTCCCTGATGTGTCTGATTCTTACGTTTAAACTGGAAATGAACAGTTAAAATTAAGATCATTATAATACTTAGTCGCTTTGAAGTAATGTGAACACTGCCTTACAAGACCACTAAACAAAAAGTAACAAAGGCTTATAAACGGGTCAACACTGAAGGAAGACGGAGATATTTAAGCGAGTCCAAAACCCATACTCACTCTTTACAAAGTTCATGCCTTAACAGAACATATTGAATATGATAATTACAATGCAGACCTACTTACATCCAACTAAGATGCATAATATGCACGACACCAAACAGACAACGTATCGGTATCAACCTGCCATCAGAGGAATATAACCTGTTGAGATATTTACACACGGATCATATTTCCATGAAAGCAAGGGGCAAAGGAACTATCGGCGTTAGTATGCGAGCCGATTTGTAGCATATAACGGAACAGTTGTCACTCAAGTTATACCTACGTATCTATCTATAGTTATGAAGTGTTTATTGATTTAGAATTTCGATTATATCTCAGAGCGGGTTCAATAAAGTTGAACAGACTCATGCAAATTGATGGGAATTAATGATAAAGATGCGGAGAAAGGTGATTTATGAACTCCACTCAAGCAGCTAATTTGAGGATTGTAAATGACCATGATCCATGAATTGCGAATGTAAACATAATTGAGTAAAGGGTTAAGATTTTGCCTCTGAGTTTTACGGTCATACAGTGATATGATATCCGTGTATTAAGAAAAACAAACAATATCTTTAGCTTCACAAATAAACATACCCACCTAGGTAGCCCAAAAAGCGCTTAGACGCACCATGAAAATGGTGCCAGTCAAATCGCTTCAATTTGTCCATGACTGACGACCGAACAATATGCTTCTATCTTCGTGATTATTGACACGGTGAGCTAAATTTAACAGTTTTTGCGGTTATGATAGTGTGCCAAATTGTCCAATATTGTAGGTGGACGTGACTCGGTGATGGGGCAAGCTCATCACGGATTCAGGGCACAGTCTGGCCCTCGGGTTATTACTTGCGACGGATATTGCATTGCTTTGCTATGTGGCGGTTTAGGTTTAGAGCGTGTTAAGTAAACTGTGCGTTACTTTGTAGAGTGACCATTCGAGTTAAAGAGACTCTGAAAAGCGCTTTGTCGTGAGAAGTTACTTTTAAACGTTGCTGTAAAGGTATAGGTAGGTTTTTCAATGAATAAATATTGTAGATGAAACCCGTAATTCTCTAATATACACTTTCTCTAATAGATACTTTTAGGATTATTTGCAATGACATATGCATTTACCACCACAAGGCCTAAGTTGTTAACTGTAATGTCAATTAAATTTTTATCTTGTACAGCCGAGTTCATAAATATGTAAACACTTTAGTGCCTTGTCACTTTAATCACTGTGACAATTCATACATAGCAGTTTAAACATGAAATGAAATAGACAAGGTACTAAAGTGTAAACATAATTATGAACTTGACTGTACAAGAAATAAAAGTGTTACAGGTCTAGTTAAAATGTTAAAACTACATGACTATGAAGTTCAAAAGCTGTGTTATTTTATGTAGGTTAGATCGATAGGTCATGTGTCATGTTATGATACTTGCTGAAAATTTTAAAGCGATAATTAAAGCACTATTTTTGACTGATACCCAATCAACAACACTAATAAACAAATGAATCAAAAAGATATTAGATAGTATATTGCATGTATTATCAGTAAAATTAGACATCTAAAGATAACAGACAAACGTTCCTTATTTTGCAGTCAGAACCATCTGTTATACTCGTAGTTACCTATACTCCATACCAAGTTACCTACTGACTTGACACTTTTATAACATCAAAATGCTCGATTTTCGCCTAAAATTACAATTTTGTAATAAAAAAACTATCCATGATGTAAAATCAGGACAATGGTGTGCAAAATGTGGTCTCTAGTTGCTTTATTCACCAGAAAACGGCCGTTTTAGTAAAGAACGATGCATTTTGAGGTTATAAAGTGTTTACTACATAAGACAAGGCAGTTGGTATGGACTTTATATATATATATATATATCACCACATGTATATGTATAACAAATCTTAACCATCTTTATTGATCGTTTTTAAAAGCTACATGATATTTACTATTATGTATATGTACCTATCTGCCTGTCTATCTTTGGCATGATAACTCCCAAACGGATGGACCGATTTTGGCGCAGTTTCTTTTTAAAGAAACCTAGTTCAATCGCAATGGTTTTTAGATAGGATTCACGAAATTCGGTGGGGCCGTTGAGATATCAGCTCTCAAGGAAGGGAAGGCCATTATATCGAAGTTTGTTATCTCCCAAATAGTTATTGATCGATCAAGTAGATGTACAGACAAGCAACGGTGTGAAATGAGACTTAAGGCAAAATAATAGCTAGAGTTATAATCGCAGCACAAAAACCGTTAATACAGATTAATATCGCAGACCATATAAGTAAAAGACAGTAATACTTAGCAAGTGAAGGAAGGGAGCGAGCGACGGGGCAATGTCCGACGTCTGCACTGGGCTGCATACATAATGCGTGCCCCCTACCACGCGTAGGTACGACGATCGATCGAGAAAAAGTTCCCTCGCCTTAGAAGATTGTGGAACTGATTGCAAAGGTCATTAACGTTAATGTTTCTGGAATGGAAAAATTACACGTGAGCAGGTAGGTTAGTTCTTGGAAGCTAGGCCCTTAGGCATTGATTTATGCGGTCAAAATTTTACAGCATTCTAGAGGTCTTTGAAAAAGACGCCTTACGGCGACTGCAGTAAGTAAACTCTTTCAATATAGAAACAAGGTTCAAGTTCTGCTTTTCTAAACAGTAAGGACAGATTACAACTAACGGTATTTATTTACTTAAGCTTGCCTTTCTCACAATAACAATCTTGATTTCTCCTGTACATAACATGGTAGGTACCTACAAATCAGTTGCAAGAGTAAGACGATTGACAGAACCCACAAGAAATCCTGCGCTAGAACGGAGGCATTGACTCGACCACCCGCTCCAACTCGTATGCCTATGTTCGGCGGAGAATGCGCGTTAGTATGGTACAGATGAGCTGCCAATTAATGTGCTGGTTTATCCTGTTCCATGTTTATTTCTGTTATAAAACAAACCAGTTTCTAATGATGCGAGGCATTACTTTTCTTTAACGAGATAGTGATTCGCGTCCATAAAACCCTTACAATAAAATAAAGGCTGTTTGTTAGTTTGTTGTTGTCTAAGTTTTAACGTCCGCGTTTGTGTCTAATGGAAGTGTCGTTCGAATCTTGGAAGACAAAGGCTTAAAAGACCCACAAAACGTGGTTCATTAGAAATTAAGTAAACTTAGGTATGCAGTGTTTTTTAAGGCTCAGTTTTGTTACTAAAAGTAGACAGTCAACACCTAAGTTTCTAGCAACATCTGTTTATTGCATATCGAAATACAGACTAGCTGCTCGAGACCCGGAAGATTCAAAGATAGAACTCAGATATAGAAGAAGATAAGACGGTGCTTTCTTCTTATTTTGATCAAGCTTGTCGTGATTGTTCTAGATGCTTTAATGAACACGCATTGTTAGAATTAAAGCAAAAATCATGTCAGACGAGCGAAATACTAACTAGCAAGAAAATCAGTCGATTATATCATCTAAAGAATTCTCACGACCGATTAGTAAGACAATAATGATTTTACGATCTATTGTTTTTTTTAGTTGTAGTATGACATATGAAATATTAATGCAGTGACATCTTTATCACTCACAAAAGTATAAAGTTGAAAAAAAAATTAAATGAACAAGATTCCTCGTGCAAAATTCAATTGTTATTATTAAGCAACAATGGTAAAGTTGCATCAAAGAATCAAATGAAGCTCACACATTGCAGAATTCCAATTATTTCACAAATGCAAACATATGTAGCAGCTCATAAAAATAATCGTGGCCAGGCGCTTGCAGGTGCTTAACCTGAAGATTTTAAAAGGTTACTTAAAGGACAACAACCCAATCACTTTATTTCGAAACCATTTACGGTTATGCTGTTTTAACGACTGTATACTGTTTTTAATTTTTCTGCATTTTTTTTTTATTTGATTACTTTTCAGGCCTAATAAAATGCCCAGTGGGTTTTCTTTAACATAGGTTAGTAGCCTTCATTTCCCTGCTTCTTGATTAGCAGCGCATAGCTTATAGGTGATTGTGCAAAATCTGATAAATGTTGTTTTGTTTTACGAAATCCTTACGCACATAGCATGATTTGCAACAATTAGATTTTTAAAACTACAATGTGGTTGATACCGATAGTTAAAATTATTAAAAAAAATAGATTTCATAAATGTAGGACTTAAAATGGTGAAATAAGATAAAACGTTCCCTCCACTTTAAAAATAGCTTAGAAAAAGAAAAAAACTGCGGAAGTGCGACGCGCGAGACCGTTATTATATTACATACTTATTGTATAAATAATCGAGATTATTTATTATTGCAATGGTACCTATTTACGCATGGTGAAGTTGCTTAAGTTAATCTAACATCCTGTAAACTGTGGAATGCAATAACCATTTGACTAAGTTCTCTCTACACCATCCTATTTTAGTTTAAGAGCGCCACGTGTGCGCCCAAATTCTACAATCTTGGCCTACGACTTTTCACGCTTTCAACTTTAGTCGTCACTGTTTGTATGTAAATTATTCGGAATATTTTCCTAACAGGAAAACCGTAGTAGAAATATTTGTCAGAATGCCTAATGAACTCTCCAAATATTAGCCAGATATCGCAGCTACCAATATCTGCCAGTTTACCAGATCCTAGGATCATCTTGTGGAGATCTTTGATATCATCTTTGAATGCCCTCGTGTAGCAGTTGATGTCTTTCGGGTGAAGTGATGACAGGAAAATGTTATAATCCTCATTCAAACCATTCATAAGGTGACAATACAAAATAACAAAGATTCCAAGGATTCGTGGACGTATTGATACGAGTCGTCTCGAGAGTCGTATGTGTATGACTAATTTATTGCGGTTGACATTGACACGTCATCCGATACCTAACAGTATAAGACACCAATAAGCATTGAATAACAAAACCATTTCGAATGCAAATAAGAAATAAAGTACTTACGTATGGAAAGGTTTTTCTACTGGATTAAGCTTAAGTATAATCTTCAACCCAAGTAAATAATTTAATAGAATAGCGCGCGTTACATGAAATGATAGTTAATTAAAGACAGTTGTGATATTAAAAATGTAATCCCATCCCTTCTAACAGTAACGAAATAAATATACCTCAAAATGAATATCAAAAAAATATGCCGCCTATTATAAGTTCCAAGAACACCTGTTGGCAGTTAATATCTACTACGTAATTACTTATACAATGCTTATTGCTTAAACTAACGGACGATTCCGAAGAAACCAAAATTATTCTTCTTTATTAAACGATCATGCCAACTTTTACTTAGCTATCTACTGTTTTTAAATAATTTTTAAAGAGAAAACAATCATCTAAGTGTCTCAAATTGAAAAAGCTTGTAGTAGGACGATGTTTGCATCACTTACTCTTAATACTATACGAAATAATACAGGTGAAAGCTTGTGATACTTTACTAAACCATCCATTTGCTTCGATATCTTGAGGTTCTCTGCACTGATCGAATTACCGTCCCACCAGTATTTAATAACAAATCGACAGATTCGCTTGGCCGAATTATTTAATGGCGTACATTTTAGACCAATGAAACAACCAAGCCGAGCAATTAACATCTACATGTTGATTTGTTCAATGGTAACTTAAGCGGGAAAACTGAAAATCATCGTGGTTAACTAGGGAAAATTGTAATGGGGATTTTAAAATACGTACTATCGAGGTGTTGTATAGCGGTCATCGTACCAATTGCACGCGTTGTGTGATAGTTACAGCTGCTACCTAGCTAAATAAAGTGGCAATTACTAAGTTAGGTTATACCTATGATCCCAACTCTAAAACAAAAAAATCTTAATACCTGAAAGTTTGTGATAATGATAAAATGTTTGTGACCCTTGCATGACGAACTGTACCTAATGATTTGAATGTAATTTGGCATATATATAATATAGGGCACGTATTAAGAATGTAAGTATACGACAATCGTATAGGATATAAGCAAAGGACGGGAAACGAAGGCAGTACGAAGTATCTAACTTTTATTTAATCTGTGACAAGGAGCTCAACCCAAGCTCTACTGTCAAAATCAAATGGATCATCAGACGAAAAACGGCCACAGTTATGGTGTAAATTTATAATTAAGTGAACACGTTTGACTTCGCGTCCTCAGGGGGTTATACTTATTGCATGTTCGTGCTCGTCTAATCCTTGGTCATGCTTTAAAGCAACTCAACCAAGGTCTTGGAGGGCCTACCGCGGCGAAACAACACCTTCTAACTCGGGGCTCGTGTTATGATTGTTAGGCGAGATTTGAAACTAAGAGTAAACCTACATCGGACATCATGATCATGACCCAAGGGAGTATAAGATCTAGAAAGTCGTGCCTTAAGTAGGTTATGTTTATAACGACCTGTTACGTTCCCAAAGTATAATCCGTACCGCCCCCAGTGGGCGCTGAAGGAATGCGAGGGTGCGGTAAAGGCTATCGAAAAAAAATAGGGGGGCGCTGAAGCTGTTTTATGCGTATGTTTCGAGCGTATTGATTAAATATAATAAACATTATTCATAATACTATACAATAAAGTAGGTAGAGTACGAACAACAAAATCTTTAGAAATTAACCGAAATTCCACTGAGATACAATTGATTTTGCAATCAATTTATTTTAGTGCTTTCACAGCAGTCTATGGCAGGGGTCGCTAAACTACGTCAGGCCTGCGAGCCCTTCTAATACGGCACACGGAAAGAAAGCGGGAGAGCCATAGCCCACGGTCCGGCCCGCTATAGCAGGGTCCGATTTTATAACGCTCCAAGTAACTGGTAATTAGTTTTAAAAAAACCCGCCCCTGACGGTAATTGGTCATAATCATAGCCACTTATGAACATACCTAATCAACACCAAGTGCGTTCCTTATGCATTACCTAGGTAGTAGGTACCCCTGAAGACTAACCTTCTTACTAATAAACGTTGAGTAACGTTGGTCATTGGATGGATCTGGCATTGTAACATGAATTTGACAGATAAGGACAACACATTGTCTAGTAATTTGCACATGACCAGCCATGAAACCAAAGTCTTGGCCCGCACGAATTTATATTACGTGCAGTGTGGCCCTTCAGTGAAAAAGTTTGAAGACCCCTGGTCTTTGGTATAATTTGTCTCCTGGTCATATCAAGTACTATCAGCCTCATGGAACCCTAACCCTGACCCACCATCAGTATCACAGTGATGTTATGATTGAAGTCCTAAGAACTGACAAACACATTTTTTTTTAAATCTCACTGTGACATCGTTCTATGGTTCGAGGTTTCATTGGGCTGATAGTACCTATTCCTCATAGGAAGATAGATTTGTTTTGTAAGTCCTAATATTCAATGTGTAAGTATAGGGTAAACCATACTGTTATTGCCCACGACCAGAGGGCCCTGCAAAGATGCACTACGCTAACTAACGTATCTATTCGATTCGTTTTTAAACCAATCGCGTCACTTGGAGATGACGGATTACCCACTACATTTTTTAGAGAATGCAATCACAGAATTTGCTACGTAGAAACATGGCTTTGTTACTGCTTGTTACATGTATGTGAAGCAAATATTTTTTTAGTGATTGCAGTCTCTAAAACATGTAGTGGGTAATCACTGGTCGCGGGCAATAACAGTATGGTTTACCCTAGGTACCTTTATAATTTTTCCATATTTTTTTTGATGCGCTGAAAAAAAATTGTAACTAAGTGGGCGGTAAGCTAAAAAAGTTTGGGAACCTATGAGGTACATAATGACACCACACAAGACAGCAAAAGTGACGGGGCAAGTGTAGCAAGCCTGCGATGAAGTCAAACTGGCAAACAGGTCGATGCAGTCATCAGTTCCTTTTCAGATAGATAGGTACGTACTTAATACGGCCACACGCCTACTGATTCACGTCAAGCAGACAACAATAAAAATCTTGATGATAGGTGCCACCACCAGCTTCACACCAATTCACAGTTATGACGAGATCTAAAGAAAGAGGCAGGCCAGGATTATCGTAACATGGAATTCGTTTTGGGGATAAAATAAATACACAGCGCTATCCTCTCATAGCTCCATCACAACACAATACCTATGTTTGTGTTATTGAAACAAATAGCGACTGGAAACATTTAAAAGTAAGTAAAGTAACTTAGGGCGACGGAACCAGTAATGGACAAGGACCAATGATGTACACTTGATTCTTATTTTACAGAAGATAAGGATTATATTCCTTATTATTCATTTGTTTTGCAACAATCGATTTAGGACCGTATGAAATTTGAATTAAGAGTTAAGTATCCATTAGGTACTGGTGCCTGCCAGCTAAGAGTGGCCAACACTGGCCAACACCCTACCTACCATTGTTTTTTTTTGTTTTAAATGTTTATTCCGTCTCTGTCGCACTGTTGGGTAAAAATCTCTCTTAATTAGGTAGTAAATCAATCCAATCCAGGTATTCATACATCGCTACATTTTTATCGACAAGAATATTTCGAAAAGTATAATAGGACCTATTGTGACAAACATTTGTCAGCTGTCATAGTAGGTAGGTAGGAATTTTCACAGAAAGTGCTTTTCATAAAAAAGACAATTTTTTAATAGAGATTTCTACTAGAAAATAAATATGAAGACAATGATTAAATGTAGGTAGGTATAAATAAATAATATGACCATGCTTAAACTTCAAAAGTAGGTGGTTATGGAGTAATAAAATAATGGAAGGTAAATTGATTTAGGTATACATATAGATTTATCCCGACATTATTAGGGGCAGGTATAGGTAAGTGGGGCTCTTAAGTTTGAGAAACTCCTCCTCACTAGTAGTGCATCGAGTTACGAAAAGCAAGACATTTTAAAGCAAAAAAATGTTTCGTCATGTTGCCACACATCCGTTTGACAGATAAGGCCCAACCCTTGGGGGTACCTGTTCAAGGTACCTGTCGCCTTATCAACGTTTCCCGCTAAACCTAATAGAGAAGTTGAGACCGCCAATATACGTATTATTTAAAATCAGAGGATTACTAATTACAGCTGCACGTAGAAGTCGTAGATCGTACGGTAGAGCGGCATTCAGGACCTAGGTAGAATGCCTATTTACCTGACTACAACTTCCTAGTGGGTGTAGGCTAAGACATCTTAGATTCTACAAAATCTAGGTACCAAACCTATCCAAACTATTTGTCTGGGTTTTTTTAAAGTGATGTCCCTACAAACCTAGGTAAAAATAAGTAGGTAGGTAGGAAGGTAGGTAAACATTATATTTAAGTAGGTACCTATTCTCTGTTTCCGTCGGCAGCCGACTGCCAGCTCACCAAAGCATAAGTATGTAGCATAGGTACCAAAGCTTCCTTTTATTTGTCTTCAACCAAATAAATCGACTTATAAAATCAATAAACCTCTAGTGACTGGATGATGTGCTTTCTAGCTGAAATAGTTAGGTAGGTTTCCTGATTTTATAGATTGATCGATTGATTTTGAGAGGTAATCCCCTAGCCTACCTCACTAGATTGTAGTCACTAGGCTATCTGCCTACCACTCAAGACAAAGGTAGATAGGTATGTAGGTATAACCTCCTAACCTAAACATGATCTGATCTCTCTAGGAGTTCTTTTAGTTTGTTGTGAGTACCTTACCTACTTATAACCGCCAGTTCAATCGGATGTCAAACAATGTATAGTTGAGTACCTGGGTAATGTATTGATGGTTTATACCGTCGGTCTGGTGTTATGTAGGAGTCTAAACTAACATCGTTGCACTTCGACCCCAACCGTACACTGCAGTTTCTCTCCACAATAAACAAAGGCCCACATAGGTAGGTAGGTTTCTAGGTATAAGGTATATGTATAGATAGGTACCTTATCAACAGAATTACTGTACGAGTATTTACTAAGAGGCTTGTGAATAATAATGAAATTAACGACATCAGTGAGTAGGTACGTTTAAATACCGAACATGCAAATCTATGAAATTCCAATCTTATTTGGGATAGAAGAGTAACACATGAGAAGCAAGTAAATTGTGGTTTTACTTGTAGAGATTGAATACCTAACTAGTTTAAATGAAGATTGAAGTAATAAGGTACCTACTGGAAATATACCTGCATTGATAAAGGCTAGTTTGTTTAAAGAACTGTTTAGAAAATGGTAGAGCCAAACATAGAAAAACTACTTACTTAAGTTTTACACATCAAAATTACTATTTAACAAAAAAAGTGATAGTGAGAAAGAGCTATTCTTAAAACCACCTTTAAAAGAACAAACATTCACACAGTAAAATACATCATAAACAAACTGTTAGTTTTGGCGACTGCACTGCATCGAGACCAGAAATCTGGTTTTGTGATACCGCTATGCACTCAAGTTAAATGAAGAAACGTATCATACCTGTTTAATAGTATAGTCACACAGCACTGAAGTTCCTAGGGACACATAACTATGGTTTATTTACTTATACAAATGCGATATTGTTCGTTTTGTGGAGGCGTTCGTTCGATCGTTTTGTCGTTGAACCGGTAGGACAGGACGCGCGATACCTGCTTTGGACCCGTCCGCTAATCGACTGTCTGTCTATGCTATGGTGCACGTGTTTACTTTAGTCGTATGTGTGCGTGCAAAGGCTTCAATCGGTGCGCGTACGCGTGAGTAGTGTTGCCAGAAGATAAAAAGAAAAATAATTTTAACATTAAATTTATAGATTTTATTATGTTATATTTTATTGTTAGCATATTATTTGTATTTATATTTTATTTGCTTGTGAATAAAATAAAAAAAAGGCTCATGAAATGTTCGCGCCCACCTCAGCTATCTATTCTCTGTTTGGCCTAGTGGTTGACAGGTAGAGAATAATGGTAATAATAGTAAATATTACATGGGCTTAAAAGAATTTTCGGTATCTTACAAGCAAACAAAAACTAGTCATTAACACAAAAATCTGAACATCTTAACCATAGGTTCAAGCTTCCTTAAACTGGGTAAGTACCTAGGTAATTACATTGGTATTTAAGTTTAGAAGAGACCACCACAATCACAGTAAAATTCATAAAATTTATCCTACATTTAATATGCATTTTATAAATATGCAAAGATCAAGATAATGCCCATGTATTTATAAAAATAATCATTATTCATAGTTTTAATAAACAAATAATTTGAAATAATGTCAAAAACTCAGTAGGTAAGTATTTTTATCTACACCCATATCATAAGTCCTCTATTATGCGTGCAAAAACCGTAGGAAATGAGTAATGACCAGCATTATTACAACCAATTTTACTATGAGAACTTTCTTGTCTGTGGTAGTAGGTAAAATCTGTACTGTAATGTTATTACAGTATCGATTTCTGTATGAGTTTAAATTTCGAATAGCTGTCTAAACTCAAGAGGGTCTCTATTCTAGTATCCATAGATAATAAAATAGTTATCGATAAGAAACGTCAATTCAGTATGTTTTTTAATATAAAGCGCACGACATTTGATCTGGATTGACATGAGAATAGGGACTTCATTCGTTCGTCTATGATTTAAAAACATTCATATTCGTGACATTGACACAGCACAAGTTTTGTTTCCCGCCATTTTTGGCGTCAAATCGTCGGCTTCTGAACCCATTTTAGAGTACTTATAATATGTGTGTAGATAAAGTAGTGTATTTCGAGGAGCGCTCTCATTTTTCAATATTTTTGTCAATCAATAATTGTTAATACTAGTTTATGCAACTGTACATAATTAGGCCTTAAAACACTCGTGTGATCCTATTATGAAACTCGCTGACGCTCGTTTCATAAAATGACCACACTCGTATTTTAAGGCATCTCATTATGTATCAGTTGCATAAACTAGTATTAACAATTATTTATTGACAAAAATATTGAAAAATGAGAGCGCTCCTCGAAATAAAACACTGTTTAAAAAATTAGGGTGAAAATTAGGCCGACTGTAGGGTGCTTGCTATTCATTCAGTTGTAGCATCCATGGACATCAGATCTGGGGCCTGTTTTATAAAACTACAAATTACAATTTACAGGTTACAAGTTTCCATTTGACACAACCTCGACCAATGACGTCCAGCCATTTGAGCAGTTTTGCCACTTTAGACCTGTAAAATTGTTACTTGTAGCTTTATAAAACAGGCCCCAGGGCCACAAACTACAACTTATATGTCACAAGTTTCCATTTGACACAACCTCGACAAATGACGTCCAGGGGCCTGTTTTATAAAGCTACAAATTACAATTTACAGGTTACAAGTTTCCATTTGACACAACCTCGACCAATGACGACCAGCCATTTGAGTAGTGTTGCCAGTTTAGACCCGTAAAATTGTAAGTTGTAGCTTTATAAAACGTGCCCCAGCCATTTGAGCAGTGTTGCCAGTTTAGACCTGTAAAATTGTAACTTGTAGCTTTATAAAACGTGCCCCTGGTGCTATCACTAGAGTAACAGAGACAGAGTGAAAGAGAGAAAGAGTAGATGTTAGAGTCTATAATTGAAATAATTTGGCAATCCCGTAAACAGCTTTACATGGCAATATCTTGTTGCTCGTTGAGACATTATCGTGGTATATTGGCTGTCAGATTGCTCTCGTAACTCATTATTTTGTGTTTTTAAAAGTATTAACGACGTTAAAATCATTTCAAATTGGTTTGCGGTTACTACTATGCGGATTAGGGCATGCAACATCGGCAGATTTTTAATTCCCGAACTAATTAATAATTTTTAAGATATTTTATAAGTAAAGTGTTTTTCAGATGTTTTTATGGTTTTTATTTGTTTACAGTAAAATAGAAACGACGGCTTCTAATATTTAATTAAAATTAGTATATAACCACAGTAACATTAAAAAAAAGTCAAAAATTGCATTTGGCAACAATCACCAGCCAAATGTTATATAAATATATTTTTTAAAAACGTATCTCCAAAATTCACAACATACTTTGACGTAATGGGCGCTCTACATTCACAGTGTCCACAATTGTGTTCACAGTATAGTTCGCGCTCGACGATGTAACTAGGTCTACATGAAAAGTAAAAAATAAATTTTAAAAAAATGGAGGAAACGAAGATGGTGGATGACGAGTATTCATCGTCATAGAACAATGTTTTGTAATATTTTGTCCAGTTGGTGGTATTGGGCTAATGTTTTATAAAAGTAGCGCGCGAATGTGGCGCCTTGTTGTGTTCACGCAGCTTTCGCGCGCTCGCAGGCTCTTTGATGCGAGCCAAAAAATCGACAAAAGGTGGTTAACAAGGCGCGAACCCGCGAAAAATATGGGACTCAACATTCACACTTTCACGAGTTCGCGTATTGCATTCGCGCGTTCAGCGTGAATGTAAAGCACCTATTAGTCAATTAGCAGGAGAAGAGTTACTCGAATAATGGGTCTGGTACTACCACAAATACGTTTACTCACATTTAAACTAAGTTAATACTAGACGAATTATCGCTGCTGTTATACCTCGGACGCTATCATCTGAGCTCTGGGGCCATAAAACCCTTTTTTGCACATCTCGCTCGCTCTTGGGAGGTTAGCAGATCTCTCGCTCGCACTTTGAAGTGACTTCTTTGTTTATTCACTAATTAGTTTATGGCCCCAGAGCTCAGGTGATAACGTCCGAGATATACTCATATAGACAGTTATTCGGCAACGTTCGGCAGCATTCGGCGAAGCCATTTGGTTCGATTAGTAGGGTTGGTTGGTAGTGACAGCACGTAGCTGACATGGCCGTCTAGCTTAACATGGCGCGCACTTACCTACGTATCGTATATTTCTGGCCTGTTTTGCAAAATGGAGAACGCTTGCGTGAACAAAATGAAACAAATCAAGACAAATACTAGCCACTATAACAAAAAATAATTAAAAAAAAGGTAAAAAATTATTTTTAACCCCTTGTAGCGAGTCCGACTGCCACTTGGCCTAATTTTTTTTAAGTTCAGTTAACTACATACTCAAACAAAGTGGTCTTAAAAGAACTACCCAGGTCTAGCCAAACTATTCATCATGTTACTAGACTAGCTATAGCAAACGTTAAGCCACATTATATTAAATAAAAGTTAACAGCTCTATGCATTTTCTTAAGAATTTTCGGTCTTCCATACTGGCAACATTAACGGACCACTCATAGGAACTTGCCTCCAACAAGCAAAGCTCGCTCTCGCCATGAGATCTGTAGTATTGTATCGTATCCTAGCTCGGTTTTATTTTATTGTATAAATAGCCCGGGTACCAACATGTACAGGTTCTGGGTTCGACCGCAGGCAGACCCTTATATTTTGTTTAAAATTACTTTAGCAAGCATCCGTGCAAGGTTTAAATGTTGGACAGGTTTATCCCGTTTGAAGTGTTTTAAAATGCAAGGTCAATGCTCTAAATTAATACGGCTGAACTTGTAATACTGATAAAAAATATACCTACCTAATTTTGGAGTAAAATGACCATTTTCTTACCACCTACACTACCTATTTTAGTAGTTAGTAGTTTAGTACCAAGGTTATTTGGTTAACTGAATAAGTAATATGTTATTTCTACTGTTATTATCTTTTGTATTACAATTCAAATAAAATAATATAAGTTATTGTAGGTGAAATTCGCTGATCTAGGTATGACTCATAGTTCCTCGGTTTAAATTTGCCATCATCAACGTCAACTTCGCCAGAACTACCTACCTACATGAGTTATAACTAGATGGCGTGCTTTTTTTATATAAAACTCAGTTCAATTCGTTTAACACTTTTTGGGGCAATAAAGAAAAAAAGGGGCAAGTTAAATAAATCTTGGCCTGACAATCACGGTAAGCTTAGCAAAAAAGTTTAAAAAATAATGAAGTCGCTGCTGTTCAGAGTGATATTGGCAACATGAACCAATTTTATCCAAACAATAATCCTTAATATTTTGTAGGTCTTCGCTTGAGCATAATTGTAGTTCTTTCCACGCTTGAGCATATTGTAGTTCTTTCCATCAGTCTTCACCACGTCAGGCTTATTTTTTTGGCAAATTTTATGTATTAAAAAAAACGACTCCGATAGAATACATACAGTAATTATTATTATACAACTTATTCCCGTACTTTATAAGCAAACATTTTTAAATAAGTTATTATAATCATTAAAAAAATACATTCTAAAATAATTTCAATTTTAAACTTAGGTACATATCACGAATACAATTAGTCAATTAGTTACGACTTACGAGTGGTATCAAATCAAACGAAATTCCGGAATAGAGTACATTTTTAACGGATGACGGAAAACATAATAAAAGTATACAACCTTTAAAGCGCCCTCTATCGCCGAGTAGGATTTTCGTAGAATTGATATTGATCTGAGAGAGAATCTGTGAGCTCTGTGACAGAAATAATACAAATTTAATGCCATAAACCACTTTTTATTTTTGTTGGTTGGTAAAAAGAGAAACAAAAATATAATAATACTGCACGACGTATTTAATGTTTTGTTGCGACGCGTTTAGCGACGCATTGCACCACTTCTCTACTACTACTACACTCATCGAACTTATCAGAAAATACGCGAAGTTTTCATTTGGTGCATCACCGCATGAACCGCATCACGACTCACGAGTTCGCATTTTACATGGCGTAAGGTAAGTAAGTACTCAGTATTCCTACTTACTTTAAAGTTAAATTTATTTGCAATATGTGTAATGTAATGATCACTGACCTACGAACGCCTATTGCTTGGGCAAATGTAGACTTCTTTTTTTGTTCGGTTATTATAATTGGTTTGTTTCCGGGGTGTGAAGGAAGGTACTAAGCAACGAGCAATCATTTTATAATTGTTCATAGTCTGTCAAGAAAGTCATGAAATGAAAATGATTTAAATACTAAATTATAGTATAAAATTGTATAATAAAACAGCAATGTAGTAGGTACCAATTATCTAGTCTCTTTACTGTTTTTTTTATTATGCTATTTTATACTGTAATTTAACTCTTTCGATCAATTCTAAAATCATTTTAATTTCATGACTGGTCTGCCTATGCTTACCTGTCTAACTAGGATATAATTTAAACTTTCATTCATTCTTGGAAGGCAAAGTAGAGTCTACCAGAGAACCTACCTATTGGGCTTCAGCCAGTAGTTATCACTATATGGAGTAAACCATACTGTAAATCTGAATTAACTACTATAATGAAAATATAGATATCTCATCATAAAAGGTGGTCTTAAAAGTCTTACTGGCTTTGTTGATTTTTCTCTCTGAATTGGTCTAGAAAAAGATATATCTTACATTCTTACCCCATACTAAGGTAAAAGTATGTCACTTGTCTATTACTATAGGTTTTAGAAACGGTCAAATATATTTGAACCCATTAGATAATATTGATACTTTAAATTTAAT
Organism: Acleris literana; assembly: GCA_946894065.1. Lineage (NCBI taxonomy): Eukaryota > Metazoa > Arthropoda > Insecta > Lepidoptera > Tortricidae > Acleris > Acleris literana. The sequence goes on from OX335677.1 coordinate 8,945,462, forward strand.
TACATGTAAAGGATCATTTTTGTTTTATACGAACTGAAATTTAAGGTATCGACATAGTGACTGTACCTATCTGTGCTGTTTAGAAAGTATTATTCTCTAATCATCTTTAAAGTAGCGCACATCCATAGGAGGATGTAAGTAGATTTTTCTTCATACTAATAATTAAGATATTTTGATTAATGTAAGGTCCAATGCATTATAAGGTTTTTATTATAAAGGGTCACTAAAATAAAAATATTTCGTAATTTTTAGATTCATTTTATTTTCAATAACATAAAAATGTTATGTTATTCATTTTACACATTTCAAAATGAATTTCAGTGGGTCGCTCTGATTTGCTAAAATGTTCACATTAAATTGAAAATGTATATCTACAGTACAGTTTGGCTTTGCATGAACTTAGAGTCATGGTTTGCATTTACCTTATATAGAAATCTTCTTTCACCTATTTCCAAATGTTGCATCTTATATTTGTAAAAGAGCACAAACTCTACTTTACTCCACAGCTGTTCATTATAATACTCAACAAAATATATTGTAATAGTTTACATGTTAGGATGGATCATGCAACTGGCTCCTTGTCTTTTTTAATGTGATATGCTATACATTTTTTGTGATATTTTCTATTTTATATAAACAAATTCGTCATTTAACCACCCAAAATTTGGTAAATGTGTAAAAAAAGTGCTATTTGGTCACACAAAAATCCTTATGATGATCCATCCAACAGCAATGTTCACTACAATAAATAGAACTAGCTAACTGGAATTGAAGGTCCCTTAAAAGTATGCATTTAATCAAAACGATGGTCAACTAGTCAAACTTTAACTTGTTAATCATTAATTTGCTCTCGTCAATTAAATACTGATTCCAGTAAGCAACTAAGTTAAGATCAAGGGAGCCGCCGAGGGATACGCGTGAGTAGTTGACCACTGCTTTGTGTATAATACTAATTTTATTGTTTTCCGTAATAGATGACTATCTCTAAGAGGCGTCCATATTCATAGCATGAAGTAAAGATGCGCAAATCACCAATTTTTACACAAGTTAGTGAAAGGATTGACAGATTTACATTATAAACTCTAAGATATTTATTAACCGTTTCATCAAAAATTTACTAATAGTAAGTTATCTCTGAAAATTGACATCTAAATTAATTATGGATATTTTATGGGAACTTAATTCCATTTAGAAATTTCACGGTTTAGGGTAGCAGCACACCGAATGAAGTAGTTTAGGTACGAATTGCAGGAATGCGTTGTAAATTTTATGTGTCAAGTTGGTACCGCGCATTACCGCTCTTTCCGCAATACTTCATTAAGTATGGCGACAGGTTTACCTAATTGACAACTGGCGCCGGCGCCGTGTCCTGCGCGCGCGACGCTGACGTCCATTCAGTCACAAATAAACATTTGAAAATACGTGAAACAAGATATAGTCCAACCATGCTCATCTGAATTTTATCATCTAATTACAACTATTATATCACTATTATAAACTATACAATTTGAACAACACAGTATTATGTCATTAGAATTCATTATTGCTTCTCTATAGTATATTGCTACGTTGAAGTTGATAGGATAATGAAGCAAAATTTAGATGAGCATAGGTCTGGTGACATGACTTTAACTAACGTGTACGTTCAAGATTAACCTAGTCCGGCTGGTGTTTGCGAGTGTGGAGTGCGTGTCAGAGCACGGCACGGGGCGACGTGTCGGTGCGAGGCTGCCTTGGGGTGTCACACAGAAGGCACGTGTCGTAATTTGCACTCTGAACGCATGTTAACTTTTATACATATGGTATTTCGTATGTACATGTAAAACCATGTGTAGATTTTTTTAATTTAGTAATACTATACTAAACTGGCCGTCATATAAGTATCTGCCATGTTCTCCTAAATATAACTAGGTAATATAATATTATTAACTAAATCATATTTACAAATAATACAGTTCATTACTATATATAGAAATTAAAATATATTTCTATCATTCTTCGATTCACATAACGCAAAATAATTTAACAGAGTTCATTTTTGCACTCACATTTACAATATAGTTTTGTAACTAATTTGTTACCATTTATTTGTTGATTTCAAACAACTCATATATCACCCAATAAGCGAGTAGCACAATTACTCACAAATCCTATCATATTACCTTATCGTTTAAAAAATGCAGAATATGCGAAAAACTTGAAGGAATACTTTACAGTAAATGGCAATTGAACGTTATAGTTCGCCCGCATCCAATAGGAACTATAAGATTCAGAATGCCTTCCGGCGGCCGCGGCCCTAAGCTATATTATGTACACGCCGCGGTCGCCCGGCCCGCAGTACCAAACCACTAGCACAAATAACTCCCACTTATGTACACCCACTCAACTATCCAGAAATTATAAACTCTAAACGATTATAATTATGTCTCATCGAATAAGTTGAATTAAGTATTAATGAAAATTTGTGTTACAGTTTATGCTAGAGTTTAGAATATAAGGAGCTTAGATGCGCCACCGATTGCGCGGCGGAGCGAGGAACTATAATACATTCAAACACCGCAGTGTCTATGGCCACGCCTCGCCTCACATACTTTACCTATATGCTAAACGTTCTCCAGCATCATTGTTGCAACAACCGATGCTCCCGTGTGTGATTACATTGGATCTCGCATGCTCTAGTCAGGTTGAAGAAAACGCTTATCAGATATGCTCCTTCGACTCCGTAGTAAAAATGCAAATAAATTCTAATTCAAACTTTTTGCTAGTTGTTTAATCCTTTGTCAAATGCAATTTTCTGTTCTCTTTACACAAAATGACTTAAGCATTTGCGACATCCAACATTTTCACGAATGGAGAAGGGACTAAAATCTAGTATCACAATGTCGGGCTTCGCTGGCTTGAATGCGAATTGAATCAACGCCTTGCAAGGATAACACCGGATCACTTCGAGCTGTACTTCCTTAAACTAATAGTATACATTTTCTGACAGAAAAACACGATTGCTTCATTAGACGAATTTCCCTACAGTTCAATCCTTATATCAGCGACATATTTCACTGTATTCCCGATTTGAAGTGATGTCACAATCAAATTGTTTACCACAGTAGGATCTAAGCGAGGTTACAACGCAATTGCGCTTTTTCCTATCTCGTCACAGGTTACATTACAGAATTTCATGCCATTGCGGTTTTATATGATGTCGATTATCAATTCCGCTGCCATGAAATAGGCTAGTTTCCTCTGTTTAGTACTCCCGTTAGATCAGTTTAGTGATCGGTGTATCCTAGGAGGGTGTTCACTCGAAGAGCGCCAGGAGGTCGTCGGAGGAAGGCACGCGCGGAGGGTGCGAGCCCGCGGAGGAGGACGACGAGGGCGGCGTGGCGAGCAACTCGCCAAGCGCCGGCGCGTCCAAGTACGAGAGCAGCTCCATCGGGTCCACATTCGTCTCCGGCAATAGCTGCAATTTTAAATTATGTTAGTTTTAAGCGCGTGTAATTTACTTAAAGTTCCCATGAAGAAATAAGGGTTTACTTTTGTTTGGGTTTGATGTAACAAGAAAATTTGATTTTGTTGTTTAGAATATAGTCGATGCTCGATGGCGAGAGTCAACTTACATTGAGATTATCAGTGCCCTCGCCGTCGATGACCGCCGCAGGATCGAAATTCAAGTCCGACGGTATGTCAACATCGGTGAGGGAGTGGTGGCCGACTGATGGCGGGCCTGGTGTGTGGGACGAGCCAGGCGTGTGAGCGCCGCCGCCGCCGCCAGGGGTGTGCGCAGAGCCGGGTGTGTGCGGCGTGTGAGGGGTGTGTGGCATCTGCGAAAAAAAGGAGTTGTTAAAATATTTCCTCAGAGAACCTTAAAAAAAAAGAACTTGGGATTTGTATGTTCTTAAAGATTTTGCACGACACGTAACTTACCTGATCATTCAGGCTCTTCTCCATCGCATTCAACGGGTCCAGCGAGTTCACACTGTCATTCAAATGCGAAAGCGGCCCATTGCCAGCAAACTCGTTACTACCAGGACCATTGCTCATTCCGAAGTCGTAGCTCTGATTCCCGTTAGCGTTCCTGTTTTGTGTGCTCTGGTTGTATGAGGAGATCATTGAGCCGCTGGCAATTGTGTTCATGTCTGGAGGCAGGTATGGCGAGAGAGCTTGGTCCCAGTTGTTCATGGTAGGCATGTTCATTGAACCTGGTGATACTGCTTTACCCCGCTTTCCTACGCTGTTGTCGTTACTATCTTCATCCTAAAAACAATGCATATAATGAAAATGGGCCCGGATTTTCATGTTTTTAAAGGAGGATTAATTGAGTAGGTAGGTACTTTTGTTTAAATCAGGTAAGTTAACAAATAATCACCTTTATTCCCGCGTTGGCAGGATTCTTAGCTGGCTTCCAATTCGCTCCGCCATCAATGGTGACTTCGTCTACGTCTGAATTGTTAGCAGTGTTGAGGATACCCCACATGTACTGGTCGACTTCTAGGCCCTCAAGTTGCGCTGGTTTACTGAAAAATGAAATGTTTTATTTAATTTCCACAAGTAAAAATTCCCGCAGACTAAATATACTCAAACATGTTTCGCTCGTGTTGTCCATATCAGCAGGAAAGTCGATAATAATATAAATACTCACTTGCAAACAGGACATCTCCACGACCCCCTTTCGCAGTTGAGTTGTAGATAAGATTCCAGGTCGAAACATTGTATGTGTTTGCATTCGTGACCTCGCGCAGGTAGCGTAATCTTTTTGAATGTGATTGGACATTTTAACGAGACCTTTAATGCTGTCTGTTCTACGCTGTCCCTGTCGTTAGGGTTATTGGACACAATGTTTCCGTTGCCTGGAGACTGGTTAAAATTCATCTTAATCTTGGCGATGCAGTGGTCTGCTGTTAGCAATCTCTTCCGTAGTAAACCTTGCAGCACACTTCGAACGCTCGGCCGATGGACCAATTGTAATACGAACAGGTGTGACTGGAAATAAAAAGTACATAAATTAATATCAGTTGCAATAATATTAGCATGATATTATTACAATGTGTGAATAAATGTATTGTGACAACTTCTAGAGTTGAGCGGTGTGTTTAAACAAGTGTTTTAAGAATATTGGTAGACGAAAATATTTGGTGGCGTTTATGTAATGAAGACACTTACACAACAGCAGGCGGACACGGTGATCTGTATAGTGTTTCTGCCAGGTTGGCAGACGTCTTTCAGGTACAGCGGTTTGTGTGATGATTTGTTCTCTCCTCTATCTATCATTAAGGGCGTCGCATTGACTGAGACCTGAACACTCGCCGGCCAGTTCGTGTTCATCTGCCTATCTTCATGGTGGAAGCATTTCAGTTGTAACTCAAGGTCCGATCTGAAATATAGCACACGTTATACTTTGCTCTAATTTTGTGGAGTTTTAATTTATAGATGAACAAAGCTTGATGAATATTTACCTCCATAGTAACGTTGAATGGACCGTGGGTTTTAATTGGAATACATGATTGCTAACTGCTAAATTATGTTCTAATCTAAATGGTGGTAATATAATACCATCTCTTACAGGGAATGTTAACCGGAGCTCATCATCTGAAAAATAAAACATTTTATTACATTCTGGATGACTATGAAGCTTATCATTCAAAGATTTTACTCGTAGGTAGGTCGAGACGAAATCTAGTTAGTCTCATTTATTTACTAGTTTTATTTATTTCTCATTTACTTACTTTGCATGCCCATAGGTTGTTTGAGCTCGTTAAAGTGGGGTTTTACATCGCTAGCTGAGTTCGGGCTTATGTATGGCGGCATACTACTGGCTGGCGTTAAAGGTGGTGTCGGGTTCCCAGGCACAGGGCTGTGCTGGTAGCTCATGTTAGTCCTCATGGCCACTTCCTGCGCAAACTGACCGCTATACTGGCCAGCGTACTGACCGTTTCCACCCTGATGCTGCGGAAACTGGTTAGGAACGCCGCCGTTAAAGTACTGTCCCTGATTAGAGTAAGGCGGCGTTGTCTGCCTCATGCCTCCTCTCATTCCCCCTGCGAAGTTTCCACTGGGACCCAACGGTTGCTGAGGTGGATACTGCCCCTGGAAGCCGGGCCGGCCGCCGTATCCCGCAGGATACTGCCCTGGACCGAAAGTGGGTTGGCCCTGCATATATTGGGTTTTACGCTGGTTCATCAGCATCGTTCCTTGCGGATATGGCGTGTGGCGTCTCTGATACTGAGGCGCCATTTTGGCAGAACCGGCCATCTGTGCAGGCCCCATTTGTGAGGACATCATATTAGCGTGCATGCCCATGTTAGCCATTTGTGCCATCGGGTTCATGCCATTCATGCCAGCGTTGCCCATCTGGCTCATGCCGGTCATTCCATTCATTCCGCCATTTCCACCCATGCTCATTCCAGTCATACCGGGGTTGTGGGTACGCTGCTGACCGTAGCCGTTCATCGCACTATACTGGGGATTTCCCATAGTCATGTTTTGCATCTGGAATTGAAAAAGGATCCTTATAACATTTTATACTACTAAGACTCAAGAGGTTGTTAAGTCTGAAGAGTGTAACGAATTTTATTTGATTTATGTAGCCGGTGTTGTTTTTTGCCGTACCTGCGAGAATGGCTGCGAGTCCTGCATCGCGGCCGAGGTGGCCGCGGCGACCATTGCGGCGGTGGCGCCGAACTGCGCGTTCTCGCCCCCGCCGCTCATCGCGCCCGAACCGCCGGCGCACCCATAGCCGCTGATAAAAAATAGAATAACCATAAGAACCAGCAAAAAAATGCTATTATTATAAGATGCTAACTATTAAGAACGCAAAAATAGTTACATATTATAATGTGAAATCAGTCCAGTAAACTTTATTTCACTCACGATACGAGTAGTTTCTATTGCAAGCGGCCTTGCAGAGCCGAACATTCCACACGTTAACGCTTCGATTATTAATAAACTCAGACTCAATATTCAACCCAAATCCTATCGACGTAAGATCTTTTTTTATTACATGCCGAGATTTTATTATTTTACGAACAATGAGAGAAAAAATCAATATGGACGTATAGTGACGCGTTGTTACCCCTGTGTTTCTCTCGGGATGTGTTTGATTTTTTGTATGGCGCCGGAGTGGGAGCGCGATTCATGTGAACTGCTTTTGGGGCGAATTCCCGAGCCTTCCCAGAGCCCTTCCTAATAATTCCCGACAAATGCGCGACAAACACTCGCACGGGCTCATTGTTACACCGCATCTCTGCTAGTAGTAGTGCACAACAATATTGTCGCTTTTGTGTAGCCATTATAAATTTATTATAATGAATAACAAACACACACATGAATAAAACAAGTTGCTGTACCGGTGTGCCGAAAAAGTCAGACTATAATTTAAAACATTATATTTTTTGTTTGTTTTAGTTACTTGTTAAAATTAGCGAGATAGTTTGGGAGTTACTAAATAAGTCGTTACTTCTACTGTAAATCCACTTGGCCATTGTTGGTTTTCCACGGCTCCTACTTAAGTATTCTCATAAATAGCTTAACAGATACTTAGTAGCGTCATTCGAATGAGCGACAACCAATAAACACACGAGTCAACAACGCTCAAGTCGTCGTGCCTATTCATCGCGACTGCAGATGATTTACAAGGGTCCTTCCTTAGGTAAACTCGGCTCGACCTTATACTTCTTTTTATAGTTTTGTCTGGCTTTTTTCTTTTGCCGACCAAAATGTGTCCCGACAAAGAAATACGTGTTCAGTTCAGTATCCTGGTGCACTTTTTGTTAAGTGGTACCACATCCGAATAATCACTTACGGTCGGCTCAAAATATTTGGGATTTTGAATGCGAGCGGTTCGACCGTCTCAGGCATTTCTTTTGAGACAATTCTTGGAATATTTTTTGGAGCGTTTTCTGCGACGAGCCGTCTGGTGTTACTAACGTGTAGTTAGAAAAATCTTCTTGAATTTGATATAATGTATCCATTACTGGATTATTGGAGCTATATTTTGTAACGTTTAGCTAACTGCTCTTCGATACACGTTGATAAATCGATACGGAGGAGTGGCTATGTCGCTATTTCGAGAAACTAGAAGGTGTTTGGCATAGTATTGAGAGATGTGTGAGTAACGCGTAGATATTTTGATACATAGGCTGCAGTTAATTTTGGATCGTTGCGCAGACGTGTCGGATTCCTTGTTAATTGGCAGTGGCGATAATCGCGCATTGAATTTGAATGCTAGAAAATGCTTGAGGTGTTTGTAAATTTTAGTAAACTTTTAAATAACTTTCTCTATTTGACGAGAAATCTCCTAAACCAGTAGGTTTTTTGTCTCTGTAGTTTTTGGTATTTATTCAGCTTGGGTTACTGATATCGTTTTCTTTTATTTTTAACGTGAATTTTATTTAAGACAAAGTGTTAAATAAGGCATTAATTATGAGCTGCGTATAGATTACTATCATGGTAGCGTGAAGCCGTGCCGCGGTGAGCCCCATTTCGACGCCAGTTGGTCACCCCCGTTAAATACCACTTCACATTGTGGCTTGTGCACATTGCTTGCGTTCAACTTGCGTTCAACTATTGATAGGTACATTGGGTTTATAGAAGCATGAAAATGAAAGAATAATTAAACATAAAACAATTACGTTTTAATACTTCTTTTATAACGTTCTTCAGAAACTTGTTGATGTTTGTTTATAAACAGGCATATTCCAGATGCTAACTTGTTTTTGTTTGTGTTTTTGTAAAAATTAACGATCTGCATAATAACTGTTTCTTTAATGTGTTTGCATTGTAATTTGTCAAAGTGGCAACATTTTTGGGATGTTAATATTTAGAATTCTATCTCATTCCCGTCAATTGAAGCCGGATCGGGAGAGAATGAATCATGCTCCAAGGAGCGGATTCCGAGGGTTATAAATGGAGGCGAGCGTTCCGGGGTAAATACGGTACAATAAGCGAAGGGTCGGCTCACCCGTCGCCCGCCTGGGGTAAGTGGGCCCGGTCACGTCAATACGGGGCTTTATTACGCGACGCTCCTGATAATAATTGGTTCTTCCCGACGAAACTGAACCGAAACATCGAATTAAGGACACGATTATCAAATTGACTTATCAAAATTTACTCTAAAGTCTTAGGGCGACTATATCTACTTTTTGTAAATTTGTTCATATATTCGCATTTTCGCAAGTTTTTGTATCCGTGGTGCGTACAAGTCCCATAGTCACACAAATGTGTACCCATATCTACCTACTTCTTTTATTTTTTGTTGTTATGGCTGTAGAGGAATCAAAAGGCCGCAAGAAAAAAAGTATAAAAGAATCCGTTCGACTCTATTGAGCACGTGGTGCAAAGCGTTCTGTTCTGTGCATCCGCCCCCAACCCGCCCGCTCAACTGACGTTTTTTCCCACGATTAAGAGCTGTTACAAATCCTGATTAAATCGGTTGGTAAATGTTAAACTATTATAACTAGAGTGAAACTGAAACATCTTGTTTGTTTAAAACCTTTTTAATTAACATTTAGCGCCATAAAATTTCGGTTAAAATGTCACACAATTGTTCCGTGTCTACCCTTAAAATAAAGTAGACTTCCTGTGTTCAGTTCACACATCTCGTTGCCCGGGCCCCGTGTTATTATTATTTACTTATTGGTTTTGAATAGAGGCAGGCGGCCATCAACAATATGTCGTTTGTAAAGGTGACTACGAAACAAAGCCGTTGAGCGCCTCGACTTAGCACCTGCTCGATTTTTTTCTAATAAAGTTATAGTTAATGATAATTATCATGAATATTTTATTAAGTGCACTTCATGGACGTTAAACATTTTGGTCACGTTTTAATTACCAGAATTAAGTATGTTTGTATTGTAATTAATTGCTCAAAATAATTCATGATCATGACTGATCTTCCAAACTATGCGATGCGTTCAGTTGTTTTGCTAGTTTATAACGTTTTGTTTGTTTGTGTTTATTGTAAGCGCCAAGTGCAGTCACCGCACCGCGTGCATTCCCATCGCGCGCTGGTGTGAGTGAGCGGTCCCTGTGTGCGTGTGACGCGGCTGTGTGAGTGATGGCGCGAGTGTTTGAGTGCCCTCGGCTTATGTGCGTGTGAATGGAAGAGCATACATTTTATTTATAATTGCAACGATGCGCGGTCGACAATGTCACACTTTACTTGCGTACATTTAAGTCAATCGTCATTTCATTTGTCGAGCGATTAAATGTTGATTTAAGATCTAATTACTCTAAGCATTTTTTCGCACTAGCAACATTGAATATAAATAGGTATATATGTATTTGAATAAGACCACTATTACGCTACATTTACGTAGATGATATTTTTTGATTTTATTGCTGGTTAACAACCATAAGGTGGCACAGGTAAGCGAGTCACGTTTCAGCGTTTTGTTGAAAATGTAAACAAACTTGTTCCGGATAAGATAAAAACAAGTCGGTACGTAGGTAAGTGTGAAGTTTCGGTAACTGATAAAAGGAAGACGCGCGTCCTTTACATATTTGTGTTCTTAGCTACATATAGAGGAAATACATTCCGTATGCTTAAGTATGATAATTGTTTTTATGCCTTCCTGGTTAGGTACAAAAAATGCGACATTATTATTGACTTCAGTTTATCTTTGCGCCAAGAAGAAATCATCGTTAACGTTATCCAAATCCTTTACCTAGACAAACCGTTACGCCGCCCCTAAAGTTTCAACGTAACTTAATCTTATGTGGACATCGAAAAGGTTTCTCTACTCACCTAGGGGCGTTGACTCTGTATCCTATATTCGCCTGAGGGTTGTGCTTCTCAGGAGCGTGGGCTCCAAAAGCGGCAGCCGACCCCGCGTACCCGACCGTGCCAGTGGAGTGCGCCGTCCTGTCGGCCACGAAGCACCCCCTGAAACACGACGCTCCTTGTACCTCAACACTTCAACAACTAACCCCAAATTGTCAGGTTAATGACTTCGAAATTCTTCAAGCGAAAATTTCCCGCTTCAGCAGTGTACGTGTCACGGCTTATTTCTTTTATCGTGCTAAGCGCCGTAAATTTCCCTCCAGCCAGCAACGTCAACAATCGGCGAAACGTTCATCGTGGCGTGGCACTTCTACGTACCTAATTCACCTTTTCAGGCTTACGCACGCTATTTCCGTCCGTTCCCAAAATTTTACTGGAAATATCTCTTCTCTTATCTTATCTTATTAAAATAATGTCTGGATTTTTAATATTTATTTATATTAAAATATTTTTTATTTTCTTTTGACAGATTTTTTTCAATCCATTTTAGGTCCGTCACGATGAACGCTCCGTTCGAGAATCCCGTCATTCGATCAGCTGCTGAGGCAAAATCCAACGTGCGCTCTATTTTACGACAGGTGGTGTCTGAATAGTAAAATTTTAGACAAGTTTTCTTAATATTTTCTGGCAGAATATGAGTTCATTTTTTTTCTATCATAAAGTAGTAACGCAGAAAAATAATTATAAAACTTGTCCAAACTTTAGCCATAAATACCGCGAAAAACTTCAAAAATAACACTTTTATTTACTTGAATTAGCACTGTCACGTGGCACAAATCCTTGGAGAAATAACTCAGTTTTTATCTCCACAATCCAATTTTACATCACTAAATGCAATCCTTGTGGTGGTTCACTGCACTGTTTTGTTGTCCAAAATCCGTAAATGTCACAAACTTTATAAACAATCCAAATCCTGTGCGATGAGATCTTTATTTTTCACTGTGTTCCTGGTTCCGATAACGGGCATAAATGATTATTTGATCGTTTACTCCCGAGTGAGACTTTGAAGTCAACGAAACATTATTGACGTGCTTCGCGAGAGTCGACGCGGACGTCAATGACGGCGAACGACCGCGTGTTCGGCCGCCAAAGGTAACACTGGCGAGCCGGCGACGGTGAGTGGTTGCGGCGCGGGGCGCTCCCACCCCGCGCGGCGTTGCCAGCTCGCGCGATAAGTGGCGCACCCCCGCGTCCCTCGTTCGTATGTCGTCGTCTCGGCACTCGGCACTCGGCCGCGCTCGGGCGTCGCCGTCGTTGTATCGGCTCTCGCTCACCCCGTCCCGCGCGCTCGACGTTTTCACGTAACGGTCCTCGATCGAGCGCGATACTGCGAGTGCGATAGTTGCAACGCTCTGTCGTCATTCGATTAGGCAGTACAATCGACGTAGATCGCAATTGTGGGATGAAATCTATAATGTTATGCAAAAAAACATATTCCAAAAATGTATTATAATATTGATTTATTAACATTTACATAAGTGTAATAATTTAATAATAACAATTTTCACATCACATTCCTAACATACTTATGTAATTATTCCACACACCGCAGCTACCTAGGCGATACACTATCTGACCGGGCTAGTTATGTAGGTAGGAGCGCGGCTATCGAGTGTTTTTGCGCAGCGGCGGCGGTCAGTAAGCGTCTGCGTTCGGGCATAATAATTAGCAGCGATAAACAATAGGCATGTCCTCTCCGCTACCTGCGCATGACGAGGACGCTCGTCAGTCGTCCTGTCGTGTCCTTGCCGGCCCGGAGCGACCGCGTCGCACGCGTTTCGCACACCTTCAAAACAAATAAATCGTTCGCACCTTAAGTATTGAACGACGTGTGACGCGTTTCAAATTATTTTTAATTCGTATTCTTATTGTTCGACCTATCGAGCATACCTAATGAAGCAGCTCAACATGATATGTTTCATTGGGTGGGTCTAGATAAAAAGATAAAAGATAAAATAAATTTATTCAGTAAGTAGGCCGCACGGGCACTACACGTCAAGAATCTACCAGCGCTTCCCAAGAGAAGACCACTGCTGAGAAGAAACGCCGCAAGAAACTCAGCAGTCAGTCATTTTTTAAACATATTTCTTATTACAATGGTACTACTTAGTCTAGCATTATATAAAGCTATAAATATTAAATTAAATATAGTATCAAATAACATGCGTAGTTCAGCAGGAAAACATGCCAATTAAGAATCTTACGGGAGAGATAGAGAGAAAAAAAAACACATACTTATGTGTATATAAGATGGTGCGAGACGACCACATAAAAGTTTCGATATGTTTTCCTACATCAACGGTGTCCCCTAGACAAGATAATATATATATAATAGATAACGATCGAGGTTTTAATTGTCTTGATAAATTCCGTTTATTCACTAATGATTTAGACATTTCATATCCACTTATCACAAAACTAAGGATAAGAAATAGTTACTAAACTAGCAAGTACCGGATACTTCGCCGGTTCGAACTTCAGCAACTGAAAGTCATGCTAGCATGGCGTAACGTAACGCGTTACGTTTCGTAGTAGGCGCCACGCGTGCCTCGGACGGCGACAGCGGGAAAGTCGGGAAAGCGACTCGCGCGCAACGCGTTAGTCCGCGTTCCGCGATCGACCTCTGCCTAACCCATTCATAAAATCACTTACAAATCACTTTGGATTTGTTCCAAATTATTGAGCGCTTTTTTGTTTTTGTCACCGCTGAAATGATTAACGATAGTAAACATGTTGTTATGTTGACGTCATTATATACATGAGTTCCTATTATCCTATTAATACTTACGTCGTACTGTAGGTACTAAGTACCTACCATTTTCGTAATAGTTATCGACAATCTTTGTTCTTCTATGAAACACGAGGGACAAATATAGGTACCTACTGTCAGTTGCCAGTGCAAGTGTGATAGCTTTTGCCAGCCAAATGCTATTCAGAAGCTGCGATTTCTGTACACAAGGTTTTTTAACGTTCTGTAGCAAGTAATAAGTTGATACCTATACGTAATGGTATTGACAAGGTATTTTCGGATTTTAGTCGGCTCGATTTGTTTCAAGGCTTTTCGGCATTTACAGCACAAGCCATCTGTTTCCAACTGTTTATTCTAACAGTAGCGATTAAAACGTGTTTAGTCTGATTTCCTTTTGCCAGGCCAAAAATCTTATCAAAACAGATAATTTTGATGACGTTAGAGCATGATAATGAAATTTAACATAAATGCACGTATTGCTATCTTGGAATTGTATATAAAATCATGACGTTCACAAGTTGTGTACGTGATGTAGGTATGTACCTAATGCTTAAGGCCGTCTGAGTTAAACTGAAATTCATTTGACTCTAATGTGATTCCGGCTCAAAAATCTACCTGTGAAATGCTAAACACATTCAATAATGTTTGTTAACGCTCCATCCTTCAATTCAAATGAACTTGAACAGAACCAAGGTCGTACAAAAAATGACAGACGAATTTCGGTATGCGTAGTTTTGTTACCATTTTTATTTCGTAAAATTATTATTGATTATGAACACCGATGTAAAGCCGTGTAACACCATTCATTTTATAAATATCGGCTCTTGAGGATAGAATTAATTCGCTTAGTGTTTTAAATCATACGGTGCTTCAAATATACCTACAGGTATTAAAATTACTTTGCACGTGCCCTTACCTAAGAAAGAAGCCGCTTTGTCCATTACTATTCTAATATGACAACAATGTAAGGAAACCACACAGATCCTTATAAATACATGCCACAAGAAGATGACACCTACTTATTTGATATTTGACCATAAAATTGTATCAGATTCTGTTAATAAAATGTTCTTAAATACCAATAGCGTACCATGAGTAGTAAACATAAACAAAACTTGAGCGTTGGGCGGTCAGATTTAGCTCGTGAGTACCCAGACTGGTAAGGTCACGTGTTTATCCCGTAGGTGTACCGTTTCTAGTCAGTTGCAGTTTAACAATAGATCATCATCAAAGCATTGGAAGCGGAGAATTAAATAGTCACTTTTTCCTCGTTGACAACGGTTATAAATCACGGTTGCTGTTTACTTTACGATCCAGCTATTATCGTCAACTCGGCGGTTTTGCAACGCGCCCGCCTCGAGCTCAAGACCGCTGCGCAGGAGTCGTAAAAAGCAGATATAGTCGAACATGCACATCAGCTATTTCGGTATCGCTTGTACTTCCATTCTATCCATAGGTGTCGATCGTTCCCCATTGCTCGGGATTTTACGCTCTTCGACGATGAACACCGGATTATTAATAGTTGTTAATATATTACCTATCACCATCCTGCTTCTACTAATAACTGCTCTTATACAAGGACACCTCGACTTAGTAGAAGTAGCAAAACGCTATTGCGTTCGTAATGATTACAGTGACAAATTTGTAGATAACGATTAGTGCTATCTAATCGTACTTACGTATACCTACGCGTTACGTGTCGGCATGAATAAAAGATGAGACTAAAATTTAAAATAGCTTACAAATGAGAATTTTCGTAAGACAAACCGTCCTGTCTTATTAACCAATTTACCTATTGTTTAAGAACTGGTATTTCGTGTGGTTAAATGTTATGAAAATGCTGATCTGATCGAACGTGACAAACCGGTAATGAGGCCTAGATTGAGCACCTCCTTATTTGAAATCGTTTAAAAACTGGAATAGAGTCAAATTGTTAGAGCGGGCGGTAAGTGGCACATAATGCAATGTGGCAAGCGGGCATGTCGGCGGCGCGAGCGGTTACATGCACCTCCCTTATGCGTAAACCTGTTTCGCGCTTCGCTCGCAAAATATGTCGCCAATCGCGCGTGGCGACTGCGACTGGCTTGTTTTATTCGCTTATTCGCAATGTTTGTTCGTAATGTGTTTTCTGTGTTTAAAGTTTGACATTTTTGTTGCTTTGCTATTTTGCTTATCTTGGGAGTTATACTGTAATGCAAATTAAATCTTTCCGCGGCTGTGTGAATTTTGCGCCTAGGCCAGTGAAACAAGTTTACTTAAGGAGATGGGTTCAACAAATTTGCATTGACGAGAGGGGCTGAAAACGGTACATATTGGTTGTTGTTGCTTTTCATATAAGTTAAGTCATTGTGTCGTTACTGAAAATATATAGAGTAGATGAAACTACGCGTGTACTCCCATAAGAAAACCTGAAATTTTACCAATTTTATGTTTGTAAACCATTTTGTTAAACTACCAAAACCGGGTAAATAGAAAAAACTGCCAGACAACGGACCGACCAACCAGGAATTACATAATAGGTTGGTCAAGGCCAGAATAATACGTTGGTTGGTTGCATTGCATGCTGGTATTTGTCGTACTCGATGACGTAAAACGACTTCCGAATGGGACCCTAAATTTAGTCGAACAGACGACGGAACGGAACTGCCAATTCAGGGCGTCGTAGACAAAGCCTTTCTAGCCGGGTACATTAGGTACAAAATTCCGACAAGTATTTATTTAGTACGAGTAATTTCAGTATTAGAAGGACGTGCGGATCGCCCGGACGCTGCACGTCCGTCTTACCTTACCCTTAAACCTGCCGCTAAACAGCAGTGTTCGCATTGTTGTGTTGTGATATAGTGCGGTTAGGGTTACCATATCTCAGGATTTGTCCTGAGATTTCAGGATTTTTGGATTCTTCTCAGGATTTCGGCCGGATTTTGCAAAATCTTAGAAATCTCAGGATTTTTAGAATTTTCAATAAATACAGTACCTACATTTTAAAGATCTCCTTAATAAAAAGTAAAATAAACTAAAAATAAACTTCCTAATAGAGAAAATAATTGAAGTAATCAACTTTGATACTAACATTTTAAAATTTGTAATTACGTTTTAGAGAAAATTTTCAAACTCCAACAAAATCTCAGGATTTTTCAATAGAAATCACGCCTTTTCGCCGGACTTATCATTTTTTCATCTAGTAACCCTAAGTGCGGCGGTAAGATAAATGCATAAAATTACTACCATGAGACATTCCGTCTAAGTCCTCAGGGTTGGCAACGCATACGCAGTCTTGAGATTTTCATCGTAAGATTTTAAGCCTATGTTTAGCATAATAATAAAAATAAAAAGTTCGTGTTTAATACAAAAAGCTTCAATAAATTTACAAAAAGCAAGCTTTAAAAAACCCGACTGTTGCTATCCAATTTTAAATAGGTACTTATAAATCGCAAATGATCATATTGATCATGCAATATAAAAAATGATGAAAGAAACCTAAGGATGATTTTTAATTACCTATTCAACAATACCCACATGTCATAACTCGTAGACTTATTTTTTTTCTTTTTTACAATATGGAGTCTCGTTGCCGCCATATTGAATGTTAAAAAAGACAAAAAGATTACCGTCATTATCTTTAGTGACACACAAGATTAAGACCAATTGATTTAAATAAAATTCATCAAAATCGGTTTAGTTTCTAGAGCGCCACAAAGGAACAAACATACATACCTATATAGGCTGATAAACACATTAACCTCCTCCTTCGGCAGTCGGGTAAAAACGGATATTCGGTCATAAAAATATTCAGAATCGAAAGGCTGAATCATTTTGATATGATAGCGAAATATTTTTGTCTGTATTGTAGTTTCCATTGAGGACTGACATTAATTTCAAAGGCATTTACGGTATTGTTAACATGTATTCGCGGGGGGGATCCCCTTGGATCGCATAATTTGTTTTAGACTATTATTGTTTCGCATAATTAATTTGACATAATTTGTATTGGCATAATAGTACTGTCGCATAATAATACTTTGGCCTAAAACTTTTTTGGCATACCTATAACGCTATTAGAATAATTTCAGTTGGACTAATTTGTATTAGACTAATACACATTATGCATATTATTGTTTGGGCTAATAATTATTTGTTATATTTGTCATTAACCATAATTTCAGTTTTCTAAATGAATAAAATACAGTTTCGTTGTTACATATTAGGTAAGGTTAAATTAGGTCACGTTAGGTACATTAGGTTAGGTTAGGTTAGTATGATATCCAGGCGCGAAGCGCCCAAGCAACGCAGAATAGGAGGTCCGCGAAGCGGAGCTCCGTCGACCTCGCCTTAATTCCTAAATATATATAACCACAAAACCAAAACTAATCTTTTCTCGTAGTACCTCTACGAATTTCGCTATAGCAATTGTATTGCTATGTGCCATTTGTACATGATTATTTTTTAGGACAATACTGTTATGCATTTTGTAATGATGCCAATTTATTATTGTTTTTTGTATTTATGCTATTTGACGTTAGTCTTCATGACGATTATGCTTTTTGTATTTATGCTTTTTAATTTTATGCGTAAAAATATATGCGTAAAGATGATTATGCACATCGCTATTTCGGCTCAAAGCAATTATGCGTAACAATATTATTACAAATAATTTTATGCCATCCAATAGAGAACCTTCGCGGGGCGACAGATGGCGCTACCGGTTTGATCATTTTCCAGATACTGTTGCACCCCAACTCAAATATTTATTACCTATGTAAGTTACTCATATTATTTAGAGACAATTTTTTTGGCACAAACTGTTCCCGCCAAGGCATATGTAATGCATTTCTAAAACAGTGTGAGGAAATCTACAAATATATTTGTAAAGAAGCAAATAAGGTAATTTCACGCTAACTGAACGAACATTACACAAATTTAAAAAATGTAACATTATAATTATCTGTTATTAACGAAATCACAATATTCTGTTAAAAAATGTGACGACTAGATTATACAATTGATTTGTTATTTTTATTCCTCTTATTTTATATTTCCAAATATTATTGTATTCTTGACATTTTATGACTAAAGCATTTGAGCTATATACTTGTTTTTTCTACTCGTGTACTATAAACCGCTAATATTGATATCGTAAATGGTATCACAATACCACCTATAGCGTTACCGAACCGTGAAAACAATTTTATAATAAGCGTTGCCATGGTAACAGTTCTATAATAATTATTATAGCATTGTTATTACCATGGTTACGGTCATTCCGGATATCAGTCTTGGCGTTAAGTGAACACTTGACATCTTAATTTGTATAATAAACAGTTAAAAATATTTTAATATCAACTGAAATTAGGTGTTTTAAAAACAAAATTAATTTTTAGACTAAGTATATATTTTAATTTTTTTTTTTAAATTACTAAAAATAGACGATTAATATCCATCGATTTGTTATTTGATTACCATGGTTACGTTAAATGTGGATGTGAACAAAATGGCGTTTCGTTTGATATTCCGACTTGTATGATAAATTGTCAGAACTGTTTTAGTAACTATAAAAATTTGCATGAAATTTGTAAATATTTAACAATAACATTCACACACTATTAACGCCAATCGGAATAATGAAAATTTCTTTGCTGACAAGTAATTTGTTAGCAGAAAAATCGAGGAATGTATACAAAAAAAGTTAGCGATTGTTTATTTTTGTCATTATCATTTTAAGCTTGTAGAAAAAGTGATGTATGCAACGGTACATACTTAGCTCTTAAGGTACTCGTGCCTGTAATAAGACTCGGCGCTCGTACCTTAAGAAGCTTCATTATGTACCAGTTACATAAATAACTATTTTAAATGCTTTTATTTTTTATTTTATTGTTATTATAACACATTGATATTATTTGATATTTACTTTTTATTTTTGCACTGACGATCTTATTGTGAATTCATTATTAAAACTATGCGACATAATAAGTATAATAATAATATTTCCAACACGAAATAAATGACTACTACTATTATTTTTGAAGTAAATATATAATATAAGTATTTTTTTTATATTTTCAATTCATGAATTGACTCATGTCTTGTCTCAAAATAAATATCTTTGTGGAGATTATAAAAAAAATACCAACATATTTATTTTTAAAGAAAATTTTCATCTTACCTACTCATTTTGTTAATACCATACCAATAATTGGATAATACCTAACAAAAAATCCACATTGTAAATTGCCAGAAATGAGAAAAAAAAACACGTTATTTTGATATTTTATTCATCACAACGCATAAATTGCAAAATCTATATAAATAAAAATGAATCGCCGAAATGTATGTAGGTACGCGTAACTTCCCAACGACTGCACCAAATTCTTTTTTGGTTGTGTTCGTTATTGTCAGGACAAACATCCACCTAGAGACACGGAAATTTGCAGCTGACCGGAAGCTAGTATTAAAATAATGTAAGGATAGTTTTTATTCGTGGACATTTGTGATGTGTAGATGTCGGTATAATAGTAGTACTGAGGATATTGCTTATACGCTCTACTTTAACTTAATAAAAGTAATTTTATGGCCAAAATGTGCTTAAGGAAAACTTACAAACTTAATCATTTTTGTCTCCAAAACTATGCGTCACACAATTTTTTTCTAATGACATGTCGATAGGCTACAAAAAAAAAGTTCTTAAATTCCACTTTGGGTACTGCTACCTACGAGTTTGTCCTTTATTTTTCGATTCGGGTCCACTGTGCGTCGTCTTCGAAAAATTGCCGCTACACGGTTACGGTAATTTATGAAAAATTAAGTAGGGGGGCGGAACGACATAGATTATAGAAAACGCTATTACCATACAAACGCCACCGCCTAGCGCCTGTGGCGTGTTACCCATCAAGCTGCATATATTTACGACACTGATGATTTCCATTCTTCGCGCTCGATGTCGCGTCAGCTCTGATGAGAAAGCCAGACATTGTAGGTGAACATTCTTCGTTGTACAAAGGCATTTGGTACATCATATCTTAATCGAATTAAATACATCGTTAAATTATTTGAACTGAAACATTTTGTATACTTTATAAATTTATTCGCCGTGCAAAATTTGTACCGAGCCCGCGAATCATTTATCTTTAAGAGAAAACAATTGGCCTTTTTTAAACATTTTGACAGCTTATTGAACAGACCAAATTTTTATTCAAGTGCTTATTAGAATATGTATGTCATATATTTTTAAAATATCATTTATAGCTATTTTTTAATATCATGATTTAATTGATTACTAACGCACCTGAGGTAAAGAGAAACAATGATGCGCGGGTTAAGTGTTTTACGAAAATAAAGGCCAGAACGGGCACAATGACTCACATGGAATTCAGCCGTGCCCGCTGGTTCGTCGGAATCAGAAATACAATCCTAATTATAATCGTACGCATCCGTCCAGCTCCTCAATCGGTCCAGACCGCACCGAGCAACTTTTAGGACTGATCTTTGTCGTTAAATACCACCGAATCGATGGCGGTTCCCTTTTGTTTTTTTTGTTTTATAATGATTGAGTCGGTTTTTGCCAATTGAAAATTTAAAAGGTCTACTTGAGTGAGCATCGGCTAATGACAGGGACTCAGTTACACGTTAGAGTAAGATAGAATTATGGGTATTATTTAAACGTGTTCTTATTAATTAGGCTTACAAGTTGGTACATGCTAGTTTAAGCGAAAGCAAGTGCAAGCTTGACAGCGATGTAAGATCACCATTGCTCGATTTTTATTTTGGGTTACTTGTAGGGATGTTATCGGGTTTTTCCGAATGTTTTTTGTGTTGTCATGAGGGTGGGAATCCTCGTGTTGATTGGGGTTTTTCTCTAGTACAGATAGGGATTACCAGGTAAAGTTTGCGTTATTAACTTAAGTTCCTATGCTAGTAAAAAATAACATTAAAGCGACAAGAAAAACTCGATGTCGTCTTGAGGACAAAATTGTGAGAATCATCTTTTTTTCCTATTTTTCTTCGCACTAATATCGAAGGACCCAATCTACGTCGGGCAGTCTTAAACATTTAACTACTGTGACAGTATTAGCGTCCGGAGAGCGGTACATACTATGTACATATCGTACAACATTGCCGCATTGCGGTGTGCGGCCATGTGTCGACACATCGCTCCTGCCCTTAATGGTGCGAGTACTCAATTACATTTTAGAACACAGCCAGCGATTTTTCGGAAAATCTGTGAAGGCTATGGGGTGTTTCATTGAAACTAAGTATCAAGCATACATTTATAAAGATAAAAAGCTTATATAGTTTGAAAGTTTGGATAAACTGCTTAAAAAATTAGGTCCGCTACCTTTACTTATTTCTAATTACTGAACATCTAATTTCGTTATCTTTTAGTTTTTTTCTGCCATCAAACGATACGAGTACTTCAAGTTTTTGGGTGTTACCTATAGAGCTAAAATACATTTTGAGTAAGATCAAGGTACCAGTCGCCAGCTTGTGAATTTAAAATTTTCTAAACTTGTACTAAGTAAGGTAAAGAAGTCAAGCGCAGTGGCAATTCTTAACGGCTGAAGTGTCAATGGTGCCAAAACACATACGACCGCAGAATAATAATGTCAAAATACGGTGTTTCTGGCTCCTTTCCGGTATCGATGTTTTTTTTAATAACTTTAGTACGAAGGAATTACATTCACCTGTCGATTAAATTTGATGCGTTGTTCAAATTAGCAATTTTATTATCTAACCTAACTAATAAAGTTTTGTCCTTAATAATCAAATACTTATGCATATGGGTGTTTTTAATATTGCCTTTGTTTCATTAGTAGTTAACTCTAGATTTCTTTTAACACATTACTCTAAATACTCTCTTCAAGTATGGAATGCATTCCTCGATTTCTCATTTATTGTCTTTTCGAGAACCTTTTTGACAGTGAAATGTGTCGTGAACGCCCGTCCTTTCTAACACGTCATTTAGTATTTCTGCTATTGTTTAAAGTAACTGTTAAGCCAATGAATTATCTTCATTCGTTCCTTTAGGTAGGTTATGCGTCAAATTAACAATTGCTTCGAGACTTAGCAAGCGTTATCAAGAGTTTTTTCGGGTCAGGTATTCGTTCCACGCAATGAACACGGCGTAACTTGCAAGTCGATTCTCGTTTACTAAATAATTCTAAATTATTTAGGGATTCTTGGAAGTTTAAGTGCTTGTCATTTCTTTTAAATTTTAACCTTGGGTTTTGTTACAATAGTTATCTTTGCTAACCTTATTTCGCACCTTTATACCTACCACATACCTACTGGTTTTGGCGGCGAGGATTTAACTTTTAATTTGATTAATCAAATAGCTCAGACTTCATCTACATCATTCATATAATTTCAAATTTAAAATTGAATTGAGAGTTTACTCTGAGTCAACCTACTGTGCATGTTAAACTTGTTAAAGAATACGAAATATGAAAGTTCTTTGAGTTGTTTTTGTTCCTGCTTTAGAACGGTGTAGCGAGTTTGTAATACATTAGTCCGGCGTTGATTTACACCACCACGTATCGTGAGCGCTGCTATTCATAGTACTAATGTACTAAATATAGTAGCGATTCCCTATTATTTCTCGCGACTGACTCAGTAAAGTTCCGCTTTTGTAAGTGACTGAAGTTTTCATCAGGGGATAGAACCGATATTGAATATGCTTTAGGTTATGTATGACGCATTCCCTAACGTGTTTTCATATGTTCATTTACTAGTACAAGTGTTAGTATTAGTATTCGGGCACCTATTAGCAGAGTCCAAAAGATCTATTTTATTAAGTAGTAGCACTTTCCACAGATTTCAGCATTTACCTCCAAATTAATTTCACATCATCTCCGCGTCCTGTTATTTTAATACAATTAACTTAACGTGCGTCGAGAATCGTATGTTAAAAGCATCTCAAGGATAGCAAGTACTATGTAAATAGCATACGAACGCACATATGCAAAGGCGACGATCCTATGCAGGTAGGAGGCCGTCTGATTCTGCACGAACACTGCACTTTGAAGTCGTCAACATACCCAAATTAGTCATACACGATTTTAAATGTTAGAGTCGTCTTTACACGATGAAATAAACAACAGAAATTCCTCTATTACAAAGTGGGAGACATTAATAAATGCGTCGGGGTAAATAACCGTAGAGCAACACGTCATAGTAATTTATTTTTAAATTGCGCTTCAGAGGAGCTGCTATTGGGTTTTGTGTGAGGAATTGTGGTAGTGTTGGTTCGCTGGTTAAAGTTTCGCTGCAGCTTGGAGTGAATCGGGATATGAGGTGGTGATGGCGGTGGCGTCTCGTGCGTCGTGCGTCCGCGCACATCTGCCGCTGCCCGCGCCGCGCAGACGGCGCGCGCGTGGCAACCCGTCGCACCCGTCCACTGTGGCCCGAGTCACGGGAAACTGGGGTATAATTCTCTTAATAGTACCCGGGTGGGCGGCTGATTGTGTGGTGATACGTGTTTATGGTGTCACAAGGTCGAGATACTTGCTAAGTAATCCTTGTGAGTACACGGGCGAGTGCAAGTTAGGATTTTCGGTCAAGTTAGTTCTATTCTCGTAAGGCCCAGTGTGCAATAGGATGTAGGCCCATAATCAGTGGCATTATCTAAGAAACGTTAAAAAACTTTATTGCCTTGATGATAGATTCAAAGTCCCACTTCCAAAAAAACTCTGTTTATAATATGAGACTATTGAAAGGAAGTTAGAAAATATCATAGAAACATGGTTGACCGCAATTCACGGAATTAAATACAGGATGTATCTTTGACCGTATATTCTAACGAGCACAGCACGGGATTTACCGATTTTTTTCGCTTATTAACTAATGAGGTCTATTGTCATCGTAGCGGCTTGGTAGTATTCCCAATATTTAGATATGTAGTAAAATTATTTAATTTTAGTGATAGTTTTTGATGTAATTTTGAGCCCAGAAATGATGACGGTAAAAGTTTCAACAGCATCGTCCGCATGGTACCTCAAGGTCACCTCAATAACTGCTTCGGTTATTCACTTTTGAAAATTTAAAATAAATGTCCATTGTACCTACTCTCGTCGTTTAAAGCAAAATAGCAACGCCGGTAGCTCTATGTAGAGCTAAAAAGTCCAACAAAATTATCGAACTACCCGCAATTAATTATCTTAAATTGCCATTAAATTACTCGTGCTAGTGAATTGCAAGGATATAAACTGATAATTAAAGCACAAGATGTTTGTTTGTATCATCTCATTAGTTAGATATACTAAATAAAAAAGACGCGAAGATTACGTTTGCTACACTTCTCATCATATAGGATCAGGAATACCTCCCCGCTTGTCGCTCGGGCCGCTCGCTCCCGCTGGTTGGGAGCGCAGCTAATTATAATCCACTAAACATCATCGAGAGCTCGTAACTTAGGGTCGCGCCTCATGCATGTATTTTTATGCACTTTTTCTACGCTTCCTATTCCTGTCCCCCGAGGTACGAACCGATTTGGGTAATTACTACCCGAAGTATTTCTTTCACTTAAGTCCGATCTGATACTTTACCCGCAGTAAAAAGCCGGGTAGATATGGATAGAGCTTATGCGCTCTTCGCCTCTAATATCATATGAAGATCTTGAAAGGAGGTGAAGTAATATAATATTTGTCAAAGAATGGCACCTTGTTCAACCCTAAAATCGGTACGCTGTGGTTAGTCGAGCTCTTAGTTAGCGTATCCAGCAGCAGTTATCATGATTCGTTTTATTTTAATGTTGTACTAAACTGCACACTTGAGCATGATCCTGTGCAAAATCCCCGTGACGAAGTGGTTCTGTTTAAGAACTTTTCGATGGTACCTAGGTATGAGTTGCGTAGGTAACTTATGACAGCACATTGTTGTAATAGGAACATTTAAGAATCAAACCCTATTTTACGTGCCAGTTTAGATTTATTATGTCATCTTAATCTTTATATAAAAATCACGTCGGTGCGACTGTTAATATTTTTTAAATATCTATAACGCACTGGCTGGCAACTATATTTACTTATTTTAATGGCATAACCCGTTAATAATAGAAAGGTAATCAAATTCATAGCAAAATTGCATGTGTACGAATGACTCCGTTACCGAGACGTGTGAGCCTATTGTTCGACGTACGCGTGAAAATCAAACTTCCGCGACGCCATTGGGAAACTAAAAAATACAATAGAGCTCTAGTCTATTAAAGATATTGCAAACAATTTGTAGCTTTTGTTTTTTATTACGATTTTCACTTGGATAACAAATTTCAATGTTTAATCTGTTTTATTTCTCAAAGACTTGCACTTGTAAAATTATCTTCTGCTGGAATTAGTTTCAAACGTCGTTGTGGTAAAAACTTGGTTGCTTGAAAAACTTGAATAGGGTTAAAGATATTCAACGCGGTTATTATCCGCTGCCGGTAATTTCTTGTAAATCGTGGTGCGTATATTCCGTTACAGTAATTCCGGAGTGGGGACGCGGTCATACATATTTCTCTGGAAACGGATCACCTTGTCGCTCGGTGCTGGTTACTTACAATTAAAAAGCGAAAAGAGCGCGGATTTCGCGGCGTATTGCGAGAAATATCGAAGGGGTCGACGAACTACGTCGACGCATCGTGTCCGCGTCTTCTCGCTCAATTTTTTATTGTTTTTGTATTATTGCGGAGATTTCGAAACAGATTTTAACATAATTAAAAGGTTCGTATGGTATGTACATTTGGTTCGAGAAGATCGGTGAAGATATTGTGGGTTGAATTTATGACCATGGTGAATTAACGAGCGTGTCGTATTATGAAGAGAGGTAAGGGATTTTATTAACACGCCTTCATTTTAGAGTAAAGTTTTGTTCTTCCAAAATACCACCCATAAATAATTAAATCGTATACATAAAACAAACTTAAGTCCTACACCAACTGCACAACGTTCAAAATAAAGAGGGTTGAGTGACTTTCCAGAGCTACCTAACTGCCCAAATAAACGTTATATTTTTTGCGAGTGTGAGAAAGTAATGCGGGATTGATTCCCGGTAGTGTTACTTCTCGGGATGAAGCGGAGTCGGTGAAATAAATTACCAATTTTCTTGGATGTTTGCTTTTTGAATCCGAAATAAGCATCACATCAATAATTTATGGTCTGGCTCAAACGGACCAAAATCTTTGATTTCACGGGATACAGTCTTAACATGGCATTGATCGTGTATTTGAAGATAGTTAAATTTTGATAAAAAATATAAAAAAAAATATAGGTACCTACTAATAAAATACATTATTGACTAACGTTGGATTCCTCTTTCAGAGTGTAATCCAGCTCTAGTTAAGTGTTGAAAGTACCGAGAATTTATAGTTAGTACCAAGAATCTTAATGATTTTTATAATCACCATTTAATAGCGCCTTGTCGCTTTGAAACCGACGTAAAGCCAACGTTCAACAACGCACGACTCGACCCATAACATCCTTCTTTTTGTATGCAGGCTAAAAATTATCACCGGCGTAGAAATAAAATAATTTAAAAAGAGCAGCCGTTGCAGGTGCGGGGGCAGGTGGAATAATTGGCAATTCTTTGTCTCAACCCGTACCCATACTAACGAAAACCTATAGCCGCTTAAAGACCTTAAGTCACCGACGTCTTATTTTATTACAACTTTTTGCTCTGTTTGTCTTTACGTTGGTGTGGGTCTACCGCGCTTGCACTCCATTCGACGACTCCTAATTTTATTGTCCTTTATTTTTAAGCGGTTTGGCATCGTCTGATGGTTCCATGACTGATAATTTCTTTATGTATTTTATTTGCCTACATATTTGCTAAATTTCGTTCTTCCAAAAATCATTACTAAATACGGTTTCATCAGATTTTACTAGGTTCGTTTTGCTGTTACTAACGCCATATAATGCAAGTCACAATATAATTTTCGTCTCCAAAATTCAACGGGAAGGCAGTTTATCCGTTTTTGCAATAATGTTTTTACAAGTCGATGACTGATTTACCCAAAGTATCAATGCAGTACATTGCGACTGTCAACGTGAAATTCCGGAAGGCAGGAATGTGGGTGAGGTAACCCCATTCGGTCGGTGCACATGCGCTTTGCTGCCGCGATTTCTGTTGCAATCCGACCGAATCTAGACGGTTGTCGAGCGCCGGTAAGCGGTTCACGGTATTTTAATCTTCAACTCGGCTGGATGCTAACCTCATTGTGAGAGTACATACGTAGCGCAACCCGGTCACTTAGCTAGTACGCGTATTATCTCCATTTGCATAGTGCGGACAAGTAGCGGTGTTGACTTACGCGCCGCTGCCGCATATAATGCCGTTGCGTTCAAACTGCATAAAAGTATTACAATTTCTCTTCTGGTCTAGTAGGTACGCTGTCGTTTCTAAAGGTACGTTGCCAAATGTCTTCATGATAATGTAGATATTAGGTTTCTAGCATATTGTTACTAAAACATTAGAAAATGAACAGGTATCAAAATTGAGGAATAACTTTTAGCACTGGCCATCGAAAGAAGAATTCAAAAGTTATGACTTCCTTCAATGTGGGATGTTAAACATATTTGCTCGATCGTGTTCTATGAGTACCTCATTTGATCTTGATGTACATAAATGATCTTATAAAAAAATAAAGTTAAACACGTACTCAGGTAGTTGGTGCGACATTGAACAAAACACGCGATCGCAACAATGGTCATGTATGAATGTTGTTCGCGGCACATGATGTATGTACCCGGATAATGATGTTATTTGCTCTGCCTTCCGTCATCACATCACAGATCATTGCTGCTAATACGTAGTTTCATAGATATCTTCCTTCGTCTTACTTTATTCTCACAACCATGTCTTGTACTAGAAAATATGAATGGGTTTCTAGTTTTATATTTTAGTTTGTAAAGGTTTCGTATATTATGGTGGAGTTAATACGATCGAAGTGTGAACATGTTTAGTGAGTGTAATGAGAAATTATCAAACATATTTTTATGGCCGTCGATTGTATGCACCTACTTGTACTTATCGTGTTATTTAAATTTTTGCGGTGTCGTTTGATAGCTGTATAGGTACTATCTAAGTTGATTAGTGCAGTTTGCTTTAGATATCATTAGATGTCCTTCATTTCCCATCCAGCGGTCGCAGAAGGCATTGAAAAGTTTGCATTTTAATTAGTGTTCTAAATACAAACATAATCGCACGTATAATCCCTGTCCCCGTTACACTCGCGTGTTTAGGTACCGCGCTTGTTGGGCTCGATTGTTATTGTCGAGTATGTGTAAACACAGCTCGAATCATATGCATCGAACGTTGACGTGCTAAGGCAAATGACTGTTCGCTAATTAAATTAACTGTTGTGCTTTAACTGGACATTTCTAGTCGGCACTAGGTCGCTGAATTAGCGTCTCGGAACTGCAATTTAAACCACGTTGTACTTCTATACGCAATATCAAATACTCTAAAAAATTCGCGGCCTTAATTGCATTTTTTACGACATTTTAAAATTCACGGTCAGCTTTAATTTCAATTAATCAATAAAGTAATTTGTTATCTAAACTCTGCTCCAAGCTACCTTCTCTGGAGTATATAATGTGTCATATATAGAATGATCTTGATCAAATGATGCGCTAGCTAGACTAAATAATCCTTATACACGTGATAAAGAGACGATTGACGGCAGTAAATAAAGGTTTAAAATAAACAGACCGATCCGCCTTTGGTTCTCAGTATGCGATCGTGTGAGGTCATTTAGTTGGAAAACTTTTGGGTCCGACCCACTCATGAGTCACCTCTAAGTGCGGGAACATCAAAGTCATGACTTGTCATATACTTTGATATGGATATACCTAAATTTGTAGGTTGTGATTGTCCCCATTCAAATTTAAATGAGTAATTTGGTTGTTTTTCGATATTTAAGTGGCGTTGTTTTTGTCGAAATGCGTTTGGTAATTATCTCGAAAAGTATTTCAGAACACCTTTTCGCTTAGTTTTAAGAGAAAAACTAACATTTCATCTGTGTTATTAGCTTTTGAATGTCCAGTTTACAAGTTAGTTTAACGACTTTGTTATCGGTTTATTTTATGTGCGCTCGCCAGTTTAGTGATTTTTCCACGCTCACTGTAACTCACACTAACGCACCGTGATCAGAGTGCAGTAGGCATACTTATTTACTACTACAACCGTACACGCAGCAATGGAATAAGCACTCTCTTGCCAACATGTACGGTGAATTTTGGATTACGTCGGTTTTATTACAGGTTTTCAGCAATAATATACCATGGCTAGTATTGCACGTGTCAATCTGCGATAAATGATTTGGTGATTTTGTATTGTTTGTAGCCTTTTGCGTTAACCAAGAGCGATAAAGAATAATATCAGAGGAACGAAATGTTGTTATATTTTATAGCAGCATTATTAAATGTTTTCATTATGATCGCAGTGCCAAAGTGATTATTTCCTTAAGGCCTTTTTGAAGCTAGATGTAATGTCAATAGCTAGATATTTGTAAGCATATTTAACAGTTAAGTTTTAGTGTACGCTTCATATGTTGCCTCGAGTTTGTAACAATGGTTACGTGATCCTAGGTAACGTTACGAAACTACAATCCGCACCACATTGATCGCAAACAAGCGACGGGGAAATATACTCGATTATGTATATTAATGTGGTTATACGTATATCTTGGGTACTTATCTGCTTTGCACGTGGAAGGAGCCATAAAAGTTGGCATTGTCTATTTTACTCTCATCGCGGCCTTCCTTTAAAGCCGGTAACGAGATGACGTTAATGTATTCTCATTATGGTAGGAAAATAGTATTAAGTTGTTATGTTTTATTGTAGTGGAAAAATAAGCGTTCAAAGTACATACGTAACTTACTGTCGATATCACCCGCTTAATTTAGATGTCTGGACTAGATAGCTATTAAACATAAATAAAGCGTGTTAATGGGTAATTGGGCATGTAATGTTACTAATATACTTACTCCTATTTTTCGGGCTCTATTTTTTCGTGTTATTATAAGGCCGATACGGATAAGTGTTGTTTTTAAAGATTTTTATACTTAAATTTATTCTAATTTATAACCATTAAACTCGATTATAGTCTATCAAGAATATCTGTAAACCCATAAAATTATAGAGTTTGACGTAAGAATTAGTGAACATCGATCCGAATTGGGCCCCTTGTGTATTTAACTACGAGTGTGTAATTTGCTATATCTAGGGAAAAAGGGCAGACCTGTCTATTAGGTACGGTGTATTTGGTAAGACGCGTGGTGAAAGTGATTGCGCTGATGTCGCGTGCGCAGCCGACCTTGCCATATAAGCGTGCCCAGGCGCATCCGCGGATCTCATAGGGTTAGGTACCATCAATAATTACACTTAACGCTCTCGTTGCCTGAAACCCGCTAGGCGGGTTCGTTCTGTATGGGTAATGAGAGAACATGGTGCTGAATACGTAAACCTGTAAAAATTGGCTAAGGTAAAATAAGGGTTATATTTTAACTTTTTAGTTTTATCTCTGTCTTCTCTTTCTGTGCACCCACTATGTAAATTTCTGATTGATGGTCGACTGGTAGAGAATGCCATTATTCATTAGGTCCACCATTTGTACTTATTTCTGTGCAATAAAGATTAAATAAATAAATAAAATAGCGGAACGTGTTGTCTCTTAGAAACACCGATTAATTATCATAAAAGATACGCCATAGCGTAACGAGTTAAAAAAACTTATTCAATTTTAAGTTAATTAGTTTTTTTTTTCGTTGTTGTTCGCAGGTTACCTACTCTGCTTTACTAGCTTGAAAAAATGTATTTTTATGTATAACGTGTTTTTAGTAAATAAAGAATTTGAATTAAAATTTGAATAAATTTTTAAGTAGGTAAGTAGATATGCATTTTTGTTGCTTATAACGACTCAGACATTTTTGCTGAAAATTAAGAGACTTAACATATTTGCTTATGGTTGTCTTTAAGTGAAATTTTCGCTTTAGAAGTTATTTTTATAATAAAAGAACGTTTTGGTGACAACTACCGAGGCCGTTATTTAAAAGGTAGTTTCGATGAACAGAGTTCAAACTGCTAATATGTGTCTTTTTAGTCCGAATGATCCTTAGAATTCGTTTTAGCATTTCAGTAAGCTATTCAAGAGAAACGAATTATATTTGAATAAGCGATAAAAGTCATGATACCTACTCATGATTATGACGCATGAGCCATAATTTGGCTTGTTAAAAACTCATTAGATCTCAGATAGCAACAGTAACAGGCCTGAAATATTTAATTGACACATCCACGTGCTCTACGTGTCTTAATACAAGTTCCGTGTTGAATTTCCAACAACCGATTTCATCGATAACATTACGTGCAGGATTTCTATGAATGTATGCATGTGTCAAAGCGTTTTTATTGTAATTAGGAATGAGTATGAGGATGCGCACGAGTCGAGTTGCTGGCGAGTTTCCGCGCGGTGCTGGTTATTCTGCCGCCCTTGGATAAATAAACTGGTGTATGTGCCAAATAAAGGCTATGGCAAATGCGACTCTTTTAATGTTGTTGACAAGGTCGCGAATGCTTGAGGTTTTCTGTAGTAGTTGTGGCCATTTTTGTAAGGGCAGTATTGTTGTTATTGCGCGTCATACGCGGTCACGTGCACACGAGGCCGCTGCGCCCGCGCCGCCGCACTGAGTCGGCGCAGGCGCACTATTTCGCAATAAAACTCGACTTGGAACAAGATTGAACAGCATCGCTTTTATCGGATAATCATAAATTAATGTAGGTGGATCCGCACGAGTAGTAAACGAATTAATTTTTGGAATTAATTCTGTGGCAGTATACCTACTTACTGTTATTACGTAAACGAAGGTAAGTACCTATTTGTATAGATTTCAGTAAGTGTTAGTATTAGCAGCTTAATAATCGCAATATTAAGTAAAAAAAATGTCTTTATCATTTGTCATAGGCTCAAGACTACAAGCCAAGCTACAATTTATTTTTATAATTTTAGCAGTAAATAACACCTCATCAGGAAAATATTAGAGCAGCAGTCGCAACAATGGCTACATCCGCTCAAGAGTAAATCGCAGCTTCATACTTTAGTAACAGTTACACGGAAAACTTTTAGTCTCAATGAGACAGAGATACACATTACGTCCGAAAGCATAATAACAATACATAATCCGAAAAATATGGTGAAGTGAACGTGAAATAAAACAAACAAGCGTCGAATAGGCACGAAAACATGGCTACATACTGGTATTTATTGGCTAAACTAGTACCAAAGGTACTCCGTTCAGAAGACCCTTTTAAGGAAATAATAAGTTTGGTACCAATTTCGCTTTTATTTGATTTTAAATTTCGTCCTAGAATTCAAAATATAACTAAGGATAAATTATCAAGTGCATCACGGCAATAAAGTGTGACGATCCTTCATTTTGGGCATGAATAGGCAGGTATTGGCTAATAAGCGTGCATTTGTTTCGGGGCCGCCGCCGGCCACGTTAGAGCGGCCGACCTCTCGCCTCCGTGTCCGCTATACAACAACTAGCATTGAGGCATTTACCTTTCTTAGGTCGGATCTGTCCTCAATAGCTTGAAGCGTTGATTTATTACGATGCATGGAATGCTGGCTCAATTTAGAGACAAATTTTGTGCAATATGTGCCTAATTTGCTCGAATGTTTACATTCTAGACGGCGTGTGTGGCGTAGAATGCTGACCCCGTTCGCCCAGATAGTCGATCAGTTATGATTCCGAGGTACAAAATGCGTTTTAAGAGCATTTTAGAGAGCTGTAAGTCCTTGTAGAGTGGTAAATCAACGTTTCCCATGTTTTAATTTGAAATGGTGCTGAATTACCTGTCTCAGTTAATTTTGACGACTTATTCACATGTTATATTTACATATAACTATGCAAATACAGTTCCTAAAATCAACAAAACAGTGTAGCTAGTTCTTACGATTGTGCACATAAGTGAGCTCCGCCCAGTACTTAATGTTGATGTGTGAAATGTATTCAAATGACTAATTATTTGTAAGTACTGAAGCTCAATTCATTTAAAGTTTGTGGTCAAATTTTGTTGGTACTCTGTCAAATATATGATATTTCAAACCGGAACAAGATAAATCATGGTATTGACGTTAGGATAAATGTTCTTAAATCACAAGTCAATCTGCAAGTATAATTTGTCATTACTTTATTTCATTGTAGCAATAGTAGCTATTGTCAGCCGTTACATTACAATGGCACTACCTGTTTAAATCGCACGACGGAAATGATCACTACAATAACACATTAGATCCTACTGTGTCTGATTTCAATGAAACTTTAAAAACTCGCGCGATTCCTCACGTAAGACTCATGGCCTTATATTTCTGTCTGGATAATCTATTTACTGTAAAAAAAAATAGTTTAACAATACTTACCTAAGGTCATCCTTGACACCTGTTTATCGCCTTGATCATCATTAGCTGACCAAAAAAGTATAATTTCAGGAGAGTTGCGTAATTTTGAAGATTCAGTATGGTGATAAGTTTAATGGGACATTATATAAGTACCCGTAAACATTGTCACTGTATATTAGAGGCCTAGATAGGAATCGGAGGAAGTGATGTTTGTCCTGCTTAGGTCAACAAAATACTGTGTAAGATAGATTTAAGCGACAACGATTCCTTGACGCTCTAGCGCTGTATCATTAGGTATATCGCTTTTAAATTAAAGTATGACAGGACTACCAGCGATTGACCCTCTCACCCGAAGTAAAGCGACGATGAGATTGAGGATAAATATAGTTTACTGGTTTATCTAGGTATTCTTACTTCAAAGAGACCCTAAGATTATGTTGATATTGTTTAGGTACTTCTGAAGATATTTTAAATTAAGTACTTAAATTAAGGATTGAAGTGCATTACAGGAAAATCCCAACCGTTGAAAGAAAACGCCACGAGAGCCACGGGCAAAAATTAAGGAATGATTTATTGCCATCACCATGAACAGATTTCCTGTTACGCTCCATTTTTCAATGTCTTCAAGATATTCAGTCAAAATAACCATTAAAGTTGATTAGTGATTGGTTGGTTCAACTAGTTTTAATAAAGGTAATTCTGCTTTATGTAGAGTGTGACCCACCAAGTAGGTATGTAAAATTGTATCAATAAACTAAACAGATTTCCCAATAACACAACACAAAGAAAATTACCGTAAACATTTAAAAATACAGAACTGACTGATATGGGTGTGTAAAATTAAACTTCCGTTTGTTTGCGGAATACGAACCGCTGGTCTGGCCTCATGACGGCATTGAACGGCGACCCGTTTGAGCTCAGCAGACGAGCGAGGCCGCCCCCACCGACTGTTTACCGATCATTACAATGTGACCATCGCTACTAATTACCTACCAAACCCATTTACTTATTACGAAAGTTTACTACAAAAGGTACTCTACATGACTAGTATTCATTTGCTTATTCAAACAAGATCTGATTAAAGCTAATGGCTCCACTTCCATAATCGAACGTCCAATTGGTAATATGTGACTTTGTTTTATAGTTTTTGTTGCTATTTCGAGCAGATTTATAGTGCGTCATAAATTCAGACTAGAATTGACCTTCGGTAGTTTCCGTGTTTTGAGTAGCGTTCGAGTCCAGAAACGGAATAATTTTGTTGAAGTACTCACAACGAGCCAAGGGAAGGATAGCGTTATTTGTAGTCACACATTAGCATGACTCGCACTAGATGAATGGAGATAGTGCGGATTTCTTTTGGGACCCGCTCAGGCAATTGATGAGGATAAGGGACGGAGTCTTCGTAAGGGTGGGGTTGCTCCTTTGGTAGTCCCGCAACGTTAAACCATCACAGAAGTAGGCCACGACCGTGAGAAATTTTCACAAAATAAAGCCTTGTAACTAGGCTTACTCAATAGTAAATCTCCTATCTCCCAGCAACAACACCCTATAACAACCAACTACACACAACTAGGCACAGACACAGGCACAGGCAACTAGGCTAGGCTAGCACTTCTTTCTTACAAGAAGAGGTACCCAACTGACCGGCTCGTATTTGGTTTATTTTGATATATGTTAGAGAGTAGTCTAAAATAACAGACATGTATTTATTTTATCGGCCCAAACTCAACCGGTTCGGAGAAATTGACCTCCAAAGTACTGAAAAGTGACTAAACCCTCTAACACCTATAGATAATTAAAAAAAAAAAATATATTTTCTTACTATTTTTGATTATATATTTATAAGAACGGTAACCTATCGCAACCTCGAAAAGTTTTTGACCGAATTTCATTTGACCGAAAACGTTTCGTTTTTTAACGTTTCGCCGATGGCACGATTCGTAATTTTTTTATTTCACCGTTTGACATTAAGGAAACATATCTTTAGTCCGAGCAACTTTTCTCCTTGTAGTCACTTGCCCTATGTATTGTTACGTATTTTATTTCAAAGCCTATTTTTCATTACACCATTGCTACAATTAGCCTAGGGATCGTTTCGTATTTTGTTTCTTAACCCATTTTTCACTACATCAATGCTACATATAGTTTTCGCTACGTTACGTCAAATATTCATTTCGGTAAGAAAATATTGCTTGTAATTTGTTACTATCCAGAAAATGCACCGAGCAAGGCGAATTAGGGCAGAACCGATACGGATAGGTTAGCATAGTCGATTTAAAAATAGGTAAACTATTAATAAACCGAGCCGTTAAATTGGGCAAATGATACTAAGGTAAAATAAGAAATGGGAAATAGATAAATTGACAAACCATTACATTGGAAAACTGTTTGTACGCCGAAATCAGTATTACGGAATAGATAATTTGTCAAATCGGTAAAAAA
Source organism: Acleris literana (assembly GCA_946894065.1). Lineage (NCBI taxonomy): Eukaryota > Metazoa > Arthropoda > Insecta > Lepidoptera > Tortricidae > Acleris > Acleris literana. Next base: position 8,981,795 of record OX335677.1, read on the forward strand.
CCTAAACAAGAAATGACTAAATGAAAATATTCGAAGTGGTCTTTCGGGCAAACGTAAAAAAACCCAAACCATAATTGTCGAATAATATTTATCGAACCGAAATTCGGTCAAACATTTTTCGGAGTTCAGATAGGTAACCTATAAGAACATGAAAAAATAATGAGCACGTGTTTTGTTATATCGGGTAAAACTCATATTTAAAAAAAATACCAAAGTGTATCTTTTATAAGAAGTATATAACTTTGAAGGGTATTTTTTCCTGTTTGTTATTTTAGACTAATCTCTAACATATATCAAAATAAACCAAATCGGAGCCGGACAGTTGGGTACCTTTCCTTGTTAGTTTTAAACTGAGCGCAGTTCTTTAACGTATTAATAGCCAGCGACACGCCAGGTACCTATGTTAAAATTATATACAATTCCTAGTTGATTGCAGTGAATGTGGGAAGTCATCAACACGTAAGAGACACGCTGAGCGATATGCATTTTTGGCTAGCGGTTCTGAGGCCCTAGACAGATACTTAACGCTATCGTAAACGATTTTCGAAAACTGTCAAACGGTATGGAATTGACATTAGCACTTGACGTGACCATCCGGCAGCTTACGCCAACCTTATACATTTTCGATAACGATGACGATCTGGCAATGCGCCTTGTCTAGGGCCACAGGAAACTTAACAGCAATACAGTACGGAACATGTAACAATAGTCTAACGGCTTGTTTAGTTAATATGTAAGACAAACAAGTAGGTAATATCTAATATTTTTTTTTCTTAGATTCAGGGATATTTTTAATATTTATTTAATGAATTATTATATCACTTCGTATATGACATAAAGTCTGTAGTGTTCCGCGATATGGATCTCAATAACCATAACCCCTTTGTATCTGTTCTTTGGATATATTAAACTTGATTATATTTCCTTGAGACTGGCAAACGTGAAAACACAATTAGAAATAAAATCCTCTATAGCTTTATTTTTCAAACATAACACCTAATTTGCATGTTTTTGGTTCAATCTTCGAAGCCCTATAATCCGATGATTTTCGATTCAATCGTTCAGTATATGTAACTTCTTAATCGTGGCAAACCATTTTTTCAATAAATATTGTGGTTTTAAAATAAACAACAATTAATTGAATTTGACGCTGCCATCAAGGCGCGCGCGAACTATCTCCATCTCATATTTTTCACGCACATAAAGCCATCCTTTTTCATTCTTGTGAGGGCGTGGCACTATTGGTGGCCTCAAATGTAATTTTAGAGGAGTAAACTTGAATCCCACTAAGGTCCTCTGTATTTTTGTTTTAAACTGCGTGGAGTAGTGTTCTTTCACCAAAAATGTCGTGGGAAATGTTATTCCATCGTGCCACTTTATTGTAGGTCTCAATGCCTCAATTGTTCCGTTAGCTTTGCGTTCTTACCTAAATACTACTTTTAACACTCATCAATATGTCATTTGAGCAAGTATCTCGTTGCTGTCGACGGAAACGTGAATACCTGTTGAGTCGTCAGGCTTGACGTTGGCAACCTGTCTTTTTGTCACGATTGTCCACGTGATTGACAAGGGTAGGAGTAGTAATCGAGTAATTTGAGCAGGTGAGTACCTAATTAAGTAAAGTAGGTTACGCTACAAGTGTGTAAATAATATTTTCTGCATGAGTTTTCACTGGCTGTATTTTATATTGTGCTGGGAATCCAAACGAACACACGTCGTGTCTGTTATGATTAAACTGGGTCAACCAGAATTAATTATCTAGGATATGACTTCTGATGATCGGTTGATGTTACACAATTCGGTAGGTATGTCTACAATAAAATATTTTCATCAGAACTTTATCAATTTTTATTTTTATTGTTAAGAGGTATCAAAATACACGCTTCAAGCGTATCTAATAAATAAGGAAGGTGACTTTTTTGCCGCACATTTTTTACTGGCATGGCTCTGCTATTCATTTTAGTGAAATATAACGGCAACTTATATCACGTTATACTAATCGTTTATAGGTACTTAATTGACTACTAACCTGTCGTCTAACTAGCGACGTGTGAGCACGTTAGACGTAGGTATGATTGGTTCGTTAATACGCTTTGGATATCTGCCGGTAAAAGTTTGCGAATTGTCATCGAGTTGATCAACAATTAATTAAAGCCATTAAGTAATTTATAACACATACTTATCTAATTTCTGCAAATTTAAAATATTATTCCTTGAAACAACAAAGCGACTGATAATGTACCTATCGAAATAGACGTCTTTTATATGGAATAACGTTTCTCTTTTGTCGTCTCTTGCGAGTCTTGCGTCGTATACTCATGCTACATAACATGCCCGGGAAAAGTTCTTTGACCTACTATCTATAGTTCGTAGACGCGCGTAGCACTGCTACGGGTGCCGTAGCGAAAAAAATTTGCAATGTGTACAGTTCTTTCCTCAGATTGGATACCTAGTGCATGGCTAATAAATTATGAAGTGTCAAATTTGAATCGATTCTTGACAGATGACTGCAGTGACAAGTTTACTGTCTACCTAGGTGGCCAATTAATGTGTAACGTAACACTTTAAAATCTAATAGTCTGCATATGTGGTAGTAAATCAATATGACAATTGTAAATCGTCGCGATTGTAATCTCAGCCGCTCTGATGTCATCGCTGACGGCCTCAGCCTTGCGACATGCCGATATTATAAAGAATTATCGTAAATTCCATCTATACATATAGGAAACGTGAGATAATGCTATTTCAACCGACTTCAAAAAAAAGGAGGTTCTCAGTTTGACCTGTATGTATGTTTGTCCGCGATTATCTCACGTTTGGCTGAACCGGTTTCGATGCGGTTTTCAAAAAAGTATTTGCTACACTTAGTGAAGTATAATTTAGTGAAGTGGAACTGATGATGAAAACCACAAATGGCTACCGGAACTCCTCAATGGTACCTATTTCAAGGGTGGCGATAGGATATCTTGATTAAGATAGTTGAGCAATTGTAACGAAGAACATTTAATCGTTTAAATATGACTATGACTTTTCCGCGGCGTTGCTTGCGGCGAGCTTAAAATGTCTTATAGTTTCATATCAACTAAGAAGTGGAACTACATAACAGCTAATTATGATCACTAAAATGTATAAAATGAAAGTTTTTTAAAGCATTTTTATTTTTGTTTACCAGATTCTCTACAGTGATTGTTTTGACATTAGAACATGAGTGTTATAATATAATACGTTGAATTGATTAGAAATCTTACATTGGTCAAATTGATGTACCTATTTTTTAATGTCACTATGGAGTTGCCTACATGCGTCATTGACGGCTATTCCGAGTTTGATTATTTTTTTCCAGTATTATGAGTACTAAAACTATAAATCGGGAGTTAATCGCATTCTTAATAAACATTCTGCTCGACGTTTCGACTGTGTTACAACAGCCGCGGTCACGAAAAGACTGAAGTGGAGGGTCCTCGTCTGCTTGTCGTGCGAGTTTTTCGACATCACCACACTTAAGCACCGATATAGCGTTTAAGTCCCGATTTATAGTTTTAGTATGTGTGAAAATCGTGTTAGTTTAAAGCAAGGTTTACGAGTATTGCAACTGAGCAAAGTTATTGCAATTCATTAGAAGGGGGAAAACATTGACAACTCATCCATCCTCATCACAACGCACCTTCAGAACAATAGTGACCTAATTCAGAAATTTTAAATTTCGAGTTAGGTCTCTATAGTAATATATTTATGACTTGAAGTTTGAAAGCTGAAATTTTGAATTAGGTCACTATTAAAAAATCAAAAAAAAACTATTGTTCTGAAGGTGCGACAATTTGCTGCGATTTTCCCGCATGCATAGGTATAGGAATATATTTCCAAGCTTTGATAATTCCAATACCTACCAAATCTCTTTATTTTTTAAAGTTCAAGGCAACTTTTTTTTTAAATCTCTGAGCACAATCCGTCGCCATGCGCCATGTGCCTTAATCACTGGTTGCGTAACAACTGGTTTGGCTCCACTTTTTATACATATTTTGCTTTGTTACTAGTTTTAATGCTAAAATGTCTGCAAAAAAAGTGTTCGTCAAATCATTGTCTAATGTTGTAATTTATGTCGCCAAGCATTAGACGTGAGTACGGCTGTCATTTTGTACTTTAGCTCTATCCCTGTCAGACGTCTTTCGAGACGAAATCGAGAGAAAGAGATGGAGTTAACCTAACTTCCAACTTCGATTTTCAAAATAGGGCCTCTGACACAGAATCAAGTAGGTAGTCTTAAACTACTAATCCTTGATATTTTAATCAGATGCGTTGCTACGTAACGCTCTCGTTTATTCTATTCTAAGGCAGTGCTCCGCTCTGAAGGTTTTGACTGACTCGCAACCTTGAATAATAGTGAAACTGAAGGTATTCGAAAGGCTGAATTAGATATATGTATACGTATTGGCATACCTAGCAGTCGTAGCATCTAATCCTTTCATATTTTAGTAGATGTTCTAAATATTTTGCTTCTATCATGTGTAATTTTATTTACACAAGAGGGGTGTGCTGGATAAAAAAATACCTTATTAGTCCCTCAGTAAGATTATCAAAAAATATTGATCGTGTATTTTTCGCTTTATAAAATGAATCAAAATTGACAAATATAACGCGCATCAAAGTTCGGGAGTGGGGGCTCGTGACGTCACAACGTGATATAAAGTGTGCCACGGCGTGATGTCACGCGAAACTTCAACGCACTTTATCTCCGTAAATTTTTGTTTAATTGACAAAACAAAAAAAACGTGTTAAATATTTTTTGATAATGTAAATGACGGCCTAATTAGTTTTTTTTTTTTAGGACACTAGCCTACAGGTATTGTGTGAAGACATCTGGTAAAATAATGATATAATTAATCATATTTGTCATGTTGTGAAGTTAAAAATGATTATTCAGATATTACAATAGCTTAGTAAATAGTTTTTTCGCACCATATGTAGGTATATTTAACACACATTAAAATGTTAATACATAATATTGTGTTATACATTTTAAATCTTAAAAAAACAGTGTGTTTTTTAAAGATTTAAAATGCCGTGAATCGGGTTTTTAGGATATAATTTTAAGTACAATCTAACTAGTAGTCAACCAAAAATACTATAGGGTACTATTTGTTCATAAAACCATCTGTTCAAGTAAATATAGGAGTCTACTCGTATCGTTCACATGCTGCATGTTGTGTCTACTGACTATATAATTAATTTATTCGCTACGATAATGTTTATGTTTATTATAATAGTATCAATGACCGAAGCGAGGATTAACTCGATTTCGGTGTGAGTTCACAGCTACTGATAAGACAAGTGGGCGGTGAGGGCTCGGCTCCGGCAGCTCTACAAATTAAATAATAAAATTAAATATTTTTATCCGACTGCCAAAGAAAGAGAGTAATGTTTTTGGCATGTATGTGGGTTTTATAAGTTGCTGCACACTTAAGTTCTTTGTCACTTTAACATCATGTTTGAACTGCTGCACTAATTTGTCAAAGGTGTTCAAGCGGCAAGGTACTAAAGTGTGCTGCTTCTTATAAGGCCAACTGTACGTATGTGGTTTTTTGTCTTTTGTAGAGCCTGAATAGATGGCTCGATTTCAATAGACGGACGGTGCCGTTAGATTAATGTTAGCGTCGCGAGTGTCATTTGGACTTTAATAAATAAAGCCAAAATGACGGTTTTTTTAGATGATGGTATAAAAGAAAATGTGGCGGACGAGATTTTTAAAGTTTGGTATGCTATCGAAAGGACAAATTATGCTTGCTGATTTCAATCAGACAAGACAGACAAGTGGGCTAGGAGGCTCAATCTCAAAATGATGTGAATATGTTGCCAACCCTGTGGACCAAGATCGAATGGCTCTATGCTAACGTCTGTTCATCCTTAGGTACTTGTTTTATATAGTAAACAACTTTCTAACCTCAAAGTTAACCTTTTTTGGCTAAAACAGCTATTTGTTTAAAATAAAGCAATCACAGACAATACATTGGCCAAGTGATGTCCAAAATGTTAACTCGGTTTACTTTATTTACAATAAAAGAGCTGTTTTTGTCAAAAAAGGTTCATTTTGAGGTTAGAAAGTTGTTTACTATATAAGACAAGTAAGGATGAACAGACCTTAGTAATTTCACTGGTAGTCTTACGCACACAGAAACACTTTTAAACACCGCTGCTTAGCGGTAGGGTTAGCGCGTTAGATGGTGCTAGCGATCCGGATCCGTACGGACCCTGCATGTGAGCAGGAATTCACATCCAATCCATCTCCGTCCGTCCGGAAAATGGGTAGTAGGAACTACCCGCATTTTTTTAAAGTACCGCCATTATGTTAACCGTCTCGTTATTTACAATTACTATTTTATCTATTTTAGTATAAAGAATAATTAAAGTATGATTATCGACAAGTGTGTTATAATGCTAAAATAAGCTTTGGAAGGTGTCTTAAACCGCAGTGAAACAACAATTACTGTAATAAATAAATAAATTACCTGCTATTGTAAATGTGAATTGTCATCTAATTAATTGCGGTTTCAACACCAATAATAATAATACTAAGTAGATTGTTCGCTAGAGTTTTATTAAGGCTCAGATTATTTTAAATATAAAACTTACGTGAGGCTTATTTTTTCCCGTCTGTTATATAAATTAGCAAATGCAATTAATTACATGTCATAAACGACGCGCCCTCGCATCGCTTCGGTTTATGTAAGTTTTTTGTAACGCACATAAGTTGGGCTCTATTCTACTATTGCTCTTGACATGTTATCGTGTTGTCAACGTTATGATAGCTCTTATTTCCTCGACAGTAATAGCGGCCGAGTCAAAAGCAATACGATAAAATGTCAATATGGTTTTACCGAGTAGAATAGAGCCCCTGAATGTATTACGCAACCTACCGGAAAGGAATTACTGAAAACCGCATCAAAATCCGTTTACAAGTTTAACTAAAAGATAAAAAAGATAAAAGATGTTTATTCAGTAAGTAGGCCGCACGGGCACTTTTACACGTCAAAAATCTACCAGCGCTTGGCAAGAGACCACTGCTGAGAAGAAACGCCGCAAGAAACTCAACAGTCAGTCGTTTTTTTTTAAATTACTTATACAATTATAGAACTTAACCTAGCATTATATAAAACAATGAATTTAACATTAAAATATATATATCATGCGTAATTGAGCAGAAAAATGTGTCAAAACTCAGTATGTTCAGATGAACTCATAAATAGTAATAATAATAATAATAATTAAATATATATATATACATATACTTACCCATGACGGTAAAAAACAACCACATAGTTTTGATACATTCTCCTACAGAAACTGTGTCCCCTAGACAATAATTATACAATGTTTACATATTTTTCTGAACAAGCTGTTACTAAGTTATTTAGGTGTTTAATTAATTTCACAAACTTAAACTACGCAACGGATTTTGAAGCGGTTTTCTGTAATTTCCAGTCTTAAACAGTTTAAGACTGATTCGTCGTTGAGGCAGTTTTTGGAACAAGTGACTCGAATGTATTCTCTGAACAAAGGCGGCTTTACTTTAAAAAAAATCCGTTCTAACGTAAAGCAAACAAACATTTTGTAACCGTCAATAAAATGGATTGTGTGAGACTGCCGAGGCGTTCAAGAATTAGTGATTAATTCAAGTAGGTACCTCTATCGTTGTGAGTGGGCGGCAGCAATAAAAGTGGCGCCTGATGTCCGCGTGCGCTTGCAGCTAGCAACTTATAGGGTTGCCATGCGCCCCGCCCGGGTTTCCCTGAAATTATCTCAGTTTGCAGCAGAAAAGCAGGGAAATACCAAGGGTATAAGTGATGTTTTGGGTTGGTCAATTCGGGGGTTTTTCTAACCCTTTACCAAGTTTCGCATTTACCCATTTAAATTTAATTGCATACTGAAGAAAAGAACATCATGACGGGCTTAATACATTGAAGCGTTTCCTACCAGTCTACCAACTGGCCAAACAAACAAGTCAAAAGGTCTATGTGTGTATGTAAAATATTTATTGCACATAAATAATTATAAAACATTTTTCCATCAAAATCCTAAATTAGCGAACTTATCCCAATTATCCCATATGGGATCTCTTGCAGTTAATTTAAAAGCTTACTTTAAATAACACTGTACATACATTACATCGCATTAATTTCATTAAGTGTTTATTTTTGTGCAATAAAGAGTTGACATACATTTTATAAACCAAGATGCCTGATTAAAAGTTTGACCCTTAGTCTGTCATTCTGTCTATCTGTCTGTAGCTTCGTACGTCCCAAACGGATTGACCGATTTCAATACCCGTTTATTTCGGAAGTTATCGGTTGAGTTGTTTCAAAGTTTGTTTCAAAGTTAAAGCTGGCAAAGTAGGCTTTTAATAAGTATATTTAAGGTTATTTCAATTATAAAATAATACGCATTAAACTTATTTTTTATCTGATCTTGATTAAAACCTTAAACTGCCTGCAAACTCACATACAGCAGAGGCGGTGCAAACGCCGCGGTGCGACTTGTTCATACTAAAACCGCCTCCGCTGCGCCTGGCCCGGTGTGACACCTTACATTTAACTTGCAAGAATACGGCTAGCGCACCGCCCCGCGCCGCGCCCCGGTACCGTCTCTATGTGTTTGCTGCATACATGTCTATAGTTTTGGATAATTGTGTCTTCCGTCAGTGACTACCTACTATAGCATCCCTAAAGCTTGTATCTCAGTTAGGATGCTTTGGCAATTTGGTCATAGGCAAGTCATGATGACGATGTTACAATGTAAGTCATTTAAAAATAAAATATAAATCATTGTCAGTACGAAATAATTTAGGTACTCCAAAATCTTGTAATAATTTTCTATGAACATTTTTTTAACCACACTTTATCGGCTGACTAAGGTTTTCTTGTAACTCTTAGATAAGTACCGAATTCTTTAAAGTTTGTTCAAAATATTAGAAGCTGATCCAAAAAAAATTGTTTAGACTAAATTGGATAGATTCGTTTTATATATCAATCTATTTAAAACGTATTAGCGTGTACCAACTACATAATAATCGATTGAATTAAAGAAAGCTCATAGGCCAAAATATTATATACTCCAAGCGTGTAGATTTATTACATTATTCGTAGTTGACGTATTGACGTATAATATTTTCGAGAAACAGCGAAACATCGTCATATAACCTACAATCTTGGCACATCTGTGCCTTTATTTTACTGGGTAAAACCATATTGCTTTGAGTCTGACGTGTTATCGTATTGTTAACGTAACGATAGCTCTATTTACTTGACGGGTAATTGCGGCCGAGTTAAAAACCATATGATAACACGTCAAAGGCAATCTGGTTTTACCCTGTAGAATAGAGCCCCGGGGGGGTTATTATGACATAGACATCTATGCAGTTTTACGGCGAGCATAAAGGACAGAGCTATCGAAGTTACACAGCTCTCTCCTTTTCTGTCAGCGTAAACTAAACTGCATAGCTATGTCATAATAACCCCCCTGATCTGTGTTGAAGTAAACGTCAGCCTCCGCGGATGAACAATGTCGTAGTCACCTATCGCTGCATAACGCTTAAAGGGCACACAGATCAAGTTATGATTGTGGTTTAGTTGAGATACCACTGATTACTCACTAGGTACCTACTAGGTACTATGATTATTTACAGTTTAATTTAATTTAATCGTATGGCTACTATGAAATGTACGTATGTATTTGTAAACTTTTAGTTTGGTAAGATGGGACAGGTCTCAGTGGTGGCTTGTGTCAAGTAAACTCGTACACTTCTCGCAATATCATTTAATTTCTAGAAAGCAAACCACCTTAAACTTTCGATTTGCTGTCAATTTATGCGTAAGAGAAAACGTCTTTAACAGTTTTTTCTTATTTATTATTTAAATTGTTTTCTCGGGCTGATAAATCGCTTAATTATTCTGTTTTTGTTCGTTAAGTGCGCATAGGGCAGGGGGTGGCGGGAGAGGGTGGGGTTGTGGCTGAAGAAATACGTCTAGTAATGTTACACTGTTTGTTGCAATGTGCCTTCTGCGATTTTTAAGTCGTTTTCTTATTTCATTCGTGTTTTTTTTTAAATACAATTACGTCAATATTTTCTTATTTTTTTAAAAACATACGTTCCTATCGATGAAAATAAATTGTTATATCACTTATACATAATTACCAACTCTACCTATTTACTCCTAAAAAGTAAGTATTGTTTTAAAAATGTGAATTACCGAGCAACGTGAGATGTTTAACGAAATGAACATCGTACCGGTTACTTAAATATAAACCTTAGCGTTCGCACACATACGCGCCACGGCCGTGTACCGACGACGCCGCGCCTGTGTGCGTGCACGTAGCACGTAACCGTGCACACTCCGTATTGACCCGCCCACGATATTACCGTTTTCATCGAAGATTTCATTGGGTCTTATTCGGAAGGTTATAGAGTTTAATTTACAATGGTAGATTGCGGGTGGATTAATAAATAAGTTTGTGTTACTATACCGTATTGTTTCACGTTTACGCATCTCTGTGTGGCGAGGTTAAGTAGAGCGGCGTTATCTCCGGACAGAGATTCCGTGGAGTTGGATTATGGGATAAATAAAAAGCTTCTGTTAGTTAATTCATTGTTGAGTACAATTTAAAATTAATTTTCGTTGTTAGAGTAGAAACTTAAAATAAACATAAAAACGATATTATTGTTTTTTTTTAAATAATAATAATAATAACATTTTACATTTGGTTTCTTTATAAATAGACGTAATTGCACATAGAGAATCACCGCTATTGCGGCATACAGAGCGAGTGAGGGAAGCGCTTTCATAATTGAAGGTTTAACGCATTGTCCGCTCTAACCAAATGTCATCGAGCATTTCGCAAGCTTCAATCACGGCGGTCACCTACTTTCGTTCGACGATCGACTCGCGCCGATTACCCGACTACATTCACCGGCTCGCTTCTACGCAATTGTTTCTGTAGGAATCTTTTATTTATGGCAGCACTGAGCCTGTGACAGCGCTGCAGCTGTGTGAGTGAGGTGCTCGTGCCTTACCTGTGTATTCGACAAGACCTTTCAAACTAATATGAATTTTATCTGTTCTACCTTATGGTTTGGTTTCGAATGGTTGCTGGCAAGATAGAAATGCCTTACCGACAATAAGTTGACGCTCGAACGCGCCTGTTTGACAAGATTCCAACCGCGTTTGGCCTGTTTGTTTATTGTAATCGGTTTGACAATAAGCTTAAGGTGCGGTTTCGAGTGATCCCCCGGCTCGCGTTGCGAGACGCCAGTGTTGGTATGGTATGATACGTCATGTAATATATACTGGATTACTGTAGGATTCGCTTCTATAATTGCGTAGCGACTAGACTTTTCAAAGGTATGTTGATCAGGTATGTTTTATTTAAATACGTATTGGAAATTAATATTTAAATTACAATATATCATTCTATAACCATTAAATAAACAAAACTCTACAACAATCTCATCTAGCATTACAATGCGATTAACACTAATAGGGCGCAAAAAAACAACCTTTGATAAGTAGACGACAATCCCAGAGCAGATAACGGAAGGTCATTGAGACGGCGCGCGCGGTAGGGGGGATAGGGAGGTCGTGGGGGGAGGAGAGAGGGAGAGGGGGATCGGGGGGGTATCGCTGCCTCTGTCCCGCGTCAGCCGACCTCCTTGGATGCGCGAAGCAAGGTCGGCCGCCGCTTTAATTAATAAACCCACCGTAAAGTATTTGAGGCCGATCGGAGAAGCAACTACAATCTTACAGCCTTTGTCTAGTTATTGACCCGGCGATGAAGGTTATTTGTTTAATCTGGAAGGTGGCGTTAGGACAATCAATATTATTGTTACGTTATCGGTGTGTCTAGTAAAATGTGGGCTTACAGCACGGCAATTAAGAAATTAGACGTCTATGCTTGTTGCAAGTGTTTGTTTATTTATGCTAAGTATTGTAACACATTTAGCCAAATTAAAACAATGCTGTAAAAGGCACACTAATCAATTGGCTCAATATAAAAAATCATTTTTACATAAAAACTGGGAAATAATAAGCATGTGTAGGTAATGGTTCTTGCTTATGGGATTGCTATTTGTAGCGGTTTTGCAAATAACTGGACCGACGCCGCGCGCTAGTCTACGTGCCGTTTGAATAGCAGACACCACTACAAACAGTGGGCCGTCGCCGCTCAATTTCCGAAGAACGCACACAGATACACAGCTTCTTGGACCGTTTTGGAACTCTATGGTATGGTTCGTGGCGCCCAACCAGGAAATTCGTTGAGTTTTGAATTTCGAAGCCTTTAATCAACTGTTGTTACTTATTTAAAGATTTTTGAATTTGGAAGTCGAGTTTCTTTGCCTGATACTTGTTACTATGCCTAAAGCATGACTAATAATAATCTAACTAAGCATTGTCACAATGCATGACGTAACGCGGAGCTTACACACGTACGTACGGTTTTACGTAAACTTTGCACAACCGTTTCAAATTCGATTAATAGGAATTCGCGTCGCTTACTGTTTTTTGCATATTTTATAAATAAATACGTTTGTGTACTTTAAACGTTGAAGTAAAGGCAGGTTTTAAAACACCGAGTACGGTCGTTTGAATTAAGATTACGTCATATCAATTACGATGCTAATTACATTATCATTTAAGACGAATTAAGTTAGTTCAGAATGCCCTCTGCATCAACAAAAACGAAAAATGTGTTACCTAAAACATTAACCTTTTCTTTTTTGCAGTTCGATAAGTATAAAAATATGAGGCCCATTTTGAAAAATACCGTAAATTAGAAAGTACCTAAGTACGGTTTAAAGAGACGATAAACTTCACATACCTATTGAAAAACTCAAAGCCTATACTCTGCCTAACATTAATTAAAGATGGTAACGCGTTGTTTAATAAAGCACCATCATCGTGAACTCACGATTGACAGAATCAGAGCTTCATTCCTCATGATCATGCTCATGGCCGACGGTTCCGGCTGACGGTATAGTCTAACTAACGTCGTTTACACACGCTTCTTGTCAACTGTACCTACCATTATTACCGTTGCACAAAGAATAATAACTGTTAGACTTTCATTAAATTAGGAATAAGGAATGAGAATATTTTTTTGGAAACAAGTAGGTACCTACAATAATAATAGGTATGTCCAGGAATACACATTATACATTGTACAGTGTGACAAACAGATTGCCTCCGAGTTCATGAATTAAACCAAGCTTGTATCATAAGAGAGTTACATTGTAACGTTGCAATAATGGTGGCAAGGAAGTGCGCACATGACCTTTTAATGACGTCTATTTCAGATTAAAGAGCGCCCGTGAACGCTAGGCTAATCTATGTGTATTCTCCGGCACACTCGCATTGTTGCTTGCTTATGTAAGTCGGAACGTCTTCCACTTTCGAATCAAGTTTATTGACACGAGTCGACAAAACGGCCGGTTCACAGTTACACGCGGCGGCTTTGATTCAACCACCGGTGAAATGCGTGATCTTGTTCCATTGTAAATTTGTTTTGATTTCACAAAGAATACTTCTGTTTAGACGGTTGAGTGCCCAGCGCTATGTGGCCGGCCTGTTGCGACAGAGTTAGATTTCTGGTCGGCAGTGGCTTCTGTTGCGCTGTTTGAACGCGAGTCGTGTTGTCAATGGTTTGAGGAATGCGCTTGGTCCCGAACGGGTTAATCTCACTGTAATTGCTTCTTGCGTCGAGGTCGCTAAAGCAGCAACGACTTAAAATACATAAATAAACTCAACATCGTGACAAGCATGGTAATGCAATGTTTACCCAATACTGTGAACCTCACATAATAGAGGTAGTCTCCAAATCCACGATAGAGACATCATTTCGCTGACAAGGTAAACAGAAACTGCTATAAATTAGCCGCGCTCACAATTTATAATAGTTGTATTAACAGGTTTTATGTTAATTTTATGTAAGACCCGCCTCCTACTGTATAATTCTTGCGAGTTAGTTCTCAAAGGCAGTCATTAAGTTTTTAATAGCGATAAATCTAATAGCGTAAACGGTTTAGTCGCGGGACAATCGCGGCGGCTGATAAGCGGCGACTAATCGCTCCTAAATCGCTGAGCCTGTCGTCAGTTCGGTGGCGGCGTGCGGGTGCGATGCGGCTAATGCGCCACAAGAATGCTACCTGCGATTGTTTTCAAATACTCGCGGGTACGAGTCTACTCTTGGTGTTTAGTGTTGGAAGTCACCATTTACAAGTGGCAAGACAGGATAGTAGATCTCTCATCTCTGGCACGATGAGCTCAGTAGTGAAATGTACACTTAAAACATCGCCCTCATTTATAAGTTTTTGTTCATATTCGTACAATTTAACCTTAAAGCGGAATATTATGTTGTACTTAAGTAGTCAATATTTATATTGCCTTTTAATAATGAAATTCTGTCTGATCTTTGTAGAACGAACTGTTTTAATATAAATATAATAATTATAAAGCATCAGCTGTAAAATTCACATTTTACAACGGATTCATGAAAGTACATAATATAACGTAGCTAGAAATCTTGATAAAAAAACGTTACGTTGATTCGGTTTAAATTCGCATTGTACGAACGGCACTCTACATAAATATGTTCCATACGGTGTCGCCGAATGTACTCGCCATATCACTCTGAAGTTAACTGTATAGCACACTTATTTAGTGTTTGTGCCTTAGCAGGAGAAATCAGTGCAACATAACAATCAAATATGAATGTAGACCCGACCTTTACTGGGTTATAATAGCATTAATAAAACTAGTAACATTCGCTGCCAATAAAAACATTGCGTATTAAAAATTAAATAAATAGCCCAAGTGGCTACGTGGTTATTTTAGTTCTTATAGAGGTAGGGCATACATTATGAAAAAATCTTCAAAAAATCGTTATGTATAATTAAGTATAATTTAATAACCAAATCGCTTTTGTTTTGCATGCGAGTGCGTGAACATACAACAAATAGATGGAAAAAGCATTGCAACAAACACAGATTCAATCTTACACAAACATGGTGACGCGTAAGCGACAATTTTTTTCTGGCCCGCTGTTGTTTGGGATTCACCACTACATCCAAAGACGGCAAACCTCGTGTGACTTACCTATAATTATAACACGAGGTAATCGTCTGCGCAAGTCCTCAAGGTGACCACCTCCTCGCATTGTTCTAGCTCCAAAACAATGATAATTCCAATCTCAGACATAATATAAATATTATTTGTTCTGAAAATCCTTAAATCACCGTGGGTACGACTAGATGTCAAGCAACTTCGGTGTATGAATGGATTCAAACATGCATTAATAAAATTGGTATTTTTGTTTTTATACCTTACGTGTCGATTTTTTAAGAAAGTTTTATCTGAACATGAGAACGAAACTGTACAGACGACGTGTGACGTTCCTTTTCAGACGATTTATTTTCTACTGCTCGCCTGTCGTTTATTTTATATTTTTCTGACCAATATTTTTGAACGGAAATAATTGGTTCACCTACTTAGGTAACTGCGTACGATGACTATACTAATCACACGAATATTATAAATTGCGAGAGTTTGTGTGTATGCAGTGATGTTTGTAACTTCTTCCCGCTGAAATTGGGTGGAATAAAGAAGGGATGGCGATATCGTTTATCTTAAATTAATTCATAGGCTGCCTACCTTTTATCTACAACAATAATCCTGTTCCCCTGGGGTGGCGAAGGTTTCTGAAGGCATAGCCGGTTCCATGCGGGGCAGCTAGGTAGTTGTTCATAAAATTCAGTGTAGTACATTATTTTTTAAACTATTTGTGAGTCCCACTGCTGGGCCAAAACCTTTACTTTTTGCTGCAAAGTATAAGTATTATTATTAGCATGCCATCCATCTCTATATAAATATGGAAGCAACTTAATATTCATACTAAAACGTCGTAAAAATGCACATTTAACTATAAACGCCACGGAAATGATACATAATACGATAAAACCAATATAAATTGAATTATGCATCACAATAATCAATTTAGATAGTTGAGCATAAACATTATAAAACGCTAATATGTTTAAATTTATTCATTTCATTTTACTTATCACGTTTTGTTGTAAACACCTTGTGATTTATTCACGTTTGAGAAAAGATTATCTATGAGTGAGATAGTCGCAAGTATGCATGTATTTTGTGCATGTGGTGCACTCACGACATCGAAACGCGATTGCAGTGAAATCGGATAGAAACGATACGCTTTTGTTTCCTAGTTATTTATAATTTACGCCTACAATTTTCTCATTTTCTCTTTTATCAGTAGGTCGTTGGATTGAGACGGTATGTGTCGCCGACATACGGCATTTGTTAAGTCATTTATTTGGGTTGTTGACGTGATTGACCTTAGATGAGGCCGATTTATTAAATTGTATGTACGTAAATAGTTTTATATATTTGTTTTTTTTTCATCAGGGAACAACCTCACACTAATTGACCTAGTTCTTGTACTATAACTAATTCTGTGCTAGTTCCAAGCTAAGCTGTAGGCTTGAACTATAGGTACTAGACAACTTATGTTAAGAAGAACATGCTTAAATATATTGAAAATATCCAGGAGCTAGGAATGGAAATGCTCCTGATGTTAACTGCCCTTTTTAAACCTTTCCTCCATTCCTTTATATAATCACATTAATCACATTTCTATCTGTCACAAGAATGGCAAGGAACGACACGTCCATGGAAACACATAAGAAAATCTGTTTATAGATAAAAACTATAAGAAATAAAGCGCAGTTACGGTCAGCCAGGGCAAAGAGACGAGAAAACCTTATTGTTTTCAACGTGTTACCGTATTGTCAACATCTTCATAGGTCTTATTGACAGTAATGGCGGTCGGGTTAAAAACGATACCATAACATGACAAAGGCAATATCATTTTACGGAGTTCAATTGATGCCCAGTTTTTCTACGTCACTGTTCCTTGGGCTGTCAACATATTTTTTTACACTTACAGGTTACACCAAACCAAAACCAACAACAAACAAACAACAACAAACAACAAAAAACTTTTCGTCTTGCAAAAAGTTATTTTACCGTTGCAGTTTTCTTTTGTCGTCACATATCTGTGTAATAAGACTATACAAAACAATTATTAAATATATTTTTCAGGTACCTCTTAATTTATGAGATTTATGAGTCAGTGCCGTTAATAGAAATTATAAGGCACATAGATGAAATTAAGGATGTTATTATTGTTATTATGTATTTCCTATTATTACTAATGAAAGATAATATCTATTGGGAAATCAAAGGTCCGTATTTACGGACAACAGACGAATAACACAATGCGGACTTCGCGGAATAATGAAATCATTTTATTATAAGGTAAAAGATGTGATTGTCGTTTATGCCGCGAACATAAAGCCACATCCGATAATATCTCGAAAGCGAGAACGTGTAGGCATTTATTTACTTAGATCGCGCCCACCGCTTCATCCGTTGGGTTACCATACGCCAGGGGCAACTTTAAAGTTAAATTAAAAAAAAATCTTGCTACCAATGTATTGCAAGCAATGACTCCATAATATTAACAACATCTTTACAAAAGGTTGTTTTTCATTACCAAAATAAGGCTATTTCAAAATACCAATACACATCTATATATATAAAAGGCAAACCTAACTGACTGACATATCAACGCACAGCCGAAACTTTTGCACCTAGAAACTTGAAATTTGGTACAGGGGTTCCTTTCATGGTGTAAGTGAGCACTAAGAAAGGATTTTCCGAAAATCGTCCTCCGACGGGAAGAAATAGGTCCCCCTATCGTTGGGGGTCGATTTTAGGTCGATTGTAGTGGGAAACTAATTCTACTCTTACGAAGTCGCGGGCATCCTCTAGTTCTCAATAAACCAAAATTACGAGAGTAGAGAGCCCCTTTAAAGATTATTTCCCGACACGATTATTAAAATATTTTCACACATACCTAATTTCAATAAAGAATCTATCACTTCCTGCAATATTTCCATAGCGCCAGAGGAACTCGTTACCATGGTAACCCGGAGCGATTTTTACCAAGATACAGTCAACTATTACACGGTAGAGTTGGAACGTTGATGGGATGTTCCTCGTTCTGCGAGACACGGGTGTTTCTTTACTCCACCGTGTGTTTGGTTTCAACCGAAGACAGGTTCTGGGGACCGGTACGGGTATACGAGTAACGGCTCGCTCCGCTCTTGTCTCTGATTAATTTGAAATTGTCCAAAAGGCTTGATGAGGAAAGTCATTAAATTAGGCGCCAATGAACCCATATGTTTGTGTTTTAAGAAAGTTCCTGATAATTTAATTGTATTTAGTAACTATTCGAAAAAGCGTTCCGGTAAAGATTTGAAGGAATAGTTCTATTGTTAAAATATAATAAGGCAGAAAGTCTGCATTTGGAATTTGTACGAGTTTCTTTTTAAGTGTCATTCACCAGACACTTAACCGTTCATATATCATAGACAATCTAAACCAATCACAAACTCAAATAAGCCCTAGGCGGTTCGAATGCGGCGATTTTTTGCAGTGTCGTCATTATGGTATGACTAATGGTAGTCGGACTGTCTAACTGAATAAATACTAATGAATGGTAAACTCTTGCGATATTTTGCCCTGGTCCTCTTCTCCAATCATCTGTTGCGGTAGCGAATGATGCAGTTTACACTTTGAGTTTAAAGTTTTGGCTGACGTTGTTTAATATTTTTCATGACACGTTTCCTATTTGCCGAAAGAGGTATGGCGAGCGAGAATGAGTGATGTTGCTAAGTGCCACCCCAGTCGCACAAAGTGCGTCATACTCTGTATGTCATACAGTGATCAAATCCGTGATGTACTGAGTAACGGACAAACTGAAAGCACCTGAAACTTTCTATGAAGAGGTTGATGATTGTAAAGGAAACGAAAGAAATATGTTTAGACAGTTGCACCTGGCTTTCCATAGGGTCTGCCTATCCCATTGGAAGACAGGCGCTAAGCGTGAAGGTATGTATGTGTATACGTTTATCTTAACTGTTGAGCTAAGGTCCTGTTACACACTATACCTAACCCAGGACGCAGATTGCTGAATGATTTCAAATAATGCATTTTTTATGCAGTTTTATTTTCTTTCCACAGTGTTGTAGGAGTTAAGCTTGTGAATAGTTATTATCCACTCGAGTGAGATTTACTTATTCGTGAATGAGTAGCCAACGTCTGGAGCGTAGTGGAATGCGCCAGTCGCCGTGGCATACGGTGTGCGGAGGTTAATAAAGCGCGCACTTGCTCGCGACTTTATTATTACTTATTGTTATTTTTAATGTAAAAAATATTAATCTATGTCAGTCTTAGCTACGACTGAGAAAAAATGGCCCTCGGCATTACAACAAAAGATAATCTCAGACTAAATGACACATTTTTATGATTTGATAATTGACATTCACTAAATGCGCGTTAAATGATTGTCTAAGTTTTTGTATTAACACGGTATACGATTTTAATACAATATGATTTGTTCTTATTTTCCGGGTAAAAGGACCATTTTGTCACTCCAAATGTTCCTCACGATGGTAATGTTAGAGATTTTCTTTATAATTTACATGTGTCTGTTTGAGACATTTGTATCGGGTTTAATTAATTCTATTTCTGATTGAAAGTCTATTTAGGTAATTAATTAGTATTAGATGTTGTATTGTAGCTTTAAATAAATAGTGTTTTACTAATTAATTCTAAAGGTAAGAATTTGATTATAGTATTGGTTAAACGGATAAGTTTAATACAAGCAATACTACAATATTCTAAGTAATTATAAAATAATAATTTAACTTTCAGTCTTCCATTTTAGGTCCAAGAATTAATGATAATTAATGAAACATTTTTTTTTGTTAATTATTAATTTAATATTCTTTATGCTCGTCTACTTGTCGATCTCTTCGGCGTGAGATGTTTTATAGACTTTTTAGTAATACTTCAGAGATAAAAAATAAATAAGTTTGATAAAGGTGTGGCGCACCTGGCTCTCAATACTGTGGCTATTTTTGCACTCAATACGGCGGCTATTTTTACACTTAAATACGTAAAACAATAAGTCTTGAACTTGTGCTGACAGCTGCACCTTAAAATACCTTTGGATAGGCCGGTGAAACACTTAATTTAATTTGTAAATGTTTTTAAGTAGTTAAGTCACAATGTTTTAAAAAAGATGTCATCCAGTTGTCGTAAATTACGAAGGTTTTACAATTAATTAAGTACCAATTTCACCATACGTTGTTAACCACTTAACAGACGATTAGAGCGTTAACAGCTGTCAAAATGTATGAACTAACAGTCGATTAACATTGATTAAATTTAACATCGTTTGGTGAAATTGGTACAAAGGGATCATTACATGGAAAAAAGTATTTTTATTTAAGAAATGAAATGAAATATTTTGTCCAGCTTTTCTGGACAAATTATTTCATTTCGTTTTAAAACCGACTATTTAATAAAATTAGTCGAATTATTGCATCAATACTGTTTTGTTCCAGTATGACCTTTAAACTAAAGCAGTTCCCAAGGTACAAAAACTTAAGTTACCGTATTGTGGTACTATTTATAGTACACCATTTCGTTCGTAGCTTTCGTAGGTGTTGGCGTCACAATGACGTCACCCGCCTACGCCGCTACGAAAGCTATCTGCTACGACACGGCAAAAAGGCTCAGCCCCTCTGTTGGCGGATTTGCAGAGTGTTAGATACAAGGGGGGAATAAAAAATGAAATATAAATAAAAAATATTTGAAGGATTTCAATAATATTCTTTGGCGCTTTTAAAAAGTTCGTCGACATCATATAGCTTTAAAGACATAGATGCGTTGCAATTATTGACCTTATTTAAATAAATTAAGTTGTTACACAAACTTTAGCTTCCATCTGAAGTATTGTGCTTAAATTGTATGCTTAAGAGTGTGTAAATGTGTATCTGGTTTACAAACTGGAGAACCCCGGTCGAATAATCAAAATGGTTGAACTACGAAATTATTGCAATATTGAAAACAGAATTGGGCTTAAGAAATTATCTTTCTGACTCACTTCTTACACAGGTTTTAACGACTCCTGCTGTCCCGGGACACTTTCACAGCACTCTCAAATGGGTTCCAGTTGGAATTTCATAGTTTTTGTTTTTACAAAGACGATGCGCGCCGGCATTAGTGCAAGTTGAGAACAGAGATAAACGTGGCCGCCCTCTCGCGGAAGAAGACCTACACAGCATGAGCTTATTCGGTCGCTCCGTTAAGCCCGATTTACATTGGTCAATGACAGTGGAGTGAAAAATTCTAAAGCGATTCTATTTGGAGCCACTGGCAAGGCAACTTGACTCGTTACTGTCCGATCGGTTTACACTACTGTACTGTCCACTGTCGTTGACCAATGTAAATCGGGGTTTTAATTCAGTTCGAAAACGGATCAGTGGTTGATGCGCGGGAAATTTGAACGCACATGTACAAGAGAGATTTGGTCTCAAGCCCGAAATCGTTATTGTAGGCGGTAAAAACCACATCGTCTATGACCTGCAGGCCTTTCGCGTAACAACACTCGCAATCACAATCGTTTTCATTTTGAAAATCGGAGGCTTGTCTGCATACAAAATGAAATCGATTGTTTTATTTTCAAGCCGATCGCGATTGCGAGTGAGTTACGCGAAAGGCCTACAGAGGGGCTATTACCTAACGCACTCGCAATCGCAATCGTTTTCATTTTGAAAATCGGAGGCTTGTCTGCATACAAAATGAAACCAACTGTTTTGTTTTGAAGCCGATCGCGATTGCGAGTGAGTTACGCGAAAGACCTACAGAGGGGCTATTACCTAACGCACTCGCAATCGCAATCGTTTTCATTTTGACAAGCGAAGGCTTGTCTGCATACGAAATGAAACCAATTGTTCCGCTTTGAAGCCGATCGCGATTGCGAGTGAGTTCCGTAATAGGCCTGCTGTTTAAATAACTTGGCCGCCATTACTGTCAAGTAAATACCTCAAAGAGCATCAAAACGTTGACAATACGAGTATAATAACAGGCCAAAGACGATATGGTGTTTACCGCCGTTTTGAAAAAGACTAAGACAATATGCACTATTATATTTTTAATCCATAAAGTCGGGCCTCACCTCTTGACGTGGTACATCAAATAAAGTAGTGGAGCGCGTCGTTGTGGAGCTCAGACTTATAGATCCGTTTATTAATTAATTAAGTTTATTTCAGCATTGACATTTCTCATTTAGTTAAATTGACTGTTACTTAAATAATTTCGTATTAATTGGTTTTAAAAATACACCACTGGGAGTTAGGACTTTGAACTTCTAGCTATATTTATCACAAACCTTTTAAAATAATTCATCAATTCTATATCTATTCAATGAATAATAAAAAGAAATATATTTTTTACCAAAAATTATGAAAGGTTACATTAATACATAACAGATTACATACTAAAATATCAAAGACTTTTTTTAGCTCTGTAACAATATTTGAAGTACCAGAACCTGTATTCTACTGGTTAAATCCATATTGCCTTTGACATGTTCTCGTATTGTCAACGTTAGGGCGCGTTCACATAGAACGTCCGTTTTACAGGATCCGTTTTAACGTATCTTGATGGCGTATGTAGTTGTATAAGCGAGTTCACACCCAAAAAAGTATTCTGGATCCAGTAAAGAAGAAGATTACAAGGTGAAAAAATCCGTTAAAACGGATCCTGTAAAACGGACGTTCTATGTGAACGCGCCCTCACGATAGCTCTTATTGGCAGTAATGGCGGACGAATAAAAACAATGTACAATAACATGTCAAAGGCAATATGGTATTACCTAGTAGAATAGAGGCCCTGTTTAAACTTTATGTTGCATCCATATACGAGCATCTCCGGAACCTGGAGTACCTGTATACCATACTAAATTTGGTAAATACTAAAATTATTAAGTACTATATTGATCTTATTAAAATTCATTTGTTTAGTTTAGTGTAGTTTATTTATTCATCAATGTATTATTACAATATTAATTGCATTGCATGTATAAGAAATTACATTGAGATCGTCAAACATAAATAATAATAATCAAAGATACAAAAATAGTTAATAATTATAACAACAACAATTAAACATCTAATGGTCACTCATCCGATTTCAATATATGCACAAGGATTAATTAAGTCAACTCAATAACAAATTTACATTTCCAGCTCCATATATTCATCCACGGAGTATAAGCAGCTAAAGACAGGTTTTAGTTTTTGTGCTAGTATCACATTGCCTGTTATTTTTGGAATACTATGTATGGATTAACCATTTTATGTTTTTGCGTAGCTCCGGTAGTATTTTTCCTAAGAACTGCCAAAACACCTTATTATTGCATCGGTTTTTTGCTTGTAGGTATTGCTAAATGATAATGATAACACACTGCTCAGCACCATGAATTCCATTCAAAATGGATTCCAAGTTCTAGAATGAGCTGAATTTTAACGACATTTTTTGTGTAAAAATTCACGGACATTATGACCACTTCTCATTGCTTTTTAGTGTGTTCCCAGTGACAGCCGTCGAGCTCAGCCGCGGCGTCCGAAACAAAAGACAACGCTTTGTAAAACGATAGCGATCACGTAATTATGCCGATTAAACTCCTGCGCAATTTACTGGTTAAAATTCGTGTGAATTTTATTAAAGAAGCAACCGACTGGAATGTTCGAATGGTTCGTGCGGTTTCTTTGGACGCGGTCCTTAAGGTATGTAGCATGTTTATCAAATTACGAACCTTATATTTTTAGTTTTACACAATATACGTGTTCTGTCAATTGTAGTAGTAATGTAAAGGTATTTTTCTGGTAGTAGGTAATGAAGAAGAGCTTACATGCCACCTCATCTGAAGGTACCTAAGTGCGCTCTCAGGCACTTGGGATTGCAAGTGTATCTCAAGACTGTAAATACTTTACCGAGTCTGAAGACCAAGACAGAATGTCACTATATTACTTAGTTTATCAGCAGGTTGAAAAGTAAAATTGCGGCAGCGATCGGAATGGACCCTCTACAACAGCCGTACTCAACCTTTTTGTTATACGGGTCACAAAAACGTTTTAGCTATGGATCCTCGGGCCAAAAAACCATGAAGTTATAGGTAAAAGTGGAGGCCACACTGTACATGGCTATACCAGGATCTCTAGGTGGGCCACTCGTAAAAGCTCAGTGGGCCGCATGCGGCCCGCGGGCCGCAGGTTGAGTATAGCTGCTCTACAAGAAAGGTTTTTTGAAAAATCAAGACAGACAACGCGTCCAAAGCCGTAAGCATCCTTTAGTGTTACTTAAATTTCGAAAATAAAGAATCGAAACGACTATTCTTACAATCGTCAATATCATTGACAATTACTGTTTGCCGAAGACGTATTCGCGGCGTGCGCGACGAATGGTCACATTACAAATCGCTCTCGATTGTTACAGACGCGGCTTAATATTTGTGTTGGTACCAAATTTCTCTGCCCACGACGTCCGTGTGTGCCGTAAGTGGAATAGTTCACGCAGATACAATCAAACGGCCGCGTTCATGCTTACAACTATGAACTTTCTAAACCATATTTCTATCCGGCGGCCGCGCTCAACGTAAATGATACTATTCTTTTATTGCGCCTGCAATAGTTTTGGGACCGCTCGTGTCGGTTTAAACGGTTTTTATTGGAAGATAAAACGGTAAGTTATATGCGCTTTTAGTTCATCTGCATTTAATTTCAATTCGAATTTGGAAAGTACCTTTATTAGGATACATCAATGTGATCGCGATCATTATTCTCTCTTGTATTTGTGGTTTCCATTTGCATTAACATAAACCTCCTAATTTATTTTAAATATATTTACCACAACAACTTGATGATGAAGCATCGAATAGAAATAACTCAGTATCTGTTTGTATTAACGAGACGGTGACCATAGGTAGAACGTTTCGAACTACACTCTGTAAATATTTCCCGTGATAAATGCTTTACCTGTCGCGACCGCGGCGCGCGTTTCAATAATAACCGTGATATTGCGATGATACGGACTGGAAAAACTCGTTCGGCGGATGTCGATATCCTTAAAGGTTCAGCAACGAGCGATGATTGCGTGCAGGCAATCGCAGATGACGACGTACATTGCCTCGTCGACATCAAGGTGGAATGGTGAGGCGGGTGTGTAGGGCGTAATGTGTGGGGTGTTTAAATTTGCTGTCGGTATGTGTTTGATTTGTGTTGGGGGCACCGCGAATGTAGTGCGATGCCACTGAGCGGCTTTCATTCATGCCGCCTCGGGCCACGTTCCACACGAGATCTCATCTTCCAATTACCGCGGCGTTCGTGTGCTTTGCCCCGCGATTTTTGTCATTGTTGCCCAATAGTCGTAAACTGCTCACGTTAAATTTATACCGCCGCGCCGCGATTATATTAAAATAAAAATACCTAATCAAACACATTGAATTCGATGTTGACATTTAGAGTTCTATGTTGGGAATTGATTAAACCAATAAATTAGAACCGGTTGGAATATCGTAAATTTCTTTTAATTTTAATCCTTATTTTGATTACCTACGAGTGTTTATGTTTACCTAATGTTTATTCGTGTTTACGCTAAGCTTTTATGGTGCGCACGCGCTTTCTCCAAGTGTCTATTCTTATCGCCCCGGTCAATGACCCTCGGTGCGATTATACAATAAAGTAATAATCGGAGGTTATTGAGTTGTTTCGTCACAGGTGAGTGTTTCCGAGGGCTGCGCGGGCGCATTGTGCAGCGTTACACAAACGCCGATCGTTTCACAACCGCGGGTCGCCGACCGACACCAATACCTAAATTAATTTTCTTTTCGGGTCTACGTCGCGTCGCTCATTGTTCGATTTGTGCCTCCGATTTCGGACGAATGAGCCGTTTGGTGACACGAAATCTACAATGAAAGTAATCTCTAATCTATTTACTGAGCATTTCTCTTTTCCGTTAAATGATCGGCATCTTCATTATTATTTTGATACTTGTAATTTTTGAAGTATGATGAGAATGAAGTTGTGGGCAGATGCTAAATGCAAAAAGGCGTTAATTAAGCAAAACAGAACAATTAAACATGATTACCAACCGGTTGGCCTGGTTACATAGATTGAACACGAAACCATCGGTCGCAGGTTCGACTTTTAATTCACTTGCTGTCATACAAGTGCCATGAACTATAATTACAGTAAGTTTTCTTTTACGGATCATCCTTGTTTTATAACAAATAAATAAAGACTACTTTTTTCGGTGACGGCATGAGGTCGAATATGAAGCAAGTATTTCCTTGTAAAACTTGCATTGCATTACTTATGAGTGTGACGTTTAACGGAAAATATTTTCATACCAATAAAATACCAAAGCAAAGGGAGGGAACAAACAAGTTTGATCGGCCAACATTCAAGCATTACATGATGACTGAAATCAATATTTTAAATGCATCGTCCATCGTTCGCAAATGCTTATTGTGAGTTACAATAACAGCCATCGTATCAGTTTCTCGTTGCCCAAACACACGAACATGACATTTGCTATGTGTAACAAGGTTGCTGCTTGTATTGGGGAATTACCATAAAGATCATATTGTGTATGGCATGAAGAGTTTTAATGGATTCGAATGTCGGGTGAAGGTCAGTACATATTGATCTATATGCACGCCGTTTCTATTGATTTAAAGTTATAAAGAACTGTATCTGCCTCAGTTTCAAGGTGGTTCAGCTTTGCTTCGTATTATATTAATACTGTTTTGTAATCTACAAATACAAGATTAAAAAAAAATACCTACTAAATTCAAGAAGTAGTAATAAGATGACTCACTTAAGATGAGCAGCAAAATAAGACGATCTACGAAACTTTTTGCTCACGAATGTCGCTGAATTTTCATCATGGCGATTCTCATTCGAATTTAGAATAGTTAGTTTCCCAAGTGAAATAGCTGGAAACGATGGTTTCCCAGGTATTTGTCGGTTGCGTCGGCGCAGGAGTCGCCTACGTGATCTGCGCTTGCGACATTTTGACAATCCGTACTTCACGTTACGTAACGTGCCGAGGCGGCGTCGACTCCGGGCTGCATCGTTTGTTAATACGTACTCAACGCTGACATGTTGGATGTATTCATATTCTAAACTTTCCTATTCACTTATCTAACCAGGGCTGTTAGTTTCTTGAGGAACACATCATCCATTTGAGCTCAGAGGAGAGTCTAACTTTATCCGTGACCTAGTGAAATATAGTGGTGGTACGTGTGTACGAACTTCGCACAGGCGTTGAATGAACCAATGTCAACACAAACAGACACGCAATCCTTACGCACTCACGGGTCAAATAAGGTTCGTCGATGATTGTCCCTCAGTAGAATAGCATCCCAGTGCAGCAAGCAGTTTAGCCATAGGAAACCTACACAAATGGTAAACCTTGTTGTTTATCCAGCAGCATAATTATCCTTAATGATGACTAGCGGATCATCTAGAAACAATTGCGTCAACTCAATTACAATAAGATTCCGTAGAAGGAAAACGAAACTACGAGTATTTACAAGCGTTGTTTATCTTACTGCAGTATTCAAGGTAAAGTGATTTTTATACGTTGTTAGTCGCGAATGTCATCCGCGTACATCCGCGTTGCTTCGAGAGTGTCGAGACATCACATTAATTTTATTTTCTGATGTATAAGTTAAAAACCAGTTGGTGAATAATTAAATTTCAACAGATAGTGCGTTTGCGCACAGCCCGCCATTGTTGTGGTTACGTCCGCACCGACCCGTTTACTCCAAAACAAACGGAGAAAGTAATGAAGTATCATTTGATACGTATGTTGACTTCCTAACGTGGTAATGACAGCTCTTTATATGATAAACAGTGGTATATTAGACCTACCGTGTATTTAATTTCTATTGTGCTATGATCCGTCGTTGTGCGTACATTTTTACCTTCACTATGTTGCGAATTAGAGTTCCAGACCGGATGTTTACTTACGAATGGTTACACTCTAACGTAGTATGTTCTATTTACAACGTGATTCCATAACTTCGATTTTTAATGCTTACATTTAGGCCTGCGGCCCTTGTGTTGTTGTTAAATTACTTTATAATCGAGAAAAGCATTGTTCTACGAGGACATTATTTATTAATTGGAAACTAAACATACTTCTTATTAGCGCGTTTGTATTCACTGCCAAGTTAAACGTTAATCATGCATGTTCTTTAATACTGGGGTCTAAATTGTCTGCCTAATATTTTTATTGTCATAAAACTTTTTTTTAAAGAAATATTTACGAAATTCTAAAAAGTTTACGGTCCTTACGATGTAAAAGTTGTAACTATCAATAATTATGTGAACAAAGACGTTGTGTCCAAAAAAAAGTGAAACAACGGCCTTTCGGCTAAGTCGTCTAAATCCTTGCGACAAAAACCTTGATTGCATCTCTTTGATAATTCATGATTGTTTCAAGAATGCGGGTTACATATGAGTCAATAAGTACTCAACGGACAAGTGAACTTGTTTCATTGCAGTTTCGAAGTGGCCTGTGTTGTGCAACCGGCCGATTAGATTACCTTCTACAGAGACGTTTCATAAAGCGATTGTTACTTTCATTTTGCCGGTGCTACTATTGGGTTGTGTCGGAGGTACCGAGACGATGATTGACCGGCAGGGTTATCGAGTTATGGTGCTATAATACTTAGGTATAATGTGACTGTTATTTTTCTCAATATTATTAGACAAATTTATAGGTGAAGTAGTATGTTTAGTGACATACTCCTACGTTATCCTAAATGTATTACAGAACAGTGCTACAGACTTACCTACAACTTTAAAAACTTTTTGATAATTCTGTAACCACATTGTGTATAAATAGACTAAGATGTTTACCAGCGCATTAGTGACAGGTTGCAAGCCCATCGCCTAACAGTAGGTACTACAAGCGTAATAGCCTATATTCCCTTACGTACGTAGTCGCCTCTTACGAAATCCACTGGAAGGTATGAAGTGGCACTATTCTAACTCTGCAATTGCGTTGCTTATTTCAAAATGAAATAAATGCCTCTTTGCTGATCACTTCACCAGCCGTCTTATCACTACACTACACAAGAAAACAACAATGCAAGCGCTGCCACTTTTCGGTAGTTGTATTGGTAAGGTGGTGAATGCTGGAAGGTGTATCCAGAAGAACCCTGCAAAAGGTCTTGCTTAGCACAAATCTCCAAATTAAATCACAAATAGAAAACGCTTAGTATAAGTTTACGGGACTGTACACAAGTCCTTGACCGTTGGCCAGATTGCTCAATTATTGTTTACAAACATTCATTTGTCATTTGAAACGGTAGCCAATAGGTATCGACATATGTTTAACTGTTTCTTCAAGGTAAGCTGGACGCTAGTACCGCTGCGCAAGCGCCAATATAGTTATTAAAACAAATTGATGATCTCATTTATATTTGATCTAAGGAATTCCTTTTGTTGTAAGTCTGGTGTCGTTAGGAAGTCAAGTGGAATTTTTAGGTGACAATATTACTTGCGCTTGCATTATTTATTAGGCTCGTGGTATTATACAATTAAAGATTTGATTAAATCATCATTACTGTGACCTTGTATTACTTATTTTGCACATGGCATTAATGACAATAGTGTGGTCAAGGTGTCAAGGCAACGCCACTGCAGAATTGCAAACATTACCTAATAGTTTTATAAATAGGGATAGTATTGGTTTAGCAGAGAATGACAGACTGAGCCAAGTTTGTTTACTAGCAATTATTCTATTAGTCACTGAAAGCATTCCTCGCATTTTCTCACACTTTGACGGCTTTTTGTGTTCACTAGTGATCAATATCGACCAAATGAATTTTTGTTTGTTTACAGTCCGAATCCGAAACAGGTCACAAAATATTTCTGATTTTAATGCCACCAAGTACCCAATGGAAAAGGAAATAGGAACGTTGTAGCTACTTTAGCTTTATTATTAGGTCACATAAGGTTCGTTATTTACATTTTACAAACATAGTAAAAGTAAGTCTGGTCAGGTACATGCTCAACTTCTTAACCGATATTGATCGTAAGAGAACACTGACAATTGTTCATTAATGATCGCGAATCCTCCCTAAAAATTACCAATTCCCAGTGAATTTTCATTTTAAAGAAGGTTTTAAAGACAAAGGAATGAAAAAGATCCTTTAGTCTTGAGGAAGTCAGTCATAAAGTCTGTTGAAAGGCGATGGTCACGAGGTCCGCGGAGCGTGCGCCGGGAACCGATTACGTAAAGCGTATCGCAATGATTCCTATCGCGATTGTTAAGTGTTGACAAAACTGACAAATTATCGCTTAATTCAGGATGAATAATGAGCTTCCAAATCATGAAAGGTCAATGGATCATCTAATTTTGTTTTAGATTTGTTACTTCAAAGAATTTAGGTTTAGTGAGACCCAATAAGGTTTGAAATTCCAAGATTACGGCGTTCCCAGCCCTGAGTACTACGATAGAATTAATCTATGCTACCGATTTCGCCAGTCATCAGTTATTAACCCATGTTCTCACCAAAAGATGTCGATACGACCTGTCAACTGAAAGAGATAAGCAACGTTTGCGCAATCAAACTCGCTGCAAAACGTTATCGATTCGCGACGCCGCCGCGCGCGCACCCTCTGCTATTTGCATGCTAAGGAGCATGGTAGTAAAACTGTAAGGTAGTTTATGCACAGGCCACCAATTAGGTGCTTACGAGGTGTTTAGTGGGCCTAAAAGATAAAAAGTTGCTTATTATTTTTATAACGTGTTTTTGTAATTTAACGTGGTATTACTTTCAACATTAAATTTCGATGATAAAATTTTACTACGTGAAGTTAGTAGGTAGTTAAAATCACACGCCATTGCTTTGAGTATTACTTATAAGTTTACACCCCGGATAATTTATATTTTTAGACCCAAATAAACAAAACTTCTTATATTTATTGTCTGCGCAGATCAGAGTTAACACAAAGATCACGGTGTTGTTCAACCTTTACTTACCGTTCTGTTCGACATCTGCATAGCTCGGTGTGCTCATTAGCCGTCCGTTAGCCCGACCCGACCAACGGGATCGCAACCTCGTAGGGATCGAACTAGACTAAACCAGAAACTACAATTATTACTTCTATATTTCTATCAGTATTTTCTAAACGGCGGCGTCTGAATTTATTAGTAACTCTAACCAGCCAGTTTGAATAAACAGATAAAAAAAGAACAAAACCTCGAAACGGCAATTATTACTTTTTGAATTTCGATCGCCAATGGCCACTGAATTTGTTGTAACAGCCAGCTATCATGAATTAACGGTAGAAGCGGAACGGTAACTGAAGGCTACCGTGCATTTGCGACTTTTTTGTTCAGTTAAATGCCAGAGATTGTAAATGATGATAATTTAAGTTTTGTTGGAGATGATTTCTAAACGCGGGGATTTCGTTAAAACATTTTTTTGTAACGATTCATTTTATTTTTGTTTATAAATTTAGACTGCACTGAATTTAAGAAAATCCCAAGTACATCCTATCATAACCTATTGTCAGTACTTATCCTGACATGAGACCCTTTTTACAATCGTTTATTTGTTCAATGATTTTCCACTTTTAAAAATACTTACTACTCATTTTGTTAACTTTATAGGCTCAGCATAGACAAAATTTGCTTATCCTCTAGGTATTTATTTTTGATTGCCTTGACTGCATTACTCGAATCGTAGAATAGTGAATGGTTTTGCCTTACTTAAAATGTCACATATGCACAAATGCCTCAAACCATTTAGGTTTTACGAAAGCTTCGTGACTGGTTGAGTTTCAAAATTCAAGAAGGAATTAATGGTCACTTAAGCATATCCACACGTGCCGACTCGCAACTAAATGTCAAGTTATAAATAGAATGCGATGCGATGTTCAATTTCTTACAGCTCGGACATGCAAAAGTGCCACAAATACTTGTCACAAACAAGCCCTCTAGGTGGAGGTCAAAGGCTTTCTCCGTGAGCTGGGCTATTTACCACTATTGGGGAAGGGAGCACGAAGTGGGGGAGGCACGCGCGAATAGAAAGTACCCAGCCATTGTTTTCTTCATTACGACACTTATATTTATCAACTGTCGCTTCACGTTCACTTATTGCATTTCTTATGCAAATTAAGAACGTTTTGCACTCTTTTATTTGACTTCAGTGGGTTTACTGCGGCGCTACTGATCACGGGCTCGGTGTCCATGCTCCTCTACGGTTGAACCGTTTGTCGTTGTATACTTATTATTAGAAAAAGTTGGTAAAAAGCTTAGGTTTGTTAACTATTTTCATCTAGATTTGCAAGTACGTATAATTATCACCGTCTATATAATGTATGACACCATTGGTGTCAGTTGAAACGCCTAAAATTTGTCTTCATGCTGATATTCCTGATAGTTTTGTTTTATCTTTATTTGTATTAAAACCACCAATTCTCTAATGAGCGTGTATCAAAATAAACCTTTTGAGGGAAGTGTTATTTAACCATTGATGAGAACAAATTAGAGTGCAGTAAAACTCAAAACGCTTCACATAACGTAGAAAATGTATTCAGTATTTGTTCGTCACATGCGGCAGGCGGAGCGTGACCGTAGGATTTCTCGACACATCATTCTTGCCAAACGGATTGGGTCAATTTTTTTGTCCGCATGGGAACGATGCAAATGAGCCGCCTCGCTATTTCTTTGTTTGATTTCGTGAAAGTTTACACGATCGGCTAGGAAACGCGGCCGAAGAACGGCCCGATGTGAACGCCATTTTTATGTAATTGTTACGTCGCAAGAGTTTTGCGGCGCGAGGTGCTAGCGGCGAGCGGGGAACGTCTACTGCTAGTACATCTGGGGCCGTAGATAAGGTGCAAACGCTACTAACCTTTTTTCTTTTCTATCACTTAAAGTGACGGATGATAGTTGATCACGTGGTTTATCGTAACACACGAGATTGTCATCCCATACATTTTGAGTGTAGAAAAGAAAAACGTTGGTAGCGTTTGCCTTTTGGCTAGGGCCTCTGTACCCTGTGCATTGACTGATTAGGTATATTATGTATAAGGCAGAAAAAGGACACGCCAGTAATAGATACTATTTAGTTTTATAGGAAACTAGCGTTTGCCTATGACATAGTCCGTATGAAACTCGTTTAACGTCATATCCACCGGTAATGTAAATTGGTGTGGGGTAAAATTATCCTCTGATTTAATCTAGGACTTGAATTGTCTGTCCAATTTCATGAAACTTATGCATGTTTGTAAATATTCTTACAAATATTTATATTATTTGTAATACTAGTAGGAAGAAGGATAGCTCCCTTGGTGTTGCGGATGCCCATGGGTCGCAGTAAACACTTTCCATCTGGTGATCCTCCTGCCTGTTTGCCTGTTTAGCAATAAATAATTGAATAAAAATTTGATATTTATCATCAAAGAGTGCTCTATCTATAAGTGTGTGGCTTGCACCGTACCCTACAAGTACAAACTACGGAGGGGAACGCCCTAAGCGAGATCAGCTGCACCCGGGTCAGTTGAGATTTTTGTACGTTTAAGGGGAATCAGAAATTAAACCTGTTATTATAATTATTATATTGTTGACATGCGGAAGGGCGACTTACAGCTGGTGACGGGCACCGAAGCCGTCGGAATCCGTGTCAACCAAAAGCACAGTCGTAAGACGTCCGTCACGGTGCAGCGGCTTGGTTGGGACTTATGCAATGTTTATTATGTGACGACTCGGTACTTACTTATGGTTTGTACACGATGCTTCGACCTCTATTGTCTCAAATGCACCTTCGACAATAAGCTAGGTACTTACATTAACTCATGAGAGAGTTTGTTTAATAACTTACTATCTTGCACAGACCGTAATATTTTTAGGAACTGCATACAGTTGCCAAATATTAAAACGTTCACCTTTCTGGGTGACCTATTTCTACAAATATAAAATGAGTTCCACGATTTGTTAATCAAAAACTTTTGGATTGCTACTAACTGAATTAATTTCATTTAAAATTAAATGTGTGGAGAATACGTGCAAAACCTATAAGCGGAGGTTTTCATAACTTAGTGTCACAATGGCTGGTGTTTCTCAAGACTGTAGAAATTCATTTAAGCGGTGGTTCTATGAAAAAGGAGCAGCAATTAATCGAGCATCGCTGGCCTGCGCTTACGCCACAGAGAGCGTGCTCCCGTTCTAAGGCTGCATTACTTGAGGCCGAATAAGTGAGTATCGAGAGGTCAAGTCGTTCAAGTTAAAAAATCCGTTTATGTTTGTAAAAGATCAATGGAATAGACCTTTTAATGGCATGGAGTTAGCAAAGGAGCACACAGACCACCTGATGGTAAATGCGACCTGTGACACGACACGACTACAATCTTGAGTCTGCAATCCTGAGACTACAATTGCGTTGCAGACCCTGAGGACTAAGATGGGATGCATCTATGCTAGTAATTACACGGGTCGTCTTAATCCCCATCGAACAATACCTACTGCTTGGCGGTAGAATAAAGGATATGATGGATGGTGGTAGACCTTGCACCACCACTAAACTATAAACTACACCCTACTATAATAACCAATAATTCTTCATAAACGCCCGCTTGAGCTCCTAAGAGAAGTATTTCTATGTTAAACGATTTTATTACATATCCGAAATGACAAATAATTCGTGTCATTACAACATTTATGTAAGGATATCTTTATCTTGAACTGGTTATCTTTTGCAGTTTGATGCCTCCGTAAAGAACCACAACTATAAACTAAACAGTAACGCTATCCGCTGCGCGTCTGCTATAATGCAGTCCTTAATCTATCGTCCCACCCACTTTACAAAAATGCAGATCTTCCACATTTGTTTTACTGACGTTACATCTTTATCAAGAATAGTAACTATAAATCTTAGCAGATGGCGCTCACTGTACCGTTAAGGTATTTAAGCCTAATTCAACGTTCAACTGTAGTAGAAACCGAGTAACAGTAGGTCACGGCACTCTGTTTAAGGAGAATCTTGCGCAGCAGTGGGCGATTGCATTGAATTAAAATGATCTACTTCAATCCAATTTATTTTATGCAACATTTCAGATTGTTTGCCTTTACTTTGATGGCACTTCTTGAGTTGACCTAAATAGATTACGAAGATTATTCAATGAAGTCACCTATTATCTTAAAGTTTGAGAATTGCTGCTCTGCTATCATCTTTTCTCTTATCTTAGTAGCCGAAAAACGAATCTAGCTTTTTATAATAATGACCAAATCGACTAGTAGGAAGAACTAGTTACTAGAAGTAATATATTATTAAATATTAGGATTAAAAATATTAGACATAACAGAGATATTGTGTCAGATATTTTTGAGCTAAATGTTGGATAAGATATTGAGGTGGTATACAGCATGGTCCTCCAAATAAGTATAATTCTAAGATCTATACCCGTTATTTATTAGCTCGGTAAAGAAATTGCAGGCAATCTTTTTGGATGACCTGGAAATTCGATACGCACTTGTTATTTTAATTAACAACTTGTTTTTAATTCGTCGACGTAGTATTAACATGCAAATTAATGTGGCCCGCGCGCTCCTAAATACACGAAAACTTAGGCTCGTCGGTTAATTTTTCGTCAACGAATCGAGATTCGAGTTGTATAAGTATAAAAATCACCCAGCTAACCCAGCTGCACCGTGTCTTTTAGTAGGGTACACATTCAACACCCTTTTCAATGAACTTGGTTTTGGGGTGTGGTTGAGAAGAAATTACTGAATAATTTATTATTATTATATTGTAAACAGAACGGCGCATGGGCTGAAAATGTCAGGGTAATACGCACTAGCCTTTCTTCGCATCCCTGACCTATTTCCCAGGTGCATCCCTCTCGGCGCGAATTGATAACGAGGTGAAGATAGCATCCTCTGTCAAGCCACGATATATTTGCTAGAATGGATCTGAGAAGTTACATGTCAGAAGACTTCAATGTAAAAATACACCTTGCGTAATTTTACTTTTAAGCTGGTGGTGGTAACCTATTTGAAGGAAACTGTTTATTTGTGATTGTATTAACTGTAAAGAGTTTCTTGTGGCGCTTCTTCTCCATAATGATGGTCTAATCCGAAGCGCTAGTAGATTCACTCCATTCTCGTATTATCGACTCGTAAAAGAGGCCTCATGTGGCCAATTTACTGAATAAATATTTAAAATCTTAGAATTGTCCAATTTCGATGGTAGCGACTTGGCTGTACCCCTGGAATTGCTGAAGTCTATGGGCGAGCGGTGACCGCTTTCCATCAGTGGCCGTCTTTTCCTTTGCCGTTAATGACTATAGAAAAGTTGTTGGCAATTCATTAATATAATTTAACAAGACGGCCACTCAGTTGAGTTGTGCCATTTAAAAAAGTCCGCGAATGCATTTTCATTTTATTTTACACAATCACCTTTTCAACGATAAGGACGCAATCACTGGCAATGATGTGACGTCTAAAGCCCCTGTTTCACAGTTGAAACATTACTGTGCACAATTTGTGCTGTAATCTGATTTCTCAGTCTCTCAGTTCAAGTATCTAATAAATAAGTCAGCACCGATTCTCCACAAGTTGCTTGTTTACACCAAATCATTTACAAATACAATTACGGCGTACGTGCGATGTACCGAGCTTGCGGTCAACCTTATTATGCATCGATTATTTGATAAATTTCATTGTTATCAGTACATAATAGGGTAAGCACGTGCACACGTGGGCAATATCAGTCTATCGCACGTTATCGCCTTTGTGGCCACCTCTTGCGGTCCGACAAGGACACATTCCTATTAGGCAACTGAAATAAATATTTGTTCGGGTGAACTGAGATAAGGAAACGAGCACCTACGTTGACGACGAAATGAGAAAAACACGAACCGTCGTTTTTAGTTACGTTAGTATTATTTGCGTGAAGAATTGTATTTCTGAAAACGTTCACAGACTGATTCGTAGTTTACTAAAATATAACGTACTAATAGGCATACAATAATGCTCTTGGATTAGGTATCAACAAGTAGCTCCGTAATATTTTCAGGATTCGCAGTAACAATTTCAGTAGCACCATAATTTTGGGCTTTTACTTGCTTATTTCGTCCTTTATTCTCGTTTTCGTGGCGTTTCCTTACAATACTTTACTTTTACGACATGGAATTATAGCCATAAACTGAACGTGTTGTCACATTACTCCGGATAATCATATCTCCACTCCATGTGAATTATCTGAAGCGTTCAGCCCGTCAAACTGTTATTGAATATCAATACCGTGCATTACAAATAACTATTCTACTATTTCTACTCATATACGAATAGGTATATATTTACGGTAATTCGTATATTCATAATTTTGCTTCTATACTTTCAGTGTTGCTTTTGGGTACATTTTGAATGGAACCTTTTTACTATTGGTATGGATTGCATGTCTACGGTTATTAATATCTACTTGTGTTATCACTTCCTCTAGCAAAATTATTTCGGCAGACTCCACGCAGGTTTCTTTTTATTATATACCTAAATCAAACTAATTAATATTTACTTATTTTTTTATTGATGATTATGTACGAGTATGTTTGCAAATTTACAATAACCTCGTAAGACCCACCATACTACAAACAGGGAGTTTTTTGTGAGTGGGACTTTGAATCTACCATCAGCACAATAAAGTTCAATTACGTTTGTCCGATAATGCTATTTTCAGATTATGAAAATGGGAAAATAAACCTTATTCTTATTGCAACACAGTTCAAATTAAATTGCCTTTATTATGTACAGCCTATTGCACACTGGGCCTTACGAGGATAATCCTAAATATGTGTTTTTGAATTTTGCTGAGAGTAACCAATCTTTTCACTGTTAATTGTCTTTAGTAAGTAAAAGTTATCAGTAGGTAGGTACTTCATCGCATCAAATTTCACACCGAGTGAAATTTGATGCACTAATTTATACTAAGGTCTCAAGGGTGTTTTATCGTGATATTGTGTAACTTGGATTTCAAAATTGGAGTTGTTTAATGACCGATCTCGTAAACGCGAGCGCACATCGGCAAGCTTTGATTTCAGCCATTAAAAGACCACCCATGATTACATTGAACTAAAGTATTCATTTACGCCAC
Organism: Acleris literana; assembly: GCA_946894065.1. Lineage (NCBI taxonomy): Eukaryota > Metazoa > Arthropoda > Insecta > Lepidoptera > Tortricidae > Acleris > Acleris literana. Next base: position 9,019,946 of record OX335677.1, read on the forward strand.
GGATTTACAAGTAGCAATAAATAAAAGGGTAATAAAATGGTGGGAAACAACGTTTTAATGCGTGAAGATCATTGAAAATTATTAGCAGCCAAGGTGGCTCGTGCGGCGAGCAACCTTGCGAATTAGCCGGGAGTGTCTGCCGGTCAAAACAAAAAGGTAGTATAAGATTAAGGACTTCATGCTTATAATACCTTTTTGTCGGACGGTAGAGATGCTCCTTGTAAAGATGACAGACAGACGTAATTACAAATCGGATGCCTACTGCGCTATGCGTAATGGATTGTTGATATTGATTATGATGCATCGGCATGCAGGAATTTTAATTGTTTTAGCTTCGTAGATATGTTCGTTCGATTGAACTGATTTCGTTAGTCGATTAAACTGATTAATTCGGTTTTTTTTGTCTTTATTTATCTATAGATGGTTTATTTTAAGACTGTGTTTATGTCAGTATCGAAAAAATATAATCCCAGCAGTATCCGATTCACGTATTACTATTAAGATTACAATATAAGAAAATGCTCTCATCAATCTAAGTAATACAAAATAGCTTGGTACCAAATAATAATAATAATAGTACATACAGTGTCCTGCAGTGGTAATGATAAGGACGTTCGGGAACCACATAATTATAAACAGATGGACGTACGTGACTCGTGAGGCTCAACCCCACAGACAGATTCATTTTGAGCTTTGTTATATCTTTGAAAGATATTAGTTTTAGCTAGTGGGTCACTTTTCCTTCAAATCGCGACGTGTCCGTGAGCGTTACTTATACATGCAGTTGGTTAAATGACGTTTAAATTAAAATAGAGAGTTTCATTGAAACGGCTCGCAGGGCAGTGGAATTGATCGAACAATCAAGAGTGAGCTCATCTGCCCGCAGAAACAAAGCCGCGGTTCCCACGCCGCCCGCTCCCACACTGTTTAGTACTGATTGATCGTAACGGGGTTTGTATTTAAAAATGTTTAGGGTCGCTCTGGTCCGCTTCATAAGGTCGCTGTAAATGTAAACAGTGAAGGTGTAATGCAACGTCTGCGTATGTAGGTAAGTTTTCCTCGGAAGAGAGAGAGTCAGTTCAGACCAAGGGGACCAAATGCTGAGGTTATATTATATCTGTAGTTTGTGTCTACTTTGGCAAAGACCACGGTGTTTTGTCACCTCGGTATTGGATTACGGATTAATATTGTTATGTATTGATATGTAGTTTGTTAGGTATTTGTAAATATGGGCTTTATAGCCCGAAGTAGAAAAATATATTCTATTGTACATCATTATCGAAAAAGTGTTGTCTTCTGGCTTGTTCTTTCCTTTGCAGCCTGCGATCTGCATTTTGGAGAAACTTACCTTTGCGCTAAGGTACAAGAAGGAAGTTAGAAAGTTATCATAAAAATTTGTTACATGTCTAGTCTATGCAGTTCATATTCACCACGGTTCCTTCGCAACGTTTCGTTTCAATTGGAGGACGTAAACGCTAAATTGCATAAGTCTAAACTTGATGCGCCCTGTTCTTGCATTCCCAAGTCATGATGTCTATGCAAGTGAACTTTGGAACTAAATCTACTTTAGGTTATTATAAGAACACAGCACAGGTTAGGCTAAGATCTCTCAGCATCAGAACGAATGCCAAAACAGAACTCTTTACAAAATATACACCGCGAAATACATAAATTATTTACTTCACTTATGATTCATCTTTATAAGTTTTCACAAATATAGTGGCGTTCCTTCACGTTCGCAAGCCGCAATACACACTTACCCTATTTTGATTAATTGCTAGATGTACGTGTTAAAAAACTACACTGGCCCGCAAAACTAAGTAAGTATCACACTTTGAATACTAGTAGTATTATTAAAAGTGTGATACTTAGTTTTGCGCGCCAGTGTATATTCGTTATGTTTTACTTGTGTATTTTTCCCGTATTTTATGTTGGAAAATCAGATTGGAAGAGTGAATTTGCTTCATAAATTAAAAGGCACATGCGAAAGGAAAGTTTTTCATAGTTATTAAAAAAACATCGCATAGATGCTTCATGAGAACAATGCTATATATATTCAAATTTGATTGTTTACACGTCTCATTTAAGTCTAGTTTAATAATTAGGCAAAGCAAAATACGCATTGGCGTACCTAACTATATGTACTACAGATTTACAATACATACTAGGATAACGCATTCCAGTGGAACTGCAAGTGTATTTCAAAGTGTTAATATAAGTAAATGGGTTTGTAAGTTCTCGTGCCTAAGTTGCTATGTCGAAAACAAATGCCATACAGTAATTTTCAAACGAATTCACATGAACTTTAAAGACGTGCCTTTACGTAATTGTACCCTTGCTTATCGCTATTGTTCAACGGAAGACATATTGGGTTATTTTGCATCAGAGTTCTCAGCGTGGAAGGATATTTGCTAACCGTTTAGCCATGAGAAACGAACGATTGGAACAACATAATGACCATTACCAAATGTTGGAGCGTAACATGAAAAGCTGTGTTTTGTGGTTAACAAATATGGATGGTTATTAATCAGGTAGGATGATTTCTATTTTGAAACGAGCGTGTTAACACAAAAATGTAGTTGTACATTGTTTAGACGATATGGAGATACCGTAAAAATATAGCTCGTAAAATATTGGGTAAGAGGTACATACTTGTGTTAATTACATATAAGATACTGGAAATATACCTAAAATTACTCTTATTTAATAAACTTCGACGCTACGTATTTTTCCATATAGTCTAAAAAATAACCTTGATTTGTGGCTCGGCAACGCTCTAATTTGCAGCAAAATCTGTGACAACACACCTATCACGGAAGCAACATATCGATCAAGGCCTCGCCTTTTCGGAGTCTAATTACTTAAAAATGTAAGCGCTAGCCGGTAGCGGTGTGTCTGCGAGATTCAATTTGCTATGCATCCGGAAAAACGTCAGGGTTTGTTATAAGCGAAGTTTGAAACTTGGGCGGTAAAATGCCGCTTCGACTAGCAATGTTTGGTCATGAATATTTTGCAATGACTGTACCTGTAAAGCAAGGCAATCCCTAATTCGTAGATACATAATTAGACCGATGAGTTCAGCAACATTTAGAGAAACTTTAAAGCGCCCTTGTCGTTTAAGTACATGAAAATAAAATAAAAATTGCAAATGTACTTACTATACTGGCTGTTGCCTGAGACTCAGTTTGTATATAATAATATAATATAGACTTTGTCGCCTAGTCTCAGAGAAACAATTTTCAGAATCGGCCCAGTAGTTTTAATTTTTTTTTTATTCATTACAAACAAAAGCAAAAATCATTTCTTGTTATAATATTACTGAAGATGTCGATAAAGTACGAGAACATTCTTATCGTACCTAAATATACTTAGTAAGTGTTCGAACTTTTGCTTTGACGATACTATATCTTTATAATACCTAGTGCTAAGATTATTCAACAAGGTTGTCAAACGAGTTATTTTACTACATTGTGTAAGATTAGATTAAGATTTTTAAATGCATGAAAAATATCCTTCAAGCTAGCCCTTTCAGAACGCAAGGAGAGCATAGTTTAAGTAATGTAATTTAATAAAATTTATTGATTTATAAAATAATTAGTGAGTTTATTCTATGAAGTGATTATTGTGATTCAAACCTCGCATTGAGTTAAAAAAATAGTAAGTATATGTAATTGTATCTTCTTTTAACTGTAATCGTACTCTATTAAAATTTAGCCTAGTCCCACTAAAAGTAGGGCTAATTAATTTGTCTCGAAGATCCGTAAGTCGCAATGCGTCATTTTACCGACCACCGCCCGCGACCGTGGTCACTACAAGTGTGCACGTGCGGCCGTGACCGCTGCAGCCCACGCCACGTCGTGACCTCTGCCACTTGCATCCCGTGCTGTCCAGCACTTCCAGAATTGGGAAGACCTGGAAAAACATCATTGCTAAGGGGAACCGACTCACACAAATTAACGTAGTCCCAAACAGACTAAACTCTAGGCTAGTACTATGGGTACTAGACAACGATAAACAACATACTTACGTAGAAAAATATATACTTTTTAATTAAGTACCTACATAGAATACACCCAAGACTCTCCTTACCGGGGTTTGAACCCGGGGACCGCTAGCTTCGAAGGCAGGGTCACTTGTGTCACACAAACGTGTCGTTCTAGTTTCATTTTTTCTTTAAACTTTTTTCCTTTTAATTTCCTAATATTTTATCCGCAAGGTTCGGACGATCTAAAGATTAATTTAATCGATATCATACGAATAAATTGTCAACAGCAACATTTTTATATCTTGATTATTGAATGTGGGTCATGGCCTGGCTTGAAATGGTATATGACCAAACATTGTAAACCTATGGTGTAGGTTCCCAGTTCTTGAAACATCTATTCAAATCTCGATCATAACCTAGTAATAATATAATGTCCACTTCCTTGGATTTTTTTACTACAATCAGGCCTGCTGTATAAGTGAGCCTTAATAGAAAACCACGAATAGACTCGACTCCATTCAAATAAAGAAAGGCAGTGCGTGAAATCCATTCCAGGCTAATTTACATCGTAGCAAAGCGTCATTTTACCGGCCACCCACGCTGCCGTCCTATCAAAGAAGGCGGCTACTAAGCATTTTAAATTTAATGTGGTTACCAATAGAGTATAGAATAGTTCGACTACTACATGCAGTTAGCTGCCTTCTTTGGTAGGACGGCAGCACGACCCTCCACACGCGCGACCGTGACCGCTCTGCCCGCGCGCACATCCAACCTCTGCCAGCTGCAGGTGCCCAGCACTTCCAGAATACTTTTGCAGACTAAGAATAAAATTCAGTACCTGTCTTAATGTAGCCGACTGCCTGAAGGAGAAGAAAGGTAAGGTTTTCAGGTCTGTAGTATTTTAAACATTCAACATTGGAATATTACGCCACTTTTCATAATTTAGCTGAGTTATACATATCTACTGGATATACGAGTATAACTGACTACACCCGATGTAAATTATACTGCCAAAATAGGAATAGTGGCAAGTGATTCAACAATCCCTTGTTGTACATACAATGAGGTAGTAGGGCTTGTCGTTCCGGATTGAAAATATGGTGATGGCACTGATGTTGGATACTGAAGGCACCAATAGTCGACACTAAACTCTTAATTCAAAGATCATACGGTTATAAATTGAGAGTTGTAAAACGAATTAATACCCACCTCACCTTCTGTGAAATAAGAATCAAGTGTCCCTCATTGGCCCTTGCCCATTACTGGTTCCATCACCCTAAATATATATTGCATTAGCTTCTCAAAAGCCTTTCGGGTTCGGGTAAAATCGCTAAAAAGAGAGATGTACAAACCAGAAGGCTCTTTTAAGAGCTGCACTGAACATATGTATGCATGTGTGGTTTTATAGATATATCTGTCGTCGCTTTGTGACCTCCTGTAGTCTGAACGGTTTGATAGATTTTGAAATGCGAGGTATCGTTGAATTGGTCCTGATTCAAGGAGTGTCATAGTGCTCAAACACTGACAGGGCCTCTATTCAAGACGGTACAAACCATATCGATTTTGATCTGTTATCGTATTTTGATAGCTCTTATTTACTTGTCAATAATGGTGGTCGAGTTAAAAACGATACCATAACAGGTCAAATACGATTTGGATTTTACCGCCTGGAATAAATAAATAAGAGCTACCAAAACGTTGACAATACGATAACAGGGGGGTTATTATGAGATAGCTATGCAGTTCAGTTTACGGTGAGCGTAAAGGACAAAGCTATAGCAGTTATATAGCTCTGTCCTTTTCTCTCAGCGTAAACTGAACTGCATAGCTATCTCATAATAACCCCCCAGATCAAAAACAATATTGTTGTTGTCCTAGAATAGAATAGAAGGTACTGTCTATTTAAATGTGGAGATTAAGGTTTAGATATTTTCAACTAAATTTCAAGCACCAACTCCTCAGTCCTGATGGTGCAGAGATCTATCTCCATATTATACATAGTCAGATGGTTTTTTAAAGCTTGCTTCTGTTCCACTTTTTTTTATAGCAGGCTGGTATCAGCAACTAGACGGCATCCGTTGTTTGACATTCGCATTCATTTAGAATTCTAATGTCAAAAATATCTCCCATTATCAAATGCTTCCATGAATCCAGCGAAAAGCCACACACTAAAATATTTCTGTTAGTAAACTGCAATGCCGCTTTTACAGTGCACTTTCCACCGTTATATCCCTTGCACGAAGCCCTGAATTATTTACTACGAAACCAGCGGCGACTGCGCCCACGCTTCTCTATAACGTTTTCATTCGGTTAATTAAAACCGTAGGTCTCTGACACGCTTGATGTTTAACTAACGAATTAGTAAGTAGTAAGAACAAATATCTGCGATTTTGGTTTATCGACATTCAGGAGCGGTCGTTGAACCCTTCGGGGGTTATATGTAGCTTCTTAGATTTATTTAAACTTCTTTGTATAATACTAATGGCGGACTTAATACTTAAAGACTTCCCTACCAGTCAGTCACATGGTTAACAGAGAATAACCGGTGCAATTGGAGATCTAAACATTGTAGAAAACTTAGTTAGATACCTACTAAATAGTAAAAGTATGTATAATACATTTTTTTTTAAATGTAATACATAAATACATACAATTAAAACAATGTATGTGACGAAGATGATGACACTTTACAGGTCACAGCACACATATCAACTCGGAAAGGGATCGTCACCCTATCAACTCGAGCCGTTCAGTATCATTTGTATGAAACTCCCTACTGCAACGCACACTTATCGGCATCGGAACGGCAACGCCTCACCTCGGCACTTGATGGTAAGTTTTTATAGTATTTAGGAAAGGATCTAGGATTTTAATCCAGGGTGAGTCCTTTCCTATGGTCTCTAAGTTTGGCACTCGGGTTTTTATTCTGTATAAGGCAGAAGCAAACAAGCTAATGGGAAGTACGTGATAGAGAAGTTGTTGGTCTGTTTCCGGGTTTTTAGGGAAGATAAAGGTCTTTTCTTAAAGATCTCCATGTGATTATTGCTTGGAAATACCGCAGAGCGGAATTGGTTCTACAGGAACGAGGCAGAAAGTGCCTCTTAACCGCACAGTGGAAAAATACATTCACCAAGGTTAGGTAATGCGATGTTTTCATTACTGAGGGATTAGTCTAGGTTAAAAGTCAACTGCACCAACTCTAGAGCCTCACTCTTGTTACCACGATCCATATGAACAACACGAACACCAGTGGCCCGTTTCACTAAGCTACAAGTTACAAATTACAAGCTGAACTCTCTTTCTAGCAAAAGGAGTTAGAAAGAGACTTCCGCTTGTAATTTGTAACTTGTAGCTTCGTGAAACGGGCCTCAGGAGAGCCAACACAAGTTGCCTGCGACTTGGTTGTCGCTCGGATCTCCCTTTCTATCTATTCAGTAACGATAGAGACGCACTGAGCGACAAACGATAAAATACAACTCGTGCTTGCCGTATAGAGAATATAGTTTATCCGAACTACGGAAACGCGCTCCGTCACTTAAATTTATATTGCACGGTTGCGTCAATATACGTAATATAATGTAGTGGGGCGGGACTTCATGAATTTAAAAACACTACTACAACTTTGTTGTCGGCTTTTAGAATCAAATCAACTAAAACGACGACAACTATGAAAAAATATGTTTGCGATTTGTTTTGTTTTACCCTCTTATTCTCTGTTAGAGAAGTAAAGCGAGTTACTTCACACGTTAAAGATGAATAACCAGCAATAACGTTTTACATAATTCTCGGACCTCATTACAATATTTACAATGATAATTTTATATACAAACTGACGTTTTGTGGTTTGCGTATGTTTGCTTGAATGGCTGTTTACAGATCTCTGTCCATTTACGTCCACATATTGTATGTATGGCGTCGTTTGTCACGTGATATATGTATGACGGTCGAGAGTATCTTTTGTAACGTACAAGTAACTTGTGTCTTTGTACGGAACAATTCAATTATGTTTATATACTTTAATAAAATGCAATTGACCCTAATTTACAATGGGTTCGCTACTGATTGGTTAAATGCATTTAGTTGCAGAGATTGTAATCGAATAGTATCAGGGTCGATGTAGATACATGTACCTATCATAGAAGAGGTATTAGGAATACACCTTGATTTTTTTTAATTCCATGTCATCCATGTAGGAAAACAATCGGTCTTTTTTTCTTTTACTTGGTATTTTTTTCATCCTAATTTACAAGATTCCCTCAATTGAAGCAGACCCTTTCAAGGTTCTGAACTCCTAGTTGTATATTGATTGAACACTCTCATCTGAATGAAAATTAAATGAATGAAATTTCGACGATACTGTAAGAAACTTAAAGGTTATGTAAATATAAACAAACATCTATCCATTCAATGATGTTTAGGATTCTCGAAAGGGTTTCAAAAAAAAAGTATTTTGAAAAAAAATAAGTTTCCAGATGTAAAATTTTGTAGCCCTACCAATTTTTTTCAATGATTAAATGAGCTAAAACACTCTTTTAACAAGCAAAAAGTAACGTACGCTAGAACTCACTTGTTCATTTCATAATGAGGTAAAGAATGTTGCGCTGGAAGTCACTTGCTCCTCAGATATGACTGCACCGGCCGTGACCGCGCGTCTCGTAAGTAGGTGACCTTAACACAAACCTTCGGTTTTTGGGTCTCCGACTACAGAAGGCAAATAATACCTACTTACATACGGACTGTGTACAGGAAAGGACTTTATTAGTACATAATATATAATGTATTAAAGCCTTGGACCTACCAAGACCTAGGTCAAACAATAGTAAACATTACTTACACCTATTAGTTCGGTTTTGAGGCCTTCTTCATTCTTATAACCGTATTCGGGCACCGGCACCGTCCGATTTGGATCCGAGAAAATAGAGATTGAGAATTTAGTTCTAGCTGTGTTAGTATGGCTTCCAGAAGGCAAATAGGGGCACAAGCCACCTGATGGTAAGTGGGCTCTTGCAATGTCTTTAGACTGCATCTTAACACCCACTGTGCTTGCATCAAATACGGGGCATTTCATGCGTACATACGTACGTGTACGTGAGTGCGTGAGTGCATCACATATGAGGCACGATCACTTACAAACTTAAAGGTTTATAAAAAATTGCACGTATGAGCTAAAGTATTCTACTAGAATTGCACGCATCAAGTGGGTTTTTTTCCAACAAAAATGTGTTTGCACGTGTGGGATAATTTGTTAATACCTATCTAGAGAACGCGTTAAGAAGGTAGACTGAGAACTACAATGGCATGCACTATGGTAGATTTTTTTTTGGCGGATGTTTTCTTACGCAACAATGCGAACACTAAGAGACAGATAGATGGTAGCAGCGATCCAGACGGACCATGCACAAGATCCTACCACCATTAAAATGAGACTGATTAGATCAGAGATTCCAGGTTGTTATCGTTATATTTACACCATCTCTAACCTCTACTTTCTCAGATCTTAATCAGATGTAGTATGAAAACGAACCTTCCGTAACGGGTCTTCCGTAATATCCATACCCAACTGTAGTAGCTGCACTGTTGTGATGAAAAACTAAATACCAAAACTAACCTCAAAATCATTTACATAATGGAAAGAGTACCTTCTAGTTTGTGCTACATCTCTCAAAGTTACGAGTACGCACCCGTCATCGCCTGTCATCTCGGATCGCTCGGACTACTTGCAGTGCAACTGCGTAACATTTTAAAATGCAAATGGTCGTCGATTACTTCCTAGAGTGACGTCACCACAACCTTGTTTGACGTCCAGCTGTCATATTACATAACTTTTATAGTAACTTGTCGGTTTAAGCTGAAACAAACAAAGCAACTCGTGATTCTAATGATTTGTCTTTGTCATTTAAATCTGTGTTTTGACAGGCGTTTCCATAATTGTAAACGCTACTATAAATTTATAGCGCTTCTAATAATAAATGTTCATATCAAGGTATTTTCTATTTATAGAGGACAATTTCTATTCCCCAAAGGAAATTTTAACGCATCGGATCATACGTTGAAGGGACCGGGTATGGCGATTTCAGTAATTATTTTTTTTTAATATACCCTATTTTCTTTCAAAAGGCAAAAAAGGGATTGTTTACGCTGAATTTATCTCCTACATCGAAATTAACTTAGTCTTAAAATTCAGTTGGAAAATATAGCATGGTATTTTCATAATTGTTATAAAAATTTGTTAGAAATAATTGCTTGCCCAGAAACCAACCTAGAAAATGAAAATCGACGCCTTGTCACGAGTAGTGGGTATTACTAATACCAATAGTCGAGTTTAAAATCGATTTCGCTAATAACTATCACAGTGATTAGGGCGATGCGTTACACCACAACATTGTTTGAAAACAGATTTTGTGAAGTGATTAATTATCTATTAATGTGCATTGCAATCCGGCTTTGTTGTCATTAAATAATAGAGTTTCACTGGATTATTCACAGACGATACTGATTCATATAATAGTTTGGTAACTCGATATCTGATTCTGTGTAACTGCGACAAAAACGGCCAGTTCCTGTCGACCTTGCGTGCAAATGTATACATTATTGTTCAATAAAATAAAAATCTAAACAGACTGGAATAAAAACACGTGATGATCGAGGTAAGTCATTTGTTTTAATGCCATTCAAGAAATGTGTCTGTACTATATTTAGTATAGATTAACTGCCTGCGATAATATCTTTGTTGACCAGCCTACGGGAATAGTGATTGTTTTCGGAGTAAAAGCAGAATAAAAGGTAGCCTATGAGTAATTTAGGATATAAACTATCTCAATTCCGAATTTCATCAAAATATGTCAAGCCGTTTTTGCGTGAAAGAGTAACAAACATACCTACTAACACACGTTTGTATTTATAACGTTTGTGTGGTTCATTACTGAAGGCTATCAAGCTCGATCGTTTTCAGGATGCATAACAGTGTGTGCCGCAGCATAAAGTATACATCGAAAGTCCAGAGGTATATTTTTTCAGTGGTTTCTTAAATTGATAGAATCATTATGAACTTAGGATGTTTTTAAAGCTACATGCCAGTTCTTTTTTCATGACAACTTTTTGTGTAACAACATAATGATTCTATCAATGTAAGAAGCCACTGAAAAAATATTAAGATAATGCGTGAAATTAAGGGTTTTTCATGACATGGACATAAAGAAAAATTTAAAAAAATCCGATTAATATGATCAATATCTCCGAAAATACTAAAAATCGCTGAACATACATGGAGGTGATTCGAATGCCGCTTAAGGTGCTCTACCTCTGGACTTTCGATGTACACTTTATCCTAGGACACACTGTATAATATCAACCTAAGGATGGAAGAGTCAAGGAAAAATTTCGTCCTTGTTTTGTGACATTTGTATTTTTTTGGTTTCAGGTTAAATTAAATTCATATGCAAAATTACTCTACGTTCTGTGACCTCGCCTCCGAATTTGGGCTATCCATTATTTTCCATTCCATCGCTACAGGTAAATAACAAATTATGTAGTTTTGCAGCCTGAAATGAGCTCGAATGTGTTTGTGGAACAGTAAATATTTAGACAGCAATTATCAGTAAACCGCGATCCTCTCACAATACTTCCCATGTATCAATATTTGAAATAACCACATGTGTAGCATCCATGGCGGCTTCAATATGGAAGACAGATTTTAGATACAAGTTGTCACGCATTGGATTTGTGGTAACTTGAATGTTGGCGGTCTGTGTTTGGGTTGCGGAAGCTTGGTAGATGGCTTGATTACTACATAATCGGTCTGTTGCTATGATATCATTTGGTGAGCGCGGTCACGCCCGAACATCTCAAATCTCAGCACAGCGATCTCCATTTAAGTAACTGTATCGATTCAATGTATTTGATTTAATAAAAGACAGTGCCAGACTCCATGAGCTTGTTTTTCTAATAGTTTCGTCAGGTTGTATTGAATGACATGGATTTTTTTGTTTGACAAAACATGACGTCATGAGAAGATAAGATACGCGTTTGTGCATACTTACTGTTTGCCGGCAACGAATATTGTAATAAAACGTGTAGTATTCCTAAATGAGATACTTGTTTGCTTTTTCTTTTATTCACGACACGAGCTTAGACAGCGTTATGTATATTTTAATTAACAAAATTAAGTTTATTAAAAAACGGCGTGATAACGATTGGAGGGTTAAAAGTCTTAAGTCATTCTTTAGCAACCAACCAAAGAGCCAAAAAAGCAAGATATTGAGATTTAAACACATTTTACCCGACTGCGGCGAAGCAAAGAAAAAAATTGTAAGTTTGTTAGTATCTTGTAAAAATACGCCCTTAATATAAGTTAAATTATTAACTGTGGTGTAATTTTAATTGGTATACTTACTTATTGTTGTAACAATACAGCGTTAAGTTCTGTTAGGATTATGCAAATGCCTTATCAACATCCTGTGTCGTGCGTGGCATTCCAAATACAGGTAGCTCAAGTATAGCAGAAATCATCGACGCATTATTTCATAGCAGTCTTGTCCCAATTTTGTTACAAAATTTTCCTAATACGGTGAAAATATAGGTGCTCCATTCAACGAGGCAAACCCATATAGCTTTTGACATGTATTGTTTGTTTGTAACTCGGCCTCCATTAATGTTAAGTAAAAGATCTTTCGTATCTTTGACAAAACTATAACGTAAAAGCGATATGGCTTTACCAAGTAGAAAAGAGCCCCTGGTTCTTAAACAAACAAAACAGTATCGTTTATCTTTTTACAAATACTCGTCATTCTCGCCCGTTCTCGTCTGGATTTTCAAATATTTATCCGCTGCCAGTAACTTGTCCCGACGATTAGTGACTTATTTCGAGTCGTGACTTATTGGCATCCAGTTATGAACAATCGGGATCAATGTTGATGGCCAGTCATCGGACCACACAAGTCGCAGGTAGAGGCATCTACCCTCCGGCTCCATAGATAGACAACTGACTGAACTCTTATTTCATTTGTGGTATCAATTTATCGACATTGTAACTTGGTTGAGGATCGATTGCTTAACAATAAAAATGCAGATAAATTTCATTAACAGTGTAATTGATTGTTTTGTAAATTCCGAATGCTTTGACGAGAAATGTGGTACGTTTTACAGCCTAAGCGAGCATCATTATAGCAAAGGTCAAGCTCAGTCCAGCCCATAAAATATGCCACCTTGCGTAAATGTATCGCAGAAAAAGAAACAATGACAGTGCATATTCGCAGCGATGACAAGGAACCTGCTAAAATCGAATCGTTTTCCAGAGTTAGGAGATCACTACCTGTTGGCGGTCTCTTTGACGAATTACATATAGACATACAGCTCTATAAACTTTTAATTTTTATATAAAGGAGCAGGTAGTAATAAAAAATTGTCTTAGCGGCGCGGCGGCGCCTTCAAACGGTTCAAACGACGCGCTGCTCCCACGACACCATTTTAAAAATATCCACGGATTTTTTAAGAGCCTCACAACTCTTTTTGTACATGTGTTGGACCCTTCAAGCGAGTATTTATTTACTTTTTGCCTGGTTGCAGCGGAATAGCGACGATTATGTTTTGTTTGGAAACCACGCGGCGTATTGAGTATGCCCTTTGTAATAATTACCAAGGCAAATGCAATGTCGAGAGCTGATAAGTCGATAGCGCGTTGATTGATAAAACAAAAATACATAAGTACTTGTTTGTTTATCGGCGGACGTCGCGCGAGTTCGAGTTGTTTCTGGAAACCAGTTTCGAAGGATACCTATTTTATAAAGAGCACGAGCTTGAGACAGTTTTTTGAATTAATTAATTCTTTTGTGAGGTTGCGACACGAGCAGGTGCGTCGCGCGCCACCTTTAAGTCGCCTGCAACTCAGCTCGAAAAAGCTTGTCATGTAACTCTCAGTAGGGCGTATCATACCACAGTAAAGTAAGGTGCGCGTACTAATCGCTGCAACTCAAAACCGGCTACAAATGGTAATAAAATACATATATAACTTGACTCTCATCGCTCTCTCTTTCCAATATAAATAGTGCGAGGCGAGGCGAGTAAGGCGCACTGACCGAGCATCGACAGCGATCCCGATAATCGGGCGAATGTTTGAGTTTCTCTATTTTCAAATGGCGAGTCGTTAGGACATGGTGCGGTTAACGCGTGCGTTTGCGTTAGCGTAGTGTGCGCGAGTGGCCGGGGAGGGCGGGGGAACGTGGCCGCGCGGGACAGAGCTGTGTGAACGCGCCGCGTTAATTGGCGTGCCGAGTGTCCGGCTGTCTTCGCCACGCGCCTGCGCGCGCCGCTCGTCTCGCCCGCGAACCGCTCCAAATTTGAATTTATAAACCTCCATTGAATGATATTTATTAATTTTTTTCCACTGATTATGTGACATACTGTCACTTACTGTGAAAATGATGACTTTGTGGGAAAAACGTAGATAAACTAAAGCAGTCTTGTAGTGGGATGTCGCGGTGTTGGCGGGAAAAATCGATATCTGTAAAAAATAGTTAGTTTTTTTTACGTTACTTGTTTCATTACTCTTTCTTCTCCTTCTTTTTTAAAAAGGATGACTAGGGCTGACGATTACGACAAAGAAGCGTATCAGTCTATTTCAAATTGAAAACGTCGTATCATGGCGCCAGCGCGTGCAAACAGGGTTACCACTTACCAGTTTACTCGACCATGTAATACTCCTTGCCTTGCAGGCCATATCTGTAGTAGAAAGTAAAATTCAAACATCCAGCGTTCACGGTAGGTCATGGGTCAGTAGTTCTGTTTTACAACCAACCCCCGAACTAAGGCTAAGGGGCCCTTTGCCTGGCATTACTCGTGAATGTAAGCCTGTATTTACATGACTTGCATCCTTACTGCAATACAAGTGTCAAATGGGATTGCTGATGAAGTAACCACATTCAGTGCCATAATGTTAATGGGGCTACAGAATTCCGAAATATTCCGAATTAATGAATATTCTGAATTTTCACACCTAATTCCGAATAGATCCAGCATAGCATAGCTTTCGGAAAAATGAAAATTCGGACAATTTAATATTCGGTAAAAATTTAGGAATTTTGAGGTGTTCCCATATTAATAATGTTTTATCCGTATACATCTTGAAGTGGGCCACTATTCTGGGCGGTAAAAACCATATCGTCTTTGACCTGTTATCGTATTGATAGCTCTTATTTACCTACTTGACAGGCGGTCGAGTAAAAACTATACCATAACAGGTCAAAGACGATACCTATGGTTTTGACCTTGTGTAGAATTCGCGTAACGGTATCCCACGTTCATTACTAAATGTTCTGGGATTAAGAGTCTTAACCAAGGATAACTGTGTGCCAAATTTTATTCATAGCCGTTTATACGGTAGAAGACGTGGTGGCAAACTTTCGTCGGAAGGTTGGATGCAGTCTGACGATTTCCCAGTTGCTGTCGCTCCGCAAGGTGCACTTACTAGTTCGTTTGTACCGCGCATGCCTCGGTTTATGCTGGTGATCGTTTTGAGTCCTGACATCTGGCCAAAAGATGTCGTGATCGGCGGTTTCGAGGCAGCCTACTAGCAGCCACGACGTCACCTGCGGCAAATCAGGACGATGTTGTTTTGTCAAATCGGAGCCGGTTCTAAGTTTTATATTGTTATCTATGTTAGTCTCTAAGGAATTTATATTTATATGTGGCCTGATTTCTTTTTTCTTATTTGTAGCCGTTCATCAAAACATCCTTAAAAAAGTTATATTAAGTGTGTTATTTTATTGGTGCCTACGATTTTCCGAAAACATAAATCGCTGTTTTCATTCCAAATACGAGTATAATTAAAATTCGGGTATCTAACTGTGAAAGCGTAAGAAACAAACGAACAAAGATTCGCATTTTTAATGTACCTAAGTACCTATGAATACCTAAATGTTGGTGTAGTACCTATATTAATCTGCCTGTACTCAGTTAAACAGGATTTAAATGTAGAACTCAAGTTAATAAAATCATTTGAGAAGCATCAAGGTTCATTTAGAGTTTCCATTATCGCACTTATAGCACATATAGTCCTTAGGTAATTAAGCGACACTTTGATCGGCGCTTGATTAGCCGAACAAGTGTATCGTTGCCCGATTGGCCTCACAGCTCAAGGAAACTTCTAACATTCCAGACTTATTAATATACTAGCTTTTGCAAGCGACGGCGCTCGCGTGGATATACTTACAGCTTAGTATACCTCTTCATATAGCTCCTATCATTGTAGCAAGAGAAATGAAAGCTTAGACTTAAATGTACCTAAAGGTGAGTATTAACCTGTGGATTTAAGTCTAAACCCAGGGGTGTTATTCTCTCAAAAAACGGCGGTCGGTCGGACGGACGAGCGAATCGAAGCGGCGAGTTTAAGTAGTCCCGTCCGAGCGAACAAAACACATTTTAGCGCGTGCATTGTCAATTAGGCAGCCTTATAGGTTCGAGAAGTCATGCTGCCAAATTGAATACACGCTCTAAAATGTGTTTTGTTCACTCTGACGGGACTACTTAAACTCGCCGCTTCGATTCGCTCGTCCGTCCGACCGACCGCCGTTGTTGAGAGAATCACACCCCAGGGCCTCTGTTCAGGGCCTCAGGGTATAAAACCATATTGCCTTTGACATCTTATCATATTGTTTTTGACAGTAATGGCGGCCAAGTTAAAAACAATACGTTGGGCAATATGGTTTTGCCCGTAGAATAGAGGTCCACTAGTTATTGCGTGACTCGAACAAGACGGCAATAGGGAATATGCATGGAGTTTTTAAATCGCATTTCTCAAGAAAATACGAAAATACCGTAAAAGAGGTCACCAAAAGTGAAATTAAAATTAAAATCGGTCTAGAAATACGGGTGATACAAGCATTTTAAACTGCTAATTAGACAGAGAGATCCGAAGTGCACCGGTGACGTCATCAGTTCAGCCATATAAACTCCAAGTAAAATTCTGTTTTGCTAGAAAGAGATAGGAACAAATCTTTGTTGGCTTATATCTTGGTTATTTTTATAGCTTTCAAAAACTTTTCTCACCTATAATTTGTAACATGAATTAGCTTTTATTGAAGCTGTAAAAAAAAATATGCATATTCCCTATTACACATCGTTGGTTTGGAGTCAGAGACGTCTGACTGAGCACAGAAAAATACTTACAGTTTCATAATGTACAGCTTCGATGGTAAAAATATAGAAATGGTTTTTTCTGGCCCTAGCTAGCGAATGCTCATTGCGAACGATAGAAAAGGTTATTGCTACCATCTTTATATGCAATTTCCTGCTTTATGGATTGAACTTTATATGGATTTAAGACGATACGTGAATGTGACTAAAAGGGTAAAAACCTTTATAAGCCGTAGACGAACTGACGGCGTAGGCGGCGCTGCTTCCATGCTTCAAACGCCCCCGCCACGCTTTGATGAGAACGCTTTTTAGTATGAGAACGCGCCACAACGCGCCGCCTCCGCTCTCGGTGAGTTTCCAGATGTAGTAAAATATCGAATAAAATATTTCTTATAACCGTTTACTATCGAATGGCGGATCGAGTGAGCGAAGTCAAACGAGCTCGCTCACTCGACAGGTATAACGCGAAAGCTGAAAATACACGCCCTTAAATGTGGTTTTTTACGCTCTGATGGGACAACTTCAACTCGCCGGTTAATATTTGGTTCGTCGAGTTCAAGAACGAGTTGTTTAGAAGAATCACCTATCAGCTTTGCACTTTTACTCGCAATCAATATAAACAGTGCCGTGTGCACGAAACGACGTAGGTGCCTCAATCTCGTCGCCATCATGTAGACGTGCGGACCGCACTGCAGCCTGGTGGTTAGATAAGCGGTGTGGGTTTGATGGTACATGACGAGGCATTGTAAACAAAGCACACGGTTATTTCGACAATGTGCCGTTATCAAATGCAGCGTTATCGATGTGACCGAGTCGACCAAGGCTGATAGTGTCGCCGCACACTTTTAGCAGTCGCAATAAATTTATATACCTATCTGAAAGGGGTAAGGTATATATTTGTATGTTGTTTATATGCCTAGGTGTTCAGATTCTGAGGAGCTACTAGTCTTGCTATCATGTATGCTTTGCTCAGTCTTGATATCGAATGAGCTCTTCCTTCACATTAATTAATAACTTATTAATTGAATACACCAAAGGGATAGTGCAATGGAGACGTGTTTCAATAAAAGGAGAAACAGGAGAGTAATCAAATTATTTTTAATTAACTTTGTATCGGTAGGTTTTTCATTGAATTAATTATTTACTCCAACGAGACCCGTCAAAATATTTCGATGTAAACACGAGTAGAATTAATTAACGGAACTAACTAAACCTGCGAGTTATATTTTCGTGGAAATCCCTATTACGTTCAAACATCACATTCACAGAAATGGGAAAACTGTATTTATGACATCGAAATCCCATTAGTTAAAAGTTAGTACCTAAAAAAATAACTTGCATGATTTTTAGTATCATTTAAATATGAGATTTAGATCATAATGATTTCAACCTGTCATGGTTCAGTCAAGATTTACTTAGGAGAAAACTTCTGCCGAGTAAAGATGGCGGAAAATTTAGCACGGTATCTTTTTTAAATCGATCAAATTCACATAATAAGAATAGGGCTCCGTAGGGTGTGTATGCCATTTATGAGTCATGATTGCTCCATAACATAAGGCTGCATTTGCATGGACAATTTTTTTTGCAATAATTGCCTGTCAACAGTACGGATATTTCATTATATTAGAGGTATATACAATTAAGAGTAACACGGCTATTGTTTCCGGCTGTAAAATACTGTTAAGAGTTGCCAGTGTAAGTGCAACATAACAAGAAGGTAAGATACACATTAGATCAATAATGAACTTGCTGTTGTTATTAACAGCTATGGTTGATATGAAAATCAATCATCTAGCATTTTTATTCATTTCTTCATTTCAAGAAATGTATTTTTTAAATTAAAATATTTCATCAACATGTATGCTCGTCTGTCAAACTATTCCTGTATTTTTTTTTGGAAAATAACATATTTCGTGAAAGATGGAGGTGACGTTGTAAGAAAACCATT
Source organism: Acleris literana (assembly GCA_946894065.1). Lineage (NCBI taxonomy): Eukaryota > Metazoa > Arthropoda > Insecta > Lepidoptera > Tortricidae > Acleris > Acleris literana. The sequence continues at coordinate 9,039,007 of OX335677.1, forward strand.
TGTCGGAGTGGTGCAAAATGCTAGAGATAAGTGTTACTGTAAATTAAAAGATAGGAAATAATTCATGTTCTAAAGCCTATATAAAGTATAAATTGGATATATCCAACCATTATGAAGTTTACAATCTGCGTGATTGAGGAATAATTTTTGCTTGTAGGTACATTTTGAGTCGTATTTCATTAATGTTGTAAAGAGCAGTATACAAATAGCATTATCTTCCATTGCTTTAGTTTTCTTTTTCACAAATAAATAATGAGGCACAAAAAGAACATCTTCGAAAACGAGTGAAACCTTTTCGGATTAAATAATAACATTAAATCTTTCTTTTGTCTAAAGGATATTGCTTGGAATTGTTTTAAATACAGTACGTTGCTTGAAATCTAAAGATGTAAGAGGTTATTGACAGGCGAGCCAACACACTCGACCGTCTGTGCTTTCCCTTCCAGACGACCTGGACGTAATATCGTAAGAATAGAAGCTGAATCATAAAACAACATGACTTTAATCTCAGGGAGGGAGTGATTTTCATTTTGGTCAGGAAGTTTACTATGTTCTAGGTGATTGAGATTTAAATTATGATAATAGATATGTGCTTTTGAAGGTATTGAAGTCACATTTCGCTTCACCTGTCACTTACTTAATATTATTTATTACCACATGTAGGTACTAAAAAAAAAGTTTAAAAAAACAAAAACCCGCCTTCAAAAAGCAAAAAATAACTTCTTTAAAATGGTAGGTAAACAGGTCAGTCCAACTGAAGTCTGCTTTTGGTTAAAATATTGTTGGACGCCGACTTCAGTTGGACTGACCTATTTACCTACCATTTTAAAGAAGTTATTTTTTGCTTTTTGAAGGCGGGTTTTTGTTTTTTTAAACTTTTTTTTATTTTATACTTTTTAGTGATCATAATTATGCTGTTATTCTCCCATTTCTCAAGAAACAATAGAACATTTCAATCTCGCCGCAAGCAACGCCGTGGGAAAGTCATAGTCATATATTTAAACCTAAATATGCTTCGTCATAGTCGCTCAACTATCTTAATCGAAATATCTTGTCGCCACCCTCGAAATATATATCGTTTAGGAGTTCCGGTGGCCATCTGTGGTCTTCATCATCAGTTCCACTTCACCAAATAGTGCTTTCCAAGACCAAATACACGAGTTACAATGAAAAATACCAAAATCGCTATAGGTGTGCCTATAAATTTTGAAGAGTTCCGTCGATTCCTCATGGATTCCACCATCAGATCTTCATTTTCTGGAAGCACCAGCTTTCAAATAAAAAAAGAATCTTCAAAGTCGGTTCACCCAGTCGAAAGTTCTGAGGTAACAAACAATAAAAAAAAAAATACAGACGAATTGAGAACCTCCTCCTTTTTTTGAAGTCGGTTAAAAATACAAAATCGTTGGGAGTTCTGGCGGGATTTAAAATATGGTTTTAAAAATGATGCTTTATTCGAGGTGAGTATGTAATAGAATATTGTAGTCTTTAGTCGCTTCATTAATTCGGCAATAAACGCCAGTGATATCCATCCACTTCAACCATTTGTGTTGCTGCTCTTTTTATAAATGGATTTGAATTTTCCAAAAAAACAGGTTTACTTATGTTTGTTAAGTTTAGAAAGTCCTTTTTTTTTTTTATTCATAATTAAATACAATGAAAAAAACACATTCATTACATTTACTAAATTGTAATCAAAACAAGTATACTTAAAAGGGAATTTGATCGAGTCGTCACGAGAAGAATACCCCAGTTGCGTGGCTGGCCCGATGACGCAGCGTCTGGCGGGACGTGGGAGCATTTACTGCTGGGTTGAACATTTCAGCGTCATCACGGGCCTACCTACACGCACCGCTGTAATGAATAGCAGTGAAAACAAAACGAAATTTACAAAAAAGGTACACATAGAAAATATAAACATAACACTCAAGAGTTGGATATTCGGCGAACATTATCGCTATCGAAAATGTATCTATGATATTTAGCTTCCGGACCGTCTCATCGAGCGCTTATGTCAATACCATCTTCATGGTTTTTAACCTTTTGAACGCCATTCGTCGAATACAAAATGTGCCACCCACACGCCAAACATGTTTGCTATGCTATGCAAATTACACCTTATTGCTACCAAACAAAGTCTCTTTTAATCTTGAACTCTTGTCGGCCTAGTATGGTTGCGTTTATCGCGTGACAAAATGTGGATAAAGTATCTGCCACTCTCGTACTTATAGACGTGTCAGAAAGTGACGGATGTTTTCCAGGCGGACAGGCCCCTGGTCCTTTAAGCCACAAGACAACGCTTAAAAAAGGGGACTATACCTATTCGACTTTTTGGGAAGCTATCGTCTAGAAAGCAGACATTTGAAACTTTGCACTTGTGGAACAGGCTCATGGTGAAATAGTCACTGTCAGACACTAGCTTAAATCTGTTCAGTATTTAAGGGACTAACTGCAAATGCATTGTCGATCCTGGGAACAAAGACGGAATGTCTTTATGCTAGTAATTCGACACATCTACACACCAGCGTCAACACTACTTAGCAGCGGTAAGTAGGTAGTATGTATGAGTATAGTGGCAGCGATCCGACCGAATCCTGCACGGGATAATGAAGATGCAATCGTCTTTTACCACTTTTCATGACAACAACAACAACTCGTCTTGACTATGTAAAAATTGCCATTCTATTCCCATTTCATTCACGCACAAACCGTTCGATAGCTGCTATCTCATACGATGTTATATTTAAAGCTTAAATGCGTACACCTATACATACAAGATATATTCTCTTATCGCTCAGTACGTGAATGCATTTGTGCAACTCTTTTGCGCATAGGAATTTTACACAGAGTGGAAAATAATGGTTTCTAATCTCAATGTCGCATGTTATCTTAATTCGTTGCCTATTATAAACGAACTTGATTTATTTTTACGCAGGAATATGCATTGTGAATTTACAAAATTGTTGAATTAAGCAAAACTCTCACGGCAGGTTTAAATTTCTATATGATCGTAGTCAATCAAACAGGGCCTGTATTTTTCACGATAAAACAATATTGCTTTTGAAGTGTTACCGTGTTGTTTTTAATTCGCCGCCATTACTGTCAAGTAAATAAGAACTACTTATCGTAACGTTGACGATACGATAACACGTCAAGAGCAATACTGAACACGGTAAAACCATTTTTTATAATGCAATATATCTAGCACTATATAAAAAACAATATAATATAAAAAAATCATGCGTATAGTTGAGCAGGAAACGTGTCAAAACTCAGAATTTTAACAAGACATGATTCACGCATTTCTTTATTAGGTACTTATAACCATTGCGTATTAGGTAAGTACCTACTGAGATTTTCAAGGGCGTCTCAAAGGTGTTTATCAAACGAACTGATCTTCGTAAAAGACTGGGTATTTCAGGGTCTTACCTAATGAAAGTCAGCCGCCCTTTGCGGAAGAAGTTAATTCAGGTCGGAGGTTCATTAAGATACATCCGAAGGAAGTTGCGGTGAATCGCATGAATTAACACGTCATGTGACAAATACTCAAAGTTTGAGTCCACTTTATATGGAATTTAGGAAGTCTGAGAACACGAGTATGTAAAATACAGGATATGGCCTCTGTAAACGACATTTACCTTAATAAGTTATACGTATATTTCTCTTAACTGTTTTGCCACGCCCTTTTCATTTATCCTAAGGCAGTAGTAACAAAAATAATACTACAAATGATCGGAAACCATCATAATACTGACTGAAGTTCTCTTTCTGTCAAGTGAATCGGGGTTCAGACAGATATAGATGCAAAATAAAAATTTACAAAGTGGAATACAGAGTCCACCATGGGCTTACTAATTTGTTAACTAAACGTTCTTGTCGTAATGAACCCAACTGGATTTATGCAATTTATTATATTTTGAAGTGATTAGAAATCTAGACTCATGATTTTTTTGCCCATAACTGGTGCTAGGAGGCTTGAGTACATGGGTGTATAACTCCTAAGTAGGCTAAGGTTTACTAGTATTGCTATCTCTTATTAACAAGTACACTAGGCTGTATGTTGAACTACGCATATTTGTATGTAATTTAGAATTTGCTGACCGACATTTACGAATTGGAAAAGATTTTTAGATTCGCTTTTATTTATTTTTTAATAATGTTTTTTTGTTGTTAATTTATAACTGGTTTGTGTCCATTTTTTCGGAATATTTACATTGATAATGCAAATATGACTGTGTGTATTGGATAAATGACAGTTGTGGGAATATTTTAAAGATCTACGTATATAGAAATCTGCGTCAACATACATTTTGGAAATAGTTGTATACGTAAAACACAATCCAAGCCTATTTAAAAAAATGAAGGGTAACTGTAACCGACCAATGAGAAATCCTGATAACATGAGACTGATGGAACATAGACTGAACATTGCGAAAAAGAGTACGAAATGTATGGGTCAGCATTTATTTAACAAACTGCCTAAAACAATCAAAGCCTAAAACAATTAACATTTTTTACAGAAATGTCAAAGAACTGCTCCTTGCACAAACAGTATATAGCATAAAGGAATATGTACATGAATATTGATTATTAAAAAAATGTATATTATCTAATATGCAGTACAATTAAATATAAGGTAAAACGTTATTTGTAAGCTGACGATCTTAGTATTTATTTATATATAATTTGATTTGTGTTAAACTTATGTAATAATATTGAGAAATAAATTATATATCTTTAACTTTAATGCAAACAAAAGATTTATTTTCCTTTAGGAAAAACATACAAGGATAAATTATTAACGTCGATACAGTGCAATAATATCATAATTAATCTTCTAGTTTCCTGGGACTCGACTATAGCAAATAATACTTGATGAATAAGTAACTATTGACCTAGTCCCAAACTAAGTTCTAGTTATCAATAACGTATGAATAAATAAAATGTGTAAGTTCCCTATGTATACGTGTAATTAAACTATTGTGTAATTATTTAATAAATATTTAATGTCTTCATAACTGAACAAGAGAGAGTTTCTGCTGACCTGACAAGGCCGATGAAAGCAATTTTCCGAAGAGTCGTTACGTTTTATTATTGAGTTCCCTTTTTATTGCTCATATAGGTTAGGATCATATCGTTATGTTGTGTTATATTTTCTCTCATATGTACTCCACACATCCCCCCGCCATCGCACTAACCTCGTTTCTAAGTATCAACCCTGTTTTCGGTTTCATTTTAGAATGCCTTGCCTATTTTTTTTTACTATTACATTGTTTTCCTGCAAATTATTGCGTAAAGAAATAAGAAGTGAACAATCTTACACACATGGACCCAACCTCGAAATAATCTTTAGGTTTTTACTATGGCTACTAGGCAACAATAAACATACTTAGGTATATAGAGAAATATATACTCAAATATAGAGAATAAATATGGAGAAAGGAAGCTGCCGACAGAACAAAAGCGGTACGTGCGCGTTGTATGATAAGGCATTAAATAGAGCAACGCACACCAATGTCGAGTTAGAATTCGCAGTCGAACCGCATAGCATGCGATCATTGCATGATTGTGCCGGGGGAGCCTGTTGGTGCTATTTCCTAGAGGAACGGCCATCCTCCACGTCAAATTTACCATTATAATGCATCGTTGGACCCCTAGACTTCTAAAATTAGACTTGGAAACACGAGTTTAGCATGTGCTCTTCTAATTTTATAGCATAAAAATGCTGGTAGTAGCTAATCGCTGATGCTGCACAAGCAAAAATTCTACTTTTAAAATAGGAAAGAGATTTACGGCCCTGATCGGAGACAGTAAATGGGGAGTAATAAAATAAAATAAATAGTAAATATCGGGAAACAATCTCACACAAATTGACCTAGTCCCAAACTAAGCTCTAGGATTGTACTATGGCTACTAGACAACGATATAAATACTTATATAGAGAAATAAATACTTAAATACAAAGAAATCATCCAAGATTCAGAAACAAATACTCATGCTCATCAAACAATTGCCCTTACTGGGAATCCAACCCGGGAGCACTAGGCAGGGTCGCACTCACTACTAAGTAGGCTCTCTCGTCGTCAAAAGTCCTTAGTGACGATACTGACGATTTTTCATACACAAGTTTGGAAAAGGAACGAGTTAAAATTGTCTCTAAAATGTATCGGATTACGGCGGTTAGTTATCTAACGACAGATGTGTTACAAGTGAAATAAACGAGTGCAATCTGACGATGCAACACACCCAACTGGTTGCTAACTAGTCCCTGCACATGTTCGGTGAGCGAATCCATCCTAGTTATACACCAAACGAGTTTGTCTACACATATTTCTACGGTTCCTTATTTTATAAGATATACAGTTTGTTTGGTTTTGTGACACATCGCTTTTAAGGAGCTAAAGTAGAGCTCATTTGTAGTAAAAAAATGAGCGCGCTAACCGAAAATGCCTACCTATTTAATATAGATACAGCTCTTTAAAATTAGGACGGACGGACGGCAAGCGTAGGTATAACAAGACTGATCATTTTAGAATTTTTAACAAAGTTCCTAAGAAATGTTGCTACACAGATTTAATTACAGCTGGATACCGCTATTGGAAATGTGAAATATTCTTTTTTTTGTGTTTCTTACCACATTCACAGTCTAGCCTGGTATAAACTAATGATTTTTGACCAATATGTATGTTAGATTATATACCTAGGTTAATTTTAGAAATCAAAGTTCATTTAAGTATAGATCAGTGAATAAAATTATATTACAAATTAAATCTTGAGGTACTATTTGGGGTGCTGGTGACTAGGGGTGCAGAAAGAAAAGTATTTTAAAAAAATCGACCGTTGGCAGGAATAAATACGGGAAAAAGCGGGAAACTAATTCTACGCGTTCAAAGTCGCGGGTGTCCCTCTAGTGCTCCCTGGAAGGAATGTATCGCATTACCACTCACCCTGTAGGTAGTTTATAAACAATAATCTCGCACTTTTTCTTTCACTTGTCTCTGTCTGCGTTGAAGCCGGACAAGTGACGATCGTATCGATTTAATTTGAATTTATTAACTCTCAATTAAGTCGATTAAGCGTCATAACAAGGCTGTGGTGGATTGAAACGTGTCAACTGATGTCGGAGTGAATGAACTGCTTCTTAAACACGACGTTCGACAGGTTAACATTATTTTGGCGGAGCACTTGATTTATTTAATTAATTTACTATTGTCTTATTTTGGTAGGGATTCTTGTGCAGGTCATTGTACCGTCTCTGAAGCACATCGAAGTGTTGTAGGGTTTCGGAAACGCAGTCGTGTTTAGCAATCGAGTCTGATTGCATTGGACCTGAGCCGCGAAGGTTCATTGATTGTGGCGCGCGTTTGATCAATTATTTGTTATGTTTTTGTATCATAAACTATAAGTAGGTAAGTATTCGATAATCTTTCGACAGTAAGTTTTTTTTTAATTATTATTTATAACATTTCTTCTTGTAATAAATAAAAATAAAATGGTTTAAACGTGAAGGTGTATAAAACTGAGAGACAAACCAACTAATTATTTCGGATGTAACTAAAAGTACCTGGAAGACCGAGCGTTGATCGGGTTTTCAACAATTTTTCCCGAAGACGACAACTTGACAGATCGATTTTTCGCTCCCATTTACCTCTATACCATCTATAATCAGGTTTATCTCTATACTGGAAATTTCATCGTAATTATTAGTCATTTTCGAGGACGTGATTACTAATATTTATAAACTAATAATTATTGCTCGTTAAATAGTATAGGATATAGTTCCTAATTATACAACTACATATAATAAAAAAAAATACAGACGGACCTCCTCCTATTTTTGAAGTCGGTTAAAAGGAGTGCCTTAAGGACTTAATATTTTAATACGTGACCTAATGCTGCGCTTAGAAATAGCTTCTTTCTTCAGATTTCATCTTTGTTTTGTTTGTAGTCTAATTAAATCCCATACCATTAAGTCAACATATTGTGGAGGAAACATTTGCGGGTACGCGAGTGCGTTTTCACCATAGTCGACATAACGCGATCCAATTCGAAAGCGATCCGCCTTTCACCTCCCGACCGTGCGTTATGCTCAGTAAGGCCGCAACCGCACTGAGAGCGGAGGCGGCGCGGTGCGGCGCGTTCCCATACTAAAAAGTGGACCCAAAACGTGGCGGCGACGACGGTTTAAAAGGCCACATATCGCACTGCTAGATTAGGGAATGCAAATTAACCGGTTATTAACCGTTTTTGTATGAAAATAACCGGTTAAAACCGGTTATTTGCATTCCCTATGCTAAATCAAAACAGTATTTACTCAAAATCCTTGCTAGTTGGTTTTAAGTTCATAGAAGTTGTGTTAAAGTTGATTTTAAAACACAGTTGCAAAATTCAAAATTTTGTACGTGTCGGGTGTTTGAATATATTAGACTTGATCATTTTTCCTCGAGATAAAAAGACTTTATTTACATCCAATGTCGTGTTATGTGGTCTTCCGATAATTCGGAAGACCAGGTACCAGACGTTAATGAAAGATCAGAGAAAAAGAGAGGTAGATTTTAGAAAAGGACAGCAATAGTTAATCAGGGTCTGGGTATTTATTTAACACTTAAAGGCTTTCTTCACACAGATAAAATAATTAATACACTTAAATTAAAAAAAATAACACAAGTCCCTAATATCACCAGGGTAAAGTTAAAGATTTGGTGGTGAAGGTGAAGGTAGTTCCTCCGGGACTTCCTTTAGTTGGCGTCCCGGAGTCGTCGGACCAGGAACACCGGTGTCGCTGTAATGCGGGGCGCTAGAGGCAGCGGCCCTGGTGGTACACGAAGGTAGGTGGGCCCGAGGTGGGACCCGTCAGAGAGAGTAGCGGTTCCCGAGGAAAGCAGGAACCTCGTAGATGAAGGATTCTTGAAGCGTAGGGCACGACTTGGCCACACACAAAGTCGACTTTTAGTATGAGGAAGATAGAGGCTTCTAGGGGTCCGACTTGACCCTATCTTCAGAGTTTCAAGTTTCCACTTTAGAGGCTGAGGGAGAACTGATCGCTCTAGTCCGAGCCACCGTTTATATACCCTGGTGAACTAGCTTTTTAATTTACAAATTCTAAATTCATAAAATTTCAAAGTTATACATGCCAGATATTAATTCTATGGTAAAACTGTCGTTTTCACTCCATGGTCCAGTATAAACCTAAGATATCGTCTCTGCCCGTTGTCTAGACAACAAAGATAACAAACACTGTCAGATGAAAAAATTTAAACAAAAAGTGAATATTTTCGGCTACAAAAGTAATATCGTTAAAAAGAATAGCAATTATTCAAAGGAAAAAGGTACGCAAGAGCCATGGAAAACCAATACACCGTACAGCTTCAAAAAATCAAGAATTATACGTCTCTAAAGTTAGTCGGTCCAACCGACATGTGAACCGCGCCCGCGAGATAGTCAAGAGGAACGGGACAAGAAACCCAGGAACGCAGGTACAATATTACACCAACTAAGTACAGAATTCAACATTAAAACAATTAAAAATTAAAACTAAACGTATTTAAATTTAAATTAAACTAAGCTACTCAAATATTAAAGATATAAATAAATATTTTTCCTTGAGACTGTTAAACGTGAAAACACGATTAGAAACAAAATCCTTGATAAGTGGTTTTATTTTTCAAACATGACACCTTTTTCACATGCTTTTGGCTGAATCTTCAAACCCTACAATCTTTAGCGATGATTTTTAATTTAATAGTTGAATATTTATGTTCTTAATTCCGGATAACCAGTTTTTTAATAATGGAAGTGGTTTTGAAGTAAACGGCCATTCATTTAATTTGACACTGCCATCAAGGCGCGCACAAACTATCTCCATCACATAAAGTCTTCTCTTTTCATTGTTGTGTGGGCTGGCAGCATATGTGGCGTCTTGAGTCTGTGATCGCGCCGCACCGCGCAGCATACGCTCTCAGTGCGTTTGTAGCTTAAGGCAGTACTTGAGAGATCTTTTAAATTGAAAAGAAAATGGATTGTTATTGTTGAAAAATGAGGAGGCATTTGAAATGCTAATTTAAAGTCTTTTGAGAACAGCTTAAGTTTAGTCCATGGCTACATGATGTTAACCGAAAATTGATACCAGTTCTTGGCTATGAGTGCTAAGTGATTTAATTATCATATCCTTATGTAGCTTGAAATGGAGCTGGAGATCACCTGTGAAAACCTTATTGACTTGGAACTTATTTTTCTTACTACAAATGAATAATAGTACGTTTTTAAAACCTTTTTTAATAGCATTTCGCTTGCATAAAACAGTGCCTAACACCCTGGCCGCTTCTAGGGGTGTAGTCAATATGCATAACGGTAAGTTAGCGGTTTTCGAAATTCGACAAAATGTCGATTGACGTAAGCTTATGGCAGATCGTGACTACCGCGTAGGTCAACTCCATACATTTAGAGTCGATAGAAAACATAAACGTTAGCAGAGTCTGCATATTGGCTAGGTCTACTGAGAAGTACCAACTTAGACAAAAAAAAAACTGTTAAAAAAAAGATAAAAGATAAAAGAAATTTATTCAGTAAGTAGGCCGCACGGGCACTTTTACACGTCAAGAATCTACCAGCGCTTCCCAAGAGAAGACCACTGCTGAGAAGAAACGCCGCAAGAAACTCAGCAGTCAGTCATTTTTTAAACATATTTCTTATTACAATGGTACTACTTAGTCTAGCATTATAAAGCTATAAATATTAAATAAAATATAGTATCAAATAACATGCGTAGTTCAGCAGGAAAACATGCCAATTAAGAATCTTACGGGAGAGATAGAGAGAAAAAAAAACACATTCTTATGTGTATATAAGATGGTGCGAGACGACCACATAAAAGTTTCGATATGTTTTCCTACATCAACGGTGTTGATAGTAAAGTCTGAAGTCTCAAAATATAGATATCATATTTATGTAAAAAAATAAACATATTGTTTACCCTTGACTGTACCTACTATTCGCACGGATGAGGTTGACTGAAAAATTTACTAACGTCAATATCCATTCATTTCATGTTCGAGTTACAAATTTTTAATGTATAATAAATAAAAACCAAATAAACGTATAATCCCCTGTTGAAGGACTTCCAAGAGCAAGCAATCCAGGCAGAAATAACTTTAGGGTAAACGAAAGTTTGGACAAACGATGCATTACGGCAAATGACGATTAGGGGTTCCATAAGGCACGGAGTCCGGGCCGTTCCCGACTAATAATCAAGCGTTTTAGCAGCTGTTTTTTTAAATGTTTTTATAAAAGATTGATTACTTAATATAATCCAAATTCGATGGCAAAGCGATATTAGGAACTTCATTCTACTTTGGTTAAGCCCAGTTTGCTTCAATATCGTAATTTCGTAATCATATGGATGATGTTATGACGACTCTTATTCATTTAACAGTAAGAGCTGTCATAAAGTCAACAGTGTGATAAAGATAATTATAATCATATGATAATTATGTAATGAATTTACATTTTAATAGAATAAAAAATAAGCATTGTTAACAATATTCATAGAAGTAAGTATGTAAACTTTAAAAGTAAGTTCCCTCTCGGCAGAACATTTAATAATTATACACACACACACACACATACGCATCTTTACGTAGCTGTAAAGTAAATAAACAACAAACTAAACAACTTAACTACTTGCATATACCAATCTGTAGTTGTTGTTCTTTATTTATAGCTCATAGGTGGATGTCTGTAATTGGCACTATTGTCTTGTTAAATTTACTGTTTTTATGAATATGCTGTTGAAATCCTTAATAAATAAATAAATAAATAAATACCAATAGATATCAAAGCAAGATGGACTAAACCAAACTATAATAAAGGCTCTGTAACCCCGCGGCGTGTGATGTAGGGAAATACCGCAACCTCTAAATACAATTGTAATGTTAGTCATTCAAATTACAACGGGAAAACCAGTTGGGGACTGAAAAATATTCAATTCATGATTCATTTATTGATTAAATGTTTAATCATCAGTTGATATTCCAGGGTAACGTTGGTACATTTAATTCGTTACAATCTGTTTTGTATGTGGTTAGAGGAAACTAAAAATATTAATAGTTTTTTTTGTTATAATTATGTAATTATGTAATTATATATACTTAAATTACATACATAAATTTTCATACTTATTTTTAAAGTGAAACAAGTAGACACAGGTTTTCGTTTGTTAAGTATATATATTATTTCATCAATGTATAAAAAACCAATACTATCTTGTCGCCTTTCAAAATGTTTAGGTGAGAAGATTTAAAAAAAACCCTAGTTATAAATCTGTGTGTTATGACTTATGACGCTGCTGTGTATTTAATTTGTTCTTTGATATTAATATTAAAAATATTAATACTCTCAGAAATAGAAAACCGTCCGAAAAATTGTAGTAACAGTCACACAATTCAATTCAATTCAATTCAATCGTTTATTGATAAAATATAAAATTTTACATGTCATTTGGTTATTTATAATAATCGTAATAATAATAATGTTACTTATTTTATTTTATTACTGTCATGCATATGGTACATGACATAGGTATACATTGCTATTAGTTTATTAGATTAATTTTATTACATTAATTTCGCATGGGTCTGCGAACCAGCTCCTACAACGAAAATGTTTAGCACTCGAACAATGCGTCAATGGAGTGCCAGGCGTCGGATGCCAGTTTGGCTTTGAGTTTGTTAGTAAACGCTGTGTCACTACATGCATTTCTTGGGGCAACCCGTTGTATATTCTGGGCTCCACTGTATGCAGGCATTTTTTTGATTTGGCGAGTCGCGTCTGAGGTAGGCGTAGCTCACCGTACCTCCTAGTAGTTGTACCACGTGCGGCCATGAATTGGAAACTGTTTAAGGTTTCGCCTTACATATTTGGCCACCTCCAGGATGTATAGGGACGGTAAGGTGAGTATGCCTGTTTCCTTAAATAGTTCTTGAGCAGGGTGGTCCCAGGGGGCCCCGGTTATACAACGGACTGCCCACTTTTGTAGTCTAAAGGGTCTAAGTCTATCGGCGGCGTCGCCCCATAGGTCAATACCGTATGACAATATGGAATGAAAATAACCATAGTAGGCTGTTTTTAATGTTGCTAAGGTTAAGACTGGGGCACTAATAAAGCAGTTGGGTGACTGTTACTGTTACTACTTGTTGAGCAGCTAAGACGTTGAGCAGCGAAGACCTTGGTTTTGTTTATGGTATAGAAAATGAAAACGAGCACACGGGCCACCTGATCTAAAATGGAATCTGAGACCCAAAGACATTTTTGCATTATCAAGACTACAATCTTAAGACTGCAAATGCGTTGCAACCCTGAGGACCATTCACACTAACCCTAATTTGGTAATTGTAATTATCGTTGTCATTGGGATGTTTTTCATTCTATGTTCAGTTTTAAGTGAATTCTTACTAGGCACTAAATAATCCAACAATTTAGTTTGCCGACCGTACAGTAACACGATTCCATTGCTTTTGAGTGTAAAATAATAAAACAGCTACTCCTCATTATTCAATTCACCAGCATTAACATTACCCCAATCCCATAAATATAACATATAATTGGCAGTATCCACTTGGTTACACCTTAAAATATGTATATTTTATCTAGGTTACCTCCGATTGGCTATTACTTATACATTCGCTGCATTTTACCTCATTGTAAATAGTGGATCAATATATTTATAGCGCAGACGGATTGGAGGAATATTCAGGTCAAGAAATGTCTGCATGTTGGATTTGACGTTTCACATCTCGCACAATTTGGCCGAGAATAGAATAGCACTCAATATCCGACGGCCGTTTGCCACATTGACGGACTGGATTGGGAGATGAAAATTCATTTAGTGTTCATTTACTGCCTATTCACAATTATTATCGTAATAAAAACTTAAAATGTACATTTGTTTGTTGGATAGTTTTTCACGTCACGAAATTTGCGCACACGCGCGCCTTATTATCTTCTTCTTTGATCTTATTATGAAAATGGCTTTTAAATATAATTCGAAGAACTCAACCCACGCTTTTGAATTCCTTAAAAATGTCCCTTGCATTTTTTAAATAGTGAAATTGATTTTGGGGAAACCACACCTTCTATCATAAACCTAATGAAGATATAAGCAATTTAAGATGTGTAGTCGCCAAAAACTGGAAAACCCCGCGTCGACTTCCATCATACCTGTCACGCTCAAAACCTCCAGTAATAGAAACAATACTAGATAATTATGTCCAGCCCATTGTTACTTAAGACGTTATTGCCGGTGACTGCACTCGTCGATCAGCCGCACCAGCGATTAGACGATCCTTTATTGGTCTTAATTCATTCGCCCTTCCATTACTACACTTCATCTCCGTGATGGCTCCGACCTATTTACTCGTGAATATCACTGTTAGCATTACAGTTGACATCCTTAACCTTAACTCTATTTAAGTCTAGGCCAATAATCTGGTTGTTATTGATCTTATTAACTAGAATAGCCATTTTATTAATTACCTAAACATGACCCAGGAAGTGAAATTCAGATTCAAACGGCTCTTCTGTGATAACAGGAGGCCATCCAATTACCAAGATCAATGCCAAAGCAAAACATAGAAATAATAATGATGACTTAATCTGTTGGAACCATTTGTCAAGTTAAATCGATATAATTACCTTTTTCTTTTGGTAAATAGTCAATTATGCAAAAGCAATTCTTGCTAGTAACTAGATACTTAAACAAGTCCTAAGTTTTAAACAAGGTGTGATAGACTAAGGAGCAGGCATCAACTGGCCGAGTGAAAGTCCACTTTCTTGCGCCTTGTCTTTGCGGCCGTGGAAATGATCTTGTATTAATCTGGATGGTGCATATCTCCAGATTTGCTATACTTTATCAGTGATATCTCTAAAACAGGCGGAGTCTATGCTTATATTTGAAGCTACACATAGTGTTTTTTTTTCGGGGGGTATTGATAAATTTTTAGAGTTGTTGGTAATTCTGTAGCTCTGCCTACCCCACTCTGGGAATGAAGGTGTGAGTTTATGTATATGTATGTATGTATGTATTGATCAGTAGGCGTAGCCAAGATGCACACGCTGCTAACGTTTTTGTTTTCTGTCGACTCGAAATACATGGAGTTGACATAGCGGTTGACGCGATCTGTCATCAGCTCATGTCAATTCTATATGATTTTTCAATTTTCGAAAACTTCTAACTTAGGTGTGTTTTCCAATAAATGCTGTAAAAAGTAAATAGGCTCGACAGGATTATAACTTATTTAAGATTAAGAAGAGAAACTAGCCAGTGGGTCACCTGGTGGAAAGTGGCCCTTGGACACCTAGCAAGCAAGACAGCATGCAAGAGTTGCCTGTATTAAAAAATACAGATACAGATGAAGGTAAAGGAGCAGTAAATTATGAGTTTCTTAAACCTTAAGATGTTGAAGTCTTTAAGAAAATTATGCTAAATTATTAATCTAATTATACAAAACAGTACCGTGACTGACTGACTGACTGACAGACAACGCACAGTCTAAACCGCTGGATCTAGGGACTAGACATTGGGTGCCTTAGGGGTGCACTAAGAAAGGATTTTCCGGAAATCGACTCCCAACGGGAAGAAATAGGGAGAGTAGCGGGAAACTAATTCTACGCGTACGAAGTCGCCGGCGGCGTCCTTTAGTTAGATATAAAGAAACATTTAGAGTAATATTTGCATATGACAATTCCACCAATAACTATTTGTTAGTGAGTAAGTGGTTTTTATTCAATTATTGAAGTGTAATTGTAATTTCCATCGTTTCTAGATCCACGGCGTTCACTTTAATTGAGCAAAACTCGTGTGACGGTTTTCCCTACAAACAGCGCACTGTAGGTTAATGCATGTCGCTTTCTTGCGACTCTGGCGCATCGCTAATTGTCCGACTGTTAACCCACTAATTTAAATACTCTATTGGTTTAGAAACGTTCAAATCGAATACAATGGAATAAATGGCCGTATGACATGTGTTTAAATTGTGAAATTAAAAGATGCTCCGGTTATTTCTTTTTACGTTGGGGTATTTTGATGCGGTTCACGCACCTACAACGGTATTAATCAGGCAGGGGTACCAGCTGGTTAATTAATTTATTTACCTTGAAGTTTTATTACACTCACGAGGAAAATATTGATGATGGACTGATTATATTAGAAATATTTAACTACGTGAAGAGAACCCGTGTTGTAGAAGTTGATATCAAAACGATGTATCTTCTTAATGATATGCTTCCAGAACATTGCAGGGATAGTCACTGTTTACGAGTATATACCTCAGTATTATTTTAGTTTTGCAACGCTATTGTATTACTGCAGTTACCATGTCTTCAGACGATCAGCAACTGTATCGCACTCCATCGCGAATGTATCGCTGCCTTATGTCGCGGGTTTATGTAAACGTAGACGATTAAAGATAGTATCGTTACCGCATCGTGACTAAACCGCAAAAAATCGCCGATTGTAACAGCTCTTAGATAACAAAGAGTGATCTACGGATTGACTTGAGGCAATTCCTCCTCCCCCGTTCCGTCACTGTAGTACTGTTGCATTTTTTCCCATGCTCAAGTAGTTGATATATCCACTATTAGTACAAAGCAATCTGCATTTACTTTTATCGAATTAATGCTAAGGAATAAAGACGACCCTCAGACGCTGTATTTTCCAAAAATGACCAAAACGCCCTTTAGTTTGACATCGACAATGGCAAATGCCGATTGCGTCCCATTTTTTTCATTAAAACAAGCAAGTACGGCAGAGATATGTCACTCGATCGAAGTCCAACGATTCTTGGCACGTCTTCAAGTACGTCCGCAATAAATATTTAGTTTTACCTGGTCAGCCAGTTCGATGTCACCCCGAAACTTTTTCTTGATACTTGTTAATTTGATGCATCTTTATTTAGACGGCTAGGGTACGGGTACGCGTATTTTTGTTATCGTTCATCGTTGTTGGCAGATGTTTTATTTGAGATCGTCACAATATTGGCGTTGTGTATGAAAAACGGGATCGCTCAACTGATTGTAGTTTTTGACCTGCCTACACTTCGGATTCGGGGAGTAGTGCCAAATTGTAAAGGTGGGAAATCTAAACAACAAAAAATGATAGTTTGTAATTATTTGATGTTTGCACTATCAAATAGCATTTTCAGACCAGCCTAATGCGCCAAATATAAAATTTTTCTACATGTATAACAGATATTATTGAGGACAGCTCATAAATAAAACTATACATTCAAACCTAAGTATTTTCTAAATTTTCTATTCTTCATAAACTATATAAGCAACGATTTTCTTAAAAGCCTCTGATGAAGCATTTTTTATTCAAACGAAATCGGTGCCTTTTCTTTTAAATTAATATACTTATGTCTGGATTTTTGGCAAATTTAGCAATACAAAAGTAAAAATCCACTGAGACTTTTTCTCCCTGTTTTAAGGAATCTTGTTAGGAATCTCTAAAACAGACATTATTATCATGTTAGCTGGACGACCTTCCCTGCAGCTGGACATCCTATGGTGGATTATTTGCTGATGAGAGAAGTAGCGACCAGGACGAGTTTCCAAAATGGAAGCAAAACTCTTGTATTTACGTCCGAATTGTTACCGTAGTTAACAACAATCTACATAAAAGAATTGTTATAATACGATTTAGTTCATATTATTCTAGTTTAGTGGAAGAACCAGCGGGCATTAAGGCCGGGCGCAAACACGCCGTAATAAGGTCGCGCGGCGGCCTGGCGCCGACCTGCACCTAGCTACTAGCTCTGATATTGTGCGGACGTACTTATAGCTAAGCCAAGATAAGAAAAACCGTCGCCCGTAGTTGTAAGAGTTCAATTTAACTGGGCAGATGTACTGAAGGGACTATTGTTGACCATTATATTGGACCCCTACAGCACACAACTACACCTCGTAAACGTCTCGTAATTACTAGACACCAGTATATGAACAAGGGTTTTCTCATTCTGATTTAGTATGGTATCTTGGTAACGAATGGGGAAACCTGATGCGTTTTTGTATGATTGATTATTATTATTTATTTACATTTTAGGTTTTAGTTGTTATGGATTGAAGTAGCCCGAGTAAAAAGTTCTTAGCACTTTCTACTGTCCGTAAGCGACGTTACTTTAACAATTTGATAGAGTAACATTTATAATTTATAATATTTATAATTTATATAAGAAAAACAATTTTTTGATGATTGAATAGCAGTTAAATACTTATAATCATTGTTGTATAATATTATACACTAAAAAAATAGTTTTCAGTTAAGTGCTACTCAAATTTTAACATTGACATTTCAAAGACACGACAATATTGAGGGTTACGGCACGGCTAGTGGCTCTCTCTTCGCTTTTTGTAAATGTTACAGTAGACTTTAAGAGTAGAAATAATAATTTGATTTAAAAAAATAGTAAAACATGAAATCACCATCAATATTGCTTCCGAAACATGTCTTTCTGAGGGCGTTAAAAGCTTTATTAAGATCTCTATTGGGACTGGTCCTGTGCTACCCATATCTAGAGGATTTACGTGACTTTTAGTAGATTGACGGTGACTTTTTAGAGAGCCTGTCCACGCTGTGTCTTCAGGGACGCGGTCACCATTTAAGAACTCTTAGACCATCCTTCGAAACCATCTCTCGTAAATTTGAACTAAAAAAACTAACCAAACAAAAAACACGCTTCCCCATTTATAAAATTATTAAGCATTAAAATAAGCATTATTTTTACAACTAAAGCGTCCCACTAACCGTAACCGTCGCACTAAATTTTATACCAATGCAACGGTATTATTTTTCCATTTAAAATTTGCAATGTTCTAGACAGATACACATTATTCTGTCCACCTATGAACAAAGGGCTTGGAGCTATCTATAACCGAACAAATCCCTAAACTAGGCCACTCACTGACATGTTCCGAGCCTCACAAAACCGTGCCGCGAAAGTATGGAAACGAGGTTGCTTCGACCAGTTTCAATGAAATTCAATGGCCGACACTTAGGGAAATAGAACAACAATAATCACTGTAGTTATTTACGCAAACAGACGTTAAAGATAATCGTGCGCGTGCGCGGTGCTCCTGCTCGTTACGGGCTCTTCCTTGAGGGACGGAACTCACGGAACAGTGAGGCTAGACATGACAAGTTGCTTAACGATATTATTATTATTGGTGATTGGGATGGGCCCTGTGTGCCGCTTCGACCATCGCATTTTGATCTTTTGCGGCAGCCCTTCGTTTAGAGCTCACTGCAAGGGCCCGTTGCGTCCAGGAATTTCCAGATGCTTTAGGCAGTGAGGAGTTGTATCTCTTGTGGGTCCATGATATGTTGCCCTAGGTAGATACTTCTGTTGCGCATTAATGGTCCGCATGAGCACAGGATGTGCATTGCTGTCTCCTCTGTCCTCCTGTCAGTCTCCTGACAGAACCTGCATGTCGCGTCTTGTTTCATACCCATTAGAAACAGATGGTTAATGCTAAGTAAACGATTTTCCAAATACGGACAAAATGTATGGATTTGACGTAGGCGCTCGACGCGACCGGCAACCGCGAGCTATTAAGCAAGGAAGGCTTGTATCAAACTGAGCATTGCATTCAACTAGTAATTGTATGAAATTTTACACACCAGGCGTGTCACCGCTGCTGAATATGTTATTTCCTTAGAAGTGTTAAAAACTTAATTCCATAAAATAAAAGAAGCGGTAGTAGAAGCTTCGAGTTCAAAATGAACAGTGAAAATAAGGCAAGAGAAAGCAGAAGGCTCAAAAGCGGTATTTGATTTTAAGTGCTTGGATTGGAAACCCATCAGATTTTGCCAGTTTTTGGCCTCAAATATTTTGGACAGTACTTATTATATTCTTCCATTTTGCTGTATCTGCTGTATTAAATGTCTTATTTTATTAATGTATAGTTGCTAGAATAATAAGTTATTGATCTTTTAATACTATCTAAAACACAGGATAAATAGTACAGCATCTTCAGTGGTGAGTTATAAGCGCTTCAAGCTGAAAAGCCGTAGCTATCCCACTACTATCAAAGATATACAAAATATCATTTAAGTTTCTAAATATAATAAAGCATACGTAGTCGAGTCTTAAACCTACACGTTAAATGTTAGATAACTTTCATTTCAAATAGGTTTTAGGATCAGCGTAGGGCAGCCATCTTAAAAGTCTTACTTACCTTCAGTTGTAGATGGCATATGGCAGCGCATGCTTAGCGACATCTCGTGGCGGGGTCCATGACCTGCGTAAGTGGATGGTACTTCCGGGCGCGCGCGTGCGCCGCCGGCGAGGTCACTTCCGCTCACTTGCGCACAAGCAGTTGATAAACAAACTGGGCCAATACGCGAGTTCGCGTTCGTCTTTAAATTTCGTGTTTTGCGTCCTAGTAAATTCCTTCATGCCGTTGAATATTTAATACCAAGTACATTGTATTCAAAATTGACCCTATTTTGCGTCGTTGGAATATTATTTGACACGTTTATTGCCGCCGTCATTATTATTATGCTGTTATTTTGATTCGCCAGCCGGGTCATCTGAGAGGTAGTTGATTTATGTATCTCACTTATGATTAGTGAGTAATTTTAAAATTAAGTCACGTGGTGATTTCGTTTATGAGTAGGTGGGGCCATTTGTCTTTGATATCAATAGGTAGACGTCGTAAAATTTTATTCATCGGTGAGAAATCAGTTCAAATCAGCCATTTTGGTGTGCATTAATCACTGAATGAGGTTCAAAAATCGATGTTATACAATATTAAATATAGCTAAGTACCTACTAGTTGTATATTTGTTATGTGTAATATTATTGTTGCGGTTGGGTATGATGATGTTACACGTGTTTTTATGTTACCTGAAGTCAAGGCCTGCAATTATATTATCTTGTCAATCATTGTGTTTGTCGTTTGTACGTTCTGCTCGTCACTTAATTATTCTTGACAAACTACCTAATTGCAGTCTAATGCCGAATAATGATACTGATCTTGAGTGATACGAGGTGTCCAGTGTCCAGAGGCACCCTCATGACCAGTGATCGGAAATAGGTGAGCTAATTTGCCTAAACTTGATGCATGTTCATTCAATAATGTATTCCCATCTCTCTCACGCATGAATGAATATGCGTCAAGTTTAGGCAAATTAGCTCTACCTATTCCGATCACTGCTCATGACCTTAAATATATTTTTAGTAAAATTAAATTTGAAAGCTATATATTTGATGGAGTTATTCTGTTACATAACGAAAGCTACGTCTAATGGCACAGAGTAAGCAACAGTATTGCTTCCGATCGTTGTCTATATTACCGTGTTATTTTTCATGGTTACTTATTATTCTTTTGTGTTTTTTATCTGTCTTTTGGATTTTGCATATTTATAAAATATATCGTATGTTTAGTTAAATCACGGCACATTTTATTTACACCTGTTTTTATTTAAATTAATAATACAAAATTAGGTTGAGAGTTAAATACGACGATTTCACCATTCGCCATTTTGACGGCCTTTTTCTCCGCGACATCCTTTAAAATTGCGATATTGAATCGCTGGTGACCAGAGTAAATTTGTAGTGGTGGTTGCACACAACCCCCATACCACATCCCCACGGGAAAAACAAATCCCATGAAATGGGGGGAACTACAAAAGAAGGGATCAAAAGGAATTCCAGTCAGTCCCAATTCAAATTTGGCGGGTGGTCACTTTAGGTTATTAAATAGTTGCTGCAGGAGCAACAGGCGGTGTTTTACCTATTGAAGACCCTAGGCACTTTTTAGGAAGACGATGGTAGAGGACTAATTTTTTCTCTGTTGGTGATCTTGCATCACTGATCGCGGGGCACTTGCCCAGAGTGGTCAGTGGAGAATAAGGCCCTGAGTAGGCATTTAGCTTGCAGGTGCTCTCATCATCCATGTAAAAAAAAACACTTTCTCATTTTAAATATTTTTAAGCGGCGCCGTTTTTTTTAAGACCGCCTGGTTGATGCATGCCAAATACTTGTCGTTAGAATTGGCGTATTAGTTTGTGCTAGTCGCGGTGGAGACGGCCGGACCCTGGTGCTCTGAAGCTCTTGAGTTCTTTAAAGAGTTAGGACTCAGTTTCCCTCGGGGTCCGTTTTAAGAAAGGAAATGACCATCGCGGTCGGCACAATTTTTTTTTTAATTATGGGGATACTTTTTTATTAATTTACGTATTGTGTAGTGCAAGTTGCTGTGTTCTCGCGGTCCGCACAAAATGGGTCGGCGGTCCGAATGCGGACCGGGGTCCGCCATTTGGCGACCCCTGAGTTAAGTCGTCACTTAACAGACAGGGGCTGCGACGCTCTTTCCGGGTCTTATTTGGTTCAGCAGGTGTCTATTGCCATTCAGCGGGTTAATGCAGCTGGAATTATGACCTGGGGATATTTGAGCCTGGTACATTGCAAGGGGGCGTGTTTTAAGGTGTTGATGTGAAGTGTTAATGTTTATTTTATATTTGTATTTGGTTCGTTCCTATTATTTTTGTATCACTTGATGTTGTGTTTGTGTTTTGCTTATAAATGTTAATTACTGTCTAGTTAAGGGCATTATTGTATTTGTATTTAATTCCTTGATCCGATTATATGATTTAACATTTTAAATATTAGTCAATATAATTATAGGGATTTCATTTTATTATTATTGTTCTATATTATTGTTCTATAAATAAACGATTTACTTACTTACTTACTTACTAAATTACTAAATTACTAAATTTAAAGGTATTTGAGTCATACGTGCATCCTCACATAGCTCACGACTCGTTGACTCATCGTGGGAATTGTTCAGTTCAGATAACTTGTATAGATACTCGGAACTTTTGCGCACAGCCAAATACACGAAACATGTTAAAACCACAAATCACACACGCGAAAATTATTTGCTATTTTTTATAGCGTTCCGGTAAATTAAGTAGAAATAATGAAATTACAGAACAATAAATTAATTTACTACGTTGATGAACCTATTCCGGTAGTAATTATAGGGATTTCATTTAACGACTTCAAAAAACTTCTATTTCCTTTTTGAAATGAAATTTAAAAAAACTATTTATCTAGTTTATTTAGTTATTAATTCAAGAATTAAACGTTGATAAACGTTGCAACAATTTTAATACGGGGGTCTACATACCTATACTTGTTTCACTTGTACATAAGTAGGAGTAATTAAATTATGAATTCAAATAAATATACTTACCATCAAAGTTTTTTCATTTAACAGAAACGTCTGTTACGAACAGCAAACACGTCTGTTTTTCGCTTTAATATAGTTTAATATAGTTAACCATCAAAGTCTTGAAATACGGCAGCAATAGGACAATATGACGCTGTCTATCATTTCATTCATTATCATTTCTTTGATTGAAATCACGTACAGGCATTGCGCGTATGTAAATAAATGTGACGTGGTTTGCAATATTTCACTGAATGTGAAATTCTACTACGTAATCGTCAATGATCGTACAAGCTGTGCAGGTTAGTATACATTCAACAGTGAATGGCATAGATACCAGTCGTGTTATATTATTACACTTTACTACACAATTGAATGATGCGCCGTTGTATTTTAATTCCATCACGTAAATTTGCAAGACCTCATCTCAATGGTGACATACTTGATCTTACCATTTTTGACAGCTGAATAGAAGAGTTTTAGAGGATACTACCAACATTGTTTTCTAAACATACCGTCAGGATATATCTGTCAGGTTAGTAACTATCGAATCGCCTACGCTGGTAAGTAACCTACTTAACCTACTTGTAATCTTTAATACCTTGAGGACGATTGCTTGAGTGTGACGTCTTAGACTCGTCACTCGCAGCCTATTGTGAAACGGTGACGTATTACTTCGGATTTTCCTCATTTGCGCAATTGGCTGTTGTTTTTTTGGTTTCTTTCTGTTCGCAAAACCGATAGACGTGACTGATAAGGTTGTGAGCAATCGGAAATGTTACGTTTGTAAGGGCCTGCTTTTAACTTTTAGTTTTGTAACATTGACAGTTTTGTTATTGTAGGTATTAGTCGCTACGGCTGTCATTGACAAAACTAGAAACCGAAACAATTCATTTACTGTTCCATTACCACGGTGTTAAGAAAT
The DNA here is from genome assembly GCA_946894065.1 of Acleris literana. Lineage (NCBI taxonomy): Eukaryota > Metazoa > Arthropoda > Insecta > Lepidoptera > Tortricidae > Acleris > Acleris literana. The sequence continues at coordinate 9,063,158 of OX335677.1, forward strand.
GACACTTCCATTAAAAAAAAATTGTCACGTCACTAGAAATGTACAAACGAAAAACTTCTTAAATTGTGATTGTTTATTTTGAGAAATTCTCGGTAACTTCTAAAAATATTCTTAATTTTTGTATGAAAAACAGAACATTCTGCTCTTAAATGTTTGCACGAATTTTCTATTGGATTTTTTTGCTTGAGAAAAATTTCCTAATTCTAGGAATTTTCTGCAACTTGCATATTGCTACAGACCGCGATGCCATCTTCTATCTAAAAGGTGACTAATACCAGGAGGCGGTGATCCGACTCCCATGATGGTGGCAGTGCTTTTATTATTTTACAATTTTAAACTTCGGTAAAGATATTACGGTAACTCTGGAAGCAGAATTTCATACATCATGGTGTCAACTTAGTGAAAGGGCTACATCGTTGTCTTTATAAACTGATAGGTAATTAGTTTTCTTTTTGTTACAGAATTCATCCAGTCAGCAGTTCTCTAGCAAGAACGGAAGCGAGGAAGGAGATTTGAGTAACATGCCCTAGGCAAAATAAGTCTTACAAGACAAACCATAATCTGGCTAGCTACCTATATGCTACGTAAGTAAGTAGTTACCGCAAACGCTACCTACCCACAATTCAGTATAGTGTTTCAGTTATCCTTACTTGTGCTTATTTTTTATAGTCTGCAGTGGATATAAGAACTCGTACCTACATGAGAAGACAGTGTAGTTTAAAAAGTATTTTTAGCGCTGGTTTCCTACAGCAGACTATTTTTCGATCATGTAATTGTTTTTCAGGCTATTTCCGTTAATCTCCGTACTCATTCAAGGGTACTGATTAAATATAAATATGCCCAGACAATCTTGAACCTAATTGCTCACAATATAAATAGTGTACGTAGTAAATATAGCGTATCATTGAGATGTCGATAAACGCTATGTGTATCAAGGATACAGCTTTCGTCATCGCCGACTGAGTCACAGGACCAAGGTAAGCTGATGTTTACTATATATAAATCAGTTACGTATGTACTTAAATATTTCCTTTATGACTTGTGATTGCATGGCTTTGAAACGGGGTTAGCAGCCTTGGCTTTAAACGATATTTGTGAAACAATGACAAATATATTTAAAGTCATAAGAAAAAATACTAGTCTTATTTAAGCACTTATAGCTATTTTTAGGATCATTATTATTTAGTTTGGGCCATATAGATCCACAATGGTTTACAAATTTATTGAGATCAGATTATTGAGATGAATAGAGAGACTCTTGACACTCCATGGTAGCGAAAAGATTTAATGGCCAAAATCGCACATGCGCACTGTGGCGCACCGGCTTATACGCGTTCGCGAATACTGCCGGGTAGGTTGGGTAAAGGCACGTACAGCCAATCTTTTATTAGGGTAACATTAGATCAGGGTCATTCAGGGTACTCGAGGCAATATAGGATCGAACTATTAAGGCGAGATGTCACGTCACATGTAATAGGCTAAAGGTTGTAACGTGTAGGTTTTCCTGTTGGAAGACGGACTAGACTCCGACTAGATGGCAGCTGTTATTTGGATACTATGCGTACCTACTTCACATCTTTTGTGGTGCGGTACCGAGGCCGCTGCTAGAGACATTCGAGTCATGTCTGCCTTTGGGCCGATTAGCATTTTGGTTTAACAGATTAAATGACGGTTTCAATACATCTTACCTTATCTTGTCCAGACGGGCAATCTCTATGAACTCTGTTTCTGTTAACTCATTGGTACACTGCAGCCCCTGGGGTTCATTGATCGAACTTGGTGCTTAGCGATCAAGCCGACACCTCATGTCTTTCGATTAGATATAAGTTTCTGTTACTTGTTTAAATAAATAAATATCTCCAGCCCGTCGCTAGTTAGAAAACCCTTACCTCGAATGAACTGACTCGGAGCAAATGTAGCAGTGAAATCTTAACAACGATTGAACGCCGCAACTGCGAACTTGTGACTTTGTCATTCGATTCTAGTCTCTGTTAATATTTCCTGAAAAGGAGGCAGGAGGGTATTTATAGATGTTTTCGGCGAGATTCCGGGTGGCGGCCGAGGGTCCCAGGATTTATGGCGGAGCGGGAGAGACCCATCCACTGGGCGCCTAGCGCGGCTGCGAGCCACGAGAGCAGGCGGAAGCGGTATTGTTGGATAATCAATAGAGATGGGAGAGTGATTGAAATATAGTATTGATCAGTAATATTGCTGCACAAATTTACGGATATTACAGATGTTTGGAATAGAAACACATGATTAGTATGGATACGCCATCTAATGGTGAGTAGGTTTATGGAAATCTCAAGATTACAAATGCGTCACCAACTTTGAAGACTAAGATGTCAGATTGTCCTTTCACCGCTTACTTGCCTCCAAACCATTGAAAAAAAATGACGGAAGCGGAAGCGACAAGTTTGAGTTTTAACTCTATTTAAATTGTACGTAAGTTTGACGAAAAACATTGAAGTAATTTACATGTTGGTTAACCATTCAAATTACCAATTTGATATTAGAAATAATCACCGTGTTTTGTTTTTTATATCCTAAAAAAACTAGGAAAACGATATTTCCATTGACGGACTATTTACATTGATTTTCTCGTGATAAATGACAGATTTGACGTTTTTATCTTACTAATATCGATGATGGGTTGCATTTTCAGTTTATTCAATTATGTATTCATTAAGAAGTGTACGCCCCAATCCTGTGCCTTGGGCGACGCCCGATCTCGAGCGCCTCACACCCTTGCAGACAGACTGAGGGCAACTCATTTTGCCGCTTGTGCCTATCTTACGATATTTTTCTTTCTAATACAAAATTCTGTTGCCAGCGGCTTTAACTTCTGCTTAGCTTTAATTAGATTATGTCTGATTTTGACTTTAAAACAGCTTTTATCCATTTAAATGTATTTCGATCAACTGTTGCATTTAAATTTATTTGTACTTTCACTAGTGTTTTTTATGTAAGTCGATACTAAATATACATATTTACATCTCTAAAACCTTGAAACGTCCTTTTTATTACAGTGAAGCATAAATAAATTGTTATTGTCTATAATATATTCTGACCTTTCAAACGCATTGTAAAACTAAGCTAATTGATTTCAAAATCACAATTTTATTGTCAAGCTCATCTTGAATCTAATCTTCATAGTCATATGTCAATATTCCTAAAGCGTCGCAAGCGGCGGCTATCGCTAAATCTGTAATAATGTTGGCACAAATCAGAAATGTCACATGTTAAATATGTAAATGGCAAGAGGCGACAATAATTTACAAGGGAATTGGCACTTGGGTAACAAATGTTTGGTTTAAAGTGACGTAGATATAAGTGTTTGGACACATAAACCGTCCGTGAGTTGAGTACTGGTATTCTTACAATGATCACGTTGGCGTATTAGGAGATACATGTTTACTGCAAAACAAACGCTTTACCAGGTGAAATTACGTTTTAATCTAACACTAGAGAATTTTGAGTTCAGATTTTTTCATGAATTCGAAAAATAATTAGGACTCTCTTTGATTATTGTGATCTACTAAATAACAGATACCAATTTTAGTATTTGTTTATCCATTTCCCAGCAAAATATAACAATTTCTAAACTTGTTTCCATTAACACTACATTACTGTTCACAGAAGCACCACTAACGACATCTAGCTTCAATAACCAACATTATTTAAACATTCTCGAATCAGACATCACAATCAGTGCCAACAACTTAATATCAGCTCAATTTTGTATGGAAATCTGTGAACTTGGTTCTGAATGAGTTAACTAATCGGTCCGGGCGCGGCGCAAGCGCACCATAATGGTAGCACAAGCTGCGAACGAGACTCGCCGCACGTGGCAATGGTCCTTTCCGCTGTTTACAGCAGGTAAAACTTTTTTATGCAACCAAATTAGAAAATATCCCTTTTGGCATCGCAGCCCCTTTCTGTACTCGGCCAAGTTCATTCAAGTGCCTTCCCACGCTAACTTATTCTGATAGCATCACCGTATCCTCATTCATTACTGCTCATTTACATGTTAAATTATAAGTTGTCATTTTATGAGGTTTTTCAGTCGGTTTACGCTTTACGAGCTCGACTGTTAACCACGTGTAAACGTTATCGCAGAGCTAATTATCAGCAGTTAAGTGTAATTTCGCGTTCTCGGAGTTGCGATGCAAACAAGTGTGTAACTCGTACTTCTATTTAGATTTAATTTATGCGGTTTCGTAATTAATAACACAAGTGGTTCTTTCTTTATGTCCATCATCAACTTATTTTGTATTTCCCACAGCATCAAATTATGCGTATAGATATCCCTCTGATCCGCCCTTATCTGGATTTTTATTTGACGAAGGCGCTTCAGTAGTATCGGGTACAATTCATCGTACACTTTTATGATAAAACAACATTGTAAACCCTGTCAAACAATTTTAGTGTTAGCAATAACTTCATAAACATTAAGCTAAACGATATGACGCAATAAACTACTATAGGTAACTAAACAACTCACATGACATAATTCAACATTCCGAATTCTTAATTTGTGGTCCTTTCTGTTTTACTTTTTTGCCGGTTTTTGGGGGTGTCGGTGTGCCCAAAGGTTTTTTGTGAACAAAAGGCAGCCCTAACGGTATCGTGCCTTGTAGAGACTCTAGCGCATCCTGGCTGCAGATGTAATGAACAATGGTGGCGTTTAACATGATTTTGAAGTAAATATTTAAGTTAGATGATCGATATCATGTTTAGAGCGTAACATGGAAAACAAATACTTATAGAGTACCGAACAAAGAAAACAATCTTTTTTTTTAATTCGGACGTGTGGCAAGGGTTATTGAAAGTGTTATTTAAGTTTGATCACGTTAATCACTATAACGGGCAAAAGTAATGTTTTAGTTAAAAACATTTACTTATACAAAAATTATTCGTACTTTTCAAAACTCCTATCTAAGATTCTAGCAGTGAATGCCTTCACTTACTGTTAGTGTCAATTATGTAGCTTTAGGTTGGATGTAGTTCGACTACTTTTTATTTTTAAAATATGGTGCAAATTCGCAATTCAATGATAAATGAAATATTACTTAACTTTTAAAACGGGTACTGTATCCTGTATCATCCTCCTTCTTCGCTGCCGTTTCACTGAAGCCTATCAAATTGCGTATCCTCCCTCTGCGAAACAAGATTGAGGCTTATAATGTAAAAATAAGCAAGTAGCATTAATTTATTTACCTCTGGGAGGATCGCCGTCCGAGAAGTCCCCTAGGAGCCGTGCGAGTCTAGACATTGAATGATACCTCTCTTTTCCACATCGGATCTTTTTATTTAACTGCATCCAAGCAAAAAACGCAATGCAAAATGGGGGCGTATTAATACAATTCTAAATAGTATGGGATGTGCAAGACTTTACTGCTGTAAATATAAACATAAGTTTCGGTTGCTTATGCGTACTAATGAAAAAAAAAACATATTTGGTGTCCGAAGACAAATATAATAACATGATGCACATATTTAATAAATGACGTTTTAATTTCTTTTGACGGTTCTTCTTAGCAGTGTTTGGTCTTCTCTTAGGAAGCGCTGGTAAGTTTTGACGTGTAAAAGTGCCCGTTCGTCATACCTCCTTACTGAATAATCATCATCATTAAAAAAAGAGTCTTAGTTACCTAAGTTTAATGTCAAAAGTTAAATAATATTGTTGCGGTGTGATAAGGTTTTTGAAATACCTATTGTTATTGTTTGTTTGGATTTCTCGTAACAAAGTTTTAACGTTATTGTGTATATTGAGATGTAATTAATGATTTTAAAAGTAGCACTACGTTGGGTGGTAAAAAACATTATTACAATTTAAAAGCAGTCAACACATCATTTATAAAAAGGTCTTATTAGTGTCATCACTTGCTGAGAAGTTGTGGAGACATAAAGCGACAATGTTGTAAAACAAGATAATTAGTAGGCTGGTGATTGTCACAATAAGCGCCCGTGACAATAGGCGCCCGTCGGGAGGCTGATTTAGTTGGGTCCTAAGTTTGGCCGACCCATGTGTAGTGCCTTGGAAGGTTGGTAAAAAAATGAGACGGTATTGTTACTAACTTAGTTATAGTTAACCGTATTTTGTCCTCGTTTCTTGTTAGATAAACGGGTGGTAAAAACTGGGTGGCTTTAATACAGTCGGCGAGAACTTTCTTAAATCTTGAAATTTGATTCACGGGATGATGCGATAAATAAATTTTAATTACAAACTGTGGCCGCCACCGGAAAAACGAGAGCTAAATAGGGCAGAGAAATGGGAAGCTACCTAATTGTAAATTAAAAAGTTCGTGGAGTTACGACACCACAGTCCACAATGACGCGGAGGGTGGGCCGCCCCCGGGGGGAGGGATCGCCCCGAGGGAAACCGTGGAAAGCGTGTGACACTCTGTTTTAAAATATTGTCCGCGCGAATACTTTCACGTGGATATTTTTTGTAATAATCTGTTTATTTGCTTTTCTTTTTTTAACATGGCGCTAAGCTTTCTAAGCCAATGTAATTTGAACCGCTGATAAATTTATCATGACCGTTCAGTTCGAATCTCAGGCGCGATAGAGGCGTCTTAATTACCATGTAGCGGTTAGAAACGCAAGCGCGATGGGCGTGAAAGCTCAATACACACTTCCCTATCACAAACATCACAGCGTACAAAAATTCTGAGCAGTTCTGTCGATGTAGCGGAGCTCGAAGCGCTAGGCAAAGGGGATGTTGTTAGTCTGTGGCGGTAAGGTAAGCGCACCAAATATTGTTATGTCAAGGCCGACTGCTTTCCTCCGGCATTCCGGCGGCCCACAGGGATATCTCACGCTTGTGTTACGTAACATTTAGACCAACTTTCGGCTGCGATTGACACATTACGTATCTGTTTAAGGTTCCGTCGTAACCCTTTGGATGAGGTTATGGACTTCCGTTGTCATATTTACGTTGAACTAAATTATAATTTTATCTGTGTACTTTACTTATACCCGAATGTTAGATTCTGTAGAAGACTGTGCAAACTATTGGCCAAGTCCGTTACATGAACGAATGGATACCTATAGGTACCTAATGCTTTTAGGCTAGATGTAGTCCACGCTCTAACGTGTCGCCTATAAAAAGTTGATAGACATTTTTTATGTGATCCGCCAAGTTTTTTGACATTGATTTTAAATTTTAAATGTTACATAGCGCTAATTTGCATGCTAATGAATATTCAGAAAACACAAGGTCAATTTAAAATTGATAACGGATCTACGGCTTGATTAATAAAAGCTCGTATTCGTGGTGGGGCATGGTGAATAAATAATAGAGAATTCAGTTATAGTCAGAGAATCAATTTTGATTCACCAATTGCCACATCAAAGCATTTTCCTCAAATATCGTCAACCACAGGTTGATTCTGGTTCCTTTAGTAGTTAGTTTGAGTTTTGCTATTCTCTGTAGTAATCGTTTAATAGATTTAACTATACTGTATCGTATTACGAGGAAAGTGTTAATTAAGTGTAAATAAAACCATTATCTCAAGCGATAAGGGCCCCGAGTGCATTCTTATCCACTCCATTGCGTCCGTGAATAGCCCGGTGTGGTCATGTTCAGAAATAAAATCCCCGATAAATCATCTCGGAATTGGAATCAATAATAATTTTAGGTTCTTATAACAAAGTTGTTCGTAAATGTCTAAACTAGAAATCCAAACGAATCTTGAAATAATGCGCTATAAAAATCAGGTTCATCTTCCATGTTCCTTGCAAAATGTCTATTTATATCAAATCGCCTGATGAAACGGGCTGTATCCTATATCTTTTATCCTGGGAAGAAGGTCGATAAACAAGTGCAGAACCTATTAGAGTTAGAAAGGGACGAGGGTATGGGAAATCCTTAGTGATCATATCATGAAACCATTACAATTTTACAACAGAAAATATGTTAAGGCTTGCGACGTCACATGTGAAAACAAAAGCCTAACGTAACTAGAGAAACTTAGCCCAGTATCAATAGCGAAACAATATTAACTTCATTTCAGTAAATTACAGCTCTACGCAAAAGTTGGTAGTCGTGACCAATAGCTAGTTTATTTTAAAGTCCATTAAATACAATGATCACGACAGACAAAGGCTGTTAGCGTTCCAGAACTTTCCCCGTTTCGAGGTAAATTCCGTGCACTGGTATCCCTAGGTTGGAGCGGCCGAGTAGGCGACTTGAGGCGGCCAATGCACTTTATAGACTAAGATCGGGCGCCGAACATTCCCGATTCATTCCGACTTTAATTAGGGTTGCCACTTCACTAAAATCAGTAAACTAGTTTTGGAAACTTTGCAGTGGTCGCATGAATTAACTGAAATAGAGGTGTCTATTTTTAAACGCGTAGTGTAGGTCTGAACTTAATTTATTGTGGGTTTGTCGAGGTTTTTTTTAACTTATTTCAAATTCTATAATGTAACTTTATTATTCCAATTTGCAATATTTCAGAGTAAAGTAGCAAACTGAAACAAAAACTCAAAAGCATTTTGGGTCACCCGAAATTTAATTGTTATTCAAGTTTCATAGATGCGGCTTTTCTTCGTAAAACTTCCCTCAGAATGTAGTAATTTCAGGGGGTGGTGCCTCCCTCGCTGGCCTTTTAGCGCCCGGGATATTGTCTTTGGATCTGTATTTACCACAGTATAAGTAAATGTTGTAGAGAGTTTTGAGAATTTAAGTAAAGGTGTAATAATACTTTAAATAGGCATATGAGGCTAAATGTATGCATTGCATGCATGCTGTTCGTAGGAGTCCTCCAAACCCCACAACTGTTACAAGTTAAAAAACAATTTGTTAAATTATCAATAATGTGTGTAAGATTAAAGAAAATTAATTGCAAATATAAAATAAAACGGCTCTTACTTATATTTTTAATTTAAGAGAAATAACAAAATTAAATTATCCAAACATCATTATCATAGTCAAAGATTTCAATGTTCATTCTAAGCCTTCAGAGCAAAGTCTAAACTCTTATTATTAGTTACTTCTAATAATTTTCTGACGTAAGGTTCACTGAAAACAATTTTCTTAGTAACAAGTTCGATTATAACTTAGTATGAACTATGAAGGATAGGAGAAGGACAATGGCTGAAATACTGCCATGAAGTACAGCGAGCAGACCTGAATTGCAGCAAAGTGATTTTTAGTTTTTTTTTAAAAAAGATCCCTATGAATTGAGAACCTCCTCCTTTTTTAAAGTCGGTTAATATAGTAACAAATATTAAATTAACGCAATTATAACGATCATGAAAACTATAACTGCGCCTCTATTCTACATCGTTTTTACACCTATTGTTATCGTATTGTGAACGTAATGATAGCTCTTATTAACTTGAGAATAATGGCGACCGATTAAAAAACAATGCTAATGCAATAGGGAAAATGTCAATCTTGAATAGGGGTTCTGGTTCTACAAATATTAATAAGCACTAATGCCAAAAAGGGTGAACAACGCGAAACGAATTCTATGCAGAAAGTAGCGGGCTTCTTCAAGTATTTGAATAAAAAATATCTTCAAATAATATTAAAAAATAAGTTTAAGTACTTGAAGTATTTGTTAGGAACGAGGTTTGGAACTGTGTCAAATTGACGTATGTAATCAAAAGCTAAAAAACGATTAAAGATTTGACTTACTGCGTCACTTTGACGTAGGGCTATAGTTGCCTACTAATCCATTCATTTGACTGTACCTCGGAATTTAAGTAGCTACACTTTAAGCATTTGAAAAAGGAAAATGGTTTTGAAAACACGATTGTTTAAGACAAAGTCGAAGTTGCCCAGACGATTCGTTCGTCAATTTGTCAGTGTGTCTCAAAGCTGCAAAAGCAAGCTGTCTGGAGTCAAGCAGAGTTCATGACTTCACAACGTATTACGAGTTAATAAACCTTTTCTCATTATATCGGCTGCTAATTTAAACGGTTTGGTCAAATCTTTATGTAATTAATTGGCCAATAAAGTTTACGTGGGAAACTTTGGTTTATTATCTACTATTACCTATTCGGTTAAGGGTACCGCTTTCACACATTACTTTCGCTGGAATTCTTGTTCGGGTTACGATGGAATTAGCAAAGCTTGGTCATCTTGTGTATTAACCTATATGTATCTGATAATTATTATTGTTTGGTGAGATTCGTTCTGTTGCTTAAAACTGTTTTATTTTATTGAGTTCCTACATACATACACACATATAAACTCATTCCCACAGTGGAGTAGGCAGAGCTACAGAATTACCAACAACTCTAAAAACTTCTTGATTATTCTGTAACCACATTTTGCACAATCAGGCTTAGCTTATGTTCACCAGAGTTTATTGAGATCCTCTGTCTTTCAAATGTCCTTATATATTTTTATACCAATTAATAGACTCAACAGTGTCAACATTGTCCAAGCGATACAATTATCTTAACAAACTGGTTTCTATGTCGTCGAGCAAGATACTTACATTAAAAAGTAGTTCAGAATTAAGCCTTGTTGTCTTGATGATAAAATTAATTTTAAAACCTTATGCTAAAACTGGAAAAACTGAACTCTATCGAACTAAAACACCTAGAATCAAGAAAGTATTGGTGTGCATTGTTTCCTAAACAGAAAACTTGCAAATCTCGCAATTCTATTATTAGTTTTACGAAATAAGTAACGTGTAATTAGTTATTGAAATAATAATATTCAGTGCAAATATCTCAACTTCTCTTTTCAAAATCATTAAGTGTCAATTGGCATACATTTTAAATACATCAACTAAGTGGTCGTAACAAACGAAGTACATGTTTAATGACCAAAAGAGCAGGTAACTAGAAAGTTATGGCATTTAAGTACCTGATGTCATTGTCTCTCAAAATTGTGTCGTTTACTTGTTGAATGCTTTTGTTCCGTAACAAGGTATATTGTACCCAAAGTCCAAAGGACATTTTAGAGGTGCTAAGAACAACAAATATAAACGACGTTATTGGTTAAATAATCATGATAGGAATTACTTTGGGTTAAGTTACTTCACATAAGAGTATTGATACTACTCGCGTTTTTTGGTTAAGTTTATATTTGACATGGTTTATTTCACAAAATGATAAGACGTTAAGTGTGTCGTTGAACATAATTATTTCTTGTTATAGTACTATTTAAAATATTCAAATTGATTTATTGACAAACTCTATATTTCGTTTTTTTAAGATTGGAATAAGTGACCGTTATTTCGCACGCCTTTCAAGAAGACAAAGAAATTAAAAATAATTGTCTTCTTTAAGTAAGTAAACTAATGAAAAGAATTAGAATTTTTGCACGAATATTTTTCATTATTATCTTCGTAATCATCGTATCAGTAGTTCTAAGTCGTTAAATCAGCCAAGAAACTAATTTAATTATTCATCTTAGATAATCTATCACAGATATAAAACACCTTTAATCCACATTCGTTAAACCTCTTCACCGAACCCACTAGGTAATTGACTCTTCGCCGTAACCACAGACGCGTCAAATCCCGTGATAACTCTTTCAATAGCCTAACATTGAAATCTGTTAGACGTAATACGTTATTGATATTTGTGAACAACCAGGATAATAATATTTGTGTTCCGATTGCCACTATAAACTAATCTACCGCGCCGCTGCTTTGAGTACGGGGCTTGTGCGAGGGGAGGGCACGGGGGGTGTTTGCAGAGGTCTGCTTGAGCTGGTTTTCGGTATAGGGCGATCCACAATGGGGTAGGTAGGGTCGCTCACAATGAGCCCTGGCGCGTAATTGTTAAGCTGAACGGGGGTTGAGCGGCTGTCAACTGCTCCGTCACAGACTGAATGGCAAGACTGTTTGTTTTTCTACACACGGCATTATGAACCTAATTAAGTGCTATACATGATAAATAAATTACGATGATTGATAAAGAGTTGTATACAAGAGACGGATTAGCGGTGAAAGTTAAAAGGTCGTTTACCTATTTTGACCTTTGACTTTGTCTTTGATACGTTGTTTACATTTACTGCAAACTTAAATTACATTTGGCTTTGGAAACCCAAAGCATACATTATAAAATGCTTACATTGACGAAAGAAATCCTTTTTTTCAAATATTTTATCTAATACATGTAATAAGTTAGCTAAATACTACATTAAATTTGATCCGTGTACCTAGCTCATTCACTAAGCGATCGATAAACAAAATATAGAAAACAAGTAATTTCAATTGCTGCTTTAAATTAATTAAATTATTATCCATTAGCATAATGACCTACGTCAACACCGACGAACTAGCGCATTTTTTAATTGAAGTGGCATTAAAGCGGCGTTATAAGTCAAACCCTTTATGTTAAGATCTTAATACGTAAATAGGTTAAGCTCTGAACAATAGCCAACATTACAATAACCTCTAATAAACTTATCGTAACCTAACCAAAGCGTGAACAGAGGTAAGTGCCCAGATACCGATCACGAACTGCCGCAAGAATACAATTCATCCCTTATTAATTATTTTATTGTAAGCATAAAGGATGTCGTAATCGTCAGAATAATAATATCACCGCTCCGCATAAAGAACCCCAAGTAACACAAGCGTAAAAATGACACGCCATGCCACCAATATGTTTGTGTGTATTACGTTAGATTTATACGAGTGGGTCACACACAGGCGAACGCTACCCCGAAACAGGGTGCGCTTAGTGTGGGGGCGCGACGCACACCAGCGCAGAGCTACCACCCGACAGATGGACACGCACACAAGCGCGCTGCGAAAGGGAAAGCTACACTGTGTAAACAAATCGTGGGGCGAGTGCCGTCCCTCTCGGGTTAAAGCCGTGTGTGTCACACATCTGTGTGTCGTCGACGCGATCCGACGTAGATTGTTCTGTGAAATTGCCAGGTAATAGGCCGAGGGCTATAGCATTACACCTACTTATTGGTGGGTTTAGCGCTCAACAGCATAATCGAATTGAATATTGCAATTGATGCCGCTGACTTCTGCATTGAAATTCATTACAGGGGTCGCTAAATGAGCACCTCACATGAAACAGTAGCGTGTCGTGTGCTTCGGAGCTATTAAGCCTGGAATTTTATCACTTACTTTATGGAATTCCCGGCTAATGGTTGTAACAGGAAATCTGGGTGTACAAATTACGGGGAAATCAGATAATTATGTTTATTGTAAAAATTTCGTCACTTTGTTATGATTGTGACAACGTGTCAAATGTTATGATTTAAAAGTTACAATATTGAATCCTGAATGAAACGTTGTCGTTAACAATAAGGATTAGCCTATTAAAGTAATTGAAACGCGAGCAAATAACAATACGAAGGACAGTGACAACGATAATGGATTGAGTGTCGAATTTGTAAAGCCAGTTAGAGACAAGGCTTATGATTAGATGACGTCAAGCCAGTGTTGACGCGATCGACCGGAGGGCGTGACGGCACAGATTAGAATTGATCCGAGCAAGACGCTCGCCGCGACCCCAGTCTCGACGCCTATTCCTCTACATTTGTCTATACTATGCACATTATTGCCTTCTTCAGTCACTTCTGAATCGACACCGATGCAAATTAAATTGTGGTCGATAAAATATATCCAAGCCAACAATAACATTGGTAACTAATTAGCGTTATTAAGCGTATTGACAAGCGTTTTGTTTCCTAAATTATCGTAATTGGCTATTTATGTCGATAATATCGAAACAACAATTAATTACCAATGTTAAGTTAAGGAAATATGATTGTTATTTTAAGTAATTTGACAGTTCTCTATTAATAAAGTCATGGATTCTGTTAGCAATAATGCAATAACCAGAGGTTTTAAATACGGGAAAAAACACAAGTCTTCACCCTTCTAGTCCCTATAATATCCCGATAAAAGGCCGCAACAGGCTGGCGAATTATGACTATGACTATGGTATTGTTAATTCGAAGTCACCCCAAAATTTATTAAAGGTCGCGAGAGAGAGACGGCGCTTTCTGCCGCGTCGCGATGAGTGAGATAAAAAACCTCTAAATGAGGGGGTGTCGTAAATAATTTTTGTGTTTACACTTACAAGGTCTTAAAACAAGGGGGAAAAACAGGGAGTAACTTGCACCTAGAAAGCGTAGACATAGAGTTGGTTTTGTGTTTGTGGGGTCGTATCAGAAGAACAATGTGGCAGTCCAGAAAGAGGAAACCGATTACGGCGAAGTGTCGGAAGCTTTCACCGTATTTAACCAAGATTACAATACTTTTGACATGAGTTGACTCTCTATGAGATAATTTAGACATGGGTGCGACGTTGCTCACTTTTAAGGTAATTTGGTTGCACCTAAACAAATTACCGGCTGTTTTTAACGAAAAGTTATTGAAAAAGGACAAATTTTAAGATACTTATTTCTTCTGTTTTACGTTTCAATTACTTTTTTACCTAGCAAATGTTATTAACTTTGCGTTTTGACGACTTTTACTTTAGATAAAACCCATAATTGTAAGACTTGTGTTTTATTGATGTACCTACAATGAATCCTTATTGTGTATGTTATTAAAATATAAGTGCGATTCAAAAGTAATCGATGTAATTTAGATTTAATTACTTTGAGAGCGTCGGTGGCCTAGTGGCTTATGGGGTCGACTCGTGATCGTAAGTTACCGAGTTCAAACCCCCGCGGTCACCATGTATCACTGAGTTTTCTAACTTAAGAACATTACCCGATGCTCTTACGGTGAAGGAAAAACATCGTGAGGAAACCTGCACATTCGAACAGCTGAGTGTGTAAGAGGGTAATTGTACAAAAGATCCCAAAGGGGTCGAAGTGTATCCGAAAGGGGCCATCTCTAAGATAAGTTAGATGATTAATTTCATCATCATGATGTCAGCTAAACGACGTCCACTGCTAGACATAGGCCTCCCCCAAGGCTCTCCACTCAGATCGGTCTTGTGCTTTTCGCATCCGATGATTAAATTACTAGTTTCGAAATATTGAATCCTTATCTGACAAGACAAGGATTCAATATTTCGACAGTACGACTGTCATCGTCATGTAAATATCTAGGCCATTTTTGCACCCAAACTGGACGTGGTGTTTAAATGTCCCCAAGAATTTCAAATAAGTTCGTGACCCTTTCAAACTTTGTTCCATTTTCAAACGACTTGTCGGATTAAGGTCTTCGCACATTATAACAACTCAACGGAGACTCGATTCTATGCCAAATATTGAAATTTAAGCCCTATGTCATATTTTCTAGGTTTAATTTCAAAAAATGATATTAAAGTAGTGTACGACGTGTGGTCTACGCGTCGTACACTAAGGTCAACTCCGATACGTTTGTCACGCGTTGACTACACGTCGTCCCCGCTGCGACTATGCGCTTGCGACTGACGCGTGACGGGCAACCATTTGCCACCGTTGACACCACTCCACTCGTTGACACCGCGTTGTCCATTAGTGACCATTGGGTGGATCAACTAGTTGACTACTCATCGAAAGTTTGAGTAGAGTTGCTACCGCAGTGGCGTGGAGTTGATATAGTGTGCGAAGACCTTTAAAGGTCTTCTTCAGCAACTCTACTCACACTTTCGATGTGTAGTCAACTAGTTGATCCACCCAATGATCACTAATGGACAACGCGGTGTCAACGAGTGGACAACGCAAATGGCTGCCCGTCACGCGTCAGTCTTAAGCGCATAGCCGCCGCGGGGACGACTCGTGGTCAACAAACGTGTCGGATTTGACCTTAGTGTACGACGCGTAGACCACACGTCGTACACTACTTGACATAGGGCTTAAATTTCAATATTTGGCATAGAATCGAGTCGCCGTTGAGTTGTTATAATGTGCGAAGACCTTTACATCAAACTTATGGATATTTAAACAAAGCTAGATAAAATAAGGGTCTTTGCTGATATAAACATAAGAAAAATACAACTGGCATGAGAAAATCATTGGAAAACTAAAATTACTGTTATTTTTTAAGAATTATAAACCAAATTAAGTTCACTATTGTACGTAATCGATTGGACTTTCATTGAATGCACTGGTGATTCTAGATTCATCTATAGATGGTCTTTGTATAGGAATTGTAGGGCGGAAAGAGGCTTGCAACCCCTAAGTGTGATAAGTGCTTATCAGAACAAAATCTGCGATAGATAAGTAAGTTGATCAATCAATGTCAGGGGATTTAGTGACAGTAATGCGATAGGACGATTGTTAGCAGTATAATAGTGACAAGAAATTTAAATCGTCAAGCTAAAGTTAACGCTTATTTTATTATTTCTGAAATACCTGTTATGGCCACCAAATAACACAACTGATAATTATGCACTAAATAGGCACCAAAATAGAAATAGCCTCAACTTGGTCTTTTGGTATTAATTGGAAGTTTAACATAGTTGGGGAAAACTTGTATTTCCCCATTTTTAGGGTTCCGTACCAAAGTAGTAAAATAGGAACCCTTATTCTAAAACTTATGTGTCTGTCTGTTTGTCACATTAGTTTTTTCAGCAACTACAAAGCTAACAACTTTAAATTTTACGTAGTTGTACTCGTATATGCTTGCCGGCACAAATATTTAATTTTATAAATGTTGAAAAATGGGGGTTGAAAAATTTAAGTAACTTTTTTATAAAAAAAACCGGCCAAGTGCGAGT
The DNA here is from genome assembly GCA_946894065.1 of Acleris literana. Classification (NCBI taxonomy): domain Eukaryota; kingdom Metazoa; phylum Arthropoda; class Insecta; order Lepidoptera; family Tortricidae; genus Acleris; species Acleris literana. Next base: position 9,079,760 of record OX335677.1, read on the forward strand.
TGAACTCGCGTGGAGTGGGTTCCCTACATTTTTTTTCATAGAATTTTTATAGATTTTTCTGTAATCTACAAGCAACATCTACAAGCAATACTATATTTTGTATTGTTTTTTCAAAATTTTAGGCTCAGTAGTTTCGGCGATCAGGGGGGAGGAATGGTCAATTTTCGTATTTTTTCATGATTAAAATCAAAACTATTTATTTTACAATAATAACAAAAATGTATTTGAGATCCTCATAACGAGCCCTTTCATTTGGTACGTAAGGTAAGGTTTGCAATTACTTTTTTTCCTAATTTGTCCCCCGAAAATGACCCTTGTTTAAAAAAATATTTATTACCTTTACACATCTGTGTACCAAATTTCAACTCAATCGGTCTAGTAGTTTCGGAGCAAATTAGCTGCGACAGATAGACGGGTAGACAAACGCACGAGTGATCCTATAAGGGTTCCGTATTTTTCATTTTTTTAACGGAACCCTAAAAATGGAGTGTCAAATGAAAAGAATTATAATTTTTTTCGTACTGTATTTATTGATTTACCTGAAGTCAAACTTTAATTAAATAAGGAGATAAAAACAAAAAAATCCTAACTCTTACATAATTATTTATATTTGTCAGCTTTAAAAAAAATTACAAATAGACTTAGAAAAATGGTGTTAAACTTAAGGCAAGACAAAATGGACCTGATTACATACACACGGTTCATACAAACCTTAACCGTTTTCCCGAACCTTATGCTTGTTTTGTATCACAAAACGGAACCCTCAAGTATGCGCTCGTCTTGAACCTGACCCGTTTTTAAATTTACGCTATTTCAATCACAAATAACAATCGTAAATCCTGGCATGGTTTTTCCCCCTTCTTTTCTTAACGTTTTAGCCACAAATAAAATTCGACGAAGCTGATGTCATTCGTTCTTTAACGAATATACCTAGAAATAGTTATAGGACGTGGACTTTACCTTTAATTTTCATTCCTTGATAGTCTATGCATTAATTATTACTTAGTAGGGTAACGGCACCAATGATGGACACTTTTAGCTGACACGCACCAGTAATGGACACTTCACTCTTAATTAAAATTTAATACGGTTGATTCTTGATTGTTGTAAAACAAATCAATAACTTTAAACATAAAACTTCCGTGAGACTCAGACATATTAAGGAGATCACACCGGGTTACTCACGTAAAAATTGTCGAAAAACGCTCGACATGTTTCGGGCTCGTCCGGAGTCCCTATTCATGAGCAGACGCGGCCGCAGCACGACGAAAACTTTTTCGACAATTTTTACGTGAGTAACCCGGTGTGATCTCCTTAACAAATCAATAACCCTTATCTTCTGCAAAATAAGAATCAAGTGTCCATCATTGGGTCCTTGTACCTTATTGGTTCTACCACCCTAATCGGATTACTTTGACCAGAACCGGTTGGTTTGTTTATCTCCATCCAGACAAGGAAGACATTTCTTACTTGTCTGGATGGAGATAAACAAACCAACTCAACCAGATCAGGAACTGAAAACTCTTAGCCAGTTCTTAAATTGTAACATTTGGATCAGACTTGATTCTAATCTAAATCTACCCTATTTACCTTATTCTGAAAAAAACATTTACCTTTATTTATACAAAACATTATATAAAATAATTGCTAATTGACATCAATGTATTTAGAAGTTATGTACTAATAGAAAATGATGATGACAAAATTCAAGCACTTAAATAAATAAATTAATAAATTCTCATCGTTAAGGAATGTACATATTTAAATACTTACCTATATAATATTCTAGATAGACGAATAAACCAAACCTGCGTCGCTATTGCCTAACGCACTCGCAATCGCAATCGGTTTCAAATCGGAACAATTGTTTTCAATTTGTATGAAGACTCGCCTTCGACTTTTAAAATGAAAACGATTGTGATTGCGAGTGCGTTAGGCAATAGCTACCCTGGACTTAATAACTGAGTAATTATGTATTTACGAACAGAAGTAGTTTTCTTTACCACCTGCCACCCGAGGCCCGTTTCACGAAGCTACAAGTTACAAATTACAAGCGGAACTCTCTGTCTAACTCCTTTTGCTAGAAAGAGAGTTCCGCTTGTAATTTGTAACTTGTAGCTTCGTGAAACGGGTCACTGATGGTAATTAGTAGGTGGGCTCTAAGCCGAATGGAGGTTTGCAATTGGAAGACTGCAAATGATCTTCTAACCCAGAAGATTATGATAACACCAAGAAAATAAATCTACACCTATATGAAATGTTTGTTTTATGCTTGAGCATCGCTTCTTACCCAAAAAGAGTTTAAGATATTGTTAAACAGATAGGGTAACGGCACCAATGTTGGACACTTTTAGCTGAAGGCACCAAGGACACTTAACTCTTAATTCAAAGATCATAAGGTTATAAATTGATTGTCTCAAAATAAATGAATAACCCTTATCTTCTGTATCATAAGAATGAAGTGTCCATTATTGGTCCTTGTTCATTACTAGTTCCATCACCTTACTTGGTTCTGGGCCCGTATTATGGGCTCCCTTATCGCGATGGATAAAGCATCCGTCTCTCTCACACTTACATACTGGTCAGAAAGTGACAGCTGTTTTGTCCACGTTTATCCCCAACGATAAACGCCAACATAATAGGCCCGCAGAAAGGATTTAAGATATGAATGACAACATACCTGCCCTAGCCAAGATGCAAAAGCTGCTAACGTTTATTGTTTTTTATCGACTTGAAATGTATGGGCTTGAAATAAGCGGCCTATTGTAAGTTTATTGGAATCCTACATTTTTAGTATTAAGAACATTTTTCACCAACACAATGTCAACCTGAAAAAATTAAACGAAATTTATTAAAATATTTTCTATTTTTGTTAAGTATTTAGCAAATTTTCGAAAATCGCTTACCTAGCGTTTTTGTGTGCTCCGATGTGCCATTTACAATAGTTTTATTCTGCTTTTTTTGGGATTATATCATAATCCTAAGAGACTAAAACGAGTTAATTTTTCACCTCCGACATACTAGGGGTTGATAGTACTATTAAGTTTACCTTACAAGTTTAGTTTTCCTAGTGCTTATAGGTGTTTCGTGTTAAACAATATTTTCATATTGTACGCTAGATATTTACTAGTAGATCGTGACCGATTGCACACACCCTTGCAAGGTATTTTAATTTGAATTTGAATGATGCAGTCTTAAGATCCGCTTTACGCATTGTGAACGTTCAAACTACTAATCTACACAGCACTTGAGAGCGGTATCGAATGTTATCCAAACTGGGCTCCTCGTGAATGCTTTGTAAAATTCCGGATATCCGATGCTATTTCAGTGGCTGCTTTGGAATGGAGGTAGCACAAAGCGCATAATGTAATTAGTCCACCAGAATCGTAATTAAGAGCAGGCAAATCATTCGGTCTTTGTGTGTAGTGGCGAAGCCAACTCAACTGAGAAAGACTGAAAATCAATGCGATTTTTAATTATTTGCATATACATACATTTTATAAACGCAAAGCTGAAGCCATTTGGATACAGGGGTGGTCACATCATTAGGGACACTTGTTTTTTTCCCAAACAATTGCCTAAAAATATGACTTTTAAATTTTGACCACCATTCAAAATGTTCTTGACCAATTTTATTGCTAAATACAATTTACTTTAGATCATTAACTAAGGTTTAAATTTATGTACAATGAACTACTGTTAAAAACGAACCTTATATTTTATAGGGATTTTAAATCTTAGTGCTGACCCGTCCATACAAAGTTTTACAACTTTGTATGAACGCAAGGTATTAATTTTTTCAAATCCTTATAAAATGAAAGATCCGTTTTCAACAGAGATGAACTGTACATACATTTAAACCTTAGTTCATTAATGAACGATGAGTGTAACCAAATATTAAATTAGTTTAGAATTTTTTTAATGGTGGTCAAAATTGAAAAGTCATATTTGTAGGCAATTGCATGGGAAAAAAACAAGTGTCCCTAATGATGTGACCACCACTGTATAGGCCTTTAGCTCATTCACTTATACTCTATCGGCAACCAATGAACTGTGAATTGTATCGCTTGCAGTGAAAAATAATTAGAACAAATGGTCTGGTATCGCACAAATATGGTACTGAAAAAAAATCATTTTGGGACAAGCTTTTGTTGCCGACTTCCGACTCCATTTTCAGATCAGCTCTTAGGTAACATAATATTGCAATATCATCGGGTTTACATATGTGGTCTTATTTCAGCCCATTCCATTAACGAGCACTACTGGTTCAAAATTGACTTGCAAGATTAACCTAAAATGACATACAAACATTGCAAGTTAATACAATCAAGTCTCAGTTTAATGTTTCTCAGGTATTACATAAACAAGTCAAGACATATCCACATCTGGTGCTTCCATCATAATTTCAGATCAATTATACGAAGATGCTAATTTCTGTTGAATCCATGTGTAGTATGCTGATACCCTGGTGTAGACCCCCGGGTAGTTTTGGTCGGCACAGCCTTCTCCCCAGGAGACTATGCCTATTAGATGTTGGTTGTAGACTAGAGGGCCCCCGGAGTCCCCTTGGCATGCGTCTCGAGCAGGATTGGTAGCGTTGGCGCAGAGCATCCCAGAGGAGATAGCTGCAATGCGGAGGTAGGCGCGCGAGCAGGAGTCCTGCTCCAAAATCTTTACACGGGTGGCCAGCAGCTGTGATGACGCTGACCCCTCATACTGTAAAATATGGCATTGATAAGACAAACGAGAACGCTGGTTACCTAAGGAATATTATGTTTCCTTAAGTTCCTTCTTAAAACAATAGGGAGGCGCTGTAAAGTAAAACGAAGGACCAACGAGTCTATTGCGCATAAGAAGTTAAGGAAGTTCACCACCACATAAACGCTAAATATTTTTATGATAATTCAATATGTACATTTTAAAAACTGTGCCTTAATTTTTCAGTTCATTTAGCCCGTCTTGCTTCTGTATTGATTACAGTAAATAATCAAGATAGCAAACAAAGTTGAATTGAGGCCCAGACCAAAAATATCAAAGTGAGGCAAAAATTTAACGTCGAATTTGTTGATAGTTACATTAGCACATCACTTGGTCTTGAATCTGAAGAAAGTTTGAAAAATATTTTTATTAGCCTGAAACTTACAGAGGTGGTCCCATATCCAGAGACAAGAGCTTCTGAACCGGCTGGCGAATAAAAATTAGGCGAAGCGAGCTGCACACTTTGGACATTCTTAGAAAAGCTAATCCTTTTCGCAGTGACCAACAGCGCTATATCATTTTCCAGTGTCTCTGCAGTATATCCTTCGTGGATGTATACTCTGGATATATCGTAGGTGGTTCCACCGCTGAGGCGGTATGAAGTACCCACTACTAAACGAAGCAGGGATGGTTGCGAAACGTATCTGTAAAATATTTTTTCTACGTTTACACTATTGCAAAGTGAGCATAAAGGAACTAAAGCAAAATTTTACAAAAGTCTGGGCCTTTATTCTACTTTTAGCCATTGTTATAGTCTATCTTATAGATGAAAAACTTAAGTAAATGACCTGTTGTATGTAGTTGTAACACGTATAGACCGTTTGACTTTCTATTTTTGAAATTTTACATAAATTCCATATTAGTTTTGTACACAACTACATGCAAGAGGTCATTTACTCAAGTTTTTCACCTATACGTCGATACCTACCGTATTTGTATTGATGACATCATATTCGGTACAAGAAAATAGAAATAAGATAGGCTATATATAGGCCCAGATTCACTCTTTCTAGGACAGCAGACTATATTCTTTCTCATTCACATTATTTATAAGAGGCATTAGAGAACGCCTTCTCAATCCAACACTCAACATTTACAGTAGAAACAGCACTTACTGTGATCCACAATGCCCTGCGGTCAGTGCAGTCTGGACGGTGATCACGATGGCACCGCACATGTGCGCCCAGCCTGCGATGGACCGTCTGCGGAGCGCCGCTTGGTATGGCACCTCGGACACGTCCACAGCAAATCCATTTACTATCCGTGCTGATGGTTCCTCTTCGACATTTTCAGCGGTTACTGTTAAGATGAATGCTATACCTGGAATCATCGAGGGGAAGTGATGATATCGATAGAAAGACACTTGGTAACTTTAAAAAGGTACTGAAGTTTGCTCAACTATTCTAGCTTAGTAATTAAACAGCGGGTACTATACATGTATAAAACTTTTTTAATGTTTCAAATAGGAGGAATAAAAATATGTGCTGCAGAAGGGAAGGGGGCAATATTTCTGGAAATTATACTTGAAATGATTCAGAAAAAAACTTGGAATGGTGGACAGGAAATAATTAAACTAATTTAATGATGCGTGACCTGAGAATTTAAATTATAGCTTTCTTATTGTCTTACTTACCAAATAATAATAAACTTTGAGGAGTAAACCGCATCTTGGCTACTAAAACTAGACTGGCGGAAAGAATTCGGAATTTCGTCCATCGATAGCTGCAGATAACACGTTATCTCCAGTAGCACTTGAGATCTTAAACGTGACGTAGGCAGGATGCTTCCAAAAATACTAAATTCATCGGATAGGTACATGCTGGTCATATTGAAAACTATCAATTAAGTCGCAATCGCACTGAGAGCTGAGGCGGCGCGTTGCGGAGCGAGCGCATCCTGAAAAGCGTGCCCAAAGCGTGGCGGGTGCGTTTGCAGCTTTATTTCTTAGTTCTTGCTAGTCTTAATATTTTACCTATTTTTGTAGTTGAAATGGTATTCCCCTTTGTTTCTATATCGAGATTAGATAAGCTTCTTACCTTATCACATCTTGACTTGGAAATTACCCTGTTAGGAATTATCACATTTTATCGAAATAAATTTTATCCGGTTACAAATTCCCGATGACGTAACCGCTCATATTGTTCTAAAAAAACATGGAACTATATTGTCCTTGTGTGAGATACTTCGTGAAAACATCATATAAAACAAACGAATCATTAAACTTTGTTTTAAACAAAAATAAAACTATCGTTTAGCGTAGACTGCTAACCAACTTCAATTCCTCGAAAAGCATTTTGTGAATAAGTACCTATATGCGGCCAAGTAGGTACTAAAAATACCTCTTCAACGTTAAATATCCTTGTATCTTGGATTAATATAAATGGCGATGTGCAATACAATCATGATATTCTGTAGGATGTACAGTTAATAATTACACGACAATTATTACAAGAACAATAATATTGCTACGTAAGTAGGGGTAGGTAATTGATAGAAATGCACAATGAAGGTTCTCAGTATTGCTGTTTCTTACCAATTATGGTCTATTCCACTATTAGTGGAAAGTTAGCCATATACTGTAATGTACTTCAAATGCCTATAAGGAGTCCTGAAAACGCCTGAAAACGGTTTCTTAGGTTATGGAGTAATCTTATAAAGGGTAGCCTGAAAGGACTGAAAACATGTTAGAGGCACCTGAAAACAACGTCAAATTGGTCGAAATTTTGATAATCTGGTATGTGATAGAGCTAACTCTGAAACGGACTGAAATAGTATTTCAGCCTGCTGAAACGATTCCAAAACACCAAAAATCACGATTGAAAACTAGACGCCGGCTAGGCGTAACAATATTTATAAAAATCCTGATCATAAAGCTTTGTTCTTGTTCTTAAATCTCAGATAAAAATAACGACAAATTTAAGCACACACATGATTTATCTGCACATTGAACTGCATAATTAAGTCACCTAATTGTTACTACATAAAATACCTCGCGATCATAAAGGGTAACGATGTACGCTTTTTATATATGTTTCGCGGAGTGCAGTGGTTTTATTGGCAATCAAAATGGTGTCATGCTCAACAAATTTACGGCGACGTTAATCCATTGGAAATTGTTGGATAAATTAATTTCCATTGACAGTCAAATTTTTATACAAAGTTTAAGGAGATGTGTTTTATGTATGTAGTTAGTTAGCCTTAAAATAATTTCAAAGCACGTTGATTATTTAGAGTTGAATGTTATTGGTACACCTTTGATCTATTTTACTTTTGATTCTTGATATGCAATTAAAACAGGGAATAAGTGTGATTCGTGTGCCTTTTAATAAAAGAGTGAAATTTAAGGTAAAATTAGATTGACAGGTAGTTAAGTATTAGCTGATACTGTAGTTAAGAACTCAATTAAAATAATCTTTTCTGTGTATCCAAAATAAAACATAGGTAATGATTGTACTTAGTACTAATTTTAGTTTCGTAAAATATTTTTCGACATTCACCCGAAACTACCAAGTGAATTTTTGCCTTTTCCCGGCATTTATGTGTTTTGTCTATCATTATTTATTTTTAAGCCCATGAAATCCTACGTTATTAAAATACTTACAACAAATGTTAATTACGACTGGTGCCGCCATCTATCAGCAGTCGATTCCAACTGAGTGCAGTTGGCGCGCCGTTCTTGGAATAATCAATATGCAACCAGTCAAAGGTTATCGAATCGGAGACGAAATTAAAATTTCTTGAGGTCATGAACAACGTATTATTCGTATTATTATTATTGTACTCAGTAATTCCCTGAGCAAGTAAAATTAGTTTCAGAACAGAAAATAGTTTCATACAATCTGCACAGAAATAAATTACCATATATCTACTGGATTATTTACTTTAAATAAAATTTCCACAGGTTATTAAGCAGCATTAACAGTGTTTAAAAGTAAAAACTAACGAAATTTTCAATTAAAAAAACCCTTCCTTTAATAAGTAACACCCAAATTCACGCATATCGAAATAATAGAAAGGATACTAGATTAGATATGTCCATTGCATCAATAGAAAGCGTGCATGGGAGCCGGCACCCACGCACATTCCTCGGAGGCAAAGACCTCTGCTTCCTGGTCAGCCTATATAAGCTAGTGACATTATGTTGGGAAGGAAGTGTACGAGCAACGGTAAACTAGGGTTAATGCGGCACTTGAAGGGTTACGATGACCATCGAAAAATGTTTTGTAGTAATTATAGAGGGTGTTAATTTTCATTCGAAAAGGACGTTCTCAATTTTATTAGTCTATTATTGTTTGTACCTACATTACTCACTCGGTTTCTTCTATTCTATTCTATTCTAAAATGTTGTCAAGATGGATGGGATCCATGGAAAGTCAACACAACTCCTTTATTTTTTGGTGTCGGCTCATTGTTTTTGAAATGTTAATTAATTGGTAAGAGAACTCTTCGTATAATTATTGAAACGCATAGGTAAGTAGATATATTTTTCTGAATCTGTTCTGTGTGTGTTAGTCTTACAGTAAGTTCATAAAGTTACTGTTAATACTCTATCGGTTTAAGTGAAAACCAATGGATCTGTTTATTTTCTGCACTCTTAATTCTGATGCCCTAATCTTCTTATCCGAAAAGAAATAATATAATATATACGCATATAGAATTGGAAACAGTACCTGCCGTTGACAAAACTAACAATATTCACAATACTACAGTTGATTGTTTTTGTCTGTGTGTGTGTGCTGAATAATAAGCAGTGACCTATATCCGGGCGAGGAGTCGCGTGGCTGCACATGCGATTACGCCGTATATGCAGTCAGTAAGAACACATCGATGTTTTATTGACATATTTCTAATAGAGAATCAAGGTATGGAAATAGTTTAATAAAACAAATTATCTGAATGCACTAAAACATATATGAACGTGGGTGTGTATATGAAAACCAAAGAAAAATTCTACTGTATTATTTATAGTTGACCACATGTCTTCTAACTTTGGGTTAAGTCAAATAAAGGATCTAAACCTTCTGAGGCCATAGACAAGATGCATATTATGGCGTTTGTTATCGTTATCCAAAATGTAGAGGATTGAGGTAAGCTGTCAGACGGTCGCGTCGAGCGCCTACGTCAATTCCATACATTTTGTCAGTTTTCGAACATCGTTTACGTTAGCGTTAAGCATGGGTCTACCCTCACTTAACTATCAAACATTTTTTGCCTATCAAAAGACTCTCATATATTTTTACTTAAAAACCTTAAATATTCGTATAAATATATTATTATTTGAGAGCACAAGGGCACAAGCATACTCGTATTGAGTTTACCTAATGGCGTTACTAAAAATGACATATTTTTTTTCTTTATCTTTAAATCACTATTTATAATGTTCTCAGTAACCTTGGTAACGAACCTGGTCAAAGTATTACCTATAATATGTTACAATGAATAGGCTTACAAGTTACGAGTTTACGAGGGAAAAAACAGTTTTTTTTCAATTCACTGCCGTTAACGCAGTCACATTCACGCTCATGTTATATTCAAGAGGACGCTTGTCTGTTTTGTCACATTTTGATGACTAAGTAGTAAGTACACTTATTAAAACATTGGAAAAACTGTGGGAAACAAGTTTTGTTCAGCACGGCACGGCTGATATTTTTTTGACTGTTTGTCGCGGAACACAATCTAATTATTGGCTATTGGTACCTTTAAAGATAATGTGCTTTATTTTTATATGTAGTACAGGTACTTACCTTACTAGCCTTACCAGCGCTTCCAATCAGGCGCGTAAGAAACTCAAGTCAGTTTTTTATGGACCAAGATGAGAACACCTTAATAATTTATATTATAGTTCCGACTTTGACGCGATTGTGACACATACAGAACATGTTGAAATATGTTTTTTTAATGGCATGGGGAAGGCAAGCGAGTGCTCGGCCACCTGATGTTAAGTGGGATCTGGGACCTATAGACATTTGCGTTCTCAAGACTGCAATCCTCAGACCCCAAATGCGTTGGCAATCCTGAGGACTAATATGTTTCACCGGTATCTCGTTCTAGAATTGAACGTTTCTTGTTTTATTATATTTAATAAATCTAAACGTTTCAACCGGTCGCGGTCGTAAAAGGGGCTTCAAATCCTAAGGTACAAGGATGGTTAGCCTTTTTGATGTTTTTAATTGTATGGTGGTGAGAAGTATATTTAAAAAAATATTTAAGACAACTGTGATGTGATAAAAGTATGCAGGTTGTTTAAAAGTAACTGATTCATTTAAATAATTTACACATTACATTTTAATAATTTTTCCACAAATTGTATCTAAACTCGTGGCTAGTATGTATGGGTCTTCAATGATTATGGGCAGACATTGGAATATTGGGAGTGAAATCGAATGACACGTAGGGACATCCCAAGTTTATCGATAAACGCACTTATCGATGCTTAACGTATTATAAATTTTCAAGTTTACAAACAAAGCCGCGGTTGCCGCGAGTAGTGTAATTGCGCGCAGTGATTGCAGTGCGCGTGAGTTTCGCGCCCGCGCCCGCGCATGCTCAACCGTGAAGGACGCTAAACGCGTCGCGATTTGACGGCCGACTTCTAACCGCTCTATGTCTGACGTGCTCCGGTGCAAGGTACAAGCGGTTGGCTCGAATAGTAATAACACTTTGACTGCCTAAAAATGAGAACCCTTGGCAGTTAAAGTGTTGAGAGGATTGTGAACTGACGCTTGAATCGCGTAACTGTGAAAAAAACCACATTTTTTTTTGCGGGTGATTACGTTTCTCACCCCCTAAATCATGCCCGATTTCCAGGATTTTTGAATATGTTGTTCATTATAAAAACTAGGTTTTTACGTTTCCATTTTTTTAATTATTTTGGAAAGGAGTTTATTTTATATGGAGGAGTTTAGTTTATAAAAAAATGTTTATTTTACACACCGAATTTTCATAATATCTGCAACATACTCAAAAACTGAAAAAATCTGGGGACCTATTGAAAAACTGTATAAGTCGCCTTAACTCGTAATTACTTTTGACTACTGATAATTTTTTATACTAGACTCTTTTTCGCTTAATGTTTAGGAAACTTATAGGTACCGTTTTTTAAGTCAAAACGTTATCACTTTTAAGCTTCACAATTTTGTTAAAAATTAAAAAAGTGTAAGCTAGGCGCACAACAAACATTTTACGAACGGTAATTATGTTGCCATTTCGAAAATCTTAGTAGCTTACGACAGCTTTCCAGCAAGACCAATAGGGATTTTGATTTGTAAAACTAAATCCTCCTCCTCATTACAAAATGTCAATAATTACATTTGCTGTTTTATTCACTCCAAAACCCTCGATCCTCATCACATCAGTGATTGGTTAAGTTGAACTCGTTTGCTCATGGAAAGGGATTTTGAGGTGGTCTTCTCCAGCCACGGGTGGATATTTAATACCTAGATCAAAACAAGATACAGACATTTGTTCAAGAGGCCTATTGTATTGATTTACCGATGTTGAATTATTGCTGTGTTGTGTAGAAAAGAATATTATTATTAATTTAAGCGAGAGCGTTTATGCAGAGAATGTTGTGTTGCGATGTCATTAATGAGCGTAGTTGCAATTTAAAACCTAGATTACCTGTGTTATCCTCTTAAAAACGGCTGTTTGTCGACGATCGGAGAGCGAAGTCATATGTGCGGGCTCATACGACTGGTAAAGCGGGTAAGCTAAGAATGCGCGCCATATGCGAGTACCTATGTCGATTTTTCGGTCTCACGAGACAACTTCAACTCGCCGGTCAATAATTGGTCTGTCGAATTAAATAGTGAGTGAGGAGTTAGTTAGTTCATACCTACTAGCCTGCCTATTTTATCATATTGTTATCGAACGAGATGTAAAACCGCCCTAACAGCTGTTTATCAAAATTGGTCTGCGCTGAAATCGCTTTTAATCTATAACTTAGACCCCTATCTGGTTAGTAAAGTATCGGATGACCATTTCTTGGTAGGTGCGATTATATTCATTATTGTATCGTTGATTGATTTTTATTCGTTCTACTTAACGGCATGATTACTTAATACTGCGTAATGTCTTAATAACTTCACACTGTATACAATGATTTTCTCACTATCAACGAGTTGGCAAGCATTTTCTTCTTACTCGTGTAAACTTAGTTAATCGTAAGTCAATATCTCGAGCACAATTTTTCGTAAAGTTAACAAGAGCAAGTAAAGTTGACGTAACGTCATCGAGAAAATATGTATGGTGATTGGAACAGCTCTCCCGTATCGTTGACAGGACGCTGATTTTCGTATTGTCGTGGAGTAGTAAAAGTGAAGTATACCTACGCATTAAAACAAATCATTAAACAAAATAATGTACGTGAGTCTGTTTTAAGGGTACGTGTCCGAAAATCTACTGCAGATTTTCGAATAGTTAAGGCGATTCAAAAACGTGACCTTCAGAAATAAACATTGATTTTTGACTCGAAGCACTTTGAGTTTTCTTGACCGGGTATTCTGTTTTTTCAAGTTGTGGAATTCAAGTCATCCACTAAAGCAAGAATGTCAGGCAACATCTTTTACATGCGTTAAATTAATAATTAAATGAACTTAAATTTATTACAATACAATATTTTATCTTTTAAATAACGAGAACTAACAGTTAAATCTGTTTGAGCAACCTTACAGTAAGCAGATTTTCTCTTTTAACATCGCAGTAACAAGGTTACGCAGTATTAAATTTAACAACACAATCAACTTCATGAAAAACTGTACTAATCACCTAGCCAATTACAAGTTGAGCATCACTATTTATAGTTATCTTGGATCGCTGTTTGTCCGCTGACATGACTCGCATTTTAAGCAACCTTTGTTCAGTGTTCTCTTCCGAGTACGTACCCGTACTTCGCTTCCGAGATGTTCGTTACAAAATATATTTAGAATGGAGAATTCGCACGAAGATAATCTTGATATATACTAGTTGTTGCCCGGACTCCGTCCGCGTAGAATTATAAAATATAGCCTATGTTACTCATAGATAATAGTAGTATTTCACTGGTGAAAGAATTTTCAAAATCGATCCTGTAGTTTTTGAGCTTATTCATTGCAAAGAAAAAACCAATTATTTATCTTTATACGAGTAATATCAGTGTCCAGAAAGTGGAAAAATCTGTACGGACCATAGTTCAAATGATCTAAAATGTAAATTAGCCGTGATAAACGTTTAAACGTGCTAACTAATCAAATTCCTCAACTGTTTTTATTGTACTTATTTTTACAACAACAATAGTAAATTTTATTAGGTTTTAAAATTTTTTGAGTACCTACTACATAAACACTTGCTGTTTATGTATATATCATGTTGTAAAACTAGCTAATTAGTGCTCTAATTTTTACTCAGGCTTCTTATTCTTAATATTTAATCACGGAAATATACGAATAGTGATAATTTCTTCACGCAGACCCCTCGCGTTACATGAAAATACAAAAAAGGCCTCATATTTTTTCTATAGTTAAGACCATCTTTTAAGCGCAAGAGGCATGTTTTTCCACATTTAAGTCTATCCCGACATTACTAAGTGGGCGATCTTCGTTACATTTTACTCTAAATTAGGCTGACCTTTCGGCGACCGACCGCCTCGATTGGCGGTCGCATCGGTGTCACCTCAACGGTCAACCTCAGTTTTCATCGGTTACACTGCTCCGTTACTATGCGCTTGATTTGACGTATTTCTCTTTTTAGTTTCATTGGTATGTTTTGCATATGCAGGTATAATATTAATTGTTACCAATACAGAGGCCGACTGCTTTAGCATTGTCAGGACAGGGGGAATACTATGACCTTCACTTCGCGGGCATTTGTAGGTATAGTTAGCACAGTAAACTATGCCGTATTTTGACCTTTGCCGAGAGAAAATCATATGGAACTTGGTAAAGTTGAATGCAATATGGATATTGTCAAAAATAGACGCTGAGCTGCGAAGTCATATTAACTTACAAAATGTTTTTTTTTTGCACTTTAAATAATTACGATGTGACTATTGCCTAACGCACTCGCAATCGCAATCGTTTTCATTTTGAAAATCGAAGGCTTGTCTGCATACAAAATGAAAACAATTGTTCCACTATCAAGCCGATTGCGTTAGGCAATAGCGACACTGGTTCAAATTTCTCTACATAGGTAGTCTGAAGTAAATTTAGATAATAAAAAAATACGTAAATTTTATTTTAGAGGGCTAAAATGATTTTTTTTATGTTGCGTCTAGCAAAATGATGACCAGTAGAGGACACCAGGAGAAGACTCGCAGATGCCTTTCTGGCTTTTGAGAAAATATTTTATTTATGAAGATGATTGGATATTTAAATACATTACCTACACCAATGACAAATTATGGATGTGAAAGGTACCGTACGAGTGTAATGTCGTCACGGCTGTCTGAATCGTCGAAACAGTTGCCACTCGGATATCACCGAGTAATACGTGTGTGTAAACGAAAGGTTAATCTACTCGGGTTTAAATACATTCCAGCGCCCAGTCACTCAATCACAATGCGAAAAAGTCCCAATTATGAGTCCATGGCACTGGATGTGTTAACAGTAACTTCAATTTGCATACGAAATTACAATTTTCATGTGCAACTAAGAATCTTAAAGAATTATTCGAGCCACTGGAGCGGCGATTTCCTATTTATGCCTCTGCTATTGTACCTTTATTTATATCAAGGTAGTGAGCGTAAATAACAGCGTTAGATAACTGATACCTACCGTAAACTGTGATGCAAAAATATTGAGGGTAAAAATAATCAAAGAAGACATGAGAATGATGAGCCAGCTAAATTACAAAGATCATTTTAATGTAAACTAAGATTGTGTTGCCTCTTGGCTGATAAATAATAATAACAAATTTGATGATGGACCACCGGTGGTAAATTACCGACTTAACGATTATAATGATAACCCAATATTTTATCTAATTTTCTACAGAAACAATGGTGTTCAGAATATCTAAAAGATTAATTACGTAGGTAAGGTTACAAGTTGTGACTACCAAAAAAAACTCATGAGCCGAAAAAGGACTTTCGGTGAAATGAAAATTCTGCGTAATGATATGTCCGTGTTTCGATAAAATAGTAGGTACCCCTTATACCAAGACAGGTACTATAAGGTCAAACTAATTTTGGAATAATTGAGAATCAAGCTAAGTATTTCAATGGTATGCATACTTTTTATTTTTGGACCACTTGTTTGCCGTCCTTTCAATGAGTAATGTGTTCAGTCTGGTATACAAGTAAGTTACATTAGTGACCTTTGTCCTGTAGGAATTCTCCCGAGTCCTGATTTGATCTTACAAGTAAATTCCAACTTCCAGTGCCTTTTAAATAACCTTGACAGGTTGGGTAAGCAGCAGTTGCTCTTAACACACGAAATATTATGTTGTATTGTATTCTTCATTCTCTACTTACTCGTACCTGCTCAAATAATCAAACACCAAGCGTTCAAACTAAATAAGTCCATAAGTCATAAGTATTATAAGTCTTATTGTACCGTTTGTGCCCAAATAACCATTAAAACATTAAAACATTACATGTTTGATAGAAGATTTCTGCAGTATAAAAATAACACTTTATTTTCTTCACTAAATATCTAGCAAGAGGTTTTACTGTACCTACTCGTAACCAAACATACTTATGTTGATTTCCCTCTCATGAGCTGTGTGCGCGTGTCGATTGCTACGAAGCGTGGCGCCAAACCATTCGAGCGAGTGACGTACCGAGCACTACACTCTTGCGCATAATCAGATCAATAATAATAAGCTAACATTCAAGAGCAATGAGAACGGCAGAATTGTAAGACGAGTAATTATTGCAGGCATTGCAGCATTCAATTACTATTTATAGGTTCGATGAAATGCAAAGGTGTTTCTTATGATCCTTTAATCACGTCACTTAGGTTAGGGCCGTATTAATAATTACTCATCTTGGCTGAGTTGCCCGTCACAAGATACGTCAAAGTAAACGTCAAGCCATAGAGAACTGTTATTTTTGACACATCTTGAGATGGACATTACAGTCGGGATCAGTTTATTAATACGACCCATAGAGTGACAGGCTAATTTCATCCTAGAATATTGGATCAATCCTAACCAAACAACAATAAAATACGAACTCTGATCAGATAAAGTGAGCAACATATAAATTGAGCTTCCTACCAGTGACAATGCCGGAATTAACATATAGAACAACGTAAGTGTATAACAACACGTTTTCTATTTTTCATTTCAATCGCGTCGTTCCGCCTTTCGATACTTTCCTATACTAATACGCTGTGAGAACCAGCGTGAGCTGAACTTCCCCGCCCCCTGAGATAGTTAGCCGGTTATATGTAGTGACGGGTTTAGAGTGTAAATCTGGAGGTCTTTGGTGGGCGGTCGGCGGGAAGCGGAAGGCGCCCGGAGTGCGGACAATGGCCGCCTAGCGATCACCGCTACGTTCCCAGCTCATTACGTATTTACTATAAAACTTCTATTACTTTAGACTTAGGAGCCAGTTTGTTGTTTGGATTGAACGTTTTGTTTTAAAATTTCACACAGTTGAAAACTTGATTTGTGAAAGTCTAATGATGTTGTCAACAGGGTTACTGGACATCTAGGTCGCGGACATTTAATGTCGAGATGAAACCTTGTGCGAACTATAATTTTTCAATTAAAGTCTTCAATTAAAGCCTATTTGATATGCATGACATGATTTTCACTGGATAAATCAAGGATACGTGCAGTGCGTTTCTGCTAAGGTATTTTAAATTTATTCTGGTATAAGAATCTCGAAATATTTCCGAATCAATACAAATCAGTAGTGACCTGAGTATCAATTTAATTAAATAACGCATTGACATCTAAATCATATTGATTGGTTCATAAGTTTATGTGGAATTTAGTGGATGTTCGTTGGTACGAGTATTTTCATCATGTATAAATTTGACTGACATTTTCTAGCGGTGCATCCAAGGCTGCTTAAGTTCTAAGAGTACGTAACCGTTTACAAACTTATTTAGACCTCCTACGGTGAAATCACACCAAGCGAACTCGCAGGCCGTGTGTGATATATAAATGGAGACTAACATCTTCTAGTGAATTATTTTGTTGGTTGATGGTAATCTTAAGATTGTTTTTATAGTACTCGGGCGCTGAACTAAGACTACACGATCGGTTGCCTCGAGCATTCCACCGGGTTGGGTGGGACGCTCTTTTTCTTTGGGGAGGTGTCTTCACGTGTCAACTTTATGTGTAATGGCCACTTGATTCTTACTTTCATGTAAATTATTGTATTTCCTGCATTATCTTATCTTCTTCCTTGAATTCTTTCGAGTTTTCTTTAGTCTTACAAAATGTGTAAATAAGAAACAAAAAATATCTTAAACATCACGAAAAATCGCTCGTGCTCTACCTATATGTTCATATTGTTCATTTGTTCCACCATTGCACGGTAAAGGCGAACAATGTCTTCGACACAGATTGCCACGCATTCTGGGCGCATGCAGGAGTCAGGTTGCGCTAGTTCGATAGATAAATTTACTTATTTAGGCAATGTATTAGAATAACACCCTCGGATTTGGTCGTGCGGTAGTCGATTCGCTTTCTTCATCAACATTCAAAGTCTTAATACAATCGCCCCAGAATTTGGAGCAGCTCAATTGATTAATAGACTTTAATCTCTTAAATATAAGCGACATACATTTCAACTGCGTTCTGGAGATGGAGAAGTTAATTTTAATCTCGTTCTCCCATTTGTATAATATTTTTTGGTTCACTTTATTCCACTTTAAGTGAATAGTGAAACGTTAATTATTTTTCTTGTTTTTGGAAAGGGTGTATTGAGTGATAAAATAGTCGTGGTCAAGGTGGTATGACCCCCAGACTTATGACAGTGTGATGACCATCTCGATGTTGCCTATACAAATGATGAAAGAGTATCCATATAATAAAAATCTATTCTTACCTTCAATGCAAGGGGATTTAAAAATATTTCGGGTTCGGGTGACGTCGGTAAGACTGGTATAAGAACTTATGAGAATGAGTGAGAGATAATTACAAAACCGGGAACGTTTTAAGACCTATTGCCCTGTACATCTAATAAGCTCTCGCTTATTAAAAAAATACTCAGTGACTTTGTGTTTGTCATCTGTCTGTTACACCTAAACGGTTGAACTACTAAACTGGATTTAAAGAAAATGAAACCTCGGATTTTGTTTATTACGGAATAATGATAATCAAGCTATATGCGGACAAAGTCGCGGGAAAAGGCCAGTATAATATAAATAGATGTTATGCAACCGACGCTGAAAATGCACCGACTTCCTGGACGTTGTTTACAGTGAGAGCTAGATGTTTTTTTGATCAAACGTTAATTAGTTCCTTAACTTACACAGCAACTTGTGCAGCAACTGATCTCTTCCTAGAAACATTATCTAGGGACTCTGTTCTAATAATATAAAAACCAAGTTGAACCGAGATCTACGCCTCTATTCTACAGCTACAGGGTTAAACCATATCACCTTTGAATTGTTATCGTATTGTTAACGTTACGATAGCACTAATTTACTTTTCTCAAACATGCCATGAAATATTGATGTTATGTTCCTTATAATAGGCCGCCAAGTATGACGTTTCTGGTGCGGCTAGGACAAGAGGTCGTTTATGGAATTTCATACAAATCGTGCAGGCCTAGGCCGGCAAAGTCCTCTTTTTTAATTTCCATTCCACATAAATTTGTGGCACAAGCATCATGACATTCTGCCACAATGCGTATTAAAAAAAACAATAAACGATTTTTTTTAATTTTAGTGTAAACATGGCGGCTTTGTTTATGAACAGGCTTGATAGCGGTTTTTTTTAATATACTAAGCCATGCATCCAACCGAAGCGTTTGCATGTTTATGTAAAGTACCAGGAGAACAAAGGTAATTAGGGGTGCGTGGCGAAACTTAGATCGCAGGCGGTACGCTGCGGGGCACCGCGGGCGGGCGGTCGCACCCGACGCAGCGCGGGTGACTGAGCACTGTAGGTTACTTTTGATGTTTATGCACTCCTAGTAATTTGACTTTGTAATTTTTGTTTTAATTTTCTTAATGAATTATTATTATGTTTGAGAAAACTATACATACCTCGGCGGGAAATATGGGGTTGCTCGCCTCAGACCTATCCGCCCTCGCTTTGCTCGGCCGGCAGTAGGTAATGGCGGCTAGTTTAAAAACAATACCATAAAACGTCAAAGGCCATATGTGACGTTATCTATGAAAAGGGACCTTATTGTCGATGGCGCTTCCGCCGTTATTAACGATGCTCCCATATAAATACAACGTCGCGTGACGCAGTGCGGCGTAAGCGCCATCGACAATAAGGTAGCTTTTCATAGATACTTTTCATAGCTTGCCACATATGGTTTAATCTTGTAGAATAGAGGCGCAGATCTCGATTCAGCTTGGTTTTTGTACCAAATTGGAACAGAGTCCCTGGATAGAGATTAGAGAAGACTAGAAGCTTGGAAAAAAGAATTTGTGGAATGACATGGTGAAATTGGTGAACTACAATACTCTTGAGTAACAACAGTGGCAACCAACGCAATACGAAAAAAATAAAGTCATGTTGTCAATTTCACTCCGAACAGCCTCTTTATAAAAAAAAACCAAAATCTTTTTGCCGAGTTGTATTTTTAATCATTCACGCAGATACTGCTATCATACAAGTAGTCGAAGTGGCAACACTTATAAATTTCTCAAACGGACCTATATAACACCTTGCCAAGCTCCCTGCTTTTTATAGAAAAAGAGCAATGAGTATTTTAAATTATTACGTTGAATTTTATCGTCAGTATATTTCACAATTGTTACCTAAGTAGTCAATAGGGGTTGTGGCTGCGTAGGCGACTGCGGGGGAAGTCCGTGTGTAGGAGGATTGTAAAGGGCATGTCACTCCTGAACGGAAGAAGAAAATTATTTATGGAAACAAATAACGTAACTATGTGTTGTATTAATAAATTGGCCTTCATTGAGATGTTCTTCTAAAAATACATGAAAGTAAACGTCAAGTGATGGAAAACTGTCAGTTCTAACGTGTTTTGAGACTGGCATCTCGGTCGAGATCCGTTTATAATACCTACGTCCCAAAGATTTGTGTAAAATGCACATAAGTATTTTAGAAATTCAACTCATCAAATAATGCAAAAAATTGTCACGAAATTTAAAATCGGTGAATAGATAACAGGGGAATAAAATGCAGTGACGTCATGCCAATAAATTGCCACACGTGCTTGGTGACAAGGAGTGCCATAAACAATTATTTTGCAAATCTGCTGTAGAAACTTTCAGTGCAATGAACTTGGTAATGAGTCGATTAAGTTTGGGATTTGACAGCCTGGCACTGATCACAAGGTTGATACAAAACATGGCTCGTGCCGTTTCTATAGGCCAAGGACGGTGTGAGCGCTTGACATTGAAGTGCGCCGTTCAATTTATGACCAAACCTACCAGCTTCTGCCCGCTTAATTAAAAACTAATTCGCGCCATGCCACGAAAACTGCTGTTTTCTGGATAAATCTTCTCTGCGTAGAAGATAAGTCGCTTTTTTCTTAACAACTGACAAACTTTCCAGACTGAAAGGTATCCTTTGAGTTAATCCATGATAAGGACTAAAGGGAAACAAGCAGACGGCCCACTCGATGGTATGTGGTCCATTAACGTTAGTGCCTAATGTATGCGTAAAAATGGGTATTCACCTCAGGTATTTACCGGGTTTACCCAATTTACTTGGTACATTAGGTAAGCATATACTGGGTAAGCCCATCTTTAGTAAGGCCAGGGGAAGCCAATTCGCTACTTTGCAGTGAATACTTTTCACAGTATCAAGCTGGGCCTCTATTCTACTGTTTAAAACCGTATTGTCAACGTAACGATGGCTCTTATTTACTTGAGTAATGTCGGCAGAGTTAGAAACAATACGATTACATGTCAAAGGCGATGTGGTTTTAACCAGTAGAATAAAGGCCCTGTATTTTTTCCGTCTGCCTGTAGTAATGCGTTCATTCGCTACTCTCGCGGAAGATTGTGGCTTGTAGCCATAGACAACATGTAATACGAGAACGTTATCGTTATCGAAAATATATAGGCGCAAGCTGCCTGACGGTCGCCTCGAGCGCTTATATGGTCGCAGCGGAAGACCAGCGCTGGCTCTACCAGCCTCACGCTGAGTTGTGACCATTGCGTCATTTCGTGACAAATCATGCATGTCCAAAATTATATTCAGTGTTAATGAAGTGTGTTTGTGACAAATAAACGCTTTTTTTCTTTCTTTTCTTTTTTCTTTTCTTATGTTATTTACATACATTTCTATTTATTCTACAGGGTAAAATTATATTGTATTTGACGTGTTATAGTATTGTTTTTAACTTTGCCGCCGCGCCATTACTGTCAAATAAATAAGAGCTATCATCATGTCGACAATACGATAACACGTAAAACGTAATAATGTGTTCCGATATATATTGCAAAAAAAGTCTCTTAGGCATGCGGAAAAGGCAAAACCTCTTGAACATTGCCGTCCACTATTTGTGGATCACGATATACTGACTATGATATCACTTTTCATATATTTAGTGTGCATTTTTGTCTATAAAAAGAAATCCAGTTTTGCATGCAATAGTAACAACAGACCACGCAGATTATGTAGATAAAATTTTGATATTCAGTTACCGAAGTCTAAAAATTATGTGCATTATAAAAGGAGTTTTGAATATAATGGTATAAAAAATTATAACTTTTTAAATGAGGACATAAAACGATGTAATAATAGTAATGGACTTTGCTAGAAAATTAAAATCTTAATTGGTTACTCGACCATTTTATATTCCATGAATAATAATAGTAGCAATATTTTTAAGTTTAGTTTAAGATTTTGCATGCAGAGCATACCTTCATGTATTTAAACTGACATGTATATACTTATAACACCTGTGTATGTTCTTGCAAATAAATAATTTCAATTTCAATATTCTACCGTGTGGAACCTCGGCCCAGTTTTCGAAAATTGTTAACGTTAGCATTAGACATCTCTACTAGCATAGCACCTGTCCGTTTAATTTAAAGAGATAAAAAATAACATAATATAAACCTCAAGACATCGTCTAAGTATGTACCAAAGTATTGGCAAAAACCGATCGACAGAAATTGAAGTAAAAATACAACAAAAACGTCTGAACTTCTTCATATTTATAACATTATTAGTGCAATTTACAAACTAGATTTCCCGTCGGTCGCCACGGTTTAGCCATAAGCTAGGCATTGTTATACAAGACGTGAGCAAGCATGACGTCAATGGATGTAAATCAGTTTATTTCTGAACTTTCTTTCAAGACACGCGTGTTCATGGTAGTTTTTAGTTTGAGCCTGATTTGTTGAATAAAAGTTTTGCTTACTTACAGCTATTGCGTAAATACTAGAGAATGCAAATTAGCCGGTTATTAACCGTTTTTGTATGAAAATAACCGGTTTAAATCGGTTAAAGCTGGTTATTTGCATTCCCTAGTAAATACTCGAGTCTATCAGTGGCATTTCAAGGTCGCTCCGACGCGAAATGTTATTTGAATATAAGTATATAGGTATTTACTTTACAGTTACCAGTATATAGTACTAAACGTTATATATTGCACATATTTTAAAGATGTGTACTTTATTATTATTATTTCTAATGAACATATACGGCCTACTGCTGTTTTATCCGTTAAGTTGTTGTTTTTTTAAATGTTGCAAAGTGAGATTGCTATCATTTACAATATGATAACAATATACCTTAAGACGTAAAGCTAAAATAAATATAGGCCCTTTAAGTGAGTTTTATTTTAAGCACAATAATTACAGAATAAGGTTTCGATTAAACTTTTACGAGCAAAAAATATATTTAAACACTTTTTTAACCACAGAAATGACTTAATATGACACCCCAAAGTCGTTCCTTTAAAATTCCGGACCAATTTTTTTATGGCATAGGGAACGCACACAACCACACAGGCCACCTGATAGTAAGTGGGATCTGAAACCCAAAGATATTTGCACACACCGCAAATGCGTTTCCGGCCCTGAGGACTAAGACGGAATGCCTCTATGCTAGTAATGTTACCGGTCACCTGAGGGCCCTGCCAAGATGCATTGCGCTAACTAACATTTCTATTCGTTTCGTTTTTAAACCAATCGCGTCACTGGTAGATCACGTGACTTTTCGAATCACTTCATCTACCAGTGACGCGATTGGTTTAAAAACGAATCGAATAGAAACGCTAGTTAGCGCAATGCATCTTGGCAGGGCCCTCTTATCCCCACACCGGAACACAACAATGCTCACACGCTGCTTGGTGGTTCGGTTTAAGGATAAGACGGTCGTGGCGATCCGGTTGGCGATCTGCACTAGGTCCTCTAAACGTTATTTTGTGACTATTACAGTTACTGTAACAATTAGGTTTAAATATTTTAACACAGGGCCGTCTAATATATTTTTAATATATCTTATTTTTTTAATATATCTTATAAGAATAAAGCCTACCACAGCATAAAAAATAATATCATAATGTGGTTTAAGAATTAGTAGATAGTAAAATAGTACCAAAGTTTTACCTAAGAGATTTATTTATAAGCACAATAATAATTAGAAGAATAGAGATAAAACATTTGGTATTTCCAAAATAAAGTTCCGATTCAAACTTTTTCGAGCATTTTTTTCAATACTTTTTCGACCATGTAAACGTCCTAATATAAAACTGCGAAGTCATTAACATCCAGAACAAAATGGTTTAGTAACATGCTTAAGATGCATTTAGTATGGGTAAGTATTATAATAGTCACATATGCGTCAATACTAGTTAGTACTAGACACATAAACAACAAGCCTTGGCACAAATACCAATCAATAAGTATATGAATACGCATATTTTCCTCTACTTATAATCTCTGTAAGTTTAATCAGTGGCTGAGGCCACGAAAACTGGGCCTAAATAATAACCTCAGTAAAACCACGTTTTCGACTTGTTATGGTTAACTTGGCCGCCATTACTGTACAAGTAATATATAAATAAGAGCTGCCCAAACGTTGACACACCAAACACGCCACACGTCACACGTCACGTCGGTAACACGTCAAAAAGAACAAGATTTTTCAGTGTAGAATATCAGCCCTAAGATGATAGGGTTAGTGCTTGAACCCTGTGATGGAGTTTCCCTCCCATTACAAGTGGTTAATTCTAAGTGGCATTGTGTTTTTTTTAGTAGCATGGAGGTCGCAAACGATCATACAAGCCACAGTGAATTCTGAAACCTATAGACAGTATAGACATTCTGGGTAACGAAGTAAAAGGACTTTGGAATAAAATGTTTGACCGACCTTTAAAGTTCGTATTCAATCATCATTATTATGTCACCTAAAACTTGTAAATTAATTTCTTGTGAACATCCCTTAAAAATTAACAATATAAATTAATACCAAGCTACCATCTTACACAAAAAATTACCTAGGACCGACTAAGCTCTAGGTTTGTACTGTGGGTAGTAGACAACGATTAATATACTCAAAGAAAGTAATACATACTCAAGTACCTACGTAGAAAAACAATGATTGCGCTTACTGGGGGTACCTACCCGGGACCGCTACCTCCGCTATTGTCTTAAGTGATTAAGCAGTTTACACATTAATAAAGATTATTTTGATTATGTTTGCCAACTGAGCGCCAGCAAAGATGGTTTCACCGTCTTAAATCAGAGTCAAATTACGCAACTCATCCAGAAAGTGAAGTGACCTCACCACTCGAGTAGGTTCTTCGGTTATTATGCAAGTCGGTCAACTCTCGCGCACAATACGCCATATAATCACAACACAAACATTTTTTTAATAGCACCGTCTGACTGTCATAGGACTTCAGTATTTTTGTTTGTCATGTGATGCGTAACAAAATCTAACCGTGAGAAAAGTTTTGTTTGGTTGCTGTCATAAGTTATTGAACTCAAAATGAGACTTTAATTATTAGGTTAACCAACATAACGATGTATTAATGCCGAGTACACTTTGACATTATTTTGTAACTGACGAACCAGCGTAGGATATGACTCGCAACACTTTGCTTGCGAGGTCAGGATATCACGTAAAGCTGGTATGCCAGTTATTATTTTGACGTAAGTGAAAATACTGGCCCCTAAAGAGCACTGATCGCTTGGCGTCTAACAAATGGTGTACAGAATACCTAGTCAATGTGCTCAAAGTATAAAATTGTGGGCAGTTCATCTACGTATGTTACTTGCACAAAAGTAATCATCACCAATATGAAAATGATCACTTGTGTGGCCCACGTTTCATTTTCTGTTATATCTTTCTTCAACGTCACAACGCAACGGTCACGTAAACTGGTTTCTAATTCAGTTTTCGATCATTAGTTTCTTTCTCCTCCTCCCAGGATCAACTAAACAGTAAAAAGGTGTTTTTCTACCAGTTTAGCGAGAAGGGAATTTAAATTTCTCATAAAAACATAACAATTCCCTCCTCGCGCTTCTTGGTGGAAATGGGTTTTTAATACAAATACAAATTTTAATACAAATTTATAGTATCGGGCTGCCTCGTCTCGCCTCGCCTCGCCGTTGAAAAAACACCTTAAACTGCGCAGATATTGTCAAACCTTGAGCAGAACTATAACACATAGCCATATACATATAATATATAAACACATTGGCATTTAGACGTAGTCACAGCATACGGTGTATTGCATTAGCCGAACACTATTGCTGGCATTTCGACTTCGAGTATTGGTCAATTGGTTGAGGCCTAATACGCTCCTGAGTGCAGTGCGCTGTCCGGCATAATATACGTATTATATGCATAAGTTATCGGTGTCTGGGGTCTTTGAACCCATACAACTACCTTCAATATCTCTAAGGATTGAGTGCTATAAACTCTATGTTACATTAAAATGAAACACAACGCCTACCTATTTTGCAAAATAACATTTGACAGGCATTTGACCTAACATAGAACATTATAAAAACAAATTAATGCAACAACGACTTTATGCATTTCAGTGGTGATTATTTTCGGTATCCTTTAGCAAGACATTTGACAAAACAAGAAGAAACAAGTAGGTACCTACTATTAAATATCCAATTGAACGGGAATGTTGAAAAACAATTTATTCAGTAATGCTACCAAAACATTTTCCTGCAGGATAAAGAAACGTAAGCGACTCGTTTACTTGTTAAAATTTAAACTGATCCAAAATAAGACATGAGAGACGTACATTCAAGGGATGAATTAAAATTAGTTTTACCCTATCTGGTTTCTGCAACAAAATCATAATATTACGTTAAATACGTTACAGTATTTAGAACTATATCATTATCATTACTTTGAACGGTAACTTTTCTCACAACCGCCTGTGTTTTTCTTTGAAGCTAAGACGATGTTTTAACTCGATAATGGTTTAAAAAAGTCCAATAGAGGCGCTGATATTTATTATAATAAATAATTTGCAGCCTAAATGTGTTAACATCAAAGTTCGTAACGTTCTCAGAGTCAAAGACAAACACGCAGACTGTTCTGATAATAAAGTTACAAAACACTATCAAAAATTCTTACAGGATAAAATCAAACCATACGCTGTTTCAAAACATTTCTGCATGCATCAATCAAGGTTTCAGACCAACAGCAGAAGACCTGTCTATAACAAGTGGAGGTCAGCAGAATGCACCAAACCACCTTGCACCTCAGCTTGTAAATATTTAACACAGGTAGCGCATTCTCGCGGAACAAGGTCTTCCGTATCTTTGGAAAAAGGGCAGCCATAATTGACTGTAAAATACGAACCTTTTAAATCATGTTTGTTTAATATTAAGCTTATAAAAAACCTTATGCGCGATTTATACAGAATAACTGAGCCACGACTGTTTCATGAAACGCTGGAGTTTATATAAAAGTATGTAAATTAAAACAGTAATATTCCTCTACGGTTACATTTCAGGTGGAGATTTACAAAAGAAGCTACGTAACCAGCTGATGTCGAAGACTTATTGTTAATAAACTTTGCTTTTGTAGTGGGCGGGCGCCGCTACCTCATTTATCGTCAAAGCCACATTGGAGCTTAGGAATCTGGATTTTCTGGAGTAAGTAATAAACAATTTTAGGAAGATTAAGCATAGGACCCATAAGATGGAACGAAGACCTGGTACTATTCTTTTGCGGAGCTATATCGAGGTACAATTGTTCCTTGCATGCGTTGGAAACGCGCGCCGATTTTTAGCGGCTACACTAGTCAAAGTAGAGCTAGGGTGAGCCACCGTATTGCACTGACGAATCGCTGTGTACATCACTGCTCATAATTATGCAATCGAAATTATACGTTAAATAAAAGGTCCGCTGTTTAAAATGAAAAATAAAAGTACTTATTTCAAATTTACTGTAAGTAGGAAAGTAATTATGTCTTTAAACGAACGTGTGTCATTTCATGCATTATGTAAACTTTGGATAAATAAATAGAAATAAATAGACAATTTCGACACTCTGGATTTATGAAGGTGAAACTATAATTGCATCGTCAAGTGTATCCCAGGATGCATCCTTGTAGCGAGATAGCTGGGGTTTAACACAACCATCACAAGTTTGGCTGGCTTTGCATAGAAGAAGCAATCAGACGGGATAAATCAAATGAGGCAAATCACGGTAGTGGAGGTCACATTTTGTGCTACTAGTTCGCGGGTGCATACATGGGATGCCCTTTACTTTTTTTACCAATATACCGTTTGCTAAAAATATTGTTTTTCGATGATATTGCGTGCCTTATGGAAAACGACTTGGTAAGATAGTCGGTAAGAACTTTCAAGTCCCTTATCCCGAAACATCAACTCAGTAGTCGGATATGATTTAAAGAGTTGTTCAATTTGGTGATTTTGTACCACCAGACTGCTGCTTGAGGCAGTGATGATCTCTTAGTTTGATCTCGTTTTTCTTCTCTTTGAGTTCCGAAGTACTTCTTCAAGAAGAGCGCAAAGGCTATCCGTGTTATCATTCGATTTGATCTTCATTCACCTTCTGTTAATGGAGTGTCCTTTCTACTTTTACTCTTTGCTTGACGCCGGCGTCCCATTGCACAGGTTAATGTAAAATTCAGAGTGCACTCTCGTAATTTATTTATTCATTCGTTATTATTTACACTTTATTATGTCTGGCGGGCGATTGTTTTCGGCTGCTGATATTTCGCGCCGCATTTTGCATTGTGGTGACGGTCATGCCCGATATTTATGCGCATTAAACAGCATGGGATTTAATTGATTGCTTTACAATAAGGTTATAAATGTTATTTTGCTAGAGAGATTTATTTTATGTTAAGTTGGCAATAATATCGGTGTTTTCAATGTTGCGTACGACTGTCTCTGATCGTAAGTCTCACAAAGGTGAATATTGAATAATCATCCATTACTTGAGAAGTCAATGATGATGACAACCTAGTAGATGGTCTATAGATACCTACAATAAAACCTACAGACTCGCTACTGGTTCTCAGCTTGTCAATTTTAATGAATCCGTTTACGTAATAAAGAATGTAATTTTTTTAGACACCAAACCTACACGGATGAGTAATGGAGCGGCCAATAGAGACGTCAGGTTTCTACGGTTATTGAACCGCGGTCAAGCAAACTATGATTTAATTTAGTGGTCTATATTGATTCGTTTACAATCAATTGTGGGCAATTTGTTATTTAGATAACGCTCGTTCGATCTTGCATTTTGTTACTAATGAGGCAAATGCTACTGGTGGGATTGATAAAAAGTTTACGATCTACATATTCCAATTTAAAAATGTATATTTGGTATGTCGTTTATTGGGGAAATTATAATTGTATTGGGATGCATTAATAAATATTACAGTAGGAGTCTAGCAATCAAGGATACAACTATACCGTGAGAGCGCAAAAGAGGCAAATTAGAAGCATTTTACAAAATTGTTCTACCCCCTCTATTTTTAATTTATAATCTAGACGAACTATGACTATTTTTGTGGCTATGTAATGCATGCTCAGTCAAAGGAGATGTACAAAATTGAAATCCTGGTGTCCACCAATTCGCAGAATTTTTGCAGCTTCTATCTTCATTCTTAAAAAATGTACAAAACCGGAATTTAAATTAAAAAAATGGAGTGAAGTTTAACATAGGCATACTCGTTTTGTTTTACATCCTGCTAACCGCCTCCATGCCTAAAAGAACACGTGTAACAATCAGCTAGGACAATATAGGCTTCAAATTTAGACAACGAGTGACCAGTCAAGTGGCCATGGCCGCGTAGTAGGCGAGCTAAAATTGGCTTGGGCCTTGGACGCAGTCAAAAATTAAGACGCGAAGTTTTCTAGAGAACAAGAAGACGCGTGGGTGAGGACTTAATGAACTACATTGTCTTATTGCTATAAATGGTCATGCGAGTTTTTACCCAGCCTGGACATGTAAATAAACCGGTGGGCGGATGGTTTCCGCTATCTCGTAGGTAGCGAATGTTACTGCTGGTTTAAGTTTTAAGTGATGTTGTTGGGTAACTAGTTATTGATACTAGGTAGGTTTTTAGGATTTTCAGTCAAATTTTACTATGATTAGCATACTATTAAAAATATTTTTAAGTTTACGCTTTCCTGGTCAACAGACGTCGTGCATACTTTTTCGCAATTAGATAAGAAGGTACTTTAGAAGGTTGTTACATGGGCAAAGTTGTAAGCAGGAGCTATCAAGAGTTTATGGAGAAATAGAGGACGCCCGTGATTTCGTATGCGGAGTAAATTTCCCGCTACCCCTCCTAATTCTTCCCGTTGGGGGTCGATTTTCGGAAAATCCTTAATTAGTGCACCCCTAGGGTACCTAATGAATACACCCTCCAAATTTCGAGTCTGTAGGTCCAGCGGTTTTGGCTATGCGTTGATCGATCATTCAGTCAATTTCTCCTTGTATACGAGGGGTGATCCAAAAGTTTTGAGAATCAGTAAGAACCATCTACATAATGATATTCCTTTAATGTGGACTATACCATGGCACTAATGAAACTTAAATTAAAGAAAAAAAATGTAAACATTATTCATTTGTTTCCCTGTGATAGCCACATATTATGTAGTGTTTTTTTTTTTTTATTTAAGTTGTAAATTGTTTGTGTCACCTTATTTGTAAATTGTTTGTGTCACCTTCCGTGCTGCCACCGAGCGGTCTCAACGGAAGACCAGCGCTGGCTTAACAGCTGGCACATGCTGAGTTGGGACCGTTTCACAACAACCTTTTTTTTTTTTATATATGTATTTTCTTTTTTTCTTTGTTGTGTGTTGTTGTGAATAAATATTTTTATTATTATTATTATTAAACAAAAAATATCTGTTTTAACAATTTTACAAGACGGCAAAAATAAGAGTTAGTTTTGTAATAATTTGGAGTTGTGTGGAAAAAGTTTTGGTACACTAATAAAAAATATTGTTATTGAAAATGAAACCTTGATTTTTTATTATAATTTAAAGGATAAATAAGTTATCATTGCAGTGGATTTTTCTATCTCCAGCTCTGTCACCAAAATTTAGGGTGGTTTTTTCGGCCTTTTCCAGGATTATTGAGGCCTACGAATAAATACTGCGACATTATTTATTAGCAATTGAGTTCAAATAATCTAGGAGAGTTATATAACATTATTGTATCCTAATTATGGCAAAATAATAAAAATAAGCTAAAGAAAAAAAAAAAAAATTTTTCGGCAGGAATTGTGCTTCAGAGCCTTCTAATTGATAAGGGTGCTGCTCGTGGACCAAAGATCAGAACTGATAACCGCTCTTCCCGTTATTTAGCCCTAACTTTCGACTACTATTTCTCATTCACTAATGTTCAAAAACAATTACATAAAAATCACGAGCTGGTGATGACATAGTGAAGGTACAAAATTTGGCCTCCAAAAGTAAAATTATTTTTATAGTGGTAAAATAAAACAATTGAATGACGTTAATAAGTGTTCGGAAATATAGAAAGTGTGCTCATTCCAATTAAAAAAAAACGATTTACATATTTCCCATTTTTTATACCGATTATCAAAACTTTTGGATCACCCCTCGTATATATATATATATATATATATATATATATATATATATATATATATATAATCTAAGGTATATATATATATATATATATATATATACCTTAGATAATGGATGCGTCGTCTATGCTCAAAAACCAGTCCATTATTATGAAGGTGTAAGATCGTCATCGGTTTCAACACATCAACTTACTGGATAATGTAATTATTGACGGGTGACGTAATAACGAGTCAGTGCTTCTTATAAACTTGCTACTTTGTATCATCTACCATAACATCACTGTCTTGTGAATTGCAGAATCACAACATCTAATGAAACTTATCGGTACATCAATTACATTTATTGCATTACTCACACAGCAGATCCTTTGTTGAATCCTATGAGTATTACAGCCTATAAACATATTCTTACAAACTGATGTCATCAGGTGCCGAGTGATTTGATTTTCCAGTTTATTGCCTTGCCTGTTATGGATTAAATCATCGTTCAAATGGGCCACTGAGACTCCATGACTAACTATTGTTGGATATCTACGGTCTTTGTAATAAGTCTGGGGCTAGGACTATTAAGGTTATACGCAGTGACGCATTATTATCAGTGGCGTCTTAGGATAAGGAAATTTACAAATTCGGATTAGGTAGTGTTCTCTAGGTTCAAATATCTGTGAACCCTAGTGTTTGGGTAAGTTTGTCATTTGTAAAATTCGTTTGTGTTTTTAGGTGAGCGGTTATTCTTAAAAGTAGTATATTATAAGAAATTTATTCAAATGAATATATTTTCTTATGAAATGAAATAAATACTCATAAGTGCAAAGCAACCGATTTTGATACCTGGGCGTATTTTAGTGTCAAAAACTTAAAACTTCAATAATTTATATCTCAGCTTTGATATATTATTATTAAACGCATTAAATTATTTATGTATATATGCGTGTGTATTTAGAGACCCTCTAAATATCTATATATATATAAAAGGTAAAACTGACTGACTGACTTAGATATCAACGCACAGCCGAAACTACTGTACCTAGAAACTTGAAATTTGGTACAGGGGTTCCTTTCATGATGTAAGTGAGCAATAAGAAAGGATTTTTAGAAATTCAACCCCAAAAGGGGTGAAATCGTTATATAAAAATCAAATATGGCTCTGAAAAAAAAGATACTAATGTCATACAAACTACTAAACAACTAACCTAATTACAAAATATAAACTCCATCTCAATTCTTATCTAACAAGATTAGAATTTGACGTTTATAGGTTTACAGAAAAGTTTTTAAAATGAGAGAACTGTGATCCGAATTGGCCCCCAATGTCAACGCACCACGACTCTTACTGTCGACACCTACTGTCGATTTTCGCCGTGTAAACTTTACCTTCTAGGCCTTTGATCTGTTAGGATTTACTTAAAGACGGGATAGAATTATAACACTTATTTAACTGGCGTTCATGCGGGGTAACAGTTTCCTCAGCAAACGTCCAGTTTTTCTCACTTTTTTTACACTTTCATGATGTAACAGTTTCTGTGCAAAGAACGTGACGTGACGTATCACGGCTTTATTCTTAAAACTTTTTAATAATTTAGGATTCAGGATTA
The DNA here is from genome assembly GCA_946894065.1 of Acleris literana. Classification (NCBI taxonomy): domain Eukaryota; kingdom Metazoa; phylum Arthropoda; class Insecta; order Lepidoptera; family Tortricidae; genus Acleris; species Acleris literana. The sequence goes on from OX335677.1 coordinate 9,113,219, forward strand.
TACAGGAAGAAATTTTCTGATGCCAGTTGCTGTTACTATGAAAACAATAAGTATATGTATGTAGAGTTTAAACTAGCGTGTGTAAACGTGTCACACAAGACTTACAAAGCTAAACCATAAAGTTTGAATATGCGCTCCCTGAGCTTGCATTCGACATTGTCTTAATGAGAGACAGGTCCGTTGTCAACTTTAACAGAATCTGAGTGTTTGATGGGACATCAGGCTTAAGAATTTGATATATACAAACGATACAAAAGGCCGAGCTGAAGCGAGATTTCATAGTCAAATTATGGTTAGTATTTAAGAAATATGCCATCTGGCAAATTAAGTCACGCAATGACTTCATTTAAGTAGCAATGGGTGAGGGTGCTCATATTTGGCAACACAGTCGAATTTTGATTACCGGTGAAATTCAAAAATATCATCGTGTTAGAAGTCAGTTAAAATCAGCTATTCTGGTGAGCTTAAGTCACCCCGGAGATTTAAACATCGAATCGATGCACCTATTCCACTGTGTCTTCAACCATATTGCTGTGAAACCGATTTTTCGATCGGTTTATGTATTGTTTGCCCTATTCTTATTAAACAGCTGTATAAAATTGAAAATAATATAGTTTAAGATAGAGTGGAACAGAGGCTCAGGACTTGGTAACAAGCATGGAGTCAGCGTGACGCGCACGAGACATTTCTTCCAAACAAGGCCCGGCCTCGCTGCCCACGCGCATCGCTGGTAACTTTTAATGCGGGTAATAGCGATTTTATTAAGAATTGTGACGCCGCCCACGCCGATCGAACTAATTTGTGTGTTTGTCTTAACAAGCTCGTGGCGAATTAAGTTCACTTGGTTATCAAGGTTTCAAGATATTTATACTCTGACACATGATTGAGTTACTTGGAAGCTTCGCGTTGCGAAACTTTGGAGTCCCCATTCCCTTCATTCGCATGTTGTTGCTGAGTTGCGGGAAAGAGGCAGCGTAAACGTTACTTGAAGGTTTGATCTCGAAGTGTGGTGCTAGCTTCAAGACTGTAATCCAGCGTCGTAAAGCTCAACGTTGAATTCACAACAATTTATCGTCCAGAGATCCAATTGTGCTCGTTCATCGAACTAGTACATAGCATGCTTTGATAAATAAATAAAATGAATATCATGGGACAATTTTACACAAATTGACCTAGTCTCAAACTACGTTTGTACTATGTGTAGTGGACAACATTCTTATATAGAGAAATAAATACTTAAATACATAGAAAACATCCAAAACTCAGGAACAAATACTCGAACTCATGACACAAATATTTTTCCATACCGGGATTCGTACCCGGGACCGCCTAGTTTCATAGGCAGGGTCACTAAATACTGACTAGGCTAACGACGTCGTCAACAAATGCTCAAATGCGTCTTTTTTAACAAATGCAGTGAATCCATTAATCAGAATAGTACTCGTATGGTTGCCTCAAAGAACAATGATGCTTTGAGAATCTTTAAGTAACACTGCCTTATTGGAGGACTTTACTTGCTGCAGATTTTTATAAGGCTGTGTTTATACCTATTTTCATCAAAGCGTCGCAGATTCAATGAAGTACGCATCCTTCAGGTTTAAGACCTTAATAGAGATTGCTATTATTTTATGAAAACAAAAATGATAACATTATTATTTTTTAAAGTATACGATAATTATTTAATTATATAAAGTACACCCTTATTACTTAATAAATTTCTGCTTGCTTCGTTTATATTTATACTGAAAGTTAAGCTCTTTAAACAAGATACTCAGCAAAAAAGGTTTGCAAACGAAAGCTGGGCGGAAAAGTTAAGAGTCTTTAACTTATTAAAAATATTGTGAGACGTAGTACTAAATAAAACCTTTAATAGTCAGATATAAGAGTGCCCGACGTATTGTATGATATCATTTGCCGCAGGATATTCCGCTTGATATTCTAGGCCACCCGTTCAATCATAGGCGTACGTAATGATTACAAATTAGGGAGTGGGCAATATTAAATCGTATAGGCTTGTAGCCGTGATATAATGCAATACGCCATTATATCGTTTATGTCCTGTAACAATAAGTATTGGTTAAAGGTGCGCCTTGGCTATGACATGTATTTTTTTACATATGCCATTTTGAGTTATAGTTTACATATGTTTCAGTTATATTAGTATTTATGAAAATCAGAAAGTTCACAATCTACTATGAATGGCGTCAATACCATGCGCGTTCGCTTTCCACTGCGTTGTATAGTGACATGTCGCGTATGAGAATTCATACTATACACCGCAGTGGAAAGCGCACGCGCACGTCACGTCTACGCGCACGCATCCGGTGTGGCTCGGCCTTAAAAACTCTTAAGGCCTGACAGTACGTACAACTCTATAAGTGTATTTGTTTGTTGGTTTCATCTTCATGGCTCAGCGCCTATTGTAAATGCAACTGGTCGGCCTATACCCGCGTATTACCAACTTAACAAAGTTGCAGTGTACTCGTATTTCAATAGGTATATGGTGACTCACAGTATCTGGATTAAGTTGGCAGTGTCGACACAAAAGCGAAATAGCCACAGGTGACAGTTATGAGTAGGTACTGAATATGCGTCTAGTGCAAACACAACATTATTTAAGACAATAAAGTATAAGTGCGTGACAAGCTTATACAGAGTGTGTATTCCATACGAACATAAATTTTAATCAGACATAGATATCACTAACGTTAATGGTTATAGTCAGTAATAGTAGCAATTGCTCTTGTTAACTGTGCGTAATTAATATTTAAAGTTTTTTTCTAGCAGCAATGTACCTAATGCAAAAATGGATGTGAGATGTCCTGAGAGGCAGAATTGGTATTATTTTTAAGTTTTTATGTTTGTCAAATTCAGCGGCCATTGCGTGCTTAATCATTTTGTAGGGGAAAAAACGTTTTATCAAAATACATCATAATGTGTTTGGGCCTACCTATACTAATGCCCCCATAATGTTCGTATGGAACACATACACACTCTGTATAAGTATCTAGTTGATTTAATTTTTTATTAAAAGATATGAACATAGTAGGTACATTGGTCTATTATACTCGTAAATTTCGTTGTGTTCAATTCAAGAGAGGTAGCACCCAAATGGCCACTTCATGTTTGGTTAAATCGGCCAGGATTATTAGTCGCCAGTAAATTTGGCATGAAGTGTACGTTTATAGGAATGTAAAGAGCCTATGCTATTGTCCAGCATCGACTAAGAACGCAGAAACTGTTACTTTTCTGTATGATTAGTTTGTTTGGCATTATTTACTGCTGGTTTCTCCTAGGTAGGAAGTTATTGTTCAAAGTAAATACAATATAGGTATTAATAAGTATTTATAATAGCTATCGTTTTATCTATCTCATCCGTGGTTGTCGAAGTCCTACCAGTCTTACTTGACCTCAAACCCTTAAGAAAATGGTAGCGACCCGTGACAGGTATGCTGGTCATACCATGCGCTGCTGGAGCAAAAGTGACTTATTAAACTCACTTCTAGATAAATAGATTGACGAACTCCCAGCGATTATACAGTGTGTTACCGGCATGCGGGCATTTATTAAAACTGCCTACATATTATAGGCAGTTTTAGGCGGTGTTGCTTTAGCAATTGTTTGTAAGTATTATCAATTAAAAAATAATTAAAATAACTTCAGGATCAATTTTCTTAGATAGTATACTGTCCATTTTTAATGTAGTTCATGTGCTGCGTGTCCTTCGTTATCAGTATCGCTGTTTCTTAGTACAAGGTGTGTCGTGGTACGGGGGCAAAAAATAATAATCAAAATATCCGTCGACTGTCATTTACACTTGTCAGATTGCTGTACTTTACATTGCTGGCAATTAAAAATTTGTTAGAAAGTTAACAAAGTCTGAAAATTGGTTTATTAATTAAATTAATGTCACGGTTACGTTACAGATATACGTTATTTTAACCTCCTTCAAAAAAAGCCAGGGTGCTGGTAACACACTGTATTAAAGAACAACATAATTGTGCCTAAAGGTGATGGAATTCTACGGAAGCTGTTTACATTTTGAAATATTTGAATTTGAGATAGCGAGAGAGAAATTGGAGTGGTGCAGCAGATACATACCAATATCTGTACCTACCCTAGAAGCTCAATTCCAATTTCAACAGTTGTATGTAACTTCAATTTCGAGACACTTGACATCCGACGTTTCGCAACAAGATATTGAACTGCAAGTGGCTTGGCTTCGATTGCACTTACGATGTTATAGAGCAGAGGATATTGTCATTATTCCAAGACAAATACGTCAGTATGCTTTTATTGCGATGATATACAACAAAGGCATTCCGAGAAGCACCCGTCTCGACCCGCCCCATTGAGTCACCTTTACCCATAATTTAATAATAACCGTCCTTCAACGCTACTCAAATGGCCAGCTTAAACTTAACTCCTTGAGTGCCGAGCCTACTGTTATTAATACAAACGGGGGCACCCACATCAAGTTCTTGGCTCAGATTGTGTTAAACTGACGTCGCGAGCACACGGGTCACTGTACATACCACATTACATACACTTTTACCCATTTTCTTTGTTTTTAGTGTGTAGCCTACTAAATCAAAGAAACCTTGTCACACTTGGCGGTTATGCTGTTCTGGTCCACTGCTGTTGTGTGAAAAATATTTATATAACATTTAAAACAGCGTAACGCTAGACATTTTACAAATTCCTTTACATTAAACAAAATGTTTTGAATTTAATAGAGGTTTGATTATGCTAGTTTTCACAACATTCCTTTAGTTTATAAGCTATTAATTTGTTGTACAATTTTGGAAAGGTGCGAAGAATTTTGATTAAGTAGCCAATTAATAAGATGTTAAGAGTTGTTGAAATAATTCTGTGCAAATATATAGGCAGTTATGAAATTAATTAAATACAATTTTATTATCGCTACAATCTGGGAATAAAAAAATCGAACAAGTTATTGTCAATGTAGGAAAATGGTTTAAATTTAAAACCCGGACAATTTTACTTGGAAAATTAAATTTACCAACATGAGATAATGTATTCAACCCGAAATCGAGTTTGAATAATATTTATAAGGGCTAAGTAACAAGATACTCTCTCGCTATTAGGGGAAGGATTCCAGATAAATTCACTTGCAAAACAAAAGATCCCAGCGTCATCAGAAGGACAAGTAGTATGGTGTATCATAGGCATTGATCAAGTTTTAAAAAAATGCATTGGATTAGCATGTTGCAACCTTACAACTGAACATGAGCATGTAAAGTTTGGGATGGCATTTCGCTTCAACGAAACAACGGGGCTTGACCGGACTACGCAATAGGATCGCTTCCTAATTTCCTATAGTCTAGTTAATTCGCAGCTAATCAAGCAAGCACGTGGCATGATTTGCGGTAGCTAGAGCCCTTATGCAACAGCTTTCACCGTACGTAAACTCGGAGAGAGTCCCTGAGATTACCTTCCACAAGATTGCCTTGTGAAGTTGGGAAATAAGAAAGTGTAATGGTTTTCTTCGACGTCTCGGTAGGAATAAAACGTTGGATTTCTCCGACATACGAGTTAATAGAGAAATTAGTTTGAATTATTCCTCAGGTGCGTTCGTAAATAGAGGCTTTTCTGGCGTTAAGTACGATTCTGACTTAATTTGTAGATTTGTGGTCCACATTACATCATAGTTATGTTACATTTTTATAAGTACCTACTCTTAACTCTAAGTAAAGTTATCTAAGTTAATTTTAATCATTTCCTTTTATCGGCATTGTTTAAGTTTGGAACATATTTGTAAAACGGAGAAAAAGGCAACGTTACAACGTCCGAGTTGGTATGATGTTGAAGATGGAAGCGGTGCAGGATATCTGCTGAAGTTAACACAGATGCCTCTGGCTGGAGGATGCCAGAACTTCTCCCGTCACATCTTTTTCGCGTATTACGTCTTCAGCTAACCAGTCTACCCCAAGACTTCAACTTCTAGCCATACCTACTGATACTTTCTTTCTAGTTTATAACGGCGTTTCAATTTGCGTAAGATTTATTTATCGATTAAGGGTAGTGGCCATTTTCCAACGGTGAAAAACCGTATTTACCTTATGTTTCTCACGAAAAATTTACTAGCTATAAAGAGTAAGTTCATTGGCTTACACGATGCAGATTGTACTAATTGCGAGATTTCTGTGTATACATTCCGTTAATATTGATGCTTTTCATCTATAAATAATCGATTACAATGAACTGGCGTCAGCAAGGCTGCGGTCGTCTTTCCTTCTTCCTGCGGAACAGCCTTGCGCAGACGCAGCGAGAGGCCGTCTCCAAATAAACCGCAGTGTTTGTACTCTTGCGCCTAATGCAATCCTCTAGTTTTATTAAACGTACGTGGTGCTTTTAAACTGACCGTCATGTTATGTTTTAATTAACTAATGACCCACATTTTAAAGGTTGAATTGGTCATAAAGCGAAGTATTAGGGTTTTTTTTAATGTGAATATTTCTTATTCTATGCCATTTTACCGCACTGTGGCGAAGCTTGGGTTATGTGCTTGACCTGTCTGTATGTATGTATGTCCGTTCCTATGTCCCCTCGTAACTATCCAAAGGGTCAACCGATTTTGATAAATTATACGTAATTACATTTGTTTTGATGGCGCGAGTGGCACTGGTTACATACAATTCTTAAAAAAACATTTCTCAATCGGATTTTACGTGTATTTTAATAGTAATGTATTTAACATTTATATCAAAAAATATAGTTGTGTTTTTAAAGCTTATTTTTTATTTATTGCTGCTAAGCAAGGAGGTTTAAAGTTTTGTTTCTGTATGTACGAGTATTTATGGTTCTTTTATCCTTTGTACAGGCTGAACCGATGGCTCAATTTTGACAGGGAGAAGGCTAGTGTCACTAGATACTTTCTTAAATTTGTTTTTAACATACATAGATGACAATATCAAAGCATGTAGTCGTGTTTAAATGCTTTTTGTTAGACTTGTTGCATAGATATAATTCTTAACACAGAATTATTAGCAAGAATTTCGTACATCAACTTGTTGAGTTAGTTATTTTAATAGTGGCCAATTTAGGTATACTATGACAGGATTTTAAGATCAAATATAATATAACTAATATTTACTTAATACTTACCTGGAATATTCTTATTGATCAACATACTGCTAGCGCCATCTACTGGTTTATTTCTTAGACACACTCATTGCCAAACTATTTGAATTGTATACAGGATGGACACCATATCGAGTGGTCGGCATCGAATGTGGTAATAATCGGAACAGTGTCCATGCCCATTACGCACCGGCGCAGCGCGTTCTCACGCCCTATGGCGGTATATGAACCTCTATGAAATGGATGAGGTTTGTTGTTTGTCGATTATATATTTTAGAAAAAAAAGAAAACACCGAGCCATTACTGTGCTCGGTCGTTAAAGACGAAATCAAAGCAAGATGACACATCAAATGTTGGGATTTTACGCTTTAATTAAGTCGTCTTATCACCTAGATTTATATGCATGAACAAGTGCCCTGTTTTGACAGATCTCTTCGAAACATTAAGTTTATCGGCGATAACGTTAACTGAAGCCAAGATGGACTGTTAAAATATTTAATATTCCAGTTAATGCAAGGCATAGGAGATATTGAAGGTATTTATATCTCTGTCCATTTTACAGCCTGGAATATCTCACGGCCACAGAATTCAGCAAACCTAAAAATAGTCTTGCTACCGTCTTAGACTTTTTTTGAAATCTATTGCGACGTAAGAAAAATAGATCGTCAACCTACAGCTACTAAGCTACAACTGTTGTATCTTCTCTTTGACTTTCGAATAAAATACCGTTTTCTTTTCATACATCCACGGTACGATCACAATGCTCTAGCCGAGTTTATTTATTAAACATGCGTGAACTCTGCCGGCCATTTTCTTTGTCTTAAGCCTCTCTCCCTCAGTAGCTTCTGTTCTATTTATCCGGATCTATTTACTAACTGTTTTACTTAAATCGATTAATCCACTCGCACAATGGTCTTTGATCATTTTGGAATTCTTATCCAATTAATATGATTGTTTATATAAATCCTATCGGTCATCAAAACCTTTGTCTTTTTCATTCGTTTTATTTTCCTGTTATATTTCCGAGAATATTAAAGGCCAAACCTTAATGGGTCAGGACACCCAGGGTAATCGTAAACCGCCGGAGCTTAAATAAAATAAGACATCATCACAAACAGTACTCAAGCCTTAAAAATTCGAAGCCTTATGTCGAGGGTTTAAGGTTTGTAATTTGGATTCTTTTTTACATTCGTCATTGAAGAATCATTGTATTGGGAATGTTTTGGAAGTTATGTGAAGCGTTTTTTGAAGAAACGTCACGTAAATTAATCAGGGAAGTAACAATGAAGCGGGATCGTGTTGTAACTCATCCCCGGCCGGCAATAAACCGGACAGCGTCTGGTGAAGAAATGCAAACTCTTTGTGAGTTCTCGAAATATCCCGCGTAAATCTATCGGATCGTTACTTCGAGGCGTAACTCCGCATACCGATGTGAATGTTTCGATATCGATATAATTAGGAATAACAGGCGTTGAGTTGGACTTGGTAAGTAAAGATTCAAATTTTGAATACTCCACGGAAAACATAATTTGTGTGGGATCATTTATAACAAGGTTTCCTTTTGAAGTAATTGTTAAGTAGGTACCTAACCTTCATTTCTGAGTCTGGTATGTTGGTTACTTTACAGTGGATGTACAGCATTCTATTTCGTCAACGACTTTTCCAAAGTGATAGGTTCAGTCATCTGAATAGTATCGCGATATTTTCTCCCGACTTGAATTTCTTTTTCAAAGTGGCATTAAGCTTACTATCATGAAACATGAGCATTAGAAATTTAAAAAAAACCCTTGTTAAACGATACCGATAAATCAATTTGTGGAATTTCCATTTTATCCACAGACATTTCCCTCCTCGGAAGTGAAAGTTACAATTTTGTGGTATAGTCACAAGTTTATATAATCTAATCAATGTTCAGGAATCAACTAGACTTCAGCAGGAGATGGGTTACGTTAAAATGATTTTGGGTGGATGGTTCACTAATGTTTGACCAAAAAACGTTTCACCAAATGAGACATTTCACAAACATATCATTTGACAAACCGTTTTTTTTTCCGAAACTGTAAATATTTCAGGATTTTTAAAAATCAAACCTAACCTAACCTATAGGGTTCTACACGATGGTCCTGAAATATTTACAGTTTCGGAAAAAATAGCAGTTTGCCAAATGATATGTTTGTGAAATGAATCATTTGGTGAAACGTTTTTTGGTCAAACGACAGAACCCCTGGGTGGATACATTATAAAATATGTTTTTCAGTATTTAAAACGGTCCCCGTAAATAAAGAAAATTCATGTAATCAAACCATTCGTCTACTGCAGTAAATTTTGCTACAAATTAAAGAATACAACACTACTCTATTCTTAAAAAAAAAACTTTATTGAGTAGTTCCAATAACCGTTTAAAATTAAATAATTCGATCACAACTAGAACATTGGTCGAACAATCAGTATCAAACCGGTACAAAATTAGCTATTCTTAATTTTGTGGGCAACCTTTTTTGTCGACTGATTCACCGGCAAATCTGTCTCCGGGTCATAAACCTGCGCTTACGCTTCTTACGTTTAAATACCATTGTTGTTCGGCCGTTTAGTATGGAGGTTAAACTGCTTTTACACTTTTAACAAAATGGGCTGCGAACGGTCACGATGAGAATGTAATACGTCACCAAACTACTCATATTTATAATTTAACAGATTCCTATACATCTGTCTTTTTGGTAAAAAAATAATTAAGTCGACCAATCGCTTTTATATCCTTAAGAATATGATTAACTGAGCAGGCATATTTCTTAGGTTATGTTAGAAATGAAAGCTTTGTCGTTGACTGTTTATAATTAGCGAGGACCATCAAGTTATGATTGAATTTACAACCTGCCTGTATCGATGTTTTATGGCCAATGAGAGCACAGTATAATTCAAATCGATCTCCAACCGTTCCAATCTCATTCCTCATGTTTGCTCCGATGTTTATAAAAAATATTAAACTTTTATTTAATGGCGAGACTCGCGAGTACTTTATTGCCTGAGAACCTTCAACATTTAAATCTACCCGTCGGCATTCCAGCCACAGTTGCACGCGTGTCGTCAGCATCGTCACCTATCGTGTATACGTATCAACCGATTGCATCCAGGTAAATGTGTGGGTGAATATTATTGGCAGGTCCCAACAAACTTAAAGCTTGCTATTCATTAAGCAGTCGCCCGCAAACCGCGTATGGCAAAACATAATCCCTGAGAAGTTGGTGTTTTCAGCCGCTTCGCTCCCGTTCTCCCGCGCGTGGAAGGCTTTAGTGGACGCAAGGAGGCTCCACAAATAAAATATGTGACTGGAAGGCGACGGCGAGGTGCCAGCAGATGAAGCTGCGCAGAGCGTTGGAAAGGGACCGATGTAGCGAGGTACGAAGGTGCGAGCGAGACGCCGCGCGGCTATCTGGAGAAACGCGAGCACCTCATTTAATCGGTACGCGCTTCGTTTTACAGGATAAGTAGAATTTTGCGATGGTGCAGTTTGGATATAGTTTAATGTTAGAAAAATGGTTGCTAAACGATCAGGGGGTCTATTCAACACGTTAAAACCATATTGTCTTTGACGTGTTATGGTATGGTTTTTGACTCGTCCGCCACTGACAATTTCAAATTGAAGTCAATTTGGTTTTACCCTGTAGAATAGTAGCAGGCCTTTCGCGTAACTCACTCGCAATCGCGATCGGCTTCAAAACAAAACAATTGGTTTCATTTTGTATGCAGACAAGCCTTCGATTTTCAAAATGAAAACGATTGTGATTGCGAGTGTGTTTACGCGAAAGGCCTGCTGGTATGATAATTGTTGGATTAATAGTTCATCATTTTCCAAATTTAGATAAAGGGAAATGATTGTCACTTTATTGCACCTACCTAAGTACTTTTCTTATTTCTGTTTCACCTTAAGGTTCCCTGGTAGAGAATGGTTGTAGCATTATTTTGTACACTATTTTAAATTTGTGCAATAAAGTATTAAAATAAATAAATAAATAAAAAGGGTTGTTGAGTAACAAATGTACTTATGGAAAATGTTCCAGTCCCTTTTTATCTAAAAATGGTACCTACCTAGAAGAGGAAAGGAAAATGAAGATGTTGAATGATTCAGGAAAGGTCACGCGACAGGCGGAAAGGCCAGGTCGGGTACCTACCTTATTTATAAATAAAACAGCGTTATTATATAGAAATGCTTATTTTTATAGCAATAGACGGAAATAATATATGACCTTTTTAATCCACATTATAAGGAAAATACAAGAAGTTAATCAAATCACGATATTGTAATAGGCTCGCGATGACGAACTTCGATAGTGACCTATCACCTACTGCACCATTACGTAATTTTGACCTTTTAAGTCTATATTTAAAAATATGTTTCCATATTAAAACAGAAGGTTCTTGAGATTACAATAAATATAATTAGAAACATCAAACGAATAACCGCGGCGTGTTTCTTAATTGATCATTGTGGTATTCATCCGTCGCATGTTAAATTCTCGTGTGGACTATAGTTTTAAACGCTTACAAACAAAAGTAACTTATTGCCCGATGCCAACAGCTCAGCGGCTACACTTACATATTGTCATAAACCCACTCGGCTGGTGCCTATTAACCGGCCAAATGGTAACTCGAGGAAGCCGCCTCGAGTCTCAGCTGAGCCCGCTGCTTCTCAACTCGGCCGGATCACCCTTAACCCCACATTATGTACCCGGGGACCGTCGGAGGCTGATCTTCGCGTATTATTTTGAAGACGACTTTCTTTAAGTACTTTCTAGAAAGTACAAAAGTGCATGCAGACGCATTTAGTATATGAATGTCCTTTTTATTATTTCGACTACTGCAGGGTTTATAAAGCTTTCAGGTGTATTTTGAAAAAGTTTGCTGATTTGAATCGGCCCACACATATAAGCAAAATATTTTTTAGAATCAACATTTTATTTAGAAGCATTTTTCATACCTCGGTACCCAACAAAAATAAATTGAGTACCATTTTTCAAAAGTTCCGCGTCGGTACCAAATAACAAGCCTCCATTTGTAAGTAAGTACATCTTCGCGTTGGTTACCAGCTGTAATTGTTGAGCTGCATTAGGACTCTGTCGCAGAAAACCAACAGTAAACTGCGGCGTCATTTCCTTCTCTTGACTTGACCCTATCATTATGACAAAGTCCTATGGTGGTTCAAGAATTAAACGCGCTGGCACACGGCAACCGGTAGGCCGTCATGTTATTTTTTGAGTGTAATCGGTTTTCGGGGATTCGCCAAATAAAGCCTTTCGGGCTGAACAAAGAGGTCGGATCAATGGAACGGATGCATGCTAATGTGGGATAAATACCGACACATCGCGGTGGCCGCAGACTCACCCACACACGCGCGCCGAGTATATAGCCGCGTGTTCGGGTGTACGCACACTGGTATAGTGCTGTAGGGTTGTGTCTTTTAACACTGACAAAATGACAAAAACAGTAAAGCAATACACCGATGTAAGTTTTCTTGCGGCAGTGAATCAAACAAAAGTATTAATAACTCATGTGTCTGCTGAATAAACTTATTAAAGCAGCTTATAGCAGTAGGATTTCCTGTTCAAAAAAGAAAACAATTATAAAACGATATAAGTAAATAAAGTAAACCATTTAGCGATTACATGGTATTATTAAGTACTTGATAATATTTTCTTCACGCAGTCCCTTTCTTAAAAGAAAACCTAGGTAATTTAGACCAACTATTCGTCAGTGCTGAAAGTGTTCATATTTGATAAGTTATTTTTTTCAATTTCTAACTGGAAGTTTTATTTATAAAAGGAATATAGTCCATGATTTAAAAAAACATTTTCTTGTTTCCCTTTATTTACATAGGTATTTCCCAACTGATAATTTGTCTTTGACAGCCCTGCCAGGCGGCGACCCGCACCGCGAGTTGATGTGTGTAACAGGGATTATATGCAATTCCTTTTCGGCGAGTGAAACCAACACTGTCAACATTATTATGGTGGTTATTTAATGTGCATTATTAAAAATAAATCATCGTTCGCATTTATTATTACTTACTTACTGACGTTTCTGCTGTTTCATGAAACCTGCTTTAATGAAGTATAAGGATTAGAAAATGAAATCAATGTTGCCGCTTTGAGTATTAGGAGAAAAACGTCTTAAAAGCAAGAGTCGTGTCTATTCAGTTTGTTATGGGAAACATGCAAATCTATTAAATAAATAGAGCAATGCGTGAACAGATGAAAAATACATGACGTGACACATGAACTAGCAGGTAATACAATGCTTTGGGCAAAGGATTAAAAGTATTAAGAAGAAGAGTTAAATAATCAATGAAGAGCGTCCAGATTTAAAAAGTACACACGCAAGATTTTTATCATGTTTTTAGTAGTGTTTAGTATCGTACGTCGCCAACCTTGCAGTGGCGAGTCGGTTTTTTTCCATTTTTGAGGACACACATTGCCATTTAACAAAATCAAGGGTCCTGATGTCATTCATTTTTTTATTGTTACCTGTAAAGACTTGTTTGGAGCGGTCTGATTGTGCCCGACCTTGGCGCTTCTCCGAGGTGACAGCGGCCATATCCATTAAACACTCATCAGGATTACACGGTCTTTTTTTAGTAAAACATTGATAGCTATTTTAGTGGATTAATTTAGCTATCAAACAAATATTTGATAATTGGGATGTCTTGAGGTTAATTAAGGTCTGGTAAAGTGATCTATTTTTATAACTACCTATCAGAAAATTACAGCTGGCGTGGACGAAAACTGCTCCCAAACATGAATTAGTTGCATCGGTGAATACTTCAGAGAACAACAAACCAGCTTTCAACTCTTTCAATCGATACACTATGTTTCCCTGTTTTCATTCCTTACATCTCGCATCTCGCACAATATTGGCCGACGAAACAATAAATAGTGGTCGGCGCCACATCTAATTCCTTATGCCTTGCTTGCGCATTCTGTAGGAATAGATCCTGAGGCGCGATTCTGTATTCCTAGGAGTCCGCGGCGCGGGGTCACCGCGTTCCCTGGCGTGCCCGGGGGCAAACCGGTTCCAACATTTCAATATCACACCGATATACGCAATATATGCAACCTGTTTATACTGCACTTATCGCCACCGATTGCTAATAGTAAAGGACACTCTATTGAAAATGCGGTTTGAAAGGAATGCGGCCGAACGAAAAATTTGAAATGTTTGCGTTATAATTATGGATCATTGCGTAGAATAATTCCATATGGTTTGAATGCTTTAGAGTCCAGATTTTTTCCTTATTAAGTACATTTTCTTTCATGGTTATGAATTGCCAATGCTTAGCTATAGCTAAGCTTTTGCTAAAAAAATGAAACCTAATAGTTACTCAACGCTTCCAAAGGAAGACCAGCGCTGACTTAACAGCTGCGCATGCTGAGTTGGGACCGTTTCACAACAACTGTCCAAATTAAATTTTGTGCTTTTTTTGTGAATAAATATCGACGGTCCCCGCGAATAACCGTGTACGAGCTCTTACACATTTTTTTATTTTATTGCATAATAACGTTATTTTACCTATAACGCACCCCCTAGATTTTTTTCAAGCAAAAATAATGATTAATAACCTGTTTTAAGGTAACTTCAATGTTTTTTCTAGGGAAAATACAATTATAGAATACGCAGCAAAATAATAATAAACCACTGTGAAGCACAGATCTCGTCTGTTTTAAACAATAAGAAACGTGTATCATCGGATGGATCACTTAGTGGCTCGTGTAAACTGCTTTGCACGTTTATTCGTGTAATTTATGTCATCGTACGTGTTCGTATTGTCTAATGCAATATGAAAGCAAATCAGTTTGCTTATGTAATAGCCTATGTTGATCACTCTTGTAAAGTTTTAGTGTGTAAAAACTTTTGCCCCTGTATAATTCTATGCTAGTGCATGAATGTAAATTATAATGGGTAATACATTTATTACAGCAAATAGCTTTAATCTGCAAGCATGCAGTATCTGTTTTTAAAACTGTATTTTGAGCGTCTACTACTTGGGTATTGCCCTAAAACACACGATTCGATGTGCAGAAATTTCCCGGTTTGCTGTTACACCTATTATTGCGTCAGTCCCGCGTAAGCAGTCTATTTACAAACAACGTGTTGTGGACTTGTGACGTAGTTTTAACGCGTATTAATTAAAACTACGTGTATTACTGAAACCATGAATCGATCAAGGTGCAGAGGGATGTTATGAGGTGCGGATGAAGAAGATAATACGGGAAATAAAGGTAAGGTGTAGCCCATAATTTGTCTAACTTTTTTTGTAATAGGCACCCTTGAATTTCATTACCCATAACTTTCAATTCAAAAACAAACAGGTTGGTCGATTAAGTGTGACCGAAAGCGAAACATTAAACTTAGCTTAGGTAAGTATACGTGTACCTAAATAACCATTGTATTCTATGGCAGTTAGCAGCGTACGTATAATAATATAATAGGTATATCGTGCAGAACTGATCAAAGGAACCCGTAGTGTTCGGCGTGACCTCCGGAGCTCTAACACATGCCTAATTGAGCAGGCGATAGAGCAAAACCGAGGGTCCAAAGTATTCACTCAGCAGCTTGGAAGGAGCAACCTGAAGAAGCTCACAACACATGAGTGCAGGGCCGTGTTGTCAAAGTCGGAGATTTTTGCTAAGATCGAGGACTTCTATGGGCGACTTAACGCCGCACATGTCCCTCAGCCGCAGCGTGACAGCTGTGATTTCAGAGCCACACTGACACGCCACTATACCGACGAACTGCCAGAAATCAGCGAGAAAGAGAGCGTGTTGGCATAAGGCAGCTTAAAAATGGAAAAAACCCCCGGTGAAGATGGAATTACGTCAGAGCTTCTGAAGGCAGGAAGAGTCCCTGTTGTCAAGGAGCTTCGAAACGTATTTAATTCCATCATACATTGTGGAAAAACTCCAAAGGTGTGGCATGGTGCAAAAGCGGTATTGTTCTTTAAGAAGGGAGACAAAACACTTCTTAAAAACTACAGATCCATTTCTCTCCTTAGCCATGTCTATAAGGTAATCACGAATCGTCTTGCCAGAAGACTTGACGAGTTCCAGCCTCCAGAGCAGGCCGGGTTTCGCACGGGGTATAGCACCGTATGGACCACATCCACACAGTAAGGAGGATTATACAGAAGTCCGAAGAGTATAATCGGCTAATACTGTGCTTGGCGTTTGTGGACTATGAGAAGGCCTTCGATCCCGTCTAAACCTGGGCTGTTTTGGAATCCTTACAGCGATGCCAAGTAAACCGTCGGTATATCGCAGTGTTGAGATTCTTGTACGAATCTGCGTTTATGTGTGTACATGACAAACAGTCTGAACCAATCCAATTGCGCAGAGGGGTGAGAGACAAGGAGACGTTAATTATCTCCGAAACTGTTCACAAGTGCATTTGAAGATTTTTTTAAGACGTTGGACTGGAAAGGTAAGGGCATTATCATAAACGGCGATTTCATCTCGCACTTGCAATTCGCAGACGACATAACTAGTCTAGATGGCGGAGTCACTGGAGGAGCTGCAATAAGTGCTGGACAACCTAGCATCCGCGTCAAAAAGCGTAGGTATCAGCATGAATTTGGATTAAACTAAAGTCATGTTCAATGACCACATTGATCTGAGACCTATTGCTGTGAATGGTCATCTTCTTGAAGTTTTTTCTGAGTACCTATACCTACCTCGGGCAGATCCTGCAACTAGGTAAAAATAACTTTGAGAAGGAGGCCAAGAGAAGGGTCCAATTGGGCTGGGAAGCATTTGGAAAACTACGTCAGGTCTTCTCTTCACCCATCCCGCAATGTATGAAAACGAACGTTACGGTGCCGAAACATGGACACTAACTGTGCGGCTGGTCCACCAGTTTAAAATCGCTCAGCGAGCAATATAGGATAAAATCCGTAACGATGTATCCGACAGAGAACCTAAGTAACCGACACAGCACAGAGAATTAGCAAGCTGAAGTGGCAGTGGGCTGGCCATATCTGTAGAAGAACCGATAACCGTTGCGGTAGACGTGTTCTTGAGTGAAAACCGCGACTCGGCAAACTTAGTGTAGGACGCCCTCCAGCAAGATGGAGTGATGACTTGCGGAACGCTGCTGGCATTTTGGTTGCAACAGGCCAAGAACAGGGTAAAATGGCGCACTTTAGGGGAGGCCTACGTTCAGCAGTAGACTGATATAGGCCTTAAACACGGACTAAATTGGTGTTACAACTTTTGTTATTTGATATTTTAAAGTATTTTATGCTAAATAATGGTTCAAGTTAAATTTAGTAAGTGTTTATGTTATAAATAATTTTAAAAACCATACTAACATTTATTTTTAGCATGTTAACATATGGACCAGGAATAAAAAATGCTTTATCCCGATGTACAAGAAACTTTTAAAAAATTCCCATAATAAAATCGCAACAATCGAATAACATAACAGATGTTACTTAAAATACACAAGAACACCCCTGCAAACGTTTATTAAATATAAATATCAAAACTAATTTCTCACTTATACATTAGTATATTGTTGACATACCTAGTCGATCGCTTATCGTTTAAACACGAATAACAGTGTAAAGGTTTTTGATATTTAGGTTACAAATGAATTTTCACACGAATAAAAAAATAACATGACTTTCTCACATTTTCTTGAAAACCCATAGACTTAAAAATGTATTTAGGTCATAAATATATGGGATTATTAATTTCCATTGTTTACTCTCTACATTGTTTTAAACTAAATCCATCAGGCGAAGAGATATTCAAGTTTTTCCGTATTTTATTTTTCCTGTAAAGTTGGTGTTTTGATAATACACGTTTATTCGCGGGGACCGTCGATATATTTTCTTTCATTCAATCTTACTCCGGTCTTTAAGTAAATGGTAAAGGCATACTTACTACCTTACCACCTATCTTGGCAGCGGTATATTATCTATTAAACACTCACATCCTTTACCAGCAAAAAACCTAAAATATATATATCTAATATTCACAGTTACGTTAGAAGTAGAATACCGGATAGCGTTTTCCGATCGCCCGAATCGACTAATTACTCGTATGGGCGATTACTAAATGTGTTTGAACAACGCCGGTGATACTGTTATGGAATGCTGTAGTTATTTATTGATGATCGGACACCGAACCTGTTCCGAGCTTTGTTAAAACTTTTAAAGTTAAAACCTTAATGCCTTCATGCTTTTATCGTCTATATCGTTGCGACCAATAAACTTTTAATTGATAAGGAGCAATATCAATGAAGCTTCGGCGGTCTGGAGCTTTTTAACAAATTAATACATTGCCGTTTTGGCGTCCTTAAGTGTGACATATTTACAATGACGACGCTGTACCTAAATAAATGCTACATTAACCGGATGTGTTACATTTGCCTGATTTTCCTTAATTGCATCAACAGTCGGCGAATTATTTAATGAGTTTGCATAAATATCTTAATTTTTATGTTAAACTGTTAATTATGAAAAAGCAGCATTAGCCTTTAACAATTTTATGTCGATAACTTTTTCTAAACATTGTACGAAGATTGACAAGGCGTGTAATCGAGTTGATTTTGTAATAAGTGTATTTCGTCCAAGAACTGATGAATTTTTGAGTTCACTAATGTGTGGATAATCAGTAAGCATTATACCACTGACACAGGAATTACAGGATTTTATCCTTATAGACCGATTTATCAGGATCGGTGCAAAAAGAGGCAGTTGGTAAACTTTGTACAACTAAATATCTTGTCGAAATAGAGTGTCGACATAGAAGCTGTCTAGTTTAAAGCGTTTCACAGTTGCTTTATCCCACGAAAGCAAATGGGCCATACTTGTAGTGACAATGCGCACACACGCACACTACGGCGACGCTTAGCGACGACAGCTACGCATTCACAGACAACGTGCACGTGCAAATATGGCCCACCAGCTTTCGTGAGATAAAACAACTTTATTTATTATCATTTGCACATGAATCAAAGTGATTAAAGTCGATTTGCTACTCGATTTGTCTGTATTTTCATTGTGTGATATCAAAACTGTTCTCAAGCATTTGATTGAAATGCGGAGGCGGAGCCTTACACACCTTGTGGTGTACTCCAATAAAATAAGTATGTCGTAATAATGAATATCAACAATTTAATGAGCTCATTAGACATTCTCGCGTAGAGATGGGCGATTTTCGGGAAACAATTATGGATCTATTCTACTCGATAAAACTATACTTTTTTGACATGTTATCGTTTTGTTTTTATCTCGACCGCTATTACTGACAATCGAATAAGAGCTATCGTGACGTTGACAATATGTTAAGTGTGTTTTAGTGTGTAGCATAGAGTGCCCTTGGTTATTTACTCTCTATTTATCATATTTCCTAAACTAAAAGGATCTGAATTATACCCATTCTACCCATCTCTCCGGCCTAAATCCCAGGTCATCCAGAACATTCCACGCTCGATTCGGTAATAGTCTAATAGTGAATAAATACGGCGATGAGTTATCGGCGATCTCGGGTCGTCGCCCGCGGTACCGTTCCACTTGCCTCTGGCCGAGCGAGGCGAGCGGACTGTGCTGATGGATGCGGTATATTGATGATAGAGATACGTACATTGATCGTTCAGATGAGGGTGTTTAGTCATCCTATTACCAGGAGTTCAGAACCTGTAAGGGTCTGCACCAAACTGGCTGGCCTTACGGTCAAACAGATGTTAATTGGAAAAAAAAAGTATATGTAATGGCTGGTTCATGAACAATATCATCGTTTTATTAGCCATTTCAAAAGGGCTAATTGCTATAATTTTATTGAAAAAGTTGACTGTGAGTGGTGTAGAGCGTTGAGGTGAAATTGTGGTATTTTGGTCGTAGACAAGTCGAAAAGATTACCAAAACGGATATTTGCCGTTTTACGTAGATTCTGAAAAAACCGATAGTTATGAAATTTTGCACTTTAAGCGATTAGTGCAACTAAAAGTAAAAAGTATAAAATGCAAAAAGAAGTGCTTAAGTGTCGAAGTCAAAGGTAGAGAGGTTGTTTTGGGTAAGATGGTTTGGGAAGGATTAACTAACAAAATAAGGATGTAGTAAGTGGTTTAGAACGTCAAGTAATGATAAACTCTATTTAAAAGTTCATATGAATAAGAACAAAAATAATGCCTTTTTCGCAACTCGGTAAAAACGCTTAACTTCTCACTACTTTCACATTAAAAAAAAATGTTCTTAGGTATAATAATAATATAGTATTTTCATCACCTAAATGTCGACAATTTACCTTTATTTATGTGACCTTATAAAACTGCGAGTTATTGATCAACAATATAGAACACACAAACGGTAACTAATTTAACCTGCGGTTTTGAATTCACGTTAATTTCATCCATATCACACGTCGGATACCGCATCCGACCCGCCGCCGCTTCGCGCCTGCGCGTTCATAGACGAATTCCGACGTGACCATTCCGCTAATCAAATTTTGTAACTGCGGTATTGTAACCATTACATTTCTCAGGTGGGTTACTTCCAAACACGAAATCAAATCGTTAGCCTCTCCCACTCACTCTTAAGCATTAACAGGAAACTAAGACCAAGACAGAGCTAAAGTTGAAGTGAAAACTTTTGATTTTGCGGTAGAGATCCAGATGCCCGTGACTTGATACATTCCGTTAAGTGCCTACGAAACTATTGATGTGCTCTTTGATTGCTATTTTGCTACGTAATCAATTGTAATGCGATCTAATGGTTTAACAAAAGTTAAACCGATGATTGAGTTACAAGACTAGAAGCGCCATCTAGTAGCGCTACGGGGAGTAAAATTCAGAAGAATCCGCCTACATATTTATCAAATTTAAATAATAACAGCTAAGTAAAAGCCAGGCCAGCCAGGCGCACTCTGCGCTGTAGGCGCGAAGCTAAAAGTAAATCGGCTTGCATCTCTGGGTCTGACTTATTCTGGGTTGGATCAACTTCACATTCAATGATTACACTATTTTGTTCTGAATTTTGTACAATAAAATATTACATAGAAAACATCCAAGACTTAGGATAGGAACAAAATATAATCACACAAATTGTATTTGTCGAAACCGTGATCGCTGGCTTCGTAAGCACCGTCATCACCAATTCTTATGTCCGACAACTTCATGCGTGACTTTCCTGTGACATAACCGACGTTGGGAGGATCGCGAACCGCACCGTCCTACCGCCTTATGTAGACGTTATTGTTATTAAATACAAATTAAAAAAATATATATGCCTGTCTCTGACTGGTCCAAATAATTGTATCTTCGTGATCCTCACACAACAAGTCTTATGCGATTTATGTGTAAAGCCCTTAATCGCGGCCAACATGCATCTCCCTTTCACATAATAGCGAGAAAGATATATATAGGTACTACCTAGTTACTCATAGACAAAGAGTGCAAAAGCAGTGTTTGAATTTAATTTAGTTGGATGCTAACTTATTGGCGGTTGATCATTTCGCGGTCGAAGAATGTCATGTTCCCCCGCCGGCTCTTGGGTTGTTGTCCACAACCCTTGGATATTTTACACTTTTTGCCTTTTGCCCGCAACTTCGTCAACGTACATTTCGACTATCGTTGTTCCCTCAGGATCTTTAAAATTGTCTGGAATAAAAAGTATCCCATGTAAAGACTCACTTGTTAAAACTCATATTAGTAAAGGTCTATCTATGTTAAATAAAACATGTACTATGGCATGTTATAGTTTTCCACTTTTCAACTTTACAACGACGCCGATACATTCAACACAACCAAGCCTTCGCCATGGGTATAAGCTATCTCCACTTCAAATTTCATGCAAATCCGTCGAGCCGTTGCAGCGTCAAGGAGTAACAAACAAACACACGAACTTTCGCATTTATAATATTAGTATAGGATTAAAAGAAACCCTTATGCTTTTTGGGACTTACCAACCAGACAGAGGCAATTTTTAAGTTTTAAGTGGTGTTAACCGTTTTTCACGAGTTCTATTTTAGTAATCTTTATTTTCTTTACTTATAAAAAATAAAAAAGTCAGCATAAGAACGTGTGAACAAAAGTTGGTGTTTTACTTATTTGCAAAAAGTAATGAAATGTCGTACTCGTACATAAATAAAACGTCAGTATCTAGATTTTCAAATATATTTTTTTTATTATGGCGTTTTCCAAATATGCATGTCAGAGGAATCTTTGAAGGGTCAAAGAAACTGTAATTTATGTATTTCATTATTAGGATTTATATTTTTAGCTGAAAGCCAAAACTCAACATTATTATTTCAATATAACTTTAAAGCTTGTTAAATACTTTTTTCGTTGCATGCTGAAAACACCTTAAAAAGTGCACTTGTTAACATTTTCCGATCAATACTCAATTACTACATCATTCCGTGTTTAACTGAAGCAAACTATGCTGAAATGAATAAATACTACAGTGCAATTAAGTGCAAGCTGACGAATTCAGCGAAGATATCGATTTGACTGCCAATTGTCCGTAAATTTATTTCATTCTGTTTTTCAGAGTTGATAGATCAACTAACAATGCTAAAAATAAGTTGAAGTCCGAAATTTAACCTTAACGGTAGGTAAAGGTCAAACTGATCGTACTCGCTGCACTAAGTGATTGCGGGTTCATCGCACTGCTAAAAGCATTTTTCATGCATATTGGAAAAAGTATTGTTGCTGAAATGTACTTTCGCTTTCAGATACAGTGGAATTAAGCTTTAGTGAATATATGATGAGGAATAAATGGGATTGTTTGTTATATTTACAAGTTTTCGTGTTTTAAATAATACTGAAAAGTATAAATGTTTTTAAGCTTAAGTTACACAGGGTGAGCTGCTGCCTTGACAGTGGACAGCTACTTTATTACTTGTGCTTGCCTTACTCAGTGTAAAAGTCGTGCAACCTATTGCTTGTGGCGTGATCAGAGAAGACGAGAGGCAAGTGGTAATTAAAAATGCTAAAGTTAACATGCATAATATAGTGTAAGTTGCTGTTTTGCAGCTTTAACCAGTACATGCCCATTTGCAGCATGCAGTTTTGCTTGATTGGGGCGGTTGCAGTTTTTAATTTTTGGATAGATGGCTTTTTTCACGATGGCTTGTTAGATAGTCAAAAATTGGTAAAGTTTTTCTGGAAAATTGGAGCAGTTTGAGGAAACATGATAAATTAATCATTTGCGGGTGGATTTGCAAGCAAACTACGCTGTGGTTTCATGGGCATCAAAAGCGACTTCTGGCCATAGACATTTGCATTCTCAAGACTACAATCTTAAGACTGCCAATACATTGCCAACCCTGAGCATTAAGGTGGAATGCCTTTAAGTATGCTAGTATTTTCATCGGTTGTCTTATGCCCACACCAAAACACTACAACGAGAACTGTTGCGTAGCGGTAGGTTAATGGATAAGATGGTGGATCCGGACAGACCCTGCAAAAAGTCCTAACACCACTAAAAACATCTTTTTACGTAAATTTTCGTTTTCAATACAAGTATTAAAAGCAAGGCTTTACTTAGACCGTGGACACTCGCCCTCGTAACTTAACGGTGCGCTCCAATCAGATGAACGCAAACGCGGAAATCAATTCGCGCGTTTATCAGCCGCCCCGAGCGTCCCGCGCGCATAACTTGCCGACTACTCGCGGAAATCGACTCGAATGACAGTAGCTGTAAATATTACTCGTAAACTATGATATGTTCTTTACGAGTCCTTAGTCTCACGACAGTAAAGTATGCTCAAGACGTTAACGGCTTATAGGGACCAATTTGACGTAACGCTAGTACTACTTTTTTGTATAGGTAATTCCTGAAACTCATGACTCGATTATACAAATATATCATGCAAAAAAAACACACATGCTAAGGGCAAATTGAATTCCTCACGTTTTTAAAATTATCCTTATCTTAATGTCTGTAACTGGATTAATGCTTCTTCTGCCGCACCACTCTGGTTTTCCGGGAGAATATCAGCGCTGCAGGAGCAATGCTGAAGTAGCCTGGAGTCGGCGCTAAGCGCCAATACACATTAAAATCTGTACATCGCCTTTAAGCTTATTACCTTCAATGAATAAAACATTAATAATTTATGTAGTATTTTTTATTTACGGCACGGCTCGCCCCGCTACTGATATTAATGTTGCGCGGTTGCGTCAACGTATGGAAATTAAAGTAGTTGGGCGACTGAAGTTACAGGACTATTATTCGATCCTGTTTTATTTTCTTTCATCATGGCATAGTTATTAAATAAAAAAGCGATATGCTCCATATCCCGTTTTTTTCCTCTTTTATTATCGATGGACAATTTTGACTTTACCGCTGTGACAACGAAGCCAATTATTAGGAAGGGCCAACAACGTCCGTAATAAAGGCTATAAACGTCACGGCGGCGAGCAGGTCTGTTAACGAGGGAACACGTCCTAGGGGCTTCGCATAGAGTAGAGAAGATCAGATGGGATAGAGAGATCGAGGCCTCAGTGAGACGAAACCTCACGTCGAACAGTTCCGCGCTAGAAAGTTTCGTGAACAACAAGCCGCAGGTTTCTAGTTACATTACAAAAGGATCATTGTTGTTGAATGACTCAATGCTGATGCTTTGACGCTGAATGTGTTACCTTTCAAAACATCGTAGAGTGACAGAGTGACACGTTATCTTAATCGGTTTTACAAAAAAAAACATACGTTTGACAAAAAATAAACAGTGATAAATGATAAATGATAAATAATAAAATGTTTATTATTTTTCTTTCCTACATAGCTACAGTGCAACCAAAGTTTCAAGTAGTTTTATGATTTCAAAGACTTGTTACACTATACTTGACTATTCTCGACTGTTATTTTATTAAGGACATTCTACCTATGTTTATCTAAATAATGAAAGACTATTCTAAAACTCGAACAAATTGAGAATTCTAGCTTTTGCGCTGATAAAAACCAAATATCAAAATATTCTGATTAAAATAAAAAAACAAATATTAAAAGCCACTACGTTATCAGATACAGTTATTTTATATAATACTATAGTATAAATTTCACAGCACGTAAAATTATAAGTAATGATACTCGTACTGTTTTTAATTCACAACGTCCCGCTCTACTGCTTTTTTAACACAACCGTGCAACGTCACCTTGATTGACCGGGTGCGCCGCCGCGGATACTCAAATAAAATAGACGAACGCCTAAAGTCGTGTCTACGGCCACGTGATCTTTGTCAGGTCGGAGTAGGGCGACGACAGGCGCGCGCGCAGGTCAGGTCAATGACCGGCCCGTTACGCGGTTATGTAACCACGTAGCTACGGTGCGTAGCCGTAGTCAACCCCGTAGCTTATGCTTATCGATTATAATTCGGGTCATTTATTGATTAAGTAGATTAGTTATTAATTCAAATGAAAATACATTTGCTATTGAATTTAAATTACGTAAGTAGTTGAGTCCCGATCTTCCCCTTATAAAATAGAACGATAGAAATACAAAATAAAATACTGTATGTGCTGTTATGTATTCTTCTCTTCATTATTTAGTTTTTTCAGGTTTGTTTACTGTAGAAGTAGTAATTATTTTTTATTAAAAAACAAACCAGTGCGTTTATACGGAATAAGTTGTAATTTTTAAGAAACGTTTCTTCAATGAATAAGAGGCAAAAACTGAACGTTACCGAAGCTAAGTGTTTACCCGTGGCCATTTAAATTTTTAAAATTATGTAAAAGTATTATGCGTTTGTGTAATATGTATATATATATGTGTCAGTATTACAAATATACAATATTACTATTACAAATATATTATAGCGTGTTTAATATATAACTTCTATGTACCTACTTAAACAACCATGTCCACTACATCTAATTTACACGACTGGAACATTTTGTTAAAGTGTAAATACTCTATTGCTGTAATAAAACTATAAAGTTACTTAACTGCAAATATAAACATCAATTAAGCCTGTAAATAAACACGTTTTACAATGCCAGATTAGATTTAAATCAGCCTGTACAATTAACGATGCTAATGAAACTACTGCGTTGTAAATTTAACGAATTCTCGCGTTCACACAGGAAATTAATATTTGAATTGAAGGTGATTATAGTTACCTAAATTGTGGCTTTAAATCTTAATATGAGTGTACGTTGATTATAATAAATAACAAATACTTTAAAACTTCTACTGTTTATTGGGCCCCACCAAAATGTAAAATTAATTACTAGTTTTTCATAATAATAAAGAAATAGAAAAACATTGCAAAGGCAAACAGAATTGAATCATATACCTTCTGCTTTAAGTAAAAAAGAACTTTGTTATCTGTTTTTATAAAGGAGCCTAAAATTAGAGCTCTAAGACCAGTTTTTCATTTTTTACGTAAAGTACGACTTGTTAGTAAGTATTAAGTGATTAAGTATTAAGGTTTGATGTATTAACAACGTCCATATTTGTGCACATTGCGAAAAATAAAACGAAAAAGAGATATTTTTATAAGTCAATTGTACAACTCTATTGCTAATATTATTCTAATCACAAGAGTAAGATTTGCTGTCAGTGTCTTGGAAAAGAGAAAACGGAAAAGGCTTTGAATGCCGAAATATTTCATTAATGACAAAGGAAATACCATAAACAAGTAGTACGAAGACATAGTCGCGGCAAAAACTAGGGCTTTAATATAACAACGTTTTTTTGCTTGAAAACAGTCGCAAATATTATAAAATTATAAGCGCATAAATCACAAGGGCGAGTGTGGGAGCGTTTTTTATTATCCCCCTGTATTAAGAGCGGAGGACTCAAACTATTATGAGGATCAATATCGGATACAATAGGATTGTAAAAGGGGGCTCATATTTTGGTATTCACAAAAAACTAACTCTTCCCTCCCATACACGTGAAGCTAAAACAAACTGAATCACCCTGTAACAAGCTCTATTTTTGAACTATATGATATTTGTTTGTTCACATTGTCTGTAGGAAAATTCGAACTATACAAACATCTAAACTAAACCTTGTGCAGTTTGAAATACGGTGTGTTTTAGTTTGATTTGAAAAGAAGAAAGCTTTTACATCATCTAGTAACGCGTATTGATTGAAGTGACTCCCGTTAGGATTTTACATATCTGTCTTTCATCGAGGGGGGTTCGTATACATACACGCTTAGGTAGCGTATTTACGACCCTGTGTTTAGGGTGTTCAGAACTATTTGCTATTCCTAAAGGGTGTAACTTTTCTTAAGGCATTATCAATCTTAAATTCAAGAATGTTTCTACTTATGCTGTTCTGCGCACATAAAATCATTCACACATTTTTAATTGCTCCATTTTTGAATGCTCAATGCATACGTTTAATTAATAATGCAAAGCTCTATCTTCAGTCACGTGCCCATTATACCCTATAAATTAGTTTAGGCTTAATAATATCAGAAGTTATTTTGATAGTTATCATTCGAGGATCATTTTGATTTAGTTACTTAGTAACGAGAAGAGTTATAAGTGAGTATGAATGTGGAGAGTTATAGTTGCAATTAACTTTTTTAATGCTTTCATGAAACTTTTTTCAACCTATAAGTCTGTTTTTTTTAATTATTATTAAGCAATTGAGTGAAATAATTCTACCATAATTACTCATATTTGCAACAGTATTGTTGCTTTGCAGACCAGTCATAGCTATGGTAGGTATACCGTTTTCAAAGTCATAACACATCGAAACCAATTACAAGTTCCAACTTTGGAAAGATAATGTAGCTTTTGCTTTAAAGCGATGGTTAAACTTGTAAATGAAGAGGTTTTGTTTTGACCACTGAGTTAACGGTTACTTACATTTACATACATTAAATTTCTTGGCTCATGTTTCCAAAATGCTTAAAGTGAGATGGTGTTTCTAATCATATGACATTTATAACGATAGTGGGTACATTATTCATTGTGATTTTTAAATTGAGTGTCTGAGTGGCTTAGTGGTTACACTGGTTACACTGAACCGCCCCGCCTCGGAGTAACAGGTCGTGAGGTAGGTTCCCGTTTTGGGGCTCTATTCCAATTTATAGAGGCTTGTGTCGATCGTCATCCTATTGTTAACGTTATACTTTTAATCACTGTCAAGTGAAGAAGGGCTTAAATAAAATAAGTAGTTAGCTCTTAAAAAATCCTTATGTATAGGTTAACAAAATAGGTAGCAAATAACTTTAAACAGAAAATTAGTTGTTGCATAGGTAAAGTCTGTTCCTATTCGTTCCGTCACTCTCTTATAAATAAATCAATTTACCATTATAACTCCATATTCGCGTACTTTTGAACGTTGAGCCTAGTCATATTATTTATTTATACACTTTATCATTGTCTTCATGTCCATTTTAAGGTAGTAATCTATATTTAATATTGTATTTTTTGATGAAAAGCACATTCGCTGAAAACACCATTACACTGACAGAGTCTTGTCATAAAGATATATTTTTTTCGAAAGATTTCTGACATTGAAAATATAGTGAGGTTTGATAGATTTGATTGATAAGTGAGGTTTTCGTCCCTGTCGCACCCAGCATAATAATACTATGACGATGATGGATATATATGCAACCTTTTCAATAAACTAATCAGCGGGGTTAGACAAGTTGCCATCGAATACGAACGCTAGCGTTAGGTGATCACTTGTCGCTTTGCGTGTTGTCAACTAGACAAGATGCCATCGAATGCAAACGCTAGCGTTAGGGAGATCACTGTCGACATGCGTTGTCAAAAATGAATAAATGTTTAAAAAAACAAAAACCCGCCTTCAAAAAGCAAAAAATAACTTCTTTAAAATGGTAGGTAAATAGGTCAGTCCAACTGAAGTCTGCTTTTGGTTAAAAGTTATTTTTTGCTTTTTGAAGGCGGGTTTTTGTTTTTTTAAACATTTATTTTATTTTATACTTTTTAGTGATCCTATTTATGCTGTTACGTAGCTCCACTTCTAAATATTAATGAGAAACTATAGAACATTTCAGGCTCGCCGCAGACAACGCCGCGGGAATGTCATAGTCATATTTAAACCTAAATGTGCTTTGGCATAGTCGCTCAACTACCTTAATCGAAATATCTTATCGCCACCCTTGAAATAGGTACCGTTAAGGAGTTCCGGTGGCCATCTGTGGTCTTCATTATCAGTTCCACTTCACCATATAGTACTTTTCAAAAGCAAATGCATGAGTTACAGTGAAAAATACCAAAATCGCTATAGGTGTGCCTATAATATTTGAGGAGTTCTCTTGATTTCTCCAAGATCCCATCATCAGATCCTGACGTCTTGACAATGGGACCAACTAGAAAGTATACCCATTCAAACAACGAAAAAAATTTTCAAATCGGTCCAGTGGTCTTCGAGTAATCGGGGAAAATACATTAAAAAAAAAAAAAACCGACGAATTGAGAACCTCCTCCTTTTTTTGAAGTCGGTTAAAAAGCTAGCCAAGTTGAATTCGACCTGTCAAAATAGTACCACGTAACGACCGGAGAGTTGTCAAAACGATCACTATTCGACTAGCGCGAGTGATAGTGATCACATATGAGTGTCAGTTGAAACGAGTGATATATCACGTGACTATCTTACGTCAATTCCATACATTTTTGACAGCTACAGGTGATCACCTAACGCTAGCGTTCGTATTCGATGGCAACTTGTCTAGCCCCACTGAGATTATTCTCATTACTATTTCACCTCGATGTAAGACAATTACGAGTAACTAAAAGGTCTACATTTTAATGAAGCTTAAAACAAAATACCCATCCATATGCGTGTACGGGTATTGTAGTGAATATTGGTATGAGTGAGGGGCCCCGCTTCTTTATGACGCTTTATTTATTATGGTGTGGATTGAAAGGGGACGCCGTAGACGGGTAACGTGCCCTCAAACTGCAAGTGCAATAAAATTGACATGATGAAATACCGCGTCGGTAAATAAATCATTCGATACGATTGCTCAAATTGCGGGTTCAGAGTTTTTAAATGACAATTTTGGGATGACTCTCGATTGGTGAGTTCCTAACGATGAAATTGAAAGAATTTATAATCTTGGAACTAGAATTTCAAGTGTATTTTTTATGGCTCGAAGAATTCAAACAAGGGCCTATATCCTCCCTCTGACGAAGTATAAATAGAAAAGTATGTAGTTTCTGTTACCTATTGCCGCTCGGGCGTTAGGGTTGCGTCGTTGCGCGTCACGCGATAATTAATACATACGTAACCTACCTCGGCAACAGCGCGGCCCCGGCTTAAGGCCGAGCCACACCGGATGCGTGACGTGCACGTGCGCGTGTGCGTTCGCTTTCCACTGCGTTATATAATATGAATTCTCATTACGACATGTCGCTATACAACGCAGTGGAAAGCGAACGCGCACGCGCACGCGCACGTGCACGTCACGCATCCAGTGGCTGGGCCTTTAACCGGCTCGGTCCGTCCTGTTGAGTTTTCTTGTGGTGACTCGCGGCGCGTACAGACGACGCACACACACATACATAATACATTTGTTTGAAGATGAACTAGTATTTATACTGTGCCTCTAATGGCAAGTGGGATCTTAGAGACATAGAGTGTACGGCATACAAGTAGACATTAGCCACCTGTTGTAAGATGGAATATTTACCTCTATGCCAGTCATTTTAACGGTTAAATGTCCCCAGAATACAACAATGCGAACATTGCTGCTCAGTGGTACGTTTGCGAAATTAAGGGATTAATCTTTACACGTAAGCTACATGTAACCCAAAAAGTTTGCGTTTAGGTTGTTGATACACTGTACTTTTGGCAGATGTAGGCGACTGCGTCACGAATGTTGCAGAGGGCTCAGACAAGATGCACTACGCTAACTAACGTTTCTATTCGATTCGTTTTTAAACCAATCGCGTCACTGGAAGATGACGTGATACGAAAAGTCACGAGGTCTACCAGTGACGCGATTGGTTTTAAACCGAATCGAATAGAAACGTTAGTTAGCGTAGTTCATCTTGTCTGAGCCCTCAGGTGTACTTACTAGACGACATCAACAGAGTTGTGATGTGACAGCTTTATCATTAGTAGGGTGCACTGGTGCAATAGTTGACATAGTTAAGCTCGATGATAAAGGATAGGAAGGTGATAATAATTATAACCCAGAAAAGGTTGAGGGGAAGAGAAGCGTTGGCAGACCCAAGATGTCATGGCTCGGGAACATAAAGATGAATACAATTATAAAATTAGAACTAAACATAATATAACATAACATGAACCCAGAAAATCATTTCGAATTTTGAATTTGAATAGCGGATTGAACTTTAATTTTCGACGCTTTTATCAGATTACGTCCAAACATATAAATGCACAACGGACGCCACTGCGCGTCAATTTACAAAATCAATACAGTATAGTGAAACATTTTACCTTTCCATAAAACCAGTGCACTTCTCCAAATTTATGTACGGGGGTGGCTCCCCATAAAGTTCAGATGCGCAATAACGACGGCCGGTTTAAACCGCCGATATTACCGCTCCCGCTATGAAATATTGATGCAAGTCCGTCCTTTTGCAAACTGTGCTTAGACCAGGCCTTAAAACTTTGCTTAAGTTTGTAAAAAGATCAGGAATAACATTATCTCATAAGTGAATCACCTTAATAAGGGTGCTTTTCTCCTGATAATACAATAGTAAACTAGTAAACTAATCGTGAATGTGCCTTTTAAATTGTTATTATAATCTCTGCAAAGTTCTTGCGCCGCTTATTCTCAATATTTGTTGCAATCAAATTTATTTTAATTTAATTTCATACTTTTAATTTTCATTTTATATTTTTTTAGCTACTGATTGAAAACCACATAAGACGCAATCCAAACATTTTTACTCCTCACTACTACCATAATATCAAATCAGTTTTCAGAAGTCCACGGATAATGAATAATATTTTGTTGCATTAAACATATGACGCATTCATTTTTCATTTTTACTACACATGCTCTGTATTGAGATACAAGCTATTAACTAAATGTTTTGGGAACGGTAGAGCACAACATGTTTCAAGCGAGCGGGACGGCAGGTTCCAAATGCCAATACGGACTGCCCGCATGAAACATGGATGCAATGCGTGCAACGAGTTGAACCGCAGAAGCGACAGTTTCAATAAAACTTTGAATATGTTTGCATTAAACTGCGACCCCAACAGAAACGTAAACTGTGTCAGAAAAGTAAGTTCGGTTAGGTTAGAACTGCGACCCTAACAGAAACGAAATTGTGTTAGAAGAGTAGGTTAAGTTGGAACTGAAACACCAACAAAAGCGAAACTGTGACAGAAAAGTAGGTTAGGTTAAAACATAAAATTATCATAATTAGTGGAAAAATAATGAACACTTATTTTCTTATGTTATTTTTATTAAGAACATGCAAAAAATTTGTTCAAAATATTTTTCTGCGAAATCATTATACGATTATTAATAAACAAAAAAAAATAATTATTCAGTAAATTGGCCACGTGAGCGCTCTTTTACACATCGTATTATCATCGACAGTATGCCAAAGTATGATTCTGAATTTGGAAATTATGCGAAGTCATAGTATGCTGAAGGTAAATATGTGAAAGAAAGGGGTTTGGGTAAAAGTGATGTCATTTGTAAAATTCATACATTTTCAAGGTGAGCGGCCATTCGTAAAAGTGGTAAATTATGATAGAATTATTAAAAATAAACATATTTTGTTATGTAATGTAATACTCTTAAGTGCATCGGAGCCGAGATATTTAAATATTCATACTTGGGCGTACTTTTGTACTAAAAACTGAATACTTAAATCTTTAAAATCTCCGCTCCGATATTATTTAACGCCATAAATTATATATATCTATGTGTATTTACAGGTCCTCTAAATAACTGTGTAAAAATCATTCGTGGCCGCTGAAAACAAAAATGACAGTATTCTTCAAACAAATTTACCCAATGCCCTTTCTGTGAAAACATATTTCTGCCAAGTAGCATTTTGCAATACAAAAATATGTCAAAAAAATCTGCAACACCAGACCAGAAAGAAGAAGTAGCTAAACCAGAAAGTGGCCTAAAACAAAATGAAATAGAGGCCCCGGTCGGTCAGAAGTCCTAGGTTATGGAAGAAAAGAAAAGAAGTCTACGTGCGGAGACTTGTCGTCAGCAATTTAAAGTAATATACCTATACCTAGTTCTTACTTTCCTGTGTTAGTCTGTAAGTCTTCCTAAAATAAATAAATTATGTTTATACAGTTTCTAGTGAAAAGAAAAGGCAATAAGATTGAAAACCACATACTTGTTAGGAACGGTTGAATTAAGTATATTCCTATTATTGTAAACAGTCATTAGTCATTACTATAACATTTTTTAGAGAGCGACCAAAAAGAGTAGAAATTAAATGAGGGCGCCACTTTCTACGTAACTGTCGCATTTTTGACGTAAAATGCTTAAACATAGCACCAATTTAGTATGGATTTTTTTTAGTTCCATTTTATTTAATTTCTACTCTTTTTGGTCGCACTGTACACAAATACCAGTAAATAGTCTACTTGAATATTCTTTGGTATCTATAACTGGATTAGCGTTCGCCGGCGCGCGTATCGGCGCAATATATCGTTTCGATTGAGCTTTTGGTGTATCATTCGCGGGATGATTCCATCCCCATACTTTAACTACCCCAGTGGGGTGACAGACGGTCTTGTAGGGTTATTTGCGGTGCTTATGCTCCGCTGTCGAGTCTGTAATTTTGTTTGATTTGAAAATTTTGCAACCATTCATGTCTTTTTTGAGGTTAGAATTTGATGAATGTGTGGCAATGATCAAACGGCATTTGTAAACAACAATTATGGGTGATTTGACGCAATGTTTTGTAAAAAAGGTTGCTTTTAAAACTTCAAAATGTGGTCTTGTAGGAATATAATCTGAACTGCATTTTTTCCGACTGTCCAGACCGAACCAGGCACTTTACCAACTATATCGACAAAACCTAGGGAAGGTCGTCTTTTTTGTTCTGTATCAAGAGATTAAATAGAGTTATGTACATGAAGAGGGTAGGTAGCGGGCAATGTTATCGATCCGTCATTTTATTTACATCTATGAACACGAGGACACGATGACTCATGCATGCCGCTTTACTAGAATTTCAAATAAATTTATAATATCTATTGATTTGTGGGTAAGTGATTAAGGGCAATTTAAGTCTAAGGTCAGGTTTCTTATAGGTCACACGGATTATAACAAATAAAGTACTATGACTATAAAGATACTTACTTCTTTTATGAAATTGATTTCTGTAGTAATAAATCGACCTTTGGATTTTTGCTTCACCTTAAAATTACACCACTTCCTAAGATATATTTAAAATAAGATCAGCTCCTACTTCAACACCGAAAAAGCAAGAATCTGATCGCTTCACGATAACCAATTGGCGTAAAATGACGCATGGAGAGTTTCTCGTCTTGTAGAAGAGGTCACAATCCTACTTGGATTGCTGAGTGTACTTTCTTTTATGGCATGGAGAACAAGGGATCCTGCACAGGGTCCTACCAACACCATTATCTTCATCACGAGGTACCATCTTCGAAGTGAAGTGAGTTATATGCATCATCGACATTGAACTGTCCATCCTCTTTAAATTGAAACTTACTTCTTATTTTGTCTAGTTATCACAATCATCTCATCACCGTATCACTCAGTTTGTCTCAAACAAAGAGGCAAAACGGAGCAGTCCGTCAATAAGTCTCGCCTCGGACGGTCAGGCGGTAATTGACGGGGGGAGGGCTGGTAGGGTTGGCAATCGCTGTAATCGCTGTAGTTACTGATTTTTGGAATTAAATTGGAGTTTCGGATTCAATTGTGGTCAGATGGATATGACATGTATGTTTTTTTCTATTAAAAGACAGTCGAGTTTATTCAATATCTATTACGTCGTTCTCCTGCCCTTATCCCAATTATTTGGGGTCGGCGTAACATGTATTTTTCTTCCATACTTCTCTATTAGTCGTCATCTCGGTAGTCACTACCTTTCTAGCCATATCATCTTACACACAGTTCATCCATCGTTTCTTTGGTCTTCCCCTACTCTTATAGCCATCCACATTCATACTCAAAACTTTCCTGACGATATTTTCCTCATTCCTCCTCATCTGATGCCCATACCATGACAACCGATTTCCACATAACTTTTCAATATCTTTTACCTGGCTCGAATTAAGATTATCCCTGTAGCAACTCCAAATAAGCCTTTTTTACATTACTCCTTGACTTTTCATAAATACTATATTAATAAAAATGTTTGGTTCAACGATATTCATAACAAAAAAAATTGCTAGTCGGGATCATACATTATTTAATTTAATTTAGATAATTTTCGAAGACTTTGTATTTTCGACACTAATTATTTTTCCTGAAGGCTCCTCTTTGTTACTTTCGGTTTAGCCGAGTAGTTGATTAGTTAGTATAGAATTTCATTGGGCAATATCTTGATTTTTTGTAGGTGACATGATGACATGGCATGCAAATTCTATCGCATGGTAATATCCATCACCATTTGTTCAAGAAACTGCAGTTTCTTTAAAGAGGATAGGCGTCACTCCATCCGTTACTCTCTGTTTTAAAATCATGTTGACCAGCTTTTTCATTTTTATTAGCAATATAACAGAATAATAAACTAGCAACAAGCAATCTAATGATACAACAACAAAACAAAAGACATAATAAGTAACATGAGCCGTACCCCGACGATGCGTCCGCGGCAACCCTACACCACCGAAGGGCAGTTACACAGCTCCTTCCCCTAAAACATTGTCATCTGAATTTGTGCACGAAGTAAATAAGAGTCCGGGAGTCCCGGGGAGTCTCTAATGGCGGCAGATTTATAGATTTTCCCGATGTCCCGCCGCGCCGGGATTAAA
The DNA here is from genome assembly GCA_946894065.1 of Acleris literana. Lineage (NCBI taxonomy): Eukaryota > Metazoa > Arthropoda > Insecta > Lepidoptera > Tortricidae > Acleris > Acleris literana. The sequence continues at coordinate 9,149,209 of OX335677.1, forward strand.
TTACGAGACCGTATTGGCCGGGAGGAATATTAGCACTTCCATTTGTCTTTCGGTTCCAAGCGTTGCATGGTCACTTCAAGATTTTTGGCCGGATTTAGAGTCTACGGTCTATAGTAACGTGCGGGTAGTTTTCCTGTACAAAGTCAGCTACTTCTTCTTAAATAAAGTTGTCGATAAAATACTTTTCATCCAGTACTTAAACGCAAAGTCTTCACGAATTTTATTTGTTAAGATCGGACTCTGGACTTGGCTTGGCAAACGACTCAGCAAAAAGTTTGAAGCAAACTTTTGTTGATTTGCTAGAATGCTCGATTTCAACCAAATACTCACGTCATGGGATGTAGGACTAGGATTAGGATGGACGTTAGGATGGTCAGTGCACGTTTATGCTCAGGTTGGGTACATTGGGTAGGTGCCATTTGCCCCATGTAACATCGCATTTTTTATTTAGCTATGACGTAATATTCATCCCCTCAGGTGTATTAGATCTTTAAAAGTTAATAATAAATAATTCCTCTTGACTATGCCAGTTGTATTGATGATAAGCCCTTTAATACTATTAACAAAACAACCAATGCTAATAATATACCCTTTCTTACCGCTCTAATAATATATTGCCAAAACCAAGAGAGAATTTAAAAAAGGGTTTAACTAATTTCTTTTGTTTTAATAACTGTTTTCTCCCCGAACTCTCCCCTACCCCCGGGTTGGGTCGGCAACCCGCCGTCCTTTTACTGATTTTAAAAATCGGAGACGGGGTAAGTCGCGGTACGATGTCACCCCAGTTAGGTTATTCCATATCGCAACAGCGTGGAGGTCAATGTCGATTTGTTCATCGATAATGCTATTTTTTCCAGTCTTATAATAACAGTTTAAAGTTAATATTAAGTAGTTTTTGTAGAGATCTTATTTTCTCAGTAGATTATTTACCTATAAGAAATGCGCTTGTTCGACCCGGGCAGCCAAAGCAGCTACTCATGGCTCTTTCTTTAGTTTTGCATCATATAATATTTGATTTTCGTAACAGTTTCTGTATAATTAAAACATTATACTAGTAGAATTTGTCAGCGAGCTGAATTTCGAATTCTATTGAGTGTAAACTTTCGTGTTCGGTAATAACACTACACAGCTTAGGACAATAAGGATAACCGTCGCAACAGCCTTACGCGACACATTCTAAACAATATTTAAAAGCAAATCAAGATAAGACATGAACCGGCGATGTAGAAACCGATCGGCAACAACGACTTAAACCAAAATAAGAATACAATTAGTGATCGACCATAATGAACTTTAAGTCTAAAAAATATCAACGTGCAGAAATAAAATTCTCCTTCTTCTAAATTTAAATTCAATCTTTTTATTTTCTCTCATTTGCCAAAACATACTTTACACCTTAGATGACGACATATTATTTGATGAAAATTTGGTCAAGTTTTGTAATCTAGCATTATCTATTGCACATGTTTATTGGCATCAAAGCCCTGTTACCATGCTGTGCTTGTTTGTTTTCTCCATCTCATTCAAAAATCAATTAAGTATATTTAATCACACAAAGGAAGAACTAGACAGGAAAAATAATCACTGTGAAAATGGGCTAACAGTGACTTGAGATTTAAGTCTGTACAATTGCTTGGTAAACTTTTATATTAAAAATAATCTAGTGTTTTCAAATTAATTTCAACGACCAAACCATAATATAAAAGTAGTCCGTCTCCGGCTCTTTAGGAGTTTATGTTACCTATTGCAGCTCGGGTGCTATGGTTGCATAGATACGCGTCCCTACAGCGTGGCCATGACTAAACCGACTTGGTGCGTCCTGCCCTGTTGAGTATGGTTGTGGTGGCTTTCGAGGTACGCACACACGCAAGCCGCGCGATATGCCTTTGTTTGAAGACTATCTACTGTTTATACTGTGACCGAACTAAATAAATCCCGGGAAACAGATAGTTTACCTAATATCACTTCAAACGCTGCAAATAACTGTTGGCTTGGTATCTTCATGCATTTATGATGACTTTGACTTGACATAGTTTTAGTTGGTACTGATTTCGTGATGGTAAATTATTATTATTATTTTAGCTATGTGAAAAGTTGCGCTTCTGTTGACGTCTTACTTTTGTCTTAGTTTTTATATTATAATTCTAAGCTCTTACATTGATTCGAGACACTATCGATCGAGAGTGATTAGAGGCAGCATTAATCAAATGGCGGCTTTGGTTCCCAGTCTTGAGTCGCTATTACATGAAGAGTACGGCATTAATCATTCACAATTACGTTAAACGGCCTGCGACCAGTCGGGCGGACTCCGGCCGCATTGTGAATACTCCACTGACAGTGGACAAATAACAAAACTGGGTTAATCTTTTACCTCCCGCGGAGGCTGGAGGAGGAGGCCCACCCCACGCGCCCTCTCTTTCCACCCTCACTGAAACTGAAAAGGACAGACGCAAGTCTTACATTCCAAAACGATCTAACACCAGAAAACCTCCCAATAATATCACTCTTATTCGGATCCACTAAGGTGACAATTAAATCGTACTTGCAATTTTTTACCTTAGGAATTCAAAAAAGGATTTTCCAAGCTATAACAATCTGCACTCTGTTTTACTTTCGATTGAGTTGCGTTTACAACAAACTCGTAAATTCTAGATTCAGTACGTATTATATTTGTTATTTCTCGCTAGAGGGAGCCACGGAGGAGACAAAACCAAATAAAACACCTTGCTCGTTGACAAGTATAATGCAACTAACTGACGCGGACGCAGCCGCGTTTACCTACCCACTAACTTAGAGAATATACCCACATAACATCCCTCCACCTTTATTTTTTTAACCTAAAAGAACTTCCTATAGTCTACAATATTTCTCAAGCGCTTTGTCGCTTTCTCAGTCTGAGCCTGGGTCGGCGGTTGGGGGTCACTCGAGCCTGGGACCGCACTACCTGCTGTTACTAAGTCGGCCGCGGACACATCAGGGGGCAACTCGCACTCTTGCCATCGGTCTACGTACGTCTCTGTTTCATCGGATGCGCTGGCATTCAGTCCAGAGCTTGGGCCAGCCGCGCTCCCGGACAAGGCCTCACTCTTAGTAGATGTTTGTGCCGCGGCAGATGTCTGGGCAGACGTAGAAGGATGCGCCAGCAGGATAGGGGGCATCACCGCCAGCTGGTGCGCTGATGAAGACGATGCCGCAAGGCTGGGAGGGGGCGTCTTCGAGCGCTGACTGTACTCCTCCTCCCCCTTGTACTTCAAAATTTGGTTAGCGTGTTTTTTTACTGTCCGATTTAATTCTTTTATGTAAACTATATAAACCGCTGAACCAAGTTTAGATTCAATCGACCCCCTAACCCACTGTTTATAGTTATTGGAAACTCGCACTAACACTAATTCACCAATGGCAAAACTCACTTTGCGAGTGCCGCGATAATGTTTGCCCTGTATCACTTGCTTGTCTTTTACGCGATCACTAAGAGAAACGTCAGATGATGATGACAAACGGTGCGGGGTAATGAAATCTAACCTGTTTCTTAATTTCCGCCCAAACAATATTTCTGAAGGGGATCTGTCTGTAGTGTTATGTTCTGAGTTTCTGTAATGAAATAGAAATTCTTGTAATTTTACATTAAAATCGGTTTTCTTACATTCGGATAGCACTATTGTTTTAATTGCTCGTTTTATTATTTTTACGTAGCTTTCAGCCTGTCCGTTACTGGCCGGGTTGTACGTAGGCGAAGTGACATGTTCAATTCCATTTCGTTCACAGAACTCTTTAAACTCATTTGACACGAAATAAGTGCCGTTATCGGAAACTATTGAGTTAAATACACCAAACCTCGACATAACTTCACTTAATTTTTCAATTATCACCCGGGTGCTATAACCACTGGACACATCGAAACACTCGACCCATTTAGAGAAAGCGTCAACAATTACTAAAAACGTTTTATTATTTATTGGTCCCGCTAAGTCGATGTGCACGCGATACCAGCTGTGCGGAGGGTAAGGCCAGGGAGTGAGCGGGGCGCGGGGCGGCGCCGGACGCAGCGCGGTGCACACGCTGCACGCCGCAGCACATCGTTCGATATCAGCTGACATCTGTGGCCACCAAAATCTATCTCGGGCCTGAGCCTTCATCTTCTGAGCACCCAAATGACCTACGTGTAATTCACTAACTATTCTAATTTGACAACACTTAGGCACAATAAGTTTATGACCCCGCATAAGGAGACCGTTTTCGACGGCTAACTCGCAGCGGTTGTCGTAATAAGGCTTTAACAATGGTTCATTTACTTTGTTAGGCCAACCTTCTAAAACGTAATGAACCACTCGTGAGAGTATTTCATCCGATTGAGTGCCAGATTTTATATCATCTAATGATAAAAATCTGTCACCCTCACATACAAAATGTACGTACTCCGCCTCATCCACGGTGTTATCACTCGGCCGCGAAACCGGTTCGTCGCTAGGCGCCCGGCTCAGGTAATCAGCTGTGTTGCGGGAGCTGCTCACATATTCGATACTATAATTGTACGCGGACAAAAATATTGCATAACGCTGCAATCTGTTCGCGGATATTTCGGGCACGCCTTTGTCGGGGTTAAATATTGACAAAAGGGGCTTATGGTCCGTCCTTAATATAAATGGAACGTCTCGACCATACAAGTATTGATGATATTTACGCACACCAAAAACTATAGCAGTTGCCTCTTTTTGAATTTGGCTGTATCGTTTTTCGGCAACCGACAACGAGCGTGACGCATATGAAATGGGTTTCTCAATTCCGTTTTCGACCGTCGATAAAATCGCGCCAAGACCGCGCGGCGACGCGTCGACCGTAAGAATTAATTTACGATGGGGATTAAAATGAGCTAAATTATTTTCTGACGCCAGCTCCTGTTTTATCGCGGCTACTGCGTTGTTATGCTCCTTAGTCCATATCCATGGATTATTTTTTTGTAACAATTCGTGCAAAGGGTTCAGTATTGATGACGCATTTTTCACAAAATTGCGGTAGTAGTTGACTAAACCAAGAAACGATTTTAATTCTGTTATATTACTTGGAATTTTGGCTTTCATAATAGCTTTAACTTTTTCTGGTGATTTGTGAATACCATGTTTGTCAATAATGAACCCCAAATAGGATACCGAATCCTGGAAAAAGGAACATTTTTCTTTTTGCAGCACTAGACCTGCCTGCTCTAAACGACGAAACACCTCGTGAAGTCTGCTTAAGTGTTCAGTTTTATTTTTGCCCGTAATCAAAATATCGTCTAAGTAAACCAGAACACCATCCAAGCCCGCGAGTAAGGTGTCCATGGTTCTCTGAAAAATGGCCGGTGCACTAGCTAACCCAAATACGAGTCTCGTATATTTATACAACCCTTTATGTGTGTTTATAGTTGTTAACAATTGCGAACCCTCTGATAACGATAACTGATTGTAAGCGCGCGATAAATCCAATTTTGAAAACTGTTGCCCTCCACTTAACTTGGCAAATAACTCATCGACCCGGGGCAGCGGGTATTGCTCGACGAGTAAGTGCTTATTGAGCGACACTGAGTAGTCGGCGCACAGTCTCAAAGACTTGTCTTGTTTAAGGACCGGAACAATAGGGCTAGCATACTCGGAGTACTGTATCGGCACTAACACACCTAGTGCGACCAACCGAGTTAATTCCTTTTCTACCTGTTGCCGCAATGAAAAGGGTAAAGGGCGAGCTTTGCAAAAAATTGGTCTTGCGTCATGTTTTAATTTCAATTCAACCACATTAGTTTTACAACAACCTAACTTATCCGAAAATAACTGCGAGTATTTCGTCGTTAAGTCAATGAAATCAGATTTGCAAAAATTAATCGAACACAACTCAAGATTGAACTTTGAAATAAAATCCCTGCCTAGAAGTAACGGTCCTTGACCGCGCGCAACGTAAACAATAATGTCATGGGTCGCTTTCCTGTAGGCGAAAGGTAATTTTAATGTGCCGAGTGTATCTATGCGTCCGCCGTTATAGCTCTGTAGGTTAAGTTTACTTGGTTGTAATTTGTAATTAGAAAATAATGTTTTATAAACACTTTCGGGTACAATCGTTACAGGTGACCCTGTGTCTAATTCGAAATTTAGGGTATTTTTATTCACTACGACAGATTCCTTCATCGGCTCGCCTCGGACAGAGCGAATATTACCAACAATATGCTTACCGTCCACGTCGTCATCATCATCCGCGTCGCACTCGACGTAGTACTGCCGAGTCGCACGTTTTGGACACATCCTCTTTAAATGGCCCCTCGCTCCACATCGTTTACAGACGTGATGTTTAAACCGACACGAGTCCTGTCGATGACCTGTGTAGCCGCACACCCCACAGCTGCCGTCGGCCTCGGGCGGCGGCGAGCCGGCCGCGCGCGCCGCGGAGCCCGGCCCCGCGGCCGGCGCTGCCTGCCTGCGCTGCTGGCCGCCACCGCGCGCCCACACTGGCGCCGATGACAGCTTGAGTACCTGAAGCGGGACATTTGATGCTTCCTCGATGCCGCCCGCTTGCTGGGACCCTAAACGCGCGCTGCGCATACCCTCAGCGATCTCCAATGCTTTGTTTAGCGTCATATCTGCCATCTTCTTCGTAAAAAGTTTATCACGTTCCGCCCCGTGTACCATTCCGAGCACAAAGCGATCGCGCAGGAGCTCGTCGAACGTCTTGGCGTCGAACTCGCAATGAGCGGCGAGTCCGCGCACGCGAGCCGCCCACTCCGCCATGTTTTCGTTCCTGCCTTGAGTCGCACTGTGGAATGTAAACCGTTCTGCAAAACCACACTTTTTACTCTGAAAGTGTTCGTCGAGTAACTGTACTACTTTGGCATAGTCTAACGTCCCGACTGATTCCGGCAGGGCAAGGTCCCGCACTATTTTGTATGTTGCTTCTGCTAAACTGCTCAACAAAATGGCGCGGCGTTTGGAACCAGATTTGTCTTCGTCCTCTCCGATGTCGTTGGCTAAAAACCATTGTTCTATTTTTTCTTTATAAATAAGCCAATCTTGCATTTCATGGTTGAAGGTTGCTAACGCCCCAACCGAAATTTTGGCCATTATTGTCACACGCGAAATACTTATTTCTTAACTTTAATTTTAATCGTCGTCGCCACTGTTATTTCTCGCTAGAGGGAGCCACGGAGGAGACAAAACCAAATAAAACACCTTGCTCGTTGACAAGTATAATGCAACTAACTGACGCGGACGCAGCCGCGTTTACCTACCCACTAACTTAGAGAATATACCCACATAACAATATTCATGTGTTTGTTCCATCACGTCTGTGTTGGCAGATGAAAATGCCATGAATATTTTGTCTTTGTTAGCCGTATCGAATTGGAAAAGGACGCAGTTTGGCGACATTAAGTCACAGAGTACGTTTGGCTAACGTGCGCTGTGTTTGCCCTAGGTCTTAGCACTCGAGTTTTCGTTTGAATCTAACTGAATTTTCGTTCACCTTCAAGAGTCCAGACGATCATTAAGTGCGTATGCTATGTACTCTTCAAAGTTATTTGGATGTTACAATAAATTAGGTTTCATTGTTGCGATTTTCAATTTGGAGAGTTTTAAGAATAAGGCATTGTGAATTTGTTATTAAATAGGTAAGTTTATTTATTATTTAAGTTATAGTACTAATAGTAAGAGGTTAATATTTTGAATGGGATTAATATCTAATTACCTATCTATTTGAAACAAAAATGACATTGAACCAACTCAAAAACACTTTTTCTTCGTCCAGTTTTTTTCCGTCTAGACTCCAAAATTGCCGAGAATCAAACAATAAAAGGCTAAAATTCCTCAAACGGTGCCGGTATTGAAATATTATAATCCCCAACCTATAATTTGATTAAATTCAAGGCGAAAAAGAAAAGAAGCCGATTCAAGTGGGTCATTAGAATTCGGGTTCGGTAATGATCGGGCGAGCTTCTCCACCATTTTTGTTTGTTATGTTAGCTCGAATGTTCAGGTAAATTAAATAACTACGGGCAGCCGTCATCGGCAACCTGCTTTCGTTCACATTCCCTTGCCCTTGGTGAGCTTGATTTAGTTCAACAAAAACAACAGGGGATTTGCTTCGATACGTCTTATAGGTACTTTTATTGGAGTGTTACTATGGGTAGTCGATCGTTTATTCTTATTGTGTCTGAAGCTGGAACATTTGAACTCATTCCGAGCTAAGAAGTTGCTCTGTCTTATTTTTATTCTAAGACCTCTTTAACCAGTTCGTAAAAACTCCTACTTTTCGCCTAGTGAATAATGGAGCTACCATCAGTGGCAATCTTGGCCCTCTGATCACCTGACACAGGGCAGATAAGACTAGCCTCTTAGCTTTGCCAATTAAGTTATATCGACCACATTGGATATTAATCGATATCATGGACTTGACAGAAGGGCGTGGAGCTAACCCCATGTGCTTCTGTTTAGTCCACCAGAGTAAATCTCTTTAACCGAACAATTGTCCTCGCGTGTGATATCCATGGACTTGTTTATCTAATAAGTCCATGGTGATTGTCTAAAACTCGATACTGGCGAAATACACCTTATTAAACACAAGGATTGAAAACCATTAATTAAGAAAAAAATAACGATATCTTATCACAGTGGTGGCAGGTTTATGGTTCAGAAGCGCAGCATGTTTTTGATAATTATAAATATTTAGTGATGGTAGGACCTTCGGAAGGGTCCATCCTGTCTAACCACCAAACCGCAGTATTCCGGTGTCGGGTAAGACAACTGGTAAAATGATCAGCAGAGTATTCCATGTTAGTCCTGAGAGTTGCCAACGCATAATTGCAGTCTTGAGATTGCAGTTTTGATATTGTAGCCATAAATTTAAGTGTCTATGAACCTCAAAGCTGAACGATGTGGCTTGTGTGCACTTTTGCCTTTCGATACCATAAGAAAATAAAACAAAATTGAATAACAGCATTTGGTAAAAAAGGTAATACGATCATGAAAAAGATACAACAATTATTTCCACTTAATCTTCAACATTATGTGAGGATGATGTCAATTAGGACTAAGAACATTGCTCGTCCAGCAACGTCGTGTAAGATAAACTTAAAAGTGGCAAAAACGGAAAGGGGTGTTAAAAGTTATGAGATGATACTGAGCTCTTATCTGCGATGCCTAACATTGTCGTAACCTAAGACCCGGGCCTGGCCGGTCGCCAGATAACTTTGGTTTAAATTGCTCCAACCGCTCAACTCTGATGAATTTTGGAGAAAGAAATCAGAGTTTTTTGTCATCTTTAGAAAAAAAGTAATTATATAAAAAAAAACTGTTAAAATTCCTCATTACATTTTATCAGTGAATGAATATGAGGATGTAAACAAACTCCTTGAGCTGGGAGAGTATTGAAGCATTGACACTGCATGCCGTCGTCTTAAAGATATGGTATTTATGCTGGGACGCAAATTAGAACAAATATTATAAATCAAATATTATAGGCATATACCTACACGCATTATCAGTAAAAAGTCCATTTGTATTCAGAAAGTATCATTTGGTGAAGTGGTACTGATGATGAAGACCACAGATGGCCTCGGAACTCCTCAATGGTACCTACTTCAAGGGTAGCGATAAGATATCTCGATTTAGATAGTTAAGCGACTATGACGAAGCACATTTTAATAGTTTAAATAAACATAAAAATAAACATATCTTATAGTTTGTTATTCATTGAGGAGTAAGACTACATGATAGAATATTAATTATGATCATTGATCACAATGATCACTAAAAATTATAAAATAAAAAAATATGGTTCAAAAAACAATTAAGTCTTTTATAAAAAAAAAACTTTATTATATTTTTATAATGTGTATTTTTTACTGCTGTATTTCTCAATTTAAAAGTATCATGGTATAAAAATATAAAAATAAACAAAAACCTTTTCAACGCTGTGACAAATATGAAAGACGTAAAAATCACCGCATTTTTCAATCTAACGGGTAAGTATGTATAGAGATTACTTTTGCACTGTTAATTATGATGGATAAATTCGCCCTTGGCTGTAAACTTATACTGCGGATATACCTGCATAAAATCTCTTTATGAACTGAAACTGCTACAAAGACAAATCTTTGAAAGCCTATTTCAAATAAAGAACAGCCTTGGCCAAAGGTGTTGAGCACCCATGCGTTTTTCATATAAAAGTCAAACTTTAAAAGGTGCATTTGTGTAGGTGAAAGTTGTATGCCTATCGGAAAGATTAGTCATAATGATTGACGTTAAGGGAAATTCCGTGAAAAAAAATACAATTCATCATTTTATTGTAAAACCCGACTTTTTCTAGCTTCAGTTTTCACACGCAAATAGCTACTTCCAAACGATATCATTGTGTATTTTTTAAATTGAAAAATCATACTTTATTTATAAGTTACGAGTACAAAGGAAATCGTAGGGTACTCAACACTTTTGGCCAAGGCTGTATATGTTACGTGAAATATAATAATCAAATCATTGGTCATTTATTTCCATTGCTAAGCTACCATAACATTAACAAGTATTACAAAACATCCCCCTTACCTTAATCCGTAGGTAGTTTTAAGTATAATTGCACTCCTAACTGCACTTGATACTTTTCCTCTATCCTCCTTTATCCTTTCCAGATCTGTGTAAAATAACAAGCAACTTACGCTACTTACCTACTCCGTAAGTAAAATTTCATCTAATAAAACAATAAAAGCTAGTAAACTACGTTATACTCGTACCATACCGAACTTTCTGTAAAGAAATCTCGTACCAATTTAGTTTGTGTTTTCTTTTTGAAATTCATAAATTAAGTGAGTAAGAGCGTGCAGGCTCTCGTATTGGTGCTCTCCGGGTGTCGTGCAAGCTTATTTCCACTGGCCCGCTGCCAGCAGGCGCTGCCTGAAATTGCTTTTGCCGTACATTGTAGCAATGATACCGAAGCTGCATACGATACCCCGACTTGATATGTGCCCGAAAGGTCGCTATGGTCGGCCTGACCGAGGAAAATATGGAGTGGCGGGTTTCGAGGCTCTAAACGCTTATGTTTTCAGCAGAGATTTTGTTGTGTGTAGCGTCTGTCCTAAAAGATTAACGGTTCATTTAAGAGCGTAAAATCTTACGTAATACACCGTTATTTATTTATTTCAATAAATAAATAAACCATTTTGAAATGAATCATGTTTTATGAAGTTCTGACGATCGCCGTCAACGTCTGTTGATGGTCGGATTCATTTTTAAGGTCTCCGTAGTAAACCAACTACTCTTATATAGTTTCGCCATGTCTCGCTCAGAGACTTGGGATTACAAAGCCGTAATTTGGCATAGTTATACATCTAAATAACGCCACCAAAGTTTTAAAACAAAATATTGAAAAAAAAAACCTGTACCTCCCATACAAGTAAAGCAAGGGATTGGGTAGCTCTGTAAAATCGTTGTGTATATGTTCTTATCACTTTTAGATGAGGTGGACCGTTTATAGGAAAGACAGCACCAAGTAACTTTAAATAGAAAATGAATTCATATAGTTTTTATCTTTGTAGTAACGGCGTCGGAACCCTACACCGAGCATAGTCCGACATGCCTTTGCCGGGTTTTTTAAGGCATAGTTTTGATAGCTGTGTTAAATTAACATGATCAATTGGAAAAAAATCCAAACACGCATTCTTTTCATGCAGCACATAACCAATTCAATGTAAATTATCGTGATCACTCGAATTTTTGGAAACGCTTTCCATTTTATTTGCAAATTCATAATTATCTTTCGCCTATGGCTTCCTCGGTAGCTCGTTTTGATCACGCATATCGCACAATGCGCACACGCATCAAACCTTGAATATAAGATTAGCTACGGCTAAGTGATGTTCCACCACGACTGATAGATGCTATATGCTGAAATTGGAAGAAATTAAAAGAAAAGAAATGCTACGATGTTATTTAGGATTTTTAGATGTTTTCGGGTAGTAGGTACATAGAAATTCATTATTGTAAGATAGTAGGTCACCTTGATCAATTCCGAAAACAGGCCTAGAAAATAAAGAAGACCGCCTGTTATTTATATTGATGTATTCACTGGTTTTAACGTAGCGTAACTCCAACCTTCAAATTAAGATGACAGTGTAATTGGTTGTAGAAGTGGCAATAGTTTGTTGTAAGCAGTATAACTATTCGAATTGTTGGCTATTCGTATAGTTTCGTGGAACTCAAATAATCTCGTGGTTATGGTTTCTCCAGGATTCTTAAAGCCAATTGACGATTCGTGCCATAAATCACTTATAACTAGAGTATCCCTGTAATGTATCCCTTTTGTAGTGCATGCCTAGTATACTGCAAGAACGATTGACAAAATAAATGAAGCAATGTCATTTTGATGCTGACTTAAATGTTGTATTAGATAATAATTGTAACTAGATATATAGCTCATAAAATAATTTTAACACTTTTAATAATATTATGGACTGGTCGAGCATGGACGAAATCAATTTGAGGCCAAAGTATTGGCGGCAGGCCAGCGTGGCCGCTGTCCATAGCCTACATTATTATACCGCAATAGTTGTATCAATCATTCAGTAATTAAAATATTAAACGTAAGCTCACATAGAGGACAAATATTTTGGCTAGCCGAAGATATTTATAAGTCGGATGAAAACTTTCTTTGTAAAGGCAAGGGCAGATGTTTGTTACTAAACAAATTAATTTAAAGGGACAATGATGATAAAATAAATACAAAAGCAAAAAATATGTCATCATTAATGATTCATTAGAATCCTACATTTTCTAAAGTACCTAAGTATCGCTATTATGGATACCAAAGCTATGATTGATACAGTCCAAAATATTCAAGTATACCTAGTCATCTCTTCTGTTGAAATCCTATTAATATTATAAATGCGAAAGTTTGTGTTTGTGTGTGTTTTAGTCGAAATCTACCCGGATGAAGTCGCGGGCAGAAGCTAGTGGGAATACAAGTCGCTGTCACAATATTTTTGACGACTTTGGCCGGCCAACCTCGGAAAAGTGTCTCTTATTCCTGCGACTATGAATACGTGGAAGAAATAAGTTTTTTTTTACTAGGAAACATCTTAATAGATTATGTGTTTGCATACATTAATTCTCAGTTTTAAAAGAACCTGTATAAACCTTAATTGAAACATAAAATTAAAAAACACAAACTTATTTACCAGCTCGATTTCGCGTTCCTATTTGCAGAAATTTCAACCTCAAAACCCAAAGAAGCCATTTGCATGATTGCACGTCAGTGTAAATGAGACCCGATACCACGTTAAAAATTGGAAAGAATTTCACTTTCCCTTGAGGCATGTCTGGCATTCATTTGATTTCAAAAAACACGCATGCCAGTGCAATATGCGTGCCACAAACAAGCTTCTGAAGAAGCCAGAGGCCCAGATAGTCTCAATAATAAGTCAGCCAACCGAATTAATGTCTCTCAACTCATTTGAATGCAATTTGTAATTAGTCTGATCGCATATCTGTTGTTTCTGTAATGTGGGAATTTCGAAGGAATTTGAATGCTTGAAATTGCTATAATTTTTCCAGATTCGAAAAAAACATCGTTGGTTAGCGATTTGGTGTAATGCGTGTGAAAGCGTTTCATAATATTATGTAGTATTGAAATGGTTGATAGTATACATAAACTTTTAGGCAAATAATTTGCTATGTTCTCATTTGCTGAGACTTAACCAAGCCATTGTTATTTAAATAGGAATGAAAAGTGTTAGCAAAACAGCCACACTATGATCCGACGCTATAAAATTAGGAAGAGTGATGGGTCATCATGAATCAAATAGGTAAAAATAGAGTAAATGTAAAGAAGCATAAAATACTCAACGGAAATTTTTCCAATAATAATACTATAGAAAAAGAAGAAGAGAAACGAACTACTTTAACTCTAATTCTTAACGAAAGATGGTTGTTTACTAAAAAAAACAACAATATTAATGCGCCGTCGCTAAAGAAAGCGAAATATTGTAACATAGTAGTCTTGAACTTGAACCTTGAGTTATCGATCGAACGCTATCAATGTTTTTTTACATATTTTCGCATTTAGCACACCCTCGCAGTGGAACTCAAAGTGTTTTTTTAGTGTTTTAGTGTTTTTTAAAAGCAGGTTTATAATATTGCAATAATGCCCTTATGCCATGGGTTGCGCGTAGGTAATTAAGCCATACAGTTTCCAAAAAATACTGATAAACAGTGTAGCTTTCGTGGCGGAATTGCAGTTAGTGTGAAGGTGGCTAGCACAATTACACCGACACGTTGAATTAACAACCGATAAGAATCTCCATCGCGTATTGTCTTCCGATTGGCGTGCTCAAATTACTCGTTACGCGTGCTTATGCCATAAAAAATTCAAGCTAAAGCATTCATCCGATAACGCCGAGCGTTTTCCTCGGTAGGTACGTACTTCTGCGCATTTACAACCTAATATTCTCACTGAGAACATCGATTCAAATCGTTCCGGCACTTTATGACTTTATTTTAGTCTTTCTTTAACTGCGTCAGTTAGGTTTGCGACGGCGCATAAGTATCGGATAAATATTAATAAAGCGGCCGGCCTCGTTTCTGAGAAGTTGAGAGGATCTTATTATAACCGCAATAGCACCTATAATTAGCATCCAAATTACTCGTGGCGTGTACGCGTGCGCTAGACGGCCGAAATACGCCTAGACTATAGTTTCTCTGCTCCAAATAGGATACCCATTTGATTATAGTATCATGGATGTATTGTAAGCACCTATACATTGTGATATTATGTAGCATTAATACAATATGTGGTTCACATTAAAACCGAATACAAGCGTATCATTATTTTATCAATCAGGGACTTAAGTGGTCAAGATAAAAACAAAAGAGCAGCAGTCAACGACCGACACCTCAAGGGTGATCTACCGAAATTCCCGAATTCCCTTTCTGAGCGTTGAGACGAAAATAACACATGAGACGAACCGAGTCGTTCCCCCTTGCTGAAACAAATTAATTTTATTTTTATATTGATGAATGGACTTATTTGTTTCTTGTCTCGGGTATGCTTTAAGTCTGCGTTTGCATTGTCTGGAGCTAGGCCAATATAGAACCTTTATGGTAATGTTAGTTGGCTGCAAAATTGTAATAGCGTCAACAGAAAACTCCGTTGTCATTTCGTTAAAATATAGGAGTTGGCTTACCATTAGTATTTTAATACTTTACTTCAACTCATTAGGCTTTTAAACCTTCGCTATGTTTCTAAAGATTATTATTACAACACGTCAACAAGCTGTCAACCTTAGGAACCAACTATGAACTGCCAAGAAAGCCGAAGTAAGTAGGTATGGTTTGAAACCATTTGGTAGCTCGATCCTTTAGCCCTTTGGTCACCATTCATTCCCACGCTGTGAAATAAGACGCAGTTATGACAACACTCTGGACTGAATGCGTCTGATGTAGCAGACGGTGCGTACGAGCCACTTCCGGATCGTGTTGGATTGAGACAATGCAAGAACTTCTGTCTGGATTGATGTAAAATAAATTAGGTAACCCATTGTCACCCAACACGTCTTTGTTTCATGTGATACCCGTCCTATCACTGTGAATACCTCTTTCATGACTTTATTCGACGTGATTAATAAAAACGGTATGACTAGTTTATTCCTGTGTAAAGCCCACTACGCATCTTGCAACAACAGACGTAGTCTGATACAAGACGTAACCAACTGATTTTGTTTAGTATTCCCTAACGTTGGCTGGACTAGAACGTGACCATATAACGAAGATAATGAAAGCTAATTACTGCAACGCACAAAACGAAACGCGCAAGTACTGCACAGATAGCAAAATACTTCTTTCATGTTCGAATTCAAATCATTCAATCAGTGGGCTGAAAATCAGCGCCGTGCGCAAACACACCTCAATGCTGATCCCGCGCCCTTTGCTTTTGTGTGTTTAAATGCACTCGTAATGTACCTACTTAATTGCAATGATTTTAATTTAATATACATGTTATATTGTTAGAATGTTTTCTCTTGATTGTAATTGCTTGGACAATTGAATTATAAATGTATAAATGCTTCAAGGTTTCTAATGATGTAACTTTTTTGTAGTATTTCGGTATCATATTGATTTTTTTCCAATTTAGTTTTTGTATTTATTTGTGTATGGCTTTTTTTTATAAGGTTTTATGTTACATACAAAAATAAATGGAATTGTAATAAGAATATTTCTGGCAATCTCGAGCAAGTAGAAATATCTTAAATAAAGAAATCTCCTAAATATCTATCCTTGAGTATTGATTAGTTTTGGTGAATCTAGTAAGTAAACACCTTTGCTTACGTGAAAATGCATTTATAAGACATTTCTGTGCCGCTTCCGATTATTTTCTCAATTTTCAGGGCCGACCGGCTGCAACAACAGGCGCGTGGAACGTCAGTAGCGACGGCCAACCGGGCAACCCCGACGCTTGTTCGGGGTTTAAGTCGGGATTCGGAAACGCGAAGTAGATGCATTTGCGTTATCTATGTGTATTTATATCTGTAGAATTGGCTTTTAATGCGAAAAGAGCGGACGCAAGTGCCATTTTCCGCCAGTTGCTTGAACACTACCAGAATCTTACTCTACATATAGAGTCTAATTTCGGTCAAAGCCTATGCCAATTAAGTATTATTGTAAATAATATTTGCAAAATTTTGATTAGTACGGCAGCTTCACAAGAAAGTACCTCTTGATTTTATGTAAAATATAAAAACGAGCTATGAAATATTGAAGAATTTTTATGTTCCCAACGATGATCTAGAGAGGGGCTAGGTATTGCGGGAGGCGTTCTCGCAATAAATATGAAAGTGTAATGTCGCCGGAGTGTGCTGCCGCTTTGAATACTAAACCCGCACTGAGCACAAACAGGGGGAGGGGGAGGGGGGCCGCAGCACGCCGGGGGCAGTATAGATGGTTGTTCTTTTTCAGGCTTTTGTTTAGTTGTACAACTCTGGAAATGTTTCTGGGAAATAAAACATTCTGGTTAATTATACTCGTATATCCTTTTTCAGATATTTTTTTTAATAGTTACATTTGGGTTAGTGCCTCTTCAAGCTTTTGGGAAGTTATGCGAGCCATGTAATGGTGTTATAAAGGCTTTTTTTAATTTAATGCTTTTGCAGAAACGTTTAGCCTGGTTGGTTGTGGCCCTGTCTACGAATCTAGCCATTCCGGATTCGATTCCCGGTGAGGGCAAATATTTGTGTGATGAACAAAAGTATTTATTCCTGAGTCTTAAATATCTTCTATGTATTTTAATATGCATTTCTCTATATAATTAGGTTAATCATTCTCTATTACCCATAATACAAGCCTAGAGCTTAGTTTGGGACTAGGTCAATTTGGGTAAGATTGACCCCTGATATTTATTTATATATTTTTATTTATTTAAAAAATCCAAGGGACAAGGAATCCTAAGCCTAGCGAGTTGTGTACCCCGAAATATTTTTGTGTTTCCAGTTTCCACCTCTCATTAGAGAGACAGTTTAGATACAATTAACGCTTTCCTTTTTAAACTTGGTAATGAAAAATCGTCACTAAGGAACGACTTAATCGTCATTAACTGACTCTGAGTGCAGCCGTTAGTTTGTCAGTAAGTATAGCTTAAATAGTACATTGCTATTTTAAGGCAGTTCCTGTTATTGGGGTTAAGTTGAACCAATGATAATACAATATTTTGGTGCTTTGAGCTGATCTGATCACGTATATGGAAGATAGCAACAGGCTATAACCGCTGCACATAACGTAGACCCACAGTTTGAACTCTTTAGTTTGGTCTTGATAAGATAGTGAAAAAAGGGGTACCTATTATTTTATCGAAATACGTTTCAACGACCGTATCATTTCGCAGAATTTTCATTTCATCGAAAGGTATTTCTCGCCACACTTGTAATTTTTTTCGGGTAATCATAATTCTAACTTAAATTAATCTACGTAATTAATGTTTAAGATATCCTGAACACATTATGGTTTTACCATAAAATATCGTTCGATGAAATGAAATTAGATGAAAGGATACAATCGATGAAGTGAAATTCGATAAAATGATGAGTAACCTAACGAAAAAAAAACATTTAACATATTATAACATATTTAATTTAAAAATATTTTTATCTATCTATAATTTCTCGTCGATTATTGTATATGTATGTTGGTAACCAATTTATGTTATTGTACAAAAACAAAATAAAAAGAAACGGAAATAAAAAATGTATGTACACAAAGACCAATTTGTACCTTAAATAAAGGGATCTCTTCCAGTTACACTTTAAGCGATTGCGAGATAAAAATAATCAACGAATTGTCAACAAAGTTTAATTTTAATCAATTGTTATTTCCAACTGCGTCATGTGTGTGTGCTGTGTAAGCAGGCCCACTTCTGTGGCCCTCTATCCTGTGACGCGGCAACTAAGCGTGGGAAAAGGCTGCGTATATGGTGTGATCCGTATAACGAGATACTATAGCAGTTATATGTACTTGTAAGTATCGTTGTTTTTTTTTAATTTAAGTTTTGTTATAGAATTCGGTAGTTGAACCATTGACAATTAGCAGCGTCATCTTAACGCCATCTACCAACCCTTTAACTACATTGTTAGCAAAAGGTTAAATCTATTCTTGGATTAATTCATTAGCAAAAAGTATTCCGCGAATTACTCCATACCTATTCATACCCATTATGCTATCATGTCCGAAACGAGGTTACACTCCTACGCCATCTATGTGTGCACGGTGGAAACAAATCACCGCCCAGTTTATCTGAAACCCAGAGTTAACATTTTCTTTACCCGTTAGCGTCGTTGTTGTTGGGTGGGGTGGGAGGGGGCGGCGGTCTTGGTACTTTGGTTAGTTGAGGACGCGCGGCAGACGTCACCTGCACACATCGATAGGCCGCACACTGGTGCAGACATTCCATTACGCTCACATGCTCAATGCTGCCACCTTATTAAAACGAGACGCGAATCGACGACTTATCGGGCAATTAGTCGCGGACGTCAGACAATAGAACGCGGTAACATGTTTCGCGTACATTGACTTTTGGACTTTTGCGGTCGGGTTAAATGTTTGTTTGCAAATAGAATTTTGTATTAGTTCGGTTTAGTTTAGCTTCATTATTGATTGATTAGATTCGTATTCATACACAATGCGATCTTAAATAAAATACTTAGACTAATAAGTGTTGCCTAAGTAGTCCAATTAAAGTACTTAGGCAAAATTTGAAATATTTTGTGATATAATGTTTTAGTAAATCCACTTTGAAAGCACTAACAAAATACATTGCTATTCTCGGTCTAAATACCAAACTTCCACCAAATCTCTAAAACACTACATAAACACCAATGTATATCAGGCAACGCGGAAAAGTCGCGCTACCACCGGTTCTCACTTGAACCTCAAACATGCGAGAACAGTGCAGTGGTTAACTCCGAGAAAGACTACGTTCGAATCTCTGTCCCTCTTGCTCTTCAGTCACTGTAAAATCGAAGGAAAGAGATACGGGTAATTTTAAATGTTGAATTACCGCGTTTGGTTTCACGCGAATTATTAACGTGCCAACAAGTTAAATTACAAATTCAGTTAACAACGCGACGGTTATAATACTGGATCATTTACATTTATTTGAATAATTTGGTAAATCTTTTATATAGAACTACTGATATATTAAAAATTTACTCAAATACTTTGTAGACCTGGGTTTAAGTCCCTGAGGTATTCCTAGACGCTATTATAAACCCCTGTTGTGCCCCTTAATTTTCAACTTTAAAAGCATTCAATGCATCGCTTATCTATTTTTCAAGATATATAGCCGTCCTTGTCGTCCGTAAGACGACAAATCAAAAGTAGATGTCAAATTATCTTCAGTAGGTCTAAACCAGAGATAGATTCAATATAGAAACCCGCCATTAGTTGGGTTTACGTTGGTACAAGATTTCGTAAAATTGACAAGGATAGTTAATTAATAATTCAAACATTGCTAACTGAACCCTTGAACCCACGGGTAACTGCTACTTGATCAGGCCCTGTTAATCCGTGGTGCATCCGTATCGGCATTAAGCATGTTAATAGATGCATAATTCGCCTGCAGCGCTATTCGGAATCAGTCAGAGCCGAGCCCGCTCTGAATTATTGGTATGTGCAATCAAAACAATCGATACAATATCCAATTGTTGGATTTAGCGAACGCTATATACACACCGAGAGCCAACCAAGAGAGATTTTCTCTGAGTTGACAAAAATGAATAGAATAATCATGATATTAAGTAAAGCGTCTTGCTGGAATGCTCGCACCCACCTCAACTATTCTCTTTTTTGCCTATTGGTTAACTAGTAGCGAATACTTTAAGGCATTACGTCTGCCATTTCTACTTAATTTTATTTTGCAATAAAGTTTACATAAATAAATAAATAAATATTGGTTAGATCAACAATGTAGCTGATAGTAACAACACCAAGTTCTTTAGTGATACAACTGACATCTTAGTTGGTGTATCTATCGTCTTGTTAGGCTCGTATGGAATCAAGACGCTTATACACAACAATCACAATTTTTTTAGAAGCGACCAATTATTTTTTCAGTGTACAGCTGGGTCAATCAACTTTTTTACCCACACTTAATTTTACCGGATTTCAACAAACATGTTTGTTTTTAAATATAATATCACTGCTTATTTTCGTTTTTAATGATGTAGTCATTTTACTAGTTTATCAATCTATATTTTTCAAATACCTACCCATATCCTAATTTCTAAAATGTGTGAAAATTGGATAATTACGTGTCTACTGAGTTACTGTCGGCGAATTTGTGTGATAAATAGTGAATTGTCAACTGAGTTACCGCACTTTTATTACATACATTTTTAAACAATACATTATAATTTGATTTATGAAAGGAGTTAATGATATTACTACAATTTAAAAATAATTTCATTTAAAATAAGTCTTCAGATTTTATTTTATTTATTAAAATCTGAACGGTGGGCAACAGACAGAAATGTGTGGGTAAAAAAGTTGATTGACCCAGCTAGCATCTGGCCGAGACTCCATCTGTCTAGGATTCATTTAGCGCTATTGCCGGTCTCTATTTTCAGGATCAACTCCCCCTCCAGCTTTCTCTGGGCAACAAAAGTATGTGCTATTTTGCGCCGTTTCTGCGTGAACAGATGAATTCTCAAACCTAGCCAGTTTTTGTGGTCCACTGCTCAGCATGTGACTACCAATGTTTCGTGTTGTCTCTATAGAGTATGCACTTCCGCCAATCCCTTGCAAACTCTTTCTCGTCATCCCATCATCTTTATTCTGCTCTGCTACGACTTCAATCGGTATCTAGTGCATACAGACAGACATGTCCAGTCCTATTACCTTACCTAAGTATTTAAACAGCCTTGGGTACCGATTTGGCCTGTAAATGTGCATCGGACTTTAGTCCTTTGTTCCCACATCAAAAACAACTCGCGTTTCACGACAATCTCTTCGGTATCACCGATTGATTAAATTAAACTCAAATTATAATATTCATGACCGACCTGTAAACAGTTGAGAGCAAAATGGTGTGCAAAATTCAGAGTAATTAAATTTATGAACGTTTCGTGACAGATATTGACGGTTTTATTAGCGGGAATTAATATTGTTGCTAAACTTTAATATTGCAAATTAATTGATGTTTATGCTTATATTAAATGACAGTGAGTAACACCATTAAGATTAAATGTAAATCGTAAAATATTTTATGACTTGTTCAAACACTCCGATTTGAGTCATTTGCATCATTAAACTTCACTGAAGTACCTAAGAAAAGCTTTGCAAAAAATGCACTTATAAAAGGCATTATTTTTTATAAAGCCCGAGATTAAACTCAGAAGTCAACATAGTGAATTTTGGTGTAAATTAAATCTCCCTGTTGAACATTTGCACAAACAGCGCAGAACGCGAAATATGTATTTTAATATTCTCCATGTATGGCGCAGCTCTGGTTTATTACTACGGAACTCTCGGCTCTCGAGATAAAGAGTAGCCCGCAGACTGCATAGACTACTGGGGACAGATGATGCATTTTAACCCCCGACAAAACGGAGGGGTGTTTTAAGTTTACCGTGTGTATCTGTGTATAGTCCATACCATCTGACTTGTCTTATTTAGTAAACACTTTTTCTCAAACATGCTATGAAATATTGATGTTATGTTCCTTATAATAGGCTGCGAAGTACTTCAGGTGCTTCAGGTGCGGCTAGGACAAGAGGTCGTTAATGGAATTCCATACAAATCGTGCAGGCCTAGGCCGGCCAAGTTCTCTTTTTTAATTTCCATTCCACATAAATTTGTGGCACAGGCATCATGACATTCTGCCACTATGCGTATAAAAAAATTAAAACATTGATTTTTTTGTTGTTTATTTCATTGCATGTTTGAAAAAAGCACTATAGGTACATACCTCGGCGGGTAATATGGGGTTGCCCCCTCAGACCTATCCGGCTTCGCTTTGCTCGGCCGTCTATATGTCTTCGGCCGGCAACCCCTTTTGTCCCGGCCTCTGTAGTAATGTACTATTATAACCTTAAAATGCATAGTTTTTGGCTAAAACGGCCGTTTTCTGGTGAATTAAGCAACAAGAGACCACATTTCGCACACCATTTTCCTGATTTTACATCATGGATGGTGTTTTTATGACAAAACTGTACCTAATCTTAGGCGAAAAGGAAGCATTTTGAGGTTATAAAAGTGTTTACTAAATAAGACAAGTCAGATGGTATGGACTTAATGTGTATCTTAGTTTCTGTCTGTGTCATCGGAGCTAACAAACGAGTGGACAGATTTGGAAGCGGTTTTTTTTAGTGACGGTAAGACGTGAACATCGTCGTGTCATGGAGGATTTGTACATTGATCCAGGGCCTCTATTCTCGGCGGTAAGAACCATATCATCTTTGACCTGTTATTTGTTTTGTGAACCTTTTGATAGCTCTAATTTACTTGTCAGTAATAGCGGCTGAATTAAAAACAATACCTTAACAGGTGAAAGGCGATATGATTTTTACGGCCTAGATTATGGATCCAATGACGCTGGATCGTTGCTGAACTAAACACGTGATAGCATTAAATTGTGTTTTGTTCAAGTAATGATACTTACAGAGTTATTCGATTCTATAAAAGCGCTAGATCGATACACTTGATCGATGCCACTCCGGCCTCCCTTAATTTTCACAATATGCATTAGATGTTTTTATTTTCCTATGTCTGGCAAAAAATCGGCCCATTCCAATAACGGGAACTAACTTTAGGAACTTATTGTAAGTTTTCTTTAGCATAATAAAAGAGTCATACTCGTATCATATGACGGTATTCATTGACGTAAAGTATAACTTTCAACTGGATGAACAAATGTACTTATTGTGATATTGGTATATTTCGAGATTGTTTTAAATAAAGGTGACTAAGAAAACATCTTTTGACCAATCACAAGTAGTTAAACCTTAACCAGTCACACACAGTTTAACCTATGGCTATCAAGTGTCAATTGCTTCATTTGACACCTAAACATAGAATAACAATACGCATAGTTATGAACAATTATTTTGATTATTTTTGATTATTTACTCAAGTGTCCGAAGGTTAACCGGAAGAGATTCCTTTAAGGAGTTTAAGGTGTTTGTTCGTCTACATACGCGTCGATTTTGTGTAGTCAATTTTTTACATAAAGCATAAAGGTTAAATGAAAAGAAATTAAAATACTTCTTATTGATATCCTTAGCACCAAATGAGTTCAGCTATGACGAATGAACGTAATTATTTTTAACAGGTCCTACCTTTTTGTTCCAAATTAATATAACAAAGCAAATGAACGCACTGTGTTTACTAAGCCTAGCTTAATGTGGGGAGTATAGAAAACAGTTTTGGATCTAGAATCTTCGCGAGCGGCGATAGGACATCGCTCGTAAACCTGCGCAGGAGCACCCGCAAATGGCTCACGCGCAGCCGCTTATTCTCTAAGCTCAGCGTTGACCCTTATTACCGTGGTTACTGTGTGTTAGCGGAGATCATAATGAGCTGGTCCCTGTAACAGATTGTCAGCATATTTTATGCTCAGATTTCGAGCAGCGTTTCTATTACTTTAGAGGCAAGAATGTGTGAACCAGTGTTTGACTCTGACTTGTTTTACATATGGTTTTGAACAGTTTCCAAGGCAAACTCAAACTCAAAAACAAATCCTTCACAACGTCCCTTTGTTTACAATATGACCGCATCAATCCAATAAGATACAATTTTACAAAAGTTAATTTATAATAACGATATGGTTAAACAAAGAGGGTTAGACACCCTGAAAAAACTATATCTAACAGTTTAATTTCAAATATCTCACTGCAGAACTACGCAAGCAAATTGAGCATGCACACGCTCATACGCAGTTCCTAATGACACTGTTGTATGAGGCATGTTAATATGCAAACGGATAGACCGCTTGATCGTGAATGAAAGTATGCGATTGCTCATTTAGATCTGACTCAATGAAAGTTTACTTTTACTCGTAGACCTGACTTTACTTAATTTGTCGAATAGACCCGCTTTCTTCTAGCAACCAATTTAACTACCGGAGGCATAATTTCGCTTATGATTAACGCTATTATTGTTTTAAACTGACCATTTAAAGGTCATCAAAGATCATTAATGGTTTGAAATGTAATTGAAGAAATTTATTTGATTTGCGTCTAATTCAAAGATTTGCCATTATTAAAAAAGGTCTACAATGTCAAAGGCTTACTAAAATATACCTAAAATTTAATAGCTTATTTTTGGTATTGACTTTATCTATGCTATGTTTAGAAAAACATGTGAGACAGTACCAAAGATTGTGGTCATTTCTGAGCGCAACATGTTAGATCCAGTTTCCCGTATTCCCACCGATGTCTTATTAGTTGCTTGTGAGAACCATAAACACCGTGGGCGGGACAGTACAAGCAAAAGCTGAAAACCAATGTAAATACTTGCGCCAATATAGACGTTGGAGTCTTTATGTGTAATGTATGTTGTAGGTTCCAACTTGCAGAAGATTGTAATCATATCTCCGAAGTAACTGTAACTTTTCTAGTTTTGTACTTAAAATGTCAACAGTGTTGGTTTAATTATGGTTTAATTCTACAAAGTAGCACTTAAAATGTACAGAAAAACAAAGATTGCAACCGGGTGCTTTAAATAAAAAGCCAAGTTATGTTATTTGAATTGATTTTTTCTTCTTATGGGGGGCAGTCTTTATTAATGTAGAACCCTCCACCATTAATATAGACTGCCATACTTTTACAGGGCTATACGATCTTATTTCTTCTTATTGTATTCACACAATTGTTTGTCTAATTTCCTCCCTTCCTCGCTCGCATAGGTAGGCACCATTCCTGTCTCGATGCACTATTTTAACACATTGTATATTATAAAGTAGTGTCTATGTGTGTGTCTTGAAATACCTTTTTTTTTCCGGTAAGAGCGCTACATCCACCGTTAATGGCTTGAACAGATATTATATTAAGGTATCCGTATACACCAAAAGTATGACTTAGATAAGCTATCTTCTGTAAGCAGCGTAGGGCCCCTAAGGGTAAGTTACGCCTCTCTAATTAATAAGTTGACTATATTAATATTTTTACTACTTGATGCTTCGTAACCTTGAATGATTCATTTCCATCTTTGGACACGAACTCTTCACCATCAGTTCATACATCCATTTGATGATAATCAAACTAGAACTGTGGACGGCAGGCACACAAAAAGCTTTCAAATACTTTTAGCTTAATCCTAAAAAAGCGCTAGCCAATGCTTTTACAACACAATCCAAAATAAAGAGTGATGAATGCCTAAAATTCTCGATGGAATAGATGGAAGCACGCAGCGAATATTGGCCGGCTACAGACTACAAACGCGTTAGAAGCCGGGACAATGCGAGCGAGCATCACGCCCACGCCGCTGAGATAAATTTCCCTGTTGTTTCTACGTCTCCTTTTTACATCGAAGCACTTTATACGCAGTAGGCTCTACGTACACTAGGTGGCTGGCCAGTGGCAAGGCCAAGGCACGAGCGATAGAGGTGGAAGTATTTATGAATAATTGCTTGTGTCCATTGATACCTATAAGCTTCTCTCTATCATGGTGTTTCCATCCATTGGCGCGGCGTTCGTTACTTTCTGTCAAGTGAGCCGTGGGCCTCTTCTAGAATAAATAAAAACTCGTTAAATCCCAAATAAGGCAAGCGTATTTCGTAATTGAATACAAAAGTCATCACCATCCGGTTTTTAATCACGTTTTTATTTGAGTTTCAGTTGAATAAATTAAAAAGTTTTAAAGTATTTACTTAAAGAAGGTGGTAACAAGTCTCTCTATTTAAGATATCGTAATAGTAGTTTCTATTTAAGAAACAACAAGATTTTTTTCGCAACAAATGTCATGAAATACGAGTACTGGCTTACAATTTCATGGGATGTTTTGTCCAATTGAATGATGGATATATTTATACGAAACAAAACAACCAAATCTAAAAACTTTCTCTTTTTACATTTTGTCGCATTGATTGCACACTGAAAGACAACAATGCAGTTCAGCTTTGGTCTAAACTCATAAGTTAACATGCGTGAGCTTATTAACGTCTGTTCCACATATTTTTACTGTTTCTGTAATCACTACTGTTAGGATTTACGATCAATAGAATACTAGTTACTGCAATCTATTGACGCATTTGTTTAAAAAACACATATTTGCGATGGGTAAGTAAACAATATTAATTAGAGAAGGTGGATAGAAAATAGTAGCTGGGGAGGTAACACCCTACGTTCCACAATATCGAAGAAATTTAATGTGAACACCTTAAAATTCCGAAATATTTTTTCCGAATATTCATTTGTCCGAATTTTAAATATATTGCTATAGTTACGTAGGTTTGATTAATAAGCGAGAACAAAACATAAAGTATTCTATCAAAACATTGCAACCGGAATTATGACAATTCGGAATTTTGATCAATTCGGAATTATGACTCTTCGGAATTATCAAGTGTACCTACCCCAAAGAAATGTAATAAAATGTCTTTGTTACGAAGTTTCACCCAAGCGACAATCGCTACTCACTTGCATCTCGCACCACGCGGCAAGATAGGCATGCATATGTCTATGCAGGCCGCAGTCATTGAACCGTAGAGGTCAGGTGAAATTATCTCGTTTGGACCGCCCTACGCGACATCTGACTCACAATGGCCGGATACTGTTTTTATCTTATGTTTTGATGCTCGGGTATTTGGGAGCAACAAAGTTACTGTTGTTACATGCACTTTACATCGGTGATGGTTTATGCATGACCTTACACGTTACTGTGAAAGATTTATAGAAGAACTTTGTTGTTCTTTTCTTTGTTAGGAATCTAAATGTGAACTTTTTCGTTGGTTATAATTAGGGCTTTGAAAGTGAGCGGTCTACAACTGTTATTGTTCTGAGATTGAACTTAACTTGTGTCTTTTTTATATAAAGTTTTATTAATTTCAGGGTTTTAATTGTATTATATTGATTAAGGTTTTCTAGTAATTTCCGCATGAAGTATACGATTTGCATGTTTTCTATTGAAATTTAAAATACTTATTCCACTTCACCAATAATCGAATAGATACGTTTTAAACAAGCATTATTAGCTTGCCCTAAGTCGTTCGACGACTCCGCGGTGCCGGTGCCGACATGTCGCTATCGGCCTTAGATCTGTCCACATACTCTCATATGTAGGATACTATAGGTTGTTTTAGTGTGACTCTAGTCACTTTGGTGTGACAGTTCGTTAGAGTCAGGTCTAGCTACAGGGTGTGTGCTAAATCCTTTTCAGTAAAAAACCGTTTGTTAGGCCGTTTTTAGGTTTCGATCTGTCCACATACTCTCACATGTAGGATACTATAGGTTGTTTTAGTGTGACTATAGTCACTTTGGTGTGACAGTTTGTTAGAGTCAGGTCTAGCTACAGGGTGTGTGCTAAACCCTGTTCAGTAAAAACCGTTTGTTAGGCCGTTTTTAGGTTTCCGAAATCAAACTAGTTAGGCCCGCTTGCACCTGTGTAACCTCAGGTTAAATTATAACGGAATGTCAGATTCATATAAGAAGTGATAATTTTAACAAATTAACCTAACCTAACCCGGGGTTAATCTAGGGTTAACATTTACGTGCAAGCGGACCTTAGGAACCAAAGTCAAAATATTGTACACATAATTAGACATTTATACCGCACACTGTTCTTAGGACTTACCCTAAGAAAAGTGTGCGGTATGTAACGTGTACATTGACATTTAACGTAAGGGTAAAAATATTTTATTTTACTTTAGGACATCGTTTGAAATATTATAGAATACCTATTAAAAAAAAAATTACAATTTTTAGATTTGGGGGACCTTTTAGTATATATTGAACTCGAAAATTGCCATTTTTGCGAGTGAACCCCTACAGTCAATATGGAAAATATCTCAAATGAAAACACACACTTATAACTTATAACGAATTTAAAAGGAAAACTATCGCAACTAGTCTACTTGATTGTTTCTAGAGACACTAGGCAACTAAAGTGTTTATACTTAATAACTTTAAATAGAAAATTCGTTCTTATTTGTGGTTTTTCGAGATCATTTTTTATGTTTCTAGTAAAGGCGTCAGAACAGAAACCTACACTGAGCATGGTCCGACATGCTCTTGCCCGGTTTTTGTAACATTGACCGCTAGCGGCGCTAGCACAAAGCTGGTAGAAAAAATCTGAAAATCTAATGAAAAAATGGTATTGATAGCATAAAAGCATTTTTGTAAACTGATTCTAATAAAGTTTTTCCTCTTGCATCGTGCTAGGGCACGTTGTTAATAATCCTCTCCATCGATTCAGTGTACGTAATACCAAGGCTTGTTATTTACTTATAAGAGGAAAATATCTCTGAATTTCAATTCCTTCACTTAGATTAACAGGTTTCACTTAATAACAACTTAATATACTTAGGTTCTTAAACATACCCTTCTCTTTCGGCAGTCGGGTAAAAAGTAAAGCCGTATTTTCGTTAGTATATTAGAACTGGTATTCAGTTAAAGTACCTAGTTGAATATCCACATTTAGGATTTATTTAGCCGTAAATGAAACGGTTTGTAACGTTTAAATATGTATTGAAGAGGTCGCACATAAGCGGTGCGACCCCGCGTGGCCTTTTGCACAAAGCCGCCTCCACACCGCTTCCGCTTCCGATTCAACCACTACCTATTTGAAGAATCGTATTCATTTCAATAGAAATATCTAAATAAGACATTTCCGATGCTTATAACGCGAACCAGAGTAGCTAAAAGTAGACGAATCGAAATCTATAGCAGCTATTACGCCGTATTTCGAAATATGGCGGCTGACTGACATAGTGATAGTATAAGTATTTTAAATTTAATATTAAATATAGAGTATAGAATGCTTCGAGTACAGTCACCTGCAATAAAATATGATTCGTCATAGGACTCGAAAATAACTGCTTATGCCTCGAGTAATAAGCACGTGTCAGATGTTTTTGAGTCCTACGTTGAATCATAAATATATTATTGCTGGTAACTGTACCACATTGCATTTACCCACCTTCTTTGGTATTACAAAGATGTACAGTCGGCCAAATATGCGTTCTATCACTCTAATGGCTGCCAGCTGCCACAGACGATCAGTCAGACTGACAGGCCGAGAGGGACGCTGTTATTTGTTAGAATGAGAGACGTTTATTACTTTCTCATTCTATCAAATAGCCGCGTCCCTCTCGGCCTGTCAGTTCGACTGATCGTCTGTGGCAGCCCTAAGGTTAAACGTTTGCACGTCTTTAAAGGATAAGTAGTCTTGTACTTTGTTGGTGTGCCAATTATTAAATAAATAAATAAATAAGGTCGATGAGATGCGTCTGTCAATTCAATTAAAGGTACGGCTTTAGCGACATTTTTATTTCTTTGGAAGTTGTATCAAAATTGTGAAACTATCTTTTTGACTGACTGTACTTCTTGGCTATGTTTATGTCACGTAAGAGATGGGAAATTGCAGATAATATTTTCGATTTAGGCCATTTTTTGTCCATCACTAATTACTATAAAAAGCTTCAGTCAAAGAGTTTGTTTACAGTCAAAATAAATGTTTAAAATAACAAAAATCCGCCTTCGAAAACGATAAAAATAACTTAATTTAAAATGGTAGGTTATAGGTCAGTCCAACTGAAGTCGGCTTTTGGTTAAAAATATTGTGAGACGCTGACTTGTACCTCGCCAAAGATCGAGAGAATAATATGCGAAGCTGACTGCCAACCTTCACTATTGGAGAGGAACTTTAAGAAGAAGAAGAAGACTTCAGTTGGACTGACCTATTCCCTACCATTATAAATGAAGTTATTTTTAGCGTATTTGAAGGTAGGTTTTTGCTTCTCTAAACATTTATTTTGGTTCATAGTGCAGAGTAGTTTTTTTTAGTGCTCCTATTATTATTATTATTACTATTATGTAGTTCCACTTCTCAATTGATAAGAAACTTCAGCTTCAATTAACAAATTTCAAGCTCGCCGCAAGCAACGCCGCGGGAAAATCATAGTCATCAATCATCATCTTTAAACCTAAATATGCTTCGTCATACTCGTAGTTGCTCAACTATCTTAATCGAAATATCTTTTCGCGACCCTTGAAATAGGTACCGTTTAGGAGTTCCGTTTTCCATTTGTGGTCTTCATCATCAGTTCCACTTCACCAAATAGTGCTTTCCAAGAGCAAATGTACGAGTTACAATGAAAAATACCGAAATCGCTGTAGATGTGCCTATAACATTTAAGGACTTCCCTTGTTTTCTCTAAGATCCCATCATCAGATCCTGACGTGTTGACAATGGGACCAAAAAGAAAGTAAAGCCCAAAGGTAAAAACCCAGTAAAATAAAATATCAAATTGGTCCAGTGGTCTTTGAGTAATCGCGTAACAAACAAACAAAAAAAACATACAGTTGAATTGAGATCCTCCTCCTTTTTTGAAGTCGGTTAAAAATGATATTCCGTTAAATTGTTATGTTTCAGTGCATTCTTAGGGCCGAGTTCACCAACAATTAAACGGACGATTAGCGGTTTAACGGGTGTTAAATGTATTGATTAACAGCTGATTAAGACTAAACAGTCCGTTTAATTGTTGGTGAATTCGGCCCTTATTATTGCTATTTGTTTTTTTTAGAGAGAACTGTGTTAAAGCAGCCTTAATAAAGCGGCCTAAAAAAAGTTGCTTTACGTAAAGGAATCCTTACAAACTTATTCATTCGAAGTAAACGTCTTGCGTAAAGTTGCTTGTTATTTTATTGCAATAAAAGAAGAGTAGACGGAATAAGTAATGTAAGTCATTTGTACTTTCTTGAATTCTGTCGAACAAACAATCAGAATGCCTGTCTATGGTAATTAAAAATTACGTCGTACAAAATAAGACTTACAAAAGAGAATTCTTAAAAAGTGTTTTGGGATCGGGTAAAGTCGGAAAGACTAGCAAAGTGTGTACGCGAGCGAGTGAGAGAGAAGCACAGACACAAATGACGTTGTAAGAGCTAGATCGCACTATACATAGTCTTTCAGTGTAATTGATGAAGCGGTATATGCATAATCAATGAAACGCCTCCATCCAATTACGTGATTGCCGCAACTAATTAAAGTTTCGACGAACTTCATACACAACACTGAAGTGTTCTGAACAAAAAGGGATATGCCAACCAAAAATGCACATAAAAATAAACGGGAAAGGTTTTACGGAGTGAAATCTACGTGGAAATATCAACGCGGCTTGCGCCTGATGACGAGTAGCTAGGGATGCGCCGGCGATCTGTCGTAGGGTATCGATGCTTCGGGAATTATATATATTTTATTATGTACGAGTACCTAATGAGTAATACAATACTTCTTGATTTAAGTGTACATATCGGAAACGGGTACAATACATAATTTTGGCAATGTCATCATTCCTATCACGCGGCATTTGCTAACTCTCGTACATATTAACATAACAAAATTATATAACCCGTAGAATACAATAAATCTAGTGAAACATACAATAGTACCTACCTACGATACATCTATGAGTTTATTTACGTACCTACTATAGAGGCAAAGATTTTTAGTTAAATCTTACCTCCCTATTGTAATCAATATCTATATTTTTACCGTAATAAATATTTATCATAGGTTAGCAATGCGTCATACTAATCACTATAGTGCGTCAAATGTGTGTTTATGCCATGACAAAGAAAAGTCATGGGGTTAACAATTCTTGCATCACGCCGACGTCGATCGATACGTGAGCTGTAATTAAACGAGACATTATGAATCTAAATGAGACATTAAACACTGCTGTTAGTGAGGATAGGTCACCTTTAAAACCGGAGGTTTATAAATCATACACACACTGTAGTCATACAAAGGTGCGCTGGCTGTAGGCGGCCTAAGCAAGGGGCAAAGTGATTAAAGGTACCAAGTTAAAACTAGTGCCTTTCGTACTTATTTGAGTTTTTTCGTTACATCCAATAAATGGAAAGATTGTAAGGAAAACTGCATAAACAGTGTACTCTCGATTTATTTAATTAAACTCATATGCACAATATTATGTACAAGGAAGGTGCAGATATTGGACTTAATTAAGTTAGACACTCTTTACCAGTCAGCTAAATAGACCAATAAAAATCAATTTTATGGTTTGCGGTGGTGAGATGTGCCTGTATCAATGATAATGATAATAATACAAGTTCACTCACAATTAACTACTTAATAAGAATCAATCAAATTTACAAAACTCTATTAAAACGTAAACCAGAGGAAAGATTATTTCGGTATTATAAATACGCTAGCTTTTACTCGTGAACCCGTTCGCGTAGAAGTCCTTCGCTATTGCCCAGCCAGAAACAGATTTTTTTAATGTGTCCTAAGTACTCTCTAGTCCTCCACCTTTGCTGCAGCAGCTTTGTTACTGCGCAAAAGAAGAACAAACCAACAATCAACCTTAATTAATAACGGTAACCCATCATTTTATAGAATTTCACTTCATAGATTGTATCATTTCATCGATCGCTCTTTTCTGCTGAAACTATGTTTTGAGGATATCTTAAACATTAATAACGTAGGTTAGGTTAGGTTAGGTTAGGTTAGAGTCCAGTGGTGAATAGTCATCAGCCCACCTGGCAGCCCATCAGTAAGACTGGCTAAAAAAATGCATGCGGCAAGAAATGCGATCGAATCGATGAAATGAAAATTCCGCGTAGGTATATTTATATGTTCGTTAAAAGGTGTTTCGATAAAATTATACTTACCGATTAATAATATTAGCAGGAAAACGGAGGTTCTGGAAATAAGTATTAATTTTACACATTTTTCTCGTTCCATTAACCAAATTCTCGACCTATTTTATTGTATAATCGGTTAATCCAACTCGTTATTTCTCTCTGGGTAACTGTTATTTAAGACCTAGAAATCTATAAAAAACATGAGCGTTAGATCGACAAAACACAGTTTAGAATAAACTCGTACCTGCGATAGATGGCGTCATACGAGTACACGACTCGATATTTACACAAGCGACGAAGAGATTCATGGACTTTGGCAGGAGTGCCGTGGCGTAGTGGGTCTGCCCGTGTTGGCTCCACGCCAAAACAAGTACAGTTGGAATCCAGTCGAAGTTCATGGGATTTGATATCGTTAGTAACGTTATAAATGCGAAAGTGTATTTATTTGTTTGTGTGGTTATTTACGCCGAGACGGTTTCATGTCATTGTTTTGCAAACTTAAATAAACGGTTGTTAAAATGTTCACGACATACTTGCTGAGATTCAGTGATACAAGTGCCCCAGTTTTTTTACCGCCTCCAAGACAACGGCAAATAATGTTCTTATGTTTGTTTAGTGGGAAATACTTTCATTAACTATTATTATTATGTTGCAATTAATATCCAAAATTAATAAGGTCCCGTGTGTAAAATAATCTAACTCACTAACATCTCCATTATTTTCCCGTCACTAGAGTCGGTTGAGTTCTCCGTTGTTGCTTTTTTCCCATTTGCGAGTTTCACGGCGACCGTTGCCTGAAACTTACACGTACCCAGAATATAAATGCTATATCCCCGTCCTGTTCCCGCTTCACGATCTAAGCGGCATACGTCTCTCTCTGGCCACAAATAAAAATGTCTAGCCACCTCAAAGTTCAAATAGAAATTGCAATATCCATTTTCTGTTTGTATTTCAAAAGAAGCTCTGGAAGAAGGTTTTTAGATTCATTTTAGCGGGAGTTCGAGTTTTATTTAAGACAGTTTAGCCTTAAAAAGGGAAAAATGTTGTCTTTTTCGAACCAGTTGTATTTAAAATGCTGCGTCTCTGTTCCCTGGCCGCTGCGCCTACATATCTAAAATCATCTGGACGAAGTAAAGCGATTACTTTTGAGGCAACTTTATGAAAATGTACAAACTTATTAATTCTTCCGTTAGGATGGGAAATCCTGTCTAAATTAATCCTGAAGATTACAATTTTAATTTTCATTTCTTTGGGGGAAATCGTGTTGAGATAAATATGCCAAGAAATGCGTGCTACGGTAGCTTTGCATTACTGTTATTGGATCAAAATTTAATGAGATCTAATATTTTTTACGTATTTAATTTTCTAGTGACCTCAAAAAGTCAACACGACACCACAACACACACACACATACCGTCACGCCTTCATCCCAGAGTGGGGTAGGCAGAGCTATAGAATTACCAACAACTCTTACAACTTGTTGTCACTTCTATAACCACATTTTGCATATAAAGGCTAACAACAAATAATATAATACGTCTCCAATACAATGCGCCTTGATTGGGTGTAACCTCGTGTGTTTTTGTGTGATTATGTGCTTTGATTGGTACTTGGTAAACTTTTTTGACAATGCGACTTTAATTTCGATTCACATAAAATCGGAGTCGCGAATTACGATGGTTGTTTGCACATTATGTACTTATTAAATATTGATTTTTTGTCGATGATCCCAATTGAAAACCAAGAAATAAAAAATACAATTTGCTTTAATTTACTGTAAAACAGAGACTATTTGAAAGTTGCTTGAACTCCACATAAACCTGTGGCTTCCAGCGCATATTTATAGTATAGCTAAAGCTACGCTCCTTTACTTTGTCTTTTCGCTCGCGGCAATTTTAATCTACGCTCCGCAGCGGCGACTCCTTATCTCGGATACAACAGCTCAGAGTCACAAAGAAGTGCCTTTAGTACACAATTAACCAACACGTGGGTCACAGTTCACATAATGAGGACGTGTCTTGTCCTACAGTCAAGGGAAAAATAGGTAGACAATCTCGAAGCCTAAAAAAATACAATTGTAATTGTATACGGATCTTAAGCAATGAGGTTCGAGTGCAAAACTTTTTTTTTTTGAATTTTATTGTGCAAGATATATATATATATATATATATATATATATATATATATAGTATATATGTAGGATATATGTAGTGTGTATTGTGTTCTAATTACCTACTAATATTATAAACGCGAATGTTTGCGTGTTACTGTGTTACTCTTTCACGCTGAAACGGCTGAACGGATCTGAAATTTGGTATGGAGATAGGTTATAGCCTGAGTTAACATATAGGCTACTTTTTCTCACGAAAAAATAAATATTTCACGAGGGAATAACGATAATTGAGATCGACACGGACGAAGTCGCGGGCAGAAGCTAGTAATAACATATGAATAACCGAATGAAATGTAAAGCAATATATTTTATCAATAAATGATTTAATTTAATTGTTACGGCTTCCCTTGTCAAAAAGGTCGATCGAGCGAGCGAAATTATAGGAGCGAGTTTTAAGCTGCCTAATTGAGAATGCACGCCCTAAAATGTTGTCTATACCTTCTGACTGGACATCTTAAACTAGCTTATTAACAACTAGCTTTCGCCCGCGACTCCGTCCGCGTAGATGTCGTTTATCGCTGCTCCCTCGGGGACTGTCCAATTTTCCGGGATGAAAACTATCCTATGTCCTATTCCAGGACCTAACCAATATGTGTGCCAAGTTTCATCTCGATCCGTTCAGTGGTTGAAGCGTGAAAGACGGACAAACAAACACACTTTCACATTTATAATATTAGTATGGATTAGTCCACTGAGTCGGTTAAGATAAATACCTGTAAAAAACTTTTTTATCTTTGCCCGTGATTGTATTTACACCTGATGCGGCTTTCACCTAAAAAACTGAAGAAATGGGTTAGAATCGCAGCTCTAAAGTGCCAATAGATGTTTATTATCCTATATCATTAAACCACACACTTTCAGTTTGTTTTAACCCTGCATTGCATTGAAAGTTTCTAAAAGAGTAGGTAAATAAATCTGACCTACCTGCAACCTCTATTGTGGTCCAGGAAAATTACTATATGATAGACGCATTGGATTTCCCCAGGGTTGGCATCCTAAATTACAATTTTAATGTTCATGGGCCTCAGAGCCCACTTATCATCTTCCTATCAAGTGGTACTGGCTTATCCATGCTCCATGCCATGCCCCCCATACCTCAACTGACAATTTAAAACATCCATGACAAATAAGTATCTACAAATGTTTGAGTTTAAGCGTGAAAAGTGTAAGTTTCAAGCGGGCATAAGAATATTCCCGGCGGGTTCAAATAGCACAGTCTGTTTTGACTTGTAGGAACAGAGGGCAATATAGAGATCTCTCTCCAGGCGGGTGTTATGACCGAAGTCCATTGGGATGAGGTTGGAAATTTTATATAGTTTAACTGAATGGGGAAACTTCGTTAGCGAGATGTAGCGCACTGTCAGATTTAGTGGCGCTGTCAGACGCGGGTGGCGCGATCGATAGGTTGATACTTGTCGCTAGATGTCGCTTGGTCGCCACAGACTACATAAATATTGGTTGGTCTCCTTATTCTCCCACCATTAACTCCAGACTGTATAACGTACTCAACACAAACAACGTTCTTACAGCTAAACTGTAAAACCGATTTCAATTAAAGGTAAAGAGATGGTAAAGAGAGCTTGAGTTCCGGGTAAGGACATAGGTATACTTTTTGTCTCTGAAAATAGGACAGTTCTTAAGGGAACAAGTATAAACGACTTCAACGCGGACAGAGTCCCGGGCGGTAAAATAGCTAGTATTATAAATAAAATAAAAGGAAACAGAGTTGAAATGTCTAATGATGTATCAAATACCTTCGTACAAAGCCTCTTTAAAGCCTTTATGCCTTTTAAACAACTTATACACGTAATGTGGTTGGTTGTACCACAGAATTACAAAGTTTGCTTCATATTCTCAACTGAACTACGCTTTAAAACATGGGTGTTACGTATGTTCACACGACATTAAACCCTAAGTTATCACGAAAGCGTTAGCAATTTCGGTAACCAACAAGGTATTTCGGCAGTAATTTGGTTTATAGGTATAGGTTGGTGTAATGACCTTATTTGTTATTCATGCCCGTTACCCAACTACTGCGGTACTAAAATGAATGGATTATACCGGCCGTGCGCTGAAAATGGGTTTTGAATTAACTAAATAATTATATTTGATTAAAGTTAATTAACGCACTGATAATATTATTCAAAGTTGTTTTTTTTTCTAGGAAACTATGCATGTCAATTAATTGGGAATAAAACACAATACTCTGAAATAATAATAATATGAAGATGTAATTGACACATACCTATTCCATTGAAATACATTTTATTAAGTATATGGTTAAGAGGCAAAAGAGTTGCCAAAAACGAATTTGTATCTTGTTTTATATTAGTCAGAAACCTACCTGGCTAGGATTGATGTTAATTGGCTACTTAGGAATATTTAATGTAAGGAAACTGTGAGGGCACATATGCTTAAGACGGTAGTGTTCGGCGATCTGGGACCGGTCACCATGACATGGCTAAGCAATTCAGTTTAGGATGAGTGTAAGAGACAGAGCTTTAGCAGTTACACGGCTCTGTCTCGTTCTCTCACCGTAAACTGAATTGCTTATACATGTCATGATAACCCCCTTAATATCTATAACAAAGAGTTTTTTTTTTATATATAACTTAATTAATTTTTCTCAAGAAGCTGTTAAATGTAAAATTAACCTCAATATCTACTTTTATTATTCAAACATGACACCTTTTCGCAAGTTTTTTCTTGAATCTTGGAAACGTTTTTTGATTTAATAATCGAGTCCTTATAACTTCTCAATTCTGGTAAACCATTTTTTTTCTAAATGTTGTGGTTTTATAGTAAACAGCAATTATGAGAATTTAACGCTACATTTGAGCCGCGCGTAAATCCATCTCACGTTCTTCTGTCTAAAGCACATAAAGCCATCCCTTTTTGATTTGTGTGTAGGTGCGGCAGCATATGTGGCCTCTTAAGAACCCACGAATAGTGTTAGACAACCACAAGCTACCACTTCGCTCTTCAAGTACCCCTCTTTATACACATTCGAATAGTTATAAACTGTACCTACCTCATCTCCTCCTGCTTGTATTGTAAGATTCCAGTAGTTCATAATGTTGTGTTGTGAATAAAAACAAGCTTAGCCGTCGAGGAGCCGGACAATCAATAAAACAATTTGCGCGGCTCAGTTCTCGAGTAAAGTGGTGCAAGTACAAGAGATCTGTTTTAGCCCCCTGCGGCGTGGGCAACGCTCGCTTCACTTCCATAGCTACTTAGCTAGCTTGACCTCTCGAGGTATCTTTACCTTTTTGCATAGTAACATGAGCACTATTAGAATTAACTTAATTTATTATCGGTCTCTTTGAGCAAATGTGAAAAAAGCAGCCACAATTCATTTTTACCCTCAAACTCTTCGTCCGTAATTTGTTTGTGTTCAGGAATGTTCCAGTTGTCTCGGCCTATATCACTTTATATCTTTTGTTAGTCTATATGTTACAAAGGTAAATGACGATATGAGTTAAACTTGCTGTGTTGGTAAATATATCTAAGGTCATTATGAGTTAAATTGTCCCCTGTCATTAAATTATTTAAAAGCTAATTTCTAAATTCAGTCCGGAGCCCTAAAGCCTAACACCACAATGGCAACCCCGCGTATCAAACTTAAGCTAGGTCACAGATTGTGATGAAGAACATGTACTGATAATAGTTAATAATAAGGCCTACCTACTTACGCAGTTCAAATCTGGTGATCTAGCGGTCAGACCCATAGTACCTACAACAAACTCAAGTAAGTAATATAAAACAAGGCCCAAATTAGGTAGGTATTAGTAATTCCTTACATTATGTACTTAATCAATATTTCCCAGGCCATTTTTATGCAAATTCCTCATTTAATACCCCGTAAACAGGTCCGTTACGTAAACACTTGGTTTATGACTGCATCAATTATGCCTAAGCATATCCTAATTACTATAATGGCTGGGAGGGGGAGGGTCAAGGGAGAACTCACGTGAGCTGAAACACTGATGTACTTACCCCTACACGCGGGGGCGAGCCGCGAATAGAGGAGGATTATGGCAATATCCGACTATGCCGATTACTTGGAGACCATGATTTAATCTGCTATTTTAGATGGCGATTATTGGGCAATGAGTATGGGAATATGATGAGATCATCGATAATTATGTAGGTTGGTTATAGCAACGCTTATGGGAATAAAAGAAGGTTGCATGCAATAAATAAATAATATTAATACTTGGGTACACCGGTACAATTATGGGTTTCCGGTTACAAACTTACACATTATGTGGCGTTAAAAGATTTTTTAGGATCATTGTAAAACAAAAACCGGAGTAGGTACCTATTATAAGTTTTTTTATGTTCTTTTTTTAACCAGCTGTTACAAGACAATTTTGATCTTTTCCCGTTATTGGCATAGAATGAATAAAAAAAAATATTGTGTCTTAAAACTGATCTGATGATGCAATTGGATGGTGGCACCAGGATCTCCAATATTTCGAGGCGATCTCAGGAAAACGGTGTACGCAGCTGATGACCGAGCAAACCTAGTTACAGTTTAAAAATGTATATATTTTTCACAAAAAATATCTACTCTTAGAGACGGCACGTCAAGTGTAGTAATTCTATTATAACTCTATACGAGTACGCGACAGTCACGTAAATATTCACAAAATGAAATAGATATTAAAAAAGTCATAAATTAGTAAGTCCCCAGAAAATCTGAAAATTATATTTGGCAGTCAAAAATACTTTCTTTGAATAAGGAATGTGAACAATAAAAGAAAAAAAAAGAAAAGCAGACGAATAGCCCTTTATTTTGCTTCGTCGTAATCGCGTAATTCATTACGCGCATTTTGAGGTCTAAATAGCTGTACAAAAAATAGTCAAAGTTGTACCTGCAGTTTCTTAACTTAACTAATAACTTTTGAGTAACTCATGTACCTATATATACGATACTCGGGCATACAAACGAACTAATTTCACTAATAGTGTTATCAGCGTGTCACTGCCGTGCCGACATAATTACAGTGTTAAATCCTTATGAGATCATTACTCGCCATTATTAAAGTAGTTCAACAACCATGCGGATGCTTTTCAACTTACCTTTGTTTGCGGATGTCGTATTTGGATGGCTTATTATATTATTTTTCCATAATATTTTTTTCTCTGACGCTGAATTTTCTATTTGTACTTTTTCCAATCTTATTTTTTTCCAGTCGCATATTTTCCGATCCGGATTGTTTCCAGTCGCAAATTTTCTTATTTCTAATTAGGTAGAAATTGGTAGGTAGCTTGAATTATTCTAGTTTTGCAGGAGGCCAGAAGGGCCAACGTACCCAGAAATACGAGTAAGAGCTCCGGAAAAATGCGTGTGGTGATAAATAGGGCTTAAACTTTATTCGGGAAAAAATCGAACTAACTCAACTCACCTCTGCAACTAAGCAATACCGATTCTGGGAAATTGTTATTACAAATTCGTTTTATGTTCCATCCAAGATCAATAAAACTGATAACCTAATGGATCAACCAGAAAAAGGTTCTTTCAGTAAAATATTTTCATTAAAACACCTAACCGAAATGATGAATTAAGCCGGAAACTTGTCCTGCAATATTTTAGGTAATTTTATCACCGTCAAAATGTTCATACACTTCATTCTCTTCCCATTTAGCCGTAAGCGGAACCCAGTGATATTCTCAAACAAGATCGCGTAGAATTCGATGTCGAGACACGAGATCAGCAACGAACTTTTTTGAGATAACCTAGCCCTGCTACAAAACAAATACAAAAAATAATTAAGTTCTAATAAAATACAAAAACACGTAATATTTGTTATTATAAGGTGGAAAACGGGCGGTCTTATGTCTTAATAGCGATCTCTTCCAAGCAACGAACTAGCCTACCAGGTTTTGTTATTTCAACAAATACGAGTATCAGAATTCATGAAGGCATTTTGTCTGGAGAGATACCAGTAGCAGAGTGGACGTCAGTTGATGTAGGTAGAGTTGGAGGTACCTATGTAGTAATGTAGGAAAAGATGAAACGATAGGGTTGCAACAAAATGGTTAGACGATGACAACACAAACACCACGATAGAGAATAAGAGAGCAGCATGTCCTCAACGTAATTAGCGGAGAAGGCGTCAGAAGACGGCAGCGCCACCGAGCCGGGAATGTTCCCGCTCATTTACATGCAAATGAGGGTAGGAGCGCTCGGGGCAGCAAGTATATCGGCACACTTTTCAAATCTGAAATATCAGTCTATCCGTTCTTCGGAGACTGTCAAACCTACACTTTAGCTCAGCAGAGGAGCTTCCATATTTTCAAGTAGCAACCAACATGATAAGCATCAGTTTTTGGGTTGACATTGTGTTGTCAATTGCACTCCGAACAACGCTTTGATTTTTTCCCCTCTTCGCTAAGTTCACAGGAAACCTGCATATTGTATAGTCAAAGTCATTAATATACATATGTATACGTTCCCAAGGCGTCAAAATTATCTAAGTTGGCGCGATGGCCGAATAGACATTAGTGGTTTTGACTGTACTGTATAACTATACTGTAAAAAAAGTCCTGATACTGCTGTAATTCTTTTTTAACGAGCAAAAATTATGTAAGCATGTCCGTATTGTCAGTTTAGTTTCAATAGATAAGAACGGATGCAGGATGTGCTGTAAAAAGTGTTACGTTTATCCGTTTACCTTTGAATGGTTGTTAGATAAATATCGCTAAGGAATGTTTACGAATAATATCGCTAGGTTTTGTGGCGTTTTAATTTATAAGGTATGTTAATAGCATAGTAATCTGACTGTCACACTTCGACCACCAACAGATGGCTTGACTACTTAATATGTACAGTTCTATCAATTAATTTACTACTATTATATGTAACTGTTATGTAGTAGAAGTTGAAAAATGTAATGTTTATCCTTAATCACTTTATTAAACTTAAAAATAACATTATAAGTACTAATTTATTCTACTCTGTTACACCATCGTTAGACTGTTTGCGGTTTTCTTCTATTTCATCGATTAACTTTAAGATACCAATTTTGAATTTACGTTTCTCTTGAGTTGTGAAATGAGCAATGTCTGGTATGATACTTTTTAGAAATTGCATGTCGGTGTTTTCTTCTGTCTTTATTATTTTAGAGGATGTAGCGGCACTGTCTGGTTCTCTTTCCCTTTTTAAATGGTTTTCATTTGTCAAAGTATTAGTGCTGCTTGCACT
Source organism: Acleris literana (assembly GCA_946894065.1). Classification (NCBI taxonomy): domain Eukaryota; kingdom Metazoa; phylum Arthropoda; class Insecta; order Lepidoptera; family Tortricidae; genus Acleris; species Acleris literana. The sequence continues at coordinate 9,191,896 of OX335677.1, forward strand.
ACTTATTTGTGTGTTAACTTCTTGTGCATTGTCGAGTGGCTCTAATTTTATTGTGATTTTTCTATCAACAGCTAAAGGATCTTTGTTATTCCTGTACGTCCTAATCTGAGCTGCATTACGTGTCCAACCATTATTTTCTTCATCATCGTCACTATTATCTTCATTTTCATTTGGTGGTTGCCTGGAACATAAGAAGTAAGGTGTATGTACTCACAATTAATAAATTAAAAAGTATAAAGAGTTCTGTTACTATAAAAAATCTGTTACCATTTAGGTTTCGTGTGTGCGTGTAGAAACTCTAACGCATCGTAGAGGTAGTATTGCTTTGCGGTGCCCTCTTTACCTTCTTCGTGCAATTTCTTTTTAAATCTTGTGAAGGATGATCGTATTCCTTTCCATTTACATTTTGCTTCTTCAACTGTAAAAAAAAAACAACATTTTACTACATCCTACTGATATTATATTTGCGAAAGTTTGATAGTTTGTTACTTCACGCTGCAACGGCTGTACGGATTTAGATGAAATTTAAATTAACACACATGCTACTTTTCATACATACATACAATCACGCCTCTTTCCCGTGGGGGTAGGCATAGACCACTTCCTTCCACTTCCACACACAGTCTATTACATTTCATCCCGGAAAATTTTAAAGTTTTCGAGGGAGTAACGCGACGTCGCAGGCAGAAGCTAGAAGATCAGTAGGTACAAAAGGTGAAAATGAATGCCTAACGGTCTACGAGTAAAGACGAATAGACGATTATTGTTGCAATCTTTATCAGCTAGTTATATGGGGATTGAGTGAGTAACACGTTGAGTGCGAGCGACAGGTGTGGTGTATCCATTTTGCAAACAATCTCTATTTGGGGGCGAATGATGTGTACCTGTACAATCCTCGTTTATCTCGCGCTTTACGCAATCGATCACCTTCTCCCAAGCTACGAAGCAGACTTGGTTGCGATGAGGCATTTTGTTGTCATACAACACTGGGAACCTTTCCACGATCTTGACGAACTGGAGAGTGGCTTCGTGGCTGTCCTTCATTATTCTGAAAAAACACGTACGAAATAAGTTAATATAACTACCTACTACACAAGTCTAACACAAAGCAAGTTTTTAAAACCCGACTGTAAGTTCTGTAAGTAACCATGAATATAGTTTTTATTTCGTCTTTTTTAGGGTTCCGTACCAAAATGTTAAAAAAGAAACCCTTACGGTGAGACTTCATTGTCTGTCTGTCTGTATGTCACAGCAGGTTTTCCCAGCAACTAGTACAAATACTATCAACTTGAAATTTGAATAGTTGTACAACTTGCTTGCCCGCATCTATTTAAAGTAAAAAAAAATGAAATAAATTAATAATAAATTAATTAATTGAAATAAATTTTATAAATGGTTGAAAACGGGTCTAGAATCGGATTGAGAAATGAAAGTGGTCTGATTATAGCAAAATCTCGCAAAAAAAATTATATAACTGTACAGCTTAGTCGACGTCAAAGATAATGTTTTGTTATGTTAACATTTTTGCATCTTATTTTAATAGAATAAAGTAAACATACCTTTGACATCGACCGTAGGTACGTCTAAAATAACACTCTACTTTTAATTTTTTGTAGGATAATGACAATCGTGACTAGTCACGACGTTCTTAGTTTTCTCTAATAAAATAAATAAATAATAGGTATTTATATTTATTTCTTCCCATCGAAATCGGAGAAATACTGGAAAAGGGCCGGATCTTAAGTACCCGAAACCGACATGCATGCATGACTCGATGTATGAATGTGGAGGAAGCGAATTTGTCAAGATCGTAGCAGGTGGAAAGAAGTGGTCTCTGCCTACCCCTCTGGGAAACAGGCGTGATTTATTGTATGTATGTATGTATGTATGTATCTAAACTAAATGAATCACCATCTGATTAAATGCATTTGATTGACATTTCCATCTGTCATTTGACTTCAAACAATCAAAAGTCAAAATTCTTATAGAACGACCCAATTTCGGTAGACCAACTCGTTGGCATGACAACAACGACATTCTAAGTAAAATTATGAATCCTATATGATCATTCAAAATGAATATGATGAAAGAAACCTAAAGATGTTTTTTAAATACCTATGCAACGATACCCCACTTGTTTAGTTCATCGACTTTATTTTTTTCTTTGTTACAATATGGCGTCTGGTTGTCGCTTTATTGAATTTCGATTACTGTCATATCTTTAGTTACACTCACAAGATTAAGACAATTCGATTGAAATCATCAAAATTGGTCCGTTTAGTTTCTAGAGCGCCACAAAGGAACAAATATACATATATAGGCTGATAAACACATTAACCTCCTCCTCGGCAGTCGGGTATAAAGGATACTTAAATTTGATAGCAGAAGCATATTAAACCTTATAACCATATGCAATAATTATACATTTTTTTGGTAGGTATAACAGATGCAAAATTTTTACTTTTAACAGACAAGGTGATAAGTGACAAATCAAAAAAGGTAAATAATCTAAATCATATTTAGTAGAAATCGCCAAAGATATAGGTAAACAAACTACCTACATACTACTCTTTGACTTATAACCCCAATTGATAGTAAAGGCCTCTAAAAGTAGGTATGTACCTATTAAAAAATCAGATAATAAAGTTATTAGCACTTCATAAAATAAAATAAAATAGATTAACTACATCTAATGAGTAACCAATCCGTTAAAAGGCCAGTTCACAGTCCTACAGCATGACCAGAAAATAAAAAAACCTCTCCATATCGCAGAAATTTTATGAACTGTCATTACTATTGTAATTCACGAAACACAGATAAAAAAGTATTAGTGGCGACTCCCCCTTAGAGGCTTTTTATTTTTATGGTCAGAAAATTTTGTTTATTTTAAAGTTAAGCCATTTCTAATGATATGCATTTTGGGTTAGGATCAATAAAGATTACAAAACAAAATATCATACAATTAGCATAATAAATAACTCTAAAGCGTACAATTACATTAGTCTGATGTGTTTTGTCCTTGTCTGTGTCTACGAAGCTTAACACACCGCGGCTACACTACACTGCCGTCAGACAGCAGAAGGCCGTGTTTGTAAGTATACGAACTCTATTTGCCTATACTTCTTTTTCGATTTGAAACACAGTACCTATTAGCATACAATAATGTCGTTAATACATAAATTTTATTAATATATCACTTACGTGTTTACTGCAATCAAATTTGCTTAATTGTAACGAGTTATTTAAACTTATTTACACCCGCAGTATGACCACTTGCTTGCCCAAGCCACACTGAGATGTAACGCCAGCCGCCACAGCAACATGCGACGCGCGATAACCACACGAAAGAGCGAGATAACCTTATTCAACGCCACAAGCGCGTTGTTGCCGCTTCGCTTACAACGCCACGATAACTCGATAGCGTGCTAAGTTCAACTTTATAAGCAGTGAAGTAAAGCTTTGTTTACAATGGGTGTTTGTTTTGTTGCGAGTTGGCGCGAATCCGTGACGCGACGTCGTCCAACATAAGCGCTTGTCAACAGGTTTTTTGTGGTAATTATACGCTCGCGCATAATTAGTGATTACAATTAGTGTAAAACTACTATGTTTTTATTGTTTAAACCGTGATTTTTCGTGAGTTTGGGCGATTTAATTGTATCTTGCGTTGATATATGTACTGAGTTCGAACAACTTGTTCTTGTTCTTGTTGTTCTTGTCTTATTTGGGGTTACAGAGATGTGAATATTATAATAATTTTTAGCGCTTAAGCTTGTAAACTAGGGCCTACTTACTTACTTTAACTTCATACAAAATGTATTTTATTACTGTTTGAGGAGGGTACCTATTATTTTATCGAAACACCTATCAACGAACGCAGAATTTTCATGCCGTAGAAAGGTGTTTCTCGGTGCATGATTTGATTTTTTTTTGTAGTTTTAGTCTAACTAAACCAACGTAACAATTATACAGGTAAATATCCTAAAACATCATGGTTTCAGCAATCATCGATGATGAATCGTAGTATGCATTTGTAGTCAATGGTGACTAAACCCTACGTTTAGGTAAGTACTTGCCTGGTTTTTAAACATATTTTTTGACATTAGGCCGGCTTTACACTGAAACTTACGACTTACGTAAGTAGGGACGCAGCTATCTGTTTAAATGAGAAACAAATATTTCTATCTTCTTCTAACCAATAGCCGCGTCCCTACTTACCTAAGACGTAAGTTTCAGTGTAAAGGCAGCCTTATAATTGTATTCATGAATAAGATATTTTTACAGATTTGTTAACTTCTGGTATGTGACACTAAGAAAGTAAAGTCGAAGAAGTTCAAAATTCTTGAAATGAGTTATACAATATTCATTAGCAGAGGTCGGAATAGGTAGTGCTTATTAACCTAAACTTGACTCATGTTCATTCATGCGCGAGTGAGATGGGAATACGTTATTGAATGAAGATGCAACAAGTTTAGGTTAATAAGCACTACCTATTCCGACCTCTGTTCATTAGGGTTATTTTTTAAAGATCTATCCCAGTTAGTGTTAACGTGTACAAATTGGGATAGACCATACTATCTTAGTACCAGGCGCGGTACAAAAGTTTCTGGCCTGATGATGAAACTGCATATGAACAGCGACGAAGACCAGTTTTTTTTTTTCAGTGAATTTACATACCTACTGTAATGTTGTCGACTTCATTTTGTTCAGGTCGGAAACCTTTAAACTGGAACCCGTACATCATTATTATTTAATGTTCGACATCAAATAAAGTAATATTACTGGTCTAGTACAAAGGATCAGCTGGAAATCTAGAAGGTGCCCCCAGCCTAGGCGTTAGCCTATTAACCGAGAGACACACATGTGCACCGACATCTGCCGGCACGCACGTGTCCGCGCACCTTTTGTTTCTTACGTGTGCGTGCGCACCTTTATTGGGTTCCGCTCGTTTGCTAGGGATAACAATTAAAAAACTTATCTTGTATACTTACCATAACAGCATCAGTTCTGATAGCCACCGCACACCGCCTCCTCTTGTAAAGTAGCAAAAATATTGACAGTCTTATTATCAGTTAATGCGGATTATCATACTTAATTTCATGAGCCTCAGTGTTAGAGGTTAGGTGGAGACCAGGCAAAATAGCCAAATAAAGTAAGAAGTTTTGTATGACCACGAATGTTAAACCTGACATCGCCACTAAGACCAAGACCTTCTACATTCTAGAGAATTCTCTCTCTTGACCTGCAGCCTAGACATGATCTCAGACAATCAGGTGACTGGCCTTGTAAGAAGTTACTAGCGTGTTATTGATGTGGTCACTTTGGCTTTTTTATTGGTATTTTGGTGGTATCTGATGGCAAGTGGGCTCCGAGGCCCAAGGCAACCCTGAGAAAATAGAATGAAAACACTGAGGCATGGCCGCAGGGTAGTAGAAAAGATGGTAGTAGCGATCTAGATGGACCCCTTCACAAGATTCTTCCTCCACTAGCCTAAAAAACTTGAAGATCTGGTTGGTCAGGCGGCTGATCAAAATCAGCAACTCAATTTACCTACGAAGAATATTTTAACCTCTGATGAGAGGGATTTTTTCTGGCAGAGCAGTCCTGGCCGGAAAACAAATCTACACTACAGGCAATCGAACCTGACAGCTTGTGAGCAATTTGCGCTTGACCGTTTTTTACCGACGACGCATCTATTTTTAACCTAGCTCAGTTTGCCTATATCTAAATGGCTCCCATCCTGGTGCGGTGCAATCATAAAGGTTTCAGCTTGCCGTTTTATTGAAATGTAAATATATGTTTCAACCTATTTATACATTTGCAAAGTTATAAAAATATACATTTAGAAATGCTTTTTAATAAATTAGACCATATTTGTTTCATTTCCTGGTTATTGCATCAGTTCTAATGTTATTAGACAGGTTACGTATATTTAATTAGTAATAAGTGCTTTAAATGTCAACTCAGTAAGACAGATATATTTTGCTTTGTGCCAATTAACCAAATTAGTAGGTATTAATAAAAAAATCTTGCTAATTCTGCTCGAGATCTTCAATTATTTATTTGTCATTAACTTGAAAAAAGTCTGTAGTTTGTCTAGTCAATAAAGAGATGATCGTAATAACTGTAACATAGTCTCAAAACTTCAGCAGGACCTTTAAATCCTTTAATTATGTACCTAGCAGTGTAACTCGTAAATACATAGGTAACCTTCATTTTATATTTTCTTCAGTACTTACTTGATTTTTTTTCCACTCAATGTGACCTGTTTTTCCGCGACTGTTTCAATGGGGTTTGTCCTTTCGGTTTTATTTTTAATGATATTAGAGCAGGATTAACTTAAAGCCTGCTGTAGCTCAAACACAAACATTTCATCATTGTTGCGTTTTCGAATTGCCTTTACTATAAGATTCTATGCGTTAAAAACCATATCGTCTTTGCCCAGCGCCTCTATTCAAGACGGTAAAAACAATATCGTATTTGATCAGTTATCGTATTTTCAACGTTTTGATAGCTCTTATTTTCTTGACAGTAAAGGCGGCTGACATCATAACAATACCATAACAGGGGCTCTATTCAAGACAGTAAAAACAATATCGTATTTGATCTGTTATCGAATTGTCAACGTTTTGATAGCTCTTATTTTCTGGACAGTAATGGCGGCTGTCGTCATAACAATACCATAACAGGCAAACTACTATAATTATCGTTTTTACCGCCTAGAATAGAGGCGCAGGTCAAATACGATTTGGATTTTACCGCCTAGAATGCAGCGTCAAAATTATACCTAGCTTTTTTATTGTTTCATTCTCGCATTTTGGCAGTTAAAAACCTCTTAAAAACGAATTGTTTTTTTCCACTGTCAGGTAAGTACCTAGGCGATTTGTATCTAAGCACAATGTATCCACCACCCAACAAATAAGATTTGCTGATTTCTTTAAACTATTTACCTAAAAACTACTTCAGCAGAAATCATATTTATGAATAACTTACTATCTTAACTTAATTACTAAGGTACGCATGACAAAACAACTCCTTTGTGCAGTCGGCTAAAGTGATCCATCATTGAAGAGCACGTGCGTCGTGTTTGCCGACAGGTGATTATGCGCAGGTGATATAAACAGTTGCAGGATCAAGCCGGTTTGCGTTATACGTCATAGATGGCGTTACTGGACCATATCTGGGGAGGTTGAATGTATTAATTGCGCTTTCGTAACTTATGGAATGATAAAACAACGGTACCTAGGTATTAACTATGACGATACTTTTTCCGTGTTACTGCATTTTTTTTGTGGTATTGGCTTAATAGACCTACATTTTATACCATAAGTATTGCTTGTAATGTATTGGACACGTACTATGCTGTAGATTATACCTATACACTGCTATAAAATGATACCTAGTATGTTTACCATACGATTGCAAACACTGTCAGCAACTTTAAGAGCCGGTTTTATAAAGGCCCGTAAGTAAAAATGTCAGGTCAAATTTTAGTAACTTCATACAAGTTTTGACATTCCTGACCGAAATTTGATCTAACGGATCTTTATAAAACCCAGCCTTAGTATGAGTCTAATGAGTTGCATCAAAACTGACACAAAACGATCGAATACGGTCAAATTCAAACCCCTCGTAATCGGCAGGATCGACCCAGACATATGTTCAACACCTTTCATAACCAGTCGATTGAAGGACATCCGCTTTTTGGTAAAAAATCCCGCGTTCTCACAGGAACCGCTGCGCTTCCGGTGCGGTGCGCGGGCGCAAAAACGTCGCTCATTCAGAGCCCGTCCGAAGAGATCAGGAAGGTAGTATAACTTTTGTGATGGTGAAATCATTTATTTACATCCAACTACGTGCAGAATTCAACATTAATACAATTAAAAATTAAAACTAAACGTATTAAATTAAAATTAAACTAAGCTACTCAAATATCAAAGATATAAATAATAATCACCACTATAAAAAGAACACCCCCTCTAGCAGGTCCGATCGCGGCATGGTCCCCATGACACTGGCTGCATTACCTCTCTGGATAGCTAGCCCAATCCTTTGGGAGAGGTAAGCACCAGCTCTAGGATCTCCGGAGGTTTCTATGAGCCGAGAGGACAGGGCCTTAATAAAGCTTTTCATATCAGCTGACCAAGGTCCCTTTTGTGATTGATCGATTTTGATCACATCAATTAAGTACATATAGGCCACCACAGGGCTGAGATTCTAGGCGGTGAAAACCATATTGTTTTTGACCTGTCATCGTATTGTCATCGTTTTGATAGCTCTTATTTAAAAGAAAAGAAAAGAAAAGAAAAATCATTTATTCGTGACATACATAAAAAAAAAAAAAACAGATTAACACGTACAAGAAGGAAGTAGCCACGAAATGGTCCCAACTCAGCGTAATGCTGGCATTAAAGTCAGCGCTGGTCTTCCGTTGGAACCATCAGGTGAAACCACGGAAGGTTACACACACATAATTTACTTGACAGTAATGGCGGCTGAGTTCAATATCATAACAGGTCAAATCTGTTCACCTGCTTAAGAGCTACGGTGCCACAGATAGACATACACACACACACACGTAGCGGTCAAACTTATAATTATTATTATTTTTATGGCAAGGAGAAGGCACGCTAGCACTCAGGCCACCTGATGGTAAGTGGGATCTGAGACCTATAGACATTTGAAATCTCAAGACTACAATCTCAAAACTGTAATCCTAAGACTTCAAAAGCGTTGCAAACCCTGAGGACTAAGATGGGATACCTCTATGCTACCTAGTAATTACACCGGTTGTCTTATCCCCACACCGGAACACAGCAATGCGAGCCCTACTGCTTGGCAGTGGGTTAATGGATAAGATGGTGGTAGCTATCCGGACGGACCCTGCACAAGGTCCTACCACCACTAAACTACAGCGCATGTGTATTATAGTTACAGCAAATATGATGCGGGATGAGGTTTTAACTAAATTACATAAACACGGGTCTTATAGTCCAATTAACTGGGTCCTATTCTCAAAATGGTAAGTAGGAACATTATATTATATTTCTTAACAATTTTAATAGTAGATACTAAGCCTTTAACTAATAAGAAATACCTATATAAATGATTATATGATAATTGTTTCAGATCGTATGTAATCGTCGATCGTACTTTGTGAACGAAAAGGTAACTTTTTAGATAATGGGTTCGATAGGTATTGTTATCAGGCGATTTCTATTCAGTCAAGTTTGGTCTCAACACTATAGATTTAAAATATTGTGGATTAGGATAAAATGGTGCAAAGGCATAATTACGGGTTCTAGTCCGATTAAAAAAATAAAATCAAAAACCACAAACGGAACTACAAAATACCTTATCCTCAAAAGCTAATGTGAAGCAGACCCCACGACAGTACGGTATAATGACCTTTAAACTTAAAAAACAAAATTACTGCCACGCATGGACAACGACAATAAATCCAAATAACCTCACCAAGTTAACTGGAATACTTTACAAAATCTTTGGATTCTTAAATCAAAGGGATAAGAGCTACAGTGGCATAGAATTAAAATTTCGGTAGCTTTTTATTTCGGTCATAGGAAGGTAAGTGAAAGGCATACGTGAGAATCGTAACGCTTATTTTAACAATAACGTATTTTGCCGTCACCTGTCTCGGTGATCGATCTGCGGAAATATTTCACTAACGTTTTGACATGCAAAAACTCATGCAGATTTAGTTTTAATTTCAACATTTTGCAAAGAAATATGAGAAGCTTGTAATAGCCATTTTAGTAAAGGCCTTTATTGGGGTCCTAGTGAAAAAGGGTACCTATAAGTCTTCCGAAGATCAAGTGAAAAAGGGTTTAAGTCTAGTATACTCCGTTCATGTATATACCCTTTTTTATTACGAGTTAAGTCGACTTGTACCCTTTTTCACTAGGACCCCAGTGACAAGTTTCTGTGTTCTAGGCAAGTTGCACTCATTGTTCCAGACGGTTTTCTGACGGCATTAAATACCTCTTCATAAAATCAGATTAAATATTAATCTTTATACTTAAATCGTATAATGCTATCGAAATTCCAAATTTTATTCCTGTGGGAAAATAATAAAAGGGATAAAAGTGTGCAACAGACAGACTGGCTCCGAACCCAGCCGAAATGGATATAAACCTGTCGAGGAACCGTCGGACTTGCCAGCAAATAGTTCCCTGCTCCAGCTAATAAATACAATTACTTACAAAGGTCGGATATTTCTTTAAAGAAGCTGCAGTGCGGGACATAGTTTCATTCTAGTTAAAACTTATTTTTGAACTGACTTTTTATGGAATGGCGAAAGCAAACGGCTTCAAGTCACCAGATAAAACGTTTTATTACCTAATATACGATAGGTATTCATTAGAGCAAGGCGTCTTAAGACATTTTTTAAACATACGTTTTGAGGTCCCATGTACATAGCTATTGATAATGCTTAGAAATTGTGACATACACCTCGATATATTAAAAAGATTCTAGCTGTGTCTGAAACATATGCAATTTCAAGTTTTCAAATGCGATGCCAACTTTGAGGACTAAGATGGAATGCTTCTGCCTCTAATTTCAGGGGCTGTCTAATGTCGGAACCCAATATTCAAACCGCGGATAGATAGGCTTACTTCGGATTGAAATTTGACACATTTTGTATGGGCAAATGTCAAATTTTAACCCGTAGTAAGGCTTATCTATCCGCGGTTTGAATATAGGGTTTGGCCGTAAGACAGCCCAGACAGTCTTATACACCGAAACACAGCAATGGGAACTCAGCTGCTTAGTGGCAGAGTCAAAAATTCTATAAGTGAGCTGCAGGATTGCAGCGAGAGTACAGTAACACGATGATCAACTTTAAAAATGAAGATGTAAAGGGTTCGTGATTCTAGAATATTTTGATCATTACCTATTCGTTTAACACTTTCTCGAGATACTTTGACCAGTCCAGTTATATATAAAAGCGGAGGGATCGCCGTTTGACCTCGACAGCCCTTAAGGCAGGACAGTCAATTGGGTCACGGTTACACACGTTCAGCTACAGTCGGCCAAATATGTAGTCTGCCAGAGAGCCCTTTGTTTCCCTTTTTTTTTGGTGGTCATAATACTCATAATGTATTTGTTTACATCCATAAAATACTGTATGCCTTGAGATAGTTATGACTTAAAATAATTATTTGCCGTGCTCTTATATCATCGGTTATTACAGCACTTATTACATAGGTACTCATCCCAATGTAATTTACTTAAGGTAAGAAAACCTCATTGCTATAGGTACTAGTCTTTACGTGTCAAAATTGACTTAGTACCTGCACTATTATGTCACGGACGCTCAATAATAAGATGTCTGTGCACAAAAAGCAACACTCACAAGCAATGACCGAACAAGTGCTAAATAGAACGTCTTCTTTAACCCTGACATGACAATGTGTTTACATACATACATACATACATACATACATTGGCGGAATCATCGAGTCTCATTGGCACTAATACGAAAATTGATTGGTTGCTCATACGGAGATATATACACATAATACTTGTAGATATGTAGTATAAGAGGAGTGAAGTGTGCAAAGAGCGTAGGACGTATTGTATTCCTTCCCACTTTCAATAACCTATGACGTAAAAGTCGCTGAAAACGTAGATTGCAAAAGGTCAGGAGCTCGTCAAGCGTTGGTAATTTTGTAGTGGGTGGAGGTTAGTACAAAACCAGTGAAAAATGGCAAACAGCAATAAAAGTAGTATAATTAGCTTGACCTTTTTGCTTTCACTGGTTAGACAATATCGTGTGGCAGTTCAAAAGCGACAAGGTAAGTCATTACCGAGTGGGTACTCTGACAACTTTTGTCTCGGAGAGTCTTTCGGTCCACATAAAAGACCTTCAGCTTCAGCATTCTTAAAAACAAACTCAGACCACTAAGCTTCTTTTATAAAATATCTGAAAGTAAAGAAATATTTTACTTGCAAAGGTTAAATCCAACTTATGATGTTGACTGTGCTGAATCCATGCCGAACCAACAGTTTCTTATATAAACCAGGCTCAATATTCAACCAACGGCAATAAATTCGTCAGTGTTCCCCGGGTAACTGTTGACCGACGAAGCTCAAGGATACGCTAATTGATAAACGACACCGAGCTAAATTCGGGCCCACTTCGGAACACAATTGGGGTTGAACAAGCGAAAAGGCCCCGGAAGCCAAGTTTGCATTGTGTCTACGTCGGCATCGGTCACGCGATCATATATTTAACATTTCACTGTTGACCTTAGTTGACATGACCTTGCTTATTAGCAAACATGTACTCGAAACAGAGTTAAATAGTAACAATGGACGAATTAACTGGCCATTTGTTACTTACTAAGTATTAGAAAGCAATATAATAAAATATATAATAATATCAGGGGACATTAATGAAAGTTTCTGTGGTAAATTAACCCTTTCAATTCGTCTGCGTAGTATTTTGGAACCATATTTTCGAATCTCATCGGGTTACTTACCACAATGGAAATTTTGACTGATTTCTAGAAGTTCATATTTTTGAATCTCGCTGGTGACTGAAGTTATTAATCATGTGATATTAAATACGACTGCCTCGAGGAAACCTAAAGACAAGTTAATCATAGAATGACAAGTAGCGGTTCAGTCAATGACATTTATATCGACGTAGTTCTAAATGTCACTCATTGTTATTGGTCGATTGTACATGTCCAATTATTGACCAGACAATCCAACATTGACCTAGATATAGAAAAAATATTATAACGATACCTCTCATGAATCTCAGAAATCAAGTCACATATACTCCACGTAAGCATGCAAGTTCGGTCTTCTATATCACCTACTTTTAGAGCAAAATATGATTTGAAATAAATTAGTTAATGCTAAAAAGCTCAAAATAGTTGCACGTAAAATTTAAAGCCCTATCACGGATATTAGATCGGAAATAGTAATGGAGCACCGACAAAGTAGCCCGGGAACGAAGGGATATCGAATAGAAGTATCACAGACAAGTTAAATCACAGATACCAACAATTTATACGATTAGGGCCCGATTCGAAGATTTCAAGGGCCCTTTTTTCTTTGGAAGCCTGCTGGATTTTAAGTAGAAGGTTACTGAAATAACAAGGTCAAGTCGATAGATATTATGATAACTTTTTTGTCGTTCGATGAATGTTCTTATAGAAAAGCTTTTTAAGTACTTTATGAACACTGACAGCTATATAGCTATTGTTTTAAGAAACATTTGAGCTGCTGAAAATGAATGAAAGGTAGAAAATGTATTTATTCACAACGGATAAATTAAGTAAAAATAAGTAAATAAAATTACACAAAGTTGGACAGTTGTTTTGAAATGGTTCAAACTCAGCTTGTGCCGGCTGCTAGGCCAACGCTAGTCTTCCGTTAGGATCGTTCGGTGATAGCCCGGAAGGTGACACAAACAATAAAATTATTAAAAAATATGAACATGTAAAAATACAATTAAACCAATGACCATTAAGAGAACACACAAAAAAAGCAAAACAAAACAAAGAGTAAACAAATTAAAAACACTTAACGGACAACTGTCTGTGTACAGGTTCACAGCACAAAATGAAAAGATAACCTGTATATGCGTGACTGTCCAAAATTTTATAACTTTTTGCCAAGACTACATGACATGTATGTGTATACTTATCATGCTGTTTTGAGGTCCTTTTTTCAGTATGTATATGTATGTATGTAAACAGTTTATTGCACTAAAACAATAACATTACCACAAATATTAAAATTACAGGAATAAAACTAGGCAAACGCAAACTTATCACTGTCAGGGATCTCTTCCAGTTAGTGTGTATGTGTGTTGATATATCTCATCAGCCTATTTTATTATTATCTAGGAGCCACTGACAAATTTCTCAAAGCACTTACGGAAGGAGTGTTTTACAACGTAAAACATTCTCTTTATAAAATGATTCCATGCCACATCGTCCAATGAGTCAATCAAAACTTTTTTATTGTTATTTGCGCTAACGTTGTGCGCACGTATGTCCGCGGGGGTGAGATCGAAAATAAAAACTCCCTCCAGGGGAGGGATCCATCCCCAAACATATTACGGGAATGTCGGCAGGTCGGGCCTCCGGTTCTCCCGATTTTTTTGCGATAACCGCATCCCAAATATTACAAAATGTTGGTTACATTTTACGTTTGGTTTGTTTGTGAATACATGGCTACTGGGTACGGTCAGCAAACGAACATTTTGAGCTTTATGACGACTGGTTATAATCAAAACATAGATTGACCATTATCGAGTTTGAATATGGTCAAACGACATTAAAAATTACAAGGTTTAGTAAGAATCAATTTTCTCAATCTAAAATAAATATCACCGGGTAATACCCTAAAAAAATTACCTACCTAGTCACAGACAGCGATAAACATTCGTAATTAGAGAAATGAAAATTTAAAAGCAGTAAATAGGAATATCAAAGACTCAGGAACAAATTGTGCTCAAGACACAAATATAATGTGCCCTCACCGGGAAACAAACCCGGAATCACCAGCTTCGTAGAGGTCTACCTACTAGGCTATATGCGTCGTCAACTTGAAATTAATCTTTAAAATGACGTGACCAAAACTCCTATAAACTTCAACCAGAAATCTTGTTTAACGCAAAGAAAGTTTAAAGATGAGTTTAATAAGACGCTATGCTGCATTTGCGCTGCTAAAAAACCTTCTATCTCTATAATTATATCAAATAAAATTTAGATCACCTGTGAATAAAAGTGCCTATGTAGGTTTGCCACCAGGGCTCAGAAACCGGTTAATATTTAAACCGGTTACAGTCATTAACCCCAAACCTTCGACTACGGTTTGGGTTGGAGTTACCAGTTTACGAACCGGTTAATTCAAAAACCAGTTCTTCACAAATCTTGTTCTGTTGAGCTAAATTAACCGGTTAATTTGAACTTGACGCTGCAGTATAGAGCGGTAAGGCCTGTTGTATACCTGTAATTAAAATGTAGTTACTGTTCCGTGATTTGTTTTTTGGTGTTCATTATTGTGTTAGTATTGTATTGTATTGCAATTGTATTGTATTTCTTTTTTGTTTGGGACTGATGCAGTGAAGTGTTTGGATGTTGTTCCAAATTTCTACCCGGTCTCAAATGAAGAGCACGCAAAAGCGAAGCGTATCGAATCGACACTCGGCGGCCTCCAAAATGGCTTTTCTATTCAATTTTCGATAGAGATTTTTTACCTACCCGCAGTTTTGCGTACAGCGGAACCAATAAATCTCCTCTTGAGGTAAGGGGCGAATTAATCACTTGACTGGTTTGCCGACCGATCCGTCGACTGATCATATTCAGCTATTGGAAAATGAACCTCAGTTCAACGGTGTTGCGTTGAAATTCTATCGGTGTTTGCATTTTTATTTACCATTTGCAAGGTGAAAATAAGAAGAGGGAATAAATAGTAGGGCCTTCGCCGCACACTCGGAGATTAAAGTGTTGGCTGTCTGTGAAATATACACTAAAGCATAGACTAAATCTAAGTTTGCTTTAAATTGGTTTTCTTACTTGTTATATTTCAGCATTCTTGATTAAATGAACAATCTGGGTGAAATTTAAAAGCGGTGTTGTAACCCGCCTATTAAGGTTAGGGCGGGCGGGTCGCTGGGCGGGCATCGGGCTCGAATTAATAAACAAACCGGCCAAGGCCACGGGTCACGCAGCCTTCGGGTCCATCCCCATCCCCTCGACACGACCTTCTTAAACAATACTATTAAAAAAATAGGCGGCAATAATGTGTAGAGTTGTTAAAGTGAATAATGGCTAATAGCGAACGAAAGTTGAAAAAAAATAGTAAAAAAATGTAGGTACCTACTTAGTAAAAAAGGATGATCATTACGTCGAGCAAATCCTCAATTCGCCATAAAACGTAGCGCCGAAAGTCTCTCCCGCACGGCACGGCGAAGGAAAACGTTGTCATTCAAAATCAGACCACGTGTACGATATTTCATCATCAGGGAGGGTGGAAACCCCCGGCTCCCCCCACCCCCTCCCTCGCCCGCTCCCGACCCAAAAAGTCTATCTGCACTTGACACGGGAGGAAACGGGACAGATTAACCGTTGTGAAAGGAACAAAGCTAAATATGTTTCAAGCTGATACTTACCCCGGTGTAGTATACGACAGATTTACAGAGGCTACTCGAAGCACCGTTGAATATGAATAATGAAATTTTATGAAGAACGTTCGTTATACTATGTCCGGATTGTCCGGTCGAATGTAAGTTTGGTACCGCTTTGGTGTGATTTTAATAACCGTAAGCGGGTTTAAGCAGTTCTATAATATAATTATAAACTTACTTTGGTAAAGGATTAGCTTTACTTCAATATTAGGTTAATTAAGACAGTCGAATTATTTTAAAACGAAATACTTATTGTTAGATAAATAAATGTTTAAGAACAAACGTTGTCGGTGTACATGTTTATATTTATTTTATAAACATTCCATTGACAATTACTGTAAGACAATATTAGTGCTGTTACTTTATTACCTACTTACATATAAAAACAAGCACTGATATCAATTAACTAAACCCTGTTGCAAAGAAAACGAGCATTTAAACATAATGTAACTAAATGAGTATTTAAGCTACGAAATAAAGAAAATACATTTTACGAAGAGAAATAATAATTTAATACAAATAATATTAGTTTAATTTCGAAGCATTCAATCTCATTTAGTTACAGTATGTTTAAATTATTTTAAAAATCGAAAGCGCCCGTTTTCTTTGCAACAGGGTTTAAACGTCTGTTTGACCGTACGGCCAGCTAGTTTGCACCAGACCCTTACAGGTTGTTAACTCCTGGTAATCTGAACACACTCATCTGTATGATTATCAAATTAGAACGGCTTGACGAACTGGAGAGGCTAGACTACTATTAATTTGCCAAAAAAATCATCATCATCATCATGAAAAAAAAGTGACATCCAAACAAACATCCACAAACTTTGCGCAGACTGAATCGCTCTAGCTAATAACAAATAACCGGGTACCATTTAGGGAATGCAAATTAACCGGTTATTAACCGTTTTTGTATGAAAAGAACCGGTTAAAACAGGTTAAAACCGGTTATTTGCATTTCCTAGTACCATTTACAGTAAAACGTCAATTTTTGTGTTTTAAATTCATCCAGATTAGCTCGACGCGAAGTGCAACTTTTAATCTGCAGCGCAGCATGTACTTCGGAGTTATACAATGCTGAAAAAGGATGGGCGAATGAAATGATGGAACCATTTTCAGTTCACGGCGCGATCCCACGCACACGCCGCCGCCGTCTACACTGTGAACAGCATACACACACACTCAAAGCGCGGGCGTGAAAAGTTTGAGCAGTAATTTATATGACGGTTTAAATAATTACTCGGCGTTTCGGCTCAATTTGTAGATGAGCCGTATAGGGGTGGCGGTGACATTTATGGACGTTATTTTTGTGGTTTTTGCAAAGTTGGTCCTGTTTTATTAAAATGAAGTTACATTTACAATGCACCTGATGCTTGTTCGATGAAATGTGAATTTATAGGTGTGGAGCGTGCGAATGAAACTTAATTTTTTCGAGTTTCTTTTTGAATTAATTAGAATTTGTAAATTCTATATGGATGATCTAATGAGCAACGTAATTCTTGTGCTGACCACAAATAAATCACATCACACTAATATTATTAAATTGCGTGGGTTACAATGCTTGTTACTCCTTCACGCTACTTTTCTCCTAAACAGCTGGCCGGATTCAAATTAATTTAAGAATGGTGATAGCTCATATCCTAACTCCTAGACTAACACATGGGCTAACTTTTATTCCAAACAAAAATATCACTCGTCGAGGGCAGACGCTAGTATAAGATTGAAAACTATGGGTACCAAATCCTCATGTTATGCGATATTTTGACTATAAATTCTGAATTAACACTGGCGGTAGGCTCGCAAGGCTCAATAATTTCCCGCCTAAGTTCAGATGTCACGTATCCTCCCTTCCCTGGAGACCAATATCATCTTTGAAGTCAAGCTAACCGTAACGCACCACTCTTGGGATTCTTTTTTTATTTACTTGTTACTTTGTGAAAGTGGTAGGTATGATACCTGTTACATGATTTGTGTTACGTTAGATTATACTAGGTATTATAAACACAGTTTATGTCGTGTAAGATTACTAAGAAAGATTTCTATTAAAAAGAAGCATTCGCATGGGTATATAATTCTTTTAAATACACGCCATTCTTAACCCTTCACATATTTTCCGATACATAAAACATCCTTAACTTCAATTGCCGTACTTGGGAAATAGATTGCTTGTCAATAAAAATGTAAATTCGTCGCTTCGGCTCTCAGCTAATTCATTTCCCAATGGAAAATCCGGCAGCGTCACCGGAGATCGATCGACCGTTCATTTCGACCAGTTTTTTACTTTTTACATTTCATATTGACCAGACGCTCAGTTAGTTTGCACACAGCCAGCTCGGATAAATGTTTGCTGCGAACAATGTTCAAAATTGTCTGTCTGCACTAGGTGTTACACAACGACGCCTTCTTTATATCAAAACTCAGACATTAACGCCTTTTTATGATTTATAGAGGTCCTCTCCCATGAAAGAGATGAAGGGCTTCCAACGGACTCGATATGAATTCTAATACGGATTTACGAAAACCATTCCCTATTCACAGAGTTACTTTCCCAAAGTTACAAAATAAACACGATGGAAAACAAAATTCACTTCGATTCCTTGTAAAGAGGGTGCGTTACTGCGTTATAACAAAAAATCGAAATACGCAAATTTGATCCAAAACCTCGGTCTCGACGCTCACACTCTCGCGGTGATACGCCTGACACCCTAATCAAATAAATACCTTTAACCGGGACCGTTTGGCTTTACCCAAAACCCGACGTTGTAGTGCGAAGTTACGGTGCACTGTCGTCTGTTGAGGGGGTAGGCTGACTGGCTTCCGCGTAAAACGTATTTGTAGGAAGGACGACCCAGAAAATGGGTATAATATACTCACACTACCGCTCTTCCTCGCCTTATTCTCCCGTCCCCCAGGAGTCGGCAGAAATTTATATAACAAGCCATCTCGTCGGGCGCGGTTATTGTGGAGAAACACTGCCTTAGACATTATTTTTAATTAAACACAAGTATGGTCCGGCGTCGGCCGTAATCCAAAACCGCCCACCCAAATAGACATTAAAATGAAAGCGAAAAAAATGTGTCTGAAATTACTCACCGTAGAGTTGACCTAAAATAGAAACTCGTTGGTTTTATATAATTTTACAAAAAAAAAATCGTTTGAAAATTAGTTTGCAAAGTTCTGAGATGTCACCTTAATTCTCAGATAGCAACTTTGATTAATTAATTAATGTCTAAAACAAGATTAATATTTTACGCATTAAAATTAAAACGGCCTAAAATACAAGTAGATAACAAAGTTTCGGATGTTAATAAAAAACCTAATTACTTAAGAAGTGTGGTGTCTTATCATGTTTAAAAACAAGTTCATACCTCTTAAAGCCTCTTTCAAACCAAATTTCACATTCAATCACTTGAAATTAGTAGGGGTGGGCTCCCCTCGGATGTTCATACCGCGGCGGCATTGAGGAGCTACTAAGGATTTCCTTCTCGACATTTCCACGAAAACAATCTGAGTCTTTCCAGCGGTGGAAACTGAGAATCTCCGGTACACAAAACCTCAATTTTCCACATAAATAATTAATTTACTTTCGAGCTAGCGTTATTTAACACGGTAAATAAAGTAGACTAACAACTTTCAGGAATTAAAGGATTTCTTTAGAATCTCTTGAATATTCAGAATTATTGTTTAGATATTCGCAAATAATAATGAATGTTTTTTAACCATGTTATGTATTTATTACAAACTGTACTTTGCTTACTGCGCAACTACAACAATCAAACAGCAACACCGGAGCTGCTCTGTCGTCCACATACAGCACTACCGCGTTCAAATACTTATAACCTGCGTCGCTATTGCCTAACGCACTCGCAATCGCAATCGGTTTCAAAGCGGAACAATTGTTTTCTTTTTGTATGCAGAGTCTGCATTGCAGACAAACCTTCGATTTTCAAAATAAAAACGATTGCGATTGCGAGTGCGTTAAGCAATAGCCTCTCTGAGGGCCCTGCAAAGATGCACTACGCTAACTAACGTTTCTATTCGATTCGTTTTTAAACCAATCGCGTCACTGGTAGACCACGTGACTTTTCGTATCACGTCATCTCCCAGTGACGCGATTGGATTAAAAACGAATCGAATAGAAACGTTAGTTAGCGTAGTGCATCTTTGCAGGGCCCTCTGATCATCTAAGAATTTTAAAAACTAATTTTATACTGTTTCTCTGTTTTGTACTGTATTGTATATCCTGTGATTGAACAAAAACCATTTTACAATGCATCATCGCCTCCATTTTGAATGAATATCTAAAAAGCTGGCACTCAATATGTTGAAATCTGCCGCCCACCAACAAAAGCTCTTAGTTTAGATCCACCCACATCCAGGCGATATTTCTAGAACATTCTAAGAAAGGATTATCGTATTGCTCTCAATAAAAAATCTTATATATAATTCTAACAAAGGATTAACGTATTGCTCGATATAAAGTCTGATCAGTCCCGAAAATAGTTCACGCACCCGCAGCCTCCAAACGACCGGTCGACCTGCAGACGCTCCGAACAAAGTGTCAAAATAACAATTACAGAACATCTACTGACTTTTATTGCATTCGAGATGATTAAACGTATTCTTTACTTTATAAAAGCTATTGAACGGCCACTTTGCTTAAGGTTAAGTACTAATTTAATTTGATTCTTGTCACAAAATACAGAGCTTTGCGAATAAATTGCACAATAAATTATTGTAATTTTGCTTTCGAAACACGACAAAAAATAAAGATATAAGTAATTGCTAGAAGTATCGCTTGCAGTCACTGCTATTTGACAATATGGCCACACTAATGGAATGGAAGTCAGAAATCGCTAGATAGCTAGATATGAGATGGCCACGAGACGGTGCGCGTTGAAACATGCCACGACTCGTTGCAGCAGCAATGAGGCGATTTCTATGTAGTCGTATTTGTTTCCACCGCCCTCCACTCACCAATTTTAGTCATAACCTACTACTCGTATTACAGTATAAATAGAAAAGTAGTTAGTCTCCGGCCCTTTAGGAGTTTCGGATACCTATTGCCACTCGGGCGCTAGGGCTCCGTCGATGCGCGTTGCTCCATATTAAACGCGGTGGCGGCGCCGGGCGACCCAACTAAACCGACTAGGCGTGACTGGTTGAGTTTGATTGTGGTGGCTCGCAGCGCGTACGGTCGAAGCTCGCACACATTTTTATGCCGCGCGATATACCTTTATTTGAAGACGAAGTGCTACTGTCTATACTGTGCTACTATGTAGTTAGTTCTACGTCCGCTTAGAACTCTTTTACTGGTATCGCTATTCCCAAGGAAAAATACAGTTTTCTGGTAATAAACAGGTTCTATATCCATAGCAAATTATAATTAAAACGGTTTAGCGGTAAACCAACATCGCAAATTTTGCATTTATAAACTTAGTATGGATGGAGCATGGATTTTCCAATGTCAAAGGTACGAGTACTTAACTTGTATCGGGACGCCAGCTTAACGTGCCGTAAATGTTATAACAGGTAACCCTGGCGTGGATCGTCTTATTCCAGGTGGAGACATGTCTTGAGGAAGCCATGGAAATCATATGGATGCGGGCAGCGGAATACCGATCACTGTGACGGCTTTTGATGTGGTGGTCGTCCTGACGGTACTTGCGTTGGTCATTCACCCCGACTAAGGTTATATGTTTAGAGGAATTATTTTCATTGAGTTTGGGTGTACCAAATGATATAAAGATGATTTCTGATGATTTTATACATACATACATACATAATCTCACGCCTTCGTTCCCAGAGTGGGGTAGGCAGAGCTACAGAATTACAAACATCTCTAAAAACTTGTTGATAATTCTATAACCACAATTTGCACAATTAGGCTAAGATGTTTACCAGCGTATTAGTGACAGGTTGCAAGCCCATCGCCTAACAGTACTACAAGCCTTTATTCCCTTAGTCGTCTCTTACGACATCCACGGGAAGACATGGAGCGGCACTATTCTAACTCGGCAACCACACGAGCATTTAGCATTAAAAATAAACATACTTTGTGTTATTTATAATAATACGTGATATTTACAAGTCTAATAAAAAGCAAGCTTTGAAAACCCGACTGCCCTGCAGCATGAGTACTAACTGGGGGAGTTGAAACATGAAAAACAATCAAATTCATTAAGTCAATTTGCCTACAGAAGATCACAACAAAACCGATATGGATACAGACACGACAATCATTTATACATACATGCACACAAACATACAACAGAAAAATATCACCCCCTTCTTCAGCAGCCGCGAAAAGATAAAAGAAACGTCTACTGAAATAAATTTGCGAGGGAAACAGAACCACTATACAAAAAAACATATATTATTTATCAGACATGCCATGGGCATGCCAATACTTATTGATTTTCTCATAGCAGTGTAAAAAATATAACAAAATATGTAGGTAGGTATCTAAAACAAACACAAGGTCGGCCTGTACGCAGATTAGCCCAGTTTTGTGCGTTATATTAAAAGCTTTCAAATAAATTAAATAACGTGAGGCGCGCCGTTGTTATGTATTACCTTTTAGTGGAGGCCGATAGATACGAGATGGTAACGATAAGTGATATTTATTAGTCAGGAGTGTTTTTTGATCATTTATGGGTTATTATATTAACGATTAAGGTCTCACCAATTTTTTTGACACTGAATCCGTACGTAACTTAAAAAATAACACGCACTGGAGAGAGAACGGGGGTCTAGTCAAGTGATAAGGAGGAAATGTTAACCACTGCAGAAAAAAAGCATAATTGTAAACTGTCATGCGTTCAGCTTTGTACATTCCATAATATGTTTTAAGAAATGTATACAGTCGCTTGTTTAGAATACAGATCTACGATAGCCGGTTAAAAAATCGGAATCAGCGTCGAGAAGTGATCCGAGGCCTCAAGCGCTGGCACTACCGCTCCAACAAGCCGAATAGAGCAGCACCTGCAGCACCGCGCCAAAATCGATCCCTGAATGTCAAAACTGTAGCGATGAATAGTACTTGACGAGCCAAATGGCGTCATCGTGAATGCGTTCTATGGCTGCCATTTTCTTATCAGGTTGCTGCGTGATGTCGCACCGTTGAGGCGTGGCGTGGCGCGCCCGTGAATGTGGTCAAATTATTACGCCCATCCAGTTGTACACACTCTATCTGTCACTGAGACAAACGGATGCCCAGCTTTAGAGCCACGTCTGGCGGTGGTATAGTAGTAGGAATTGCTTCCACACATGATAAGATAAGCAACCGTTTGAGACTATCAGGCCAAAGTCCTATAGATATAATAGCCCGTACATCAATATTTATTTATTATATATGTAGTTACTGCACCAAAACAAGCGCAAACGGCATTTAACGTACATGTAAATCTATCTGGCATCAGTTCTGTGTCAGTTTGGACCTTATACAGACCCTATTTATAGCAAGTATTTTAATAAGTAATTCTTCAACTTGCATTTTTGATTTTATTCTTCTTATACTTTAAAGTTTAAAACAGTGAAACAAAAATTACGTCCTATATTATGCCACTTCTTCCATAACACAACTCTACGTCCTAAATAAATTGTTCTAGATGCCATATTATTGGTTAACGTTAGCATGATAAGAGGCTGATAAGTCTGATAACATAGCCATTGGCAATTACCGGCACGAACTCCGATAATTGATGGATGGGACCCACTGACCATACTTAATGGAAATTAAAAAGCTTTTTCAAGTATTGTAGTGTGTGAAATGCGGGTAATGGCGGTTCGACTGCATTGAAGGACTGGTGTAATCTTAATTCTTATTAAACGTTATAAATTGGTATCTAACGGTTGTATGCGTCTATGGTTGATTCTTATTGCATTCTTAAGGAACTATAAAGTAAACGTTGATAACGTACAATAAACAGGAAAGATTAAATTTAAGAAAATATGCAAGTTGTGATCCTTCTCTAGAAAGAGCATAGAGAAAAGAACGTTCGAAGATATTCCTCCGGCACGACTTTTAAATAAAGAGATAGAAAGACACAAAGGAAATTAAAATTTAGAGCACGTAAATATTTAGATATCCGTTTGTGAGGGATGGTGTTAGACAGCTACCTAAATATGTATGTTTAGTAAAGCAAATATTTTGTCTAAGTCTCATATACCTATTCACGCATGGGTGGATGAATGTATCTCCGTGTTGTATCCAGGATATTGGACGCGTGGGCAGATGGAAAAACTGCCTGACAGATAAACGAAAACACGCTAATAGAGTTTCCGTTTTAGGCAAATGAAAACTGCGCATTCGGACACGATTCTCATGTATTTTTGAATGTTGTGACGGGTTTATGATAACTTCCTGGGGTAAAACATTTGTTTTTATGCCTAAACATTATACATCGGGTGCGTTTCAACTAAAAACGATTTGTACCTCTATAATTTCATTTAACTAACCACGAAAAGCATAATGAATGTTTAGCATAAAAACCAATTCTATAATTTCATCAGGCATAAGATCGAATAACATAACACTCATTTATTATAACTATCATAAACCATGTTATTATGCATTTTAAGTCAATTTCTTCTAACTAGGTTAGGTTAGGTTAGAACTTTGACCACATTAGTTGTTTAAGCCGTTAGAAATATTTATTTTTTAATTTGTGAACTTTTAGAAATTATGCATTTCGTTTTATGCATCATGATTATTATATCGTTGGTTTATTATAGAGATCGAAATTACGCAATTCGTGTTATGTGAAATGAAAATTAGACCATTTGTTTTTATACTAAACATTACACACCCCTTACAGGCTGCCTTACTTGTTACACTTTCTGAAACAAATATTTGATCCTCTTATCATAGTGATACCATAGTGATCGTAGTTAGCGTGTCATGTGGTTAGGGGCGGAGAATGCTCGCTTCAGGATTCATGCCACCACAATCTGTTACCAAAATAATATTACCAGTTGCCATTAAATTAGGTAAATTTTATTTAGCAAGTTCAACCAGAAGAATGACCTGAACAAATGCGAGTCCAAAGGCGATGTCTAGAAGGACCGCCATTCGAAGGGCCTATTGTTTTCAGGTAGAAAATTTCTAGGAGAATGATAACAAGTCAAAAGCAAAGATTTCCTGTTGCCATGACAAAAACGATATCCATAATCAAAAGGTTTTTCTCAGATATAATCGCAAGTGCGTGACCGGAAGACGTTGATAGAATTTATCCCCGCGCTCCCATAGATCCAGCCACCATAAAGGCCAGTAATACTAAATTTCCTGAACTACATAACGAAGTGCGGCTCGCAATAATAGCAACGGAATCGTATCACAGGCGGCTACGTGAGTAGCAGCCCTAAACTGGCGGGATCTTTGGGTGGAACTACACCTTACGTTTATAACGCTGGACGTTTTCCGAAGAGTTTCGTGTCGCAAAATTGTTGAGGATGCCTTATATCCAGCATGTTTTGATATGGGATGCGAAACGGTTGTTAAAATTACACAGGTCAGGTAAGAATAGTTAGTCACTGAATTGATAATAAAAACAACACGACTCGTTCGGTGAATTTCCAATGTTGCTTGCATTGTTTTAAGCCTTCAATTGGATTGCTATGAATAAATACTAGCTTTTTTTAATTAAGCCTTTCATAAACTCTCATTCAAATACCAGTGTTATGTAAAAATTGCAGAAAAAGGTCAAACGTCAGCAACAAAGCTACTTTGACCCACATAGCCGTCGCCGTAGCGATTCAATTCCGTCCAATTACTGCATGTATCGATATCGCAGTTCATATCTTTAGCTACGTTTGAGCGTTTCCAGTGAGAAATAATTAATCACCGATTCAATCCTTTTAAAAGGAATCAATTTTGTTTTCAGTATGTATCGTATTTTAAAGATAGTTTAAATAGCATCTCTTTAAGAAGCTTTTCTTCTTGTGGTTTTCCGATTTCGATGGATTTTTTTCTGTTTTGGCACGCTGAAAAAAAAATATAACTAAACTAGTTCAGCTACTTGACGTTTAGCCAAAATTTAATACTTTGGAACCAAAACTATGTTAATATTGCAAAACTGATTTGGAAGACATCACGAACTAGTTTTGTTATGTAACTTATTTTACTGAAGTGGTTTTAGCTACTTGTAGGCCTTAGTTTTGTAGTCACTCAAGTTATGTTACAAGCAGCTAAAAAATTTGCTACTGTTAGCAAATCTTTTTTTTTTTCAGTGCAGTAGTTTGTTTAGGAATGCAACTTAAGTCAATGATAAAGTTAAGTAGGTAGTAAATAAAATGAAAATTATGTTACTTTTGGAAAAATGCCCTCTTACGCTTATATTGTATTGTATAGCGTCCACAACATTTGACCAACAGAGTTATCGCTTATTTCTTAGAAAATCAGACCTAATGCTTATAGATTTGGTTTTAAGTAACGTTGTATTACACATACACGCTAAGTGCAGTAAGTGGTACGTATTTATAGACCGTCTGCGAGTCTGCATGATTCACCAGGTTGACCTCAAATAACTTACCGGTTATATACCACAGACGGCTGGCCACTGGTTTTCTAATTCAATTGTATCAATTACAAGGTTTATTTTTAGGTTAGGAAATAAAACCGCCTAAAAGTTAGATTCGGCATTTTTTCATTTCAATAGCTGAAGTAGAGTAACAAATGATAATGATTTACTTTTAAAGAAACGGTTAAGTGTACATACATACATACATAATCTCACGCCTTCGTTCCCAGAGTGGGGTAGGCAGAGCTACAGAATTACAAACATCTCTAAAAACTTGTCGATAATTCTATAACCACAATTTGCACAATTAGGCTAAGATGTTTACCAGCGTATTAGTGACAGGTTGCAAGCCCATCGCCTAACAGTACTACAAGCCTTTATTCCCTTAGTCGTCTCTTACGACATCCACGGGAAGACATGGAGTGGCACTATTCTAACTCGGCAACCACACGGTTAAGTGTATTGTAACAATATAGGACTTAATTAATATATTTTAATGATAATTATTGCGTCGCTGGTAGTTGTGAAGTTATTTACATAGAAGCCACAGTAAATTATCCCGACGCCATGACATTAAATATGCTAAGTGGCATATGTGACACTATTTGCAACTTTACCCTTTTTAGTTGTATATACAACTCATTTCTATTTTTCTTACGGTGGTGTCTTCGATCACTTTTTAGTAGCTATATTGGTTTTATTAGCTAGATGGTTAATTATTAATCGAACATTTTCCAAGGCACTTTACGCGCCTATATACAACGATGATCCTGATAGCTGCCAGGAATTGTATGTAGGTACCTATCATAATTTATTTTCTTCTTAGCTAGAAAAAGTTATTCAGCTAGTACTGTCACAGATCGATCTCGATCGAAATTTTAAAAAAAAACCGTCCATGTGCGTGCCAGACTTCGCACATTTAGCGTTCCGTACCAATAAGTACCCGCCCGTATCACTTCTGTTGCTTCTAAAAAAAAAGATTTATCAACTTATTGGTATTTGTTAGTAAAAAAAACCGGCCAAGTGCGAGTCAGATTCGCGCACGAAGGGTTACGTTACGTACAATTATCTATACAACATTAGACACTATACCAGTTGCCGTTATTAACATCGAGCAAAAAATGGCAAAAAATATTAATTTTATTCTGTTTTTTAACCGACTTCAAAAAAAGGAGGAGGTTCTCAATTCGCCGGGTTTTTTTTTTTTATGAATGTTCCCCGATTACTCGAAGACCACTGGACCGATTTGAAAAAATTTTTCGTTGTTCGAATGGATATACTTTCTAGTTGGTCCCATTGTCACCACGTCAGGATCTGATGATGGGATCATGGACAAATCAAGAGAACTCCTCAAATATTATAGGCACACCTATAGCGATTTTGGTATTTTTCACTGTAACTCATGCATTTGCTTTTGAAAAGTACTATATGGTGAAGTGGAACTGATGATGAAGACCACAGATGGCCACCGGAACTCCCTAACGGTACCTAGTTATTTCAAGGGTGGCGATAAGATATTTCGATAAAGGTAGTTGAGCGACTATGACGAAGCACATTTAGGTTTAAATATGACTATGACATTCCCGCGGCGTTGTCTGCGGCGAGCTTGAAATGTTCTATAGTTTCTCATTAATATTTAGAAGTGGAGCTACGTAACAGCATAAATAGGATCACTGAAAAGTATAAAATAAAATAAATGTTTAAAAAAACAAAAACCCGCCTTCAAAAATGCAAGAAATAACTTCTTTTAAAATGGTAGGTCAGTCCAACTGAAGTCGGCGTCCCACAATATTTTAAACCAAAAGCCGAATGCAGTTGGACTGACCTACCATTTTAAAAGAAGTTATTTTTTGCATTTTTGAAGGCGGGTTTTTTAGTATTTGTTGTTATAGCGGCAACAGAAATTCAGCATCTGTCAATTTTTTTAACTGTCTAGCTATCACGGTTCATCAGAATCATCAGATACAGCCTGGTGACAGACAGACAGTGGAGTCTTAGTAATAGGGTCCCGTTTTTACCCTTTGGGTACGGAACCCTAAACGTAATAATAAACGAAGTCACCAAATTTCAAACAATTTTAAACAAAAAATGCATTATTCACCTACTCATCGAGTTCTTAACAATCAAATGATTCCATGGTGTTGGTCAAATTTTATTTTCGCGCGCCCCCCTTTAGCTGTATGGGAGCCCCCCTGAAAAACATAAAAAAATGATAATTTTGTATAGCTTTCGGTGAACAATATGCTAATACTGGGAAAATTTGAAGACTGTAACTTTAACCGTTTGGCTGTAAAACCTATGTGACAGACGACGGACGGACAGACGGACACATGATGTGACGACAGCAATAGATTTTGACCTTTCGGGTACGGAATAAAACCTAATATTGTCCCTTTGATTATTTATATTTATATTCGTGCATTTCTTTGTTATATTTTGCAAACTCAATAATGCAGGAAATACTTAGTACTGGTTAACCTTAAAATTAAATGTATTAGTTTGCCATGCTGCGTTCACAAGGACGGGCCTTCAAATATTCATAGTTCGATCGATATGAGCCGTGGCTGCAGCGCTCGAGGTCGAACAATCAAAACAGTGCTGCGATCGGTGCATTATTGCTTAACTTGCAACAGGAGGTCAAATTATACCAATATTTTTATTCCTTAAAACATTTTGCGGAGAGAAATGTTGAAATACGACACCAGAACCTAAATCAGTAGCATCAGGATTTAAAAATCAGTAGAATCTGGGCAAGTTCACGCGCTGTTCAATTAAGTTTTTTGCCGTTCAATTTTATCAAAATCCTTTGTGTTGATGAAATAAGAGCAACGATATTTAAAAAAAAACATTAGGTTGTAAATAGTAGATCAGTGGATTTAATTTGCTGATATAATGTGTCTGTAGGTAATATTGTTTTTTATCCAATACTTTTTCGTATCGTGCAACGTAAAATTAGGCATGGGTCACGTCTTCATAGGAAGAAAAAGGTAGCAGTTAGTATCTATGAGTAACTTTCCTATAGGATAACGTCGCGTGAGCAGTTTCACTAATGGTTTCATTTCGTTTCATCTTCATCAGTGAAAATGTTAATCCTTAAGTTATGTGCAATAATCATAAAGACACTGAAAAAAAAAATTGGTCGCTTCTAACAAGATTGTGATTGTTATGCATAAGCGTCTTGATTCCATACGAGCTTAACAAGACGTTAGATACATCAACTAAGATGTTAGTTGAATCACCAAAGAATTTGCTGTTGTTACTAACAACTTTGGTTGACATAGCAAATATCATAACTATTGTATTCATTTTATGTCAACTAAGAGAAAATCGCTCTTGGTTTGCTCTAATTTTTTTGAGTGCACTATAGTATGCTGCGCTTTCCAGTTGCTTTCAAAAAATAATTGTTAAGATAAATGTTATTATTAGTCTAACCTTATGAAACATATTATGCCTCAGAGATAAAAAATACCAACACAACAAACACAAGAAAAACCATTGAAAATACTTTCCTATCACGAATTAAAACAATAGAATTGCTTTTTCGTTAATCTCTCGGGAACCACCAAAACTTCCATGACAAAGAGTAGCCTATGACACTTCCCAATCCTCCTACTAACCTCACGTTGCTCTATTTATTTTAAAATATAGTACAAAATTAATAAACAAGCTTTCTTTGTATAAATATTACGAAACTGTGCCTAGTTTTTTTATGGCATGTGGAAGGTGAACTAGCACACAGGCCACCAGGGGCACGTTTTATAAAGCTACAAGCTACAATTTTACAGGTCTAAACTGGCAACACTGCTCTAATAGCTGAGGCCCGTTTCACGAAGCTACAATTTACAAATTACAAGTGGAACTCTCTTTCTAGCAAAAGGAGTTAGAAAGAGACTTCCGCTTGTAACTTGTAACTTGTAGCTTCGTGAAACGGGCCTCTGTGGCCCGTTTCACGAAGCTACAAGTTAAAAATTACAAGCGGAACTCCTTTTCTAGCAAAAGGAGTTAAAAAGAGACTTCCGCTTGTAATTTGGAACTTGTAGCTTCGTGAAACGGGCGTCTGGTCGTCATTGGTCGAGGTTGTGTCAAATGCAAACTTGTAACCTTTAAATTGTTATTTGTAGCTTTATAAAACAGGCCCCTGATTATAAGTGGGATCTGTGACACATGCACATGAAGTGCGTAGAAGTGTACCTATTTGACATACTTATTTTACAAAAAAAAATATTATTTGAAAATCCTCTTGTTTGCATTTGAATCAAGCTTTTGGGAAGCCTTTGTAAACGTGGCTTTATTATCTTATAACAAAATTGTGTATGACTCAGAACTTATAAAGGAAATATATTTTGAGGATAACACTCTGAGTGAACATCTTTTTCGATGCACGGATGACTATCGCGGACGTCCGAGACAAAAAGAAAAAGAATATCGACACATTGTACAAGGTTAAGACCTTATGGATGTAAGTTATAAGTAATATATGTCCCCTTCCGCGTCTTCAACGTAGACGCGCCGTCAGTTTTACCACATTTAGCGCCAGGTTTCCAGATTCCTTCAGAAAATTGACTCGATTTGGCGATCTTGGCATAGAAAGTTTTAAGCAGCCGCCGTGAAACTGCATGCACTCAATATTTAAGCAAATTGCGTTAAGTTATCGCAGTTATACCACCAGCAGAACATTAAGCGAGTCTAAGGTAAGCCTCCACTCAGTTGCAGTGGAGACTGTAGGCTGTGCCTCTCGCTTCCAGAATTAATAACTTTCTCGTCAACCCCCTAACCTCCCACCCGCGACCGCCCCGCTCACCCGATCTCATCCCACGGAGTCTGTTACCTTTGTTCGATTTCTCGATGAATGGCCCGAGAAAAATCATTGCACGACACCTATTAAAATGGATGGAGGAAGGTGGGCTTCGATTTTTTAGTTCAATAGTTGAGCGTGGTGCTGAACGGAAGAGGGTTTAAATGTTTTATTTTGTATTTAAAAACACTGAAACTATCTTATAAGTACTATAAGATTAACAGTTAATTGATTTGATGTGTTATGTTTAGTCTAATAGATTTGTTTTCAATGCCGACCCAGTTTTCGATCCCTGTTTGCTAGTGTTTACTCTTTTACCGTTACGTAATAATTACATGAAATAATTAACTCTTGTGATAACATTTCTAAATAAACAAGTAAATTATCACCGACACTTTAATACACATTTTTCAAAATTATTATTTAATTCATTTCATTACTTTTTGTTTAATAATTCTCGTTCCAACCTACTAGACCTATCCACGTTTCAAAAAAAATAATTGTAACCTGACCTTCGTTAAGACGTCACTTAAAAATGTTTTAACAAGCGATATTACATTTGAAACCGACCCTTATCGAGGTTCAGATTTTTGCGATCCAGGTCGAGTTTCCGTCGTAAGAGGCATCTTCCGTCTCCCTCGGACGCCCGGTTTGCCTCTTTGACTCTGTTTGGGTGTGTAATGATTTGAGCGGGTAATTTGCTTAAAAAATGTCGCCGCCTTTCATTTGCTTGTTTATCATGCTTATACGGGATTCATTTGACACTGTTTGTGTGCGGGGTGTGGAATGTTGTTCGAATTGATGCGAGTGGCGTCACATTAGGCTATTTTGCGGAGTTACTCTGACTTTGGGGTTCGTAAGGTTAATGTAACAAATTAGTCGACTAAAAACAAACTTTACCCAATTAGATATGCGTGAACAGGAAATAAGGTAGGTAGTTAACTTATTTTGTTTACCTAAAGATACAGTCAGCATCAAAAGTATCTGATTTCTTTTGAATTTTATCGCATTAATACATTTAACAATATTGTTTGACATTGCTTACTTGACGGTAATACTACACGGAAAAAAAGTTCGTATCTACTTTTGGCGCTGACTAAATAACGCATTTACGCATTGTTTTTGTTAGTTTATTATTGTTTCGTAGATGCACATGAATTGCTCTTAAAAGGTTACAGGTTAAAGGTTTTTTGCATTTGAAGAAGAGCGTGTGACAAATATTTTTTATGTAATTGTAGAATCAATTAATTTTTTGTTGACCTGTTTTTGTGCTGGGTTTGCCCAGCAGTGTCCTTTGGGCCTTTAGGCGTCCATTCATTTTCTCCACTGTAGAACACGTTCCTGCCACTTTCTAGTAAACGCGTCTTTGTTATCCTGAAATGCCATCTCCTTCTGTCGATGTGCCTGTGCTTTTACGTGGATGTCAATCGGGCAAGACCTATTACAATCAAATACAAACAATCTCAAAGGTTAAAAGACCTGTGTACAGAAACCCAAACATCTAATATGTAAATAATATTTCGTACTAGAGATATCAGTAGCGACATCAACGACGACCAAAAAGGGGAAAGATGAAAAGGCCACAGGCAAGGGAAAAAATATAGCAATAGTCTAAAGGCGAAGACTGCCATCGCGTAACGAAGCTTACCAAAATGGAGGCGATGATTACTTGTATTCAATAAGTATGTTTTATAATTGATGGGTTGCAGGCTCGAAACGAGTATGCAGTATTTATCACAATATTGCGGTCGGGAATCTAGATAGTGTTTTGGTTGTTTTGGTTTGTATACCTAGTTTTAAATAGAGTCGACGAGTTTCTTGTTCGACTATTCTTAATGTGACCCTTTCGTACATACGTCTCCTGGATCGATAAAAATGCAAGCGCTTCCAATATTAAGTTAGACACAGACTTGTTAAAGTGCATTTTAACTATATGTGTGTAGAGAAACAGACAGAGAAAAAACACTAATCAGGTTTTAGAGATATCTAATGCTGACAGTCAATTTAGATTTTCTCTCCTTTTCTCCTCCTCTGTGTTTGTAACTACATCCTGTCACATAATTCAAAGGTAATAAGTAATAACTAAAATCCTACGGGCGATTAACTCTTTCCTATATTATACTCACCCATACATTTTTAAGGGTTCCGTACCCTTCATTGTCCGTCATTTAATAAAATTCGAACATCCGATTATTCATTAAATTATTGGCTTTTATACGAGTCTAACCGACTTTACCAAACCCGAAAGACTTTTAAAAGCTACCGCACCATGCAAAATCTATTCAATATATTTCCCTTCTATTGGCTAAGCACTTAATAATTGGTGTATTAAAAAGCCTCCTCCATTATCTCTTAGTATGTTCATGTCTGCACTTAAGTGACAGTACGGGAGGCGCGAGGGCGGCTTGAGGCTTCCGCTTCTTACCCGACTCCTAACTTCATCGTACATCGTCTCCCTGTGAGACAGAAATTTAAACCTTATTGAATACAAGACAGATTTGATTTTTGAAACACTGAATTGGCGTGGAAACGAGACTTATAAAGTTATCGGTTGATATTTTAAGCGTTGAACTATCGTTTTAGTGATACGTTAAAGTATCATAAATCGTTATACAATCTAGATGGCATAGTATTAGTTAAAGTTATATAACAAGTCCAACAAAAGCAATCTTTGAAATATATTATTGAAATAATATCGATTATATAAATATCATATATATATATATATATATTATATGTTTAGAATCGACAGTTATCATTCTTAGTCAAAATACCTCACATGGTGGCGTGTGACGAATTTTTTTATTTAGACAAATTAAATAACTCGTTCATTGAAATAGCCAGCACATCTTTATACATGCACCAGGGAACAAAGATCCATACATACAGTTCTATGACCCTAGGTATTATGCATAACGCTAACGTAAACGATTGTCGAAAATTGACAAAATGTATGGAATTGACATAAGCGCTCAACGCAATCGCAGGCAGGTAACGTTAATTCGTTCATCCTATGCATTTTCAATAACGATAACGTTTTCATAAAGCATCTTGTCTAGGGCTGCATAAACAGTTGAAAGCGATCTAAATAGAAACCATTCAATTGAAATCATCTTTTTACTGTTTTATAATGAACTTACGCCTATATAACACAATTATATCCCTTAAACTCAGCAACATGCCGCCTGTGCTGCTCGCGTCGCTCGTGTTTTCAGAATCACACTAAATGGAGCGGCCCGCGTTAGTAACGTACGGTGGGCTCCCTCGCGACAACTTTCTACCCTCATAAATCTACCCGAAGGTACGCACTGGATGGAAGGCCTTGTATCAGTGTTTTTCTTTCTCTTGTTTAGATGTGTTTCAGTGATTTATCCCTTATGGAGGTTATCTTTTGTCCTTCGTATATTGATTCAAGTGACCCAGTTAAGATACTTGTACTAGTGTTATAATAGGTCCTTTTATGCGACCTTATTAACGTCCGATTTAAAAATGAGGATTTTATGACTTATGTTTGAAGCTTTGTCTTCTGTCTGTGGTCATACGCCATCATATTCAACTGCCAACGGGTTTTCATAATTAAGTATTCAAATTTTCCAAAAACGGATACTGGTTCAAAAGTGAAATGCAAGATTTGAACTAAACAAATAAACAAACAAACATTTGATAACAATACATTTTCGGCGTAAAACAAACCACCCCCAAGATGCAAATCAGAAAAGCAAAGAAACTTAAGCCACATTAAAATTCACCAAGTCACACTTACATATTAAATATCTTAATTAATAAAACTGGACATACAGTGCAAATATTATTAAAACAAAGGGCTGCATTAGCGAATCATCCCGACTAGAGTAAATAATCCACCCGCCCTCCCCCCAGCGGGCTGCTCATACCGCCGTTATATTACCTGATACGTTTCCCAACAGAAAAACACATTCTAATTTCAGTGCTTCCATTTTGCACACCCTACTTGTACCAATACATCATTCGAACTTCAACCTTATTCGTTTACAGATATAGTTCAAATTAAATTGTTGGGTTGCAAAGTAAAGCCTTTTTTTAACAACACGAAATTAATAACTTTACCGATTAAACATGAATGTAGCTGCGTCTCTCTCTTTTACACGATTTTCAGATTATGAAATAGGGTTGAGAACAAACGTTGATTCAGTCGGTGATTATCTCGTTTTTAGGGTTCCGTACCCAAAGGGTGTCAATGGGACCCTATTATTTAGCGGACTATAAATATCTTATAAACCGTAATATATATTGAAATTAATGTATTTCTGTTTTATCCTTGTTTTGCCGACACTCATTTCGTAGAACGTATCACTTCGCAAAATTTTCGTTTCATAGAAAGCTATTATCAGGTTATCTCGTGATGGGTACAAATCTAACCTAACCTAACCTACGTGAATCATATTTGAGATAACCTGAAATCAACACAGAAAATAGCTTTCTATGATAAGAATATTTTGCTAAGTGTTACGTTCTATGAAATTAGTATCGGTGAAACAAAGGGACACCTGTTTTTCTATTGCAGTTATAACAACAAATAAGGAATTTAAAATAAAAACTAAAGGGGGTCCGAATACAAAAAGTAAGTCCTACTCACACTTGGCTTGGTTATTTTTTTGAATTATTTCAGGCACAAAAAATATTGTTTGTTCTTATTTAGACTATTAACTATCTGCGCGCTAGGGTTATTGGTTGCATAGTTAGTAGATTAAGTTGTCGACTCCTAAACGTAAAGTTTCGACTTCGAGCCCCAGCAGTTGCCATGTACCAATTAAAGTCGCCGTCAATAGAACTTGTGAAAGATGTAAACAAATTAGTACTGTTTCTGTTTGACACATAACCTCAAATATTCACCAAGCGTGTTTTTATTAAAATACGTATTTTATTATAACGTATAATGAATTGTTATTTCATCTTAAACTTAATATGAAAATAATGATCTAGTGGATAAATCATTGCAAAGACCTCACTTGATCTTTAAAAGTACGTGATTATCGAGTAATCATGCTGAATTGGTTCGTTTGGTGTTGATTACATCTTTTGCAAGTTCTATTGACGGCGACTTTAGTTTTTCTAACTTGACCAACTATCGTGAGGAAACCTACACACTATAACCAGAGATGCGCACTATTTATTCGAATGACGAATAACGAATAAGAATAAATAAATTATTCGCGAATAACGAATGAAATTCTCGAATGATTATTCTTATTCGAATAAATTATTCGTCGAATAATTCATTTGGGAATAATTTATTCGTTGAATGAATTGCCACGAATAATTATTATTTACAACTTATTATACCTGCTCCATTGTTTTCTAATAAATTAATAAATTATTCGTTATTCGAAAAGTAGTCGAATGATTGATTCATGGATAAATTATTCGCGAATAAATCATTCGCAAATAAATTATTCGACGAATAAATTATTCGCGAATAAAACTATTACTAATTATTCTTTATTCGAATGATTATTCGAATAAAGAATTATTCGAATAATGCCCATCTCTGACTATAACAGCTGAGTGTGTAGGGGTAATTGCATAAAAGATTGTAATGGGTCGAAGTGTATCCGATAGGGCCCATCTGTACAAGATAAGCGTTTCCAAAGCGTGGCGCAGGCGTTTTTTGTATAGGAACGCGTCGCACCGCTCCGCCTTTGCAGTCAGTGCGTTGCGACTTAACATTAACAGTGATTTCGCAGTGCTATTTAGAGTGAATGACCTTAATCATTATTCTTTAATATGGATATGCCCCGGGATTCCGGGATTCATCTTGTTGGAGGAGGATTATTTTCTTGATGTAAGTATTACATTTTTATAATTACAATTACAGATTAACGTTAGAAATAAATATTCATTTTTAATCTGTGTATTGAAAAGTGCCAGTCCCAAAAACCTTTGCATTGAAATATAAATAAAACAGGTACTAGTGGGATTATTAGGATTTAATACTACTTTACTTTGATTATGCATACTTTCTTATTGTTTGTCAAGAAATAAATGATACCCACCTTAAATATCTATTTAAAAAAACTAAAATTAAATGCAGTTAAATTGACCAAAAACT
This sequence comes from Acleris literana, assembly GCA_946894065.1. Lineage (NCBI taxonomy): Eukaryota > Metazoa > Arthropoda > Insecta > Lepidoptera > Tortricidae > Acleris > Acleris literana. The sequence continues at coordinate 9,229,467 of OX335677.1, forward strand.
TTTTTTTTGCAGGGTTTCAGTCTTATCTATATTAAGATTCCTACTCGATATTAAGCGACGTGCCGCCGGCCACCGCAACGCTACGCTATACGCACCTTCAGAACAATAGTGACCTAATTGAGAAATTTTAAATTTCGAGTTAGGTCTCTATGATAATAAATTTATGACTCGAAGTTTGAAAGCACAAATTTTGAATTAGGTCATTATTGTTCTAAAGGTGCGAATTATGACCACAGGTACTATAAGTGACAAATCTAATCTAATTCAACTGATACAGCTATAAAATTTTAACAGATAAAAGTAAACATGCATTTATTATAGAAGCTTTTGATATTTCATTGTTTTACAACGGGGAAGGGTTCTGTAAGGAATTGTGGGTTCCGTATGAAAGACTTCAACGCGCACGCGTGCTTAAAGGCAGTATAGATTATTCAAGCAACTTAAAAATATTTTCAATGTTTATGATATTTGAAGTTTATACTACTTATTTAATAAAGTTCAAGTTTTTCAATGGCTCTCGTTTGAAAGTCAGAACGTGTTTAGATGAAAGGCACACAGACAGACTTTATCCAGGATTAGAATATATACTTACTTTTAGGGTTCCGTATAACTATACGGAACCCTATAACCAAGCCTAAGCTTTCCATTTATCCATCTATCCATCTATATTTTTATAGACTATGAGTTATATTATAGTTATAATAGCGTACCTCCTCACAAAAAATACAAAAAATATTTCATTTCGAGGTTTTTAGGGTTCCGTACCAAAACTTCGAACTTCGATGGCTGTATGTCTGTCTGTATGTCACAGCAGTTATTCCCTGACACTATGAAAGCTATCAACTTGAATTTGGCATATTAGTTGTATAACTGGCTTTCCCGCATCTGTTTTTAGTAAAAAAAAAACAATGATCACTTGACCGGTTTTGTTCTATCGTTAAAACGCTAAACGGCGTATGTAACAGGCATAAAATTTGTTGTGATTATATTGCAAACCCTTAAAAAAAACCAGCGAGCTGTTGTCTGGCGTCACGAAACCCTCGATGCGCAAGTCCGACTCGCACTTGACCAGTGTTTAAAATAAATAGATAAATAAATGTCACGGAACATTGCTACACAGATTGAAGTAATCCCCAACAAAGCTAAAGCTATCACTTAAGAAAACTCATTCCAACTCAGACTCACTGGGAATCGAACCTGGAACCGCTAGCTTCGTACGCAGGTCACTACTCACCAGACTAACCATATTTTAATAGATAATAACCAAATTTGATAGACAAGGGAATACCAGAAACATGTAAGACGCAGATTAACTGGCAAACGGTAGTAGTTTTTAAACAAAAAGTGCATCATCTAATAAAATAATGGAATAAGCCAAGAGCCGCAGTGTCCACGGCTCGAGACAAAGGGCGGTGCACGCACGCGCGGCATAAACGATGTGCATCAGTGCAGTCGCGGAGCTGCATTCCTTCGCCGGACGCCGGCAGCCTAGCGTGGATACGTCTATAGTGAAAGAGCTTTTGAAAATAAGAGCATTTTGGTTTTAGGTACCTAACTACTTGACATAATTTGAATAAAATAAACTTACAATATTAGTTAAGAGAATTGTGAACGGAAGTACAAAATCGCGTAGGTGCCAATTTTTAAAAAAGATAACTGTTCTCACCCCTTAAATCATGTCCGATTTCCATGATTTTTTTAATATGTTGTAAATATTATGAAAAACTAGGTTTGTACTTTTTCTTTATTTTGTTCTTTTCCAAGAAATATTCCAAAAAAACGTAGAGACCTAGGATTTCATATTATCTTCAACATATTCAAAAAAACGTAAAAAGCGGACTAGAGGGAGAAACTTTATCGCATTTTTTATGGATTTTTTTAGCTTCACAATCCTCTTAAGAAATAGAGCATTTGGTTTTAGGTATTTGACATGATTTGAATAAAATAACCATTATAACGGGTGTCCCAAAAAGGACGCAAGATTTCAATTTGCCGCCATTTTTGTACTTTTAGTGCTAGCAACCCTAAAAAAAAACTATTTGACAGCTGAATGTTTAGGGTTTGTAAAAATGGCGGGTTATACGAAAGATCAACGCGTTTTTATTATTGAACAATATTTCAAAAGTAATGAAAGTTTGGCGTGTACGGTTCGAAAATTCCGTGCAAAATATGGTCGGAATATTAACTTGACTTCATCAACTGTGAGCAGAGTGGTTGCAAAATTCAGGGAAAGTGGATCAATTCATGATTTTCATTCCACTGGTCGTCCAAAAACAAGCCGTTCAAATGGCAATATCGAATCAGTGCGTCAGAATGTCCGTGAACATCCAGGAACATCCATTAGGCATCGTGGACAAGAATTGCAAATTTCAAGAAGCTCTCTCCAGCGTATACTCACTAAAGATCTGCATCTCCATGCTTACAAAGTTCAAATAACACAAGAACTGAAGCCTCATGATCATGGACAGCGAAGAGAATTCGTTGAATGGATTATCGACCGCCAAAACAGGGATGCAGATTTTTCAAACAAAATCATCTTTAGCGACGAAGCACATTTTCATCTCGATGGCTTTGTTAATCGTCAGAATTGCCGCATTTAGGGCTCAGAGAATCCACATGTGATTGTTCAAAAACAAATGCATCCACAACGGGTCACTGTGTGGTGCGGATTTTGGGCTGGAGGCATTATTGGACCATATTTTTTTCAAAATGAGGCCGGTCAAGCAGTTACTGTTAATGGAGCTCGATATCGCGACATGATAACAAGGTTTTTTCTAGCCGAATTAGAGGATATCGATGTAGAAATAATGTGGTTTCAACAAGACGGGGCCACTTGCCACACAGCCAGAGAAACAATGCAATTACTGCATAAAACATTTCCTAGTCGTGTGATCTCTCGATTCGGTGATCAGAATTGGCCCCCTAGATCTTGCGATTTAACGCCTTTAGACTTCTTTTTATGGGGTTATTTAAAGTCTAAAGTCTATGCCAATAAGCCCACAACCACTCATGCTTTAAAAGAGGAAATTCGACGCTGCTTTAAAGAAATTCAGCCGCATCTATGCAAAATGGTCATAGAAAATTTTGACAAAAGAGTGCGTATGTGCCAGCAAAGCCTAGGCGGACATTTGCCTGACGTACTATTCCACAAATAACCCTATTTTATGTATTTCAAGATTTTATATACAAAAATATTATAACGAAAAAAAAAAGTGTTTTTCATCAATTTCAAATCTTGCGTCCTTTTTGGGACACCCTTTATTAGTTAAATCAAGTTACCACAGCACGGCAGTCCATCTGAGATTTTTAACGATCTTGTGAAGCGACCACTTTTTTATATCGGCAATATGGTCCGTAATAGTACCGTGTCACAATGCAACATAAATGAAATCGTAATAAATGTAAAAGAAAATATCATTGTGACACAGTACCCGGACCACAAACATTTAAATATTTCTGTCGAATAAATAACATTAACTTCATCGAGAAAATTTGTAGAGCGATTAATATCAGCGCCCTCTAGTATGTATTTAGTAGTTAAATTTGATAGCAAGTTGACATTGGCGTTGACTTTCGCATCGACGAGTGGTAAAAGTTAAGTATACGTAAAATAATGAATGATAAAGTGAGCTTTTGGACTTGACAGAAGCGCGTGGAGCTAACCCCATGTGCTTATGTTTAGTGCACCAGAGTAAATCTCTTTACCCGAACAATTGTCCTCGCGTGTGATATCGATGGACTTGTTTCTCTAATAAGTCCATGGTGATTGTCTAAAACTCGATACTAGCGAAATACACCTTGTTAAACGCAAGGAGTGAAAGCCATTAGTTAAGAAAAAAAATATAGTGCTTGTTTTGGCGGCTCATGATACGGATAAAGGGTTGAGAATATGAGTTTTCGACTAGCAAAGGCGGTTAGAAAACGTGACATACCTATGATTGAAATGTTCTTGCTTTTTGCCGAATTTGATATCATTAATATCTGAAAGATTTACAAACGTACTTAAGGAGTAGCGGGGCGGGGCACAGAAAACACATCCATGAAAACGTGTCTAAACTTTTTAAGTGTATTTCAAGAGCATTTCGTTGACACCGTAGCTCGTTCTGCTACTGTGACGAGAGTCTTAACCTTTTGAACGCCATACGTCGAATACAGAATGTGCCACCCACACGCTAAACATGTTTGCTATGCTATGCAAATTACACCTTATTGCTACCAAACAAAGTCTCTTTTAATCTTGAACTCTTGTCGGCTGTAGCCGACGTGGCGTCAGTGGCAAGACTTTTAGTTGACTACCAGAGCCGACTGTGGCGTTGAAAAGGTTAAACTTCGACAACTGGAGCAACCTTTAGGTACCTACCAAAGACAACATAGACATAAGTAGTTTTGTGTGTATGCTAAACTCTTTCTTTCTATATATTAACCACTCATATAAAAATAACTGCAACGAGTAGTACATAGCTTAGCTACTCAGTTTATATTTCTTCTCTTCTCTTCTTCTTCTCGATACTATAATAGTACATACAAACTAGCGCCATCTATCGGTATTTTGTTGTTACTTTCTCCCATTTCTCACGTAAAACGTTCATCTGGCCGATATTTAAACAACTTGACAGCGATTTACAGCTGACACTTCAATATACATTCCTTAGTTGACGAGTTCCTATGTCACTAGGTTTCTTATAAGCCACGCCATGTGTAACTAAATTATCACCTGTCACCAATCATTGTCAGTTTAAACGCCCTCATTCAAAAATGCCATTCTTAACCATATAAAACAAACCAAATTGTTATTAATAACTATATAAACATAATTATTGTAAATAACAGGTGCTTACAATGTTTTTTCAAAGCATATCCTCTCTACTCTAGCGCCTCGGTTGCTTCTTAGTTATAGTCCGGTCACTCTCTAATTTACCCGCCGCGGCTGCGCAGTGGCTTCATTTACGGAGCCTCTTATTATCCACATACTGTCATTATAGGGAAGCAAAACTCTAGTTTATAGGGTTAGTAAGTCTTCAGTTACAGCGTACACTATTTAGATGACGCAGTGAGCCTGGTGGTAGTGACGCTGTCGACAAAGCTAGTGGTCCCGGGTTCAATCCTGGGTGAGGGAAAATACTTGAGTATTGTTGTTCTTGAGTTTTGGATTTAATGATTGTGTGTTTATTAATATGAGCCAAACTAGTAGTATTCTTCTTATGCCTGATTTCATCAACTTTAAAACTGACTCCCTAAACACTTTTATGTGACGTTAACTTTTTGTTATTTAAGTTATTGAGTCCCAAACAGACTTTTGAACGTAAAATTATTGTTTACGATTGTCAACTATACCGGTGGATTAAAAATAAAACTTTTGTCTAAGCATTGGTGAACTCTAAGCCGGCGATCAAACCTCAAGAATGGTTCGCGTTTTTAATTCTAAAGGGAATCGGAACAGTGACCTTTCACCTAGTTTAACTCAATACTGACAAACTTAGTTCACCCAAACAATATTTTTAGTCCATCGTTTACGCATCGACAATAGGTACCTACCTATCGACCTAAAACGGCCGATTTTTTTTTGTTATAAAACTTCACTCCAGGAATCATAATCGTATATGAAAAACGTATGCATGGTGTTTCTGTATTTTATTTATTTTAAAGCGGAAATTTAAGTTAAATTTACAGATTCAAGATCATTTTTTTTACCTTTGCTTTGACTTATACGTGCATTGACTGGCGTTGACATGTTTTTCTCAACAATACATCGTACAAATATAAAATGATAAGTAAGGCAAACAAAAAATAATTCATTGAACACATTGTTTTTTCAATACTTAAGTCAATGCTGCTCATAAAAAAATCAATACAAACCTTATGACTTTCTGAATCAGACGGTTATCAACCTAATATCAGTCATAAAGGTCGCTCCACACAACACTGAAAGCGCATCGATATAATAACGATTCAATTTCGGTGTTGCTAAGCCGTCAGTTCGAAAGCCATATCGCGGCCCACTCCGAATTGTGATTAAAGTCGCCTAATACACACAATAACAGGTCACGCGTCTAACACCCATCTATGCACCCTGAACACAAAAAGTCACAAGACAAACAAACATAAACCAAACAAAAGTCAACCGTAATTACACAACTCTAGGTTGAAAATACAATGAAGCGTAATGGAACGTTACGTTACGCTTGTGTGCCCTCGTGAAAGCTACACATTTCATTTAGTACAATACGACTCATATTGTACACAACACGGCCAATGTGTGCGGGATTTCGTATCAGCACCGAATACAACAGCAATCTGAAATCGATCTAATACTTAATTGTTAGGGTCGAGTTTGCGTTGTGTTTGGGAAATGTATTAACGTAATGAGAACTTGTTTGTAACTGTGTGTGAGCCACAAGTTCTCGAGCGAAGTATTATCGAAGAATGCGAAGCGTGAATAACTACGTTTGGGGATAGTCGGTATGATAATTTACTCGCGATTTGATTATTTTTTAATCGACTTGATTATTGGTATGAGTTTTTTTTTTTAAATTAAAACCGTTAGGTACCTACTATATGCTTAATTAGTATTAAAAAACGTACCTACCTTCATATATTTATTAAGTTACTACTATTTAGTTTAGGTGTAAATAAAAAAAATACTCATCTTAAAATCAAAATGAACAGAACTAAAAAGTTTATTTGTTTCTATATTAATTAGTCAACTACCAGTTTCGCGCCAAAAACTAAAAAATGTGTTTTCCTTGAAATAATGGACAGGTCAAGTCTATTTAAAATATTAACCTTAAAAGCGAAAAGTCAACCAACAAACGTATCAATTACTAAATTGAATTAAACGCTGTAAACCGCGCGGGCGCGCGCCGCCACAATAAACGATTTCAGCGCATCGTATTAGCTACTGACAGCTCGCTACGTGTGTGTGTCACGCTCGTTACGTTTACGTGACGCTCACACATCGCACCGACTTCAATATGCCACAGCCAACCTCTCCTACGGACCCTATCTCCTAACCAGAAGGCACAGTTCAACCGCATCCTTAAACTGGCTGGTTTATACACTCCGCACTGGGTGGCGAGGACCGGCAACGTCGCACCCGAACATTGTGACATTTATTTCCCTCGAAACAATACTACTAGCGACATCTATCCAGCAACTCGGAACTGAACCCTCGGCTCCAAGAGCGGGACGGATATACTTGACAATATCACTTTCACGGTCTCGTACTTAAAGTTAAGCGGTTTGCTGTACTGTTTGTTTGTGTCTGTAAACAGCGCGCCGAGGTGTACCGCGCATGAATGAAACGGATGACCGTTGAAGAGAGAGAGGGTTATGGAGATTGTAAGTGGGAGAGCGGGATGCGAGAGCGCGAAGTGTACATCGTTTATCAGATTACATGCGAAGTATCGCGAGCGTGGCGATGTTTTGACACGCGATTATCACGAGATAATGCGGGCGATCTCAGCGACGTTTAGGTTTATATTGGCTTTTTATAGCAACGGCGCTGTGGAGTGACGCATGCGGCCGCCAGGTGACGGTCGATGATGGGTCATGTCTCGCATAGCAGCTGAGTGCCGTACTGATCTTTATTTATTGCGAATGCTCTTGCTATTTATAATACGTTACTTGGTATAAAAATATCAAATAAACGCAGATTCGAAACTGAAAATTGTATAATACCGATTTAAATGATTTTTCAAGGAAACCGTTTTTTTAGGTAAGTATCGTTAAATCTGAACAGCTAATTATTTTTGAAAAATTATAATATTTATGCATTTTAATTTTAATTCGATCAATTATATTAATTACCTACACATGAAATAACAAAAGGATAGGAATAGCACACAGTGAGCGAATTAAACGTCACACTCCATGCTATTGCTGGCTAACTACATTTCTGCTTCTTAACGCCATCTAGCGGTGAGTAGACACACAATTCATGAGGGCGTACAGTATAAATTCTCAAATTAATGGCCTGCTACGTAAAAGTTTATAAAAACCTAAACAAAATTAACATGACAATAGCGTACCATTAGCAAATAGAACCTCCTTACCTATAATTCTGTAGACAGACACTACTTTTTTAACGTCTATGTTTATTTTCCTTACAAATTGACTACGTGCGTAACTCCCATGTTTTTCAAGTATCGAATTTGTTTTTATTTTTAGTAATTTTATATGCCAGTTATTTCTAATCAATGTTCGGATGCATGCGGCGCGACTCTAGGTCTATTTTTGTGCCGCGCAAACAGATTTGTTATTCGGTGACGCAATGTTTTCAAATAACGGGATTTCGGAAAGGTAAACAGTTGTCAGTAACATTTAGAGACGTTAAAATGTGTAATTAATTACACTGAAAATTCTTTCTAGTTTTTCGAATGATGTTTGATTTATAAAGGGAATTAGAATTAAGATTTACGACGTTTTATTTTAAAATTCGTGTCGATTTCGAGCGTCTTTTGTTTCTTCATGTGACTGTAAGCGCCATCTAGTTTGAATCGAGCAAGACAATGGCAACTATGGCTTCCAGTTCCAGCTGAGTTTAGTAGCATTATATTTGGTTGTGTGACAAAGATTTTCGTGGCATTTTTCTTACAATAAAATGTAACACGAGTGGCTTATACTACTACGATACATTACAAGTTTTAGAGGTATAAATCGCAACTGGGTACGTCATCAATTTCCTTTTCAGACTGTAATACCCTGTTTATTTTGCAAGACTCTAAAAAAACATTTTAATTTCCTTTATCATCAAAGCTTTATACCGATCTGTATCAACGATTGGCCCAACCCGATGGCGTGCCGACCGAGGGTTCCCCACGTCTCGGCCATTTCTCTTCAGTCCCCTCTCTCCCCTCTCGTATGAGATGTGCTGATTGTCTTTTTGAAAGCTGAGAAACTAGACAGCTATAGGATGTTACAGCTAAATCGATTCAGCCTTTCGTTTTTCTTATGTGTGTGTAACTCTTATTAATTTTCCGTGACGAATGTAGTTTACAAGAACCGTTATACCAAGACAAAAAAAACATTCTAACCAAACCATCGCTTCTCCCGCATAACCTTATCAATGTTACAAAAAAAACCTCACCATGTGACCTCGACCTGGTAACCCCGTCTTCCGTTTTCCGTCGAGTGAGTACATTTTCACCGTATCCTTTATGATAAGACACCTGAAAAATATTTATGATAAACATTTGAAAATATATACCATTTTATGAAACTTATCTCAGGGGTGGTCTGCTGCCCAACTAGCAAAGTAGTCATATAAGATTGAGGTTATTCAGCTAATAAATCGTATAAAAGTCATGTAAAGGCGAATTATACAGAACCTGCCGTATAAAGCCAGCTTATGCAGCATTTTAGTTATTCAGCATAATAGTCATATTATGATACCGAATACACGTTTATTCGACTTCCTTTTATGACTTAAGAGTCATATAAGAAATTGCTGAATAAGACACGTTTCATTGGCGCTTATATGACTTTTTACTCGAGTAACCGTAACTTATATAGCTGACCTATGACATGCCAGACAGAGTCGAGTAAAAGCAATGTGTTTGCTATTATATGGCTATTGTGCTGTATAATGTTGCATGAAGTCATATAAACGCGAATTATAGATCATGTTATATAAAAGTATCTTATCTAGCACTTTGGTATTAAGTCAAACTATGATGTTGAGTAAACGTTTACTCGACGTCTTTTTATTACTAAAGAGTCATATAAGATAATGGTGAATAATCTACCTCTATGCGACACTTATGTGACTTTTTACTCGAGTAACAGTAACTTATATAGCTGACTTATGACATGCCATACAGAGTCGAGTAAAAGCAATGTGGTTGCTATTATATGACTATTGTGCTGTATATGTTGCATGAAGTCATATAAACGAGAATTATAGATCATGTTATATAGAAGTATCTTATTCAGCACTTTGGTATTAAGTCATACTATGATGCTGAGTAAACGTTTACTCGACTTTTTTTTATTACTAAAGAGTCATATAAGATAATGCTGAATAAACTACCTCTATACGACGCTCATGTGACTATTCGGTCGAGTAATAACATCTTATTTACCCTTTGCTCGAGTAAATGAAATATGGTTGCTATTACACTACTTTTTTGATTTACATGTTACGTTTATATGACTTTTATAACACTTAATACATTCGACATGACATCTAGTCATGGCCCTTTAACCGCTAACCTTGCTATATAAGAAGCAATTATATGACAAATTAATGATATAAATGACATATAACAGCATCTTTCGTGATAATTCAAAATATTTATTTAAATTTTAATTTAAATAACTAATAATTAACGTGGGGCGTTAAATATTTACAATTAAACATAGTATACTTTATCAATAAAGTGGCCTCCGCAACATATTTCCACCATTAAGTCAAATTTAACAGCATTCATAATACCGTTCGAGTTATAATGTAACATGGCCATACATATTTCTTAGATAACTCTGTCAAAATAATACTTACAGATATAATTTTTTTTTTTCCTTAAATGTCATGACACGTTACTTTTATTCCACAAACACGTCGTATAAGTAGCATCAATATATCAAATTAGTTATAACTTAGTTCCATTGATTATAATTATATAACTAATAAGCAACTAACTCAACGATTATATGTCTCTTATATGATTAAAGTTCATATAAAAGCCATATAAGTCGCTATTATACAGCTAATTAGTTATAAGATAGTCACGTTGGTGATTATTATATGATCAATAAGTGGCTGGCGGTTGCAGTTAAATGACTTTTATATGACTGAAACGCTGAGTAAAATGGGCCCAAATCGCGTTCTATAAACGTTATCATTAAGTTTATATGACTAATATCATAAGCTAAAAGTCTGAAAATGTTACGTTGCCGCGACCATTATATGACGAAATTTTGCTAGTTGGGTGGTGTTTGACCAGAGGCCCTACTATAAAAACCGAAGTTTGAAGTTAAGATAGCTCCATCCCTTTCCCTCGAATTAGTCTCGAATGAAGAGTGACAGTGATGGAGCTAACGTAACTTTGAACTTCGATTTTCAAATTAGGTACTACACTCTTTTTACACGACTGCCCAAAAAAAGGAGTGTAATTTTTTCACGGTTCATGTATATAATGTATGTACGATTCTTTGTTCCACCATAACTTCTAAACGCCTGAGCCGATTTAGATGTGTGTGGTATCGTTAGAATCCTTTCACCATGCCGGGATAGGATACCTAAAGTGTTAAAAATGAAATAAGATCAATGGCAAAATGACAATTATTAACATACAGACGACAATATAAAAAATGCTGTAGGAATTTTAAAGCTTGCTTTTCATTTAGTTAATTCATCTAAGATGATTCCTGTGACAGCTCATATAAACACGTATTACACTTGCTTCTTTAACTTTACATAAATACTACATTGGTACACACTGACGCGGTTCAGGAACTTAAATAATTAATCGCCTATTTTTAAGTACCTCGCATGTGAGCATAGTAAGTGATTGAAATTACGAAATACGGCTGTCACAGGACTCATCTTAGATGAAACAGAGGGCCCTGCCAAGATGCATTTCGCTAACTAACGTTTCTATTCGTTTCGTTTTTAAACCAATCGCGTCACTGGTAGATCACGTGACTTTTCGTATCACGTCATCTAACAGTGACGCGATTGGTTTAAAAACGAATCGAATAGAAACGCTATTAAGCGCAATGCATCTTGGCAGGGCCCTCTGAGTGTAAGAGCTTCTATTCTACTAGGTAAGTCTTATTTGCTTTTACATGTTATTGTATTGTTTTTAACCCGGCCGACATTACTGTCAAGTAAATAAGAGCTATCATAACGTTGACTATACGATAACATGTCAAAAGCAATTAGGATTTACCAAGTAAAATAGAGCCTCAGGTTGTATTTCGCCTACGCGGTGCCCTCTGGATTCATATGTTGTTATTACAAAAATTTAAACAACGGTTGAACACTAATCTTGTTTAGTCAATGAAATTCCATAGAAAACTGACACTTTAGACATGTCTAAGGCGTGTCTAAGTTGTTTGTATTCATCTAAAGTTAGTACATGGATGTCACCGCACAACGTCAATATGAGTGATGGGGCCCGCCATCGCAAATTATATATGTCAAAATCTAAAATATGGATAGCTTAACTTTAATTTATTGATTTATATGTATAACTATATAAAAATGAACATATTTATGAATTCATTCTTGACTATGATTAATTGGTTGTACAGATTTTTTTACCAGTAGTGGGCGCACACTAGGCGAGGTCTGTATCACGACAACGCACTTAGAACTTAGTACGGCCATACTTAAAGTTTTTTGTTATCTGATATAAAGTAATCACCACCGCCCATGGACTGCTGCACCACCAGGAGAGGAATCGCAGATGCGTTACAGGGGATAAAAGAGTATGCTCGTCTCTTAAAGGTCTCCAAGTCATAGCGGTCCAAGAAAACCGCCGCAAAAAAATTATCACTCGTAGTTATTAAGAGGATTGACTTAATAAAGAACAAGAATGCAAGAAAAGACCATACGTTGTAAATTTGGTGGAGCCCAATTCGGATCCAAGAATTGTATATGTCGATGACAAGTCATACACGACATAATTCCGAATAGTCATAATTCCGAATTGATCAAGATTCCGATCTTTCATAGAAGAAAGAAGACATAGAAGACTTGGTTTGATAGAAGGCTTTATTTTTTGACGGCGCTTATAAATCAAACTTAACTTAACCTACGTATAGCAATCAAATTATGCATTTAATTTAAATTAGCTTCAGTACAGCCAAGCTTTCAGGCAAATAAATATTGGGAAAAAATATTCGGAATTTTCAGGTGTTCCCTTCGATGTTTGACATCATCCTGTGGTATTTCACTTTTCTCAGGAATTATCTGACTTCAGTATCTACGGTCATCAAATACTCACATCCTTAAGTGTAACTTGGTATTCATGGCACGCTCTGCAGCTTAAATCCAATCATAGGCAGGTATCAAGTAATCCGTACAGTGTGTTGGGAAATGTAATTAATTAGCTAATTAGAACAACAATCAGGGGCTATTTGGTCCATACGGAACAAAGGCCTATTATAATTTATTACATGTAAGTACTTATATGATATAAACATTGCGACCGCTAAATTGTTTCCATGTACCCAAGGGATAAGAGACTTGAGACGTAAAAACTAATCGATAAACAACATGTTTAGAAAATGTCAATTAACTGGGTTCTTGCACTACACTGAATCAAATGAAACTACATGAAAATCTTTTTTATTTATTTATTTGTAAGGGCTCTTTGATACAAAAGAAGAGTCTAGTTTTAGCCTTAAGTACCTAAACTTTAGTTGTGTACATAACTTTAGATTTAAGACTTTATACTTATAACCAGCCATTGCTTAATTAAACTATAGTTAATTTTATGTGACCAAATTCTGATGTTTTACGACGCAATATAGGTAATCAAAGGTCTGTAAGCATCACATAAGTAATGAATCATTACCGGTTAGTGATTGGACGTAAATCATTAAGTGTTCATCAGTTAATGTAACATTTTAACTGTGCCATAAAGGCGCGAAGATTAAACATTGCATTTACGTATTGAAATCATTAATCAAGTAAAGTCATTGACTTAAAGGCGGGCTAGGCGGTCACGGAAACATAAATATACGTTTAGACCTGTAATACTCGGTTTTGCCCACGACTTCGTCACTTTTACCCCTAGGGGTCAAATTCTAAATTTGGAAAAGTTCCTCATTAGATACAGAAAAAGGCCGTGAGCTGATACCTAATCCAATTTCTTCATTTAAACAAATGCTTGCTGTGTGCTCGCCGGGTCAGAATAGTGGCACCCCGTATCTTCCCGTGGATGTCGTAAGAGGCGACTAAGGGAGTAAAGGCTTGTATTACTGTTAGGCGATGGGCTTGCAACCTGTCACTAATGCGCTGGTAAACATCTTAGCCTGATTGTGCAAACTGTGGCAAAAAGAAAAATTATGCACTGAGATATATATTAACTAGATTATTTTGCTTATCTTGTAACTATTTAAGTGCTGTGATTTAACGAAACATTTCGCGTGTCGGATGTCCATCCATCCATCAAATCAGCCTGTATCTACCCACTGTTATACGCCGAAATATTCTTATTTTTACTGAAAGTCAACGCAATTCATCATGCTATACCACAAGATATTTTGACACCTACAGGATGGGCGGAAAAGCTCCGAGGCTTTACCCAAAAGTGTACATTAACATTATTGAAACAAGATAATTACCGATGTTGAGTTGATGGACGAGTTATAACTCAAACATCACCCGTCGATCGGCCGTCATTCAGCCCATCCGCGGAACAAAAACATGAAAATGGGAGCACGGAATCCCTACTTATCAATATATCTAAACATATAAAAAAAAACCGTGTCTGACTATCAGACAACGCACAGTGTGAGTGAACCACTGGACCTTGGTGGAACCAGTAATGGACAAGGCACCAATAATGGACACTTGATTCTCATTTTACAGAAGATTAAGTACTAAATTATGAGTGAAGTGTCCATTACTAGTGCCTGACAGCTAAAAGTGTCTTGAAATTTGTATTTAATATTCATTGGGTACCCTAGGGATGCACTATGAAAGGATTTATCCAAAGACCCCCAGCGGGAAGAAAGAAGCGGGAAACTAATTCCACGCAGAGGAAGTCCCGGGCATGCTCTAGTTTATGATAAAAACGTAAATCTTCCACTGATTTGCTCATAATACTTATGCCGGTCGAATTTAGATGTACAGCTGTTATGTGGTTTTGGGCAATTGGTTCATGAGTCCGTATTCTGTATAGTACTACTATTTCTGTAATAGCCTTCGGCTGTCTATCACTGAACTATTCGTACTCGCTGTGTCGCTTCGTATGAAAAATTAAGTAGTGGGCGGGACCTCGTAGATCGATTTACTTTGGTTTGATTTTGCATTTTCACAATTATTCAATAGAGGGCGCTGAAACGGGAAATGTATTCGAACATTCACGCCTTATTAAACTCCACTAGAAAACGTACTTCGTCTCACTGTGCTTTAAAACTTAACTTAACCTGTTCCTGCTGCACCAGTGTTTAAAAGCATACTCATTTCTGGAAATATGATCGAAATATTAAAGCATTCACAATTGCACAGTTGACCAAAGGTATACTTTAATATTCACTTTATTAGAATGGAAACGTTGTTATGAAATTCTCCTGATATAATCTTCAGCATACGTCACGTGCCACATTTCCAGAGTAAACAAAAAAAATAGAAACGTCTGATTATTAAATAAAACGCTATCAATAACATTTACTGGATTTGGGGCATCGTGCATTTTCCGACTAACTGTGTTACAGTTTCAGCTAGTAGCCAACCAATACTTACAAAGATTAACGTAAATCGATACCAGAATAAGCACGCACTGACCCAAATAGACACTTCGTTAGTAATTTTTCTATTCCGTGGTGATTTATTAGTCATATAAAAACCAGATGGTACACAGTTTTCTACCTACTACTATTAACACTTTATGAACGTCTTCAGCGCAGTCCTGCTCGGTCTTCAGGCGTGAGACAACCGTGGGAATGAGACAATTAATAAAATTGTATGATTCAGAATAGCCCCTTGAGCATTCAGTATAAGTGAACGTCACTTGGCTGGTTATGGTTCTCTATGGATTGTTTACGACGAAAAACCGAGTTTTATATTATACGTAGTTTTGTTAGGGAACATGTGCGTTTACTATCGACGTGAAAATAAACTGTTGGAGAACACGTCAACTCTGAGGTAAAATGATGTGGAAAATTCCAGGTTGTAGGGTTTTCAATATGCCATAAAAAAAGGAATCGTATCAGTTTCTTAATCATCATCATCGTAACCTTAACGTCGAAGTTAGCCTAGTTGGTAGTGACCCTGCCTACGAAGCTAGCGGTCCGGTAGGCCTTCCGCGTAACTCACTCGCAATCGCGATCGGCTTCAAAATAAAACAATTGGTTTCATTTTGTATGCAGACAAGCCTTCGATTTTCAAAATGAAAACGATTGTGATTGCGAGTGTGTTTACGCGAAAGGCCTGCAGGTTTCGATTCCCGGTCAGGGAAAATATTTGTGTGATGCGCGCAAGTATTTTTTTCAGTCTTGGGTTTCTTCTATGTAAGTATTTATTTCTCTATCTTTATCATTGCCTAGTACCTAATAGTACAAACCTAGAGTTTGGGACTAAATAAGTCATTCGTCTAAGATTGTCCTCCGATATTTACCCCCTTACTAATAAACGTTGAGTAACGGTGGTATAGCTATACAATGTTTTGTCCTTATCTGTCAAATTGAAATGTCACAATGACAGATAAGGACAAAACATTGTATAGCTATACCACCGTTACTCAACGTATATTAGTAAGGGGGTTAATATATATTTATTTATTCCACAGTTCGACATAGGCCTCTAATACCTCCTAAGTTTGCCTTAAGCAAATAAAATATGACCCAATAGAACAAAGGGTGAATGACTGCCGTGGGGATTTATATTCCCATCAATGTGGAACCAGGTTATTGTAACCCGGTTGCGCCCGCCCTACATTAACCGAAGGCTAGCCAACCTAATAATTGCTCAAGCACTTACTTTTTTGCTTGTTCCGTGACTTTGCTTAGTCTGATTTGCTGGAAAAATAGTAGTCGATGTCACTCGAGTTTTTTTAACCATTCAATAAAAAAAACCCGTTCATATTTGCCGAAGTTATGTGGATATACATAAATTAAAAACACAAACGCAACGATTTCAAAGGTTATTGAAGTCGGTTAAAAAAAAATCGCCTAGAAATTTGAAAGAAAGAAAGAAAGAAAGAAAAAACATTTATTCGTGACAAACAGAACAAACAAAACAACAAAAATACTGACTTAGACAAAATACCTGTTGTCACGAAATGGTTCCAACTCAGCGTTATGCTGGCGTTAAAACCAGCGCTGGTCTTCCGTTGGAATCTAGCAGGTAACCATGAAAAAAATCCAAGTAGACATTTAATTAGGTATAGTCGCATTATTATGGTCTTGACCAGCCTTTAATATAATGCTTTCGGTTGCCAGTTCCCAGCCAGGCAGTTATTTTTTCCGACCAAAATTGTTTATATTACAAAGTCGTCATCATACTTATACAACTATGTTCTACTCTACTCGATCAGGGGCTCTATTCTACTTGGTAACACGATATTGCTTTTAAAATGTTAACGTTTTTTTTTAACTCGACCGCCTTTACTGTCTTTTAAATAAGAGCTATCGTAACTTACAATATGGTTATACCGAATATTTATAATAAGTAAGTAGAACGAGTAGGGGTTACCAACAGTGGCCTCTTAGTCTATAACACAGATAATGAACTAATACCGGTGTAAATTGACACTTCGATGGATATTTATATCACTATAATACGTTATCAAGTTTAATTTTGCTGCTCTTGGTTGCCGCCCTTACGTAGTCTTTACAAATATTTTTAGCTTTTATACGGTATGAATTACTTACCCTTTTGATTTTTCTTCTAGGAAGTTAAACGAACAAACACTACTAAGTTACTCTCATTTCTGT
Organism: Acleris literana; assembly: GCA_946894065.1. Classification (NCBI taxonomy): domain Eukaryota; kingdom Metazoa; phylum Arthropoda; class Insecta; order Lepidoptera; family Tortricidae; genus Acleris; species Acleris literana. Next base: position 9,247,077 of record OX335677.1, read on the forward strand.
AAATTAAGGTTGCGGGCGTGTCAGTTCAGAGCACGTTTCACGAAACCTGAGTGTAACCTGGAATGATTTACCTATTTATTATATTATTTGATGTTTAGGTATATATTTCATACATGCAAACAGCAAGTGGGTTCCACTCAAAAATACCTTTTAAACGTTACTTGTAAAACATGCGAAACCTATTCTCCTTAACTGATTTAATAGGTACTTAAAACACATAGTTAATAAATTCTTCACATTTCGTTCTGATAAGTTGCGACACCAAACAAAGGTCGACTCAGCGACCAACCGAAAAATTGTAAAACACACCTCAGGCATTGTAGTGTGAATAAATTATAAGATCCGCACCAGTTTCCTAGTCCAGCGTACCTTGAGCCCCAGCTCCTCTCCCCAACTCGAACAAATGCTGGGCGAGAAAGGAAAATCGTGAATCTACGAGGGCTCCGGCTATGCTAGTCATCGCGTGACCTACTTACCCCTGTACTCTCGATATTGTTGTACCAGATCTCTGCTAGGTTAGTTCCCTGGTACTAGGTTTATTAACTTAGCTTAATATGGAGTAAAACGTTGCAACGCTCTACGTATTATAGTAAAGTTGCTCTTATAGAAGTTCCAATCGGCGGGATTAGTTTTGTGAATGTAGGTTTGTTTTTATTGTTCCGTTTTTCATTGAATAAGATCACTTTTAGCTTTATAACTTTGCTTTTGGACTCTAAATATGTAAGCAACATATTTTAGCATTACAAATTTTAAAAAATGCTTTAAGTAACAAATAGCATATGTTTTTATAAGATTCCAGGCCGGACGCGCTCGTAACTCAACGAAATGTGCCAGAAACATCCGAGAGATGGCAATACGGGTAACTTAGCGCTAAATACGTATCATTAATAAAACATGTCTCATTGTTACCATAAAAATAATACCTTTTATTTTCTGTTCTTTTGTTCTGTGTGTGTATTCGCGTATCGTGAAGCTTTAGTGTTGCCGCCCACACGACTGACCTGACCATAATTAAAGAGTCACTCTAACAACCGCAGGAAATTGGTTCACTTACCCCTACTTTTGCTGCATAGATCATGCTCTATACTCGTAACTAGGAGGCGGAATTATTCCCAACGGCATAGCCCCTTACGTAACAAAGTTGCCGGGTGCCTTCACGGGTTCTAGGTAATTATTAAGATGTTCGTGTTTCTGGTTCATATTAATATAATCATAAATGTAATACATGTTTAAAAATAAAGCAAGATATTGTTCTTAGTTAATCCAAGCGTCACGAAACTCATGTTAAACCTTTAGAAGAAACCAACCGTAATAATCCATTTTCGAGAGAACTAACACGCTACGTGACAGCCAAAATTAGGTCTGCTATTACTAACGAATTATGGCGTTCTTAACTAATGTACAAGTATTCGGAAATCGCCGGACGGCAGAATTTGTAAGCACGTGTTACGGTGTAATTTATTCTAGCGTACGATAGCCGGCAGTTGTCGCCGCCCGTCAGCAGGTGGCGTGCTTAAACCCACTAGCGGCGCCAAGCGGATGGCGCACGAAACGGCTTGGAACATTGTTTTTGCGTGTACGTATGTTTGTATACACTTAATTGTAAAAACTAAAGAGATATTGAAAAAATAGACAAAAATACATAGGGATGTACAAAGGTGAAACCCTTTAAGGGATCTCTTCCCTTAAAGGGTTTCACCTTTTGATTGAGAAATAATGAATGACAACGAATAGCCAAATAAGTATAACACTAAAAGAAATTCCTAAAATTATTATTAAATAAATATCTTGTATACATATGTATTATATGTATGTACACAATAAACGAATATTAGTTATTTATCAGGAAAAAGTTTTTAAGAACAAGTTTCAGGCCAAACCTTTTAATCTACAGACTGAGACTGCCTCATTTCAGTAGGTAACAGATTCTACAATCGCACCACGTTAACCGAAAAAGCAAAGCAAATTTAATCAGCTTTCATTCACAGCAAATGAAACTAAAAAAATCTAATAACTGTGGTCTTATCATCGGAAATGGTAAACCGGGGTACCACATTTCCAAAATTTTGAAAGGTTGTCATATATATCTCGTTTTCCGTACCACTTTTACTAAACGTGATTTATCATATTTTGGACAGTCCTGAACTGAGCTATTCAGCCCTGTTAGGTAGACAACTATCTCCCGGACACCCTTTATAAGGAGAAAAAAAAATAGAAACATCCATGACACAAACAGGAACAAATGTAGGTGTAATGTTCGTGCTAATCGCTCAAATATTTGTCTGTTTGGATTCGAAGACGGTATCACTAGGTTTGTAGGTCACCACCACATTCACTGCCAATGACCATCAACTAGTTTTACCTCTTGTCGAAAGGTAAACATGATGAAATAAATGTTCTGCTCAATACAAAATCTCAGGGGAAAATAGTAACGTGCTTTGACACTGAGTACCTACAGCAGATATTTTTATATTATTTACACAAGTCAAGACTGGTACCGACCAGATACGTAGACATAAACACACAGACAAACGTATCCTTGAAATATATAACACTCCCTTTTTTAAATAAAACTTGTTTGACGATACTTTTATTTATTTAATTACTGTGTAGTAAATAATAAATGATACGTTTTGTCGAAAAATCTTGTTTTTATCTTGTTTTCTCAGTTGGTTTTAGAAACCATCGATAAGCAACTGAGAAAGCGAGATAAAGACGGACTTATCCGTCAAAAATCCGAAGTCGTTTATAACTCACTACATGTATAGACTTTATTCTCGTAAATCGTCTGCGTATTAACACTCAAGCTTGTAGTTTCAGACTGGTTAGGAAACTGTTGCTGCCAAAAATAGCCTCGATCGAAAACGATATAGGTACGAGTAAGGTACGGAAACTGCGGGAAGCAAGTAAGTTCTATTTAGGGAGCTCTTAACCTCCTTGTTTATGACAACACAGGACTAATTCCGTATCTGTGGCGGCTGTAGCTCATTCGAACTTTCTAGAGAGCGCCGGTTAGTTAATTGTTTTCTTTTTCTTCTATTTACACAGCGGCTAGAAGCGAAGGAAATAGGCCAGAATTACGATTAAAAAGGACAAGTTGGTTAACTTTGGTACAAGTACGAGAATTGAAGTTGTGACGTTACTTATGCATGGTAATAATGTTTTACATCATGAAGAAGGCAAACGAACTCACAAAGGCCCTAGCCAAGATTACTAACTTTTTTCTTTTCTATCACTTAATATGTATAGGATGACATTCTCGTGCGTTTGCGATGAACCACGTAGTCAACTGTGATCCCATACATTTGGACCGATACAAAAGAAAAACGTTAATAGTAGCATTTCCATCTTGGCTAGGGCTAAGGCCCTGAGGTTCATGGACATTTTCATGAGATGTACAGAGGTTGTATCCTTCTACGCTAGTATTTTCATAAAACCTGGAGACTGGGGGCTAAAATCAGCCTCTATAAAGTTCTCAAAATAAAACTTTTTAAATTAAAACAGCAAATTATGTATTAACCATGAAGGTTTTTTTTTATTTTAGCCGTATCTATCCCTACCAGTACAGTTGAAAGCATTAATATCTATAGGTACATCCATCGCGTCAAATATATGTAAACATAGACCTTATTGTCAGTGGCATAGCGGCGTGTAGAGATTTTTGGCGTCTTTGGAACGTATATTATATTTATAACTTTGTACATCCGAGACTGAATTTCATGCTATTCAACACTGAGCAAGCCACAGTAACCTCAATCTCCCTATACCATTAGTAAGTAAGTCCGCATTATCAGGAAACTTTATAATAGCTGTTATCTTTTAGTGTAAGTGTAGTGACGTCACGAGACGAAGCCGTACCAGGCGCCGGCGCCGGCTGCGTTGCTAAGAATGCCTAGTGATATACTTGTAAAGAGGACTTGCGGAACAAAAAGACACTGTCGCTTCGATTTTGCCTTTACATAAAAGTAAAAGCTAGTACACAAAGATGCTATGCTAGTAAACGATGAGATACTAGCATAGAGACGATTTGTTTTAACCTGTGCTGGCAACGCATTTGTTGTCTTGCTATTATGGACATATTTTTCGATGTGTAAAAACGTGGATTAAATATCTGTCACTCTTCTGACCAATACGTAAGTGCGAGAGTGACGGATGCTTTATCCAGCGCAATAAAGGCCACCATAGTAAGGGCCCTGAGATAGCAAATTTGATGATTACAGAATTCATAGAACATCAAATCGCCAGTGAATTCGTTTGCCCGTTTTAAAAAAATAAACACACAAACACCATGCCGTGTTCGATTGATGGCTTGACCGCTATGTACTAATCCACCGTCAGTAGTAAGGTTCTAACACAAAGGACTTAAACTCTAAGTAGACCTCATAGACTCAGTAACTTGTAAGAAGATGAAAGTTACTAGTTTGCACGGCAAGCAACCAACCAGAATATCTTGACCTGTGAGTCACCGCTGCAAACTTAGAAGTCATGATAATGTAAGTATTTTCGGTGAACCCATGCTTAGTTCAATGTTGTATGAATCAAACGTGTGAAGTTAAAAAGTTGAGTACAGCTAAGTGAATGAAACGGAAAACTAGGTTGAGAAGGTTAGGTGAAATGGGACTATTATTCTCCTACTGACATGTGAACGGATCTATACATATAAGGAGAAACTAACCCAAAAGGATTCATGCTTACTGCAACTTACGAAATGGCTGCTCTACAACTTTGAATCTAATATTTTCTCTTAATCTCACATCATCTCTAAATAAGTCCTTACCTAAGCTTGGTTAATGGAAATAATTACACTAAATGAAAGGTTCAAGTTAATTATTTATTATAACTAACGTAGAATTATCTGATCGATGCGCATGTCACAAGGCTACGCAAACAATATCCCCTAAAATCCAATTAAAACTTCCTTTGATTTACTACTAAGCTTTTTTGCGGTGCGATGGCGCAAGGCCTGTTCCCCTGGGGCCAGGGTATCACATATTCTGCTACTGGTTTTTTTGTTGTCCCATTTTTAATTTAGATTTTTGTAAATATAGGTGGCATAGCACATTTAAGATTTAAGGCAAAAAATAAATACTTTAACCGCTGTACTCAGACATATATTGGAGACAATCAATTCGTTCCTTTTTTTTGTGTATGAAAAATTGTCACTATCCTTAGTGTCAATTTTACGTCTTTACGGCTTTGCGACTAAATGGTCATAAACTGACGGCCGTTAGACATTAATTTGTGAAGAATAAAAGATTATTTCAAAAAAAAGAAAATCTCTTGCAAAAGAAGTTAAAATGAATTAGCAAATTAACCCACGTGTCCAGCGCCGTGCCAAAATGCCGTCAGACAACGTCTTACTTTAAATCTTTCAATATAACTCCAATTACTTAGCTTTACTTACTTACAAAGCGCAATTTGTTGGCACTGGCGATGTATGCAAATGGCTCTCTGACACATTCGCAAGGGACGCTGTATTACAATTAAAATATGTAAATGAAGATATTACCCACTACTTTTCATTCCAGCTCGATGGCTCCGAATCAATGGGGGTGGATGCAAAACAGTTGCACCCTCGATGACACTGTTGGAAATATGGACCACTCCCCCGTGGGGCGACTTGCAGACGACAAAATGGCAATTTGCGTGTTTATACATTCACTTATCTGAGTTAGCGTTATGATATAGGCTTCTAAAGCTTTGCTTGACTTTTATGATATTGAAATGTAAACGGTAGCTAGATGGATAGGTTCTGTATATGGGAATTCAGAACGATAGTGGTTATGCTTGGGACAATTCAAAAGAACACAAATTTTACGAGTGTGAAGTTTGAGGTAAATTCTTAGAGTACTTTAAAAATAGCGACATACTTCAATTTTTTTGTCTTTATACTTGATCTGGGTATTGTATTGTTCTACAACATGCCTTTATTTATACTTTTTTTAATATTCATGTAAAAACTTGAAACAAACAGTAGCTTCAGACGTATGACAGTTTTAGAAGGCAATTGATACGACTCCTTGTGATTTCTTGTGAGAAAGAAATTACCTAATAGAGACAGGGTACAAGAGTATGTAAATATGGTGATTTTATTAAAACACAAGAAAACAAAAGTAGTATTTTAAGGGATCAAATGTGCTTTCACAATTGAATACCGTTTAAAAATATACAAACTTGAAATATACCCCCAAGAACGCGGTAACCTTAAAGTTTCGCATCACACCCTATCATCGTATCTCCATCAAATAGAGCAGTATCAGTACATCGGACCGCTTCCCGGCGAGACAACTGCTAAACACCCAAAATTACACAGATTGCGAGCGGGCGGTGTTGCCAGTAAATTAATATGTATGTAAATTTCCCGCCGCCTCCGAGCAGCTAAGCCGACGTTTACGCACCCTTGCCGTATACGATATAGATTAATTTGAGTGCTCACGCTTAACCTTACTAATTGTGAAGCGTTTGATTTTTAACAAATGATTATCGTGTGTGAGTTGCATTAAATTAATATCGCTTAAGGTATCATTTAGTTACTGCAGAACTGGAGGTGAAATTATATCAAGATTAAAAAAGATTCGCACTTTATCAACGTTTACAATTCACTGTATAAGTTACTGGCCAAGATTTTTTGCTTGTTTATATCTGGTCTGCCAGACTTCAACAATTAAAGAACAAAGTAAACTTAAATTTACGCCCTGCTTTAGCAAAGTATTAGCATATCCTTAATATACTTTACTAGCATCTTCATCGTCAGCCTTCAATCACTACTTAGCCAACTATCGTATTATTCTGCTTTAAAATCTTCTACAAAATATACTCATATTGCTATCGTAGCAATGTCATAGAACACCTCGAAAGGTAATTAAAACAACCGTGGCGTGTTAGCGTAAGCGACGGCTTAACTCTCTAACATCTTAAATAACAACACCAGATACGCTATTTTAGATACGAAGCATAATTAAACCCTCCAGGTCAAAACATAAGGTCGTCTATGTAGTATAACTTTTATGCCGGATACGCTATTTTTCTCGGCCGCCCTCTGACCCCTGCGCCCGCGGCGATCAATCGCTGCGAATGACCGAATCCCTTCGTTACGCTAATTCGGCCCTCCATGTACGATAAGTGGAATTGTTAATAAGCTTTTCCTACCGTATTGTTGGTTTAGGTAGCCTTTTCAAGGTTATCTATACAGTCTTACATCCCATGAATATTAACAAACCTGTACCTAGTGAAAAGGGCCAACTTGATGGCGTTTATTAGCAGGGATTAGGATGGAATTAGATGGGATTGTTCGTTGAAAATTACATAAAACTTTAAAACTCATGACTGTATTCTCGTAAAAAGGCATAGTTATTCTTCCCTTTTTATAATTTGAAGATCACCAACATCGCAAATGTCTAGCTGTCATTGCCTCTGTTGCTGACCTGATACCATTGTATAGTGGGACGTCTGCCTGACAGAGAACGCCTTAACCTTTTGAACGCCATACGTCGAATACAAAATGTGCCACCCACACGCCAAACATGTTTGCTATGCTATGCAAATTACACCTTATTGCTACCAAACAAAGTCTCTTTTAATCTTGAACTCTTGTCGGCTGTAGCCGACGTGGCGTCAGTGGCACGACTTTTACTTGACGGCCAGAGCCGACTGTGGCGTTGAAAAGGTTAGAAACACAACAAACCTGATCAGAATCTTCAAGTCCTATGCTCCGTTTTCTTATAAATAGTTTTTACATTCATCCAAGTACTCCCCAACTAGCACATTAGCGTTAAAATAACCTGTATATGATCCGTATATCAGTTCCACTCGAGTATAAAAGTGTTAACACATACCTGTACAACAGAGTTATAGCATGCTCTAACTCACTTATACCCACGAAAGAGGCCCACAATTTTACAGGTAAGAGTTATAGAAAGCCTATAGTATGGTGATATACAGGTATTGAAGCACCTGCAAGAGAGCGTCTATTCTGTGTCAGCTACTACTTTAACCGGTATTACTGTTGTATAGTCGGGTTAGTGAACACTACGGGAGGTAGAAAAGCTTCGGATAAGAATGATTTACTACTTGAAACTTTATAAGATCTATTAAGAATAGTTGGTTGACACCTAGACTCGTATTAGTTATTTAAAATGGACTCAGGTAAGTTTGTTACCTTTTTGTGAGTGCATTAAGTAGCATTCAACTGTTTAATTTTTACGTCCGACTAGTTTGAAAAAGCCTATAAGTAAATAAAATTAGATCCTTGACTTATCCGTCACAGAATATGGCGACAAATAATTGTCAGAAAAAGAGATTGTGGAACATCTGAAAGTATTCAAGTTATTTTTGTTTATGAAGTGAAAAAATTACTGCTCTTGTGATTTTACGGCAATATATACCATGTTTCTCATCTCAATTTTAACGCGCCTAGGATTTATTAAAGATTGAAAAGAAAAGTTATGACAAAAATAACAGACGCCTCTAACTAATAATATTATTTATTCCTGCTTCCTGAGCAGTGGCATGTAAAATTAAGTGGTATTCATGGAACGCTTGAAATAGTATAAAAAAAATAGTATTTAGTGGTCAAATGTTCAATTACTCAAAGTAATATTTTTAGTTAGTTTACCAAAACAATGGCGAATTTACTTTAAATATTAAATCTTCAGTTAACTCAAATATATACCATGTAAGTGTTAATAACGATCCATAAATGCGTTGTTTAACACCAATACCTTTAGAACGTCTATAAAGGAAACTACCTAATACAATAAGCTTTAGTTAAATTCCTTTATTATAGGTTAAAACTAGATAAAAGAGTTGTTCGACACTTTTAGCATCCCGTGTTACTAAACTCTCGACGAACTCTATTTTATAACCCATAGCTGCACTTATAGTCAATATAACACCTAAAGATTTATAAGACACTTCATGGCGACAATTAAATAACAATATGCGTTAACAGGAGTCAGCGAACACTCTTGTTAAGACATAGGTGTCACAGACAGGTTAAAGCTATAACATCTTAAGTATACTTGCTGTAATTATCACTATTTTAACTCTCAAAGCTGTACTACATCGTCCATAAAAGTTCTAGTGCCACTGTTGGAGTTTAATTTGTTTGCTAACTCCTCTATATCGACTTTAGTTAGAACTGAGATAATTGTAACTCTGTAATAACGCTTAAAGTTCTAAAAAAACCTGTAACTGACACCAAAATGTTAGTTGGGTCATATGTTACATTAGTTGTACGTAATACGTGATAGTGATGGTCTATATAACTAATTTACATACTCTTGTACCGTCTCAGAATTGAATTCGCAAATATTTTTTTACGAACGTCAGTCAAAAATTCGCTGCCATAAAGTTATTTCACAAACAGAAGAACGTGGTAAATAACTCACAATATAACAACTAGCACTATAACAAACGGTAGTTTTATCTTATCGTATCGTAATCTTTTCAATAGAATTTCATCACTATCAACACAAAAGAATTTAAACCGGATTAAGACGTCGTGACGTCAATCAAATATTTTGTCATGCAGTAGGAGTTGACCATGACGCCATGCCTGATCCGCATACGTCATACCCTTTGCCCCCATGACCTTTATCTGCAATTTGCAATACAACACTCGCGAGACGTGCAGCGAATTTCTTGGTATTGTGCGCAAGTGGTAGAAAGATCTATTAATAGAGAAAAATGCAGCTATTCATGTTTATAACTAGAGAGACATCTGGTCCATTGTTTTTTTTTTTTTAAAATAGCCTTTTTCTTTAATCCTGAACATACACTGTATTTCATCTGAATTGAATTAATGTACAAATTGAAAACAATAGGAAACTGAGTTGCCGGCTAAGACCTTGATAGGAATTAATACTCCTTTATTGATATTCTTAGTGCACAGTAGGAATACTTCACTGTCATCCCAATAAAACATTTTATAAACATCGCACTACTAATAATTACACTTCTAAAAATAATCCTAATGTTGATAGTTAAGTACTCGTCCATTGATTAATAGCTTGAGTGTAAGACGGTCTGTTAATATAATTTCCATCAATTTAAATAATAATGTTACGACGTAAAAGTGTAAAGTAAAATATTTATAAGTAGGTACGTTTAATATCTTTTGTTAAACTGTATCATGCTTGTTCTTATGTTGAATAAAATGTCTTACGTTCTTTCCTCTCTTAGAAACTAACGCCAATATTCGCTATACATTTCCTGCGTCAATTTTCCACGAAACAACGTTAAGATGAATAAAGATCGCATCACTGGAAGCCAATACAATTGCCGCGTAACAAATATCGATTTCCTATTTATAAAAATTGTCGCTAGGTGAATGATTCATAAATTGATCTATTCAGAAGTCACTCGGAGGGTCGGATGCAACTAGCGCGAGGGTGCACACCACGTGGCGAAGGGGTATAATCCGGCAAAAAAATACGGCTCGTGCACTCTCCATCAAGGGTATTGACGTAACTATACCTAAGGGTACATGTAGATTGATATGTGTTGTAAATCCCCCGTTTGAAGACTGACGATGTGTTTAAGCTTTTATTGTTTCAATCGATTTTAAGTTGTCTCTGAAAGTTAAATAGTTATAAGTTGGTATAAAGGGCCGCTTGCACCAAAATAATAAATCTAGTGTTAATCATTAATTACGGTTAATTTTTTCGGGTCAACTACAAGTAATTATTAAAATTAGGATTATCATTTTGTTCAAACAAGTGGTCCTAATTATAGTCATGTTGTATTATCATTGATCGACTTCAGCGTTTTTTAAGAAAGTCAGTTCTTTAGTCAATTTTAAAGTTTAGAAAGCATTTTTGTAGAAATATATTAATAATATTGTTACATGACATTGGTCGACGATGGTGTTAATTGGGATACGCTTACTACACGGCAGACGCAATATATTCAAAATCCAATATGCACCGAAACAAATAATTATGTTATTAAATATTTGGCACATTACTGCATCATAACAGGACACAACTCAATTAGTGGAATGACTTCCAAACATGAATTACCAGTATTAATACCTTAATTTGCATTCAATAGCCAGCATAATTGGGGCATAGGCGATGTACACGTAATCTACGAACAATATTAGGTGATTTGCTTTAGGGCCTAATTGCAAGCCAAGGGGTTACTCTCTTACGCGTCAACGACGACCTCGTAAATGAGTTTTCGTGAATCGAAGCAATATTTCGCGGACTAACTAACCGACGATCCTTACTTAACCAACGTCTTACTATATACTCGTAATAAATACGAGTCTTGGGTTTTTTAGTCACGCATCTGGAGGGCTAGCACAAGTTGTCCGCGACTTGTTTGTCACTCGGATCTCCCTTTCTATTCGGTCTGTAACGATGGAGACGCACTGAGCGATAAGCAAGAAAATACAACCTGTGCTAACCGTACTGGGGCCCTAGCCAAGATGCAAACGGTACTAACGTTTTTCTTTTCTATCACTATGTATGGGATGACAGAGGGCCCTGCCAAGATGCACTACGCTAACTAACGTTTCTATTCGATTCGTTTTTAAACCAATCGCGTCACTGGTAGATGACGTGATACGAAAAGTCACGTGGTCTACCAGAGACGCGATTGGTTTAAAAACGAATCGAATAGAAACGCTAGTTAGCGTAGTGCATCTTGGCACGGCCCTCCGGTGACCACATGGTTTATCACTACGCACGAGAATGTAATCCCATACATTTTACGTGATAGAAAAGAAAACGTTAGTAGCGTTTGCATCATGGCTAGGTTCTCTGTTACCCGAGCGCTACGCGGACCAGCGTAGCAGACGTGAAGTGGATTTCGTAGCTAAGCGACAATTGTGACATTTGCATCTGACAGAATGTGACATACTTTAGCTAAAATAGGGTTTAAATGCGTTTATAAAAAAGTGGGTGACCTATTATGACTTTTTATCGATGTGAATAAATGCGGAACATCTGTTACTTTTTGACCAATACGTAAGTGCTAGAGTGACGGTTGCTTTATCTACATTTATTCACCTCGATATAGGCGATAGAACAGAATAACACCTCTACTGCTTGAGGGCATAATTGTGTACGTAGACGTGGACCAATGCACGTCATAGAATAACGCTATATCGATCTGTTTACGGACAGATAAGGACTTAACGTTAATACAATCAGAGTCAGGCTTGTTGATTCCAAGTAGAAACTACGAGTACCATCAGCACCACATTTTGAGCGTTTGGCGCTGGAAGTGGTATTGCAAGAACTTTAGATTAAAGAGGTATGTTTACTTACGATGCTTTTTGTTTTTATTATTCTTAAAAATATAAACTTATGCAAATAAGACGCTAATAGATAAGACTTTAGCTACATCAAATATTGCGTTTTAGTTCATCCCAGGCGAACTTTCATGACACCTTAAGATATAATTTCCATAATCAGTTTAGTAGGGATCACACCCATAGCTAAAATAATAATATATTAAAATACTGCATTGGAATTGACATAATCATAAATTTTAAAAAAACAACGTGTAGTTAATGTGGAAAAATAAATAAGATTGTCAAACTAGTACCAATAAATGATGATAAATAAATACAAATACGTGAAAGTACGAAAGCATAACTTAAAGTAAAAAAAGATAAAAGGACAACTTTAAAACTTGCAACTTGCCAGCAATTCCGCCCAAATCAAAGAGGCAACAAAACATCGACTCACAGTAATAACTGTTATTAGAACTGTATATCTATTCGATAGTATAGATAAAGGCGAGTTATCGATTGCTTTTTCAATTCATTTGTCGACTTCCGCCCATATATCGGCTGTCGACTAATTTATTTACAGCGGTGTAATCTGTACGCAATGCGTTTATAAAACAAGGGGTGCTGGAAGAGGCACTAAATGACAACGTTTTTTTTACTAAGAGGCCACATATGGTGCCACGCCCACACAAGAATGAAAAGGGATGTATTTATATGCTTCCACGCGAAGAATGTGAGATGGAGATAGTTTGCGCACGCCTTTATGGCAGGTTCAAATTCAATTACATTTATTGAAAAAATGGTTTACCAGGATTAAGGAGTTAGTTATACTCAACTATTGAATCAAAAACCATCCTTAAAGATCTTAGGGTTTCAAAGATTCAACCAAAAACATGCAAAAAAGGTGTCATGTTTGAAAAATAAAACTATCGAGGATTTTATTTCTTATCGTGTTTTCACGTTTAGCAGTCTCAAGGAAATATGATCAAGTTTAATATATCCAAAGAACAGACACAAAAGCGTTATGGTTAATGAGATCCAGATCGCTTTATCATATGTTGCCTCTTAAAATCTACTTAAATACATATAAATCTCTTCCGTCACTAACTGACACATAACGCACAGCATAAACCACTGAACCTAGTGACTTGAAATTTGAAAACAATATTTTTTGGGTACTTTTGCTCCACCAATCGACCCCCAACGGGGAAAAATAGGGGGGATACCGAGAAACCCATTATACGCGTACAAAGCCGCATGCGCAGTGCCGGATTATCCATTAGGCAGTGTAGGCAACTGCTTAGGGGCCCCGCATCGGCTAGGAGCCCAGCATCACCAAGGGGGGACGGGAAAGAAATGCATTTTAGGAAGCATGAAAAGTTATCGGGGCCCCCGAAATTGCATTGCTTACAAGTCCCGACATGGTTCATCCGGCCCTGCGCATGCGTCCTGTAAAATAGAATAGAATAGAAAAGTCTATTCGTCAATTCTTTAACAATAACATTTAAGATTTACATATACATCAAGTACACCAGAAGGCATGTCATCTTACAGGTAATATTTATTGAACATTTTATTATTATTTATTTTTTAATAGTGCTACTGATAAATATAGTAATATGAGGCATTATCTATGAAAATGGACCTTATAGTCGATGGCCCTTGCGCCGCACTGCGTCACGCGACGTTGCATTTATATCGGAGCATCGTTAATAATGGTGGAAGCGCCATCGACAATAAGGTCCCTTTTCATAGATTGCGTGTCATATATTTAGTTCAATTATGTAATTACTTATGCCTTGCCGACTCTGTCCACATCGAAGTCGTTTATTGCTGTTCTCGTGGGAACTGGCCAATTTTCCGGGTTAAAATTACCCTCCATCCTTCGAGTTGGTTCGATCAATCTTCATACCAAATTTTAATAAAATGGGTTTCGCATTTTACCTGTGAAAACAACAAACAAATGAGCAGGGTCACTGCGTATGATATTTATTTTTTAGTATGAATAAAATATACGCTCGATGAGAGTTAAATGTCAATGACAGCTTTATAAATTGCGTAGGTACATTTTAAGCACTATTTCCACCAAACGACCCGCAACGCAACGGATCGGAACGGAAAAATTCTATGGTCTTTAAACGATATTAAATCATGTTCACAGTATTTAATATCGTTTAAGTCTATATTACCAAGCCACGCACAGCAACTTGACCGCGGGCGTCTTCCGCGACACGCGATCGTAGCCGAACGTATGCTACGACGCGCGATCGGCTCCCTCATAAATAGACAATAATAATTATAATCGACGCGATCAGCGGTCGCCGCATCCGTACGTATCATTTACGATCCGATGCGATGCGAGCCGTTTGGTGGAAATCATCCTTTATGCTATTTTCGACCATATCAAATGTAAAACAAAAAAACTTGTCCCTGTTAGCCCTACTAAACCGTAAAGCTCACATAACTCCATAGCTCCATTAAGCAACGATTTCATTTACCTATACATCTAATTGCTTGTTTGACGGGGCTTAATCCCAAAAGAGCGTCGGTGGTGTTAAGGCGTCAGTGTCGTGTCAATCCGACTACCAAATGTGTAAGCAGGATAATGGCATGAAAGATCCTACAGGATCGATAAAGGTAAGATAAGCTACATAATTAATCCCAATATTATAAATGTGAAAATATGTTTGTCGGTTACCACCTTTCGCGCCAAAACGGAGCAACGATAGTAATTTTCGCACAGAGATAAATAAGATAAACAAAATAATTCAGTGGTAAAAAACTAGTGATGGTAAAACATTTTGCAAGGTCCGTCCGGATCGCTACCACCATATAATTTAACCTAACGCCAAGCAGCAGTGTTCGCATTGCTGTGTGATATCCTCAGGGCAGCACATTGGCAATCTTAAGATTGCAGTCTTGAGAATGCAAATGTCTATGGATCTCAGATCCCATTAACCAACAGGTGGTCTGTGTGTTTGCCTTCCCTACGTCATAAACAAAAGAATAAAGGTAAGCGTCCAAATGTCGGTATCGTACGCATCGGACGCATCGCATCAAACGGATCGTAGTATTCTTTGTATAGAAAGTCACACAAGTGCGTCCACTGATCCGCACCGCACGGATCGCATGAATCTGCTCATCGGCAATGCCGACGCCGATGCTTCGAGAGGCAACTTTTGCGATTCGTGCCAATGACGTCATACGGAATGCCGATCAGTGGACGCGCCCCGGTACTATCAAATTCGATTTTATTATTACATTCATATTTCGAACATTTTTGAAAAACAAAGCAATTACGACTTCTTCTTCGCTTAGCTCCATTATCTTACTCCGCACGTGCGCTCACGGCGAAAATCCGAATGAAGCGGCATCGGCAATCCGATTGCTGCTAGTCGCATCGGCAAATCCGATCGCTGCCGATACAGTGGACGCATTGTGAAAAAACTCATCCGTTTGATGCGATGCGATGCGTCCGATGCGTACGATACCGACATGTGGACGCTTACCTTAATATGCCAGCCGCTTCTAGTTGTCTAGTTCCACGTCGTTATCCGAATCGTGGACAGACGGAGGGCAATTGAGTTATGTTTCCATTATTATTTGGGGACGGTTTGCATCTACTCGCTGACGAGCGCAGTTAAACCCATCAGACCCATAATGGGATACGAACGGGTACAGTCGTACATACATACATAAACTCACACCTTCGTTAGATAGGCAGAGTTACAGAATTACCTACAAGTCTAAAAACTTGTTGATAATTCTGTAACCACATATTGCACAATTAGGCGATGTTTACCAGCGTATTAGTTACAGGTTGCAAGCCCATCGCCTAACAGTACTACTAGCCTTTATAAGCCTTTATACGTAATGCCTTGCCTCATGATTTAAACTAAATTATAGGACAGCGGAAACACCCTTGAATATAAATTTAATTCACCAAAATATTCAAGGTTTTTCCAGCAAAGAACTAGAAATAGGGTTGTTCTTAGATAATGAAAATGTACAAATTATGTGCATTACTGAACATTGGCTTAGACAAGAGCAATTAATTTTTGATTTTTTAAATTTTAAATTAGTTAGTTATTTTGCCAGAAAAAGTGCCATTCATGGTGGCTCTTTTATAATTGTAAAAAGTACTCTTAAATCCAAAGAAAGAAAGGATATTGTAAAGCTATCGATAGAAAGGATTGTAGAAATTTCTTGCGCAGAACTAGAAAGTTATATAATAATATGTGTTTACAGACCACCGTTGGCTGACTTTTGCACATTTGAATCTACTATGGAACATGTGTTAAAATTAGCATGTAATACCCAGAAGCATGTTATAGTTTGTGGAGATTTTAATATTAACTTACTCGAAACTTCAAATAATACCACTAGGTTACTTAGTTTATTTAAATCTTTTAATTTAGGTAATCTGTTCTTAGAACCCACACGGATAGGTGTTAGTAGTGCAACCTGCTTAGATAATATTTTTTGTAGTTGCGAATGTTTGGATAAAGAAATATTTAATTGTTTTAATTCTGACCATAGTGGTCAGAAGGCATCTTTCATCTATGATTTTTATCAAAAACCTGATACAATAACATACCGACCTATAACTAGTAATCGTTTGGAATTATTCAAAAATAAAGTTCAGAGTAATCTTACAGTGTTACCGTTTTTACAGAATGAGTGTAATAGTATTTATAAAGACTTCTTCGGCGTAATTCTACATCAATTTAACAACAATTTTAAAATGAAAACTATTTCTAGGTCGAAAACAAAATTTAGTGAATGGGCTACTACAGGCATTCATAAAAGTAGAAATAGGCTTTATGACCTATATAGAGAGAGGGAGGAAAATAAGAATGCTGACTTTCTAAATTATGTTAGGAATTATTCAAGGACCTTTAAACAAGTTTGTTTAACTGCCAAGGCAAATTTTCTTAGTCTCAAACTTAAATCATCTGACAACAAGGTAAAAACTGTATGGAATATTATAAATAGAGAAACGGGAAAATCAAAAACTCGTGATAATCAAGTCACTCTGAACACAGGTGACCAACAAATCACGTCAAATAAAGACGTTGCCTTAGCATTCGAAGATTATTTTTCTAACATAGCCATTAATACTACGAAATGTCTTAAATCATCCGCGGTTGAAGCTCAATCATTACTTAGCACTAATGTCAGTAAATGTAATATAAACTTTGATTTCAGCCCTGTAAATTCAGATTCAATAGTCAAGATATTTAAATCACTTAGTTTAAAAAAGACTGAAGATTTGTGGGGCACATCAGTTAAGGTACTCTTTCATATCATAGATGTAATTGCACCCCATCTAGCATTAATCTACAATAATTGCATATCAGAGGGGGTCTTTCCAGATCTCATGAAATATAGTAAAGTAATACCTCTTTTTAAATCGGGCGAGATGAGTGATATAACGAACTTCCGTCCCATTTCCATACTACCAGTTTTAAGTAAAGTCTTTGAGAAAGTAATGCTAAAGGATATGTTAGGTCACTTTAACAGAAATAAACTACTTAACAATAACCAGTTTGGCTTTACCAGAGGTCGATCAACAATTGATGCAGCATCTGTACTCATTAAACATATATATAACAGTTGGGAGAAATCTTGCGATGCAGTAGGAATATTTTGTGATCTTTCTAAAGCTTTTGATTGCGTGGATCATACGACCCTTATTTTAAAATTAGAACATTATGGATTGTCCAACAAAGCTTTAAGCCTTATGTCTTCTTATCTAAGTGATAGAACTCAAACAGTTGTTGTAAACAAAACGCAATCTGTTGGAGCTACATTGAAAATAGGTGTGCCTCAAGGCTCTATTTTAGGTCCTTTTTTATTTTTGGTTTACATAAATGACTTGCCACCAACAGTAGATAAACTTTGTGATATTGTACTTTTTGCTGATGATACTTCACTAATTTTCAAGGTAGATAGAAAATCCGTAGACTACAGTAGGATTAACACCACACTAGTTAAAGTACTTAATTGGTTTACTAGCAACAATTTGCTACTAAATGCTAAGAAAACGAAATGTGTTAGGTTCGCTTTGCCTAATGTTAAACCGGTACATTCTAGTATTTTTCTAAATGACGAGTGTTTGCAAATGGTAGATAAGGCAATTTTCTTAGGCATAACATTAGATAAATATTTGCAATGGAGTCCCCATATAGCTGTACTGGCAGGTAAACTAAGTTCGGCAGCTTACGCCGTTAGGAAAATTAGACAACTAACCAATGTTGAGACAGCTCGCTTAGTCTATTATAGTTATTTCCATAGTGTCATGTCGTACGGTATTCTGGTTTGGGGTAAGGCAGCTGACATACAAACTATATTTGTGTTACAAAAAAGGGCCATTCGTTCTATTTACAACTTAAACTCCCGTGACTCTTTAAGAGAACTTTTTAAAGAAATTAATATCTTGACTGTAGCGTCTCAATTTATTTATGAGAATATTATTTACGTTATTAGAAATTTAGATTCTTTCACCAAAAATTCTGATATACATAATTTAAATACCAGAAATAAAAATAAAATCGCTATCCGAAAATTCCGCGTCCGTAAAGTATATAAATCATTTGTTGGTCAATGCATTCATTTCTATAATAAATTACCTGACGAAGTTTTAAAGTTACCCTTTCCAGCACTTAAAAGTTACTTGAAAAGGTCGTTAATGTCTAAAGCGTATTATAGGATCGAGGACTATCTAACAGACAAAAATGCATGGCCTAAATCCGAAACTTAGTCAATAATAATTTATTCAAATGCAAAATCTTTATCTTGTCTAGGGGACACCGTTGATGTAGGAAAACATATCGAAACTTTTATGTGGTCGTCTCGCACCATCTTATATACACATAAGTATGTGTTTTTTTTTTCTCTATCTCTCCCGTAAGATTCTTAATTGGCATGTTTTCCTGCTGAACTACGCATGTTATTTAATACTATATTTAATTTAATATTTATAGCTTTATATAATGCTAGACTAAGTAGTACCATTGTAATAAGAAATATGTTTAAAAAATGACTGACTGCTGAGTTTCTTGCGGCGTTTCTTCTCGGCAGTGGTCTTCTCTTGGGAAGCGCTGGTAGATTCTTGACGTGTAAAAGTGCCCGTGCGGCCTACTTACTGAATAAATTTCTTTTATCTTTTATCTTTTATCTTTACGTTTAGTCGCCTCTTACGACATCCACGGGACGACATGGAGTGGCACTATTCTAACCCGGCAACCACACGGTAAAGACATGGAGTAGCACTATTCTAACATATTTCTACAGTTGTCTATTTTATTAATAGGCGGCAGTTATCTATCGCTATCATGCGTCTTTAAATATATTTGCCATTCGTGTTTCTAACCGAAAAAAGCCGACTATTATTAATAAGTTCGTGGTGCAGGCCGACTCGTGATGAAAACAAGATTTACGTATTATGTTGATTAATTTTATAAAACGTGCCATAGCTCTTAAAAGGTGCTTCGGGTTTATACTTGTCTCTCACTCGCTCTCATACACTCATATTAAGAGCGAGTGAGAGGGAAGTACAATTTTATAAAATGTGCGATAGCTCTTAAAAGGTGCTTCGGGTTTGTACTTGTCTCTCACTCGCTCTCGTACACTCTTATTAAGAGCAAGGGAGAGAGAAGTACAAACCCGAAGCACCTTCTGAGTGCTAACAGACTTCCTATACAAGAAATGACTTTAACACCTTATAGTAGGTATATTAAACTTGGCAGGAAAAGGCAAACGAGCTTAGGTTAATTGGCAGTAAGTGAAATTACGAGTATATTAAAAATCGATTGCGTTGCCAACCCCAAAGGCAAAAATCTGTACCTATATGTCATTCAAAGAGGTTTTATTATGTAATAGTGTATAACCTACCTAAATCATTTTCAATCATTCTATGTAAGCAGACTTAACTAGTTACATAATGTTTTTGAATGTTTTAATAATTATGTTTTGGATCTTGATATACGAAAAAGGAATGTTAACGTTAGCTGAGACAATTTAAACTAAAAGCTAAAATTAAATATTACCTTGTTTCTTGTAAAAAATATATTCAAAGTCAATTGCACGATTAAACCTACAAGCTTTATGCAATCACCCTTTTTTATATACCAATTTTAAACAATGAAAAAGCAGTAATTACCGGGCTTCCCGTCTTTTCACGCAAGCTTGTACTTCTAGTGATTCCCGCGCTCCTTTCAAGTTTACGTAAGTTCGCGAACTTTCGATTGTTGTACCAACTCTTGTTACGAAGCGGGTAAACAATAAAAAATTCAATGCAATGCTTCGAATAAAAACATTAATTGTAAATAACTAATATCAGAAATATGTAAAATAAATAATACGGCAGTTTAAAGGGGTTAAAATGCCACTATCGTATTTATTAAAGCACGACAAAGTGACAGCACAACAACGGAGAGTGACCTTAATTAGGTAAGTTAATTAAGCGACGTAAAGTGAACAAGCTAGTTCGGCTAATGAAGAAGTGCCCGCATGGCATGCCGCCTACAATAAAACGTCTCCGCCAACTCCCACCCCGCAGTATCACTCCACCCCAAACAGGTTACATAATTACATATCACGCTTCATTGTCGTGATAAAAATACTTTCTCACACTTATCATTTACCAAATCTACGCCACTGTCCATTTCAGATAATGGTGCGACCGGGATAAATAATACGCGTTCGCAATAAGAGAGAACGGGGCGGCGATAAAATAACATATATAGTGTCCACAAGCCAAGCGGATATTGATTATCTGCCACAGTTGAGAGCCACCGAGTCCCCACCCGCGCGCCGTGCGAAACAACCTACGTTACCACCACCTCCATAAAATTACCCACCCTAAACCGGGGGAAAAAGGCACATTTTCATTTTTTTTATCCTACCAACTTTGACCTTTTTAACAACGCGCGCGATATTCAATATTTGATCTCTGTCTAACCGACTGAGCGGCATGTGATTGCAACTTCCCGTCCCGCTCTAGCACATTCCATAACCATTTTCGATGCATTCCCTTGCCATGATTTTCCCGCGGCACTCGTATTGTACCACTTTACCTTTATTCATTTGAAATAAAAAAGGCTGATGCGCGAACGGAAATTTGCTTGTTTGTTGTACTTAAATAAATATTTATGCACTTTATATTTGGATTAATTACTTAGTCCAGTTGCATTTATATTTACTCACTTTAATAATAAAAAATGCAAAGAATCAAATAAATAATTTATACACCGTGCAGTTGCTAGAATTCAAAAAAATAAAGAGAATGTTCATGCCTATCATAGTCAGATCTCTATTACAATACAATTTTGAATAATAGATTTGTAGCGAGCTCATGAACCATGTCTCGGAGGATTCACCCCCAACTTAAAGCATGGCATGTCTAGACACAGCTAGTGAACAAATTTTGTAGGTACAAAACTTTTCGTGGGGCAAGAGACTCACTACAATCGTGCGAGGCGTCTGTGTGTGTCGGTGTAACCTGTGAAAAATTGCTTTTTCCTCTGTGTGCGCGCACACAAGCAGGGCTGGGTGGAGGCGCGCACTGGTGTGCGTGGGGGGGCGAAAGGGGTCCGAGTCGTGAACTAAATAGCTTAGTGTTAACACATATTGACATCAAATTCACCGCGATGTTATCATTTATTCAGGCAGCGATTCATTCTAGTTTTCGTTAAGTTTCGAGCATAAATAATTTGGCGTGCCGCGGATCCGCGCGCGCGACGTTTTTACGGGGCGAGCGTGTCAACGATTAATTATTTTTGTCGCTTTGTTTAACTTACGTCGACTTTGCTTTCGAGTTATTACGAATTTTAATTGCCCGCTGGAGGTTCCAGCATTTTTACGCCTCCATTATTTTTATTTCGTGTTTACCACTTTAAAATGCAAAGAGCTTTATAATACAGCGTAGTGTTTTAATTTATTGCTTAAAGCCACTGTAGCTGGAAATTAAAAGTGTTATCTTCGTGAAACAAAGTAACTTGCCGCAGAGATAACCCTATTACTGACTAACACACTTAAAATGTGTAGTTAACCCTTACTGTCACATCCTGCGTAGATTAATTAATCTGAATTGTTAATCTTATCATGCCACTTGACTAACTAGTATGATACGATAACGGCGTCAATTTGCAAGCGACGAGCGTATTGAATAATGATAAACAATATCAGTAGAGACAAAAAACAATAGGACATATTTAAAGCTATATGTTAAAGGGGATCATCACTACTTTATGTATGTCTACGGCATGAGTAAAATCCGTCAACCGCCTACCGCGACCCCCCATTCACTTTGTTTTTGACCTTAAATGTCTAGGGTAACCCATTTAAATTTATCTTTTTTAAACTACCTTGAATAATCACAAAAAAAAAAAACAAGTGATTTAAATATTCTAGATTAACATTGTAATTAATTTGTACCTATTTATGGTACAAAGTTATGAAAAAAAACCCAGCTCATTAAATAAAAAAGTGAACGTTTCTTTTAATATTTTATGTACTTAACTTGCCTGCCGTAACAATATTCAAAAAATCTAATATATGTTAAAAAACATTTCGATGATTGTTCTTTATAAATCTAGTTACAAATGAAAATGAATCACCGAAATGTATGTACGCGCGCATAACTTCCGAACGACTGCATCAAATTGGATAAAAAAAGGGGGCGAAGCTGCTGGCAGGCCGCTAGTTTTTTGTACAAGCTAACGACAATACAGACAAAAATCTAGTACCTATCCAAAATATCCACACAATTTAAAACATTCGAAGCGTTATTTAGGTCACGTAATAAATCCATCGAAAACTTAATCGGAATTATTTGATACCGTTTAATTGAGTTGGATACAAAAAGTTTTGAGCAAACGTATACTTAAGCGAGATGGAGTTTATTCGCTGGATCGTGTGGGCGGGATTAGATTCGCTCCACGCTTTCCGAATGAACTGCACTTAAGATACGTTAAAGGTAAACAAAATTAATGGAAATACGGATGCTCTTTGTTTTTTTTCTAACACAGAGAGAGTTTCATGAACTGCGTTTCTATGACGGTCACAAGTCTTCGGACTGTAGTCTTGAGCATGCAAATACCTGTAGATGTCTGATTTCACCATCAAGTGGCCTAGGTGTTAGTTCGCCTTCTCTTTGCATTTTTTTTTTGTAAACAATAATGCACAGCTCAGTAATAATAAGATTACAGGATAATTCACCCAATAATAATCAAAGCAAAATATGGTCTTTATTAAGTATTGCTGTCGGACCCATACAAACTTGCTTTAAAAAAAAGATTTTTTTCCAGTATTTCATGCTTATAAAAAGCTGTCAAAGTTTTATTTATTTATCATATTCACGGTAAAGCGATTATCTTCGTTAGCGTGGACAGACAAGAGATGAGAGATTTTCAGTTAAAAATAATATGATCACCTTTAACTCTATAATACAGTGATTCAAAACAGCGAGCAACGTTTTCACAAACAGAATAAAGTCTATTTTAAGTATATTAAATAGTTAAGTCATATATATTTGTTCCTTTATTATTTAAAGGAACAAAAAGGCCCATCCTTACTACGGCGTAGCAGCCGCGTAGCAGATGGAAACGTCCGTAGCAGATACCAGCAACGGCGTCGCTTTTTTATCACTCGGTAGTAAAAAAAAGATATCTATAGACAAACAGATAAACAAAAATGGATGTTTGCGACAGCGTCTTAATGAAGTTGTAATAATATTATTGGCCACACACAGGGCAGTCAGGCGACGCCCCAGCGACGACGAGTTAACCTAGCTAACGTGGGGAGATGTCTTTATCGATATCAATATAATTTATCGATATATTTGGTTAAAATTTATCACAGATTTTTAAGTTCAGGAAACAGTTATATTTTATTATCAGCGTCAACTTAACTGATGTAAAGTGAAGTAGTTACATATTTTAATCATAAATGCATTAAATTAAATGAAGTATAAGGCTTGCAAACGCTTTGATTTTAATATACATATGTAGTTTTTTTTCCCGATGTTTTCTCATATACTCTTTGAAGTTTGAATAATAATACGTGTAAAATTGTATGTTTATACCCTAACACTCTTACCAATACACGCGTAATAACTAAAGTTTGCTTGAAATATGCTCTGTCCTTATGTGTCATTATAACATTTGAGTTTGACTGAGAGGGACAAATACTTCACAACTAAAATAGGTCTATAGTGACTTTCCGAATAAGGGGTTAAGTCTGTTAGTTTTATTATTCAGACAGTTTTTGAACAGTTTTTTTATTATATAAATAAATACAAGATACCTAATGACGTGTCTCAAGTTCCTTAATCGAAACAAAATAAGCGTAAACATAAATGGCTAAATTCCATCCAATCGCAGAAGCGGCGACAAAAATAAAAACACGCCATTACTTTTATATCGACATCGATAAACTGCCCCACATCTAGAGAGGCGAGCTACAATAAAATGTACCGAGCTAGCTACAAGCTTGAGCAGTTACTTCGCTCCCCCTCCCCCCATCTCCCCCCTTACCCATATGCGCAGTTACCCCCACACGTACACAACTACACCTGCGAGAGTTCACACATAGACGCGCCAGTGACGTATGCATCCGTCAATCTATTGATGGGGCTAATACTAACTATGAAGATATGTGAGCTTAGTAATGATAGTACAACTACGATACATTTCTATACGATTACAATATATTGTTTGAGCGGATTATCCGCCATTGGAGTAAACGGAACACGTTTCGTATAAATAAAGTTTCTTTGACCGCGACGTATCACTGTGCTAGGTTAGGGAAACTTTGTGTCTGGTTTTAAATTTCAGCACTAATTCCTGAGCAATTAGGTATATTTTTCTATGTATAATAGTGATGTTTAAAGAAGCTAAGAAGTCAACTTATTCGTGAGAATTGCTCGCAAACTTTTGAAAAACAATTCTATTTAAGTACATTTTTAGGGAGTATTTGGTAATTACAGTTTTCATTAAAGTTCCCAACACACAAAGGCTAAAACTCTAACGTGCCTTACGAGTACAGCAAATAACAACTGATACCGCTTTGAACCTGGCCCGGCCCACAAACGTTCTGTGTGGCCCTTTGTGTTGATTGCTATGGAATACAGATGATCCCGCCTTCGCTATGCAATACCCCCGCTTAAAGTTAAACGTAAGTGTGAACTTTCATACAAAATCAATTTGTCTTATGCTGATAAAATATACGCTGTATTCCACTTTGCTGAATTTTAAACCTACCTAAGCCATTTATGTGGGCGAGTTTGTAATATAAATAGGATCTGTACACGACACGTGCTAGTTGATAATTTTCGCTAGGAAATCTGTTAAAAAATATAGTGATGACTGTACACTTATTGTTATTTTTATTACTTTTATTTAAATTCCGCATTTTGACATTTCCAAATATTTGAGCTATATTTTTTTTGTTTATTTTACTGATTTTATTTTATTTCTTTATTATTATTACGTTTGTGCACATTAACATTTATTTTTATTATTACTTTTTATTTTTACACTGACGATCTTATTGTGAATTCATTATAACTATGCGACATACAATAATGTAATTTCCAATACGAAATAAATGAATACTACTACTACTAGTGTCTACTAATTATTAAGTTCATAGATAGTTATACACACTCAGGTTGAGGCTTAACTAAAAGGAATTTAGTTTAAAAATAGCACTAGCTTATATTATATTGTTTTTTAGGGTTCCGAAGTCAAACAAGGAGTATAGTTTCGTTGTCCGTCCGTCTGTCCGCAGCCAAGCTCAGAGACTCTTGAGTTGCTCCTACAAAGCTTTAGTTTGGCATAGTTATACATTTAAACAACGCCGACAAAGTTGTAAAATAAAATCTTTAAAAAATTACACATTTAAAGCTAAGGTAAAATTTTACACGATACATAAGAAAAGGTTATCTTTTTACATTATAACATCGAGTGAGGTATCATTGGATCGCTCCTAAAAAATTTGGACTAATTTTTTAGATTTGGGAGACCGTTTAGGAAATATTGAACTAGAAAAGTGTAATTTGCGAGTTGCGCATGAGCATGAGCCAAAACTACAACTCAAAAAGTCTAAATATATCTTGAACTATCACGACTAAGTAGACTTGATTGGTTCCTGAGATACTACTACTAAAACCTACTAAAAATCATCTAAGACAGCACCAAATAATTTTAAATAGAAAATAAATTCATACGTGTTGTTTTTTGAGATATATTTTTTACTATTAATGTAACGGCTTGGGAAACCTACCAATACTGAGCATGGTCCGACATGGTTTTGCCCGGTTCTTTCTAGTAGTCGATTGTGTGTAAAGAACAATGTAATTCTCCAAGCAGCATTTTATAGACTTCCCATTTTTCCTCCAAGATGAATACGTAATTGCCGCTGATTGCGTCAACTACCCGCTTATTTCACAACGACAAAAAGGTCACGTTTTGCTTTATTTTCCCTTGGTAACGCTTACCAACTTGCTACTCTCAACAAAAAACCTTCCAGAAAATTCTGGACGTTTATTGTCAAAATCGTCGTGGATTTATTAAAGGAAAGTAATGAAACCTATACGTGTGTAAACGAATTGTTTACCACTTTGTCTTGATTGGTTACATTAATGGTTTTTTTTCCTCCTATATGAATACGTAATTGCCGCTGATTGCGACATCTACCCGCTTATTGCTCAACGATAAAAGGTCACGTTTTGCTTTATTTTCCCGTCGTAACCAATGATATTTTATATTAAGATACGTCATCTGCGCGCAAAAACGTTCGTCAAAAAGGAAGGCAAATTGCCTTACTTTTTATCTATTTATCTCTTTCTAACGATAGCGTTCGCTATGGATTGCCGTCTTTGTCTCTGTCAGTAATTGGTCACGGGTGTTGAATGCGTTTAGCATGAGCATAACGTATCTTAATATAAAATATCATTGGTCGTAACGCTTAATTGCCAACTCGCTACTCTTAACAAAAAACCTCCCAGGAAATTCTGGACGTTTATTGTCAAAATCCACGTGGATTAATTAAAGGAAAGCAATGAAACCTTATACGTGTCGAAACGAATTGTTTACCCCTTCGTCTCGATTGGTTACATAAATTTATACTATTTTCGTGAATCAATTGATCACTTTCGTATGAATTTGAAATTGTAAAGAGAAAGATAAAGAAGATATGACATAACTTAATAACAATTGAACTATGAGTGGTTTGCGTTAAGATGACTTAGTCTTAGTCGTACACTCTTATCAGATTGGTCGTGGCGGTTGGTCTTGACTTCCGGTTTGCTTGTTCGAGAACTCTTCCCTCGCGATTTCTCTCCATTTCTAGCGGCTTAAGGCGTTGCGTGTGGACTTGACCACGGATGATTTGGTAACATCTTTCAGCAGGTCTGTCCATCGGGTAGCAGATCGTCCTCTAGATCTTTTTCCCTTCCTCCTGGCCCTGTACTACTAGCCGCTCCAATGATCCTTCATTTCTGGATATATGTTCAAAGAACTTAAGAATTCTTCTTTATCTTAAGCTCTTTAAAATTGAGCTGTTAGTACGGAAAGCTGTCCAGGATATCCTCAACAGACATCTCCAGCACGACATTTCAAGGAAATCGATCTTGCGGCGATCGTGCAGTCTTAGTGACCAAGTTTCAGCTACGTAAAGAAGTATAGGAGAGACGAGGCATTTCATTAGTCGAACCTTAGTTGTTTTGGCTATCCGCCTGTCTTTCCATATCTTGCCTAACTTCTCCGCGGCAGTTCTAATAATAGCACAGCGTCTTCTGATTTCATGATCACAGGCCCCGTAGTTGGAAATAGTGAAACCAAGATAAATGTAGCTTTGTACCACTTCACAGTTCACTATTGTTTGGATATCTGTTCTATTTTGCTTGGCCCTGTCCACTATCATCATCCTGGTGTTATCCCTATGGCAAGTCCGAAACCAAGACTGGTTACTTCAAGGCGTGTCAAGAGCTCATACCTTAAGTTGCTCATTTTCCTACCTCCTATAGACACAACCTTATCAAAATCTTCTAAAACGATTCGCATAATGTATTCAGTGTAGATGTTGAACAGCAGCGGTGAAAGAATACATGCCTGCCGAACACCGACCTCAGTCTTAAAAGGTTCAGAGTCAACGTCGCCGCTCACACGGACTACTGCTATACTGTTCACATATAACCTTTGCAACAGAGCTTCCTCCACTTTACGGTGTCAAAAGCTTTGCGGAAATCAAAGAAGCTGATAAAAATGGGGATGTTGAACTCCCTGGCCTTTTCTATGATCTTTGGGTCATTCTAATAAAAGTGGCACGGACAGGTTAAAGTTTCTCCAAAAAAAAAGTTGTGTTTTTTTACCTTCTTTGCTTAAAATAAGCTTCCTGGTGTTCCAATTGTTACATAATTATAAAAGGGAACGGAATATACATGAAAATATAAGAATTATGGCTTGTTGAAATATTGAGATGCAGGTGAAAGTTTCATTAGACAGGTTAGAAGAGAGAAGTTTTCAGGTTAAAGAGAGTTATATTAAAATACAAATTACTTTAAAAAAGCAATTCCCTACATTTACTTTGGTAGATCACTGTTAATGGGTACTGCTTGATAAAGCATCTGTAAAGTTTTTCTGGGAAATTATATGCAAGTTATTAAAATAAAATTATTTAAAATAGTTATTCACTTTAGCTTGCCAATAGTCACACTAACCTGCACATTAGTGCACATATGTCTCTTTAACCCGCCAAGAGTTACATTAACCTGTGCCTAACCTAATCTATGCTAGTTACAGGTTAAAGTTGCACAGGTTAAAGTTAAAAGTAGATTTACAAGACATTTACTCTTAAACCGGTGATAATTTGAACGTTCCACTCTTAGTAATATAAGTATATACATCAGAATACCACGTTCAAATGATTAGTTAATTACGTCCCATACCGTTAACATTAAATAATTGAGACAAGATAAAGTTAACATACCCGTTACAAACTCCAGATTACTGCATTTGATCACTAATCTCCACAAAAGTATGACAGATCGTATCCAACCGTTTCGTATAGTGGTGAGCCACATACTGGCCGAATGTTTATCGAGGATTATGGTGTGCCTATTATTTTCCGTATGTGAGTGAGATACACTATCACGGACACACAGGTTAAAGTAAAAACATCACCGGACAAACTGTCGTGTGTTAATATTGATATATAAGCATATATTTTTGAAACCATATCATAACTAATTGAATGTCATAATATTCTTCTTGCAATATATTGTAAAATATATATAATAAAATATACACAAATAGTTCAAAGACCTAAAAAACGGAAACATGTCTCATTTGGACAAGACAGGTTATAGTAAAAAATAGTACCTACCATTTTTTTTTAACAAAATTAAGGAGAATAAATAAATAAAATGGCTTGGCCTCGATGTAAAAGGTCTGTGCTTATCTATGAATGTTTTTACTTTTTCTGTAAAACAAACATTTAACATACTTTGTATTCAAAAACTCATTGACAGGTTACGGTGCCACTTTTTTTAGAATTACCCCTTTCTTTCTCATCATGTTAAGATGACTAGGTACACGAATGTTAAAGGTTACTAAACTTTGTCATATATGGTCATCATCATTGCGTATGGCACTCATCCTGCATGGATCAAATGTCGATGTCCAGGTGTTTCAGCCAGTCTCAGGAGCGGATCCAGCTTTCAGATTAGGGGGTGGTCATTAACTGCTGAACGCAGAAGTTCGGTCTAGTGCGAGATAATGCCACACGACTATTTACTTTATGACCGGTATCTACGAGTGCCGAAGGGGGTGGTCATGACGTACTTCACCACCCGCGTGGATCCGCCACTGGCCAGTCTGCTGCGGCAGGCGAAAATTTATGCAGCTCCTCCATGCCACCGGTAAAACAGCGAAGTGGGCATTCATTTACCACGTGGGAGAGGGTCTGGTCAGGTGCTCCGCAGTCGCATTGTGGTGACTCTTTCAATCCCCACTGGTTGGTTTTCCCGTGGTCAGATCGAAACCAATTTAAGCGGGTCCTGGGTTTCAGGGGTTTGCGGGGTCATATATGGTACGCGTTGTGTATTTATTTGCACAACAAAAAACCATCCTTCGATTTTTATAAATACTTTAGTTTATTATAAAACACAAAAATGTTCATAAAGGCGCAACTGGACGCTCGGTGCAGTCTTAATGAAACAAAACGTAAACTAACTATTACCTAGTTGATTAGTTTTTTAGGTTTTGCTTAATACAACGAAGTAAGGTTTATTGATCGTTTCCAAAAACGATATTGTTTTGGTTATGTAACCACGGTTTTCCGTTGAAGTGTCAAATTGCCGCAATAAATCGCAATCCGCATACCTATTGCGATTGTAATATATTGAATTACGTTACTCCAAGAATAGGTTTACAATTACTATCATATGTACACTATGTAGTGTTAGCAGTACGCGCACACAGCCATTCACGTCAAGTTAAAACGAGCACACATATTAGCTAAAGACTTTAAAGCGACAAGGTACTAAAGAGGAGCTGTTATGATGCTACAAACATATCAAAGAGATCTTAACGGAACGGGTTTCTGGGAAAGAGGAATTGTATTTACCTACTTTATTTTATGTTCTAGTACTTGGAACACAAGACTAATTAGATTTCAAAAAATATATTTTATTTTGTTACGCTTTATTTCTCATGGGTCCATTGGTGGTTTACGTAAAGCTGCTAATACACTTGAGCATATAAGATCACATTACACCGAGGGTCCAGTGGCGCCCTCATTACTATTATTGTGTTTTCTAATAAACTAAAGTATTGTCTTAAAATCAAAGAGTGCTTTTTGTTGTACAAATGAAGACACAATATATAGCATATTATTAGAAATATCAGACCAATAGCTGGGGTTAAGCAGCGCGTCATCGTGACGTCACATGGCGTGAGCGGTTGAAGACCGGTTGTGCCAGGTCGGCTGAACGGAAAACGGCAGAGCGCACCTCACTTCGGTGGCGACTTTCGGACGTAACGGACGTATTTGATAGGCTGTAGATAAAACTAGAATTGATTAGGTTTCATTTAAATTGATGTGATTAGGTTATGCTATAAAATTAAAGTGTGTTTTCGGTGACATTATTTTTATTACAAAGATATATACATCCTTCCCTTCTGATTTATTATAATATATTATGAAAAAGTTGAATAACCTTTAACCTCTGTGTAGTCAACTTGGAAATGGAAAAAGGTGGCACCTTTTTGCCGTTAAGTTACTTACTCATAAGTCAATTGTTTTTAAATTATGTTATATAGCCTGTAAATTGTGCATTCATTTGTACAACAAAAAACCACACTTCGATTTAAAGGCAATACTTTAGTTTATTAGAAAATACAATAACAGTAATAAGGGCGCCACTGGCCGCGCGGTGACTTTGATCGACGAAATGAGCATACTCATTTGTTCTTCGAACTGATCAACTAACCGGTATGCACAATTTATCGATCATTCTAGCTAGCGCTCAAGTACATTTTCAAGTCTATCACCCAAATTAGGGATTCAGCCATAAGAGCAATCAAATGCAAAAATAAGTTTATGCTAATAAATGTAATTTTTGAGACGTTTCTTGAGCTGTTTTGTTAAAGATGGCTTTGGCTACCCAGAACTAAACAATTTCAAGGCACTGCCATTGCACTCCACTGTCCGCTTTCTGGAAGGGGTGGAGGCATCATTTTTTTTTATGGCAAGGAGAAGGCACGCGAGCACTCATGCCACCTGATGATAAGTGGGATCTGAGACCCATAGACATTTGAAACCTCAAGACTACAATCTCAAAACTGCAATCCTAAGACTTCAAATACGTTGCCAACCCTGAGGACTAAGATGGAATGCCTCTATGCTAGTAATTTCACCGGTTGTCTTATCCCCACACTGGACAACAGCAATGCGAACACTTCTGCTTGGCGGCGGTGGGTTAATGGATAAGATGGTGGTAGCTATCCGGACGGACCCTGCACAAGGTCCTACCACCATTAAACTAAGCGCTAAATAAAAAGAGGGGTAATTACACAAAAGATCCCATAGGGTCGAAGTGTATCCGTAAGGACCCCTCTAATAAAATTACATAAGGTAGAATAAGCCCCATATTATGAACTTGTTCAGAAAATAATAAATAGGACGGTTTGACCCACACATTGTTTAGCTAAAAATCTACTTGAACGCCAGCGGTCGCCATGCGTTATTTCTAGCTTTACTTAATTAGCTACCTAAGTCCCGCTGCTCTTAAGTTAAAGATAAAACCGGATAGAGCATGTCGGACCATGCTCAGTGTAGGGTTCCGAAACTGTTACTACAGACAAAAAACTATCTAAAAAAAAAAACAAGTATTAACGAATTTTCTATTTAACGTTATTTGTTGCTATCTTAGATGATCTTTAATAGATAACACTTGACTCTAGGCCAAGGTGGTATGTTGTCTCAAAAGGTGGTGCATTAAGTCAAAATTGTGCAACAAGTACTTCTTAATATGGGCAATAAATTAAGTTTCAGTTGGTGTTCTTCTACGTGACCTAATTTTGGTTAAATTTCGCTCTCGATATATACAGTTCTGATGCAATTTGATTACTACAAGTGAAACATTGCAGTATCATTAAAATAAAACCTAATAACTCCTAAACTAATTGATATATAGAAACGTTAGAACCATATTTTTGACCGGTAAAGAAGTTTGTTATGCGGTAATATTTACGTCAAGTTCTGGTACACACTGTATAAGTATTTACTTCTCCATTCACTTATGTTTAATGTTGTCTACGTTTGGGTTAAGTAAATTTATGTAAAATTTCCCGCTGATATTTATTATTTAGGTATACATTACGCCTTGTAAATATTACTAGATTATTAAAACAGAAGCGCCACAGGCGGAGCCTTTTACCGTTGACTCTCATCTCTTACATTATTCTAGCGTTCTGTTTGTCTCTAATAGAAAATGGCCCTTAAAGTTGGTAGCGAATAAATACGATTGGTATCAGGTCGCGTTCTTTCAGTCTCGGGCGTGTACTCGGGTACAACCACACCGCCCCCCAGACGGCTCGAGTAAGCCACGAAGACTAATGCGTCCATGGAGCAGGTAGTTATATGAAATATATGCTCGTTTACGCTCAATTATTTAAAAAAAAATGTGAGAAAAGTCCAATTTTGAGATTTTATTTACATAAGTACCATACATACATAGTAAATTTTGACAAAAACTGAACTGAATTGTCTGAAACTCCAGTTTCAGTTTTCAGAAGACGTCCTTTTGAAAGATTTTGGGTTTCCACGGTGATTAAAACTTACAATTACTTGTAAATTTCGTTCGATAGTTTGGTTATGAGATAAACTGCATGTTAAAATGATAGGCTAGAAGCACACGCAGATGCTTACGCTTTCGTAAACGATTTTAGAAATCTGCCAAAATGTATGAAATTTACATGAGCGTTCGACACGAGTCACGATCATCCGGCAGCTTACGCAGATACTTACATTTTCTATAACGATAATGTGCACCGAATGCATCTTGTCTAGGGTGACTGATACATCGCTGTAATGGACTGAATATGGTGCTTAAATGTTACCATGGAGATTTTCGGGAAAGGTTTATAATTTAAATGACCCTTCATCATCATCATTTAACTTAAGAGCTAGGCTTTTGTCGATGGAGTAATTGCCACTTTTCTTTGTTCTCTGCCAGCTTTTTAACCTTCTGATACGACACGACCTAAAACCGTTTTTTTTTTTTGGAGAATATAGCGGTTTTTTTTTCATCCATGCATAAAGCTAACAAACGCCCAGGCCACCTGATGGTAGATGGGATCAGTGACACATAGACATTTGCATTGTCAAAACTACAATCTTAAGACTGCAATTCTAAGACCACAAATGCGTTACCAACCGTGAGGGTTCAGATAGAATGCCCCTATGCTAGTTATTTCACCGGTATGTATGAAAGGGTTATTTTTCTTTTTCTTATATTTAGTAATATATAAATATAAATAGCCCTCTGATATTGCTTTATCCTTGCAGGGTGTTACATGGACTCCAGTGTATGTATAATGTTCCATCTTAATAAGCCTGTAAATGTGATATGCAATAAATAATTTAAATTTGAATTTGGGTTAAATTCATATTGCATTACATTTTCAATTGCCGTATCCAAAGCACACGACATTCGTCGCGCAAAGTCGGTCGCAAGTCTGCAAGTGGTCATCCCAAGGTGACTTTAGATTACATGTAGGTGTTAACACCCTTGAAGATAATCAAGTCCGTCGAACTGATAACGTCGTATCGTTCTTAAATTAGTTATTTATGACACTGAGATCACGTCATCAGAGAACCAAAGGATTATTTTTTGTAACTATTTGGGCGGCGTAGACGGGGCAGGCCTAGATGGATGGCGGGACAACTTGGGCGCATTCTCAGCAACTGACCGGAAGATGCAGCAAATAGGGAAACATAGAGATCAAGGAGAGAGGCCTTTGCCAAGCATTGGGACACTCATATAGGCGAGAAAAAATAAATATTCACTATAGCGATTTCTACACATTTTCCGAACAGTTAAGGTACTTAATATAAGTATGAGCTCTGTATTTTTTGGCAGATATTTTATTTACTAGTCAAGTTACGATAAACACTGTGTAATGAAGAACACTTGCATACAGTAAGTTTGTGAAAATAGCTGGTCCAGTTCTATGCTGTAATCTATATGTATAAATAAAATTGAATCGCCGAAATGTATGTACGCGCATAACTTCCGAACGACTGCACTAAATTGAATAATTTTTAATCTTTTTTTGTTGTGTTCGTTAATATTACGATAAGATTTGTATGAAAGAAAATCATTGAAAAATGCACCGGATTAGTCGAAAATTTGTAGGGAGTGAATCAGTAATTTTAGTTTCCGCCAATGCTAAATTATTTTTATTAACATATTTGTAAACCATTGATTTTCGATTGTTATTGATTTAGTATTTAATTTATTCCTTTATTCCGTTAAAATGTAGGCGTCCTAAACCTACTCACAGGGCCCCAAGATGCAGGCTCAGCCTAGTTGGGGGTCCACAGGATATTGTACCTTATTTGTAAACCGTTTATGTACATACACACATACATAATCTCACGCCTTCGTTCCCAGAGTGTATGTGTGTGAGTTTATGTTTTCTTAATAAATTGATTCTTATTCTTATTATTCTAGCTTACAGGATTCGATTTACCCACGAGAAAAAACCGCTTGGTTATGAGGTTTTACTCGTCTATAAAAGCGAAATCTATTCTGTTTTTAAGTGAAAGTAGGCCACATCGGATAAAATGGCTCCAGCAGACCTGGATTCGATTAGTCCAGCACAGGTTTTATGAAAGGTTTATGCCTCGGTCCAGGCACACTGCCAATAGTAACGCATATATTCTATTTGGCTACAGCTTGGAACGGGGGATGAGGTGGTTTATTTACTTATATATGGGGTCATTGAATTGGGCTCACCATTTGTTTACCACACCAAATTATGATTTTGTACACGATATTTAACACGGTATTAACTCAAATACATGATTTTAAAAAACAGTAACTCCTAATAACAATAAAATATTAAGTAAGCCAATTTGCCAATTTGAAAAAAACTTTGACTTTGATGTCGTACTTAACTAAGAAAGGTTTGTTTGGGTGATTTAACAAAATAATAGGGAATTAGCATGTTTTTTTTTACAGTTTCAATAAAAGCTGATTCATGTAACAAGCATAACATACATTTTTTTTTTGAATTGCTATTAAAATAAACAAGATATAAGCTAACAAAGATTTGTTCCTATCTCTTTCTAACAAAACAGAATTTTACGTGGAGTTTATATGGCCGTACTGCACGATGACATCACCGGTGCACTTCGGATCTCTCTGTCTAATTAGCATTTTAAAATGCTAGTATCATCCGTATTACTTGACCGATTTAAATTTTAATTTCACTTTTGGTGATCTCATTTACGTTATTTTCATATTTTGTTGAGAAATGCTATTTAAAAAATCCATGCATATTCCCATATTGTAAGTACTTTTAAGAGGTGATTCAAACAGTGAATTTTATCTTCTGGTATACTTGTACATTACCACAGGAACAAAAATCATACTCGCGTTTATAATATTAGAGCTGACAAAATTATACATTCCAAATAAACCTTGCCTCCGTCACAGCGGCAATAGGTCATCCTTTTAGTGCAGACTCTGGCTTTAAGCGTTTTGTGCCACTTGACAAACCGAAGATGAAAGGAACTCGAGTGTTCTTGGCCTAGGGGGTGGGGAGGAGGTTCACGAAAAATTCCCAAAGAGGGGGAACGCTTAATTATCAAAAAGCCTTCAATACTGCGCAGGCATGAGTCTTATCGTCATAATTTATTCATAGTCTTTGTAGGCACAAGGGATGATAGGAGCGGAAACTGTGCTTTTTGATAACTTCGTCAAGGTAAATATAAAATATTATTTATGTATTTATTTCAACCTTATTACACAGTAAAAAGTAAGTACAAAGGCGGACTTAATGCCTTAAGGTATTCTCTACCAGTCAACCACTAGGCCAAATACGAAAATAGTGGAGGTAGGTGTTTCGCAATGTATGCAAGTCATTAAAACTCCTTTTTTTGCTGAACAGAATTTGAAAGCCCCTACTTCTTGATCTATTTCTTATTTCTTGAGATAAAAATTTACCGGTCTAACCAATGGTCAACCTGCAGGCCCTTCACATAACATACTCGCAATCACAATCGTTTTCATTTTGAAGATCGAAGGCTTGTCTGCATACAAAATGAAACCAATTGTTTTGTTTTGAAGCCGATCGCGATTGCGAGTGCTTTACGCGAAAGGCCTGCAGAGGAGTTATTATGACATAGCTATTCAGTTCAGTTTACGCCGAGAGAAAAGGACAGATCTATATAACTGGTATAGCTGTGTCCTTCACACTTACAGGAAAATGAACTGCATAGCCTTGTCATAATAACCCCTCTGGTCTGATATTTTGCTACTCTGTACCAAGTTATTGTTCTTATAACGGTTATAATAAAATGCACAAGAATGTAGTGTTCAACCAGATGATTCAGTTGAACCATATTGGTTCAAGATGTAGATAGCTTTAGTCTACACAGTTTGCAAGTTTAGCGGCTAATTTACACGATACTCTTGAGATTAATCCGTTAGTACCGTCCACTCGCACACTGTGTTTCGGCCTTCGATCTAGATGAGTGATTTCCTCGGTAATCGATCAAAATCAATGCTTGCTCGTATCTCCGTCAATTTCGACTTTACTTAAAATTGGTGACCAGAGAT
The DNA here is from genome assembly GCA_946894065.1 of Acleris literana. Lineage (NCBI taxonomy): Eukaryota > Metazoa > Arthropoda > Insecta > Lepidoptera > Tortricidae > Acleris > Acleris literana. Next base: position 9,284,675 of record OX335677.1, read on the forward strand.
CGGAGAAAAGTTACATTTAGGTACCTATGTTTTTTATCAAACAATTATATTTGTTATTTTAAAAAGGAAAAAGGAAAATGTTAGTCAGTGCAAGAGGGGTGAAATAATGTTTAATGAAAATGGTAATTATATTCTTATTTATGTTTAAATAAAAGCTGTTGCTTTTTTTACTTTCGGGACATATTCCATTTTGATATACGTAATAATAACGAGACACACCTACCACTTTTCTTCTTCAAGAGCAAGCGTCAACTACGCTTAAAAAAGATCTCGCATTTTTGATTTGTTCTCAACGATCATACATACATGCATACATAATCTCACGCCTTCGTTCCCAGAGTGGGGTAGGCAGAGCTACAGAATTACAAACATCTCTAAAATCTTGTTGACAAATCTATAACCACAATTTGCACAATTAGGCTATCATTATAAGACTAAATAGTCAAATAGCTATGTATTTACCTATATATCCCTACATTAACAATATATTACACAGCGTCACCTACGCCCAAGTTAAACTGTCATCAATAAATCAGTACACGCCGGGGTTCCTCTAATAAAGGCGCCTATAGGTAGCGTTGTCTATCGCTTCATCGGTCGAAACTTTCCTTTCCGCAGTCAAACTTAGATCAAGCCGAGAATCTCGGAGGTCGCAGTCGCTGGGGCGAGTGTGTGCGACGTCATTTTAGTGTGACAAAAGCGAAATAAGAGTTAAGCTACAACTCCGATGTTGGCGAAAGCGACCGACGACGGCCACAGGCGATTGCGGCCGGGTCGCGCAGCCCACTGTTTATTAGCGCTCTGCATAATTTCATACGTGGCCGGTTTCAGTTGCCAACATCGGAATTGTACTAAAGGTACCTTTAATAATCCTATCAATTAAGAGTTGCATGTGACTCTTTCTTTTATTTGTTACACTTTGTGGAGTGTGCGCAGTAATTACATAACCGTATTCCGCCGTCACATTTCCATTATCAGACTTCCACGCGAAAGGAGTGGCTTCGCCCTGGCGTTGTAAAAAATCGACCATTCATTGGCACGAAGCGTTTCGTTGTTATTAAAAAGCATATCGTCTTTGACCTGTTCTCGTATGGTCAACGTTTTGATAGCTTGAAACTAATGACGGCCGAATTAAAAACAATACCAGAACAGGTCTAAGACGATAATTTTTACCGCTTAGAAGAGAGGCCTTGTTAATACAAGGCTTCATACAAAATAACATTGACAGTCTGGTGCCGTTAATGTCTAACTTACTTAACAGGTGCTCTATTATATTTGGGCTAAACCTAATTGCTTTTGACATAGTATTGTCAATGTTACAATAGCTCTTAGATACTTGTCAATAATGGTGGCCGAGTCATTATAAGTGCGATAATACGTATTGAGACAATAGTACGTTATTGCCTAGGCATGGAAGTAGGCAATTGCGGGCCGAGTATTGTTTTAAACGGACGAGCTTGCGAGTCCGTTTAAAAATACGAAGCCCGCAATTGCTGTTCCTGCCGAGGCAAATATAGTGCTTTTCTCAAAAATCGCAAGTTTTTTTTGTGTTGGAGTAAAATCTTCATCGCTTGAACTCATTTTTTTAATTGCATACAAACAAACTTCATGTTAAAAAAGTATCACTCTTTACCTCCTTTTTGTTTATGACAAGGAGAATCGCAAGCTTTGTTTTAAAAAAAAAACATAAGCTATTCCAGACACAGATAAAAAAGTTATGTTTCGAATAAAATTTGGATGTATAAGACTTGTGCCCTCATTTTATTATGGGCTTTTTCACTTTTTAAAAAGTTACAAGCTAGATAGTAATGGAATTTCTATGCAACATTGCGGGCTTGTGTAGCGAGCACGCAATGTTTTTTTTTTTAATTTGAGATCTGTCAGTAAACTATGTCCTTCGCGTCTCAATATGTAGATAGTAATGTCAACATTTCCAGACATTTTTGAGAAAAGTAACATAAGGGCCACGATGAATTGAATGATTTCGTCTAAAAAATAAACATCACTTAACTAGTTTATTTACCGTTGTAATAGTTGTACTTAACAATCTCCTATTTCAAAGGAAAGAGTGAACGTAAATCTTTAGAAAACAATACTTAAGTATTAATCCGCATCACAGCAAAAATCTTTTTACCCGAAGGTCAATCGTCCGAGTAAGTATTTACTACGAAACTTTTCCTTGCTAAAAAAACCCGAATTCCAATCTCATCCCTGCTGGTAAAGTACCCTGAGCTCATAAACAATGCAAGTAGCAAAACAGACTAGTCTTAATTAAACTCTATATAGTTACAGACTCAATCTTGTGTAAGTTAAGGAAAGGTTAACCCCTCCTCTGCTACCACCCACATTCCCGAATTTTCCCAAAGTATCGCTTAATGCAAGTTTATTATCTCCCATTATACTTGCTGAATGTTGATTAATTCTTTTTTTACGTTTAAGGTTTATTACGGTTTGTGTGGATAAAAGCGTGAAAAAAAAACTTTTTTTAACACATAAGAGAACCTGATAGTGTGTGTTACGAGACCAAACAATTTCATCTGATTATGTTGTTTTTATTTATTTACAATCTTTAAGGTTAGGGGCTTTGATCAATCTTGATCACGGCTGCCCCGTTGGACAAAGATTTGTTGTTAAGATAAACTTAGTAAAAACTTTTTCTACTACATTTTCTACTATGTAGTCGTAAATCGTTTTTTTTTCACCTTATAATCTAGATCAACGCTATAATTATGTAACTTTATTGATTTAATTTTGTTATTTATTATTATTGCTCTTCGTTATCACATGCCGACTAAAAAGTAGTAAACTTACTGAATATTGAACATTACAAATGAGATTTACGCTGCGTTCACGCCCCGCTCCCGTTCCACTCACGCCTCGCTGTCGCTCTGCTCGCACCTCGCTCACGCATCCTTCACGCTCTTCAATCCGCTTTTACCCTCCGCTTATCCTTCCTCCCGACCCCTATTAATAACGGCCGTCGATTCTAATTATTAAACGACATCTATCGCGTCCCGGAATCTACCCAATTTGTATACAATGCTGAGACTGTTATGAGCGCTTGTGGGGTTAACAATGGCTTAAAAAGAACGCACCCTTGTTGATTATTGAACGCCGATCTTATTAATTGGACAGTAGGTATTATTTTCATTTGAATATCAGCGGGGTGATTACGGATATTGTTTTCAAATCGATTCGAGTTTTTGATTCGAATATTCCGTTCGGAGTGACATTTTCATTCAAGAAAAAAATCCGCAGAGAACTCATGTTACTCGTAAAGCTATGACAAGATAAAGATAGCTTGAGGTTATCTGCCGTTCAGATTATAAACCGCTTCAAATATTTTCTTTTTCATTTGAACACGATTACGCAGCGTACTCACTGCGACACCGCGACGCGACTGCTAAGCAACCTGATGAGGCATTAACCTTAATACTTTGATGTATAGACAAGTCATAAAGGAGCTTAACCCATTCAAGTCACTAAGTCATAAATTATTTTTCAAAAAATAAATACTGGACGAGTTGAGAACTTCCTTTTTTAAGTAATTTATAAACAAATTCCCGTCACCATTTATTCGTAAGCATATGCATTCGTAATCAATAAATACGAGTATTCGTTGTATATTCTAAAACCATGCAAGCCAAGAGTTTCTACTCTAAATAATATCATATTTACGATGAATTCCGACGGGATTGTTACTTCAGGAAAGTTTGTCACAGTTGACGGTCCCAAAATACTATTTATAAACTAAATAAAACTTTCCTTTTTAAACGAAAGCTGTAATCTACATACCGAGGTCTCACAATAAACCTAAAGTTTGTCCTTTATTGTCAGTCGACAAAGATTTATAACCCTTATTAAATATCACGGCGGTGGCGTGTATAAATAAATCAGTGAGCATCGATTGGTATAGTCAAGGACGTAAGGGAAGTGTCCAAAAATAATATGCCATGTATTAAACAGGGCGCCTGTTTCGTAACAGCCTGTATAAGTGTACACTTATACATACATAGTACATAATATGTGTAGAGAGTATTTTAAACCTTGACATATTTTTTATATTTTTACTCTGAGTGTATAGCTACCTAATGACAATTTTATTGTGAAAAGGTCTACGGCGTAGCGACTTCGTAGCACCTTCTAAGGTACGGTTCCATTGAACAGCAATTCCTTAATAAAAAAACCGATCAATGCGAGTCGGATTCCGGAGGGCTCTGTTTTTTTTGTTTGCAATTATAAGGTTTATTTCGATTTGCAAAAATTTTTACACGAATATTCAACGATTATTAAAAAAATGTACGTGATAAATTTTATTAAATATATAAATGATGAAGTATAAGTAAGTACCTAAGACAGTGTGGATTAATTCAGTTTTTGGCTCATTTACATACTTTTCAAAACATTCGATGTCCTAACTATATTTTAACTTAGATGAGGGCTAGTCGTCTGTAATAGGAAATGTTTGTGTCAATGTGTCAACTATGTATTTTTTTAATTACTTAGTACACCTCCGATTTCCCAATGCTTAGTGTTAATAATCCAGCGTTCATATTAAAGTGTTTCACACGCCGTCTCTGCAACGAAACTCTAATGAAATTAATCGGGAGGCAGTCCGATACCAACATTATTAATGCAAAACTCGCGCACCCTTTGACCTCGGACCCCTCGCCCCTCCCCGGGCCCCCTTAAGGAGGACGCCAAATAAGGCCTTTTCTTAAAAATACGGTTACGCACTAGAGTGAGGTGTCCGTTTGAGGAGCTTAATGATCTTGAGAGGTTATTTTGATTGTTTAGTAGAAAAAAATGTCCATAGTTTTAAGTTAATCTTGTTATTAGTTACCCATTTTTTGTAAGTAAATAATATCACTAATAGGTATTATAAATGCAAAAGTTTGTGTGTGTGTGTTTACTCCTTCACGTAGCAACAGCTGGATGGATTTGGATGATATTTTGTTTCTAAAACCACTCATTTGATCAGATAAATAGTAGTGAGTGGAATGCATTCTTTTTCAAATTCAAATTCAAATTCAAATAATTTATTTCAGAAACATGTCCATATTTGTTAGTTTTTGAATCTGAACTATGAATTTATTCGCCATTTCAATATCTATTGAATTTATCAATTACACTGAATGTTAGCAAACAAAAAACCTTCCGCAACTAAATACTTATTCATATCTCATGCTAAAAGCCGGTAGAGTGGTTCCATACTTCAATACACTAGGTAGGTATGTAGATAATTAACATGTTAAGAGGCCAGCGATAACTGTCAGAAACAACAAGCAGCGCCCTCTTGACAAGGCCACAAAAACCATTATCTTAACTAGTTGCAACACGCACACACACGGCAGAACACACACACATTCAAGTGTGTGGTGGTGTTAATAAAGGGGTGGAATGATCCGCTATAAATTACTATTCATATGACATTTACAATGTGCTGCCATCTATGAGTGCTGTTGTCTTGTTCAGTGAGCAATAGTTGTAAATTAAGTATTGAATACATATGTAATATAGAAAACATAATTCGTCCTTGAAATCACACTATTGGACATAAGCTTTTAAAAATATGGAATTAAAAGAGTAAATAAACTCGGAACTAAATAAAAACGGGAGGAATAAATCAAGTTAGGATCACTTAATTAACCTACAACCAATTCCTCATAGTAAATCAAATAAAACTATAAAACACTAAGACAAACAAACCGTGACAAAAGTTTACTCCTGTTGCGTTTTCGACAAAATCCATTCTTTCCCGCCACCCAAAAAACTACAAAGAAAACCTTTACACGCCCTTCAGTTAAAGCGCGCAAAGTTCAAATTCCTACCTTCAATAAATTTCTGCCGGAAAAATCTGTCCTTGTAAACGCGTAACAAGTACCGTGTAAAGATTACCCTTGCTTATAAATATTACGGTTCTTACTGCGTATGTATTAAGGTTAAAGGTTGTTTGTTTGTTTTTTTTTGGGTGCGTAAAGGGACAGTCGGGAGTGGGTCGCTCACACTCCGCGACTCGACATGTTATTTACGTGTGAACACCGCGGCGCGCGGGTTCAATTTATCTGACCTACCAGGCCTCTTAAGGGATAAACCACTAATAACACTACGTTGTTACATAAACTTAATATTCTTTTGTAAAAAAATATATATGTAAAACTGGCGAATGTTGCTATCAATCTACCTATATTATTAGCAACATTCGCCAGTTTTTACCCAATCTTTAGAGCTAACAGTTAAAAGAAGATACTAAGTTAAATCCTAACACCTCTGAGCGCAGTCAAATTTTTTGTTGTTCTTCCTTACTTCTAGACTAGACTTCTTGTCTTACTTTATTGTGGTATAGTAAGTGTAATAATTATTGTAATTATTTTAGCATTCTTTTAGTATTCTTTTATTAACAGTCATTAGATTCTATGTTTCTAAGAAACACGAAAAAACTTCGCAAAAAAGTTGAATTGTGGTTACACAAAGAAAACTGCAAATAAAAAATAAAAAGTAATCGTTTGCGAGTCGTAACGTTTAATTACGTCTTTAAGAAAGGAGAAATTAATAAAAAATATATCGAAATTACTTTAATTTGACAGTTGCCCTTTTCAATTCCTTACTTAACATAAAAATATTTTCTGTAGGATAGCATTTTATTTGCCCAGATATTAGCAAGTCTGTAATGACTAGGCATTACAAGATGTGAACACAAATAGATACAGCGAGACAGCGAGGGCCTTGGCCGCTTCTGATACGTCCACTTACATATGAGAAGAGCGACCAAGTGGCGGCAGGCCGCGATTACCGCCATTTGAGGGGAGTCGCCCACTGTATGATGGACTGGAAATATTTCATAATACTACCGGCGTCGCTACAATGCCTTAGAATATTTTTCTTGGGCAGAAAGCCGATATTCCCCCAAGAGTTACGACATTTCAATTTGCCAAGGCGGGCGGAAAATGGAATTACGATTGAAGCGAGAACGCCCGAATGTCGACGAAGCCCGCTCGGGCCCGATCCCGCCCGATGTTGGCCGAAGTCTCCCGAGCGTGCGACGCGCCTGCCGCACCAAGCCAGTGTATTGATTAGATGCGGACGCCCGATGCCATATAAATTAGGCCGCAGAAAAACAGATTTTAAGTATCAACAATACAAAAACGGTTAAATCCACTTCCGGTTTATAATTTACATATTTTATAGGTGAAACTTCGCAGTTATCCAAATACTTCCAACTTCAAATTTATTTCAATGTCGAACTTCAGGTTACAATGCAGATTGAACGATTTTAACATTGGAATCAAGAAACAAAAATGAGAGAATAATTGGTAAGACCTAGAAGTATTTTTTCTATATCTCAACGTTTTAAAGTTTATACTTACTTATTTATTATAAAATAACACTCTCAACGGAAAAGCGCGCGAACGTATATTTTCGAACAACCAACAAAGAAAACCCAAAGATTTCCACCCCTTAATAATAATAATAAAGACCATTTAACGTAAACCGATATCAGTGGTTAAGTAACGTAGACGAATAAATATACATTACATTATTAACGAATGTTGGCCTCGTTTCTCGCTCTCTTTGTTCGCATCGCAATTTCGCTCGAGTATTAATTGAAAATAAGTTTTCGCCGTTGGGGTTTCAAGGTTCAAAATGATTTGTTAGCTGGCACATTTTGTTTCCACTGATCTGACGAGTGAGTTGGAGTTAGGTAATGTGCTTTTTGTTGGTTGTAATAAGGTTTAAGGTTAGCTGTGCGGTAGTAAAGGCACGTTTCATGATTTGTGAGTTTATAGCGACGGTGAAGTGTCGGTGGTTAATGGTGGCAGCGTGGCGCGCTCGCCGCCATATTGAAAAAGTTTAGGCGCTAAAATGGCGGTAAAGCGCTAAACCTCTGAATGATGAGTGACAGAGTCAGATAGGTAATTTTAGGTCATGCGTTAAGTACGTTCGATGTTTTTTTTGTGTTTATAATGATTATTATGAAGTGAATTATCCAAAATAATAAAAAATGACTACAATTTGCTCGCAATTCGATCAGATTAACATTTGTAAATTCCTTTTAAACATTGGAAATGATTCTAAACTAAGTACTTACCTACTTAGATAAAAAATGGATAACATTAGTGAAATAATAAGAAATGTTGGCGAGCTTGTGTCATGGCATCTTTTCGGTAATTCACCTCGGAAGCCCTCTTTCGGGTGATTTAGATGGGATCCCGCTCTCACTCCCTGGGGTCACCCGCGGAGGGAAAACCGTTGTTTCTTCGAGAAGTTCTTCCTCTACAACCTTGCTTCGGCACATCATTCTGAATTATCCATCCGAAAATGAACCAAGCTCCCCTACATATAAGATACAGTTTTCTTTGTGTTAGAAAGGAGTTTAAGACTTATGGTTTTTGATTGTTTATTGGCACCTTTTCAGGTACTTAGGGTTGGAACGCCGCTTAGGATCCGCGGAAACTCAAACTGCGGTGTTCGTCAACCGAAACCCCTACTATTGGTTGGTACTGAAAGTCGGGATAGATATATTTGATCGATTTTAAAATGTTGTAGGGGTAGATCACAAGTTTAATGTTATGGATATGTTACTATGGCAATCATTGTTTGAATTATGTTTTTAGATACCGTTGTTATTTTCCTTTCACCGTTTCTTGGCGGGGTCTACTTATTTCTAAGTTTTACTTATGGTGACCATTTAATGTTTGTTTATTAATCGATTCTTGACTAAATCGGTAAATAAGTCTAAGATGATTATCATTAAGGGTCTGTTGTTGGATCAGTAGTTCACTAACTAATCGTTAAAAACGGTAACTAATGGTTAACTCTTTTTCGAATTTTAACGTTTATTTGAGTTAACTACTGATCAAATAATGGGCTCTAGTCAATAATGCTCAACTGTTTTCATTGCGACAAATTAAAGTTTTATGTCTCGACCTGTCAGTGACTGTAAAACAGACTTACCGCGGTAATACATTTAAAACAAAATATTTCTCTATTATTAGACTTCATATTATCATTCAACGCACTCGCACACATTAATAAGCAATGCCATAACACACAGGACATCGCGATATTACGGTAAGGCTGTTATAAAAATGTAGGATCCGGGAAAACTGGTGTTATTATTTTCAACAACAAAGGCATGTTCGATCGAACGAGCTTAGCATTCGTGTCTGAAACCTTGGTTTATACCAGACCAACATAATGAATACGTATCGCCTTGGGAATAAACCTTGTATTTTTTTAAAATCACATGCGGAATGCGCACCAGCACGCGGGCCTGATACGAAGTGAACTGTGGGGGGCCACCGCTAAAACATGCGCGGGTGCACGCCTAGCGCCTGCGCTTCTATATTGAAAAATAGTACACGATCAACTTTTTACGGCAATGCGTGGCCGGCAACCACTGCTGTCTTACCGACCACACATTGCTGTGAAAATGTTGCTCGTCTAACCGGCCCTTGTGCTAAGTGGCGCGGCGCGGACGCGTGCGACGGACCTTCACCCACAGGTGTAAGGAGCGGACCCTGCTCAAGGTCCTACCACCTAAAACTCAATTCGAGTCGATTGATCGAATCGCTTTTGGCGCGTTAAGAATAACACCCCTGTTATAAAAATGTAGGATCCGGGAAGATCATCCTGTGGGGAGGCCACCCTGTAGATTTATGGGACATGTCAGACCGCGCGGACGGCCTCGCTTTTTGTCATTAACTGATTTTTATTCCGTTTCGTTTTCTGGGGTTTGGGTTCTTTTGTGATTTAACCTGTGAACGGTATTACAGGTTACGTGAATAACTATATTTGTGTATTACCTACTAGATTTGTAGCCATTTGTTTTCGGTGTTAGAACCTGTTAAACAATGTAGTCATCATCGTTATTTCAAACATAATCTTATGAAATCTAATAATCTGTTAAACAAGTATAATATATTCTATAAAATATTACCAAATATTTTTTTCTTTATCCATTTCAAATTTTATTTTTATTAAATTAACAATAGACAATAAAATGATCTTAAATTGATGTCTTGATTTACAATTTTATTATACATATATTATTTCCCTGAGCAAAAAAGGGACTCCAGATTTAACTCCCGAGCGTAGCGAGGGTGTTACGAGTTAATTCCTGAGCGAAGCGAGGGAATTAAAACGGAGTCCTGAGTGCAGCAGTGCTGAGTGGTGCAGCAGTGGGATTCAAGCTCGCCCAAGATGAAAACAGCTTTATCCCAAAGGAGAATACTCTATTTTTCTCACCTTTTGTTTTATTTTCTTTGTTTTGCGTATATGGCTTGTAGTGGCCAGTTCGATTTTCAAATAAGTTATTTTTGCTGTAGGTTTCTATGGAAGAATTTTTCATACGAATTCAAATCTCATTATTAACCATCGGGTTATAATGAGATTCAGTACCATATACCCGCCGGGTCATAATATGGTACCGAATCTCATTATAACCCGCTGATTAGCCGATGGCTATAATGACTTACTTTAGGTGAGGTTTGCATGATATATAATTGGGCAATTTCGAGCATGTGGTGTGAAAAAAAATATTAAATAGGGTACTTTGAAATAAATATTTAACTAGATCTTTACGATTTTTTTGGAACATTTATTTTTCTTTTGCAATTAGATTTTTTCTGTTAAGCACTTGTATTGCATATTGTACAACCACAATTTTCGTAGGTACGAGTACATTATGTTTCCCCGTTTTAACGAGTGTTTAATTAATATAAGAACTGTATATACCTACGCGTGCAACAAAGGGCGCAGCGCGAAAGTGTTTATCTTGTGACCTAAACGGCACACAAGCCGAACGAGCGAAGGGAGGGTATTGCTCACCAGTAGCTGCCAGTGGAGCGCCAGCGTTCAGGGTACCACAGACTAACAAATTACCAGTGCAGTACCAAGTCTGTCAAGCCACAAATGTATGAGACCTGAAGAGAAAATTATAGCCTGTGTCTGTGTGTGTCCCATAGGATGAACTAACAGGACAATATTGGCCGGTGGACTGTTAGTATATTTATCGAAATATGTAAATACTTTATGCACAACATTTAAATGGTGCCCTTTAGTAAGTGGCGTTAGCAAGCTGTGGACAAAGACCGTATCTTTATATGATTTGTTATAATGAGTTAAAAGTTATGTTTTAACAACAGCAAAAACCTCAGAACTTGACATGCCGCATTTTCTATTCTTTGAATAATAATAAACCTACCCAAAAAATGCACCAGATAAATAATAATAAATAAAAACAAAACGAAATAAATAAAAAACACAAAAAAGGTCGATATCGGGGAACAAAGCGTTCAGTCAATTCGTTACAAGAAAATAAAAGCTGTGGTGTCTTACTTTTGTTAAGTGTTCCAAATTTTTAATCAAAGCCCCGTCCCGTACAATTAAAAAGTATTTTACTTTACAACAAATATTGCTTGTTTGCTCTAGAAACAAATAATCAAATATAGAGTCAACAACTTTAACTTGAGCTACTATAGAACCCTGTCGCAAAAAGCCAATGATTAATGTTGATGTAATTACTGTTTCGTGACTTGACGGTGTCATTATGACAGGGTACTGGAAAAAAAACGGTCCAGCGCGAGTCGGAGTCCAACCATATTTAAGATAATATGGTTCGGAAATGCATAAGAAAATACTCATTTTGTTATGAACTTTGCGATCAAGTCCATTTTGACTAGCCTAAATTTTAATACTGATTTTTTTAACTTTTGATATTTTTTCCAAAACTGTAACATTTGACCACTTCATTTTATATAAGCGTAAAATATAAGTAATTATCTTTAAATCAGGAATTTTTCAGAATTTTTGGTCCATAGAATTCGGAGATAAGGGGGAACGGTCAATTTTTGTAAATGTTTGTCTATAAATCAAATATTACGTCACGGAAAATTATAAAAAAATAGTTTTGAAATGTGCAGACTGAGCTCTTTCATATGACACCCGTTTGCTATAATCACTTCACTTTAATTTCTCAGCCCCCCATTCTAGACCCCTTTACAAATAGTATTCAGTTTTTTTTTACTAGTTGCAGATGATAGCTTCTATAGTTTCTGTGAAAAACTGCTGTGACATACAGACAAACAGACAGACACCGAAGTCTCACCATAAGAGTTCCTTTTTTACCATGATACGGAACGCTTAAAATATCAAATAGATATTTTTCAAAAGTCCACCTAAGTTGATTATCCACAAACACAGAGTAGGTACGGGTTCGAAACAAAGGCAAACTTTTTTTAATAATATTTTAGTTAGAGTGATACGATAATACATTATTGCCTAGGCCCGGAAAGTAGGGATTGCTAAAATAAGAGTCAGGTTATCCCCGTTTCCGACGAGGCAAAGGTCCGAGTATGATACTCAATCAATGCGAAGAAATAATACAAATATGTTAATTTTTAAAAAGGATTTGCGAGTTGTAAATAATATTGAAAAAAGCTCCTTTATATCTCCACATGTTCATCCATCAAGTATACGTAGACATATAATTCCAGTCAATTCCGATAAATATTTCCAACTAGCGGCCCGCCAACGGCATCGCCCAGCTGCAAATTTCAGACTTTCCCAGTGTATTTTTTTATCTGCGCTATTTTCTTAATTTTTTTTACCGTGATAACCTTCTACGAAGTTATAGAAAACATTTAAAAAAAAGATGAATTAAATCGGTAAAGCCGTTCTCAAGTTATAGCGTGAAAATGAGAAATAAGGGTTCATTTATATATATATAGATAAGATCTTAAGATCTCCTTTACCGATTCCAACTCCGATGTCCAAACGTGCGATCCGATGACATTTGACATTTGCTTGTCACAATAAGAATCAATCGGGTCCATATTGGCTTACATAAAAATTTGCAGTCCGAATGTATTGTTAGTCATAAAGTGTTTTTTTTACTGAAACTGTTTTTATTTCAGGGTTTCTATAATACAAACCTAACTTAACCTATCTTCATTACCAGCTAGATATTTAAAACAATCCTGAAATAAAAACCGTATTAGTAAAAATAACTTGACTTCGGACTAAAAATAACTATTTGAAAATAGCGCTCCCGTCCTGAATCAATCACATTCATTTGAATTATTTAATTATTTATTGAATTTAGTATTAATTATGAAACGTTATCTATAAACTATTAATAAAATATAGATAAATAAGCCTTACATTGTATTACAATAACAAATTCACGCGCAATGGACCGCCGCCCGCCGCTGCCTGCGCCGCCCTCCGCCACCCGACGATACCTTTACGCCCTTTATTTCATTTTTAAGTTGTATTGTTGTATTGGCTGCATTGGATTTTCTCTTGGTTATTTTGATTTTGCAGCAAATAACAGAATTTTAAAATAAAAATATCACCAGACAGGAATGCGATGTCAAACGTTTATTTACATCTAGAAAGAGAATGAGGTTTATTTATCGCTTCTTCTTTTAGCGAAAGCAAAGCCATTCCGAGTACGAGTGTCATTGAGAAAAGTAAATTCCAAAGAGGCTTATTTAAAAAAAAACCAGCCCTCAGGTCGCTTCAGCTTGTCACTTACGAAGCACTTCATGGTGCCCGCCCACCCATTCTAAAACGGGAGTGGAGACTGGGTTCCCATACAAATTAACAGCAACATTGAAATCTTGGATACTTATGTGTAGGATGCCTTTTATATTCATTGATATTCTATCATTATCTGGTTAATCGTAAAGCAACTTTCGCATTTTTTTACAAATCTATAATATGTATATCATTTTTGAGAAGGATTGCGGGACTCGTTAAATAAAATAATTGTACTTTTTTTTTTGATCCTTAATAGTCTTGGCCTGGCTTCCCCCAATGTCTGTCACCTTACGAGATGGTCACGCAAGAAATTATATCATGTTCTAATAAACTAAATATTTTTTAAATCAACTATTGGTTATACACAATTTATACGGTAGGTATATGATATGACATACCTAACTGAATAACAATTGACGTATAAGTGAGAGTAAGTACCTAAAGTTGCCACCTTTTTATCATTTGAGATAAATTGTGTATTAATTTGTACAACAAAAAACCACGCTTCGATCTCATAACAATACTTAATTTAATTAAAAAACACAATAACAGTAATGAGGGCGCCACTGTTCATCCGGCGTATGCTCGACGCAGTGCCATTTCCGTCGATGTTTTTATTGTTTACCTACCAATAAGCAAACCTCTTATTAGGAACAACACAAAACGCGCCTTTTTCAATTAAATTATCACAAACATAAATACAAAATCGCTGTCGCTTCTACTTTGTTGCCGTCCATAAATATTCAGAGGCTAAAGCTGTAATTTCAGGAAACCCTAATGGGCTGAAGTAACGCCATCTATGGTTGAGTAACAGTACTTAGCTTGAAGTAATTTCAACAACATGAGTCAAATCGGAACTTATAGCGCCATCTATCGTCCAGTAGCATAACTATACCATTTTATAATGCACTATTATTTGTCAATCCGTTATATTGTCTTTATTTCTTCAGGCAGAAACAAAAAAACATGTATTTTAGGAATAGAATTATGTTAAATAAAATGAAAAAATACACTATAATTTTTTGTTCCACTTCGTACCAAATACATTATTAACCCATTCATTGCCGAAGACGCGAATTCGCGTCCCATGTATTTGTAATCGTAATGCCGAGGACGCGATTTCACGTCCTCGAGTTATTTGTTTTTTTTTGCTAGAAAACAACTGTACTTAAATGTTGATAACAAAATGTTACTGTCGCGTGGAAGGTGGCGGCACTGCGTGATGAGTGAAAATATGAGGCGTCGGCAATGAATGGGTTTAAAAGATTTTACAGTAAGTAAGTAAATTGCCAAGTTCCTTGTCAGTATTAGTGGTGATTTTTACAATACGAGTAGACAATAAACGTAATTAGGAAGCTCGTATTATAATTATTTCACATTTTTCAACACTGGGAAAACCAACTTTACTACGCTTACCATCTAGCGGCAGCATAGGAAACTAAAACAACGGAGCACAGGCAGAACTCCTACAAAGTACGCAATTAACAATGATTACCAGTAGATGGCAGTTTCATACAACTGATAAAAATTGCGACAGAGTTCTATTATGTTAAAGGGTATTATCTTAATTTCCAGTTAATAATTTATTACAGTAGCGGCATCGAGTGATGGCACTTTTGATGGCAAATAGTGTTGCCAAACACTCCATTTTATGATCGTAACAATTTCAGTCAAGTGCGAGGAGTATATTTAAAAAAAAGTTTATTTAAGAAATAACGCAAAAAAAGAAATGGCCTTAAATTGTAGATCAAACACATTGTCAGAAATTTGAAATATGTGTCAAAATAAACAAAATGTGAAATTATTGATAAATGAGTGAATAAATAATCATTAAACCACGTTAACTCAGAGCTAGGACGCGAGTTTGCCAGCGGCGGTGACGTGAAAGTGCAGTGACTTCATTGTCATACGTTGTTGTACCAGTCAGCGGTCCTTTGTTATCATCACGCAAATTGTTTTTTTGAGTTTTTTTTTTAGTTATGATTAAAACGATGAACGCTAGAGTGCGAACAAATAAAAACAACCTCAAGATGAAGCTAGGTACGAAGAGCGTTTCGGTAAATTACAGCGCAAGCAGTACATCACTATTCCGGTACCTGCAACAATTAAGTTTGACATCTGTTCCTTTATACTTGCTGTCAATATTTAGGGAACTTCATGAGCGAGCAAACTTCAAAATGACATCACTCGATGCCGCTACTGTAAGTGTCAATTCTACCATCTCTTGATTTGATAACTGTTATTTTGTATGCCAATAGCCGGGTAATTTACCTTATTTCTACGGTTGAATTCGTTTTCAGCTAATCCCCTCGAAATTATCTCGATTACACTGCATCGACAGCCACCCTCGTCAATCGGGTTTATCTAGTAGCTAAATTAAAACGTTGTTAAATTAATTATATAATTAGTTTTAAATTTTAAAACAAAATCACGATCAAAATAAATCCTTTTAAATTACAAGTTTTTTTTTAATAAATTACCTGAAGAGTCGCCCCGGCTTCGCACAATGCCATTAACAATTAATATGGATAATAATAAATAATGCTACAATAGCAATTAGTACCTACAGTCAGTACATTTTTCTTATAATTTTCCGTGTCGTGATTTATAGCCAAAGATGTTCAAAAAATTACCGTTCCCGTCCCCCCTTATCTCATATCATATCATTTATTGCGTTAAGTGTTTACAAAAGGCCTTAAAAATATTTCATGTCCGGCATAAACCCTGTTGGGGCACTGCATTTTATTATTATTATATTAAGATACCTACTAACTAAATTACATTACATTAAATTATTACATTATTAGGTTCTTAACCTTAGGCATCCGAAGTTTATGGACCAAACAATAGAAAAATTCCTGACATAAAGATAATTATTTACCTATATTTTACGCGAAAAATAAAATAAAAGTAGTAAAATTTTACAATTTTGGAAAAGAAAAAAAAAACTTTAAAAAACAAAAGACTTCTTTACATGTCATTGTAAGTAGGTAAATGAGAGAAAACTGCATCAAAACTCGTTAGCAGAATTGGATAGCAACGTTGTTTTACACTATTGAGAAAAAAGAGAAGGTTAGAGAAGAAGATTAGAGATAGAGATAGAGAAGAGATAAGGGAAAATATTGCTGTCATATCTATCCTCATTACACAGCGGCTTAAATTAAGTTCTAATGTAAATCATTTTGATCTTAATGAGCAAAGCAGTTAAAATTGTCAACGTTAAAACTTATGCATGCGTCACAAGGTGAAGGACAGGCTACGCATTGTCTGTCCATCAATCAAAGCATCATCGATCATTCATCTTTTACCTGGGGTGGGGTGTTATTCTCCTAAAATTGGCGCTCGGTCGGTCGAACGAGCGAACGAGTGAACGCGCCACACCGGCGAGTTTGAGTAGCGCGCGCATTCTTAATTAGACAGCCTTATACTATACTTTCGATCTTATCGACAGAAGCCCAGAGGGCCTCTGCGAAGATGCAGTACGTTTCTATTCGTTTCGTTTATAAACCAATCGCGTCACTGGTAGATGACGTGATACGAAAAGTCACGTGATCTACCAGTGACGCGATTGGTTAAAAAAGAAACGAATAGAAACGTTAGTTAGCGTAGTGCATCTTGGCAGAGCCCTCAGAGGGCCAAATTGAGGGGTGCGATTCAATCAGTATAATAACTTTTTGTATAATTTCATTTAACTAACTGCGAAATGGATAACAAACGTCCAGTAAAACAACAAAATGAATATTTTTTTGTAGCATAACAGTCACATAGTATAGCACTCATTTAGCATAACAACCTTTTGTATAATATTCATATGGGATAATGCCATTTGATATACTATACATTAAGTATAATTATTAAAAATTATAAAAACATTTGCAATAATGATCAGGTGATATAACTAATTATAAATTATAATATGATCATGTAAACCAATCTACTAAATTAGGTCCATCTCACCTTTACTTATAGGTTAGGTTAGGTTAGAGTTGCGTCAAGACGCGAAGCGCCATAACGACGCGGAATAGGAGCTCCGTCAACTTGTTATATATATACTATGTATTGAGTCGTATAAGGGGAAAATAAAAAACTGTAATTATATTTTTTTTATATAAAGAACCGTTACCCATAAATACAAAATTCATATTCAGGTTATTGCATTTGCTAATGAAGAATTCACAGGCGTTTATCATTATTCAGGGTTATTAATTATGCGTTATTATATTAAACATACGTTATGTATTTAAATATTCTACAAAATGACTATTATACTATTAGTGCGTTATGTACTTCCTTATTATATACACTCATAATTATGATTCGAGGCATTATTCATTTTATTTGTATGCATTTTTATATTATACACTTTGATCATTATATAAATAAGAATTATGTAATTAGTGTTATGTAAAATGAAAACTAGACCATTTGTTTTTATACTAAACATTACACACCCCAAATTGATAATGCACGCGCTAAATGTGTTTTGTGCGCTCTGCGGGATTTTAACAGAATACTTAACACCGATGCACGAGATGATTTCTGGGGTCCCATGGCTGTGCAGGGGCGACTACGTTAAAAATACTACGATGACTTCGCGCATCATTTGTGCAAATTGTGCATCATCCAAATACTAGATAGAGCCCGTTTTTGTGTATAAAAACACAGTACCTATATATCTTCTATTTTACTTTCATTACAGTCGCATTTATGTAAATAGATATTTAATTAATTTAAAAAAATATAAAAATAATATACTTTGTAAGCACAAGGTCAAAAGTTATGCGAGAACGACATTAAATAAAAATCCGACGAATTGCGAATCAACTCCTTTTTTTGAAGTCGGTTAATAATATGAACTTAATACTGTAGCCACTGTAGATAAAGCGATCTCTACCGATTAACCCGTTGTCTTAGTCTATGGTTTTTGAACGCTTGTTATCATTTATTGGTCAGGCAGACAACTGGCGGGACGACGCGTAAAATTGCCCGTGTGACCTACTCACTAAATTAACATCTTTTATCATATATTTTTTACATAAAGTGTATTCATTTATAGTTTTAAAAAAAATATTACCATAAACTTACATTAAGGATAGAATACAGCCCACTCCAAACTCAAAAGCCGCAAAACTAACGGTAACTTTCTCCGACCCTAAGTCAATAACTAAAGCTGAAAGACTTGGCTTAACTTTTCTAGAATTAGTTCCACCATTGTATGCAATACGTGAATTAAGTGAACAGTGAACAGTGGCCACACATCCGGTTTACGCTTGACGAATTCTTCGCCAAGAAACTGTACGTCTGAAGTACCTACTCCGAAGTCAGTCAGCGAACCACGGAGGCGCGGACGTGTTGCACCGCGTTCAAATTTAAAATTAATTTTAATTTATTTTGTGCCAGTGATTTTTAGAGGACTTTTAAAAATGTAAGTGTCATTTTATTATCTGTGGTTTTTTTGACCAGCATTTTAGTTACTTAATTAAGAATATAATAAATATTAGACTTGCTAGCGCAAAAAATAGATATTCAATAATGGTTAAGTAACTACGTTAGGTAAGTACGTAGATGATTTTATAATAATAATAGAAAGTTCGTTCACCGAAACTGTGTGTTCCGACAGTTACGGTGATTTCGCTTTCTTTTGCACCGCTATCTGTAACCACCAAACATTGCGGCTGTGTTGAATGAAAACATTTCACGATTCCCTAACCAAAAACAATGGTTTTATGCATACGAGTATATAATAATAATAATTGCAGGCTTATATTTGAAAGACACACATGTTTTAAGCACTTAATCATGAATTTTACTGTATTAGTAGTTTTTTGACTTATTTATTCAGTACTGAAATTAAAAAATAAATACTTGTAAAAGGCAATATACTTTTGTATAACTCTCTCGATTAAAATAAAGAAACCACATTGAAATCGCTTCGATACCTATTTATTATACGCGGTGTGGTGTCATAGGCAGACGCATATGTATATTTTTTGCTCAATATCAAATACACAAACACGAACAATATTTATCTCATCCCGTCTTATCTTTCTTAGGAGACTGATACCTACGGAACTAGTTCCTACGCATTTTAAATTCAGCAGTGGAACAAGGCCCTTTAAATAAAAAGGAATTCGATGACTGGTTAGTCTGGTTATTGTAGCCTGTTATTTCGAAAACCTTTAACGCCTGCGATGTAAAGCAAAATGATATAAGGTAAACGAAGCTATCAACGACCCATCGAAAATCTGCAGGTATTACCGACCCATTAGCGTAATTCGATATTTTAAGGTTTCTGCAACTATTTGAGTCATTGTAATAGAAAAATTACACGCGTTTGTTCATTGAGCATCGAATAATCTTTAATTAGTGTACGTGGCAGTTTGAAAAGGAGATAAAATACATCAGTTTCTGTGCGGCCGGCGTAAACGCAGGTCTGGTCGTACTGACCCTTGTTCCTGCAGGTAAGTATCTAACTTTTCTGCTTAAGTCATTTAATACATATAAATGATGCCTAAAATTATCATGTAGTATTAAGTGTATTCGTTTACTTATAAATTCTCGATTTAGTAACGCGTTTTATTGAAAAAACGTCACTTTATATCATAAAACTTTAAATGAAAATAGGGCGGTAATAGCTTCTTCAATTTTAGTAGCTGCAGCCATCACCGACCCATACGTCGGTAATGGCCGCACCGTAGTTTTTCGTTTTTATATCTTTCCTGTTGAAATTTGCCAATTATACATGTATTTGAATAAACCATTTTAATTACAAACAATCAGCCTTTGTAAAAATCTAATAGCGATATACAATAATTGGTCTAGTTTTCTTGTTCTGGGGTTCTAAATTTGCCAAAAATAACTACATTATTCATAGATCGATATAGGTTACAGACAATAATTAATTACCATATAGTAATTAAACTGGGTGTTTATAGTTCAATGTTATCTTACTTTAATCAATCATGGTCTCTTTTACTGTCAGGAAACCATCGGTTATAAATATTACGTACTTTTTATGAGTCGGTAATACATTTTACTATCATGCCTACATTTTCTATCACCGACCCATATGGGTCGGTAATAGCGACAATGAGCAACTATTAGCGATTCTACACAAATGTATTAAACTTATTTCACGTTATTTCTATTTTTACAGGGTGGTCAATAAAATTAAAAATCTAGATGCCTCATGCCTACACCGATCCGAAAAACCCCCATGTATGTTCAGCGATTTTCATTGCTTTCAAATTTTTCACCATATCAGTCTCTTACAATCGGTAATACCTGCATAAAAAACGTTAATAGCTTCACAGCCGTTACTATGGATCGGTAATAGAAACAATCGACTTACCCACTTTATTAATTATTTTTGACAATAAAACACTTTATTTTGAAGCATTTATCATCATAAATATAAACCCAATATACAATATTACCATATAAAAATTACAAAAGTACTGTGACGACTACCAATATTCTTAATAAGTATGATCAATTTC
The DNA here is from genome assembly GCA_946894065.1 of Acleris literana. NCBI lineage: Eukaryota > Metazoa > Arthropoda > Insecta > Lepidoptera > Tortricidae > Acleris > Acleris literana. The sequence goes on from OX335677.1 coordinate 9,305,719, forward strand.
AAAATTGCCTTAGGAGGGTCGTTAATAGCTGCATTTACCTTAAGTATTGTACTAAGTAATATAATAATATTATAAAGAGGAAAGATTTCATTGTTTGTTTGCATTGAATAGGCTCCGAAACTACTGGACCGATTTGAAAATTTCTTCAATTGGCTATATTTATTTTTTCTACGCTGACCGAGTCGCGTAAGTTTAAAAGAGTAATTTAACATGCACATGACATGCATTACTTACTTAACTTGCATTGTGATCTTGTTTGACACACAATGGACACCAGTTGCGATTTTTCAAACTCACAATGCGTCTCGCTCTTAATATAGAATGAGGTGGATGCGCTGATGAACGGGAAACTGCATATTGTGCTACTTGACGCCTGCTCTAACGGTTCCGTGGTGGAACCGGTGTTTATTAGCACACTTCTAAGTGCTAGAAGTTCTTTCACAAATCATAATGACTATGATAAGAAGTAATTAACGAATCGGAAGTAACCGGAGCAAATTTTCAGATTCCGTGACTGGTGAAAATTCTGCTTCGAGCCTTCTTTTATGAAGACTTCCCAAAGTGCTTCGAATTTCTAAGCAGTTGACTGAAAACAGTGAATTTTTACATTTTCGATTTAATCAAAATTGATGGCTTTATGTCTTCCGCGCGAAGAACGTAGATAAAGAGAGGTTGTTTGCGCGAGCCTTGATGGCAGCGTCAAATTCAAATAACTGCTGTTTACTTTTTAACCGCATTTAAAAAAATGGTTTACTAGGATTAAGAACTTATAAGTACCCAACTATTGAAAATAAAATCATTGTTAAACATCATAGGGTTTCGAAGATTCAACCAAAATCAAAATATCCACACACATAGGCGTTATGGGTATTGAGATCTAGATCGCGGTACAGATTTTATACAGATTTTATCATATGTGGCTTCTTAATTTTCTCGCAATGATAAATACCTATAATATGTCATTCTGGCTCACTCACTGAGCCAGAATGACTTATTTTAGTCTCTTGTTTAACAGTGTACCTACTTATTATTTTGCATTCTATTTAGGTACATAGGTGTGAAAATTTAAATAAAATCTTTGTTAACTGGTGTGTAATCAAACCATGTAGATACTGATATAGGTATATAGGTGAATAGATTGCATGAATACATTTACATGCCTATTTAAAATGTTTAAACAAATGTTTTTTTTTTTCAGTGTTTCTGATGTATTTATAATACTTAAGTAAGTAAGTTGGAATTAGAAAATTAAGCGTTCATTGCTCTTTATTTAGTAAAAGTACATAGTACGTATGATTAAGTGGCCAAGGTTGTAAAATCCGTTACGAAACCTAGCGTGCAATACTAGGTTTAGGTACGTATGTATGGTTTAGCGTAGGTAATTACTTAAGCGAGACGATAGTTAAGAAGTAGCTACATCATAAATTGACCATCGCAGTCTGTTGTATAATCACAAACGATTATGATTTCTTTAACAATATTACTACTAAATAAACCATCATAAGAGGCTATCAAAATAAGTTCTTAATTTACTCTTTTTGGAATTGGTTTGGGACAATGTCACACCAATTGACCTAGTCTCAAACTAAGCTCTAGGCTTTTACTATGGGTACTAGACAACGATATAAATACTTATATAGAGAAATATATACGTAAATACATAGAAAACATCCATGACTCGGGAACAAATATTCGTGCTCATAACACAAATATTTGCCCTTACCGGGATTTGAACCCAGGAACGCTAGCTTCGTAGGCAGGGTCACTACCAACTAGGCCAACGCGTCGCCATGTTAATAGTTATGTCTTTAAATTAGGCATCTTACTAACAAATTGCTTACAAGTTCACTTAGGTCAAGTAACTTAACGCAGTTTAAGAACTAGACCACACCTAAAAGTACTATAGGACCTGTTTGTTGACTATAAGTAAGTATTTAAAAATAACCTGAGAAGTATTTGAAAATGCGATTGGTATAATATTTAGTTAATTCGGTAATTTCAATGGAGCCATAATATAATGAAATCGTCATATTTTCTTAATGAGGTCCATTAAGAAAGTTCAGTTTGGTGCAATATTGCCGTACCTACTTTCTAAGTAAACAATTTCCGGAACGAAGCATGGACATGGACGCAGTTGATCGGTCAAGTCTCCGGGCGAGTCCGTGACGCAAGTCGACTCGCCTGGCCAACTGACATCGTTTTGAGCAATCCGCGGTTACTAGTTAGTTACTACACTTCGCCGTAGTGGTATTGGCACTGTTATATTGATGCGAATTAAATAGTAAACGACCTCAAGCATTTGCAGATTTTAGCTACATACTATTGCAGCGTAAGGTAAGCGTAAGCACAAAGAACGGAGGGACATCATCTTTGCGAATGTTTGTAGTATGCGTGATAGAGCCTGAGACCGTCAATTAGGTAGAACTTAAACAATGATGGTACCCTAGCTTGTACCACCTTGTACCCAATACTCCGTCCGAGTACCTTACTAGATACTTTATCGTAAGGTCTGTTCATCCTTACTTGTCTTATATAGTAAACAACTTTCTAACCTCAAAATGAACCTTTTATGGCTAAAACAGCTAAAATGTTAACTCGGTTTACTTTATTTACGATAAAAGAGCTGTTTTAGCAAATAAAGGTTCGTTTTGAGGTAAGAAAGTTGTTTACTATATAAGACAAGTAAGGATGAACAGACTATAGACCCCTCGGAAAAGGTCTTATCAGAGATCAAAGCTTTGCACCTACCTACTTATTTTTGGATGCAGTGTCCGGTCTGTTTACGCTTGCGGACCTGTACCTTTACCATGAGTTACAATTACCGTACTCGCTAGCGAGTCGAATGATCTGTCCCTTGCAGATCTTGCAGTATTCTTATGCAGTGCGAGGAATAAGAACAATATGCTTATATGAATAAAACAAATCTTTGGTAAGTTCTAGACCGATCTTAAGCATCCATGTGATGAAACACAAATTATCAATAACAATTTTGTGCTAGGCATATGAATTGCATTAGGATAGAAGATCTTAACAGCTTTCTGTAGCTTTCCTTGAGTTGAGATTAGGTATGTATGTAAGTATGTATCTTAAAATTATACCTAGATCCTTTTTAGGGTTTCGTGCCCGAACGGTCCCTAACCCTTGGCTGTAAAAACCCTGTGTGACAGACAGAGAACGGACGGACGGACACGTGACTGACAGACTGATAGGGTTCTGTACCATTCTTGTTAGGTATATCACTTATTTTTTTTTTAATTCCTACTTTTAGTTGTTGTTGTACTTAATAGCAGCAATAGTAGGTTCTTTTAGTAGGTAAAACTTGATGTACCTATAACGGTTCAACAGATACTAAAGAGATTGCTAAGGTCGAGAAAAAACGCCAAAAAAAATATTTTTCTCCATTTTATTTTATTTTTTAATTTTTTGTTTTTATATAGCGGTAATAGGAATAATACTACCTATGTGAAAATTTGAAGTCTACTTTTACGGTTCATGAGACATAACAGTCCGCTGACAGACAGACAGATGGGCTGAAGAGGCTTAGTCAAGACTCAAAACATTTATATTTATAATACAAACTAAAATAATATTACGATATCTACGGCCGCACTCAATTTCAGTTAATGGGGAGCCTGCGTTTGGCAAAAATATGTTTGCCAAATGTATCGTTTCCCAACTTTTTCATTTGCCAACCCAATGTAATATATACATTAAGAAATAATACGATGTTAACTACTATTATAATTATTTATAGGTACTTTCTTATTCTGTGAGCGAGGCGTATTTCATTCGCGCTGCATATAAACCTCTCACAGGTTTCCGAAGCGCGTCTTAATTTAAAAAGAATTGTAACTGCTGATTATAGTAAATAAATTAAAAATATATATATATATATATATATATATATATATTTTTTTTTTTCAGGATTTATTTCAGTACCATCGTGTAGAACGCTATAGGTGAAATTCTGAAATATTTACGTTTACAGAAAACAAAGCGGGTTGGCAAATGAAACGGTTGGGAAACGATACATTTGGCAAACCTATTTCGCCGAAACAAAGGTAGCCCCAGTTAATGACGATTAAGTCGTTCCTCAGTGAAGATTTTTCATACACAAGTTTCAAAAAGGACCTCAATCCGATTAACTCGTAATCGGATTGAGGTAGGTAGATTGAGGTAAAGAGCTCACATTGATGCTCTATGTGCTAAACTTAATTCGGCCTATTACGCCATGGCCCGCTTGGATCAAACACTGTCATTGCAAAATCTTGTAATGGCCTATTTTGCCTACTTCCATGCGCATCTCGCGTATAGTATTGACCTCTGGAGCTTGGCGGCGGACAGAGACCGGCCGTTCATTCTGCAAAAGAAGGTCATACGCCTAATTTGCCGCGTCCCCCGCGATGAGCCGGCAAAGCAGCTCTTTATCAACCTGGGCATCATGACAGTGCCCTCTCTTTACATATTTGAGGTTGGCAAATATGTAAGGAGCAATCCTGATGAATTTCCACACAGTAGAAGCTACTCTGCGAGGAGGAAACCAGGACTGGCTATCCCCGCACACAGACTAAAGAAAACGGGAAAGTCTCTCTCCATAGTAGGTGCCCGCATATATAACCATTTACCTGAGTCGATCAAGGCCTCAAAAACTGACCGCATTTTCAAATGTAAATTAAAGGCATTTTGCTGCGAAAAAGCCTTTTACTCTATCACAGAGTTCTTTGGCGGTTTAGTAAATGTGTCGAATAATCTAAGTACCTAAAGACATAATAACTTAATAATTATCATTCACAATTGTAACTTAATCAATTAATCCAATTTCATAATTTATAATGCAATTAAAATTATAGTGAGAACTAGTTTATATGCTATTGAATCTGATATTATTATGCCTATATTAATGTAAAACTGACTATGTATGATTATTACAAATAAAGAAATCTTATCTTATCTTATCTTATATTATATTAACTAGAGGCGCAAATGTCATTAAAAAGCGACACGTGCCAACAACTAATAATCACGACGTCGTAGCTTTGAAAACAATAATGTTTGAACAAAAAAACTATATCTATCTCTCTTACACTTATATGCTAGTAATACGCAGTCATATGGAATAGACAAAGATGGCGAGCTCGCCTCAAGTGAAAAGTTCAGTGTTGCCTACAACATGAAAAGTACCCCCAATTTTTTTTGTAAATTATTTTATAATAGGAATCATTATAGTTAATAAATTACGTTTATATATTTTAATTTATTTTATTTGTCGCGTCCAAGAATGGTAGTAATAAATTATCCGTCTCTAAGTAAAAAGTAGCTACACATTTTTGTACCTTGTCGCGTTAACGCCTTTGACAGATTAGTGAAGCAGTTCACTCATGACGTTAAAGTGACCAAGCACTAAAGTGTTCAGCTACTTATAAGGTCGACCGTAACTACAGCGGCTAGTCATTTAATAACGATGTTTATAGATCTCGGCGATAACATTCCATTACGTTTTAATGGATGTAATTATTGATACAATTACTTAATTAGAAAGTCATTTAATTTGTCTTTTATTACATTACATATCAACAGCGTCCATAGTAAAGAAAGTTCTCTATGAATGTGTTATTACGGGAGCCCGCTGTTTTCCATGTTTTTTTGGTCATAATGTCATTGTTGACATAATGATTGATAGCCATAATTTTTATGTCGCTGGAACCGTAAAATTTTCAAAATGTCTTAAACATCGAACGTGTAGACAAGGCTAGGTTAGGTTAGGTTTGATTTACGAAAATCCGGTAAAAAATTACAGTTTCTTAAAAAAACGTTATGACTTGCAATAAATATATCCTCAAATACATTATGACTAAAAAAAAATGGTAGACTATAGAATTAGACCCCTTATTGCACTATTTTAGTCTTTAATTGTTTAAAATAATATGCAAATTGCCGTCGTCTTATGAAAAAGACAAATACACCAATGTGACTTTGTACAACCGATATAGTTACGTTTTACGACGGTTAAAAGGTTTATAAACTTTGAACACTTGTTCAAAGACTTAAGAGTGTAAAATCACATAAATACATACACGGTAAAATGATATCCAAACTCAAATTGCTAAACAGAAAAATAAATAAACGTGTACGAGTAGGTATCTGTAGTTTTGTTCAAATCGGCTGATCTGCTTTACCATCTTATTTGACAACTAGACGGGTGTAATATTAACCTACGGCTAAGTTATCATGACTAAACAAAGCGTACAAACAACGCTTTCAATTATACCTAAACTAGCTTCTGCCCGCGCCTTCGTCCGCGTAGATTTCTATTATCTTTATTCCCTCGGGAACTTTAAAATTTTCCGGGATGAATTTTCCTATCTCCATTCCAAATCCGTCCAGCCATTGAGGCATGAAGGAGAAACAAACTAACAGACACACTCACACACACACACAAACTTTCGCATTTATAATATTAGTAATAGTAACATTAAACTTTTTCTATTGATCGATCATTCATCAAATAGCTGTTTTCAAGAGAATAACACCGCACTTACTTAGTCGAGAGTAAAATCAAAACGGGTAAAAAAAATAAACAAATTTCTCTTACCTAACACATTGACTAAAACCAGTTTCAATCTACGCTTACATCACTTCCAATTGAACAAAGGAGATAAAACATTTTCTTATCACTATTTTGTAACTCATTACATGTAGTCATCGCTATCATCACGTCCATGGAGATGCATCTCGAGATGCACTTGCACAGTTGAAGTTCGTAGGTTAACTCATAGTGACAGATTTAAAAATCGTAATTTTTGTTTTATTTGTGACAATACATAACATGGCGACACTGGCGAACAATGAGGTATTTCCATAGACTAATATAGGTACATAATATTTACTACTAACGACCCGCCCTCGCTTCACTTCGGTTTATATGAGTATTCTGTTACTAAACCAGAACTTATTTATTACACATAAAAACCTTCCGTGAAAAATTATCTAGGTAACTGATGTTGTAAACCGGATGAAAATCTGTTCGTCAGTTTTCGAGATTATCCCGAACATACAGATGGATAGACGCGGCGGGGGACTTTATTTTTACCCGACTGCGTCAGAAGGAGGGTTATGTTTTTCGAGAGTGTGTATATATGTATGTATGTATATATGTATGTATGTATGTATGTATGTATGTCTATTTCTGGGCACGCTCTGCAGCCTAAACGGCTTGACGGATTTTAACATACGAGGTGTCATTCGATTCGTCTTAATTGCCGAAGTGACATAGGGTATATAATATTTCAATATGGCGTCCGTGGAAAAAAATATGGAGGGGGAATAAAAAAAAAACTTATTATAACAATATTCCATTTCAAATATATATACATTATACTACTTTTATGCTACTATTTCGACAGGAAAGTAAAAAAAATACGTAAATGTTAAGTAATAAACTCCTTTCGCTAGAAAGAGAGTTTCGCTTGTAATTTGTCACTTATGGCTTCGCGACATTAAAAGTTTAAGCTCCAGAGCTCATATATTGCTTAGTAATAATTAATGAAACCACTATTTTATTAATAAAAACTAAAAAGAGTTAAATAAATTTAATTATTAAAAATAAACAAAAAACCCGACTGCAATAAAAAAAACTGAAAAGCGAAAAACAAGCTCTATAATCTATAGAAAATTGTAAGAGCATGTACTTATTGATATTTATAACAATTTAAATTTAACTTGAATATTGGAAAAGGTATTGCAGGCGGGGACAAGCAATGAATAACAAAAGCTATTTCTTGAAAAAATTTAACATTTGGACTAGCATGTCTCGCCTGGAACACCTTTTCCGATATTCAAGTTAAATTTAAATTGTTATAAATATCAATAAGTACATGCTCTTACAATTTTCTGTAGATTACAGAGCTTGTTTTTCGCTTTTCAGTTTTTTTTTATTGCAGTCGGGTTTTTTGTTTATTTTTAATACTTTAACTTATTATAATATGTAGTGATACTATACCTAGGTATACTACTTACGTACTTACTTATTTAAAACTATCCATGCTTATTGATCAGTATATACCTGTAAATGCGAAAGTAACTGTCTGTTACGCTTTAACAGGTAAACCGTTGAACCGATTTCGATGAAATTTAGTCTGGAGATAGCTTGAGCCCCGAGAAAGGACATAATAAGGTATTTTTTACCCGCGAAAAACAACTTATGTGTATTATTAATGCGGATTTTTATGGATGTTTGGGTGTCCGTCTTTCGTTCACGCGAGAACGGGTTAGCCAGGAATCGAACCAACTAAAAGTATTACAATACTTTATGGACTTCTTCCGGCTCTAGTAGGTATTTGTAAATGCTTCACGCAGATATTTTTATAATAATTTTATGGTTTAATATAAAAGCAAAGTACTTACTACCTATCCCTCCATGGAGCATTGGTTTCGTTCACCTGTAAACGCGCAGTGTACTTATAGAAGATATCGATCGATTCATCGATCATTCCATCTTTGTTCATGAAAATATGTATTCTAAAATATCGTTTGAAAATTTATAGGATTGACGTAAGCTGCATGCCGGACGGTCGCGTCCAGCGCTCATGTCAATTTTATACATTTTGTTAGTTTTCGGAAATGGTTTACGTGAGCGTTGTTTTTGGTTATAACCAAAGGTTACTACTGTTACTGGTAGTGTGTGCGACGGACTAACAGCAGAGGATTAGTAATTTTAATAATAGTTACGAGCGAAGTATAGTTCTTTGTGTAAAATGATGATAAAACTAACACACGCCAAGCCTATCAACGTCGCTAGCATGCCCTGCGAAACAACCTTTGGACCTTCTTTCATTAACAATGCCATACTGAAACCGACGGGAAAGTGTTGGTTTGCTGGTAAGAAAAAACAATAAACCTATTTATTGTTTTTTGTTGATTCACTTCAAACTATAGAAGCTAGGTTTTTTTACACAGATATTTTAAATAGGATTTTAAACATTATAGACGGGCGGGTTTCCCGAAATATTAAACCATCCCGAAATAAATTCAATAAAACAATAATTCTAATGGTTTATATATTCATAGTTTGAAGAACTAAATATATGATTCAGTTTAATTTATAAAAAAACAAATAATATTAAGTAGGCAGTTAGACAGTTATCAATATATCCCGAAACCGTGTCCCACAAATACATATAAAAAAATGGCGCTGAAAAATATGTTCCTATTGTTCCTAAATCAAAAATCAAGTTCAACCCAACCAATCATGATAGCCCTAATACGCCAATAGTTTACTTACATTATTAGCGATAACACAACAGCTGTACTGACTAACGACCTTTTAGTACAAAGCCACAGGCCGCGCGGGCGCAACTCGTGATAACTCTCTCCGTAAAACAAACACGTATAAAATGCATAAATCAATTATAGTAATCTGTACTACATTCATAAATGCTGGCATTAATGTGTGTACACGGGTTTTTTTACTAGTTTTAAGTGCTAGTGTGTACCAGTCATTTGTATTTGGGGAAGTGGTTTTAAATAACTACAATTCGGTATATCCGCCTTATTTGGCTAAGCCTGTAGCGAAATGGCAGAGCTTTGTGTTGGATGTGATAGGTGAAATAGTGAAGATGATCGCTACAAAGGTAATGAAAAAATGGCAACGCAAAGTGTTATTTCTCTTTTACGTATTTGAAATCAAACTTGACCTTTCAGTCCTTAACTTAAACAAAAAATAACTCGTGAATAAACCTATTGTTTTGCTGATCAGTTTCATATTTATGACGGGCCAAACAGCTTCTTATTTGAATAGAATTATGAAAGTGTGTTATAATAACTATTTTTTACCACCTTTTTTTACATAAGTAATATAAACCGATGTCCAAGGAGACATAATTTGCAGAAAAACAAGAGACGAATGAACATAAATTAAGTCACCAAAAATCGATACACCGAAATTCTTCAATTTGGGTATTTGAAGTTTACTTAATACTACCCTCATTTAACGAGAAACGTAAACATTGTCAGATCAATGATGTTTATTATTTAGCGTAGACGTAGACCTACCTTTCGTTATTGTTCCGATTTCAACGATGTGATCTTTAATATTATTTGTTTGGGCGTTCTGTACCATCAGTGAAAAAAATGTTCCTTCAAGTTACTTTTGATTCAGTTCACAACATATAATAATCAATAATTACTGATAGAACCTTCTGTTCCGTAGGAAACTTGGGCCTCATTATAACCTATAGGCGAACTGTATAGTTTACTGGTATTAGTATGATAAGAGGTATACGTAGCCATTTTTCTTTTTGAGATAGCCGAATTAAACTAAATCATAGATATGGAGTTGAACGTTAAAGGTATATTATATGAATTCTTTATATGCACGTATAGCATTATAGCACTTTCGAACTCATTGTGCTATCCTGACTTCTTATTTTTTATTGTACTTATGGTGATAAAATTTGTGTATATTTAAATACGATTTCAATGTTATTTCTTGTACTTTGACATAGCGTGCAATGTATACTGTGAATTAATTTGAATAATAAATAGTATTCATTCATTCATTCATTTATTGCCAGTAAAAAATATTAACTCAAGGGAAATAATGTTATTCAGTTGCGCGATGTTCTTAATTGGAGCATGACGTTCAAAGGCTATTGTTTCGAAACATTTAACGATAAAAAATCTGGTACACATTCGATAAATATGAATTAAGTTAATGAGTCTTCCTGGACTAACTACTATGTTAATGTTGTAGTTAATTTATAAATTGAAGAAAGCCCTATTCCTTATATTTTAAAAGTCACATGTGTAGATTAAGAATATTAAATGACCGAGTATTCAACCTTGAGGTATTCATCCCCAACTCCGAACCTTCGTATTAAAAGAAAATGTTTTGGATGAACCATTGCATAAGCTAGGTGTGGCTAGGTTATATTCAATCCCAATCATTCGTTGATTCATCTCCGGAAGTTAAGTACAATGTTATTGTTCAGGCCGTAACTTAAACATCTCGTAATCTAGTAAACATGGACCAGTCAGCTAGCAGCTGTGCGAATGTAGAACATTTTGTGTAAATCACCTAGCTAGAGTATTTGCGTGTCATGAGGCTCATGAGCAGTGATCGGAATAGGTAGAGCTAATTTGCCTAAACTTGATGCATATTCATTCAATAATGTATTCCCATCTCACTCACGTATGAATGAATATGCGTCAAGTTTAGGCAAATAAGCTCTGCCTATTCCGATCTCTGCTCATGAGTCAGGAATCCAATATCTTCTGTATAGTCTACAGTATACTAGCTGTTGCCCTAGACTCCTTCCGCGTTGAAGTCGTTTATCGATTTTCCCTTGGGAATTGTCCAATTTTCCGAATTACAAAGAACCCTATGTCCTTCCCCGGGATTCAAGCCAGTTAACAGTGAAAGCGTAACAAACCGATATCCAAAGTTACTTTCACATTTATAATATTAAGCAGGTATGGATTAAGATTATCACGTGTTCTTAAAAAAAAAATACAATGTAAAAAAGAACAATAAACCCTGAACCTATTATTTTTCTTCACTAACAAAGGAAAAAAGGATTTGTTCCTGATTCGTCACATTCCTAATTGGTCATATTCCTAACTCGTCATATTCCTGATTCGTCATATTCCTAAGTTGTCATTGTACAGTCAAATAAAATCGCATACATGTGCTTACAAGATTAATAACTTTAGGACAGATTGTACTAATGAGTATATGACAAGATGTAAATAATAAAGAATGACATTACCTTCATGATAGACACGTAACACACATCTATTAATTATCTAAGGAGGTTCTTATCATTTACCACAGACGACTCTATAATAAGATTTCGCTGGCAAATGTACATGGTATGACGAGTTAGGAATATGACGAATCAGGAATATGACAAGTTAGGAATATGACCAATTAGGAATATGACGAATCAGGAACGAATCGAAAAAAGCATGCTTTAAAAACCTCCATGTTTTGATAATGTCGTCAATGTATGTTAAACAATCACCCTTAAATTTATTCTTACTCTTACGTGGTCTTACTTATTTTGTTCCATTTTTATCGAACGACGTAAAATTTAGTTCAGAGAGATAGTTTATAGCCGAAAGACAGACATAGGGTTCTTTAATTCTGGAAAATGGTCAGTTTCCGAGGGGATAACGATAAAAAACTTCTCCGCAGACTGAGTCACAGGAAAAAGGCAGTGTCAAAATATCTTATGTTCTCGTGGTTTACTTTTTATTGGTCAGACTCTAGTCTATCTTAAGACTTCTTCTAAAGCCATCGTTTCTTTTTCCAGACAATCATGCTGAACGGGTTCATGCGATGGCTTCTCCGCTTTCTGGTGTCACTGATAGGTATTGGAGTGCGGCCCCTAACGTATCTCCTCACCATAAGGAGGACCAGAAAATGCCCGCCTCCCACCAACCCTATCCTGTTCAAGTCTGCCACTACTCTTACTAATATGATTAGAAATAAACAGGTAAGTTTCATGTTTCCATCCTACTTCATGAACTGTTTCTGAAGACGTTACGTTTTCATCAAATTATTTGCGCGAGCACTCAAGTCGTTAAGTGTGTCATTGGTCACTTCCCTAATAACTACCGCAAACCCTTGTGTGTATATAATTGCACTATATTTGATTTTATCTTCTCTATTTGTGGAGTAGTATTTACTCCGCAAAGGAAATAAAGATCGGATAGATAACATTAATTTTACATGTTATTTCTTTACTAAGTACTCATATTCTGCTCCATTCCGATTCTTCGAATCTTCCTTTTAAATCATTATTCTTGGAGTACAGTTTTTACGAGTATACATATCTTGTAAAAGCCCAATGATAATAATATTTTTTTGTTTCAATTCACAGATCACCTCCGAAGAAGTAGTGACAGCGTACATAGAGAGGTGTAAAGAAGCTAACCCTTACGTCAACGCAATTGTGGAGCCTCGATACGACCAGGCCTTAAGGGAAGCCAGGAGTATAGACAAGATGATAGCTTCTACTGACCGAACACCTGATGAGCTGGCAAAGGAGTATCCACTTTTAGGAGTTCCCATGACCGTGAAAGAAAGCATTGCTGTTGAGGGTAAGTTGTTGGTTAAAAGATGTTTTAGAGGGCTTGAGATCAAACTGAAAAGAGAAGAATCCATTAGGTCAACCTGATTATTGTTATTACGACAGTCGTAATGCTCCGAAGATAAAATCTTTAACTACTGACGTGAAATACATACATACATTAAATCACGCCTGTAGGCAGAGACCACTTCTTTCCACCTGCTACGATCCTGACAAATCTCTTTCGCTTCTTCCACATTCATACATCAAGTCATGCATGCACGTCGGTTTCGGGTACTTAAGATCCGGCCCTTTTCCAGTATTTCTCCTATTTGATTCGAAAATGTACGCCTAGGGCGGCCCCTTCCGACCCTCCCACTCACTTTTGCTCTGTATATCTCTTTCGTCAATCTCCTTTCATCCATCCTTTCCTTTCTTTTTTTTCTTTTGTGAAATAGATCAATAATAAGTATTCTCTTCAAAACAGTTTATGTGGAATTGTGGAGTCCTTCAAAATTTAGTTGTACTATGTTGTATTTTAAACTACAGTAAATATTATTATATTGAATACATAAATAAGAAAATAGAACCGAAAAGTACTAACGAGAACTAGTAAGAGTCTTTCGGTTTTTATTTTAAGCAAGCAATTATTTTATTTATTTATTTATTTCAATTGCAGCCGAAGGTACGAATAAAAAAATATCATAAACAAATTGTATGTCAATTACTTTGTACGTACGCTTGTCTTACAAGGCAATTTATTTGTAGGTACCTTCATGACATACAAACCTGTTTTTAACCATGATATTAGTGTAAATTTTTCCTATTTGTTTTCCTTGTTATAAAATAAATCCATACTTACTTAGTAAATAACGGGAAAATACTGTTGCAGGTTTTTTTTACATTGCTGAAAAAAACTATTGTGTGTTCTTAAATTCAGAATAGTTTTCTTCTCGTTGTACGGAGATGTCAGTTGTCACGTTTTCACCTAACCCTATCTCACCATCCTGATAATGACAGGTCATAGGGTGACATTTTAGTGTACATGGCGCAGCTTATATGAAACCCAGTGATGTATCAGCGTGTCAACTTTGCAATGTATACCTACCAATTTGCCTCCTGTCACGTGTCATTGTCAAGATGTTAAAATAGGGGGCTGGTCGAGCTTGTACCATGTGCCATAATTCATAGGTTATCTTCTAGACTAGAACATAATCTATGGACTAGAACTTCTATTGCCCACTATAACGAGCCCTCCTAATTTATAAATCAACCCATAACTAACCCTTTCATCTGATCAAATTCAAACCATTCGGGAAAACAAACGCCCCGTCGTTTTATGATTAACCACACTCAGGTACCTACGTCTACGGCTACGTCTTAAATATAGTTCTACTCGAATAAATCACTTGTAAAATATATTCCAGGAATGAGCAACGACTGTGGCACGGTTCGCCCAACGAGGGTCCCCGCTATCAAGGATGCTGCCATTATCAGCTTGGCCAGAGCAGCCGGAGCCATTCCCATAGCTGTCACCAACACCCCCCAACTGTGCATGAACTGGGAGACATACAACAATGTCACGGGGCTTACTATGAACCCGTATGATCAGAAGAGAACCACCGGAGGGTCTTCGGGTGGAGAGGTGTGTATAAATAAATACTATAGGATAATCTGACACGGTGACACCAATTGATATAAATTAGAACTCAACTCTAGCGCAAGAAGAGACTCTTTTTGACCCAAGAAGACGCGCTAATTTTGATGCTTAATCAATGGTGCAAAGTAAATAAAATTATAATACGGTTATTCAAAAACTGTTCATATTTTTGAACATAAATTAATACTTAAAAATACTTGAAATACCACTAGTCTCAGGCATAAATATTCATGGCTAATACAATAGTAGGTACTCATAACCTCATAACTACTCGTACTCATATTTAGCTCTTAAATACCTCGGGAATCGTAAGTTTCATACGCATTGCTCTCCTTCCACAAACAAGACTAACGACATATTTAGTCTCGATTTACAGACACACAGTTCACGCATATGTTTATATTTGTAACCTGGAAACTATACGGGAACTAATTTATCTCCGTAATTAAATCGTATTTTTGTACCCGTTTTCATCGAACCGCTTTCAGAAGTTTGAAATACAAACCGAGTGGATTCCAAATTATTGAAAAAGTACCTAGGTATAGAGTTAAATGCCAATGAAAATCACAGAATAGGTACTTTGGGTACTAGTACCTAAAAATATTTTAAACAATCGATCAAATTATAAGAAGTGTGTGAATCAAGACGCGAATTGATTTTACCGAAATACCCAAGAAGGAGGCGTAGGTAAAGTTTTTCTCGTACATTGTGATGCACGATAATGAGTCCTTGAGGGGTTATGCATGTGATTGACCTGACAATCGGTGATTCGTGTAAAAATAAAGGATATTTTAGTTTTGAATAACAAAATGTATTTATAAAAATGCTTAATTACAGTTCTTTATTTATAAAAACGTCACCAACGTCCCAGGGGTTTGTAACTTACATTACATCCTTATCTCTCGGTTCTACAAAACTGGCGCATGGCTGGGGAGGATTTAATTAACATTTATTAATATACATATAAATATTATATATCTGAGACCGTCTGGGAGCGTCGGTGGCCTAGTGTCTTAGGGGGTCGAATCGTGATCCTAAGTTCAGAGTTCGACCCCCGCGGTCACCATGTACCAATGAGTTTTTCTAACTTAAGTACAATACCCCGATGCTCCTACGGTGAAGGAAAAACATCGTGAGGAAACCTGCACATTCGAACAGCTGCGAGTGTGTAAGAGGGTAATTGCACAAAAGATCCTAAAGGGGTCGAAGTGTATCCGAAAAGAGCCCATCCGTAACATAAGATAAGATACATCTGAGACCGACGAGAAATCCTCTGCGTTGCTCCGAGGCCCAGCCGTTCTTAGAAGTGTATTAAATACCCGTGCCTAATATTATAAATATGAAAAGTTTGGCCCGAGAATGATTCAAATCTGCTACCGCAGACAGTGGGCGAGGCGCACGTCAACCATACCACACCCACCAGTCGCTTCTATTAACAGGCTTTTTATTTAACTTCCAATGTATGTATGTATGTATGTACGGGTGAAATCTTGCAGGTTAAATTTGGCCCACTTCTCGTCAACACGACGCCCACGTCAAGTGGGCTGAAATTTGGACCACATGTGTAAACCCGATGACAATGCGATATTTACTTATAGTTCCCATTATTAACAATATTATGATATCTAAGAGGTGATCTGATGATGGAAGGCGGCGACAGGATCTCCGCTATACTTAACCTAGACCCACCGTGTTAGTAGTACAGTCGGCAACAATAGTATGTCCCAAAAGTGAAATTTTTGACAGAAACTTTTTACCCATAATTTAGATATTGCAATTCTAGGGTTAAACGCTAGACGTCTTTTGACTAATATTCTGATAATGACTCTGACTGAACTGCACTAACTCGATTTATTCCAGTCTGCGTTAATATCGTCGGCTGCATCTATCATTGGCGTTGGTTCCGACATAGCTGGTTCGTTGCGTCTACCCCCCATGTTTACTGGAATATTCGGACACAAACCCACCCCCAAGCTACTATCCATCGAAGGTAAACAACTCTCTTATATGTAGGTTCATCCAAAATGAGAAATCAAGCGTTAAGTTTACGTCTCACTTTTGTTCCACTTTCACAAATGGCAGCGAAGCGACTGACCCAATTTTGTTTTAACGCCATCTAGCAAACGTTAACAATAACCGTGTCACTAAGTTAATTTTACCGCCATCTAGTGGTGGATGGCCAAACTTCTAAGAGACATACATCTGATACATCTTTCTTTACAGGTCATGTTCCGGACTGCCTAGACCCTGAGTTTGAGGAGTATTTCGCTCTAGGACCTATAACCCGGTACGCGGAGGATTTGACGCTACTTCTCAAGGTTTTGAAACAGCCTGGTGCACCCGATGTACCTCTGGACAAGCCCGTAAGTAACATTGGTATAATCACATGTTAAAAAAAAGAGTTTTAAAATATGAATATATTGCATTACAGCTACACAATACGCTATCCACATAAATACGGACTATTAGTGTGGCCTTCCAAAAAACCGGAAAAATGCTGGTTTACCTACATTATTACTTAGTTACTAACCGCAGTTGCAAAAACGTTTTTATTAGCACTAAATGTCCCGTAACGAGAACACCTTCGGTCACTTTCTGATCGCCGGGGTAAAAAGTGACAGCACGCGACTTAAAGCCACATTGAACTTAATTAACGTTTGTGCAACTGGGGAGTAGGTAGTCTTAAAAAGTCTCTTTTGGGGGAAAAATGCAAATACAAGAGCCGCCTTCTGTGTAAAATGACAATAAGTGCGCAGATGACTTGAGTCACGACGTCATAAAGTTTTGACCTTGCATCGAAAACGATCCTCAAAATTGTAAACCATCGTACCTAAGTGTTGCTTGGACTCGTGATACTGAAAATAGTACTACTAGTAATACGAGTTCTCTCGTATTAATATTTTATCAAAACACCTTTTAACAAACGCGAACGCAGAATTTTCTTTCATTTCATCGAAACTTCGAAAGGCATTTCTCCCGGCATGGGTTTTGTTTTGATAGTCAAAAGTCTAAGGCCGGGATTACAACTGTAAGTTATTACGTAAGTTTTGAAACAAAGCTATATGAAAGAGAGAGATGCAGATATTTGCCACCCACTCTTACCCATAGTTGCGTTTCAAAACTTACGTAATAACTTACAGGTGTAATCCCGGCCTAACCTAACCTGACCTACGTAAGATATCCTAAAACCATCATGGCTTCAGCAGAAAATAGCTTTCGATGAAATGAAATTTGAAAAATGATACAACCGATGAAGTGAAATTCGATAAAACGATGGGTAATCCACGACACATCACAAGTAAGAAACAAAAGAAACGCTTACAGATAGACACCCGTATTCACAAACAATACTTAAGGGATCCTTCACTGAGTAAACGCACTGCGTTCAATACAGCTTTGTGATTGGTCCTTTTTGATCGACCTTTTGTTTATGAGACGATTTGAACCACCTCATAGTGACGACGTTTGTGAATACGGGTGAGAGTTTAATACCAAGTATTCAATGCTTATCCAAATGGCGGCATCACAGATAAAACTCCTGTAGTATCTCCTTAAAAAATATTATGAAACCGCGATTAGTTTGGGATTGCAATAGCTGTCAATTCATAAGCACTTTGACGTAAGTATATGGTAAAACTGCCACTTCTTCCCTTTCTAATCGCGCCTAGATAATAACAAATAATAGGACTCTTGTTCCTTAGTCAATAGTATTCTGTTATCCTCGTAAGACCCACCATACTACAAACAGGGAGTTTTTTGAGAGTGGGACTTTGAATCTACCATCAGCACAATAAAGTTCAATTACGTTTGTCCGATAATGCTATTTTCAGATTATGAAGATGGGAAAATAAACCTTATTCTTATTGCAGCACAGTTCAAATTAAATTGCCTTTATTATATACATCCTATTGCACACTGGGCCTTACGAGGTTATCATTAAACATATGCTTAAATTATTTCCAGGTAGACGTGTCAAAGCTGAAGTTCTATTACATGGAAGGAGACAACAGCAACGTCACGAACAAAATAGGTTCCGACGTCAAAAATGCGTTGGAGAAGGCCAAAGCACACATCAAAAATACTTACAACGTTGAAGTTAAAGAGGTATCTACAATATCTCACTCTTTATGATTCCCTTAGTTTTCTGTTTTATAATAGTCATAATTTATAAACATTAAACATTAAACATATATTCAACGGTTTTCACCATTTTGGTTTTAAAAAAAAACTATGTCTACACATTGAACTAAATTGTTTATTCGTTAGGTTACAGTGGTACAAAGGCTATACAAGGATGAGACTTACCTACATTGCACTATATTAAATGACCTCTTTCTGTATTCCGTCAAAATTACTTACTAAATGGACTGCCTGCCATCAACTACGTAACACATAAAAAGTTGTATTCGCCCCTTAGATATTTTATATCTTATCTACCACTACCCACTAAAGTCTGTTCCTATTCGTTACGTCACTCTTAAAAACAAATCAATTTACCATTATAACTCCATATTCGCGTACTTTTGAACGTTGAGCTTGAGCCTAGTCATATGATTTACTTATACACTTTATCATTGTCTTCATGTCCATTTTAAGGTAGTAATCTCTATTTAATATTGTATTTTTTGATGAACAGCACATTCGCTTAAAACACCATTAACTACATTGACAGAGTCTTGTCATAAAGATATATTTTTTCGAACTATTTCTGACATTGAAAATGTAGTGAGGTTTGATAGATTTGATTGATAAGTGAGGTTTTCGTCTCTGTCGCACCCAGCATAATAATACGATGATGATGATGAATATATACTTATTCAACCTTTTTAATAAACTAATTAGACGTAACATTTTTCTCATTACTATTTCATCCTCTATCTAAAGACAATTATAGTCAGGTATACTTGTTATTGTCATTGGCAGTCTGAATAGGAACAGACTTTACCTGGAGGTATTCGGTTACAGCGACTGTTTATTACTGGTCAGAGCGCCACTGGTACGCTTGCGGTGACTGATAAATCCGATTTTCCCCAATAATGATTGAAAAACGTGTAACTTGTTTTGTTAATTTTAGCTCAAAATAAAGAACATGGAGCACATGTGGGAGATCAGTATCAGAGTTCTGATGAACATTCGCCACGTTAGAAACATTTTCACCGATCCAGAAAAGCGGGATCAGTGGGTGTCGGTTTGGCCTGAAGTCCTGAAGAAAATGGTCGGTCTCTCCGACCACAACTTCACTTGCGTGGTCTATGGACCTCTGCAGAAATTCTTCGATTCTCTACCTAAGAGTTACTATGTCAAATTGCTGGCTATGTTTGAGGAAGTTAAGAAAGAATTTGAGGTAAGTTAAGTGGATTACTCGCTAATTTAAGACTACGTTACATTAGAAACCCTGACCATTGAAGTTCGGTAGGAGTAGGTAGGTATCTAAGTACATTACGAAACATAATTTTTAACTAATGTTACGCAATTATATGGCTATGCCTATTGGCTATGGCTCCTCGTCGTTTAATTCTACCATTAATGATGGGAATACTAATTATCTTACCCCGCGTCTATCAGTATACTTCTTTCTCCATCTTTTGAACTAGATAAATCGCGTCACTCCTTGTCACTTGATGCCATAAATTTCAACAAGGCGATTTCTAATCAGTTAGAGATTACATTTATAATTCTCTTTATTTTTATTTCACAGACAGCACTATCGGATGACGCAGTTTTGCTATACCCGGCCTACCCCTACCCTGCTCACTTGCACTACAGGGTTTATTACAAGTTCTTGAACTGCGGGTATTTGACGATTTTTAACGCTCTGGGGTTGCCAGCGACGGCTTGCCCTATTGGACTGACCGACAAAGGGCTGCCAGTGGGACTCCAGCTGGTTGCTAATAAGTGCAACGACCACCTTACGATAGCGGTGGCTAAGGAGTTTGAAAGAGCGTTCGGAGGATGGGTGCCACCCAATAGGGAGCTTAGCGTGTGATGGAATAACCTTCTTGAAAATATTATTTCCTGTCTGTAATTTTATATAGTCAAGGGGACTTTAAAAAAATGTATAAGTACAGAAGATCGAGGTTTGCTTACGTGGTTTAGTTCAGATATTTCAGGGGCATTCTTCACCTTTAAGGAGTTCGTGGTATACTTCTTATTATAGGATCGCAAGAAAAAGAATGTCGCGCATGTTTGTAGTTGTACATGGCAAAGTATTTGTGTGTGTGTGTGTGTTAGACGAACTTCAAGAAATAATAAAACAAATGGACCATTATTATTTTAACATTAAGAAAAAGTGTAAAGGATAGGATAAATGACTGAAACGTATATTATTGACATTTATTGATATTTATTTACCTTTTATAATTTTAATGAAGGAAGATGTTAGACGCACATAAGATTGACATCAAATGAAGTCCTAATTGTGTATTTAAATTAATTCTTTTTTTAGGGATTAGAGATTACTTGAATCTAAATATCTAGTTTAACTAAGTAACACAGTAAATATAAGGGTAGTTTTTAGATACAAACACTAGATACCTACATATAAGAATATTAAAATTATAAGGTCTTTGTTTAAGGTTTATACTTACTGTGATAATGACATTACAATACAATGGATTTTCTAAATATTTTTATGATTTTTGTACCAGATAAAATTTAATATTAATTTGACACAGATTACCTTGTTTTATTTAACGTATTTTGTGAGTCATTTAATTCCTGGGACATTATATAGAACTATGTCAAAATGTAAGGGCCACGGGGATTGAATTAAACTATCAATATTTGTTAAATACGTTCGCAAGAAAACATGCCTATTCACAATAGTCTAATAGTAACAACATCTATACCAAGGTTAATCTCCTTGTCTAGGTCAGCACGCGACATTGTGAGGCAGGTTTATACTGAGTAGGGCTTCCTCGAGCATTGTTTCATTGTGTTCATGAAAACGGGATTCTGGCTTGGTGTTCTTAACGAAAAACATACATTTAGTTATTGGGCTAGAGGTGGCACTTCCTTTGTTTCCTACTTATTTGTGTAATATAAACATTACGAAGTTAATCATTTGACAGGGGCAGCAAGTTACATAGAAGTTTAAAATGAAATCACTGACAAATAATATGATTGTAAATACGTTGCCAAACCGTAAGGACCATAGATAAAATAGGTACAACTTGGTAATTTCTTGCTTATTAGTCATTTTACCGACTATAGGTACCATAGAACCCAACATCAATGCGAACATTGCTGCTTGGCGGCAGGATTAGCATGCAACATAGGGTAGCGATCTGGATGGTCAATTTTCTTCAGTGTCTTGACCCTCATCCCAAAGTGTATGATTAGGTAGTTACTCGTATTTCAAAAAAATTGCTGACTTTTTCTATGGAAAAACGTACAATTTTGACAAGTTTTAAATTATTGCCGGTCCATCAACTAGAAGTCGATTTCCTCTGGCGTTAAGCGCTGTTTAATCTTCACAAAGTACATTGCATAATCACATCCTCGCACCATGGGAGATCAAGAAGACGCCTTGCTTAGACGGCAGAACGTATGCGGAGTGAAATTTGGACAAAGTTCAAAACGATATTTTAATGAAATAAAAAATCCGTTTTATTAAAAAAAAATGCAATAAATAATAGTATTAGATGCTTAACAATGCTTAATGCCAAAAATAATTTACTCCTTTGCGAGCTGCTTTGCGACAGTTTTGTGGCACTTTTGTCCATGATTGACGTAAACACATATGTCGGCATTTCATTAAATTCTAATTAATTTCGAATTAAACTTGGATCATTTTTTGGGCGAAAATTATTCGAATAGACCCGCCGCTTCAGATTTGCCCAAAAGTCTTCGATTGGACGAAATTCTGGGACATTAGGTGGATTTACTAGAAAAAACCTACATCCTTAAAATTTGTCATAATTAAGTATTGACAGATGACATATTAAACAAAATTAAACTCAACTTTGTACTTTTTTAAGACTTTAATATTTCATACACAGGTTCAAACTTTGTCAAGATTTCACTCCGCATACATTATAGAATTGTTAAAATCCTTAATAAGCCCTAGCCAAGATGGAAACGCTACGAATGTTTATCTTTTCTATCGCTCGAAATGTGTGGGATGACAGCTGACCACGTGGTTTATCGTTAGTCTCGAGACTGTCATCTCATACATTGAGTGATAGAAAAAAAACGTTAGTAGCGTTTGCATCTTGGCCATTGAGGCGATTCTAGGTCGCTATTGAGATGAATTACTATTCGAGATTACGCCGGCGCTGGCCCTATTTTTTTTTTATTTTTTTTTATTAAAGATCCAAATAAAACATTTATCGCAGAGTTTATAATTTGAAAGACTACAAAAGTCACAGAGGCTTATGAGTAGTCGGTGAGTTCGGAGTAAAGAGCTACTATTGAATGTAGGTTCTATAAAGAACCGCTAGGTCAAGTTTTGATCAAGTGTCAAATAATGCCATTTGGGCTGACATGTTGTTGTTGTTGTTATTGTGTACCAGCGGGTCTTTACAAAACCGGGTCTTATATTATTTCTTAATAACTCAATTCCAATTATTTACAACTATGACAATTCAAAAATGTAATCCAAGTTAATACATGATATAAAGAACTTTTTTACACGTCTTATTGATTTAGGGTTGGAGAGATATAAATCTTGTATGTTTTTTGGGAGTTCATTAATTACTTTGGGTAAGATATAGTGGTATGTTCTCATACCATACACGTTTTTATATGAAGGAAGCACAAACTTGCCCGTCTTGGTAAAGTTTCTTAATTTACTACAGCGCCGTCTTTCATGTAATTTTGAAATGTTGTTAAATTCTTCTTTAAGTACGGACAGTTTAATTATGCTCTGCACGGGCATCACATTGCAATACTGAAACAGCTGAGAATAGTTGCTCGTGTTGTGATCTCTCACTTTCCTAGGCACAATTGTCTTTAATAACTTTAATTGCAAATGGTAAATGCTGTTTAAATGTGACTTATATGATCTACCATAGCTGCTTATCCCGTAACGTATTACGGCATCCGCCAGCGCTAAATAAAGTATTCTTAATGTGGAATATGGTAACTTGTATTTTAGAATAACTAATCTACTGAGTATTGATCTTAGCTTATTGCATACGTGGTCGATATGGGGTTTCCAATTGAATCTAGAGTCAATCACTAAACCGATGTAAACATGCTCCCTTACAAAGTCGAGGGAACCACAATTACGATAGTCGCTGTATCCTGCATGGAGGCAACCGTGGTTATGTGCGCGGATGACCGGCGTGTGCAGTGACCTGATGTGCGACGAGTGTATGTGCATAGCTTTGGTTTTATCTGAGTTCAAGACTAGGCCGATATCGTGTGACCACTTACAGAGGGTGTTGAACTTAGCCTGCAGCCTACGCTCGGCGCTCACGAGGTCCCTGTCAGCAACCATAACACAGGTGTCGTCCGCAAACTGATATACACAGTCCTGACCGACTGAGTTGCACATATCGTTGGCATATAAAAGATATTCGTATGGCCCGATTATTGAACCTTGTGCTGTACCTTTTGTTGTTGCTATCATGTTACTGTACGAGTTACCAAGTCTAACTGCAGTAAACCTATTGCTATGGTAACTTGCGAACCACTTCAAGAGAGGGCCCTGTATACCATTTTGTTCTAACTTCCTATATAAGGTGTTATAGTCTAGGGTGTCAAATGCCTTACTTAAAGTCAATAAATATCACCAAAACATGCTTTTGTTCGTTCAGAAACCCGTTTATTTCGTTAGAGAATTGACACAGTAGCTGCTCGGTACTCTTATTTCGTTGGAACCCGAATTGTTTACAGTTGATTATATTATTTTGTTGTAAGAATTTACCGATTTCATCACCTATGTAACGCTCAACTATCTTGTCAATGGAATTATTTAAGTCAATTCGTGGGGCTTTTGTCTCTCTTTTATGCATTTTTAATCTGACTCTTAAGTCTGGTGTCTATCCTTTCCACTGGAAGATTTCTAGAGTGATTCCTATCCCTAAGACGTCAGACAGATTAGCAGTGGAAGAGTACCGGCCTATTGCAATTTTATCCTTACCGGCTAAGATATTTGAAAATGTGCTACATAAGCACATTTATAGGCAGATAGAGGCATATTTGTGCAATGCTCAACAAGGCTTTCGAGGCAAACGGTCGGTCAACACTAACCTTATGACTCTGGTAGAATACAGCTCTACTAAAATGGACAGGGGCTTGCTAGTAGATGTGGTCTATTTCGACTTTCGATTCGATTGAATAATGACATACTGCTTGCAAAACTAAGTACTTACCATGGGTTTTGCCCCTGATCTCCTTCGACTTCTCGCGGATTATCTACGCGACCGCCAGCAGTAGGTATGTCAGACTTGGTATTTTTGAATCACCGCCCTATCATACGCATTCTGGAGTGAGTCAGGGACAGATTTAGGGCCATTACTCTTTATCTTAATGATAAATGACCTTCCTAATGTGTATGTATGTATGCATGTATGTAAACACTTTATTGTACAAAACAAAAAACAATACACAAACCCTTGAGAAATTGAGAGAAGTGAAGGTTGTGCATCAAGTAGGCAAGTGTACAACTTAATTTAGGAAAAAAACATAAAAATAAATACATTGAAATATCTACATAAATAGATATAGAAATATACTATATTTATGCAACTAAATAACAACTATACTTCAACTTCCTTTTATTTCTGACACTATGTTATTTAGCAAAAATTAATCCTTATGATGAAGCCTTTCGATCGGTATGACAAAGCTACAGGGTAATTATTTTTCTCGTGTAACGGGTTCGATTCCCGGTTCAACCATGTAATTATTTAAATATCTATGAATGCAGTTTAAATTGTTTTTTAAATTCAACTAATGTCTTCTTTCAGTAAAATGTTCCATCTACAATATTTAAGGTACTTTTCTTCCATGTGGCATAGCCGTGGGACGCCCTGTATATATACTTAAACTAAATATAAACTACACTTATGTAGAGGACAGTTGATACAATATTTAGGAGCTAGTGTCGAGCCAGAACTTCTTCAATTTGTCTTTTAAGGAATCAACTGATTGTGATTGTCTAATGCCGGCCGGCAGCGATTCCATAACCTGACAGAGTGCACTGAAAAGGATTTAGAATAGGACTTGGATAATTAGACGGGAAAGCGAATGTGCTTACGCATGCTCAATGTCTTCTATACGCGGATGATCTGAAGTTGTATACAGTTATCAACTCCGTTGAACATTGTATTTCCCTTCAGGCTGACATAGATGCTGTAGATTCAAATTTGGTGATAATGGGACCACCTCGGAAGTATACTCTATCAAACCAAAAAAAATTATTAAAATCGGACAACTCTGTAAAATGTTCAAACTGAAAACCTCCATTTTTAATTCGGTTAAAATACCATAATCTCCTAAGTGTAACAAATACTTTTCTGAAAACCGCATCAAAATCGGTTCAGCCAAACGCGAGATAAACGCGAGCAAACATACATACATACAGGGGCCTGTTGTATAAAGCTACAAATTACAATTTACAGGATACAAGTTTCCATTTGACACAACCTCGACCAATGACGACGAGCACTTTTTAATTCAAATTCAAATTGTTTATTGCGTATCACATTTCAAAAATACAGGTGGAGATACAGGTAGGTATACATGTGACACCCTGCAAGGGCACAGCAACATAGATCTAGAAGGGCTAACTAGGTATATTTAGTCAACCTATGTATGAAACTACAAGTTACAATTTTACAGGTCTAAACTGGCAGCACTGCTCAAATGGCTGGTCGTCATTGGTCGAGGTTGTGTCAAATGGAAACTTGTAACATGTAAATTGTAATTTGTAGCTTAGGCCCCTGAGGCCCGTTTCACGAAACTACAAGTTACAAATTACAAGCGGAACTCACTTTCTAGCAAAAGGAGTTAGAAAGAGACTTCGGGCCACAGAGGTCCGGTTTACGAAGCTACAAGTTACAAGTTACAAGCGGAAGTCTCTTTCTAGCGAAAGGAGTTAGAAAGAGACTTCCGCTTGTAATTTGTAATTTGTAGCTTCATGAAACGGGCCTCTGGTCGTCATTGGTCGAGGTTGTGTCAAATGAAAACTTGTAACCTGTAAATTGTAATTTGTAGCTTTATAAAACAGGTCCCTTAGGCCCGTTTCACGACGCTACAAGCTACAAATTACAAGCGGAAGTCTCTTTCTAACTCCTTTGGCTAGAAAGAGAGTTCCGCTTGTAATTTGTAACTCGTACCTTCGTCAAACGGGCCTCAGCTATTTGAGCCCCTGGGGCACGTTTCATAAAGCTGCAAGTTACAATTTTACAGGTCTAAACCGGCAACACTGCTCAAATAGCTGGTCGTCATTGGTCGAGGTTGTGTCAAATGGAAACTTGTAACCTGTAAATTGTAATTTGTAGCTTTATAAAACAGGCCCCAGGTCAAATTGAGAACCTCCCTTTTTTTGAAATCGGTTGATGAACGTAATGTACCAAACAATGTATCATGGTGCTTCATAAAATTCCGACTTGTGAAGCCTTCCTGAAGATGGTAGGTACACTAACCTATTTGCTTGTTATGACTTTGTAAGTCATGTGTGAAACTCTCGGGTGTCTGTGAAAATCACTCATAAAATTCTAATTTCTTCAGGATGATACCATGCTTGAAAATGCTTCTCGAAACCGTTCATAAAATAATAAGATTTATCACAATATCGTATCGCAACCAATCCACGGATTTAGCCATACCCTCCCTTACAATCTGTGGATGGGGTGTTACCAAAACCAAAGACAAGTTTTTGTTTCTTATTTGATTCCTAACGTGAAGACTATGATCATCACGGTAGTATGCCACACTACGATAAGTCAAGTGTATTAAATTGAACAAACTTTATTTATCCATTTCAATATTTTTTACATTTAGATAACAAAAAAATAAAGCAGAGGTATTGTTAATTTATTGCACTTTAAGCAACATTTTTAAGAAATGAACTGAACAGCAACATTATGTGTTTAACTGTCAGTTATTTAGATGAGAATGAAAATTATATCTGATTTTTATAATCGGCTAAGGAAAAAAAACTCCTATCGGTTATTACTTGGTCAATTACATTTTTTTTCTTAGCTCGACTGAATTTCGGCACTCATTTTTTTATTTTAATATTACTTGTACAACGCACGCGCAGAACATCGCCAAAAATCGCCCAGCGCCATATTGAGAGAGGCGGACGTTGTATGACTTGAGTGATTAATCGTGGTTAGTGCAATAATTTGAAGTGGAACATTTGATCGTGCCCTATGGATAAACATTCGGGTACGTAAAAAGTAAAATGGTGCACCTGTAAAGCCCCTAACGGCGTCTATTGTGCAGTGGCAAATTACATCGTAACCTAGACATAGGCCGTTCTAGTTATCAGTAGATTACCTAGGTATCATCAATCCGCTATTTGCTCACAGTTTTAATCTTATTAATACACACGTGTGGGGGAATAGCCATGGGTTTCTTGAATCTAGTTACAATAACAAGATTATACGATCGCTTCGCAAGGTTCCACGCTCGTATATAAACGGATTTCAAAGTGTTTATGTCGGCAGTTGACAGCAGCGTATATGTATATGACCGATCATAAGTCACCACACCCAGTGACCGGATTGTCGGTTTTAGTATTTAATAGTTTCGTGTTCGGATGGTTGTTCGCGCGTCGCGGCGGCGGTACGTGATATTGTGAAGATTCGCGTCGTTTGCTAACTCGTGGGGTGGCGTGTCACTGTGAAATATGTATTTTCTAGGAGTGGTGTGCCTTGGTTGAAAGGCCTGCCGAAAGGACAGGGCTCCGCGCGTGTGGAAGGACTGCGGCCCTCCGCCCTGAGGAAACATGGACTGCTGCATGTCAGAAGAAGCCAAAGAACAGAAAAGAATCAACCAAGAAATAGAGCGGGTACTGCGAAAGGACAAACGTGATGCCAGGAGAGAACTCAAACTTCTGCTGCTGGGTAAGTTTACAATGGCATTTTACTAAAATTAACAAGCTTTCTGACTTATTATTATAACCTTAATGGTTACTGATAAGCTAGTATTTAGCGGTCCGTGCACCTGACTGGTGTTTTTAGAACTCTGGCAGTTAGAAATTAGTTAAATTAAAGCACTTAACAGTTGCTTCACTGTTATTATTTTGTGTGCTTTTGTTTTTACTTGTGGCACTTAGCTAAATTATGAAAAGTGAAATTTTGTTTTGTTTGATAGGAAGTAAATGTTGTAAAATTAGCGCCTGACTAAATTTGACTCACATTTCAAAGTAAATGTATTTATCCTTACTCAAATTTTCCCATTATAATTTTGAGCAAATAATGTGGCTCATTGCCCCTGTCATAAAATTGAGGTCAACATCCTTTATCTTTCTTGAGAACATAAATTATTACTGAGCTGACCAATTTTTTATCTATATCCTTGAAATACACATTTCACTAACAAATTTTTAGTTAGTAATTACGCTTTATATCCATGTTTAAGCCCTAAACTGGGAAGAAAATTGACGTATGCTAAATTTAAGATGCCTTTGACAGTTCTCAATTACTTACCTATATCAAGGTAAAATATGGTTGTCGCAGCAGGTTCTTTGTTGTTGCAGTTTTGGTTTAGAATTTTTAGTTGGATAAATTAGTTGAATGGGCTAACTTTTAGCTTAAATATCTCCCAGTTATCCTTTGTGGTTTATTAAGTGATACTAATATAGAGATATGTTAAATTTAAATTTGCATAAAGCACAGATGATGCATTACGCTAGTTGAAATTTTAAGTTTAAGTATGGGAATTTAAATTTAAAAGTGCTTAATTTTAATAAGTGTACATTTTCTGTAAACTCGTTCATCATGCTATCTGCTACTACACTACACTACCTTTCATATTTTGCTAAGTATTTTTCTGTGAAAAGAATGTTATCATAGCATTGAGTTTCTCTGGCATTACTTACTTCGTATCAATCAAATCTAATCATCTTTATGCAATCACACTGCAATCTGATTGCATAGTATTAAAAATGTGCAACAGCTAGCCTAAGGGAAGATATTAATGGCACAGGGCACACCATGCTTTTTTTGGTATTGTTGGAAAATTAATCAAATATTTATAGTTATCATAATAAGGTATACAGGGTATTTTTTTTATTCGTGCACAAATTTTAACATATTATTTTGTATCGTTAATATAACATATTACAACAATAAAGTCAGTTAATAAAAACCTTTTTTTTTTGCAAATTATCTATATTTTACGTTCTTGTGTGGACACCAAGTCATACTAGAAAATCACTGTTTAAAAACCTCACC
The DNA here is from genome assembly GCA_946894065.1 of Acleris literana. NCBI lineage: Eukaryota > Metazoa > Arthropoda > Insecta > Lepidoptera > Tortricidae > Acleris > Acleris literana. Next base: position 9,335,805 of record OX335677.1, read on the forward strand.
AGTAAAAACCTTTTTGCTACACGGCCCTCTCCTCGCACCCCTGTATTAGAGGGTCTATGAATATCGCTAAGTTAGTGGAATCATTGAATATTTTTTAAGCTAAGGTGTAAATAACACATGTGTTATTGATTAACAATAGCGAAGGAAATTTAAAAAATATTGCACCTATTAAAAAATTACCCTGTATATTTTTAAGCATACTTATGATTATTATATTTCATAGGTGAATATGGTTAATTATTCGCGTTTTAAAATAAATATTAAGCTTTGCAATAGATTATTTTGCCTAACTGCAATTTTACAGTAATCAATTATCACAAAACTAAAATAATCATTAACATAAACTGTCTTTTGTTGAAAATAATCAGTTAAATATGTGTCGAATTTTAATGTTTCCCACAGTTGCATCATTATTCTATTTTTTTTATTATGGCAACAGGTTGGTATGATGTATGATGATTATGGTATTTAGCAACCAAATGCCCATCATCTCTGTTCACCTAAACTGCGGTAAACTAAATGTTTTAACAAATAATAAATTGATATATAAGTTTAATAAGTTATGTCTTTTTGGAATTAGTTTTGGAGCAAGTACCATTTCACATACATTCAATTCAATCGCATCTGATACACTATTTTTTTTTTTAACTCAACATGTATTATGTGGTTGATAAAATTCCTCTGAGTGGATAAGGTTTAATTTATGTGTTATATTTTTATTAATATAATCAAGTTTTTATCAAAACAAAAAATGTAAGATAAGATAGGAAAATACTTTAATTTAATTAAAATCACAATTACCATATATCACCTTCTTTTTCAATCAAAAATGTGTCATTGGTTAGGGCTCCTACTCAACATTTTACCACATTAGAACCGCAGTGCTGGATTTAAATAAGAAAAATGAAAATGAAAAATATTTTATTTGGCACATAAAAAAAAACAGTTTACAAGCATAAAAATGTCTTAAATTAAATACATTTATTTCTTATTATTGCCAAAATGGTCTCCGCTCAGCTCTAGGTTTCAGTGAGACCAGGGAGAGTTGGCCATTGATGGCGTTAAAAATAAAAAAACAAAATATTCAATAAGGAGGATTCATAATTAATAAGGAGTCTTTTTAATCACTGTAAATGTGCTAGATTCTTGATTGAAAATGACTGGAATTGTATTAGTTGCTTGACACACACCTGTTGGCTTTTTACTTTGCATGTTTCATTAAGTTTAGCAAACAATACAGCTCAAAGGTTAAATATTCCTAAAACCATTTTATATAAAAAATGATCTTTCAAAATGTTTGAGTACAAGTAATGGGTCATGCACACTCGCAAACACAAAAGTTGTCTCTCCTCTGGTCAATAATTAAAGACTTGTGTGCATATAAGTAATGTTTTTATTTGATAGGACTAAAGTAGACCTGACGCCGTTTATGCGGATATCGGTTCAGCCAGAAAATTTGGTCTTTAAAATGTTAACTTCGGGTATGTCCACAAGAAAGACGGTAACCTAAATCTGTGTATGACCCTAAATACAGTGTTTAAAAATTGTAATATATTTCACAACTGGCCACATAATAATTACTTGGAACCAAATAATTATGATGAGATGATGACTTATTATTTAATTATGTCACAATATTTTCGCTTACCATTGTAATAATGTTCATTAATCTTTTTATTAATAAGTTTTATGTATGTGTTATCTTTGATGGCATATAAGTAAAATTTAGGTCAAATTATTATAAAAAGCTTCCAGCATCATATCAGTCTATAAACCGCTGTATCAGTGACGTTGGGGGGTATTTATTAATATATTTTTTTATGTTTACATCACATTGTAGAAGTTCATTTAACATTTTTCTCATGTGTTTTTAAAACTTTAAGTTTTAGAGGAATTTCTAACGCTTCGAATAGTTGCTTATTGACAACACTGACTGACTTTACTATTACTGACTTTTTTATGCCATGAGTCAAACTTACATAGCAATAAATTGTTGCCCAGTGTGACATTGATTTTACCCCTCCTGAGAGATAATAACCCAGGGAAGGAGGAATTGAATTGTTAATTTTATTCATCATTTAATTAAATGTACGCACATTAAAGTGTTTCTTATTTTTACGACACTGTTTAGCCAACAATGTACCAATTTCAAGTCCAGTGTCAAGTCCAGTGTCCAGTGTCAAGTTTCCAGTGTTAAACTTAATCATTGTTAATCGACTGTTAGTTCATACATTTTGACAACTGTCAACGTTCTAATTGTCTGTTAAGTGGTTAACATTTTTTGGTGAAATTGGTATTTAGAGTTGTAGGTAATTCTGAAGCTCTGCTTATCCCACTCAGGCAATACAGGCGTGAAAGTATGTATGTATGTTTAACCAACACCAGGTATTAACTACCTATATTTTTTTTATCACTAGATAGGTAACTTGTAAGTTCAAGTGTAAATAAAATAAGTTATCCAAGTCTGAATAACATTTTTGAGAATACTGGTAGCTCCGGAGACAAACCACTACTTTCATACAAAACTGAGGTACAACATTGTCCACTGTGTTAATATAGAAAGAAGAAGCTTTATGTGTTAAATAAATAATTGAGTCGCTTAACTTCAAACTCGGATGTCCTTGAAATTTAGTATACAAATTTAAAACTTTATTTGTTTGAAAAAAGACGCAAATCCGTTGTCCTTTTGCATGGATTTATCTGAGTTTGAAGTTAAGCGACTCAATTGTACTTATCACTTAATTAAATTCACTGTATATCTGTGTAATGGTCCATCATGGGCCAGTGTAAGAGACACATTTACACCTTAGAGCTAGCAATTTACGCATTAAGCTGCGACCACACCGCTGACGGTACGGAATCGCAGTGACGCGTCGTATCAGTACCGTTTTTGACGCACGCTCCCCACACCGCTGTTTAACGGTGCGTATATTACGGTGCGTCGAAAACGGCGCCATGTTGTTACAATGACCCCGTCTTTTGTTTACGCAACGACACCGTATTTTAAGCAGCGGTGTGGAGGGCATGCGTCAAAAACGGTACAGATACGACGCGTAACCTTACTCCGTCTCTGGCGCGGAAATAATTAAAACACGCAACAATTTTAAGAAAACTAGTTTTTATGCCCTACAAACTTGAAAAAATTACATGACAAAGAATATTTGATTGACCTAAATCCTTTATAAGTGTTAAAAATTCACGAGTAGTATTTTACTTAGAAGGGTAGTTTATTTATATATAGTATATATCAACCATTACACTTAGCCATAAAACTTATTGAAAACTTATGTTTTTCTGACCACCAATAGTGTATTTAATTTGTCATGGTCATTAAAGATCTGGAATAAGTGTTGCCATGGTAATAACCGTTCTGTAAGAATCATTACAGCATTTTCATTACTATGGTTATCATGGATATTGGTATTTGCGAAACAACTATTTTTTTAAATCCCAATTAAAAATATCAAAATACATTTTTTATTTGACTGGGCTGTATGGCGGTCTACTCTGCTTGGTCCAGCGCTGCTGGCATATTTTGAGGTCATAAGTAACAAAAACTCTAAAGTCGCTTATTTTTTGCATGTGGATACAGTGTGTACTTGTAAAGGTTAAGATGCGTTTTACGAGGGGTGGCTGAAAAGTTATCTACCTTACTATGAAAGGAAAGACGTAGCTGGCTTTTTTATTTTTATGTAATCCCCTTCTACCAAAATGCACTTGTTACACTTGCCAAATAATGACATTAAACCGTTAAAAAAAATCTTTATGAATAATATCCGCTCCCAATACCAAAAAAATTGTCGCCATGAGTTTACTAGCCGAAGGACGAACCTTAAACTTCCGAGGAGGCATTTCGTCTTTGAATTTCCATTGTAGGGTCTCTTGTTTACTTTCTGGGTCCCATTGTCTAATCCAAGTCTCATCACCATCCTGGAAATATTTTTTCCTCTTTCCCGCGACTCATGTCTTAAAACTCCTGACAACATCCGACACGTCTGTCCTTATCTAACGGAGTCAGCGTTTTGCGGACCTAACGTGCAGTAACCTTAGACATATTTAAATGACTGTGAATTATTTCGCTTACCCGTTCCTTACTTATGCCGACATCTCTAGCTATCTCCCACTGTTTCACCCACCGGTTTTCTAGAATAACTTTTTTCACTTGGGCCACTTTTTCTTCAGTAACAGCAGAAATTGGTCGTCCGCTACGAGAATCATCTTCTAGGCGCTACCCAACCCGATTTAAATTGTTTACACTAGAACTTTATGGTAAAATCGGAAGGGCACAAATCACCAAATGCAGGTAACATACGCTGTTTGATCTGCGATGGTGTATTCAGCGTATTACCTTCTTTGAAAGAAACTTTATTACTGCACGCTGCTCAATTTTAGTCAAATTATTTTTTTAACCTACTTCAAAAAAGGAGGAGGTTATACGTTCCACTGTATGTATTTTTTTTTTATGTATGTTCACCGATTACTCCGGCAATTGTCGACAGATTTCAATTTTTTTTTTTGGTTTGATAGAGTATACTTTCGAGGTGGTCCCATTGTCACCAAATCTGAATCTGATGAGAGGATCCGTGAGGAATTGAGGGAACTCCTCAAATATTGTAGGCAAACATATAGCGATTTTAGTATTTTTAGTAACAAGTCCAGCATTTCCATTCAGAAAGTATCATTTGGTTAAGTGGAACTGATGATGAAGACCACAGATGGCCACCGGAACTCCTTAACGGTACCGATTTCAAGGGTGGCGATAAGATATCTCGATTAAGATAGTTGAGCGACTACAACGAAGAATATTTACTTGTTAACCGACTTCAAAAAAGGAGGTTATTGAAATATGACTATGACTTTCCCGCGGCGTTGCTTGCGGCGCGCTTGAAATAACTTTAAGTTTCATATCAACTAAGAAGTGGGACTACGTAACAGCGTATTATGATCAGCATAAAAATATTATTAGGTATTTTACATTTATTATACCATTATTTATATGTATTCAGCAACAATATTATTAATGAATAAAACCATAATGGTTATGGGAAAAAACACAATCGCCAATCAAAAAGAATGTCTTTTTTTTTAATTTTCGCCTGTTATTCCATAACGAGGTGAATTCAGGACCTATTTATGAGTCAAAAAAAAATTTCACAGTTTACGGAGGACATTGGGGCAATCGTTGACATTGGTTTACTATTTGTATGTGTGTTTGTGTTTTCTAATTAACATTTCGGTGTCATTCATTAACCCTTAATTTGGCAGAGACTTCGATACCGTAAAATTACAAATTTTATTAAATATGTTGGTTAATAGAAGTTACAGGAGTACAGAAAAAATATTTAAAAAATCTAGTTTTTTTAGATTTTGAGAAAAACTATGTCCGTCATACCGGACATTGCCAAATATGCGGGATATTATTATATGTCCGCCGTGCCGGACAATGCCAAATTATTAGATATAAAAGAAATACATAAAAAGGGAAGAAAATGTTAAAATAACGTTACTTTGGTATATTATTTATGTTGTATGAAACTATGATAGCGTAAATTTACAGTGTTGTGTGCGAACTTTGTAATACTTTTTTGATCCGTGGATATTAATGACTAAAATTAAAATTCGTGAGGTACATTTAGACATCTTCAAAGGCGCATGAGAAAAAATTTTGGGGGGATCTGAATAAATATTTAGGATTTCCAAATACTTTCTACAAATTTACGTGTTTTGCTGATGACGTTGGGGTCCCTTGATCGAGTTTTTCTCGTTGCGTTTGTCAGTGTAGGTAAAGATGGAAATGATGAAATAGACAGAATATTGTAATTTTTATTTGTTCAAAGAATCGTCCATATCTTGCATATTACTTCAAGACTGCATGCCGGATCGTAATTTTGTACCTCGTTATTAAATTGGGTAATATTTTAAATATCAAGGCATCATAAAAGTGATGCCAAAGAAGCTGTTAGTAATGAAGCAAATTAACGCGCGACGAAATTTTTAGATCAAACGTTTGTTTGTAAGTTAGTACCGTAGGATTATGTCCGCCGTTTTTACATATCATATGTATAATTAAAGTGTATTGTGCAAAGAAGTTAATCATACATAGATAATTAACTGAATCTCACGGAGGCATATTCTATGACTAATTTTCGTCAGCAGGAGCTTCACCTGACTCAGACGTTGCATGTCATTTGCGTAAAAAAATTGCAGAATGGTCCCACACCATTCACTGGTTTAAAGGAAATGAAAATTTTAAGCTCAGATTTCAGTACACGCATACAAATATTCATATCTTGAAGTTTTTTTTTAAATCTTATTTGTAACTCATCAGTCTACAACTTTGGCAAAGTCCGCCACGGCGGACAACCAGTAATTTATATAAGTCATTGAATCTATGGCGTTGTCCGGTGTGGCGGACAACACATTCAGAGGAAGTTTGAAATGAGAAAAAGTTGTAAAATGCACTAGTATTACACCTTCATGTTTCAATAATATAACGTTGTTTATTGTTTTGATGCAAACACACATGCTTTTATAGTAAAAAACAAAAGATAAACGCATTAATTCTTCAATAAAAACAATTGACGTCCGACCCTGTGACATTTAGTTGGACAACTCGCATGATTATGGTTTTAATGCTTCAATATTATTTTTCTACCAAAAAACATTTATTTATCTACCGATTTTCATATAGCAAGAGATATAAATATGACTTAGTAAACTGATATAATTTTTTTTATGAGTTGTCCGTCCCACCGGACAAAATCAAATTAAGGGTTAATAAAATTGTCGCTAAGTACATATAAATTATTGTATAATAAATCTATAAAATACCTAATAATATTTTTAATTAATATCAAGGAAGTCTCCGCTATACGGAACAGGGTTATGTTTTAAATATGACGGTCGATTTTCCGATCCTTGATGATCAGTAAAAAGAATAAAATAAAATAAATGTTTTAAAAAACAAAAAAACGCCTTCAAAAACGCAAAAAATAATTTCTTTAAAATTGTAGGCAATTGTAGGTTTTGCGTTTTTGAAGGCGGTTTTTTGTTTTTTAAAACATTTATTTTTTCAAGCGACATTTTGCAATGCAAGCAACAAACAGAGCGTTAATTTTTTTGAAAAAAGACCATTCAGTAAAGATGAACATATAGTTACCAGTATTTTTTTTAACTACACTGGCTAGGTAGATAACTTTTCAGCCACCCCTCGTATGTCACGTCTTGCCATTCCATTTTCAGCAATTTGATGTATTGTGGCATTTTTTATTTAAATTAAAAATAGAATTAAAGTTAAAAAAAATAACAGGATCTTATCTAGTATAACTTACATAGTATACAAACCGATTTTGTGTTATCTTCGTCCAGTGCAAATGCGTCAGTAGGTATTTAATGGGGATATCATGGATAAAAAAGACACAAATTATAAATAGTGTTTCGTAATAACTAATAATGTAGACCTAAACTTTAATCACTTTAATTTCCTTTTGAGGCGTTTACAGAAAAATGTACGAAAAAAAAAGCTTCAAATGCCATGAATATATTTTTCACAAATTGGGTTGGACTACAGATACTAGTCATCTGAAATGCTTTGTTACTAATACTTCATTACTATCGTGAAATTTAAATTTTGATCTGTAATTTTCTTTTCTCCCGATACTAAAAAACACCGGATAATTGCGAGTCGGACTCGCCCACCGAGGGTTCCGTACAGATTTGTAGGTACTTTTTTCATTCTTCGTCATAAATCGAAAACCATACATAATAAAATAATTAAAAATCTGTTTAAGCTTGTGCCAATGTAGCGCTTTCATACGGAAACAGGTCTGTGCATTTAGAAGTGAAAATGAGCATTCTGCAAAAAAAAAAAGTAGCTATTGCCCGCAACTCCGTCCGCGCAGAAAAATAAAACATATACAGTGGTGGTCACATAATTAGAGACACTTGTTTTTTTCCCATACAATTGCCTACAAATATGACTTTTAAATTTTGACCACCATTCAAAAAGTTCTTGACCAATTTTATTGCTAATTACAATTTACTTTAGATCATTAACTAAGGTTTACATTTATGTACAATTAACTATTGATAAAAATGAACCTTATATTTTATAGGGATTTAAAAACTTAGTGCTGACCCGTCCATACAAAGTTTTACAACTTTGTATGAACGCGAGGTATTTATTTTTTCCAATCCTTATAAAATGAAAGATCCGTTTTCAACAGAGATGAATTGTACATACATGTAAACTTTAGTTCATTAATGAACGAAGAGTATAACCCAATATTAAATTAGTTTAGAACTTTTTTAATGGTGGACAAAATTTAAAAGTCATATTTGTAGGCAGTTGTATGGGAAAAAAACAAGTGTCCCTAATTATGTGACCACCACTGTATAATGTAGCATTCTAATGGTGAAAGATTTTTTTAAATCGGTTCAGTAGATTTAGTTTATTCGTTTTAAACATACAAAAATACAAATCTTTCCTCTTTATAAAGTGTAGATAATGGGTCGGGGTCGGGGCTGGGTTGTTAGAGCTCGGGATCATAAGAGGCTTCATTATGTGACAGTTGTATAAACAACTATACTTATACTGTGTCAATATTGGTGAATTTATTTTTACCATCATTAATTTTACTGTGGTTATCCAATTTATTTTCTAATGAACCTAGTGGTTATTTATTTTCCAGTTCTTAACTTGATTTGTCAACGTACTGTCAACCTGGGTTAACTATTTAAAACTCTTTAATAAAAAAAAGGCTTTTATAAAAAAGTATGTTGATTTAATGTAAAATCAAAATAAGGCAATATTTTTGTCATATAGTTATAGTAGCAACCTTGCAGTTAATAACCTGTCGTTTCAGTTATAAACTTAGACTCAAAAAAAAAAAACGACTATAAGGAAAATCTGCATTTAGTCTGCAGACAGTTTTGAACAAAATCTGTAATCACTCAGCTAACCTATGCAACATATCTAACACCCAATATTATTAGTTGCTTGCACAAGATCAGATATCACTTGATGTAATATGACACAATTCATCTATGGCTAGGTTGTGTTGCTGCAATAAGTTTCACATGCACTCATTAACATGCGAATGTGATCTTAAGAAGGTATTTTATGAGTTACTAGTTTAATATCCCCTATTCGGCCTGTAAAAAGCTCAATTATTTACCCCTACTTCTCATCTCTTACCTTTTTTTTTAAGCGAGCTGATTTCCGCAACTCTACATTTTGTGCCTATTTTATGACATACGGTCCATACAAATAGACTTGTCTTATTTAGTAAACACTTTTATAACCTCAAAATGCTCCCTTTTCGCCTAAAATAACAACTTTGTCATAAAATAAACTATCCATGATGTAAAATCAGGAAAATGGTGTGCAAAATGTGGTCTCTAATTGCTTTATTCAGCAGAAAACGGCAATTTCATTCAAAAGTGATGCATTTTGAGGTTATAAAATTGTTTACTAAATAAGACAAGTCAATTGGTATCGAGTATACGTGTCCACATTGTTATCATTATTTTACTTCCAAGATTTGTTCTTGTTTGTGTAGCTATTAGGTACCATTTCACTTACTGAACCCGCATTTTAAATTATTACCTTAAAGTATAATGATATAGATAACTAATTAAGATAATCCAACTTCCTACTAATATTATAGATGAGAAAGTTCGTGTATTAGTTTCTTACTCCTTCACGTTGCAACGGTTGGACGAATTCGAATGAAATTTGGATTTGAGAAACCTTAAACCCTGGTTTAACACGGCTACTTTTCATTCCGGAAAATTTTAAAGTTCCCGAGGGAATAACGATAATCTAAATTTACGCGGACGAAGTCGCGGGCAGAATTTTGTATGATATGAACTTAAACTAAAATAAAATAAATGAAAAGGAAACTAAGCTACTTAAAAAATACAATAGAAATAATAATAATAAATAACGTCACCATCCCACATGACGAGAACCTCGTGAAGGCTGAGAAGGACAAGCTCAGCAAGTACCTTGACTTGGCTCACGAGGTGACTGCTATCTGGCATGTTGACTCGGCGATCATTGTCCCGAACGGTCTCGACCAACACCTTAAGAGACTCGCTAGATGGCTGGATCAAGGGCCAGACACAGAAAGTCGTCCTGTTCGACACGGCACGTATTGTGTTGAGGTTCCTCTCTCTGTAGCTTGAGCCCTGCCTCGCTGCCGGTAGCACCCGTGGGTCAGGATTTTTATAATATTTATTTCTTTGTATTAGAATTATTATTTTACTTTTATAACTTAATGCTTAAAGTAATAAAAAGCAAGCTTTAAAAATCGGACTGCATTTTTTGATACTGTAAATAGTCGATATATTTAAATACATTACAACACATGAAATCTGGTTGAAAAATGTTTTTAAAGAATTTTATGTACCCACGTATCATTTGTCAAAATCGGTTGAGCGTAGTTGAGGGGACATAGGAACGGACATAAATAAATTCATACATCCAGGTCAATTCTTTTGGGCTTCGCCGCAGTCTTAACCTGCAGAAATAAAAAGCAGATATCCTGAGAAATAAGCAATAACAAATAATATTTGTATTAATTGTTCAATTAATTTAGGCAGCATTTAAACATGCTGGTAAACATCTTAGCCTAATTGTGCAAATTGTGGTTATAGAATTATCAACAAGTTTTTAGAGATGTTTGTAATTCTGTAGCTCTGCCTACCCCACTCTGGGAACGAAGGCGTATGTATGTAATTTATGCAGCATTTATCCCATATTTAAATAGTTATATGAGCTCCTAGCTCAAAAAATTCAAATTGATCCCAGTTGATATTAACTATGCTTAATGATGTCTTTGTTTAATAACTTAAGAGCTAGCTTTTTTCGGCGATTTCATCTAACTTTCTAAAACGGCGATTGTGCCGTATTTTATCCAAATCCGTTCAGCCGCTTTTGCGTGTTTGAGTTGCAAACATCCTAAACACCATTACAAACTCAATAGGATTGAATGTCTTGATATTTGCGAAATTGATTTTTTTAAATTTTTTATTAGAAGATATTAATCACCTGGTTAACTACGTACAACAGCTGTATACCTATAAGCAGTCGCTAGCGCCATGTTAAACTCAAGTGCATACCTAAACAGATAAAGTCCATTTCAATCAAAAAAGCAGGTCTGGCTAAAATTTTCCATAGCCATGACCCGAAAACAGGTGTGGAGATAAACAATTTAGACAGTTTAGGTCTGGTGTATTTAGTTTTGTTATTTTAATTCAATAAGCATTTTTGTATGCGTCAAGCTAACTTGGCATAAACGCTTAATTTATGCTTATCTGAGTAGATTGTACAATAAGTAAGATCGTTAAGATACGGTAGGTAGGCTTACGGAAATGCAGGGCCGAGATTCTAGGCGGTAAAAATCATATCGTCTTTGACCTGAGGGCTCAGACAAGATGCACTACGCTAACTAACGTTTCTATTCGATTCGTTTTTAAACCAATCGCGTCACTGGTAGACCACGTGACTTTTCGTATCACGTCATGTTCCAGTGACGCGATTGGTTTAAAAACGAATCGAATAGAAACGTTAGTTAGCGTAGTGCATCTTGTCTGAGCCCTCTGTTATCGTGTTGACATCGTTTTGATAGCTCTTATGTACCGATGTCGGCGGCCGAGTTAAAAACAATACCATAAAGGTAACGGCATTGTTATTCTTCAAACCTTGCTTTTAACGCTGCCGTTTATCTCAATCTAGATTCCTAATACGAATGCTTGAACCATTCATGTACAGACGTGAATTGGTAAAATTGACTGAAAATCTAGTTTATGGTAATTACCGCTATGCCCCTTTATTACTTGATTTCACAAGAAAAAAACCACAATTAACTAAATAAATTCAAATATATTTTTTTTGCATCTTACGATAAAATTGGCCCCCATTTGGGATACAGTCGCTTTAAAATTGAGTCTGTTTAAAACTAAAAACCTCCATTACTCCATTAGTCTGCTTATTCATCACAGGATTTCCCGCAAGGAAACAACAAAGATTCAAATATTGTTTAAATACTTTATTAAGTTCACATAATTTCCTACTAAGATAGAACAAATAAATAAACTACCTTTACACTTATTTTTATTACATTATAATTTAATATATAATTCCATATTACCATTCCATATTTTTTGATATGCGATAAACCTCTGTCGGCATCAGTCTCTTTGTTAGAAGGCAGGTTTACATTATGTTAGCCAATTGGTAAAGCTTTTATAAATATAGTCCTATTGCTGGCATCCTACCGATTATTGGCACTACAAACTTTATTTCAAATTAATAGACATAGGTATCTAGTCTTTTTTTGCGACAAGTCGGTAGTGACTGCCTACGAAGTTAGCGGACCTGGGTTCAAATCCCGGTAAGGGCAGATATTTGTGTGATGAGCGCGAATATTTGTTCCTGAGTCATGGATGTTTTCAATGTATTGAAGAATGTATTGAATGTACTTCTCCATATAAGTATTTATATCGTTTTCTAGTACCCATGGTACAAACCTAGAGCTTAGTTTGGAAATTAGGTCAATTGGTGCGACATTGTCCCCCTGATATTTAATTGTTTATTTATTATTTATTTAGGGGCCAATAACCGGGTGTTTTGCCCTCCTACTTTATCAATATGACATAAAAAATCCGTGTTAACCTTAATGCAGCAAGTTACAGTAAATGTTTCTGCTTCAGGTACTGGCGAGTCGGGCAAGTCGACATTCATCAAGCAGATGAGAATCATTCACGGCTCCGGCTACAGCGACGATGACAAACGCGGCTTCATTAAACTCGTCTACCAAAACATCTTCATGGCGATGCAGAGTATGATACGCGCCATGGATCTACTCAAAATACAATACGGGGTTCCGTCCAATGCAGTAAGTGTATCGCCAGATCATGTTGCCAGATAAGATAAGTTGATATTCCAACGCACAAGTTCAAAAATCACTGATAATGTCGTTCAGATCTCTTGTAAATTCGCTCAATAAGTGTAAAACAAGGAAGTATTTTGTAGGATACTTCGAATACTGAAAATGAGATCATTCCTGTGAGCGCAGGTCTACTTTCGGACCGGTAAATGGTTTTCAGAATTACAACGGAAAATTTTGCAGTTTTTAATTATTTTAGCAAAATAATTTACTGCGGAATAATTATTTGTGATAGATAACAATAAAAACAAATAAGTAAACATTGTAATTTCTAGCATACAACTATTTAAGGTAGTAATGACTCACTATACTATATAGGTAGGTAGTAAATAGCGATGACTGACGGACAAAACATTTTCCTGCATTCAATTGGATAAATTTGCCCTCCAAATGTTTATATTAACTATAGTAATACGGCAAATAAATAATGTCAAAGATCTGTACTACCTTGCGCTTAGTAAGATATCAAGCAATCGCGTCAAAAACTTCCCTAGAGAACCGACAAAAACGCAACATGGACACAGTAAATGACATCAAGGTTTTCTGGCAGAATACATTGAACATTGTTTTGTGCTTTGGTAAAAAACTTGTGTCCATTAGTTCACTAATGAGCCTACACCCTCTGACCTGATTTTTTAATTCGCCAGTGATGTAACTCGGGTTCTAATTCTGTAACAGTATTTATCCTTTTATTTTTTTAACTGAGTTTGAAAGTCCCATAAAAATTTCGTCAAAATCTGGTCATGGGATCCATGGAAAGTCAATGGAACTCCCTAATAATTTCGAGTCGGTTATTTTTTTAAATTAAACTTTTAATTATCTTAGAGCCACACATTAATAGTGTTATACATTTTGCAATTCAGAAAAAAAACTGAGACAGGGTGGAAAGCTATTTTGACAGGGATTTGTGTACAAAGAATACTGGGCATAGTGTCTATATTCTATATTCATTCATAGCTTAACAAAAACGAGGTAAATTGAAGAATATGACGACGCTTTTGGAGTGAAACATGCCCTAAAAAACCGTTTGCAGCAGTTATTGGGTTAAAAAATAATTATAAACTGCTGTGTGTGCCACTTGACAATATATGGTTGTTCTACCTGCCACCGTCCAAACTTATTTGCCATGATTTGTCTACTCACAGTAACCTAACCGGCCGATGTATTATTGTCAAGCACTAAACTAAATTTTTTACATTATTCCCCTGATTCCTCAGGTTCTTGCTTGAGTACATAACACCAAACATAAAAATCATCCTATAGTTAATTCGACAAGGCTGCATTTACAATGTTACCAAAATAGGTATTAGGTCTCACGAGGTTAACATAATAACGGCTAAATTGGCACACGAATACACAGAATAGAATAATAACGTAAATAATACTGAAAGTACTGAAACATATTTGTCTAAATCTTCTAATGCTTGTTATAAATTACGTATAATAGAAGATACAGGTATTTTGAAGTGTGGCTTTGATTAAGACGAATTAAAACTTTTTTTAAATAATGGTATGAGTAATTTATTATAATCTAAAAAAAAGTTCAGGAGGATGTTGGTTCATGTATTAAGTTTGTAAAATTATTTTAACATAATTATATGCCTTCCTTGTCAAACAGATGACCACTCATGCCTTTTTACTTTCTAAAATTTCTATTGCTTTATCGAGCACTCTTTTAAGACGTCCTTGTCATCTGCGCGAGGTGATAAATTATAAATGAATTTCAGGAAAAGGCGGAGTTGATATCAGCAATCGATTTTGAAAGTGTAACAACTTTTGAGAGTCCGTACGTGGAAGCGATCAAGGGTCTATGGTCGGACGGCGGGATCCAGGAGTGCTATGACCGCAGGCGGGAATACCAGCTTACTGACTCTGCCAAGTAGTGAGTATCATGTTTCTCACATACACTGCGATATAAACATTCGTAACATGTTCCCTGTAAAATTATATTGCTATTTTGACTCTTCAAACAAGCAAAGAAATGCAAAACAAGCAACAGTTCTCAAAGCCACGTTAAATAACTGAATAATGCATTACTTGAAAAAATATTGAATAACATCACACCTTTAATAGATCAATTATCATAACATTAGATCATTCGTTTTGTATACGATTCAGATATAACTTGATTTACTGTGACCAATCGCCTATGTGATTATCCTATAATGATTTATCTATTGACATAAAGTGTAATGGTATTAAAATAAAAATCAATAAGCTAAGTGAATGGACCATTTACTTAGCTATTTATTTCTCTGGGGTATTACTTATGATATTAAAGGAAAATGATACCATAATTTAAGCAAATTTAACCAAGCTATGTCTTTCGTATTTCTGAAACAATCTTCATTGGAATCCTAAAATAGTGATGGCGAAACATTGACACAATGCAGTGCAGTTGTTACTTCGTATATAAAAGTGTTAACAGCTTAGTTTACACAGCCAGCCCGTAAACAGTCTTCATTAGATTGGATCACAAGTCTCACTTTTATAGTTGGATACTGAGAAAAGCATTTTCTATAGCTACTTACAGGAGATTGACCGCGTCGCGGCACCAAATTACTTACCAACTGAACAAGACATCCTTCGTGTGAGAGTGCCCACAACGGGCATTATAGAATACCCCTTTGACTTGGAGGAGATACGATTTAGGTAACCTTTGATGCTACGCGGGGCATGCTTTGCTTCTATGTGCCTGTTATTGGTTAAAAGGAGGGTGCATCTTCTTTGTCTTGCTTCGTGTCATCTTTTGGTGTTTAGTTTTCTGTGTTTTATGTTTCTGGTGAGGTCTCGGATGTCTGCATGCGTACTATAGGTGCTTTCTTTAGTTGTGCATGAAATGTATTTCAGTTATTTAAGCGATCTGGCCCGGATCGAAGCTGCGGACTACTTGCCGACGGAGCAAGATATCCTCCGCGCTCGACAGCCTACCACCGGCATACTAGAGTATCCCTTTGATCTTGATGGAATTATATTTAGGTATGTTTCTGAACGTGTAATAGAAGTTCGAGTGCCCTGCAGGACGCTAGTTATATCCAGTCGCTTTTCCCCTAAAGCGGTAATGTACCATGTAAGCGCTAATGGAATTTATCGCTGAAAAAGCTCAAGAGTTGAGAATAAAAACTTTAATATATAAAAATCTTCCCAAGTAATGTTAATTGTCCATTATGATATTTATGATCCAAATACTAAGCCCCGCTAAGGATAACATTATGAATGAGTTTGAACTTTTTGCGCATGATTTTTGTAACTACTGCCTTATTCTTATTATACTTACCTACATAATTAACAATATTTCAACATTTCAACTGTCTATAATCTATATGTTGTTTCATTATAATTTGACAACACGTTTACCCTAGTTGGTAGTGACCCTGCCTACGATGCTAGCGGTCCTGGGTTCGAATCCCGGTAAAAGCAAATATTTATGTGATGCGTGCGAGTATTTGTTCCTGAGTCTTGGATGTTTTCTATGTATTTATGTATGTATTTCTCTATATAAGTATGTTCGTTGTCTATTACCCTTAGTACAAGCCTAGAACTTAATTCGGGACTAGGTTAATTTGTGTGAGATTGTCTCCGATATTATTTTATATTTTAATTGGGGTATGGAAAACATTAAAATTATTAACTATTTGAAATATTGTTAGTTAAAATTATTTACCCACCTTAATATTAGCTGCTTTTAGTCTCACTTGCTCTCTGAATACTTGCTAACCTCTTGTGCTAAACAGCTTGGTTTTGTCCTGGTGTAATGGTGTGTCTGCGTTGTTAACATTAAGTGGTCGTTTTAACTGCATTTGGTCTCTGCTGAAAACTCCGCTGCAAGAGTTATGTGTGACGAACACAAATTTTAGTTGTAGCTTTGTGATTTATACACCGTGCCCAGGACGTACCCGAAGCGTTTTAACCATCGATTCTAGACCCTATTTGGAGTATATTATGTGGTATAACATATAGTCCAATATCGCATAATTTCCGAGATTTTTATTATTTAAAAAAAAATCCATAGTTAATTTAATTTGAACTCTGTCACCTTAACTTAAAGCATTATTTACTAAGAAATTGATTAAATTAATTTATGTTGTACGTTGATGATATTGCTACTTACAACATGAATCTTTCTTAGTAAATAATGCTTTAGGTTAAGGTGACAGAGTTCAAATTAAATTAACTATGGTATTGTTTTTTAATTAATAAAAATCTCGGAAATTATGCGTTATTGGACTACATGTTATACCACATAATATACTCCAAATAGGGTCTAGAATCGATGGTTAAAATCCTTCGGGTACGTCCCGGGCACGGTGTATAGGATAGGAACCCTTATTTCAGACAATATTGTCTATATAACAAATAACTTATAGTCCAAGTTAAAAATACCGGCTGAAGAAAACGGTAGTTGAAATCTTAACTTGGGGAGACAAATTGCTTTCTACGATAACTATCAACTTTCGAAAACTGTCAAAATTTATGGAATTGACATAGCGCTCGACGCTACCGTCCGGCAGCTTACGTTAATCCAAAACATGTTTGATAACGATAACGTTTGGCAGAATGCATCTTGTCTAAGTCCACGCACTCATCCGTTAGATACCCTTAATGCATTCATACTAAGGGCACTTGAAAACTTAACTTAACCGATCGTTAAGATACACTGAACGCATTTACTGCTGCAAAACACGGAAAACCTACAAAACTAAAGATGATCGTGATTAGCGTTGAAATCGTTAAGTTTGTCTTGATCTTTAAATAATCCCTTCTGAAAATTTTGACAGTGTAATAGCAGGACTTTTAATTCTTCGTTTTGATTCAGTTTAAACGGTGTGTACTCTCTACTTATTTGAGTTAAATCAGGAAGATAAAATGTGTAAGATTCATATATTGGGCCTTTGCGTTAGGTTGGGTATTGAGTAAAGCGTTAACTTTTCATTAGGAAAAAAGTATATTTTTGTGAATGGCTCTACAATATTTGCTATCTTTATCTATCTCCTCACCATATTTACCTGGCTAGTTCTAAAAGTTCTTTCTTCACCTGCAAATAAACTCATGGGCAATGCAATCAGAACACTGTACGTGCAAATTAATACATTGAGACATTTGTGACCCATTTTCATTGCTCTCAAAATGCAAATTAAGTTATTTCATTACTTTCTCAATACAGCGCTTTGAATATTAACGCATTTTTTGTTCCAACAGAATGGTAGACGTCGGGGGCCAAAGATCCGAGCGAAGGAAGTGGATTCACTGTTTTGAAAATGTCACCTCCATCATATTCTTAGTAGCTCTTAGTGAATATGATCAAATTTTATTCGAATCTGAAAATGAGGTGAGTAAAAAATTAATTTAAGTTTAGCTTAACATTCCATAGTATTTACAAGAGTAGATTAAAATACGTTTCATGACGCGTCTTACGATCCTGTATTGCTTTTGACCTGAGTCTCATCTCATTTATTGAGATGGTTGATGACAAGATTGACCGCAATATTGCGCTTGCTCAGATGATTCTGGTCTTCTATTAATTATAAATGAATATGAAGTACTATGACTATTCCGAAACTATGGTACCTACATTAACACACATTAGTTAGTATCGGTCTCATCCAACACTAAGGACGCAGGGTTGATAAATATACAGGGTGTTATGCAGAAGGTTGGACAAACTTCAGGGACTAACTCTGTAAGTCATACTCATCAACTTTTATTACGGGACCAACATCCAAACCGCGAAAAAAAAAACAGGTGTTCTATACATTTCGGCTGTTTAGCCCTCAAAGTTTGTATGGAACAGCTGGTTTTTTTTTCGCGATTTGGATATTGGTCCGATAATAAGAGTTGATGAGTATGACCTACAAAGTTAGTCCCTGAACACCCTGTATAAAGTAAAGTAAAAGTGTTTATTATCTCCACCACAAAGTATACAGTTTATACAGTAAATAAAAAATAGTTAAGAATAGGAACAGAAGCGATGGAGACTGGTGCCTGAACTAGGGGGTACCTGTATATCAGGTCACCAGGTCTCCAACCCTCAGATGTCTATAGCGATATTTTTGGGAGGGAATACAATAAAAAAGTCGAGTGTTATAAACATAAAACCCATGCTCGATTTCTGACCATATATGCGCAGCTAAGTCATCGGGGTTGAATTCCAGTCCAACCGATTTGACCCGAAGGTCCTCCAAGACTGGGTGCTATGTAGTAACGTTATTGGCGCGTTTGTATTTCGTATGTACCTTTGGTTTGTCCTTGTCAAGCTAGTAATCGATCAATGACCGTAAATGATGATGACGATAATGAGCCTATTATATCTAAAGCATACAATAATTGTACCGTAAAAAACTGAGGAAGTTAATCCACAGCAGCTATTGTCAAATATAACAAATGCTTACTCCTACACGGTAAGGGCAGCTGAAAAGCAAAGCTAATTTCAAACTTACTTATTAACTATGAATTGTTTTGCGTTGTCTGTTGTAAAGGAATCGCCGTTGGCATTGCAAAAGTGATAAGAAAACGCTCAATAAGAACATCAAGGAGGCGATTTAAATTAAAATTAATAAAGTCTGTTCCTATTCTTTCCGGCACTCTTATAAACAAATCAATTTACCATTATAACTCCATATTCGCGTACTTTTGAAGGTTGAGCCTAGTCATATTATTTATTTATACACTTTATCATTGTCTTCATGTCCATTTTAAGGTAGTAATCTCTACTTAATATTGTATTTTTTGATGAAAAGCACATTCGCTGAAAACACCAATGCACTGACAGAGTATTGTCATAAAGATTTTTCATCCTCTATCTAAAGACAATTACAGTCAGGTATACTTGTTATTGTCATTGGCAGTCTGAATAGGAACAGACTTTACAGAGGAATTGAAGATGTTCGTACACCTAGAATTCGTTTCTCGCGTTTCTTGCAGGACAGTTGATATAGATAATTAGTTTTGTTTTAATACTTGATAATTACTAACTCTATCTTAATATATAATTTCAGAACCGAATGGAGGAATCAAAGGCGCTGTTCAAGACTATCATCACGTACCCGTGGTTCCAACATTCTTCAGTCATCCTGTTTCTGAACAAAAAGGATTTGCTCGAGGAGAAGATCATGTATTCGCATCTGGTTGATTACTTCCCTGAATACGATGGTAAGTGTGGAATAGTTATTTAAGCTAAAGAAGCAGGTACATTTTACGTGTTAATTAGAGGTTCAGAATTCAAACAGAATGAAACAGGCCTAAACTTGCCATAACACTTGTATTTACTAATTCCACGGATTCCACGACCTAAAATTAATGTCAGGTTAAATTACACTTTCCAGTAAGAGTTTCCTATATATCAATTTGTAAACTGTTTAAATAGTCATCACGTCTATTTATATTGTATGTATCCTCACTTTTAAGGAAACTACATTTCAAAGCATTGATTTCCCGGTTGACTAATTACTAATGAGTAATAGCAGGATTATATAGACTTTGAATCGAAAAACCAGGTCCGAAATGCGTCGCGCCGCCGGCGCTCGACTACATTCTCCAGAAGTATCTGAAAGAGAATCCCGACCCCGACCGCGCGTGCTATTCGCATTTCACGACGGCCACAGGTTGAATATCACTGGAGTCCTGCTATGTTATCGCTAGTCGTTTGTAACTAGATGCTAGATTGTGTGTATTTTTAAGGGTAAGCTAGAGCTATTGTCTTCATTGGTGAAGTTGGACGATATTTCTTTGACACGTGGGACTTTCTAACATTTTTTTTACCAAGTTTTGGACTGTTCTTTTTAGCAGAACCTGTATATCATATTGTAGTTGAGATTTACAGAAAAATATAAAAAATGTAATATTCGTGTTATCTGTATTCAGGAAGTCACTTAGTAAAAACACTAGACTATTCCTATATTGCATGCCTATTTGGATTAAATTTAGCATAAATTCCTGAAATTTTATAAGAAATAATAAGTAAGATTTTTTATTTTGAGCAACAAGCTCCATAATTACAAATACCTTGACTAACTAACATAAACAATATTAAACTTAAAAACAGTGTGGTCCTGTTTTGCCAAAATTGGCGTCACGATCGCTGCTGCTGCTGTTATTGTCATCACTACGCATTTTGGCATCTTTCGTTTTAGTTAAATCCGTAAAGTTTTGCCAAAAGCAAAGCAGTTAGTAATGAAAATGCTAGCCAAAACATCTATACAAGACTCCAAGAACATGTTCGAAAGCCCTTTAACTTCTAAACGTGCTCAACATCCAAACCAATGAAGACGCCGTAAGCTACCAGTATCGCTAGAACACGGTGTGTGACAGGTCCTCAGCGCGACGCGATCACTGCGCGCGAGTTCATCCTGCGGATGTTCGTCGACCTCAATCCGGACGCAGAGAAAATCATCTACTCACATTTCACTTGTGCGACAGGTAAGCTATATACTAGTTAACGTTAGTCAGTGCCGACATTTATACAATAGTAATTTATACTGATTAAATAAAAGAAGTGAATCAGCATTTTAAAGCAATCTTATTGTTGGAGAGGTGGAGAGGGTGCGTCAGTAATATATATATGTCAATAAGATCTGTACATAAATTAAAAATATAATCTTGAAAATATGTTTATCCTCGTAAGGCCCTTCCAAAAAATTGTGCATAATACGGCTATTGAAATAGAGATCCAATGCAAAATAGATAAAGTGAAATTTCCCTTGTTTTATGACTGACTAAATTAGAAAATTGACTCTATTGCATTTATGATAGGTTCACATTTCATTGGAAAATTTGGCTGGGTGGGTGTTTATGGAAATTTGCGAGGGAAAATTATAAATTAAAACCTATACAGCGTATGTTCCTTTTCGGTATAAGTTAAATTGAAGTTGTATGAAAGTCTGCACTGACGCCCAGCGTAGTTATAAGGTTCGTTGATTTGTACGGAATTTAACTCATTTCTTAACGTTTTGAAAGCCCTAGCTGTCGTGACACTTCAGCTTCTTGTTACGGGGTTGTTACAAAATGCTGTGTGGTTTCATCGGGTTTGTACACAATTTGAACCTTATAATTTAGCCACCGGCGAATAATTAATTTAACATGTTTTAGAAAGAGATAAATAAAATAAAAAATATATCACAGTGCAGTGCTGCTAACTCCACATCTGTTTGATTAATAATATGAAATATGCCGGAGCTTTGCCAACTATAACTGAATATTCCCGAGACTTATTACTTTAAGTACCTACTTCATTGAATTGTCATTTTTTACACGAATAACATCCTCCGAGCAAGTTCCAAATCTGCGAGCTCTATGTACGTAAAGGACAATGTTCTAAGAATGAGGTTCATACTTCTATGCATGTGAAGTCCATCGAAAAAGATTTTCAAGGTTTTCGCAGCGGTAAAAGAGGTTAAGATACGTGATTTAGCCGACACATGAAGTCACACATTTATAAAGTCTTAGTCATAAGGCTTCCAATAACTTGATTAGACGAATAAGGTTTGAATCTGGCACGAAAGCTTATTAAAGGTAACATATATTATATATACATACTTATGACTGCTATTGTACGGTATTTGTTCCTACAAGATAAAAGAGTAATTTCTTACATATAAAGCAAAATTACTAGATAAACTTCTCACTTGCATGGTCATAAACATGTTGACGGTCAGAAAAGAGTAATTTTAATAAATTTTTACGCTTAGTTCCTACACACCCCCTACATGACTTAAGTACATTACCTACTGTTACCTAAGTTCTCTATCATCTCATCACAAAGGTGAGTTGCAAAAGGTCTGTAGCACAGATATAAATACACATAGATAACGCAAATGCATCTACTTCGCGTGTCCGAATTCCGACCAAAACCCCGACCAAGCGTCAGCCGTGAAAATTAAAAAAATGCCTCGTTGCGTGATAATAAGCTGCAATAGCCCAGAAAAGCGAAGACTAAGTCAATTTTGCGCCGAAAACGGGGAATTCTCTTCTCTTGTGACGTCCCCGTTGGTAAAAAAAAAGTGACACGGTTGGTTTTCATAGAGATTTAGTTGTTTATGTGTATTTATATGTGGTCTGTAGTCTTTTATTTGTAGCTGTGTTGTTATGTGTTACTAATTTGCACCTATTTGTTTAATTTGGCCACGAGTGACTTAGGTTTATTGTTTGTATTATTAGAGCTCTGTAACTATTTTAAGTGACTGTTGTAATTTTTGTTTTATTCGCTTTGCATGCAGGTTGCTGTTTTTGGATGTTTTAATCAGCTTTCAGTCTTTCATTGCACCGATGTAAAAATAGCATAGTTTGACACCGGTCTGATTGTATCACGATCAATCTCGAATGCACCACTTATTTTTTTAAGTACTCAATCTCGTAGAATATATGAATAAAAATATAATATATGATATAATGTGTGTGTCAGTTACACCAGACATACAAGATGTTGTGTGTGTCAGTTACCCACTTGAATTTATTTATATCAATTTGTAACGTACTTTCGATTTCAATAATTATACGTTATATTTTCCCATTGAGCCTAACAGTTAATAAATAATAGAAAAAATATCACAAAGAGCTCAAACTTTGCCTTGCATGTTATTAAACTACTATATTTTAGCGCTTGCATGTGTTTTTATTTACTTCTTGTTTTGCATGCTGCCTTGGATCGTAATTAGATACGGAAAACATCAAATTGGTGTTTTGTGCTGTTAAAGATACGATTATGCAAGCTGCCTTGAAGGAGTTCAATTTGGCATAAATGTCGCTTACTATTATGTTAAATTTATTTATTTATTAAATATATTTTTGATATGAGAAATATTAATTTATTTTTATCATTTCCTTTACCCTTAATTTGTAACATTTACTAATGCATGGTTAACATTGTATTTTTTGTGTTAGAGTTGCATGCATGTTTTTGTTTTAATTAATAAGACTTTTATAACAAAGGGCATTGGGTAAATTTGTTTGAAGAATATTGTCTTTTTTTTTCAGCAGCCTTGGTTGATTTTTACATAGTTATTTAGAGGACCTCTAAATACACATAGATATATATAATTTATGGCGGTATATAATATCGGAGCGGAGATTTTAAAGATTTAAGTATTCCGTTTTTAGTGCAAAAGTACGCCCAAGTATGAATATTTAAATATCTCGGCTCCGATGCACGTAAGAGTATTACATTACGTAACAAAATATGTTTATTTTTAATAATTCTATCATAATTAACCACTTTTACGAATGGCCGCTCACCTTGAAAATGTATGAATTTTACAAATGACAACACTTTTACCCAAACCCCTTTGTGTTGTTTAGGTGCATTTCGGTTTAGTTAATGCCCGTGCGATCCTTTTTATCGTTGCTTAGTGGTCATTATTGGCGTTTCCTTTCTGACGAATTAAATTAAAGAAGTATAAAAAATGTTACTGATGTGATTTTACTTATTGTGTAACGTACTTTCGATATCAGAGTTTTCTGATATCTGTTATATTTACGGAATAATCGCCTGGCTACACTCAGAGATTACATCCTGTTTAAGGTCTGTTCATCCTTACTTGTCTTATATAGTAAACAACTTTCTAACCTCAAAATGAACCTTTTTTTCTAAAACAGCTCTTTTATCATAAATAAAGTAAACTGAGTAAACATTTTGGACATAACTTGGCCAATGTATTGTCTGTGATTGCTTTATTTTGTTTAAAATAGCTGTTTTAGCCAAAAAAGTTTCATTTTGAGGTTAGAAAGTTGTTTTCTATATAAGACAAGTAAGAATTAACAGACCTTACATCACAATCGTTTCAATCACTGCAGATGTAACTATTATACAGATAAAACTATCATTGAACTTATACGCTGCAAGAACAACCACTGAACTGGACGAATATAGGAATAACGCGCGTTATTTTATAATTTATCATTAATTTCACTTAGATGCACAGATACAGCGAATAACCATGCAACATTAATTTTTTGTCGGATATGTTCATATTTATCTTGCTTTCTCAGATTTAGTTCCCATCTATAGGCTTACTAAAAATGGAAGATAAATATGTAATGAATGTGTCGCAGTCGCGTTGTTGCAAACAATCAAATTTTGTGTTCAATGAGTGTGAGAAAGAGAATGTTAGGGCTGGGACATTTATTTTATTTGCATTAATATCCCATTATGAAATATAATAATGTTACATGTATTTTTTGGTAAGATAAAGCAAGGGTGGTTCGAACGCTCCGCGGCCTTACCTATTGGCTCAATTAAGTCAATATTTTATTGTACGCAGTTAAGGATTTAATTGAGAAAACGTTATAGTACGTACTGCGGAGACCGAGAAAGAGGCTGTAGCGGGACGAGTATGAGTTAGCGCGGCCGAGGCACAGTCAAAGTCGCGCTGTATACGAGTCCAGCACCCGATTTTCCCGGCCGAGGCTGGTATAGTGCGTTTCTCCAACAATGCGAAAAAATAAAACAGAATTGTTATAAAATAAAATTAACAAATCTAGCTATCTTATTATGATGTTGGTAAGGTCATGTTTTATGGCTCCTTTTTATCTCTGTGCCCCCGTGCCACCCGGCTCGTTTCCTATAATCTTGATTGTAGGTTCCTAATATTCGGATCATACACACTCGAAAATTGTCTGTCCTTTGGTCAATAGTTAAAGGCTTGTGTGATTATAAATAATTTGTTTTTATCTGAAAAGACTAAAGTAGACCTGACGCCGTTTATGTGGATATGAATTCAGCCTGAAAATTAGGCCTCAAAACGGTACCTTCGGGTATGTCCACAGATATATATATACATAGATAACGTAAACAACTCAATCTGTATGAAAACCAACCATGACAGTTTTTGCTACCAACTGGGACACACCAAAAGAAGAGAATTTTCCGTTTCTACGCAAAATCGATTCAAAGTCGTCGCTTTTTTGGGCTATTGCAGTTGAGTATCACGCAACGAGGCATTTTCTTAATTTTCACGGCCGACCGGCTGCAACAACAGGCGCGCGGAACGTCAGTAGCGAAGGCCAACCCCAACGCCTGGTCGGGGTTTAAGTCCGGACACGGGAAGTAGATGCATTTGCGTTATCTATGTGTATTTATATCAGTGGGGATGTCCATAGAAAAGACGCCATCCTAAATCTGTGTATGACCCGTTCACTATATCTAATCGTTTAAATCGTTAAATAAAAGTAACGCTGATTTCTGAAACCACCCTCGTATTTCGAACCAACATAATTTATAAGATAGGTAGGGTCAGTCTTAATATATTTAAAAAAGTCATTGCCCCCATCATGTCATCGATATCACACGTCAGCAATAATGCCATTTTCATTCGAAATAGCCAAGACGAAGTATGATAAAAAGATAAAAGATTCAGTAAGGCCTACTTACGCACGGGCACTTTTACACGTCAAAAATCTACCGGCGCTTCGCAAGAGAACAGTCAGTCGTTTTTTAAATAAAGCTTATTTTATTTTAATACATAACCTAGCATTACATAGCATTATATAAAACACAATTTAAATTAAAAAATATCATGCGTAGTTGAGCAGGAATAGTATCAAAACAAAGAATTTTCACAAGAGCTAATAAATAGTAGTAATTATTTTTATTTTTTGTATTAAAATTATGTATATCACAGTTATGATAAAAGAGTCTTGATTTTTAATAACATAAATAATATTCTCATGAATAAAATATGACGCTAATGTCAAAATAAAATTCCTTTAAATAGTGATCTTTAGGAATCACGGGAGTTAAGGATATAGAACGAATGACTCGTTTTTGTAACACGAATGTAGTCTGTATGTGAGCAGCTTTTCCCCAAACCAGAATACCGTACGACATAACACTATGAAAATAACTACATATAATCAACTAAGCGAGCTGTCTCAACATTGGTAAGTTGCCTAATTTTCCTAACAGCATAAGCTGCCGAACTTAATTTACCTGCTAATACTGCTATATGGGGACTCCATTGCAAGTTTTTGTATATAGTTATCCCTAAGAATAGCGCCTTATCTACCATTTCCAAACTCTCGTCATTTAGAAATATAATATACTAGATTCTACCGGTCTAACATTAGGCAAAGCGAACCTAATACATTTAGTTTTCCTGGCATTGAGTAACAAATTGTTACTAGTAAACCATTTTAGTACTTTACTTACCGTGACGTTTAACCTACTGTAATAGATGGATTTTCTGATGGATGGTCTACCTTGAAAATTAATGATGTATCATCAGATTCATCAGCAGATAGCACAATATCACAAAGGTCACTATCAAACTTTTGAGGGATCGTTTAGAAACTAGAGTTGCGTGTCTCCCCCCCTCTCTACAGCTAAAAGTGCAAGTAATAAAATCTGTAAAATATCTTAAATGGAAGCACATATAACGTTTTTAAATGGAAAACTATCACAACTAAATAGACTTCATCGGTTATTGAGATACAAATGACTTAAGTGATATACCTACCAAAAATCATCTAAGAGAGCACAAAATAACTTTAAATATAAAAATTCTTTCAGGTCTGTTGTTTTTTGTGATAGTTTTTGTTTTTGTAGTAATGGCGTCGAAACTCTACACAGCACGGGTAGCACGAGTTGTAGTATTTTCTCGCTTTTCGCTTAGAAATATTGTAGATTAGGCTATTCTAGTTTTGCAAAACGGTCAAAAGCCAAACCTCGCGTGAGTAGGCAACTATTGAATTGTAAACAAATCGACAAGAAATAATTTGGGAAAGGTTTAATCTGTTACAAGAAAATACTTTATAGCACATTGATTTATCAAAACAAAGACTAATGGGTTAACCTGCTGGGTATTGTACGTTCGTATACAATTTAAATATTTATTGAGACCAAAATATCTCATCAAATTACGATAACACATACATTTTTACATTACCTATCTGGAATGGTTGAACTGTTAGTTATAAAATCCGGGCTTATAGTATTTAGAAGGTCTTCACTAACCTCAACCACTAAGGGTATTAGCGGTATTACAGTAATAAGCTTACATCGCTTGAAGCCGCTTTGTAACGCATAAGCCGTAATACCTTTACATGGCCAGTTGAGCGTTGGATTATTGGCGCGTAAAAATAACTTACATACGCCAGCTATAATTCATTTATCACCCAACATTGCGTTTAAAAATCTCTAATACCTAGTTATGTATATGAAAATATTATTACTGGTACCTAAAGCAGCCCAAATAGTAAACTATACCCGCGGGCCTCATTTCATTTTGAAAGTCGAAGGCGAGTTTACATACAAGATTAAAACAATTTTTCCACTCTGAAGTCGATTGCGATTGCGAGTGCGGTAGGCAATAGGCCAGCTGGTCCTCTATTCTACCGGGTCAAACCGAATTTCCAGATGGCCAAAGATGGTAGGCCAATGATATTATGCACAACAGTTCTCAAAATATAGTGTATGAAAGTACGTTTTTTTATGTTGGAGGCAAACGAACTATCATGCCACCTGATGGTAAGTGGGATCTGAGACCCATGGACATTTGCAATCTCAAGATGCCAATCCTAAAACTGCAAATGCTCTCTCAGCACTGTCTAAGATAGAATGCCCTTACGCTAGTCATACTGTAGGAACTAGGAACACAACAATTCGAATACTGCTGTTTGGCGGTACGCTAAACGATGAAATGGTGATAGCTATCCGGTCGGATTCTACAAAAGGCCCTACTACCATTAGCAATAAATACATAGCATTAGAAAGTAAATAATTTCGTGACTTTACCAGGACCTTAACAGAGCTGTCTGTCTGCGATTAGGTAAACCGATAAAATGTGCTACGAATTTCTCTTTTTTTTAATCGCCGTCGCAAAATGAGGAGCTTTTTATAAGTTTGACGCCATTGCCTGTCCGTCTGTCGGTTTGTTGGTTTTTTTATACAAAGCTAATAAAAATAATGAAAATCCGTAATTGGCCCATGATTTGTAATTATGTCTGTATTGTAATTTGTGCTGTAGATTTATTGTTTCTATAAAATAAAATAGTTTGAAGGGGCGGTTTGTAGGTAAGTTTATTGAAAATCGGTTGGATAGTTTATACGTTATCAGCTCTAAATATTGCAATTATTTCGGTTTTTTTTTAAATCTATTTTAATAGTTAAATAAAAAAACCCAATTGCAACTACAAATTTATGGATTAAATGCAGTATTTATTCAAGAACGCCTTAATGAAGCAGCTGCTTAAATAAAAAATACCGGCCAGGTGCGAGTTGAACTCGCGTGGAGAGGGTTCCGTACAAACGTATTTTTTTTAAAATTTCTTAATTTATCCCCCGAAAATGAACCTTATTTAAAACAAATAATTATTTACTTTGCACATCTGTGTTTGGGTTACACCATCCTACCAAATTTCACCTAATGTGGTCCAGTAGATTTGGAGCAAATTGGCTGTGACAGACGGACGGACAGACAGACAGACGCACGGGTGATCCTATAAGGGTTCCGTTTTTTTTAAATTTTTTCTTGCGGAACCCTAAAAACAGTTCTACTAATTATTTTAGTGCGATTCAAACCTTATAATTACCTGTACAGTACTACTAGGTCCTGTGCACTGTACATGGACATGGAAGAATAAAAATATTGATGAGGCGTTTATAGCTAAATTTGTAAAACTACTCAAGTCAACATTACAAGCAATTCCTTTCAGTTGTGGATATCACAATATAGACTTTAATCGATTTCTGGATAGCTCTATACTTGAATGCCGAAAATCGGTTTATTCTAGTTATATCCTATGTAAGTAAAACATGTGTCTTATGCGAGTGGTTTATTTTATTCCAGACACTGAAAACATCCGGTTTGTGTTCGCCGCAGTGAAGGACACGATCCTACAATCCAACTTGAAGGAGTACAACCTCGTGTAAGCCCTCAGCGTGCTCCCGACACAAATCTGTGATTGTGTATAACACGTAATCCAGCCATCATCAGTCATCACTTACGGCAGAATGTGTAAATTCACGAACTGAGATCGGATTGACGAACTTATTTAACTTAAACTGTTTAATAAGAAGTAAGAATAGATGTAAGTCATTTAACCGATGAACTAGAATCAGGTCCGAGCGGCGACCGCCGCAGCGGCCCCCGGGCGGGCCGCTTCGCGCGAGACGTCTCAGGTTTTTGACATGATTTTTTATGAAGAAAATATTCACAATTTATGTATGTGTCTGTATCGGTGAATATTAAATTGTGCATTTTAAAAGTTATGGTGAGTCTCCGCCTCACCATGAGCCGCTTTTAGTCATTGTTTTAGGATTTTTGTAAAGTTTGTTGCCATAATATCTTTCTACATTAGTATACATTTATTATGTCCAGACGGATGGATTTGAACAAACTAGTCCAATGAACTTTCGCATGTTTTATATCATCCTCACGGGTCGAGCTCGACACAGGACTTCCTACTAATGTATCGATCGAGTCGCTTCCGTGTTACTGTAACTTATTTATTTTAGTTATGAAGATGTGAGGCCGGCCGGGCGGCGCTCGGCGGCGCTCCGCTCGCGCCGCCTGCACCACGATCGCATACAATAATATAAAATCATTACCGTGTCTTCTGTTAGCTTGGAAGAACTATAAATTTATTGTATTTAAATAAATGTAACGTTACTTTTGTACATTTGAATTTTGTTACTTGAATATATGTTATAATTTAAGCTGTTTATATTTAAATATGGTGTTTTCAACACGAATCGACTTGACGCAAGTTTCTTACGTTAACTGTAGGCTTTTTTGTGTACGCAGTGGTCTGGTGTATTCGGTTTCTTCCTAATATTATCCCTGTACGAGATTCCAATCAACTAGGCGTATGTCGAGTTTAGGGAATTACTACGTTAGTTGTTTAAGGACATTTTTGATGCATTTGATACAAACTTTTTTTACTAGGAACCCAAGGGACAACAATAAAGCGAGTATGTGAATTGTAAAAACCGATAAGTACCGATGTTTTTTGCACGAACGCTTTTACCACATTGAATGTAATATATTGTACATTTGGGTCTAAATGTGCTGAGTGAATTGAGCTAGCAGGTCAGTGCCGAGTTTTGCTATTGGCATATTGTAGCACAAAGTAATATACATGTACACCTTTATAATTGTTTACCATATTCAGAGATTTATGTTATTGATTTAGTGTGTTGCTTCGTGTTATTATTTAGTAGCTTACTTGTGTATAGTAAGAAACATAGTTTCTATTATGATGATATATGATTTTATTGTATTAACTTATTTGTTGTTACGTCTTTATTTGTATCGTGCCGTTAAAGGTCATTTCATTGTACGCACATCTGACTTTGTCAATAGCAAAGCTTTAATTAAGATACAGCTGTCTGATATGCTCAAGATAATGTGAATTGAGTCTTAGCGCACAATATTGGAAACTTTCTATTGATGTTACCCACTGAAGCGCAATCTCTTGTGTATGCCCTGTACATAGGAACCGTTTTCATTAGAGCGTTTGTACTGCCATAGTGGAAATGAGTTCTGCGACAGTCGCGAGCGCGGGACTCGCCGGCGGCTCGGCCGCATGCGCTCCGCTATAGACTGATGTTTTATATTATTAACGTCCACTTTGACGCCCGGCGCGGGTATATCTTTAAATTACAGCGTAGTGTTTAAAATGAAACAAAGCACAAAGGAACTTATTGTATTACTGATTAGTTATATTGTTGAGTGGTCGCATGACAGGCCGCGCCGCCGGAGCGAGCGCGCGGACTCGTATCTTCCCTACGAATGACTGAATTCGTGTAGGTACCGTAAGGTTCTTAACCGTTGTGTTACGGCTGGGCTATTACACAAATATTGCTAAAACTATATTATAGTCTAACGTTGCTTTACCTTTTGAGTGGGATTGTGAGAGTTTTAGCTTAAGTTCCGACTGAAGACGGATGCCTGTATGATGATTATTATTTCTCATATAAATATAATTTTTTTCAGCTATGCAAGTTGTTTAAATTTAATGGAATTGGGCTAGGCTCATACGCCTAATACCTAGCTCACTAAACCTTTACTACACAGGAAAAGTGGAAACAATGGATACGAGTAGCACAGAAGTGTTTGTATTGGGGATCTTCGGGATAAAAAAAAATCTACTCGCGTACTATAAACCGCTAATATTGATATCGTTAACGGTATCACAAAATCAGAATACCACCTATAGCGTAACCGAGGCTGGAAAACAATTCTATAATGAGCGTTTCCATGGCAATAACAGTTCTATAATAATTGTTATAGCATTGATATTACCATGCTTACGGTCATTCCGGATATCAGTCTTGGCCTTGGTCTTGGTCAATTTCATACAACTTGACAGTTTTCGAAAATCGTTAACGTTAGCGTTATGCATCTTGTCCAATGGCTTTATTCTACTCGGACTAAGACTATTTGCTTTTGACATGTTATTGTATTGTTTTATCTGGGCCGCCATTACTGTCAAGTAAACAATAGCTATCATAACTTAAAGGTTGACGTACGTTTAGAGACAAAGTAAGTTTTAAAGTTATAGTAAAAACACTAGCCGGGCACGGGCCTCGCGTTGTCCACTGAAAAATGAATCGTACTAACACAAATCAAAGGTCACTTTTCAGTGTCTTACTTTGAGCTGATCCGGTGCCGAGCGGCTATGTCTGCGCCAACCTTACGGCGCCTGACCCGCTGCGCGGTTAGCTTGGACGCGGGTCGATTACCGACGTTTCCAGTATGGCTGGAAAGTTCCAATGCCCACTTTATCCTATTATCGACCACCTTTCTACAGTGTCCCAATCGTACGTATCGTTGCGTGAGCTCTGTTGCACCTCATCGATTCACCGTCTTATCGCCTCCTACGATTGAGACTAGAGGGACTGTACATACATGACTCAACAGTCATTTCCATACCCGTTTCCGTCACTCTCCTCGCGTTTTTTAGGGAATGAATAGTCCATTTTTAGTCTCACGCTTTCTGAAACGAAGCCTTTTAATTTGATCGCAGTGGTTTTCCCATGCCTTCTTTTTGTTTTTGTTAAGGTCGGGTGAGGCTAATCCAACAGGAGGGGTAAATGTATCATTTCAAGATTTAAAAGGATTCTTTTGCTGGGAAAATGCTGTTACGCATACCATCTGGGCCAGGGGGAGCCTACACGTCTGGGGGAGGGTTCGGGGTGTTAACCACTCCCTCCTTTGGCGCAGGTGCCCCAGCAATAGGCTGGGGCGGCTGGGGGCACCCAGAGATGGCATAATCATCAGCCCGCGGTGCCCCCGCTAACAGCCCTTTGGAGGTTAACACCGGAGAGGCTTTAGACGGTATGCTTCCACCTCAGCTCTCGCAGGAGAATGAGGTGGTCGAGAATCCGTCATACCCACCCATTGGCTAACCTAGCCGGGGGAGACGACGTGTAATGACTGTCCGGCAAAAAAAGGGGGGGGAGCCAAAGGTGGTTTGTTGGGACTCGCCAACAACGTTGCGAACCCGCCAGATTGCGGAGAATAAGGAGAGTGGCAGCTCTCAATACCAACACGCCTCTCCCCCGCTCTCGGCCACAGAGGATAGGGACAACGGCGCACCGTAGTACCGCAATCCTCTTCCTCTGCGGCCCCAATTGCAGGTAGAAGTTTCCCTCACGCGCAGCCCACCCAACACCCCATAAACAGGCTCAAAGGATCCTACTTGGAGCGACCTCTACGCCTCCGCCCCAGTCAGGGCGGCCTCCAAACCCCACCGCCACGACGAGGCGGGAACCCGCGGGGGGCGCAAAGTTTAGTTTATTTATTTCATGAAAAAAATTACAAAATAAGTTTGCATGAATGATGATATATTGAAATAGACCCGTCCGACCTTACAGCTTTATTGCACTCCGTAAGTTTGCAAGCGTTTAAAACTCAGGGGACCAAATTATGACGCGTTAAACGACGGCGCAATTAGTGTTGGTACGACTCGAGTTTTTGAAGTCTACATTGCAAGAACACGAGTCATATTTACGGAACTCTGAGCTTAAAAGACTTCAGAGTCTTTGTAGTCGTTAGTCGAGTCCTTTTTCGAGTCTTATCGAGTCCTGAAATCACAACTCAAGTTTTAGAAAAGACTCGAGTCTTCATTCTAGGACTCGAGTCATTCTGATGCACAAATGTTTTTTTTTTATAAAAGATACGATACCTAATGAAATTGACACGATGTCATGCATGTTCCACAAAGGTTTGAAATAAAAATAAAAATAAATACATGAAATGATTTTAAACAACAAGTAGGAACTAGCTAAAACTTAAAATAAAACACTCGAGTCTTTATAGAAGACTCTAGTCTCTATAGAAAACTGAGTGTCTATAGAAGACTCAAGTCCCTCCCAAGATTAAAAGAACTCGAGCTTCGATTCAATGACTAGAGTCTAGAAAACTAAGTCGAGTCTTAGATTTGGAGACTCCAAGGACTTGACTCTTTACCAACACTAGGCGCAATGTATTAAACAATGTCGAAAAACACATAGTTTGAAACACACAGAATTGAACTGCAAAAACTGAAACAAGTCTGAAAATGTTCAGTTTTTCCTGTTTTAAAGTTTGACTCTCCCAAATAGCATCGCGATTTGTGTTTTTAAGGTATGACTGGCCTATGAGTGAAACGTTCTGATGAAAAAGTACATGACTTAAATAGTTCAATCCCTATAAATTTAAAGTTGATTTATTGCGCCTGGAACAGAAGCCTGGTAGGTACAAACTTATTTATGTAATTGGGCCATTCTTCTTTTCGATGCCTAATAAAACGTCCCCTAACGTGAACGTCAATTTAGAGTCGTAATTTTCAACAAAACTGGATAATCTTACAAATGCACACAATTTTCAGATTCTGGTCAACATACCTGAATAATGTTTTATCCCAATTTGTGTGGGGCTGGGTGAAAAAAGGCTATAATAGTAACGCAGTGGTCGTTATTCGCAAACGGGCTCGGAGACGTAACGAAGTGGTAATTTGAGCCGCAAATTCGTGTTTTATATACAAAAATAACAAAAATTGTGTGTAAATTTACAATTTAACGTGAGATCTGGTTGAGAATTAATTTCGGACTGCTGTAAAATGATCTCAAGATATCTACGAATTTTTAAAATGGATCTAAATTTTAATTTCTATTTTAGGCATTGAGAAGTAGAATGGCCCAATTAGTACCTTGTCATGCCGAACTGGTCTTGCACTAGGCTGGTACATAGTTTAAAAATAACTACTATTCCAACCTGTTACCTACCACCAATTTGTATGTATGTATGTATGTATGTATGTATGTAAACTCTTTATTGTACAAAACAAAAACAATACAATGAAGATTAAAAAAAAAATGTACAAAGGCGAACTTATCCTTTTAAGGGATCTCTTCCAGCTAACCCTTGAGAGATTGAGAGAAGTGAAGGTTGTGCATCAAGTAGGCAAGTGTACAACTTAATTTAGGAAAAGAGCATAAAAATTAAACTGACCAATAAAATCTAACTATAAAAAATAAATACATTCAAATATCTACATAAATAGATATAGAAATATACTATATTTATGCATCTATATACATACTTAAACTTACATAAACTAAATATAAACTGTACTTATGTAGAGGACAGTTGATACAATATTTAGGAGCTAGTGTCAAGCCAGCACGGCTAGCCCGCGACTTCTTTGTCGCTCGGATCTCCCTTCCTATCTAGTCCGTAACGATAGAGACGCACTGAGCGACAAGCGAGAAAGTACAACTTGTGCTACCCGTGCAGAACTTCTTCAATTTGTCTTTTAACGAATCAACTGATTGTGATTGTCTAATGCCGGCCGGCAGCCGATTCCATAACCTGACAGAGTGCACTGAAAAGGATTTAGTATAGGACTTGGATTTGTGACTACCTACTGGTGATAATTGGAAATACAAATTCCCAGCTGTTGAAGTTACCAGTGGTAAATACTGGGAATAATAAATCCCAGCAGTTACCGCCTATCATACATACATTAAATCACGCCTGTTTCCCAGAGGCCGATAATTTTTGTGGTAATTATCTTTTGTGTAAAGCGGCTCTCACTTCGTTAAGGTCTACTAAAATGTCCATGTGAACTACGGGCAGTAACTCAAATTTATATTGTTAAATATTGAAACGGTTAATATTTTCGCTGTATGAAAATGGAACACGCTCTCAATTTAAATTGCAACATTTTAAAACCACAACTTAAAAATATAAAAACATTATAATGATTTATAATTGTCTATTACGTCATTCTAAGATACATCAATATATCAAGGGAAAACGAATGTCTCCTGTTTAACTATCAAAGTAACCGGTAAGTAGGTACGTTAGTTGAAATTAAATTGCAGGTAGGTAATAAAAAATAAGTGATTGATGGGCCGACGCGATTTTAGTTCCATCAACGGTAAATAAAGGATATAACTCTCTGTGATATATTATTAAAACTAATGCTCCGTGTCGTGTTCGTGCACTTAGTTTGATTTCAGCACCAGATTACCAGCAGTCGACATGGCGAGCGGTGCCGGGCGAAACTCGAGCTTAATTTTAAGCGATGAAGTACCACTATTAAGCAAATTAGCTGAGAGTGCCGCTAAAATAGCTTGGTACAATTTTGAATGGCGATATGTCACCATGATCATATTTAATTCTACCATGTTTCTCGGTATTGACGCTTTTGTTCGCTCATATCAGAAGAGTATTATTATTAGCAAAGGAACTTTTCTCAGTGCTGACGATAAAAATGGTGACAGAATTACACAGTTTGTGGTGTTTGGACCGGACTTAACTAACATCATGCATACATTGGACTGGATGCGAGAACGAAGATTCGACAACACTGGCAAATTCATTTGTGTCTGCGAGAATTGTGACGAAAAGGAAGCCATGGAGATATTTTGGAATTACAAAATTATCAACGTGGTATTTATCAAAAATGTTTCTAAGACAAGTGATGTCATTGGGTTTACATATTTCCTTTATCAAGACGAAAATTGCGACATAAGCAAGCCCGTGCTACTGGACGATTCCTGCCCGAAAAAACCTTGTTTTGACATGTTTCCTGTTAAACTCAGAAACTTTCACCTGTGCGAGGTAATAGTGTCCACATTTATACAGAGGCCTTATATGTCTTTGAATTCGGGAATACCACGTGGTGCCGACGGCGATTTATTGCTCCTTTTAGGCGAAGCATTAAATGCTACTTTGAAAGTAATGACACCGCACCTTGGAGACGGATGGGGCATACTGCGGAGTGACGGCAACTGGACGGGCTCTCTCGGAGATATTTATAACGATCTAGCTAACTTCTCGATGACATCCGCAGCGATTACCCTACCAAGATTCAAACAGTTTCATATGTCTGTAGATTACAACTCGATAAATATGGTTTGGGTCACTCACCCTGCTAATCCGCTACCTGCGTGGCAAAAATTACTACGTCCGTTCCAAATAAGAGCAAGGATAATATTAATTGTAACTTTTTTAATCGTTGTGATAGTTGCGGCGTTGGTAAAGAGTAGTGTTGGGACGAAACTGTTCAAAATGTTTCATTCCGAAAAACCCAAAGGTTGTCTCATCTTCTATTCTTGGACGATTTGCATGGGCATGCCCACGAGATCGTTTCCTTCAAAGCCTAATTTACTTTTCATTTTTTTCCTATGGCTTATGTATTGTTTTATGATGAGAACATTTTATCAGGCATCTCTTATCCATGCTATGAAACATAATTCTTATAGTCCTGAATTTCAAGATTTGGAAGATATTTTAAGCTCCGGTTACAGTTTCGGAGGCGTTTCGTCCCTCAAGGACTATTTTAGTGACGAGCCAAGAGTATTTGACAACTGGACGCCTATCAACAGCACGGAAATTTACTCAACAATGGTAAACCTTACGAAAGGCATGAGATATGTTCTAGCGATGAATA
Organism: Acleris literana; assembly: GCA_946894065.1. Classification (NCBI taxonomy): domain Eukaryota; kingdom Metazoa; phylum Arthropoda; class Insecta; order Lepidoptera; family Tortricidae; genus Acleris; species Acleris literana. Next base: position 9,373,631 of record OX335677.1, read on the forward strand.
TGGCTACTACTAAAAGTTTTCTTTTGGATCGCAGTGGGGACTTAAGTATTATACCACAAAAGATTGTAAGCAGTCCCACGGTTTTATTTTTTAAGAAATTTTCTCCTATGACTGTAGCTCTTGACCGCATTCTAGGGCGATTAATAGAAGGCGGATTTACTGAAAAACTGTATAAAAATCATGCCAGCGCAAATGTTGAAAGGAAAATAGAAGTTAATTCACCAATGAATGTAGATCACTACATGGGCTGTTACGTGGTATTGGCTACTGGATGGATTGCGTCGATAATATCATTTATTTTAGAAATATATTGGAGCAAGTGGACAATATTCCGAAGTAGTCACCGCAGTAGGTTACACAGCAGGACGATGCCTGTTGAGACAGGTAATGGTTAATAAATAATAAGAAAGTGGGGAACAGTAGCGGATTCAAGATTTTGATTTAGAGGGGCTTAAAAGTTTCATTTTAATAATATCGAGTTTAATTTAACATTTGTCACGCAAGAATTCAGATGCTGGGGGTCCACTTCAGCCCCTTAGCCTCTCCCTGGATCCGCTACTGGCGTGGAAAGATTAAAGTTTATGTAGGAACCTACCTAGTCGGCCAATCTAAATAATGCGAGTAAGTAATGTAAAGAACTGTAATGTTAATGGTAGGTAGATATTGTACAGCATAGGTAGGTAGATTATGGGGGTATATATTTCTAATACGTATCTTACGACTAGCGATTTCCTCGGACATCTAAAAAATTACCGTTTCAAAGAAGCTACAAGTTACAAATTACAAGCGGAACTCTCTTTCTAGCAAAAGGAGTTCGAAAGAGACTTCCGCTTGTAATTTGTAACTAGTAGCTTCGTGAAATGGACCTCTGGTTCAATTCTCGACTAATTAGTGGGAAAATGATAATCTAGTGTCTATAAATAATAATTATTTTAGGCTTGTCATGGTTTTACTATGAAAAATAAGACTGTGTGGGTAAACTTCATGTTCATGATCACTTGATCAGGGATCGTAAATTCGGATCGATATTTACCTAAACTTTCGCGGCGGCGTTGTTGTTCAGTTGTATGGAGGCGGACTCAATCATATAATGCATTAATAAAATTCCCGGGATTTCTAAATAAATAAATTACTTAATAAATTCATTATTAAGTATAGTTAATGTAATATCCATGTATAGATTTACCAAATGTTATTTAATTTACCTGTAACTCATTGACCTAACGAATTCATAGGAGCATAGGAGCAAATGTTTTATCCTACATATAAAATAATTATTATTAACGTTTTGTAGAATCCCGGAATCCCGGAACTTGGTATTATTAAAATGATATTTTTAAGAAGCCATGTTCGCTTATTTTTTTCCGGAATTTTGCCAACTTTAGGTAAATATCGATCCGAATTTCCGATCCCTGTTCATGATTCATGATATATTGCCTACTTTAGTTGGCAAAGTTTGTAGGACCTGCCTATATAAAACGCGCAATGGAAATATAACGATCAATCTTTAGCTTGTTTCGCTCGGCTTCTTGGTAGGTTCTATTATCATTTATTATTTAACCCTTAATAACATAAAAATTAAAAAAGTCGTCAATTCAAACCCTATTTTGAATTAGCATAAAAAAATGATACAAAAAAAACAAAAAGTTGGCATTTGGGCTCTGAGACCCATAACCATTTGCATTCTCAAGTCTTCAATCACAAGACGGCAAACCTAAAACTGCAAATGCGTTACCAACCGTGAGAACGAAGGTGCCAATGCATGGGCATATTTAGTAATTTCACCGGTTGTGTTATCCCCACATCGGAACACAAAAACGCGAATTCTGCTGCTGGTGGTTATAAAAATGGTGGAAGCGATCCGGACGCACCCTGTACACCCCAATGTTTTTTTTTTGGCTTCACGCACCAGGTAAGTTACTAAAGTAGCCCATCCCTGAAGCACTGTTGGTAACAGATTCAACGAAACAGTTTTATAATTAAGTATTAATAAATAAGGATTTTGTACAAATGCTGGTTTTACTTAACACCTCCGTTGCCGGAAATGGACCAATTATTGTAATTATGTGTACTTATTGCAGAGTTTAACATGCCATGCATCGGCGACAAAAACGTTTCAGAGGCCGTAGCCAAGATGCAAACGCTACTAACGTTTTTCTTTTCTATCACTCAAAATGTATGGGATGACATTCTCGTGCGATGCGATCATCCCCGTACCTACATTTTGAGTGATAGAATAGACAAACGTGAGTAAAGTTTGCATCTCGGCTACGGCCCCAGGATGTTCAAGTAAGTATACGAACACCGTTAGATGCGCTAATCAAAGCTTCGTTCGGCACACCAAACGCGTGTCAGAAGCAGCGCGGGGGTTGAACGCGGGCCGCATGTGCGCGTGTTGACTGCATGGAATGAGGAATTGGCCCAACTGGTCATTTCTTTTAATATGTCACTTTCAGAAATTACATAGTCAGTATGTACAGCCAAGAAGAATATTTTGTAGGTATATTCTTTGGGGTTAGTAAATATTAATCCATGAAAAACGAATGACCAATCCACTGACTAAAATTAGTGTCATAAATATGAGGTAGGTTTAGGTTATGTTAGTTCTTCAGCCAGCCCGAAGGTTCAAAATACTCAGAAATAGGAGCGGAGCTCCGTCGACTCTGTTAAATTTGATATTCAAATAGAAATTAACCTAAAACTCACAAACATTGTAAAATTGTACATGACTACGAACAGTGACAAATGTGGGATAGTATAAAGTCACCAGTTGAGAAGTTAAATATTTTCACATAATTGACGAGTTTCAAAAATGACCAGTTGGCGAAAATGACTTTATCATAATTATGTGACCTCTTGAGAACTAGTGGACTGTACCTACCTACCTAATTATACATAAGCTGATGTCATGCTCCCTGGACACCCCACTGTCTGTTTTGTAATGTTTTAAAGCATAACACTAATGTACACAATATGTACCGAATTTGTACTTACTTAAAAAGAAATGTACCTCAATAGATCCAGAGTACAAATTATCTGAGTTTGGGGTTGCTGTAGAGCAGGGGTGCCCATACTTTTTCTAATAGAGATCGACCTAGCAAAAATTTATGACTAAGAGATCGACATTTTAACCGTTTAACCCACCAATAGTTTATCAAGAAAAAAATAATTAAAAAGTAAAACTACAATGGGTGCAAATCTGTATTAAATTTTTAATCATCCAATATTACAAAAAGAAATCAAATATTATTACATTATCAAAAATGAAAAATTATTTTGATGTTGAAGCGTGACATTGGTGGTCTTTCGAAAAATTTGCAGCATAATCCTCCTCGGCGATCGACCTTAAAACCTCTCGCGATCGACCGTATGGGCACCACTGCTGTAGAGCATCTCCCCAGCAATCCCTAAGATTAATTTAAGAATTTGTCATTTATTAAAACATAACGCTGTTGTACCCAATATGTACTGAATTAGTACGCACTTTTTTTTTAATGTTACTCCATAGGTCGTAGCCCAATCTATAACGACATCATAGATCACAAACGCGCATGTAACTACGATTTTTTTATATGTTGTTAGCTCCCTTGAGAGTAGTTTATACCCAAGTTTGCAACCTTGAAAACCCTGTGCTACCCCCATGGTGCTCGAAAAGCTGCAAAATTTTGGCTTTGTTTCAGTTTTTTCGAAAAAATTACCCTTAGGAAGCGTTTTTCAAGAATCTTTGGCTCTACTTTAATAAAGATAACTAAATTTTCTACAATTTGAGCGTAACCTGAGCCCACTATGTCCATTGGTTGCGAAGATACAGCAAGTCGAAGATGGGCAAGAGCCCGCTCCTCAGACCCTGCTTAAAATGGTGACTTGCAAATGCATAAAGAGGTTACTTAGGGTCGTGCACTTGCAGACGGGCTGGGCTCAGGTGCTCTATCCTATGTTCCTTTTGCCACGGGTGAAATTGCAACAACGCCATCTCTATCGTCCTGGACGAGGAGGACGAGGATTTGGATGACCCAACACCATGGGTCGGCCCGCCTCAACTCCAGAAAACATTATCCCACTTCCCCCACTCCTCCCCACTGATCTAGACTGGATGAGACGGTCCTTGCAAAAGGACGAAAGTCTAAGCTGTTTTTGCTTGACCAGTACGTAACTTGGAAAATGACCTTATACACGAAAAACACACAACACACGAAATTTTCATTTTGTTTGTCAGTCTTTGACTAGCTATATCTCCGCAACTAATATACTTACAGTACTCAAATTAGGCTTAAATTGTAGCCAATTTAGTACGCTTTATTAAAGTATGAACAAAGATACTCGAAAAACGCTTCCTTTATATACCTAATTATTTCGAAAAAACTGAAACAAGTGCCTTAAATTTTCGCAGTTAACGAAACAACGTGGAAGTATGTTCATTTCTTTAGTGTATGTTTATTTGAAGCCATAATTATACATCTAAAATGCTAAATTCACATATTTACACATTTTTTAAAGAAAATCATCCCAAAATGATTTGGGATGATTTTTTTATTTTGGATGAAACTATGAGGCCTGGAGGCACCATTTTGGTATTAAATTGAGGCTAATTCAATTCTCTACAAATTCTTTTAAAGTGACTTTTACCTAGGAGCATTATTTCAGCCGGTATGTATCTTCGAAATAACCCTACCAACACATTTTCACTTTTTGAAGAAAATTGCCCATCTTTGACTTGCTGTTTCTCCTCAACCAATAAACATAATGTGCTCAAATTAAGCTCAAATTGTAGCAAATTTAGTTATCTTTATTAAAGTACAAACAAAAATACTTGGGAAATACTTCATTAGAGAAGTTTTTTCGAAAAAACTGAAACAAGTTCCAAAAATTCGCAGTTTTTCGAGCACCATGGGGGTAGCACAGGGTTTTTGGGGTTGCAAACTTGGATGTTAAATACTCACAACGGACGTAAAAACATATAAGCAAATCGTAGTTATATGCGGGTTTACGATGTTTGCCTTTTTTGTGTTGTTATAGACTGGGCTATCGGGAGTACAAATGATCTGAATTTGGGGTTGCTGTGGACAATCTCCCCAGCTGCTTTTGGTTAAAATATTGTAGGACGCCGACTTCAGTTGGTCTGACCTACAGTGCCGGGTCAACCCTCCGTGGTGCCCTAAGCATTTTCGTGTGTGGTGCCCCCTGTGACCTTAGTCATGACATACCCGATGGGCGATAGCCTTCCTTAAGATTTCGTAGTTAAATTATACTTTCGTTTGCCGTTCTTCAACCCAAGGAAAAATATCTACACTACACATGATATTCATATTGATGGATACCTATTCAATTACTTTTCTTCTCAATCACCCATAGGTTAACTGCAAGGGATGAGTTTCACGCAAAATAGGCGCATTTTTAAGTCGTCGAGTTGCGGAAAGGAGCCCGTCACAACCTATAGGGATGAGTTCGCCTCTGTCATCTTTGTATTTAATTAAGTTTTGTCTCAGAATAAGTAATTTTTTATACAATTAAGTACTGACGAACATACAAACACAAGAGTGCAGAGTGTACAAATATTCAGTTTGACCACACAGTACGCCAAGACTTCCTAACCTTTTAGACAAGGACAAGAAGAAGAAAAATCAAAGAGATTTATTTTAAACTTATCTATAAACTTTAATTTGCGACTTTTGAGGGACGCAAATTGTCGAATAATAACATTATACTTAAGTTTCCGTAGAACATCAGATTCTATGTATAATCGTTATATACCTATATATGCATCGAGCCTTTCCTCCCTCATCGTAGAACGCCTTTAAGAGGCCGTATACGAAATTTTGCCTGTTTTGCTTATTTTTGTGATTTTACAGTTAAAATACTTCTTTTCTATAAGTTTTAATGCTCAACATTAAATGTCATTTTAGTTATGATCGAATAAATGAGCTACGAATAAATGAGCCACTTTTTTATTTTTGTCGAGTATTATAATGCGAGATTTAGGTTGTTTTAAAACATTATTTGTGCCAATTCTTTTGAACTTTTTGGATATTTTTTTTAGGTAATGGATTGATTTTGAACTAAAGTTTATTTTTGTTATTTTAATTTTATGAAGGAGAGTTCTGAGTAGCCGAAATCAAAAATAATTTTTGCCCGTATTCTATAAAAATTTACCAAGTTTATTATTATTTTTTACTCTTTTTTTACTTTTTTAGACGACTTTCACAGGAATACATTGTAATTTTTTCATACCGTTAAGACGTCAAAACGACTCATGAATATGTGACATTCTAAACCCCTTCCAGCAAAATTCACATAACAGTCGCCGGTGTCAGGTCGATTTATCAAAATAAAATAATAAACAAAAAAGTAGCTCATACATTCGTTAAAATTAGAAATTATCTTTCGTGTTGTGCATTAAAACTTGTAGAAATACAGTATTTCAACTGTCAAATCACGTCTGTAAAATCACGTAAATCAGCGAAATCGGCGTAATTTCGCATACGGCCTTAAATTTTCAGTATTTTAAACAGACTTAGATTTTCAGTATTTTTCAAAATAGTTAGGAGGAGATTCTATGTTCCACTGTATCTTTTATGTATGTATATTCACCGATTTTTCTGACAATTTTGGACCGATTATGAAAATTCTTTTTTGTTTAATAGGGCATACTTACTTCCGAGGTGTTCCCACGTCCCACTGTCACCAAATCTGAATCTGATGAGGGGATCCATGGGGAATTGACGGAATTTCTCAAATACGTAGGTCATACATAGTTATAGGTATTGACCATAACATAAAAATACGCATACAGTGGATTCCACCTTTTTTGAAGTCGGTTTAAACCTAAAACTGTGTTTGTTTTTGAAACGTTTATTTTCATGTTTGAAAAACATTTCTCTGCTGAATTGGTCATCATTAAACTTAGAAAGGGGTTTGGGTAAAAGTGTTGTCATTTGTAAAATTCATACGTTTTCAAGGTGAGCGGCCATTCGTAAAAGTGGTAAATTATGATAGAATTATTAAAAATAAACATATTTTGTTATGTAATGTATTTTGTTGTTGTCTTAAGTGCATCGGAGCCGAGATATTTAAATATTCATACTTGGGCGTACTTTTGTACTAAAAACGGAATACTTAAATCTTTAAAATCTCCGCTCCGATATTATTAAACGCCATAAATTATATATATTTATGTGTATTTAGAGGTCCTCTAAATAACTACGTAAAAATCATCCGTGGCCGCTGAAAAAAATAATGACAATATTCTTCGAACAAATTTACCCAATGCCCTTTCCGTAACACGTGTCCACATTTTTGAACGTAGAAGTAAGGGGGTCGTCGTGAATGATTTGATAAAGTTGTGCGTGCGCAGCGTGTGTCTAAAATTTAGCAGACACATCGCTGGAATTCGTTTATGGGCGACATAAATGAGTGAAACTGTTGAATTTTTGTGGATTATTCAGTGTTGAGGTCCTGTGAATATAAGTTTACTAATTTACTACCTACTATGTTTTTTGGTATTCCATGGTTTGATCGGGAGACATAATTTTGCCAGGATTACGAATTAAATTGTAAACTGAAAATCTGCTTGCTATTTGATGATAATTTTCTGCTCTTTTAAGAATTTATAATGTATAATCAGGTATATAATCTATCAACTATACTGTATCATTCATAGATAATCCACAGAAATTGGTAACTTTCAATCGGTCTCTAAGCAATCGATATCGATTCGACAACTTATGATTTTCACGGAAAAACCAAAATTGAATGTCTCGTTCTGAAACCGAAAGCGTTTCGTTTAAAAGTCCATAAAGCGATTGCAATTTATGAAGCTTGCCACACACTGTAATTTTTCTTATATGCTACATTGAGAGTCGAGATTCTCAAGTATTTTTCAAGCAAAAAAATTATAATCTGATTTTTGATCTGAGATTTTAGAGAGATAGATTGAGATAGATGAGATTTTTCTGAGATAAGCAGCTGCAATATCTTGTCGCCACCCTTGAAATATATACCGTATACCGTTTAGGAGTTCCGGTGGCCATCTGTGGTCTTTATCATCAGTTCCACTTCACCAAATAGTGCTTTTCAAGAGCAAATACATGAGTTACAATAAAAAATACCAAAATCGATATAGGTGTGCCTATAAATTTTGAAGAGTTCCGTCGATTCCTCATGGATTCCATCATCAGATCTTCATTTTGATAAAAATGAGACCAAACGGAAATCACCAGCTTTCAAATAAAAAAAGAATCATCAAAATCGGTGTTATTTTTTAAAGTCGGTTAAAAATTACTCACAAACAGATAATTTACACCTGAAAACTACAGACACTAAACAGAATTTTTCCATTTGAAACTTCCAGTAACTTACATGAAATTTAAATGAAAGTTTCACTTTTGTAACTTACAAGCTACCCATCACTAGTCAGGACTCAGGACTCAGGGTTCCATTTTGCCAATTGTGCAGGGGCCTTTTACTACATTGTTTTTACACCCATTTGCTATCATATTGGTTTTAAGTCGGCTGACATTACTATCAAGTTAAAGTTAGTTGTTAAGTTATTTACGTTGAAAATACGATAATAACAGTGGGAAAGACCGTGTGGAATAAATGTAATACTGGGAATCTATTTTGTCTGTCAAGTAAATAAGAGTTATCGTAACGTTAATAAGAGTTACGCCTCTATTCAACACATTATAAGGATAGCATCGTCATGATCTTGCTTTGATTTACGAGTAGACGTGTTATCGTCATTGTTTTTAACTCGACCTCAGCGTTGACAATACGGAAACACATCAAACGCAATATGTTTTACCTAGTATAATAGAGGCCCTGGGGAGTAGGGACTACCAATCCTTGGGGCATGGTCATGATGCACAACGCTAAGTTAACGATTTTCAAAAATCGACCAAAGGAATAGAATTGACGTAAGCTGCCAGATGGTCGTGCCAAACGTTTATATGTATGAATGTATGTAACCTCTTTATTGCACAAACAGAAAATAACAAACTAAAAAAAAGAAACAGAAATACAAAAGCTATGCACAAAGGCGAACCTTTAAGGTATCTCTTCCAGTTAACCTTTGAGCGATTTAGAGATAGAAACAACGGATTGCTAAACGTGCAACAATGTCAGTTCCATAGACTTTAACTGTTTTCGAAAATCGTTTTCGATAGCGTTAAACATCTTATTTTTTACGAAATACGAGTGACAAATTTATCATTTGTGAGTACAAGTTCAATAGCGATAGCAGACCTAACGCAGAATCTGGGGTTCTATTCTACTCTGTGGAACCATATTGCCTTTGGAATACTATCGTATTGTCAATGTTTTGATAGGTCTGATTTATTTGACAGTAATGGCGGCCGAGTTAAAAATATTGTTTTACCGAGAAGAATAGATCCCCTAGGAAGATCTATACAACTCTGTCGCAGAAAGCCAATGACACATTTGGACGAAATTTATTTCTCCTGACTTGACGCTGTCGTTATGACATAGTTCTATGGTGGTTCAATCACGAAATAACACTCGTACATCAAGCTATCGATCGAATATCTTTTAATTATAGATTGATTAGCTAGTCCAGGCTTCGTACGTGTTAAATGTCAATATATTATAATTTCAAAACGTTCTTCGAGAAATGGTTTATTTACTTAATTTATAGTGCCAACTGCATCAACATCCATCCAGTAGCTTTGAGTTTAGTTTACTCGTACATGCAGACAGACAGTAGCAGTATCTAGCTGTATATACTGTCTAGCTGTTACCCGCAACTCCGCCCGCGTTGAAGTTTATTGCTACTCGCGGAAAAAATTACTCTACTCGTATGCCCTTCCTCGAGGTTCAACCTATCTCCATACCAAATCTGTTTGAAATCGGTTCACCGGTTTAACCGTGAAAGCGTAACAAACAGACAAAGTTACTTTCACATTTACAATATTAGTATGGATGGATAATGAAATAGGGCTCCACCAAACACATCATATTTTTGATCACTAACCTAACCTACCGTTAAAGGGGTTTTAATGTTTATTGCTTTAATGTCTATTCACCATACAATTTTGATTCATAGTGCATTAAGAAAATAGCAGAAAGATAAGCTCGGCCATCACAGTGCATGCGAACCAGCAATCAGCGCATGTGATCATAGCAAGACCAATTTTTATAGCGTGACCAAAGCCAGTATAGGTACAATAATTTGATGCACATTACACGTGCATCGTTTTACTAAGTTGACCAAGAGCTAAATCAACTCTGTAAAATGACTCTAAACCCTCTAAACAACACACAACTTTTTATTCACGAGGATCCAACAGTATTACTTTTACTGAAGATGAGCCAGATAGCTGCTAAAATAGCGTTTCATAATTTCCAGTGGCGATATGTAACTCTAGTTATGTTCAACAATGTCAACCTGATTGGGCTTGCAATGTTCTTAAGTAATTACACGCAATCTGTGATGCTTAAAATGGGGAGCTTCATACCTCAACAACGGGCGGCAATATTGCAGTTTGTTTTATTTGGACAAGAAACCTCAGAACTCATAGGTATGCTGCGCTGGCTAGCGGAAAATCAATATGATATATCAGGGAAATATGTGATCATTTGTTCTTCGATTGACGAAGAAAAATGCAGCGAAAAAGACATTTTTAAAACGTTATCAAGTGTCAGCATTGTCAACGTTTTGTTCATCAAAGGTGTCGCTGGCCAAGATGAACCTAACATTTTATCTTACTTTCTTGTTTCCCCGGGAAAATGCAAGAACAGTGAACCTGTACACATTAACATGAGTTTAGGGTGCTCGAACAACACGTGCTTCGAGTCCGCATTTCCAGAAAAGTTTTCAAATATGTATAAGTGTCCTTTAATTGTTTCAACCATAGAGCAACCTCCATTTATGATTTTACGGAATAATAGCGACGAACCACACGGTGGAGACGGTGAAATCTTGCGCGTATTGGTGGGAATTTTGAACGCGACTCTAATTATAAAAGTGAAGGGGAATGATTTCGGGCACTACGAGAACAACAACTGGACGGGATCCCTGGGGGAGGTGTACAACAACCACGCGCACGCCTCGATGTGCTCCGCTCCGCTAAACTCTGCTAAATATGGAAATTTTCAAATTTCTTTCACGTACAACTCCAAGGATATAGTGTGGGCCGCGGGACTTCCCGCTCTCAAGCCGGCATGGGAAAAACTTTTATACCCTCTCAAAATTTGGGTAAGAGTCATAATATTCTTCATGTTTATTGGGATCATTTTCATGAATACTTTTACAAAGACGCGTGCTTGGAAAAAAGTTATAAGAGTTCTTAAAATAGACCGTCCTAAGTCAAACTTACTCTTTTATGCTTGGGTTGCATTTTTGGGCATGCCCATATTACGGATGCCCTCGAAGCCTTCTTTACTCATGATTGTGGGTCTTTGGATCTGGTTCACTTTTATCATTCGGACATTATATCAGGCGACGCTGATTAATGTCATGAAACAGCGCATTTATGATGACTCATTTACTACATTCGAGGAGGTTATTGCAAATAAAAACCCATTTGGAGGGCTACCATCTTTGAGAGACTATTATGTAGAAGATAAATACGTATATAATAACTGGATCCAAAAGAATCTAGTCGAAAGTTACAGCACATTAGATAACATGTCTGTTGGGGACTCGAATTTCGTATTAGCTATGAATAGGGATGTAGTACTGCACAAATTAATAAAATCAAAAGGTACAAAGCATTTGCAAATAATACCCCAAAAGATAGTGAACAGCCCAAATGTTATATTCTTCAAAAAATTCTCTTATGTCGCTGCTCCCATAAGCCGCATTTTGAGCGTTTCATTGGAAGGAGGCTTTGCTCAAAGGTCGTATTCGCAGTTTTTTCTTAAAGGGCAACTGTTGCTCCGCCATTCGAAGACACAGCAGACTAACGCTCTTCGGATAGACAATTTTAAGGGCAGTTACATAATTCTGATAACCGGTTGGTTTCTTTCAATACTATTCTTTGCCGTTGAAGTAGTTTGTGGTAAATGTATAAACAATCCTAAACACACATTTAATCTATAGTTCAAATTACTTTAACCAATTAACGTCTTTTGGAAGTGTGAGTAACGTAGACGCATAACTTAGCTACAATAAAACTTAAGTAGGTACCTAAATAAATATTGTTAACTTAATTTGTTTTTCATTTCGCTGAGAGAGTTTTCTATTCGAAGTCGCTGTCCAAATTTCTGTCCGAAAGTTAGTTATTCACTCGAGTAATTGCTACATAATGTAATTGCAGTACAATTTACATAATTTGGACAGGAGCTTAGTTAGACAACTACCAAATTTACTTAAATACTAACAATAGGCCGTCACAAATATTGATAGATAATCTACCTAGTATTTTTTTGTATTAACTTTCATTTCTTTTTCACTTTTGCTTGTCTACAAGTTCTACAACGACGACTGGAATAAATTTTGTTACGTTTGTAGGTACCTATCAAATTCTCCAAGTAAAGGACTGGTGAATGAGCAACTACGGCAATTTTCAGTCGGTAATTATTATTGCCTTACTCTTACTTCGTACACAGAGCAAAACGCCTGTAGTTAGGTGAAGAAATAATTACCATTTTGTGCCCAGTGGTCACAAATGGGAAAAAAAATCCCAGTTGTTACCACTCATTAATACCATAATGGTGTTGAATTTAAATTCTCAAATTAAAGGATTAAAGAGTGGGGACAAATGGAAATACACTGCCCAGCAATAAATTGCCGAAATCGTTTGGCAGCTTTGGCTAAGGGTGGGCTAAGGCTACACTGGAATTTGCATGCTGGATTCACAACTGGGATTTAAAAGGGGGTATCATAATATGATGGTAGTGTACCTATACCGCATCTATCTAAGCTGAATTTTTATATTTTGGTGTTGGCTCCTACATTTTTTTTTAATCGATTGGAAAAGTACAAACTTGTCGAACAGTATCGACGATTAAATATTCGTGACCCAAAAGTTATCGGAACAAAGTTATTAACTTCCACCTTATCGGAACCTTAGGGAAATTAAATCAAAACCTAACTTGAGACTGCTTCAGGTGTTTATGAATAATATGCCTCTAATCACTAATCACAGAACTTAATAGACAAAAAGCAATTAGTTAACTTAAAGTGAATTAATAAACCAACTATGAAGTTTACTGATTAACCGCTTGTTTCACAATCGACAAGTAAAGCATATTTGACAGATACATTTTAGCCCTTTCTCTTCCTTACACTTAAAAATAGACAGGGAGAGAGCCAACTTTAAATGGCAGATAAATTTACTCATCGATTGTGAAACAGGCCCTTAATTAAAACAACAATTCATCCTTTTTATTACTCACTATAATATAGGTACATACACCGGATTTCTGGCCGAATATGGAACTATGTCGAAGCAACGAATTAGGTCAATACGTGAAACGTGTACACCGTTTCTGAGCCTGTCGGAATGTCAACGATAAGGAGGACTATAATAACTACTGTCAAAAAAATAACATCTGAAATTGCGTGACCGTTGTTTGTGTGTTGCATAAGATATGGAACACCCTCTACTGCACATAACATTATTTTTTATGGGATTGTCGAGAGCCGCCAAGATGGGTTGGCTTGGCAGCTATCAAATGACTTTTTTCGACTGCATCAGTTTCACGAGAGAAGTTGTTAAGAAAATCAATTACATTCCGATTTTGGAGGACATTTATGAGCACTTTCGTTTTATTTGTTTTTTGTGTTTCAACTACAGTATTTCGTTAATTCATAATTTTAACTCGGATGGAAGATACGAATACTTAGGTACCTATAATAAATGAAAATAGTGTTCGTGAGTTTATTGCTTTTTTGATAGATAAGTACTTAACCTAAGGATAATAATGAATAGATATGTAATTTTGAAGATTTAATAAGGTTTTTACTACCTATATTGTAAGTAGGTACATTATTAATATACTTGCCTCGCCAAAACATTAATAAAATTATTAAATTATTACCGTATTATTATACCGTAAATTTTGGGTTGATGACGATGAGCAAAAATATAGATGATTTTTACTATAATATTTCTTACCGTCGTACTCAGACATATTTTAGAGAAAATTAACTCGTTCCTTATTCAAACTTGTGTATGAAAAATCGTTACCAAGGAAAGACTTAGGCTGGGTTTTATAAAGATCCGTTAGGTCAAATTTCGGTCAGGAATGTCAAAACTTGTATGAAGTTACTAAAATTTGAGCTGACATTTTTACTTACGGGCCTTTATAAAACCGGCCGGGTAGTTAAACTAACTATTTGTTAAAATTCGAAAAAGGAATGGAAAATTTGACACATCTCCTTGAGATTTTAACCATTAGTAATTTTTTTTGACCATTAGTTAGTTTAACTACCGATCAAACAACAGGCCATTAATCGTCATTGACTGACGCTGAATGCGGCCGTTAACTCTAACAATTTAAGTAGGGAGGCACTGCGATCAGTTCCATCCGACTGTATTGAGGAAGTTCTTTTGCTTAAGTACCCGCTTCGAAAACGTGAAGCTAGGCCGTCGGCTCTTTTAAATTTGATTTTAAATAGAAAGCGTTGGTCATTTGCCTAAAGCCCCTAAAGGAAAACCCGGTCCCAAACTAAGCTAGAGCTTGCACTATGGCTTGCATTATGGTATATAAGGAGCAAACTAGCATGCTGGTCACCTGATGGTAAGTGATCCCCTCGACGTATGAAGAGGTGCAAAATAAGAGGTATAACAAATGCGCCGCCGGCCTTTTAAGAAAATAGTATCAATGTTTCTTGAGAGTCTTAGTCGTATTGGTTCGGAAACGCCGTCCTTAAAACCTTATTCCACATTGAATGAATGAACTACCCAAAACTACTATATAATATCCCAGAAATTTGACATATTAAAAGGAACAAAAAAATATATGAAAAAACATTGTCGAGGTTCCTGGTAAAAGAATACGGTGTGACAAATATACAAATGAATTAGTTAAATAATTAAAGTAAATTTCAATAATGCTTCAGACTGGCGAATATTTTTAGGACAAACGATGCTTCGAATCTGTTCATCATCGAGTCTTAAACTCCTAAAAATTACTTAGGTACAAGGGCTCCATACAACACGGTTAAATCAAATTGCTTTTGACATGTATTGTTTTTAACTCGGCCGCCATAACTGTCAAGTAGATAAGAGGGTTCCCCTATGGAATCCCTAATCGTCATTTGTTCTAATGCATCGTTTGTCCGAATTTTCGTTTATCGTAAATCCATTTCCGCTTAAATTTTAAAAACTTTTTAGTGTTGTTATAATACAACCTTAACCTAACCGAACCGCAGATATAACTAATTGGAAAACTTAAAAAGTTGCCTAACTCATCCGAAAACCAGTTTAGGGCAAATGAAAATTCGGACAAACGAAGTGTTAGGACAAACGTTGTTAGGGATTCCGAGAGACATCCCAATAAAAGCTATCGTAAAGTTGACAATACGATACACGTCAAAGGCAATATGGTTTTACCCAGTAGAATAGAGGATCTGGGGGGTTATTATGACATAGCAATGCAGTTCAGTTTACGCTGAAAGAAAAGGACAGACCTATATAACTGCTATGCTCTGTCCTTTACGCTCGCCGTAAAATGAACTGCAAAGCTATGTCATAATGACCCCCCAGGACCAATTTTTACTAACTTCTAAAATCTAGAGCTTCCTTAAATACAACCGGTACAACTCTTGAGGGTGGTCATACACCCATATTCACAAACGTCACTATGTGGTCTCACAGTGCTCACGAAAGCACAGGATGGTTCAAATCGTCTCATAAACAAAAGATCGGTCAAAAAGGACCAATCACGAAGCTGTATTGAACGCAGTGCGTTTACTCAGTGAAGGATCCCTTAAGCCTTAAGTATTGTTTGTAAATACGGGTGCTAGGATCACAACTACCTATATATCTACATATGTAGAACTGTTATTAATTGTTTTTAATCAAAGTGCGCTCCAATCTTATGCGAAATATTAGAGGTCACACAAAATTAATAGTTCATAAGGCTGTCTCATAAAAATAATGCATTTGGCGCACTTCCGACAGTGGGCGCGATCGCTCATGTCTGGCGGGAGCCGACGGGCGCCGGCGGGGAAACGACCTGCAATCCTGGCATACATCGCGGCTTTACGGTACGTATTTATTACGAATGTACAGATTACGTGCGGGTTTAATACGATGGGAACACACGTCTCTAACATGCAGAGCCTATGTCTCTATTCTGCTAGGTAAAACAATATTGCATTTGCCATGTTGTTTTTAACCCGTCTCTTATTATTGTGGAGTAATTAAGTGCGATCTTTACTAGGTCGTCACTCCACCTTATTGGAGGCCTATCTACAGCTCGTCTCCCGGTCCGCGGACGCCACTCAAGAACCTCAAGATCGCGGAAACGCTGTGGATGCGAAAAGCACAAGACCGGTCTGAGTGGAGAGCCTTGGGGGAGGCCTATGTCCAGCAGTGGTCGTCTTTCGGCTGACATGATGATGATGAAATAAGTGCGTGTGTGCGTGCGTGCCTCCTTGTGTTTGTGTGTGTGTGTGTGTCTGGCACCGTAGCTCTTAAACGGGTGAACAGATTTGGATGCGTTTTTTTTTTCAAAGCAGGTTTTCTAGCGATGGTTTTAGCTAGGTTTCATGAAAATCGGTTAAGAGATATCATCTCTGAAAGAAAGCGTCACCATTATATCGGGGATTTTTATCTATCTAATTACATTACCTGCGACGTTATCCATGAAAAGGGACCTTATTGTCGATGGCGTTTCCGCCATTATTAAAGATGCTCCGATATATGTAAATACAACGGCGTGCGGCGTAAGCGCCATCGACAACAAGTTCCCATTACATACATAATGCCACACTGTATTAGTTAGTTCACTTTACATGATTTTCATTCGTCCAAGATTGAGCCTGTCGTTAATTCGAGCGACACATATCTAACAAAGAAGCGACGTCCTAGCTAAAATCTAGCGCTCTGATTACTGAAGCAACATCGCACATGAAAAAACAACCAATCTGCCAATTAGGCGCCAGCATGCAGGAAACTTTTTGTCGCCTGCACGCAATTCCTACTGGGTGGTTACTATGAAGCACTATACTAATTTAAAACTAGAAACTTAGGATTCTATAATCCTTTCACTCATCAATTAAGATTATTTAGGAAAACAATGACTAACGGCCGCACACAGTTAATGACGATTAATAGTGAGTTTCTATATCCAAAACCGTGTATAGAGTTGTGACGTCTCGTTAAAATTTGACATTTGCTACGTACAAAATATGTCAAATTTTAACGAGACTTCACAACTCTATCCACGGATTTGAACATAGGAACGCATCATAAGTCGTTCCTTAATGATGAAATTCATACACAAGTTTGAAAAAGAAACGAGTTAATGTCCCTCAAATTTAATGTTTCTCAGTGCGCCGGTCTGAATATGGCGGTAAGATACTTAACGGATTTTTTGTTTTACATACTACGATTAAATGCTTTCATATCGCTCTGAATAACTGGCCTAATAAAAAATCATGATAATTTTACATTTAAGTAATTACAAAAAAAATACTTATACAAAATATCCTTAAATATGTTTCTAAATTTTAGTTGTTAATTTTATTTGTTTTAGTAAAGTCAGCTAAAAGTGTCCATCATTGGTACCGTCACCCTACCGCTGATGTTGATAGTGTTATATTTTATATCTGCTTTGGTACAGTTGGCCTTATAAGTAGCTGCGCACTTTCTTACCTTGTCACTTTAGCGCCGTTGACAGATTAGTGATGCAGTTCAAACATAACGTTAAGACGATTGTGAAGCTAAAAATTTCCATACAAATTGCTTGTTGCATTTCTCGTTTCTCTCCCCTTAAACCTGGTCTGATGTTTACGATTTTTGAATATGTTGTAGATATCATGAAAAACTATATCTGTACGTTTGCCTTTCAAAAAAAATATTTCTTAGAATGAAACAAGGTTAAAAAACAAAAAACAAAAGCATACAGACCTAGTTGTTTATAATAACTACAACATATTCAAAAATCGTGGAAATCGGACATCATTTAGGGGGTGAGAAACGTTATCTCCCGGAGCTATAGGTGCAAACTTAAGTAAATGATCTCTTTCATGTAGTAGTAACACATCTGTACAGACCGTTCGATATTCTATATTTGAAATTTGATGTAAATTCCATATAAGTTTTGTACACAACTACATGCAAGAGGTCATTTACTTAAGTTTTTCACCTATAAATTTGTATGGTTTTTTTTGACAGCTACGTGATTTTAGCGGCGCTTCATAAATTGGTCAAACTCTAAAGTGTGCAGCTACTTATAAGGCTGCCCGCACTACTCAAGTACAAACTTCGTCGAATAACCCGTAACTTTCCATATTCCATATTTAAACCTTCAAACGATTCCAGCTAGACAAACTCCGATACCCCGACAGGTCAGTGACTGCTTTAACTACTTACAAGGCGCTACCGCCGCGTGTAGAATACCTAAGTTTCGAATAAAATAATCCGATCACGAGCGAAAGCGAGAGACACTTTACGAAAACAATTGCCAGCGCTCTAAAAGCTTTTTCCCAACAAAACCGAATTCGGCTCGAAACTTCACGCGTTTCAAAAGATAGCTAAAGTGATAGCAGTTTATTAAAAAAATGCAAAAAGCGACGCGCCTGCGCCCAGGCTGCGTTTTAGATCTGTGAGGGACCTCCGTCTCACAGTCGCGCTCGCGAGTTCGTTCCGGAAGCTGAACACTTCAACTGGTCGTATCAGCTGCTCTCCCCGCGAGAACTTTCGAAACTGTGCGCAACTTTACGAACAGGCCGCACTATGTTCTTTATTGTTTTGTTAGTATAGAATTAAGTATAACAAGTGAACGAAATTGGAGAAGATGATCGGAAAAGTTATTTTCTTAGCGTCGTTACTGGCTTGTGGTGTCAATGCGAAAGGTAAAGTATTTTATTTATATTAGTGGTAAGGTAATCAATTTGAAAATAAAAACTTGACTGACGAGAATTTGCTAGATCTAGAGATGACTGGAAAAATGAACAGGAGGCTTTTGTCTAGCTGTGGAACACTAAATTGGCTGCTTAAACTTAGTACTGAGCTACAATCTTACTCATAAGATGTCATTCACAAATTGTTATTTGAGGTTTCCTCGTTAACTTTTAATAATAGCCTTATACTCAGACTGTTTATTTTGATTTGAGTTTTTTTTTGATAATAAAGGCGGCCGTATCGTTTACAACACGACAGCGATATGTTTTAAGACAGTGTCAAACATATACCCAAGAGCACTATTCTAATCGGACTAAACCTAATTGCTTTTGACATGTTATCGTATTATCATCGTAATGATAGCTCTCATTTACTTGACAGTAATAGCGACCGGTTAAAAACAATACCATAACAATACGTGTAGAAGCAAAGTAGAATAAAGCCCCTGAAGCTCAAGCTACAGCTACGTCTTTTCGTAGCGCGACCTTGTCTTGCTACGATGTTTTTACGCGTAGCTTTGCCCATTCTAAATAAAAAGTTTAATTGAATTATATTTTGTGCGTGTTTGACTTTCAAAACAAAGCGCATAACTACCTACTATTTTTTAAACTCTCGACGACGCAAGCAGAGGGGTTTTATAAGTTGAATGTGTGAATCCTGGGCCTTTATTCTAGGCCGTAAAAATCATATTGTCTTTGACCTGTTATCGTATTGTCAACGTTTTGATAGCTCTTATTTTCTTGGCAGTAACGGCGGCCGAGTTAAAAACAATACCATAACAGCTGGCCTATTGCCTAACGCACTCACAATCGCAATCGACTTCAAAGTGGAACAATTGTTTTCATTTTGTGTGCAGAATCGCCTCGCCTTAGGCCAGGTTAAGTACTAGGCTAGATTAGGTTAGGTTAGGTTAGTACGTTGTCTAGGCATGAAGCGCCTAAATGACGTAGAATAGGAGGTCGCTTTTGTTCCTAAATATATATAAACACAAAGGTTCCCCCTATTTACGCATAATTTTTGTAGTCATATTTCAATATAGCATAATTTGTTTAAGCCGAATTGTATTTGTGCAGACACTGTTCTCGCATAATTTGATGTCGCCGAATTCTATCACGCATA
The DNA here is from genome assembly GCA_946894065.1 of Acleris literana. Taxonomy (NCBI): domain Eukaryota; kingdom Metazoa; phylum Arthropoda; class Insecta; order Lepidoptera; family Tortricidae; genus Acleris; species Acleris literana. The sequence continues at coordinate 9,393,784 of OX335677.1, forward strand.
TCTAATTGTAGCCGAATTGGTTTTACGCATATTTTCTGAATTCCGAATAGGAATTTGGCAGAAAATTACTTATGCATAAATTAGTTTCGCAGAAAGTTATTTCTCGCATAAGCTTATTTCGCCGAATTAATAAATTAACGTAATAAACCTAATAATGACCTAAGCGAGAAGAGTCGCCTTATGTCCCGCTTTCTGCGGCAGTGTCGACGGGGCCCCGCTTCGCGGAGCCCCTATTCCGCGTAGTTTGGCGCTTTGCGCCTGGACACAACTCTTACCTAACCTAAATCTATATTTTTTTCAAATTGACTTAATAATTTAATATTTTTGTTTCGGATTTTCGGACATAAATTCGGACAGGATTTCGGGCTATCAAAATTCTGGTAAATTACAGATATGCTAAGCAAAATTATGCATAATGAAATTCTGCCATGTCAATATTATGCTAACATACTATTCAGGTAAACAACCATTCGGATAATATAGATTTATGCCAAATAACATTTCGGCAAGTCTAAGATTCGGCGCAAATAAATTATGCGAAACTTGTTATGCCTAATACGTTTCGGATATTAAAAATCACGCCATATAGATGGCACCCAAACACAAAACTAACCTTTTCTAGTAGTTTTTAGGCCAATATTTTTATGCGTTTAGTAATGATGCCATTTAATTATTATGTATTTTTGTATTTATGCTGTTTGATGTTAGTCTTTGTGAAAATTATGCTTTCTATGTTTATGCTTTTTAATTTTATGCGTAGAAATGTATGCCTTGAGATGATTAGGTATAATATCGCTATTTCGGCTAAAATAAATTATTACAGTTCAAACTGCCAATCGGTACATCTCATCGATTGTTCTAGCGAACTTTCGAGTAAGTGCTTGTCTATCAGTACCTTTATCTGTCACACTGACCCCGTCCAAGATGGCGGCGAGTATAGCATCAATTGATTGCGGCAGCTAAGCCCGATCAGCCTGATCACGGCGTCGCGCCTCAGGGGGCGGCACATTAAGCTTAGTTCGCACCGTAGGCACCGATCCAGGTAAAATATCGGTCACCTACTTGATTGTGGATCTAAGTGATGGATACTTATACATTTGCTATTTACTCACATTATTTCTTCAAATGTTTATAGCCACCGCTTCGGTTTATGTGAGTTTTCTTTAACAACTGTACATGATCCAGAATTAACGAGTACAGTCACCAGCAATAATATATTATCCCACATCGGGCGCCAAAATACCTGATACGCTCTTATACCTCTATTAATAAAGAAGTTTCAGATATTTTTGCGCCCAATGTGGGATAATATATTATTGCTGGTGACTGTACGATACATTAAAACCTTCGTCTTGAATCACATCTTAAAGTAAAGAAGAATATTAATTTTAAACTATAAACTATAATATAAGGTAATAATGGCATATGTAGATTATCGAGTAGATACAAAGCCACAAACATATTGCCAACTAAATCCTAAACTAAGTCAACCTTCTATTGTAGGAGTTAGTTAGTGGTCCTCTCCTTAAGCAGCAATGAGAACGACGAAGATAACGATGATAGTTTATATATTATTATTTTTGTGTTTTAGTATTATTATTATTGCAGTAGTATACAGATATTTACGAACACTGTAATTGTGATTACTTGATAAGCTGGTTTCTTTAAAATTAGCACCAAACTTGAAAGATACACGCGTTAAACGTACAACACCCTTCTTTTTTGTCGGGGTTTAAAATTATAGCCCTACAAGTTCATGCGTGACCTTCGTGCGGAAAGACACGAAGTCTGTGTCTGGGGGGCGGTGAGGGAGGGTAGCCTATGTAGCGCGGGGAAAGGTAGCAGTCGCATAGCCTGACAGATAGCTAAAATATCTCTGTTACGAATTGATGTGAAATAGTCTAATATCTGCATGTTCTTACTGTATTAAAATAAGTAGGTACAATTTACAGATAAAAATACGACAGTAAATAAAAAATATAAACTACAACCTAAATTAACCTAAAGCTACACTAATCTAATAAACTGCTACGCTACAAGTGGGATCGTTTCCAAAAGCTGATATTGTAATGAATTAATTATTTGTCACATGTATACTATACATATGTTTTTTTTTTATTCCCATTGTTTTGATCTCGTCTGGTCTTAGGTATAAAGAAATATAAGCTTAATACTAATACAGGTTCATGAACCATACCCTGGTAAATATTAATATCCGATGCTTTTTCCGCTCGAAGAAGTTTAATAGCACATCTCGTATTCAAATTACAAAGTCGTACATCGAAATTGAACTCTTATTCAAAATAATTGAGAATTCCCAAGCCGTAGAAGAGGAAGCTACACTCACATTGTTAACAACTTTTAGAGTAAGAAGGAGCGTCGCAGTATCTAATTAGTGAGAAAAAGGAACACTCAAAATGCGATCTAGAACGAAATGAGTTGAACTGACATCAATAGAGAGCAGGAAGTACGTATTGAACCTGCTACAGGATGTACTTTATCTGTTAGCACAATTCATTGAAGACGCAATTCCTACGAATGTTTTATGCTTTTGTAATAAGTTGTTAAATTCAGCGATGATGGTGTGTTAGTAGACATCAAGCGGAGCATGCACAGGATGTTGACAAAGAGCTGAAAATGTTTTCAAGTCTCACCACATTTCATGACATTTAGTTACGCCTTTCATCATATATTCATATCATCACCCTTAAATCGTCCTTAATCTACTTTTGTGGTGTTGGTACTGTACTTTTGTTGTGTTGGTGTTGTTTACATTTAAAGTACTTCTAAGTAAAACACATCTTTTCAAGTTCTGTGCTAAAATTCTCCGATAACTCCGACATACAATATTGTTCAGCGTATAACCGCCGTAGCATAAGAAAATTCAATGTGAAAACCGATACGTACAAGTGGTGCAATGTCGGTTATACCGAGAAAACTAGTCAATTTCTTTACTTAAATGGCCAATACAAAATACAGTTCCCTCCGCGAAGCGAATATGAGTTCAGTAAGAACAATGGAACAAAAGCGGTAGAAATTTTAAACGTAGCATTTTGTTTTTCTTTTAGTCATTGAGCTTCAATGCCGTTACAAACAAAAGGTTTTCTTTCCACCATGTCTCATGAATTTTATATGTGTACCTACGAAATAAAGGAAAGGTTTCGTAACATGTGATTTGAAAGCTTCAACCTTCACACTTCGGTAACGTTAGGATAAGTGGTCCAGGCGACGCATCTGCTTATATGGTGATTGATTTCTTATGTTGCCTAGTGGGATTGTATAAAAACATTCTAGCTCGCAGACTGCTCTTAAGTATATGGATATTGATTGCTTAGTGTTGAAGATGCAGCTGAGAAGACTTGGGATTCGCAAATACGGGTCATACGTCTTGTCCCCGTAAAACTTGAATAGCTGAATACATACTCCGATCATTCAGCCGTCCTAACTTTAGGAAATGGAAATATTATAACAAGAAGTTATTAAGCAGGTTGTTTTGTAAGTGGTAGAGAGAGGACGTAATCAACAGATGTTTGCGGTACAAGGAATGCTTTAATTGGATTTTACTATCCAATCACCGAAGTAAAGTAGTAGTGAGTACCTTTTGTTTGGCTAGTGGGAGTATGGAATTGTATTGCTAGCGACTATGTATAAGCAAAAAATACGCTGAATAAGATTGGCATTGTACAAAGCAGAGTGGTAAATTTGAAGTTTACTCAATGAGTTTCTATACTACCAATACGTATTGAAGTGTCGAAGTATTTTTGACTATAATGCCGTTCAACATGATAATGCACTATTACACCTAAGAAATTCAAGTAAGCAAACGGAATATTTCAAGGCAAATGCATTTTTAGGGTTCCGTGGTCAACAAGGAACCCTTATTGTTGCGCCACGTCTGTCTTTCCGAACGTCTGCGGTTTAACTCATATCAGAGGATCTTTGTACTAGAAAGCTGTAGATTGGCATCGTCGACTAAGTTGAAAAATAAAATCACGTAAACGTAGACCTCAAAAATTAACGAGTAAATATCAACCAAGACACTGCGTATATTTATTTTATTTTCTAATGAAGCAATCACCCTGTCAAACGCAGAACAGTAATAAACGTTTAAATTTTAACATTGCTGCCTTATTGCACGTATACGGTAATAAAACTTGGCTCACATAATCCGGCTTTTTTTTAACTGCAAGTTAAAAATTTATAATATTTGTGATATTCTTTCTCATAGTAATTTCCCCGGGGCCGCCTGAACGTCGACGTTAGGTGACGTTTTTCGGCTGACGCATTTTATGCCGCACCCATTTAATTCTTTAAAGTATGTCACCCATAGCTAAGGAGTCCTTAAGTACGTCCATTCTTCTTTGAGTTTATATTGTAGGTATAATTTAAACTTTTGAGCTGAAATATCAGGTTATATATTTTTACTCTGAAAAGTAGCTCAACTACTGATTTAGACGAATTCTCTGCAGAATCGTAGTAGCAGGCAAACGCCAATTTATCCGTATTATCGTAGCGAAGAAATTCTACCACGGAAATTAATTTCTAGTAGATACAATGACTTTAAACTCGAGTAACAAACTAGGAAAGCTATCTGGTACGATTTAAAAGTATTTTATAGCCGTAAAGCATAAACTTTTAAAACTAAATATACAGGGTGGGCCCTGTAACTGGAGCAAATAATTAATATATAGGCATTTTAAGCTATCAGTAATCGTGTGGAACTTATTTTAAGCAATTCAAATCATAATTAAAATTTGACATTTACGCCGTGTGCAGTCAGAACATGTCGTTAACTTGTATGAAATTTTCCAACAGCAAACTATAGAACCTACTACGATATTGTATTTGTAGCATGTCCACTTGCCGTAAATTATTCATCAAAGTTTTTTCACCTACTTATAATGAAAGACAAAATGACTGTTAATATCTTATTTTTATTATGTGTCTCTTAGATCTAGTGAAACAAGTTTTCTATGTGCTGACCGTTTTTGCACTATTCGGTGATTAACCCCAAAAACAAGACCTACTTTTCTGGTGCTGGTCGTAGGTCGTTGCGGAAAATGAAGGAATATCCTCTGTTCTAACGCCAATCTCACATTGATGGCTGCTCCCGGACCATGTGCAGGCTGCATCGCCCCGGTCACAGGCTGGTCGTCACGCACGCGCTGCGCTGCATTGGTAATAACACGACCATTGGCTGGATGCCTTCGCTCAGGGCATCGTTCGCGGTACAAACATAGAGCTCGGTGTGCATTCCCTCTAGTTTAACCATAAAGTAATATCATGTCACATAATTCGCGAGCATCGTAATTTAGTCTTGCCATTTTGAATTGCTGATAATTTTTGATTTGCTAACTTGACATTATCAAACTACCATAAAGTTCTAAACATTTACGTGGTTTATGGAGGTTGGTGATAATAATAGGTATGTCAGCATTTTAAAAATGAATGCCATTGTTCAAGAAAAGTACCTAGTTCTAAACGCTAAAAGTATAAAGGACTACTTTTGTTTGCAAATGTGACGTAGCCACTTGGTACAGTCACGGAGTTTAATCGATGAGCCACTTTAGAGCATTAGTATCCCTTATTAGTCTGTGCTTTGAAGCTTTACAATTTTGCCGGATTAAGTTTTATTGAAACGTGGCCATAGCAACCTTATTTAAACGACCAATAACGACTGAGTTCAGTTTGAATAGCTGATTGGGCGTTGTATCACCAATAGTAGCTGCTGTTTAAACGTTACCATAGCAACATATTTATGTGCAAGTGCAACCAATGTGCAACAGTTATCTCGGTACGGTTATAATAATGGTCGCTAGGTTACGATTTCTAGACCTGCAATTGGGTGACTTTGGGTGAAGTCACTCTTTTGACAGGTTGGTAGATCTGGCTCTCAGAGGGCTCAGACAAGATGCACTACGCTAACTAAAGTTTCTATTCGATTCGTTTTTAAACCAATCGCGTCACTGGTAGACCACGTGACTTTTCGTATCACGTCATCTTCCAGTGACGCGATTGGTTTAAAAACGAATCGAATAGAAACGTTAGTTAGCGTAGTGCATCTTGTCTGAGCCCTCGGTTATCCAACCGTTAATATTGCATGTAATTTTGTTCTTCACGAGACGTGTAACTTTCCTTGTCTGAATATACGAGCATAACCGACTAAAGCCGATTTGCATTACACGGTCATACTACGCTCGCCGTGTGTCGTATCTTATCGGAGAAGTTCGTGAAGTGTCTAGTCTCCTTATTCACGTGCAGTAGTTCTTAACGCGTAATAATAAGGACTACTTTTGTTTGTAATCATTTTGAAATTAGGTACATACTAGTACATAGTTAGATACTGTCAGAATGCCCGGTACCAAGACATCTTACGACCGCTAAGCGATAATAACGCAATGTGAAAATCCATTGAATATGAATCTTAACTCTAAATTACTATATCTCCGTACTTAAGGACTTTGAAACATTAGGACCACTTGGTAATAACTAAGGACACTCTAAGGAATCTCCATTTCAATTATTTGCTCCTGTTACAGGGCCTACCCTGTATATAAATGTAGGTATGATACTCGTGTAAACATAAGAGGGACCTTAAAAAAAACTTCTCACAGCACGCTTTGCGCAACATCTAAGTATACTTAAAATATATCAATTCGCGAAGAAAAAATCAATTTGTATTTATCTTTTATATTCACACTCCCTTTTTCGAAAAGCCGCTTAGGGTAACCATTAATACCTAAACGCTGAAAATCGATCAAAGCAGACAAATTGAAACTCGGATAATTTATTCTCGAAATAGGCTGCAGATGGGCTCTTTACTTTAGATTGATTACCCTGGGCCTGGCCTTGGAAATGATATGTAGGGAGCGAAGACATACTGAAATATATCGTCCGGATGGTTACTAGCATTTGAAGTCAATATTCTTTTAGCCCTAGCATCGGTCGCTGAAATTAGACCTTCGCCTTGATGTTAAGTATTTTTTACTGAATACACGTGACTTAGTATAAAGAAATCGATGGATAAATTGTATCGACGGTACTACGGTAGCATTAGATATTTTTCCATTTTAGACTTCCTTAGTCTTCAAAAGGTATCTTCTGAGTGAGCTCGCTTAATCATCGACAAAATATTCGTCCTCCTAGGGCAAGAGTTAGTCAAAAACAAACACATTATCAATAAAAAAATAGTAGCAGAGTAACGGGTGTTTTAATCTTATCTCATGACAAATAAATATGTAGGTATTTAGTAAGGCACATATTTTTAATAAATCGGCTTAAATAGCAACAACATTTTAATTATGAAGTGCTTTAAATTAGATTCTTATTGCTCTGTTATGTTCAGGTAAAAAGTTAAGCTTTTTCAGGAATCACAAATAAAAAAGCAATTAATTTAAATCATCGAATAAAAAATTGACGTAACATATTCCAACATTTCTCATCTGTCCTGTTGAAAAATGCACATAAAGTGTGCCATGCACTCGCTTTTATCAAATACTAGCTGTTGCCTGAGACTCCGTCCGCGCAGAAAAATAAAACATCTTCTATGTTACTCAAGGATAAAGTAGCATTATAATGGTGAAAGAATTTTTGAAATTGGTCTAGTCGTTTTTGAGTTTATTGGTCACAAACACACACAAGTACATTTTTTCTCTTTATAATATTAGTGTAGATTATTATCAAATATGTACAGCGAAATCGTTAAGCCATGCGTTAGCGTAGGGTCAATGCTCAACGACCGGACTGGAAGTGGCCACTTTATTAAGCCTGGAATCCTGTATGGGTGTGAGCAGCAGTGATCGGAATAGGTAGAGTATATTTACCTAAAGTTCGCAAAAGGACATGCTATGATAATGCTACATATACGTAATATTTATTCACGGTATGGGATATTTTATGTTAGTTTGTGATAAAAGGGGCCTGTAACTCATTCCTTATATCTAATTGTAATAAGTGGAGTATATTTACCTAAACTTCGTAGAACAGAGTCATAAACTGGAGACTTCCTTGCGAATAGATTTACTAGTACCAGAAAAATACCAGAAATCCGGAATTGAATAAAAATAAATTAATATTTCACCCGGGTGTACCCACTCTATATTATGTCCTTTTGCGAACTTTAGGTAAATATACTCTACCTATTCCGATCACTGGACTGAGCAGTCAAATTAAATTATCTAGATCTAAAACTGTTGTCCTTAATATTTTCCAAATGTTTTACTAAGGTGTCTTTGTACAAAATAAATTTATGGCTTGTTATATGAATGTGTGTGTGTAAACTCTTTATTTTACAATAAACAATGTCGAGGGAGCGAATGTTATGGTGTTCCATAGTCTCTGCCTACCCCATTGGGAGATAAGCGTGAAGGAATGTAGGTATGTATGTATGTACACACACAGTAATCGAATGACCTCTTCCAAAGTGGCCAGCTATTGTGCATTAAAGCCGTAATTCCACAGCTATGCACGCTTTACACGCATACCTACGTGCGTATAAATTCACTTCGTTTCTATACTCCTACAGTGGCACACGCACGAAATGACATGAGTGACACATGCCTAGAACAACTCATCCACTTGGCTTAGATACGTGTGTAGCTTGTGCAGGGGTGCTATTCTCTTAAAAACAGCGTTCGGTCGGTCGGTCGAGCATTCTTAATTCCGCATCCTTATAATTTCGATCTTATAGGCATAAACCCTGCTGCCTAATTGAGCGCTTAAATATGATTTGTGCGCTCCGACGGGACTACTTCAACTCGCCGGTGTGGCGTGTTCACTCGTTCACTCGTTCGACCAACATTGCACCGTTTTTGAGAGAATAACCCCTCTTTAGTTGTTGAGATGGGCTGAAGTTCGAAAACAATACCCGATCCCAATACAATAATAATAGTTTCTCATTCTAAAAGCTACTATACTCTGATAATGGAGTTCAGAGTTAGCAAAAGGATCTCTGCTGTAGGTACTTAACGAAGACCCACTCAGTTCGGACTGCTTAGTTAAGTACAGTCATTTTAACAGAAACGTATTGAAATTTAGTTTTCTAAGTTCAAATTTAAATGGCATACCCATGTCATACGATAAAAAATATTTCTGGTTTATACCTAGTCATGTTGCTCACCAATTCATGTAAAACTACAATCCTTAAATTAATTATCTAAACGTTTTGTTGCAGAGGAGCCGAGGTTCGTGGACTCCGGGACCAATGTGACGGTCGTCGTCGGCCGGGACACCACGCTCACCTGTAGAGTGGACAACCTAAACGATTACAAGGTACTATAGTGTTTTTAATACATGAAGCCGCGCCACACCACTCAAATGGATGTTGCACGGTTGCGTCCGCGACCTGGGGACCCGACCTGTTATTCTCTTAAAAACAATGTTCGGTCGGTCGAACGAGTGAACGGCTGCTTATATAAACCGGCGAGTTTAAGTAAGTAGTCCCGCCAGAGCGTACAAAACACATTTTAACGCGTGCATTCTCAATTAGGCAGCCTTATACGTTCGATCGTTCGACAGAACCCCATGCCTAATTGGGAATGCACGCGCTAAAATGTGTTTTGTACGCTTTTAAAGCGGGTTTTACGTTTTTTTACATACATACACATACATTACCTTCACGCCTTTAATCCCAGAGTGGGGTAGGCAGAGCTACAGAATTACCTACAACTTTAAAAACTTGTTGATAATTCAGTAACCACTTTTGCACAAATAGGCTAAGATGTTTATCAGCGTTTTAGTGACAGGTTGCAAGCCCATCGCCTAACAATACTACTACAAGCATATTTTCCCTTAGTCGCCTCTTGGGTACGACATCATACATTTTTTTAAACATTTTGTTTTTAGTGGTAATGTGTTTACGCTTCGTATTGCAGTATTAACCTCGTAAAGCCCTCCATACTACAAACAGGGAGTTTTTTGTGAGTAGGACTTTGAATCTACTATCAAGGCAATAAAGTTCAATTATGCTTATTCTATAATGCCATTTTCAGTTTTTGAAAATAGGAAAATAAACTTTATCCTCATTGCAACACAGTTCAAATTAAATTGCCTTGATTATGAACATCCTATTGTACACTGGGCCTTACGAGGTTAATGTTATGTTGTAAATATAACAAGCCAACCAATACTTACTTATAACCGTAAGGTGTTTGTTGTCTTCTTTCTATAACTATTCGCTTAGCGCATAAAGAGATCGTAATAGAAAGAAACAAGAAGTTTGAGGATATATACTTTTAACATATTTCTTTCTGTGAGTTTTCTGTATCACCCGTACATATACCAGTATTTAAAATACATAAAAACTTTCCTTTTGAATCACTCTATCTATTGAAGAAAACTGCTTTAAAATCCGTTGCGTAGATTGAAAAATGAAATGAAAGACGGCGGGTAGCAACTTTGTTTTATACTGTGCAAAGATATGACTAAACAATAACACACATCACATAGCTGGCATTGTTAACACGTCTTGAAAAAGGACAAGTGCTTAGGGTAACTTTCATTTTATATGCACTTTATATGTCATATTTATACTTAAATGCTTCGTAGACGGATGCTCGTTTACACTTGTATACAGGAGCCAGATACAAGTCCGTATGCACAAGCACTCATGACGAGCACAAACGTCGTGTAAACGAAAAAGTAAAGCTGGACAGCTGAGAGCCAGGCGAAAAGTTCTAAACGAACTGGCTACAGTTATTAAAACACTTTTCAACTCACCAAAAACTCTCTTAAGTTACTGAAGTTCTAAAAACATTTTTAATCTTGAACTCAGTAGGGTCCTTCTAACCATTAAACGCGTTTAAAATTCGATAAGTGAAGTTGTTTTGCCAGTTGCTAACTGGCAATTAAAAATTATTCCATATTCTAACTAATCATTATAATTAGAATTTGATCGTAAAACACATACTTAGCCGATAGAGTCAAAGAGTTCTCAAAAAGCGACCACTAACCGTAAGATGCATTGTTGGTATTTCCTCCACAAAGTCGACACCCGACCTGCTCTAGACGACACGATCCTTGGGCAGGCTTACATTCATGGTGGCTTTGCTAGAAAACATGGGTGTCTTCCAGGTGATTTGATGATGATGACACAAGTGGACACATTATACAAGAGCATTTTTTTGGAAAGTACGAGTATCAAAATACATAGAGGTACATATGTCTACACGAACGTGATTAATTACCTTTAAAATTTACAACCGCACCAGCTACCAAAACTCATTTTAACACGTCTCCAAGAGTACGACTAATATTATACAAACCCTTACACCGCCGTCATTACAAGAGACTGAGTTGACGTCATTTACGAATTACACCTGCGTAGACAGTGGCTTGTGTTACATGGTCATTAGTGAGACGTATAGTTGCCATAACTCATTTCCTGCCGTAATGGTTTTCCATTCACACCTCTCAACGTGTTTTCGCTACGGGAAGCGGAGAAAACACCATAGTGTTCGAACACTTTAGGATGAAAGGGGCCATTCTACCAATGGCTTTCCCCTGTTTACTATCTGGTCTTTAGCTATAAATTGCAGTTTTGAAATAAGGTGTAGAAAATTTATCATGAATAGCCTACATGTCTGTACGCTTCGTGTAGTTTTGTTTGGACGGTATTGTTTTATTAATGGATAACTTATTTAAATTTAAAGTTTCAGATTTTCTATAATCGTAGTTCGTCTATTTATTATCCAATCAGCTTGTACCTACTTATTGGAACGAAACAACTCACTTAAACTTATTTCAAAGAAGCACTTACTTTCTTTTGATAATGTGTCTGAAAAATCAAGGATTTGTACTCACAAATCCTTGGTTTTTCAGCAAATATTTAAATATTCTTAAAAAATTGTCAACATTTTTCAAATCGAAATTGTATACGTGAAATAACAGACGTACAGACGATGTCTTCTGCTTACACAACACCTCTGACTCCACCACTAATGTTTCCTGAGATCTATTTTTTTAAGATATTCCTACCTCGCGGACTAAGAATACGGGTTGGTTGGTACGATAAAACTACTATCATGAATAAAACTGTAACTTGTAGATAATTTACCAGACACCAAATGCTAGAAACATTATCCCCCTTACTAATAAACGTTGAGTAACGGTGGTATAGCTATACAATGTTTTGTCCTTATCTGTCAAATTCAAATGTCACAATGACAGATAAGGACAAAACATTGTATAGCTATACCACCGTTACTCAAAGTTTATTAGTAAGGGGGTATTCGTTTATCTTTCAAAATTGTATAAATACCAAATATCAATAATTTTCACGTTGAAAACAAAATAGTGAGTGCCTCACATACAACACAAAAAAGAACTCAATAAAAAGAAAATTATTACTTTATATTGCCACTACGGGCTCTTCTCACAGCTGCCAGGGGATAAGGCTGTAAGTTAGCTATGCGATGTCGCGGGATATTGGTCCATTCTTCCACTGACGCATGTTTCGTCTCGAAGTGTAGCTGAGGCGGGATTTCAATTTCTTACACGCTTCCCAAGCTTGTCCCGACTGTCGTAATACCAATTAAGGCGGTTAACTACATAGTAACAGTATAAGTACTTTAAAAGAGAACGGGCGAAGTATGGAACTTGGTCTATGAGCGGCCAAGGACAATTTTTATATCTGACTATGTAGCATAGTCCGACTGTTACTTGGTGAAGGTTTCATTACCGTGACTTAATTGTACCCCAATAAAAGATTATTTTCTTTTATAATACTTTGCATTACTTTACCAATTATTGACATATGTTGATGATCTAACGTTCTCAAAGTGAAGTATTTAGCAACTATATTTTATTTTATTTATTTACAATTAGGCAATAAACTACAGTTTACAAATATAAGTATACAAATCATAAGTTACGGTGTATAATTAAACTTAAATCATGCTGGTAACAAAATATCTTCTCGTTGGTTTTTTGCCCAGCCCAGAATACCATACCACGCGCACATAATATGTGCACAGCAACCGATGGTACGTGCAATAATAAACGGGCAATAGCCTCTCGGCCGTTTCTTTGGTGGCCAATCGCAAGTTATGAATAATACGTTCTAGATCTGACACGTCTTAATCAAATTCGGGCTAATGTAAAAAAATCCTTTTTTAAATGAGATACAAACGAAAAATCTTTACAAAAAGTATTCCTTAATATCAGAGCTTTCATATGACACTAATTTCATCAGTGTTCGCCGATACGCCAGTTTGCCCATTCTTCTTTAATGTGGTTACTAATACAGTATACCTACAATGTTTTGACTACTAAGTACATTGCGTTAGCCACCTTATTGGGATTAGGTACGGCAGCCAAGCTTTTTTTAGTTGGTCCGGGCTTCTCAAAGGCCATTGGGATTGATGCCAACGTCCTGAAAATATTCATTTATAATTTGAACTGTATGTGGTCTGGCGTTGTCATGCATGTGTATTGAATTATCAACAATATTAATTAAATATGGACTGATATGCTCATTAAGAGTTTATTCCACATATTTTGCACTAGTAATAATATGTGACGTCATCGATGAAAAGGGACCTTATTGTCGATGGCGCTTCCGCCATTATTAATGATGCTTCGATATAAATACAACGTCGCGTGACGCAGTGCGGCGTAAGCGCCATCGACAATAAGGTTTACATAGATAATGCCACAAATATTAAAATAGTCTGTAGTATAAAGTTAGTTTCATGAATGTACCATTATTAATTTGCAAGTGATTATCGTCATCGACCCGTATTTGACCGCGCGTGAAGGACGTTGTTAATTTTAAAGCATGCTCTATATTAACTTCAATGTTAATTCTGCAAAAATAAGTGTGTTGGCAACCACACTGATAATTTTTAAATAACAGTTTCGTGTTTTTTGAAATAGCGGTCTGTTCCATACACTCGTAATGAGGAGGTAGCTATAGTAAAAGTAAGTTTGCCTATGATCGATGTAGGATTCCGTAACAGTAACTAAATTATTTAAGTGTGTGTGATTGAGTGTATATGTACGTGAAAGTAGTTCTGTATGTATTACGAAAAATCTGCTGGCATTATCGATTTTTCCAATTTTTTTGATTAGGTATCCCATCCTTTATCCTATATTATTAAGCGACCAAAATTTGTATACCTATATGTTTTTAGTCATGTTCTCGAAAAAGGGTATAACGATTTCGATGTAATTCGCAATATAGGGGTTTACGGGCCGAAAAATCGATTTGTACAGTTATCAATTTCAGAAAAAAACTATTGGATCTAATTATAGGTACACAAACCTTACCAACAATATACACTTATGAAAAATCATTATTAACTTTTCATAAAACGATGGACGATTCTCTATAATGTGTAAAATCTGTTAAGGATAAGTACTTCATAATTCCCTGACCTGCTCGCTCATTTATTTACCCCGTTGGCTTGTTTGCTCCTCTAGGATAAACCCTTTTCAACAATACCCCACTCAAAGGGGTAAAAGCACATTGTGTTACAAGGGAGAAAAATGATATATTTCCGGTGAGGTGGTTATATTGAATCCAGAGAGCAGCGAAGACTTCTGTAATAGAATATAAAGTACTTATGTAAAATTCTGAGAATAGCGAGAGATTCAAGCAATACCGCCTAAGATGAAATAATTATTTGTTTTACAAGGGGGGAAAGTTGTATTTTACCTGCGAGTGTTTCAACACACGAGACGTAAAATAACTTTTCACCCGTGTATAACACAAAACTTTTCACCTCACTGCAGCGAGGAAAATAAGAAAAAGGGTTTGTACTATAAACGGGATTTTTCAGGCAATAAGCTCAATTCTGCATTTTCACGGTTTCCCGTAATTCCACAGGTGTAAATACGTCTTCGTCACTCGAACTACTCATTTTTAATAGGTAACAAAACAAACTAGAAAAACATGCGAATATTTAACGTTAACGGCTTAATTGAAAAGTTTTGACCTAAGTTTTTTTTTATTAGTTCGGATGCGTTTTGTTCGCACATTGACTTACTTGGATTGTCAGAATATTTTATCCGTTTTTACAACAAGAATGAAGTTTAATGTTGAATGCTGATATTTATGAATTAAAATAAAGATGTAAGACTGTATTTAGTGTTTTTTACTCGATGCAATTCATTAATTGTGATGTTAAAAATTCAGCACTTTTAACGTTTTACGTTTTGTTAGATGTCAAATATCACTTAAACTGCCATCAAATGTCAAAACTCTTTCTTCACATGTGGATAAAAGCGATTTTCTCAATAGATATCAAATAAACAAAAAGGGCTTTCCGAGCTAGTGAGATGAAAATAATTTCACCGAGTGACTCATACTGCTTCTCAGTTTAGCTATGTAAAAAATGGGGAAAAAGCCGCACCATTGGCTAGTAACCCTATAGTTGATTCTTTAAGGCTTATGTTTAACGGATCACCAGATATAGTAAAATGTAACGCAAAAAAAACACTTTTTACTGCCGAAAATAGTAAATGATCACCGAAACCTAACCTAACCTAACCTAACCTAACCTAATTTGGTGATCGTTTATTATTTTTGGGTCTCGAAGATAATTTTGGTGCTCATTATATTTGTTGCCATTCTTTTACTTCACTGTATAAACCCTTTTAGGAGCCCTCTCTTAAGTTATTATACTTAAGTGGAAGGTTCTTTGTTCTTGAATCTAGTAAAAATAAAAAAATATTTGCGTATAACGGATGTCTCTTTTTATTTTAATGTTCGTTATAGTCCGAAAAAGGTTTATCGGGAAAGAAAAGTAAGGGACGTTAGGTAATATGTTTTAAAAAAGCAGGATAAAGTTTTTGTCAAGTCAGTTAGTTACCTATTATTGTACTACATTTCAACATTTTTTAATTTTAAAACTGCGGCTTAATAAGGGATCATTGTTTGTCTTCGGAACCCTAAAAGGTATGATTGGTTAATTGAGCATGAAATTACATGTTATTTATCGAGAATAATCATAGTGTACTTCTGTTGTAATAAAAAAAAAACGATGTTTTAATTGCGTTCCTTGTCATGGCCCTGAAAACTCGGCCCGATTGTAATAAAAACGAATGAAATTTAGAGGTAAATAGACCCGCACTGTATCAAAGGCAAGTTGGCGTTAGTATTATCTATATAATTGAAATTTATCATTTACTGTTTTATCGTATGTGTCTGTAATATAAAAGTCGTGGAAACAGGTGCGGATCTTTCAATCTTTCTGCGACGACTCGGGTTTCGTGAAGAATCGACACATTTTCCTTATTTGCATCACAATGTATTATTTTACGGTCGAGACGTTCACAAGACAAGTACGAATTCGCATACAACAGAAATCTACAACGCTAGCTGATTGTAAGTAAAAGAAAATAGGAAAGCATAAGTAAAAAAAAAACCTTTTACTAAAGTGTATGGTAACCTTAATCACCTAATAATAATCTGCTAATAAATCCTGCAGTCGAGTCTTCCACTGCTGTGATCCGCACTATGGTCCCCGCAGGCCAGGCCCCACGCGTAAATATTAACGTAAAGGGCTCCACATTTGTGTCATTCGGAACAGCAATTAGGAAGCAAAAGTTACACCATTCAAGCCAGCAGGCTCGAATAAACTGCCTAATGGTCTACTCCACTACGAAGATTTAACTCGCTAGAGGAATTGTAATAAACTAAAAAGAGTTGTTATATCTTTTTAGCGACGAAGGCAAAAAATTGTGAGTAAACATCGTTTTAAAAGACCTTTAGAGATGGCAGATGCTTACGCCTCTTTGTTTTATATTTGAACCGGGATATCATAACGTAGACGGAATTAGCATAGTACAGCTGTCGCTTAGTTTCTTCTTACTTGATGAGCCACAAATATTTTATTACATGTCGCTATCTGGCACTGTTTCTTTCACGTAGTAATCTTTTTTGGGACGTGCTAACACGGAACTTTCATAAATTAGGATTTTCAGTTGTCTTAAATACCTTAAATTGTATAAAAATAATTATTCACTGACCACTCTTGGGATGGCGCCTTCTTTTTGTTATTTTTACTTACCGCAAAATAACATAGATTATTTAGCCTTCATGGATACGAGTAGCTCAATTTCTAATAAAGACGAGGTAATTAATAAGCCTCGTATTGAGCATTCCAAGCCACTCCTTGGATTTAATTAAAATCGCTCATTGTTTTTTCTGCGAAACAGATCTCTCATAATAGCTGTCCTAATTTCCCATCCGTTTTTGCTAATTAGGTTACAAACTAGGACAATTCTTAATAGCAATTCTACGGCTATGAATAAAGACTAACATTCCCCCCTATCGACATCAGTTAAATAAATCAGAAGCAAACAATACGGTGCTTCCAAGTATATGCCGAGTATTATATAACCGGATAAACCATATTTCAAACAAAAATTGATAACACTGATGCGATTGGGTGCCGAAAAAATAGGTACTGCGCATTATGAATCCTCCCCCCGTAAAACATGAAGCTGCTCATCGAGATGGAAGCAATTTACGAACATGTCACAGCCCTTTGTTGTCTGAATAATTGATTCGTATTGCGCCGATTCTAACCTAATTGTGAAACGTAAACTTCAAAGCTAATCGCTCGCAACGCTATTGATATCACGTATCTAAAATGGCCTCCAAATTGATGGTAATTACGCGTTAGAAGCGTAAATGGAAGTGCCATTATGTGGCCGTGAACGTGACCTACCTTTTGAGAGGGTGCAACTAAAACGTAGGCGTTTTACTGATTTGTCAAAGTTCATATCTTGGGTAAAATATTATGCGATACCCACACCTTAAAGCGTCAGAGCCATTTTTCATCGGTTATATTGGTAATATTGAAGCGTACAAATATCTGTATTATTTATACATATGCAATTAGGATTTATTTTTGTTTAGTTACGTATAAAACGCTAGAAATAGTAGAAGAACATATGCACACGTATTTAAATGTATAAATTAATGTGTTCTCTATTTTATTGTTTTTAAGAATTTTAAATAATTGTAATTTTTGTAGATTTGGTTGCTTTATAGGCTCAGTTGATAATGTTGACAGCGTAAAACGGCGCGCAAAGTATTTTCAATCACAAATACCTATTTATTTAGCATTGAAAAGCAGCAACGCTTCAATAATGAAGATAGTTGCTGTTTTGGTGATATTTCTACAGTAAATATATATAAAAGCAGTCATTTTGGTTGGCTGTACATACAGTGAGACTGATTGAGCGATATCGCGGAGATTTCCAGTCGACTACACACTCGAAAGCTGGTTGCGTTATATCAACAAATAAATCGAATTTTCAGGTAGTCCTGTCGTATGATTGTATTAGGGTGGGTTTAGACCAAACGAGCGAATGCTCTAGCTCTAGAACATGTTTTGTCTTTATTTTTACAAAGAAAACGTAAGAGATAATGCCATAGAATTCTTGTTCGTTCGCTTGGTCTAAACCCACCCTTACACGAAAACCAGGTTCAACAGAATGTGTGGTTTACATTCTCTTCTTTTAAAAGTGGGTAGAAATTTTCCCCTGACTTAATGATCTCCTGAATGGTAGCATAATTGATAAGCACCGGCCGCAAATTAAAACTTTTGAAAGAGCACTTCGTTTAAAAAGTTTAAGCTCTTTCAATGCTTTTCCGGCTGGCCTACCCAAATACCCAAATTTTATGTCTATTCAGATTTAATTTCGAATGTTTACTCTCGCTTTAATATTAAAATGATTCAATAGGGTGGTTGGATCGGAGTGGTTGATACTGTCGGATGAATTGAATAATGAAGTCCGTAATTTAAAACGGTACCTACTCGTACCTACTTATAGTTTTAACTCGCGATTTTAGAACACCTTTCGGTTTCGGTTTCGCTTAAATCCTCTTAAGGGTTAAGTAAAAAACGTAATAGAAGTTTTGAGAGTTGATAAGCTTACTAATATAACTAATAAAAGTATGCAACCGACAAAATGTAGCGCTCTGTCTGATTGGCAGGACGGTAGAAATTTGATATTTGCATGTCGCTTTTAGCTTCCTCTCTCGAATAGGTATAGGTACTAACAGGAAAACATGCGCTCGGTATGAATGTTTTGTGTCAATTGAAGGTTGCTTAGGTACTTTTACTGAATCTGTATTTTACTGCAAGCATGCAGACTCGAAAGGGAGCAAGATTAAAAATCACTGGGTTTTGCTAGCTCGCATGTGGATTACTCAAGCACTTGATTAACGTGAAATGAGGATTCTCCATAAAGAATAACAATAGCAACCAATGTTTTTAACGCAAATTTTCTATATAATGTAATAATCTCGTTTTCTGTTTTCATAATAAATATCAATCAATCAATCATCAATTTAAAAAGATCGCCCTCGGTGAATGCACATATTGATAATAGTTTGGAGTCACGAAAAGTAAACAAATAACTAAACAATGTTTTGACTAATAGAATAGCATGTTTAGCCCTGGCAAGATGTCAATTTGTAACGTGCACGGAGCATCACAATAGCACCACCAGTCTATCCCGATAGGAAATGTAATGCCCAGAGGAACCACCCATATAGGCAATAACATCGGCCGCCTGCCGAATGCCGACAGTGTATCATTCTAACGGCAACGCAATATTTGAATCAAACGTGAAATCCAATATACCTACGTGTAACTATTCAGTTGTTTGCTATCGTATATTTATTGATTGCCAGTCCAATTCCCGGTTTAAAATGAACAAAATATATGAAATATGTAAGTCACGTTACAACTAATGGAAACGAGCCAACATTAAGAAACTTTGACCCGTTTGAACTTGGCTTCGACTAGATTCTGCTCTTTAATATTTTTTACTCTTTTAGAATTTGTCGAACACTTAAATAGTTAATACTTTTGGCTCTATCTTGAATTACTCATAGTCTTGTACAAGCGTTGGCTGCTAAATTATCTTATGTGCGGAATCCGACACGTAACGAATTTATTATACCAGCATGAAACATGGTGGCCTACCCTTACACTGGCTACATTTAATATTTTATTTTTGTCACTTAAAGTTCGCTTTCGAATTCAATCAACTTCAAACAAATTGGAGTGTATTTATAACCGTCTGGTTATTTTATTAATTCTACTTTCAATTAGGCTCTTCCGCGTGCTCGGGATCAATTTGCTGCTGACGAAACTGGTTTAATGCTGTAGGTACCGTGTTAAAAATAACTTGTCAAAACACAAGCTTTAAAAGCTGACAATGAGTCCATTATGTGTTTTGTTTTATATGCGAATAAACGTTTTTCTTTCCTTTGTTCTATAACTATGTCATTCATTACACATTTCAGTTTTTTTTTAAATAAATCTCGTTTATTATAATTGCTCTCTCTCTCTCTCTCTCTCTCTCTCTCTCTCTCTCTCTGTTCTCCGTTTACTACCTATATGTAATGTATAGACCAAAGAAATATCCACAAAAGCCGCTCCAAAGCCTACTCCTACCTACATAGCCCAGGATTGATTTACTTTTCGTGTGATTATAAGATATGTATTGGTATACTCTATACATATAGTATACTCTGCTGCCATTAGTCGACTTAGGCATTTTAAACGCCATTCCGGAATATATTTTCGCAACAAGTTCACCGCTAGCGAGGATAATGCATTACAGTTCTGCGCAAAAAAATAAATTCATTGTTAAATATCCGTAACGTTAAAGCTGCCTTCCAATAACTTAAATAACGTGTGGGTGTCGGCTTTAGTAATTGACATCAGGGCGTTCAAAAGTTAACATACCTAGACTACTGTCCACGCCCACTGGTGTGTAATGATTTTCATTTCAACAAACGTACTAATTTGCATTTAGTTAAAACAATGATGTAACAAAAAAATTAAATACATTATCATTGTAACAAAATATAAACGTCTTTCGTAGAAAATTTAAACGTCTTTAATTAATTAAGTACTACTTATTTATTAAACAACCTTCACTAACCATGTAGAAAATGCAAAACAACAAGAAAATGTTTGTTATGAGAAATTTGTATTAGGTTAGATTGGGTTACGCTGGCGCTGGTTATCCCCTTACTATTTGTTTTGTTTTTATGCTTTTCAAGAGTAGTTAAAACGAAATTATGCGAACAGTTTTTATGCAAATTAAACGTCACCCGTTACATAGAACCTTGTAAAAACCTTCTCTGATCCAATGCTTTGCCTGCAGGTGGCTTGGCTCCGGGTGGACACTCAGACCATCCTGACCATCGGGCCCCACGTGATCACGAAGAACCACCGGGTGGCGGTGGCGCGGGGGGATGGCCAGGCGTGGGCCCTGACCCTGCGGGATGTGCGCCCCGCCGACGGGGGGGCCTACATGTGCCAGATCAACACCGAGCCCATGATCACGCAGACGCACCATCTTCAGGTTGTCGGTCAGCACAACGATGCTACTTATTTAGATTGTAATTCTTACGGATTTTCCTTAGAAACTTTGGAAAGCTTCTAACTATTCCAGGTGTGGTTTTTAGCTAAGTTTTAAATAAAGTTGTAAGTACCAAAACAAATTTGAGGCGGGTGAGGGTTTTAATATTAATAATTTGCCGAGTATTTTGTATAGCGTTTATCCAATTTCATTTTTTCACCGAGCGCTATTTGATGCTGAAACCGTTATGTTTTTAGGGTATCTGAAACAGTAATTACGTAGGTTAGGTCACGTCAGACTTGTGACAACCAATAAAAAATAACTCATGCGACGAGAAATGCCTTCCGATAAAATGAAAATTCTGCGTAATGATGCGTTTGTTGAAAGTTGTTTCGATAACGTACCTAATAAGTACCCGTTGCGACTTGCCCTGATATTTGCATCCAAACGCATCAAATAGTTTTTATTTAAGATTAAGCGTGGGCCACGATAGCATAGATATTGCGGGAGACTTTATAAAAAGTCCCGATAAAATATTTCCTAAATTTGACTCTGAAATCCGTTTTATGAAGTTTCCATATCTCAGTTTGGAACGAAATGAAAAATTTTCGCTCTGTGTTTTCTGCGGCTTTGATTGGGCGCAGTTCGCATTCGGTCTGGAATAAGTGAATTGACGGACTGACTGACTGCTCGGCTATGGATATTTGCAACTGGGCCACTATTCGACCTATATTTGAAGCATACTCGTTATCGTATAGTTAACGATACGTACGGCGGCCTTTAAAGTAAAGATTACAAAACCTACTTTAACTATCAATACGTTACTAATAAGATTTAAACAAAGTGTAATATGGGCTCAAGAATGTGATAAATACAGCAGGCTTGTTAAATATACTTGACTACGTTAAATTACTTAAACGAGGCGCTACGCGACTCCAATTTATAAAATCTGTTTTGAATTATTCGTGAGTATTCGTTTGAGACTTTTTTATCGGTTTTCTTCTCAGAATAGTATAGCAAAACGCGCGACTTAAAAAAATGCCCGAGACGTAACTACTAATAAAATACGAAACGCTAGTTTAGTAGTAGTTTCAAATTTTAATGGGGATTTTCTATCTCACACTCTACTACCGTTGCTATTTCTAGGTACTTTGAAGCGTTTTCTTCCTACCCCTACTAATTATGTCACTAGCGGCCCTTCACACCCACACGGCTCGGCTTTCATTCGCAGAAATTGGGTTCCGTTATGGCGAGCTTCCGATAACCGCTGAATTAATTGAAATCGGTATACTGTTGAGAATGCTGGGCCCTAATTTGTGAATTGAATCCACAATTTCAGCTGGCTGGTACTTTATGCGGATGTTATTTACGATTGGAATGTTACGGGAATATTAAGGATTCAATGGTTTACCTGAAATTCAATCAATGTTAACATATCTAATTGCATTTTATGGTTACGGCAACAACAGTAACCTAATTAAATTTAAATTTAAATTTGGTTAAATGATTATAAAAAAGGTAGGTATCACTTTATTGTACTAAAACGATTACATTACACAAATGTTAAAATTACAGAAATAAAAATAGTAGGCGAACTTATCCTTTTAAGGGACCTCTTCCCCCCCCTTCTTTTTTATTTAAAGGTCGATTAGAGTACTTAACAATATAGTGTAAACCGCCAACATTTCAATAAATTCAACTTAAGACACTTTCTATTCCATTAGTTACCCTTAAAACATCGGTTAAACCCTTAAATGCATAACACCGTGTCGAAAGAGACCACACGTTATTTTTTTTCTTTTAAACATGCAGATAAAACAAATTTGATTAATTTTCCATTTAATTGTAATTTTAACCTTAAAAACAACCCACTTAAAACGCTACAACATGCATACAACCATATGTAGCTTTGTATTCAATAATGTCAACCAATAAACTCCATTCAATGTGTATTTCCTTCTGTCAATAGTTCCCCCAGACATCGTGGACACGGGCAGCACCGGGGAGGTGATGGTGCGGGAGGGGGAGAACGTGACCATCCACTGCGCTGCCTCGGGGACCCCGCCGCCCACCATCACCTGGAGGAGGGAGGATCTGGGCCCCATGAGGGTTGGGAGCCAGAGCGGTAAGGAGCTTGATCAAGTATCAGGGCCTTAAGAGGATTGTGAAGCGATGCTTAAATCGGGCAGTTGTCAAAAAAACATACAAATTTAATTCCGGGCGGTAACATTTCACACCCTCTAAATTGTTACTACTAGTAGGAGATCCGAATAGGAGACGATTTGTACCGGGCTGTTTATTTGATAAAAAGTATTTTATACCAAATTTACTATGCTAAGTAATATATGGCGAATAGGTAGGCTGAAAAAATTCAGTCCAGTATACAGGGTGGAATCTAAGTCGTGATCACAATGATCGCCTCTGTGGTCTACCCACGAATATGAACAAGTTTCACTATGGGACCAACTCTGAAATTAAGAAAAAAAAAACAGCTGCTTCATACATTTTGGTCGAGTAAGTATTGAACTTTTCTATGAAATGAAATGAAATATGAAATAAATAAATGAAATGAAATAAATGAAATGAAATAATATTTATTTGCAATAAGTGTGGAATACATTGGTCTTATTTTTTAGATACTAGAGCACACACTTAGCTATGTCTAGCATGCAAATTCTTAAGTTGTAAAATTCCTAATATTGTTACCATTGATAATTCTTTAATCTAATCTTATATAAACATCAAGCAAGTTGTGTATAATTATTATTTATCTTTTATTATTTATTAATTAAGTCAACAATTTGGTAACTAATTTTTGATAATTTTTGGTAATTTGGTGGTTTGGTATGAAACAGCTGATTATTTTTTCGGGATTTCAGAGTTGGTCCCATAGTGAAAGTTGTTCATATTCGTGGGTAGACCACAGAGGTGATCATTGTGATCACGACTTAGATTCCACCCTGTATAATTAATTAAAATAATTAAAATTAACTTTGTTTAGAAAAAATGCAATAGCTTGTTTAATAGACAAATTACATATCAATCGAAAGTATGAAGCCTATAGAATATGCAAACGTTAGGTTGACTATTTTTTTCCCGTCAAACTATTGGGTAGGCAGGTATTTAAAACAGGTAAGTCGGTACTAATAATTTGCACCAAACCTAGCGTTTGCATATTTTATAGACTTCATACTTTCGATTAGTATGTAATTTGCCTATTAAACAAGCATTTGCAATTTAAAAAAATGTTAATGTATTTTTTTTTAATGGTACTGGACTGGAACTGTTCGCCACATATTTTTTATCGTATTAAAGGAGAATGCCAGATTCTGCCCCACTTTGTGCAAAGATATGAAACGAATCGAAATAAACGGTTTAGAAATCATTTAAAATAAGTAAATCAATCCATCTTTTCATCGAATAAACAGCCCGGTGCAAATCGTCTCCTATTCGGATCTTAAACCATACTTGTGTGCCTTCAAAAAACGAGCCTAATATTTTCTTAAAGGTCGACGCGCACCTGCGATTCCTCCGGTGCTGCGGGTGTTTATGGGTCGCGATGATCACTTACCATCAGGTGACTCGCTTGCACTCGCGTGCTCATTTTTCACATAAAAAAAATCAAGCCCGATTTCCACGATTTTTTTAATATGATGTAGTTATTATTATTCTTATAAAAAACTAGGTTTGTAGCGTTCCCGATTTTTTTTATTTGTTTCCTGTTGTTCCGAGAAAATATTTCTTAGAAAGGAAAACGTCCAAACCTAATTTTTCAAAATAACTTTAACATATTCAAAAAATTTAAAAATCGGGCCAATTTTAATGGAAGATAAACGTTATCGCATTTTTTATGGAAAATTTCAGGTACAGAATCCTCTTAAACCGCATAGTCATAGTTACTTCAAAATTTAATAAACAACAAGACAAATGTATTTAAATCAACGGTCCGGTCCGGTAACCCCTTCAAGGGGTTTTGAAAGGGTTACAAAGGGTTAAACCCTTTCAAAAACCCCTTGAAGGGGTTGTACCGGACCAGTCCCTGATTTAATTTGCCGTTAATCGCAATGAGTTTTTAAATAATTATCAATCCTTATTTGATGCATCTGCAACTGTATTGCATTTGAAAAATGTACTTAGCGCAAATAAATATATATCATCAAAAAAGGGTATAATTAAATTATTCAAGACCGGCAACGCATTGGTGACGCCTACTCTGGCGTTGCAAATGTCCATAGGCGGCGGTGACCACTTCCCATCAGGTGGGCTGTCTGCCTGTTAACCCGTCGAGAGCAATAAAAAAAAAAACATTAAACTTGTACTTAACTTCAACCACAAACCAATTTAGTTGTCTCGTGTCACAAAAGTATTAAGTACCTACTTATATTTCACCTTATTAAAAGTACTATTCTGTTTTATGAATGCCTATATGTTTTGTGGTTTTGTTTAAGAAAGGGTTACCATTTAGATAATTATTTCTAAGTTTGTGAATTTACTTATACATTGCCATATTTTACTTTTAAAATCCGCAGAGTTTTTTTTTAATCCTTTCATTTTTGTCAGAAACATAAATTACACAAGTTTTTGCAGTTAATTTATAAACCCATTCATATTTATTGTAATTCAAAGTTCAATAATCAAATCTCAAGGTAACATTACAGTGACAGAATGTTACGTGTCTAACTAGATTTACTAAATATGTTTTTAAACATAATAGAGTTAATATCTAATATAGGGGTGTATATTTAGCGGCAAAAAATGTTAAGTATAAGTAATCAAACAAGTTAATTCATACACAAATAACATAACATTATGATACATTACGATATATTCCTTTTAATAATTGTTACTTCAATACTCGTAAGTACCTAGGTACGTTTTTTCGCTTCGATAACGAGAGCCCGAAATATGCGAAGTCCTGATGCTATCCAGTCAAAAACTAGAAAGTACTAAATATATTTAAGGTGAGTACCTCACCGCACTGTTCTAACTCCAACAGTCTTGGTACTTATAATAATGGCACACCTCGACTGTCTGGCGCGTAACCCCCTTCATGTAAACTTCATGAAACAATTTCGAAACTGGGACTAGAATTGCATTTACTCAAGTTCCCCTTACGTGCAACCCCTATGCACCCCGTCAAGCACACCCAAGAAGCTGGTGCACGTTGCATATTGCACTTCACGTTCTGGATTTTCATAAGTACACGTACTTATATAATATTTTACTAAGTTCGCGAGAAGTTCTGTATGGATTTGCATATAAGCGGGCTTAAGTAACTGTTATTTGTCCTTGTTTATGTTTTAGACCTTGTTCTAGAGAACTTTCTGAAAGATATCCATGGTCATGAAATATGTATAACTTATTACAGTGTTACTATCTCGCTCTCCTCGCCTTACTCAAACTAAGGTTGCGCGCAATGTACGTAGAATTTAATAGTGTTTTATAAACCATGACGTCCGGATTATAAAGCGGTCAAGTGCGAGTCGGAGTCGAGCACTGAGGGTGCGGAACCTACGTTTTATTTATATGAAACTAGCGACCCGCCCTCGCTTCGCTTCGGTTAAAATAAGTTAAAATAATCCAAGTTCATCTGGAATAACTTTTCAAATTATAGATAGGTGCATTATGCATAGAGGTTTTATTGCATGACGATTTTAGAAAGACGTCAAAGGGCATTGGGTAAATTTGTTTGAAGAATATTGTCATTATTTTTTTCAGCGGCCACGGATGATTTTTACATAGTGGTTTAGAGGACCTCTAAATACACATAGATATATATGATTTATGGCGTTAAATAATATCGGACGGAGATTTTAAAGATTTAAGTATTAAGTTTTTAGTACAAAAGTACGCCCAAGTATGAATATTTAAATATCTCGGCTCCGATGCACTTAAGAGTATTACATTGCATAACAAAATATGTTTATTTTTAATAATTCTATCATAATTTACCACTTTTACGAATGGCCGCTCACCTTGAAAATGTATGAATTTTACAAATGACAACACTTTTACCCAAACTCCTTTTGCGAAATTGAGTTTTTGATGCCGTTAGATTTTAAATTCAATTCAAATCATGACTGCCAGCTTTCACAGAATTTCTCTATATACAATGTTTACAGCGGACTTCTCATTGCACAATACAAACAAATTTTGCCTGGAAGTGACGCGCGAAAGGGCTACATACCTCTATGGGAAAAACACTCCACGCTCAGGCCTAGTAGCATCGCTGCGTCAATATCGCGCTTCAAATGTGGATAAAGCATCCGTCGTCACTCTCGTACTTATTTACGTGTCAGAAGGTGACGGATGCCTTATCCACACTTTGTCACGCGATAAACGCAGCCATATTAGGCCCACAGGTCTAAGCCCGCAACTTTGAATGTTTGACCTTGTGACTTGTAAATTGTCATTGAATCCGGGGAATTAAAACGACTTTTCCAGCCGCACATCCGGTCAGTATTGTGCACTCTATTAGCAACGTTTTTAAAGATGTTATTTGGGTGGATTAAGGTTCCGTTGTGAAATAAAAGGACACCCTTCTTTCAAAACCAAATTATGCGGGACGATCCAGAAGGTTGTAAAGAATTGAGAAATTCCGTTGGGAAATGGATAGCCTCTTCCAGGTCGAGCACAGTGTCTACAGAGTAGTATGTTTGTGTCGGTGCATTGATTTTCTATACCTACTTGACTATTAGTTGGTGATAAAATAGCTCTCTCCTTAGTACAGTCTCTTATGAAGA
Source organism: Acleris literana (assembly GCA_946894065.1). Taxonomy (NCBI): domain Eukaryota; kingdom Metazoa; phylum Arthropoda; class Insecta; order Lepidoptera; family Tortricidae; genus Acleris; species Acleris literana. The sequence goes on from OX335677.1 coordinate 9,421,860, forward strand.
TTAATGCTCCTATTATCTTGGGGCTTCTGTCCATTTCCTATTTTGAGCAACGACTCTGCAAAGAGCCGTTTTCATACGTGCAGACAACGAAACTCATATTTGTTTTGAGTTCTAATCTATGTTGCGCGTAATTTTGAATCTGCCATATATTCTAAAGTATTTATTTCAATAATATATTGTACGGGATAATATTAATCTACATTAAATGCCCAAGGTAACCAACGTATTTATCTGGGTAAGGTTAAATACTGAATCGGACAGAATAGCTTCGGTAATAACCTAATATTTTAAAATAAATTCATAAACATAAAAATGGTTACTGTGAGTCAATCTTAGGAGATAGACATATGCCATCCAGGACGTTTCTCTAGTTTTTTTAGAGAACTACGATTCTTCAGTACATTATTTTGACACATCTCTTAAGGTTTAGCCAGCGTAAGCTATGTAAGGGCCCGAAAAACGATTTTTGACGGCGTGGTAGGAAAACATTGAGTTTTCTCAACTATATTAAAACTTAATTAGAATGAAATGTACATATAAACCATCAAGAAAAAAATCCCTAAATGACAGTGAAAACCGTATCATAATCCGTTGCGTGGTTTAGAAGGAGTTAGCGGAGGAACAGGCAGACAACGCGAAGCGACTTTAATTTATACTATTTAGAGAAGAGATTAGAGAAGAGATGCATCGTTTCGGTTAAATTATTAGATACTTAAGTAATAGATTTCTCACCATCACATACACTCTTAAAAGTGAAAAGAAAGAAGTGGTCTCTACCTACCCATCTGTGAAACAGGCGTGATTTAATGTACCTATGTAGGTATGTCATACAATCTTTGATGCTCTGCTGACTCATTTACACAATATACAGGAACCATTAGGCAAATTTTACGTGTCTATTTATTCTCTGTTGTAGATAAAACCAATTAAAGACACTTAGAGGGCTCTTTCAGCCTGTTTCTTAGATTTAAATTTTGATAATTATTACACTCATGATAACTTTTGAATGGTATGTCCGATTTGAATAATTCAAAAAGTACTTTACAGGTACTGATATAGACTTGAAAAGGTACGAATAATAGGGCCTAGTTAGAACCGGCGTTACTATTGCATATTTTAACATGGAAAAGTAGTTATTGTGACATAACTGTAATAGTTAGACATATGGTATTGTGAACTTTTTTTTAGAAATTGATGTCTTCTATAAAACTGTAGCACATCACAATGCTCTATTGTCAATATTTTCCGCAGCGTACGCGATATAAGGATTTTTTTTGGTATATTTTTCACACCTTGGGTTACATTATTGAAGCTTTCATACGGATCCCTAACTTTTTTGAAAATATAATATATTCTATGTTAATCAGGGATAGTGTAGGATTCTAATGGTGAAAGAATTTTACAAATCGGTCCAGTAGTTTCGGAGCCTATTCAATTCAAACAAACAAACAAAAAATCTAGTCCTTCCTCTAAGTGTAGAAGTGAAGACAACATAAAAATATCTTTTAATCAAAACCAAAACTCAATCGAACTACCTACCCATTTCCCTAATTTAACAATTTGAAAAGCTTAATATAAATATAAGTACCTACGTAACTAACAGGAGAGCTCCGGTGTTTGATACTATGTGATGCTGCAGGCGGTAGGTACTAAAGGGCGAAGCGTGGCTATACGTGGCTATAGGGCCGGCGGGCAAGCGTTTCGATAATACAGATTTAGGTTGCGCGTAATTTTGAATCTGCCATATCTTCTAAAGTATTTATTTAAATAATATAGTGTAAAGGACAATTATAATCTACATTAAATTCCCAAGGTAACAAACGTATTTATATGGATAAGAATAAATACTGAATTGGAGAAAATAGCTTCGCAAATAACCTAATATTTTTTAATAAATTTTTAAAGATAAATATGGTTACTGTGATTCATCCTTAGGAGATAGACATATGCCATCGCGGACTTTTCTTTAGGTTTTTTGAAGAACTACAATTCTTCAGTACATTATTTTGATATATCTCTTAAGGTTTAGCCAGCGTTTGCAATGTAAGCGCAAAAAAATGTGTTTATTTACGACATCACATTAGAAACGTCTAAAATTATCAGTGTTTCTGTACTATATTATACATGTATTATACATATAAACCTTCCACTTGAATCACTCTATCTATTAAAAAAACATCAAAATCCGTTGCGTACTTTTGAAGATCTAAGCATACATAAGTACAGACAGACAGCGGTAAGGGACTTTGTTTTATAATATGTAGTGATATCATTCTTGTAAATTCCATGTTTCATATTAGTACGGTAGTACCGCAATGTTTTTAAAATTCAATTATTTAAAAAATCTGAATGATATTACCTTTTAAAATAAATCAAAGCGATTGGTTTTTTTTTCAGTATCTAATAAAGTCTAGTGTGGACCGCTGAATACTACTAATTATCCAAATTTTGAACAGATGGACTGACATGGACATCCAAAAGGTCGGATAACAAAGTCATGAGAGACTCTGAGGGGACAGTCGGCAGCCCTCCCTGATCGAGAACCAAAAAATAAAAATAAACTTAATAAGAAACTTTCTTTAAATTAAGTTGGACCTAGGCGGAACCTGGCACTTTATGTCCAATCATCAACATACACCATAAGGCACAGGCATTGCGCTTTGTTCATACGATAAAAGTCGATAATTATGGCATTGTGGTTGTATCCCTTAAAGGGATACAATAATCATGGTGTCATTTTCAGCGCGGTGAAATGTCAGAGATATTTTTTGACTTATTTGAATATTTCTTTGGCTACTTATTTGCTTTTACATTCACCAGAAACCTTAAATTGTCCTACAGTAAACTTACTCCAGCAACATTCTGTTTAATATAAACGACAGTTACTGGGAAATAGCGAGTTTTCCTGTAAATTTACGCATCACGTTGACAGTCAATTACTACACAAGCGTAGTTCAAAATGGAGCGATTTTAATAAACCTAGTCACAAAAGCACAAAAAGAAAATGCTGAAATATTTTTACTTATTTATAAAACGTACCTACTTTACTCTCGTAATACAAGTAGCGTTCAAATATTTTCTTTACAAAGCTCGCTTCCAGGAAAACCTCTTGTTCATCTGCTCGTATCTACTGTTTGAGTTTTGCCTCGGCGTCACGATAAATTATTTTACTATTCTAAAGAACAAGGTGACTACTTTTCTTATAGTTACCGTTACCATATAGTTCTTAATCATTTAATATGCCAAGTAGTTCAATAAATTGATCGATTTGTAATTAGCTACAAGATTTGTCATCATTAATCAGCCTATGGTCGAGTTAATGGCCTCGTTTGTTCAATGGCATTATTATTCAATTGGATCGACAGAGACTAGAATTAAGTATACAGAGCGCCAAAAATGTTTAAATTCCGAACAACTATTATTTCAACTATTTTTCACATTAAAATAATTTTGATAGCGGTTTTTAACTCTCTCGTGGCACGCGTATTCAATCAGTACAAATTGAAAGGAACCGGGTGATTTCTGACAAAACTGAATTGAAACGCCGAATCCAGCTGCGCGAAGGGCGACCTTCAATCGCTGCTGCAACCAGTTTCTCCACTGCTTAGAAAATGCAGCAGTGGTGATGAGCTTTGGTTTTTTGAGGAGATCGATCACACTAGATACCTAAGTACGAGGCTTATCATGCTGCTGCCACTGACAAGGCCAATGACGGGGGCTTGCAACATTGCATTATCGTATAGTCCTACCCCCTCCCCTGTTCCGAGAAACAAACGAAACTTGGGAGTCATATCATACTAGAAATCAGATTACCATTTTAAATAAAATAAAAAAACGTTGCCAAAAAAAATTACTAATTATATATATCTCATCTGGCTGTTAGTCTTATCGAACTAGGTTGAGTGTCGTGGGCTCTTACACTATAATTTTTTAATACTTTTAATCAATAAAGATCAGGGGACCTGTTCACAAACGAATCACTAGGCTTGTACCAGGTACTAGAATGCGCTCATCCCACTACCGGGGTTGAACCTAGGAGTCTCTGGTTAGATTTCCGGTAAGGGTAAATATTAGTGTGGCTGGGACTACTGGCTAGTCACTACCAACTAGGCTAAATGCCAGTAGTCAGTTTCTTAACAGCGGGTTGTTCCAGTGACCAAATGGAGCGGGGTGTGGCTGAACTTGACCGATGTGGCGCGTGACATGAGCGGCGCGTTGCTCTGCATCGCCAGCAACGGCGTACCACCCACCGTCAGCAAGCGGATCCCGCTACGCGTGCTGTGTGAGTTGATCAGTTAACCTTTAAACATTTCACACTGGCGACACGAATGTGCCTTATCCCATAAAGTTTTACATGTCAATGAAAGATTGTACAAAAACCTATGTTAAATTGTGTCGACTGGAACACTTGCAAAGTTTTATGGAATAGGACTCTGGCGTGTTCAAAAAAGAAACAATGACTTGTAGGTGTTGGAAAATGTGTTTCCACTTTCTGTGTAAAGAATTCAATATCAGGCCACTTTTATATAGATATACCCCCAACCTTATTGTCACTTGCTATCAGGTGAGAGAGAAGTCAATTGTGAGTAAATCTTTAATTGTAAAAAAGACACTAGTGCATCGTCGTATAATAGACCATCTAAAGGAAAGTTAGCTCTAAAGCCTATAGGCAATTTCAAGCTCTTTATTGCAGTGCGAGATGCATGCCAGGTTTCATAATTTCATAAACGCACTGTAAACCTAGTTTAAGTATGTTTTGTCACTTTCTATCAGTTGCAAATGTCACCATGACAGATAAGGACAAAGCATATTATAAGCATATTTACATTATTGTACGTTTATAAATAAGAGAGTAATACTTTTACTTACTTACGAGTACTTAAGTACTTAACTACCCCAATAAATTTAAACGAAAATTAGTATTTAAATTACGAGTAAGCACTCGATTCAACCTTATGCCCATTTCAAAATAATCCATTTCGACTTTCCGCAACCCTGCCTACTAATAAAACTCCTATTGTGCCTTGTTCTGTTGTCCCGGAAAGTGTTAACATTCGGGTGCCTCACAGATTTACTTTTACAGGAGAGGACATTTTGTAAATTATTTAGTGAGCCTGTTATTTAAGTTTGGGTCTTTGTAAGTGGTTGTTTGCCGAAGTGGGGATCGGAGATCTTTACGGAAAAAGGTAAAAAAGGAATGAGGTTCGGGTAAACTATATAGACCATTTAAACGTTTTTCACGTAAATAATTAGTACATGGTGACAGTAGAACACGTGTTAAATTACTGAAGGCTTTAATTAAATTGCGATATCAGCCAGAATGTCCTTTATTTAATTTTCCCATGTCTTGAGTGAATGTTTCGCAATCTCACCACTAATGCGGGTGAATTTTTAGAACAGTTTTTTAGATGTACCAAGGCTTTAAAAAAAATGCTTGACATAGCCCTGTTTCGAAAATCATCACGAAACTATAAATAAATAAATAAATTCTATATAAAAAAATTATAATACGACCTTAATATATTATTATTATTAGATAGGTCATACAAAAACCCACAAACTTTCGTTTTTATATAGAATTTATTTATTTATTTATAATTTCGTGATGATTTTCGAAACTGGGCTATGTCAAGCATTAGACGTGTTTTGGATATCATGGTGACCATGATAACTTTTTTAACAGTGTTAACATTTTTAACAGCGGTTATAATGCATTTTAGTGCATTTTGCACATATGATAACATCAGTTAACAACAAGTGAACAGAATGCCACCGAAATGATGCCACCGAGATGACGACAATTAAGTATTTTTAATATAACTACTAAACCAATTGCGCAATTAATATACGCCCGATTCGCGTAAATTATATCAAAGTATCCTATTAAATAATTGGGGGAGGCCTATGTCCAGCAGTGGACGTCTTTCGCCTGACATGATGATGATGATCCTATTAAATATTAAAAGATGAATTGAAATAAGACATTGTACATTCTTATATAACAATCCACGGAAATGACGTTTGAGAGAACCAAATACGTCGTGTGAAAGACTTAACTCGATAGAGTCGCAATGCTCATCAACAGCTCGTCCACTCCACTGAATGACCGAAGCAGATCTAATGGTCGACTCAATAGGACCGCAAAGATGCCGGTAGGTAAGTCGACTAATTAGATAAACGCAGGTGTTTGAACGTTATGAAATAGTTGCTAATCGTGGGACAAAGACAAAATGGTCAACATACTTTTAAATGAAAAAATATTAGCAATGAGTCATATTTATTTTAACGCGTTGTTTATTCTTCTTTCTAATGATTTATATAACTTATTAATAAGCTGGCTAGAAGTAAAGTTATAATAATTTGTTTGGAGGAAACCGCGAGTGGGACAGGCCTCACAGACTTACTGCTCCTAGTAATCTGAAATTTCGTATTTTTTTTCCAGCTATGGTATAAAGCAGCAGTGTTTATAATGTTATGCCTCGTTGTATTTTATCCTGTTTAATGTATAAAAAATATGTTTCTCGTAGATTGTTCACTGTTTTTTTTTAAAGCCTTGGGACATCTAAAACACTGCTCTAAAAATTCACCCTCACATTGATTTTCTAAGCAGCCGTCATTTCGGTGGTGTATTTTTTTTCAAATTTTAATTGCTAATAAAGTATTGTCATTAAATCGGTGCCTCGTATATATTTAACATTCTTATTTGAATATATAACCTATCAAATGATAATTATAACAAAAATCTACAAAAAAAAATTGCCACCGAAATGACGAAAAACCATGCCATCAAAAATACATATGCCATAAATCTTGAGAGGCATTTGTAGTAGGCTACTTACTGTAAGTTAACCAAGCAGCACTACGTTGTGATGTATGTAAATATCGTAATCCGTAATGACTATATTTTATCAAATTCTCTTTCTCCCCTTTATAAACCCACTGTTTGAGTTGCTCCAAAATAGTACCTAAGTCTCAAATATGTATGGTTATGAAACGTATTGAGAGCATAGCTTAAACTTATAGGTATAGCGCAATTTCATCAATTGATAACTATTTCATGAATATATTTTTAGGAACATGTCTGCTACTGTATTTGATACTTTATACCAAAAAGATGACACCAGAAAATGCAATTTCATACCGTTGTGTACCGTGCTTTCACTTACGAGTGTGCCGGCATCTTCCAGTTTCTGTAGCCTGGAGTGAGTGTCTCGTTGCACCTCTTTTGAAAAGAAAGCAAGGCCCCGCTTGTTATTTTCGTCTTAGCATCGCGAGTTGAAAAGTTGTGTGATACACTCGCCGTACCGGCCATACTTTTGGAATTTGAAAGTGCCATGAACCGAAACTTTTCAGCTTGTGGCGAATTGATTTCGGCACTTCTGATAATATCGGTTTAAAGGGGTAGGGGCAAATGTTATGGTATTTACGAAATATTATTTTGAAAAAATCCCTCATTTTGGACCACTTTAACGTTGACATTTTATGACATACCTAACCTTAGTTTATCTTTTTCGTGTAAGTGACACTCAGTGCTGTCAATTAATTATTTATATAACTAGTTTTTTGCGTTTGTATCCATAAACACTTCCAAAACCGAGTTAAATGTCTCTAAAGTATGTCTGAGTACGGCGGTAAGACTGTAAAGTTGCTTTATTTTATAAGGCAAACCGTCGGCTGCGGTAACTCAGAAGATGATCGGAGGGTATTTAGGACAGTCGGTGTCTCTGCAGTGCGCGATCGAAGCCTACCCCACACCGGGCGTCTACTGGACACATATCAACATCAATAGGATACAGAATGGTAAGATTTCATGCCAGCAAAACTATAAATCTGTCTACTAGGTACTTACTAATCGAAAGACGCTTTAAAAATTAAGACCTTTCATGGAATTTTCGGAAACTGTTCGGACTTCTGTACTAAAGTTTTCTAAAATCTTCTTCTTCTGGTGGCTCTCTAGTACTGAATGTTGCAATGGCCATCAACTCTATATATATTTTTAGAAATGATTGTAAATTATTCATTTATATTTTAGTGATCCTTTCTAAGAATCACCTTGTGTTTATCACATATAAATTATGTCGTTATCATATCATATGTAGCTAATCCAATAATTGCTAATATTGTCACTTTGCATTAAGGTTCGAAGTACCAGGCGAACATAAAATCGAGAGGCTACAAGCACACAGCCGTTCTACGGATCAACGACGTGTCAAGGGATGACATCGGCTCGTACCAGTGCCACGCGGAGAATGTACTTGGCTCTGCGCATGATGACATCACGCTTTACAGTAAGCATTTTATTAGTTAAGAAGGAAAAAAAGAAAGATCGCAGTCGTAGGTATTATATAGCCGCAATTAGAAAGGAATTAGAGGTGACAGTTTTACCATATACTTAAGTCAAAGTGCATATGAATTGACAGCAATTCCAATTCCAAACTAATCGCGCCTTGAGAGGAATGACTTAAACACTATTAAAGTAGATGTGCCTTGGGATTCAGGGTCTTTTTACCCCATGAAGAGGACTCGGTGTACAAGTATGTGTAGATATGTATTCATGTCTGTTTCTCTATGACCTCCTGTAGACTACACAGCTTGATGGAATTTAAACAGGAAAGCCATTGTCAGATTGGTCTTGCCCCAAGGAGTGTCATAGGCAATTTTTTTTGTGTTAATCTGAATAACGAAAAAACTAATCACATGTATGAAAAAAATGTTATGAACTTATGATGTTTGATTAGATTTTTCTTTCATTCTTTACAAGAAGCCTATTGAACTACGTTACAAATATAAAGGTTAAATTTGTCAAAAGATTTTGCCTACTTAAATTCGGCAGTTCCATTCTAAATTTTAGTACTTTCTTTAGGATCTGAGGCGCAAGGGTTCGGTGTTATATAGCATATCTTTATTAACATTCCGCCTCGTTATCCCCCGGAATTGTACTATCTAATCCTATCAAAGCTCGTAAGTCATAACTAGTGTCCATCATAAATCGGGAAAAAAAATCGGTACTTGGATTTTTTAATCGGGACAGTACAAAACATCGCGCGAATTACAGCCCGCTTGCAATGCCAATAATGTTAAACCGTGTTTGGCCTTCTCGGTTGTTACAAATTATTATACTTATATGAAAACTCTGACAATGTGCTGAAAATCAGGATAATTATTGGCGTCCCGAAGGGCAAATCGGGACGTACCCCTGAAAATCAGGACGTCTCGCAAAAATCGAGACGTCTGGCAACACTAGTCATAACACAAGGCAGCAAAGCTGGTTAATTAAGCTCCCTTTCCACCTGTACCTATGTCCTTCCTTTCATACGCGCCCCGACTAAGTAACCTGATAAGTGCTGGTTAATCACTCTAGCTCTCTCTGTACTAAGCAAGCAAGATAAGTAAGTGTGCATAAGATTACACCATATTGAAGTAGGTACTCACCGTCTTACCGCTCTTGCATCAAGCAAAATTAACACGAAGTCAGTCTAGCGCTCTCGAAGTTAATTTAATTAACACTATACGAGACTTCTGTATAGGTACTAACTATTCCATCTCAACATTCAGGATTTGCATCGCGTTTTTGCAATCTTGCGATTGCATTTTAAAGATCACACTAACCTGCAGGCCTTTCGCATAACAACACTCGCAATCACAATCGTTTTCATTTTGAAAATCGAAGGCTTGTCTGCATACAAAATGAAATCGATTGTTTTGTTTTGAAGCCGATCGCGATTGCGAGTGAGTTACGCGAAAGGCCTGCTGATGTGTCCTTTGCCTGCTTCTTGCCATTAACAAAGGATTCAATTGCTGTAATGGGTACTAAGGGAATCTGCCCTATTCTTGTCATATTTTAACCTAATAAAGACAATAATTCTACAATCATATAACTGGCATTATTGATATGCCAATATTCCGGGTGTTTCACGAGCCGGTTGGGAGTATCCCGGGATTGCAAACATGCCGAGACAAACAAGTCGTAGGCATGTTGTGCTGTAAAGCGCCTTGTTTATCACCCACAGGATATGTTATGAACTGTCCAAAGCTACCAAGTTTCAGGGAGTGAACGAAACGGAGATATGTATCTATTATAGCGTGCATGCAAGGGACAGCCCTTGCTAATGCAATGCAATAATTAATAATACCAAATCATCAGTAGAGTTGTTCAACCATGAAAATGGAACCAATAACCAAGCACACTTTAATGAACTTGCATAAAAGTTTTGTAATAGGTACATGCTAAAACGCAAATTTGCAAACGCTGTTATGGTCGATTTTTTGATCAGTATAGCCAACTCGACGAATGGTTAAAATTCATAGCCAATTCGGCTGCATTAAGCTAAATTCAAGTAAGTCTATTTCGGCCAAATTTACAGAAGAGCGAATTTTCACCTTGTTTTTTTTGTCTGATTTAAGAGACTTGAATACTTCTTTTGACGATAGCTCTAAAATTAAAAGGAAATATGAGGTCTTGTTGATGTAGAATTATGCGCCGAATTAATAGGAATCTAACGGCGCAAAAATCGAAAAAGTTAGACATACCTACTTGAATTTAGCTTAGCGCAGCCGAATTGTTAAATCTTAATCAATATTTTCAATTCGGATTTCGAATTTTAACCGTTAGTTTAGTAAACGACTGTCACGACCGATCAATAAATCGGCACTTAAGAGTACATAGTGTAGTGTCATGCACGAACCACAACGGATTATAACTTTTATAGCACTTATTTGGTATTGTATTAGTTCGCGTATAAAATGGATATCAATTACATGTAAAACAAAAAAAAAAACTTTGTAAAGATAGCCAGGAAAAGTTCTTCTACAAAAACAAGACAAACAAGAGCACTCAATGATTTTACGAATTAGCCACCCGCCGTGTTCTAACACGAGCAATCAATTGCGGCCGAACTAATTATTCTGTCGCTTTCACGCTAATTACTATATAAATTCTTCTTCAAATTTCACGGTTCACTCCGATCTGTAATTTTGTAATAAAGTTAACAATTCCCATTTGTTGGTTACGAATCTTATTACCGAACCCGTCAGTTACTAAGCAGTTGTATTTATTGAGGATTGTGAGGCTGCCAATTTCTGTCCCCTTAAACTTAGTTAGATTTTTACGATTTTTGAATATGTCGTAGATATTATGAAAAACTATGTCTGTACGTTTTCTTTTCCAAGAATATATTTCTTAGTACGAAAAAAACTCAAAAAAAAAACAGAAAGGTACAGACCTAGTTTTTCATAATTACTTCAACATATTCAAAAATCGTGAAAATCGGGCCTGATTTAGAGTGTGAGAAACGTTATCGCCCGGAGCAAAGTTTGTATGGAAAATGTTTGAAAGTTACGCAATTTAAGCGTCGCTTCACAAGCCTCTTAAGGTACCTAATTAGACGTGGGTGTGTTAGAGCCCGTGGTTAGAGCGCTTTCGCATTGGGTGTTAGTCACGTGGCAGAAACGGATGCGGTTGAAGCGCTATTTAGTACTTGATTGCAGTAAGATCATTTATTTGCAAGAACATAATTCGGAACAAACTTCGTCCGTGTAGATTTCGGTTTTCGTTATTCGCTCTGGATTTTTTTGTATTTTTCGGGATGAAAAGTAACCTATCTCCATTTCGAATTTGATTCAAATCCGTCCAGACGTTGCGGCGTGAAGTAGTAACAAACTAACACACACACAAACTTTCGCATTTATTCTATTAGTATCTAACTAGTTGTGACTTGTTCTAGCGCTGGCCACGACTACCACGACGACGACCGAAGTCACCACAACGACGCCAACGACACTCGTGACGGAGCTGACCACCTCTACGCAGCAATGTAAGCACTTTATGAATGGCGAAGAAGAAAATTGTTGCAATAAGTTTCTTAGTTTTTTTTAAGACGTGTTTCTGATTGTACTCTTTTGCACAAACATCATCTTAACGAGACCAAACTTACGGGTCCCGGCTGAAAGTTTCTACATGTAAAGCAGAGATCTTGTTGCCACCTTCTGACTACATCATCAGATCAGCTCTTAGTGCAGAAGATTGATACGTTAAAGTTCAAGGGAACTTGTGATTGACTATTTCACAGAGCCACGTGGTTTGATTAAACTTTCTTTAAGAACCCTCGAGATGTCATAACTCCTATCATAAAAGCCTAGAAATATGTTACTTCATACGGACGTGCCTCAAGGACAATAAATCTGGACAACTCTATGGTGTCAAAATCATGGCTGTGACTCCATGACGTCACAGTGACGTTTCATTTCCCTCGGACCCGCGAGTTTGTCAATTATTTAAAATTCGTAATGCCGAATTGCGTTGTATTGAAATCGATAAGACTGCTCTTTATTGTGACTTACTTAGATTGTAAAAAATCTGAGAGATGGCGCTTTTGTTGCTTGGCCAAGCATATGTGACATTTGTCTACGCTCGACCCCATCTGGTTGTTTCAATCAAAGCACAAAAGCCAACAACTCACACGAAGTTTGTATACACTGTGTAAATAAATAAAACAAGTTTTTTTTCTCTTACCAGTTATAGAATTAGAGATGAGTTCAGAAGAGAACGAAAAAGACGTCCCTAATGAAGACAACTACGTAGTAGTGCTTAGTCAACACCAAATGCAGAACTTAGGTGAGCAAATTACAAAACCGAATAGCCGCATAAACACAAAAAGTGTTTTTTCAAGGCCGTGGTGACAATATTTATTTTTTCAGAGCTGTCTCCGAGTTTGTGACCAGAGACAAATCCAGACCACTGGTCTCTGTGGTCAGCCGCGCCAAAAAGGACGCCATCATTGGACATTCTATTCGTCGTCATTGTTATTACGATGGCCTGTTGAAACAACGAATCTGACTCTAGTGTTACAGTGTTAAAGCCAGTTAAAGCTAAGCTATTTCTCTCAATTGTATAAAAGTAATCAAGGAGCTTATTAGTTCGTAGTTTTGTTTCATGTTTCATCAAAATGCTTTTATATTTTTACAACTTTTATTTAATCTGGTAGAAAAAAATCAATTGTAGGATGATGGAACCAGTAATGGACAAGGCACCAATAATGGACACTTTATTCTTATTTTACAGAAGATAAGGGTTATTCATTTGTTTCGCAACAATCAATTATTTAGGATCGTATGAAATTTGAATTAAGAGTGAAGTGTCCATTACTGGTGCCTGTAAGCTAAAAGTGTCCATCATTGGTGCCGTCACCCTATCCATTGTTTGTAATTGTCTAATATTAAGTTCTATTTTCTGTACCAATAATAAGTACCTACTAATCTCCGCAATTTGCAATTCAATTATCAATAATCTAATGTAGTTCCTGTTTGCACACTTAAATATCTTTTTTTCCGAAGGACCAAAGGTATACGTAATAAGTTAAGTAAAATGCTAAAAACTAGTCCAATCATCTGTCCCGGTGGCGGCGGTATCACTACTGGCGACTTCTGTGTATGAACGGGAGCTTTATGTAGCTCAAAAACAACACAAGGTAGAGCGAGAATTCCGACTGCGCCGTGCGCCGAACACGCGCTTGCAATTTGATTCTGAGCTACAATCTACAAATCTAAAATGGACTAATTTGATTCTTAAATTACCATGGAACTATATTATAGTGACGTGTATCCAAACACGACATAATAGAATTCTTACAATTTGATTAATTGTTGTTCTAGGAATCGAAGTCGACTAAACATACAACGTAACTTGTATTTTCTATAGAACTGTACATATTACAATTAAAAAAAGGTTTGTTTGTATTTGAAAGCCGTCATTTAAATTCTTTTCATAATTTCCATCCATAAATGTATAGGAATTAAATGCTTTGGAATATTTTTTATTACATTTCAAGTAGTTGAGTTTTAATAATATAATAGTAGGTAGGAAGTTGACGTATAAATATATTTAGAATTTTTACGAAATCAGTTAAAGTGTAAAGACGGTTGCGATTTATACTGTTAAATTATACTTAAGTGAGTTAGCAAAGTTTTCAGTTCCGTTCTTTTTAATTCCCGAGGTCTTGCTTGAATAATTTACGGCAAAATTCTTCCCAGAATTGGTTTTGTTAAGACTTGAAAAAGTCAACGGCCTTTTGATATAAAAAAATATTTCCCGTAATTTTCCGTAAAAGACTTCATTGTATATTTACCAATGGTCTCTGAAGTGAAACTTCGTGGAACCCACTCTGTATTGTACTGACGCGAGTCATTTAAGCTGAAATGTTATATTGCTAGCATGTATCATAAGGTCCTAAATAAATATACTTACGTAAGTGATACCGCTATTGATCTTACTTACTCCTCGCTGTTCGATCTTCCAGCTAAATACAGTTTTCGCCCAGAGACCTGTTAAGATCAGAGGGTCCTGCCAAGATGCGTTGCGCTACTAACGTTTCTATTCGTTTAGTTTGTAAACCAATCGCGTCACTGGTAGATCACGTGACTTTTCGTATCACGTCATCTACCAGTGACGCGATTGGTTTAAAAACGAATCGAATAGAAACGCTAGTTAGCGTAATGCATCTTGTCTAGGGCCTCAGGCTCGTGGCATGTCAGAGCCTCTATTCTACTGGGTAAAAATAAATTGCCTTTGACATGTTATCTATTGTTTTTACCTCGGCCGCCTTTACTGTCATGTACATAAGAGCTATCGTAATGTTGACAATGCGATAGCGGGTCAAACACGATATGGTTTTTCCCGCCTAGAATCTCTACCCCGTTCTATTTAACTCCTTCTCATACCAACTGTGCGCCGGTTTTTTAAATTTGTACTGGTAAAAAATATTTTAAAATGTGTTTTTATTTAATTAGTCCATCAACTAAAATTATGATTAAATATTTCTTTAAAAAAACATTAGTACAAATTTTAAATCAGATATTAAAGTAAAAATAATAATAAACGCTTTTAAAAGAAACATGTGCAAAGTTAGTATTGACAGGCGTTCGGGTACCATGCCACCTTAAGTAGGATACGTGTGGGTATATTAAGCAAGCAGGAACAATTTTTTGCCCATGCTTGCCTGTACACATTAAGGAGGCAATTAAGGGTTAAGTTGCAAGATGTCCACTGCGGCAGGTGTGTTAGTAGCCCGCTTTAAGCCTAAAACGCGCATGAGGTATGAGACAATAAAGCCGTGGTGTGCCACAGTCTCCCGTTGACGCTGCAAGCAATCTTTTTTTTCAGAAACCTATCATGTGTAGTATCAAATGAAAGGGCTTCATAAGCCAATTCTGAAAATATACTACACCATAATCTTTCGGCTACCAGTGTTCTAAAAATCCAAGAGATATTTTTAAAACATACCAAGGTCGGGCCCCATGTGTTTTTTCTAAAACATACGCCAAATATCTCTTAGTATGCTCATTTCCTAACCTTAAAAAAAGGCGATTTATTACCATTTAGGTACTATTCCTTTTTTGTTTTCTTATTTAAAAGTTTGAGATTCAGACATTTTTGAAACTTATCGATCGGTACTATATTTTTATGAAATTAAAAGGGGAATTTTCAACGAAACTGGTCACTTTTTTATGGTTAAGTATATAATTCATTTGTCCTAGTTTAACTATACCATTCCTTATGGGTACCTAGTTATGTTAAAGGTTGTATAAGGGGTGAGCCCCGAGCGAGATATGGAAAAGATATTTTTCTTAATATCCGGTGATGTCTCAAATATGTTCCGCTTCATGGTGCCTGCGTCTTTCGATCCTCATTCTTCTATTACTCTAATAACGTTGTGTTCATCCATTTGTGATTAAAATCAATTCAGTAACGTTTTATCTTCATTTTATCGTAACTGGGTCGTATGAATTTTTTAGAGCGCATGATGGAAAAGGACAATATAAATGCTTACACACGGCTCTATCCAACTCATTAAAACATTTTTGCTTTTGAAAATACGATAACATGACAAAAGCAATACGGTTTCACCAAGAAGTATAGAGGCCTCAGTTCTACCGGGTAAAAGCTATATCGTTTTTAACCTGTTATCGTATTGTCAACGTTTTGATAGCTCTTATTTACTTGACAGTAATGGCAGCCGACTTAAAAACAATACATAACACGTACGTTGACGATGTGGACTTTACCGCCTAGAATAGAGCCGTAGGATGCGTTATTTTCTTGTACAGTCAACTACAAAGATATGTATCCATGTTAATCTTACAAAATGAAGTAAATTTTCGTATGCCATTCTTAATTACCCTTCCTTCGTGACATTTCTAGTATCAATAAAACCTTACATTGTATGTAAGGCAACAGATAACAAAACGGAAAAAGTATTTATTAAATTGAACCGTCGAACCGTGAATCGTACAATTTGCACATCAAATACTACAGTTACACGTCTTCTCAATCAATTATAAGTTTCAGGGAATATTCAAATGAAGTCAAACACTTTGTATCTGACGGAAACGGAATACCTATTGCGCATTGAATATTGCTACTCAGCCCAATTAGGTACGGCGAATGGAACAGAATACCAATGATGTAGGAACGTTCTAAATAAAATGTGTTAGAATATTTAAATACATATAATTTCAATTTCGGAATTGAATTCATGGTCACAAAAACTTCTATAATAGTATGGTATTATTCCTTTCCTCTTTCTCTTCTTATTAAACTAAAGTACTCTGGTCTAACTAATGTAGTACCTTTTTCCAAAAAAAAACTTTTTTGAACACTGTTTTGTGCTGAAACTGTTTCTTGGACCACGATATCTTGATACAAAGACTATGCCAGCCCCTAACAAGATTTGATGATTTTTATTGTTAGTCTTAGTTGCAGCATCATCTTCATGTCAGCTGAAAGGCATCCACTGAACATAGACCTCAACAAAGAATCGCCACAAATGACGTCAGTCAACTGCCAACGGCATCCTGTGGATTTTCAGACCCTTCACCAGGTCCTAGTTACCAAATTCCTTTAATCATAAAATAAGTAAATAAATGAAGCTTTTAGTTACTTTAGTTCAACGACCCAACAACCCGATCCCTTGGCTTTCGCCACAAGATCCCGCTACATCTCCCGGTTCTATGAAAACAATCACCCATTGCTGACATCAAGTTCGTGCAGATTCGCGTCTACCAAATCACTTCAGCAATACAGTTGTTTAATCTCACGAAAGCGGGTTTGCCATACTTTTGTGTGTAAATGCATGTGCACCATTTGTGCACGTTGTCTCTGACTGCTTAGCTGTCGTCGTTAAACGACGCCGTAGTGTGGATGACTATAAGTGTTACGACTAAATACAAGTATGGCGAACCCGCTTTCGTGAGATAAAACAACTGTACCTGAGGTGACCGCCAGGGCGTCAACCTATTGGGCCGGGCGACTGATATGGCTCTCTTTATGTTCCGATCTTCTCTCAAGATGGCCGATTGGCCGAGCCAACGTAGTCTTCGAGTTTTTTATTTATTTTGTCCTGTGTGTTATTTGGTTCAATCACAAAGTCTTCTACTTCGGTGTTTTTCAGGGCTCTTCAGCATTGGTCCCATCTTTAATCTTTACCGTAAACTAAATATTTATTTAAGTGTATTAAAACGTGACAACCTGTTAACGCCAATGACTAAGGGGTCAAAAAGCCAACAGAAACTTACCTACGTAAATTGAAACTGCGTAACTCTGGAGGCCGGAGTTCTATTTACTTTGGGAGTTACGTTGTGCGGAACCCACTATTACCATATTTATAGAGTTCCGTTTGGAGCCGAAACAATAAATCGCAGAAAGGGCGAATTAACTCTACCCGAGTCATTTGCGGCGGTAGCGACCGGATAATAAACTAAATAAGGTGTGGGCTCAAATTAGAGTAATTACGTTATTATGTACATACTTGGAAAAGTGACTATCGTAATAGTAGATTGTACAACTGGGTCTAAAATAAGCCATACTTAGTACCACGAGATGGTTATTTTCCTGAGCAAAGCGAGGGAAAATTGTTCGAGGGGTACCTAATATGGCTTTTAGACCCGAGTAATACACTCTACTTTTCACTTCGATTGCGAAAAAATAAAAAAATTACCTATACAAAGGTAAAAAATTAGCAAAGATAGCACCACATATTCTACGGCGAAAATATTGTTTTAATTTAACACAGATACAAAATATAGATACCGCAAATAAACGCCACTGACCGTGTGAGTATTTAGCACTTCAAAGCGTTGCACAATCGATTTAATCATATTTTAACGATTGTAAAATAGGGACTAAAAAACCCCTAATGTTTTGAGAAATGAATTCTGTTCCCTGATTGGTCGATTTTAATATAGCTGTATTCTGGTTGGTTCATACCAAATACAAAGTTTTTTTTTAAAGAGTTAATATAGTTAAAGAGTATGCGTACCAAAAAGAACCTAACGTTCCGATTGACAGTCGATGTGTATTGTGATTTAATTTCGTGAAGTATTTTGATTGGTGGATTTAATTTGGTGAAGTATTTTGATTGGTCAAATTAAAATGTTTTGTACAAATAAATCATTCTATTTTCCATTTCATATTTTCCCTAGGGGAAATATGAATATAATGTATTCTCTAGGGTTTACATGTACCTACTACTTGAGTCTCGCTTGATAAGTCTAATATGACACACTTTTTGAGCATGAGAAGTGACAAAGTATTTTTTAGCAACATTATATATTTTTACCCTATGATGATATGTATAATATACAGTGATCGGAATAGGTAGAGCTAATTTGCCTAAACTTGACGCATATTCATTCATGCGTGAGAGAGATGGGAATACATTATTGAATGAACATGCATCAAGTTTAGGCAAATTGGCTCACCTATTTCCGATCACTGATAATATATAATACCATTTGAGAAATTTAGTAGTGTGTTATTATCTATATAGCGTCATGGTCCAATTCGATTTTTGGGAAAATAATTCAAAATCGTCAATTTATGCCAATCCTTGTACGTTATTGTTTACTTTAATTTCATAATAAACATGTAAATACTTTTAATTACCTAGGTAGTGTTTTTTTTGAGAAATGTGAAACGCTTAATTACCCTTAAAATGAATTAAAGGGGGAATTTGTAAACGTCGTGCTTTTTCGAGAAACTCTGTTCTTCATGATATTTTTGTAAGAATGTCGTGATGTGGGCGGCAAACCGGCCGACGCTTTATACAAGTTTGAAAACGGTTATTTCTCATTACCTGCCTAATTTTGTGGAACCAGAATGCCAGGGCTGTGAATGCATAAAAATTTGCAAATTATAAAATCAAGCGATTTAATTTAAGTCACAAATAATAAATAAATTTTATGAATTAAAAAAGGGCGCCAGCGACTTTTTACGCGTAGAATAAGTTTTCCGCTACGCGATGAGGTTATAGGTAGATTCACTAAAGCTGGCATGAATGGAATGAACAAAAGTAATATCACCTATCACTCTGTGAGTGCCGTCCTTTGAATCGATGTTCGAATTTCAAACCAAAAACCCGTTATTATTTTACACACTTATGTACTTTCGTTCACTCATTCAATCCATTCGTGCCAGCTCTTGTGAATCGACCTATACCTAGATAAAGAAAAGATTCAAGGCGGTCTGTACTGTGTACCTACGGGATAACGTTTTTCAATTTTTATCGTAATCCGTCCAGGCGTAACAAACTAACATACACACAAACTTTTGCATTTATAATATCAGTGGGATACTCGTGAATCTGTGTGAATTCAATGTGAATAGTATATCAAATAAAACAAATATAAATCACTATCAGTGAAAACTGTTGTATTTTGTAACGATTTGTTAAAATGCGATGCCAATTAAACCTTTTTAAATTGCCTACAACATGAAAGGTACATATCTTAATATAGATCAGCGGTAGCTTACACAAATCCGAGAATAATTGCTTAAAAACAAAAAGCCGCTACGGATAAGCGCTTTTTAAAGCTCAGGTTTTAAATACACCCACTTAAAACAGAAGTTACCGAATATTTCCGGTCTTAAAATCCAATAAAGCCGGTTTCACCCACGTTCAAAAAAAGTCCTCTGAACGGCTTAAGCATCGCCAAATATGTACCCGGCGGCATCGGCAGTGGGATATTTCGCTCGGGAAATTCATTTAAGAAGCAATAGACGCAGATATTGCGTTGTTTAGACCGCACTAGGCGATTTCAATATCCGAGGCTGCAGGCTGCTTTTGTGGTGAGGGCTTTATCGGTACGGGTACAGATGGAAGTGTAAAACGTATCGGCATTCAGCGGATAATCTGCTGTCTGTTGTCGGCTTTATACAGTTACTGCAGCGCTCAGAATCCAGAGGCTATTGAGAGGATGTGGCTGAAAGGACGGTGGGCTAATTGGCCTACATGTTGAATGAGGACAAGAGATGTCACCGGATAAGTAATTCTAAGTTGTAAAACTATTACTATGGGAGGTAGTTCGAAATCACTGTGTGAAAACAGTTATCGCAATGCAAAGACAGCGGTTTTCAAAGTAATAATTACTTTCAAACACAGCTGTCTTTGCAAGCTAACGTCGTCTATATAGGCGTCTCGATGATGCAGATTTTTTAAATATTGCTCTCATTTATTTGAGGTTTTCCGATAGACAAAATCGTTGTAGAATTAAAAAGAATATCCGATGATATAGTGCTTATTGTTATTGGTTTCTAGGCCAGTGTTCATGCATTAATGCCTATTCTCCCTTGACAAGTAAATGTATTTTGTATACCGCTACATGATTTATGAGTAAGTTGCGACTTGCGACCCGCCCTCGCTTCGCTTCGGTTTATGTGAGTTTTCTATAACATTATAAATTTCCTAACTGATGGTGAACCGCGTGAATCTGTTCAGTAGTTTAGAGATTATCGCGAACATACAGGCAGACAGACACGGCGGGGGATTGTTTTATAATATGTATGTATATGTAAATACTTTACTGTCAAGTTTTTAAAATAGGAATGATCAGTATTAGTAGCTGCACATTTTTGTACCATGTCGCTTTTACACAATTGACAGAGTAGTGCAGCAGTTCCAACATGACGTTAAAGTGAGAAAGCACTAAAGTGTGTAGCTACATAAGGTCGACCGTAGAAAGGCGAACTTTTCCTTTTTGTGATCTCTTCCAGCTAAAAGTACTTATATGACGAAAAACTTACTATACATAACTAGTATACCTAAACGTGCCTACTACACGTGCAAATACACGTCATAAATGTTACTAAATACAAGTTCAGAAATAGGTTGTAACATGTTTACCGTAACACACACCGCATGACGAGACTCGTAATGAACGCGCTATCTCACCTCGGGCGACGATTGGGACACATTTCACATGACATTCTACCAAGAATATTACCATTCGCATGTAAAATAGGATATTTTCATTCGTTTACCTAATTTACCTTTATCTGGCCGCGGAGAACACGTAGCCGGCTATGTCGTAGCATTACGTGCGCCTCTACGGCGTAGACAGGTGTAATTTTCCTCAATTTTTAGCTATCATGACTTTAAGAGGTTTCACGTGTGACTCCGCAGAAGTTATTTATCGCTGTTGCCTAGAGGCACGGTTGTCCTAATTCCAAAATTAAAAGTTTGTTGGTTCATTCGCCCTTATAAGTCACTGCCGACTTTTGTGCCTTGTCGCTTTAATAACGCCTTTGATAGATTAGTCCAGTACTTCAAACATTAATTAATGAAGTTAAAGTGACAAAAGACTAAAGCTAACCGACCTAACTGTACCCTATAGCACTATTACCACCAAACAGCCCGCAACGAATCGGAACGGAAAGATTTTTATGGTCTTTAAACGATATTAAATCATGTTCACAGTATTTAAAGTCTATATTACCAAGCCGCGCACAGCAACTTGACCGCGGGCGTCTTCCGCGACACGCGATCGTAGCCGACAGTATGCTGCGACGCGCGATCGGCTCCGTCATAAATAGACAATAATAATTTTAGCAGACGCGATCGGCTGTCGCCGCATCCATACGTATCCTTTCCGATGCGATGCGAGCCGTTTGGTGGAAATCATCCTTAAATCCATTTCCAGGCTCTATTTATGTACCAAATGTCAATCATTTTAGGCGCTGAACCGTGAAGGCGGAACGAAACAACTTTCGCTTTGATATATAATACTAGCGACCCGCCCTCGCTTCGCTTCGGTTAAAATAAGTAAAAATAATCCAAGTTCATCTGGAATAATATACCTACTTTTCAAATTATAGATAGGTGCATTATGCATAGAGGTTTTATTTCATGTCGATTTTAGAAAGACGTCCAATTTTGCGAAATTGAGTTTTTGATGCCGTTAGATTTTAAATTCAATTCAAATCATGACTGCCAGCTTTCACAGAATCTCTCTATATACAATGTTTACAGCGGACTTCTCATTGCACAATACAAACAAATTTTGTCTGGAAGTGACGCGCGAAAGGGCTACATACCTCTATGGGAAAAACACTCAACGCTCAGGCCTAGTAGCATGGCTGCGTCAATATCGCTCGTCAAATGTGGATAAAGCATCCGTCGTCACTCTCGTACTTATTTACGTGTCAGAAGGTGACGGATGCCTAATCCACACTTTGTCACGCGATAAACGCAGCAATATTAGGCCCACAGGTCTAAGCCCGCAACTTTGAATGTTTGACCTTGTGACTTGTAAATTGTCATTGCAGTCGTATAAACTGGAAAGTATGGAATCCGGGGAATTAAAACGACTTTTCCAGCCGCACATCCGGTCAGTATTGTGCACTCTATTATCAACGTTTTTAAAGATGTTATTTGGGTGGATAAGGTTCCGTTGTGAAATAAAAGGACACCCTTCTTTCAAAACCAATTTATGCGGGACGATCCAGAAGGTTGTAAGGAATTCCATTGGGAAATGGATAGCCTCTTCCAGGTCGAGTCGGTGCATTGATTTTCTATACCTACTTGACTATTAGTTGGTGATAAAATAGCTCTCTCCTTAGTACAGTCTTAGAATTAATATTATTAATTTCGGAATAAACATTGTCGACTAATTATTTTACTAAAACGCAAAGGTTCTCATTTTGAAGATTAATGCTCCTATTATTTTGGGGCTTCTGTCCTATTTTGAGCAACGACTCTGCAAAGAGCCGTTTTCATACGTGCAGACAACGAAACTCATATTTGTTTTGAGTTCTAATCTATGTTGCGCGTAATTTTGAATCTGCCATATATTCTAAAGTATTTATTGAAATAATATATTGTACGGGACAACATTAATCTATATTAAATGCCCAAGGTAACCAACGTATTTATCTGGATAAGGTTAAATACTGAATCGGACAGAATAGCTTCGGTAATAACCTAATATTTTAAAATAAAATCATAAACATAAAAATGGTTACTGTGAGTCAATCTTAGGAGATAGACATATGCCATCGAGGACGTTTCTCTAGTTTTTTTAGAGAATTACGATTTTTCAGTACATTATTCTGACACATCTCTTAAGGTTTAGCCAGCGTAAGCTATGTAAGGACCCGAAAAACGATGTTTGACGGCGTGGTAGGAAAACATTGAGTTTTCTCAACTATATTAAAACTTAATTAGAATGAAATGTACATATAAACCATCAAGAATAAATTCCGTAAATGACAGTGAAAACCGTATCATAATCCGTTGCGTGGTTTAGAAGGAGTTAGCGGAGGAACAGGCAGACAACGCGAAGCGACTTTAATTTATACTATTTAGAGAAGAGATGCATGGTTTCGGTTAAATTATTAGATACTTAAGTAATAGATTTCTCATCATCACATTTCTCTTGAAAGTGAAAAGGAGGAATTGGTCTCTACCTACCCATCTATGAAACAGGCGTGATTTAATGTACCTATGTAGGTATGTCATACACTCTTTGATGCTCTGCTGAATCATTTACACAATATACTCGTACAGGAACCATTAGCCAAATTTTACGTGTCTATCTATTCTCTGTTGTAGATAAAACCAATTAAAGACACTTAGAGGCCTGTTTCAGCCTGTTTCTTAAATTTCAATTTTGATAATTATTACACTCATGATAACTTTTGAATGGTATGTCCGATTTGAATAATTCAAAAAGTAATTTACAGGTACTGATATAGCCTTGAGAAATGATTTATTTGGATACAGATTAATACCAAGGTACGAATAATGGGGCCTAGTTAGAACCGGCGTTACTATTGCATATTTTAACATGAAAAAGTATTTATTGTGACATATCTTATCTTATCTTATCTTATCTTACAGATGGGCCCTTTCGGATACACTTCGACCCTTTAGGATCTTTTGTGCAATTACCCTCTTACACACTCAGCTGTTCGAATGTGCAGGTTTCCTCACGATGTTTTTCCTTCACCGTAAGAGCATCGGGTAATGCACTTAAGTTAGAAAAACTCATTGGTACATGGTGACCGCGGGTTTCGAACTCGGTACCTTACGATCACGAGTCGACCCTCTAAGCCACTAGGCCACCGACGCTCTCTCTCTATTGTGACATAACTGTAATAGTTAGACATATGGTATTGCGATCTATTTTGTAGAAATTGATGTCTTCTATAAAACTGTAGTACATCACATTGCTTTATTGTCAATAGTTTCCGCAGCGTACACGATATAAGGAC
This sequence comes from Acleris literana, assembly GCA_946894065.1. Taxonomy (NCBI): domain Eukaryota; kingdom Metazoa; phylum Arthropoda; class Insecta; order Lepidoptera; family Tortricidae; genus Acleris; species Acleris literana. Next base: position 9,446,401 of record OX335677.1, read on the forward strand.
TGTTTTTGGTATATTTTTCACACCTTGGGTTACATTATCGAAGCTTTCATACGGATCCCTAACTTTTTTGAAAATATAATATAATCTATGTTCATCAGGGATAGTGTAGGATTCTAATGGTGAAAGAATTTTCCAAATCGGTCCAGTAGTTTCGGAGCCTATTCAATTCAAACAAACAAACAAAAAATCTAATCTTCCCTCTTTATAATATTAAGTGTATAAGTGTAGACAACATAAAAGTATGTTTTAATCAAAACCTAAACTCATTCGAACTACCTACCCATTTCCCTAATTTAAAAATTTGAAAAGCTTAATATTAATATAAATACCTACGTAACTAACAGGAGAGCTCCGGTGTTTGATACTACCTATGTGATGCTGCAGGCTGTAGGTACTAAAAGGCGAAGCGTGGCTATACGTGGCTATAGTCACCTTTAGGTCCATCTCTCTCTCATCTTAATTTTGGGACGTGTTGTGGGGACGTAAATACCTTTTTTACGGCAAAGGAAGTAACTAGAGCCATTAAAACTATGACGAAGGGTAAATCTCCAGGTCGGGATGGTCTCAGTGTTGAGCATTTACAGCATGCTGGACCACACTTGCCGAGAGTGTTAGCTTTATTTTACTCGCTGTGCGTGGCTCACTCGCACTTGCCTGGTGATATGCTTAAAACTGTGGTAGTGCCTATTATTAAGAATAAAACTGGGAATATTGCTGACATATGTAACTATAGACCGATCTCGTTGGCCACTATTATAGCCAAAATGTTTGACAGTTTGCTTAACGTACAACTTAGCAAGTACTTAAATCTCCACGACAACCAATTTGGGTTCCGGCCGAGGTTGTCGACGGAGTCTGCTATTTTGTGCCTTAAGCACACTGTTAAATATTATACTAATAGAAAGACGCCAATTTATGCATGCTTTTTGGATTTATCCAAAGCATTCGACCTGGTTTACTATGATATGCTGTGGGTAAAGCTAAGAAGCATTCATCTACCGGAGGATTTGATTTGTATTTTTCAATATTGGTACTTAAATCAGGAAAATCAGGTTAGGTGGTCAAACGCGTTATCAGATCCGTACAGGTTGGAATGCGGGGTGCGGCAGGGGGGGCTAACGTCGCCCTCGCTCTTCAACCTGTATGTGAACGAGCTGGTTGTTGCGCTCAGCAATCAGCATGTCGGCTGCCATGTGGACGACGTTTGCGTCAATAACATCAGCTATGCGGACGACATGGTGCTGCTGAGCGCCTCACCTTGTGGTCTTAAAGCGCTTTTGAACACTTGTATGGGTTACGCTGCTGAGCATGGTCTCATCTACAATGTCACCAAAAGTGAAGTAATGGTCTTTAAGGCAGGGACTAAGTGTCCTGATTATTTTCCACCCCTTACCCTTAATGGATACATGTTGCATAGGGTGAAACAGTTTAAGTATCTCGGTCATGTTTTGACCGAAGACTTAAAAGATGACGCTGATATGGAAAGGGAGCGTAGGGCGTTGGCGGCGCGAGCAAATATGATTGCTCACAGGTTTGCACGCTGCTCAAAATTAGTTAAAATCACCCTGTTTAAGGCATTTTGTACGTCGTTTTATACGTGCAGCCTGTGGGCGCATTATACTCGCAAGTCGTTTAATGCCCTTCGAGTTCAGTATAACAATGCGTTTAGGGTGCTGTTGCGGCTGCCGCGCTCCTGCAGTGCATCTGGCATGTTCGCGGAGGCGCGCACCGACTGCTTCTACACCACTCTGCGCAAGCGGTGCGCGTCCTTGCTAAGCAGAGTGCGTGGCAGCGGCAATAGCATCGTGGCTGTTGTGGCGGATAGGCTGGATTGCCCTTACATGGGCCACTGTAGACAGTTACATGTAAGCAGCAATATAGCTTATTAAGTAGGTAGTTTATTTTATTTTATTTTAATTTGCTCTTATGTTTTAACAAGTAGTTTATAAGAATTTGTGTACTTACTAACAAATATGAATCCATGACATTCGAAATAAAAATAAATTATTATATTATTATTATAGGGCCGGCGGCCAAGCGTTTCGATAATACAGATTTAGGTTGCGCGTAATTTTGAATCCGCCATATCTTCTAAAGTATTTATTTAAATAATATAGTGTAAAGGACAATTTTAATCTACATTAAATTCTCAAAGTAACTAACGTATTTATATGGATAAGAATAAATAATGAATTGGAGAAAATAGCTAATATTTATGAATAAAATTTTAAAGATAAAAATGGTTCCTGTGATTCATCCTTAGGAGATAGACATATGCTATCGCGGACTTTTCTTTAGGTTTTTTGTAGAACTACAATTCTTCAGTACATTATTTTGATATATCTCTTAAGGTTTAGCCAGCGTTTGCAATGTAAGCTCAAAAAAATGTGTTTATTTACGACATCACATTAGAAACCTCTAAAATTATCAGTGTTTCTTTACTATATTATGCATGTATTATACATATAAACCTTTCTCTTGAATCACTCTATCTATTAAAAAAACCCGCATCAAAATCCGTTGCGTACTTTTGAAAATCTAAGCATACATAAGTACAGACAGACAGCGGCAAGCGACTTTGTTTTATAATATGTAGTGATTAGTAATTACTAGGATAAGGACAAGGGCTTATATTCACTTTGATTTGAACCACTACTAGGTTTTGCAATCCGGATCCATTTTGTATGGGAAGATCCGGATCTGGATCCGAATATCCGGCTCTTTCCATACAAAATGGATCCGGATTGCAAACCCTAACCACTACGTTAACGTTGGTAGCTCTTATTAACCTGACAGACAAGGTGATAGAGTCGGCCTTATAAGTAGCAGCACACTTAAGTACCTTGTCGCTTTGAATCCTTTGATAGATTAGTGCAGGAGTTCAAAAATGACGTTAAAGTGACAAAGCAGTAAACTGTGTAGATACTTACAAAGCCGACCATAATAAACTATAAAGATATGCTTTAAAACCAAATGAAACGAAGTTAGTATCCAAAATATAGTTGGTTAAGAGCTCGGCAAGCCTATTAAGAAACGTCCTCACTGAGGGCATTCGCATGAATATTCGAGTGGTGTGGACGTTGAGCCGAGCATTACAAAGCTTACACACCACTCGATGTTCGCGCCGAATGCTCATTACACACGAATGCTCTCAGTGAGAACGCTCCTTTATGGTCGAATTTATGGTTCGCACTTACGTATTTGACGGATGTTTTATGTAAATTTATCCACAGCAATATACGACACGGCCATAGGCCAGGGCCTCTATTCTAGACGGTAAAATCCAAATCGTATTTGACCTGTTATATGGTATCGTTTTGAACTCGGCCGCAATTACTGTCAAGTAAATATGAGCTATCAAAACGTTGACAATACGATAACAGGTCAAAAACAATTTGGAACCATGTTGAACAGAGGCCCTGTCAACGTTTTGATAGCTCTTCTCGCCATTACTGTCAAGTACGTACAGTCAACCAATTTGATTTCTAGGCCATGGACTATGTTTAAATGGCGTTGACAACCAAAACGTAAGAGACTTCCTATGGCGGCCTTTACACTGAAACTAACGACTTACGTAAGTAGGGACGCAGCTATTGGTTGGAAGTAGATAGAAATATTTTTTTCTCATTCTAACGCCGGGATTACACCTGTAAGTTATTACGTAAGTTTTGAAACGCAACTATGGGAAAGAGTGAGTGGCAAATATCTGCATCTAACTTTGTTTCAAAAGTTACGTAATAACTTACAGGTGTAATCCCGGCCTAACTGATAGCTGCGTCCCTACTTACGTAAGTCGTAAGTTTCAGTGTAAAGCCGGCCTAAGATGTGGTTTACAACGTCACGTTGACAAAGTCCATAGTGGCCTAGAAATCAAATTGGTTGATTGTCATACATCGGGGTTTTCGGTGCGGGAATAATTTAAGAAAGAGTAGAGACAAACAGATAGGTTAATCAGAGAAAATATATATTATGCCTAATCAATAACTACCTCTCTGCGAATTGTATACACACTATGATACAATTTTATTTTAACTAATGCATTACTTTTGCTTTACTGCCAAGGCTATGAGATAATAATAAAAATAACTTTAATTAATTACCTGCAGTAAATTTAATAGTTGACACGATTTTTAGAATAAACTATTAATATTTTTCACTTCATCATTTCATTTCATTTCATCTTTCTACTTTGGCAGTTTTAATAGATGCATATAAATGCCATATATCAATCTTTACGCGTCCGATATCTGCCACTCATTTGCTTATAAATGAGTAGAGACTTAACTGAAGAGGTTGATGATGACTGACCATTTCATTTATAAAATACTTATTAATTTTTCAACATTATTTTTTTCAATTAATTATTCATTAGGTAGAAAACTGCTATAGTATATTCTGTTTTTTAAGTCAATACATACTCTTTGGCTAATGTCAAATATTCCCGCACCGAAAACCCCGATGTATGTGATTGTACGTACTTGACAGTAATGGCGGCCGAGTTAAAAACAATTGCATTATAGCTCAAAGACGATATGGTCTGTAGTCTTTACCGCCTAAAAAGAGGCCCGGGCCTATGCCAGCATAATTTAAACATACTGTCCATTTGCATCGTTTTTCCAAATTTGTTTAGTCAGATGTGACCGGCGCTGCTGGCCTTCCTAGGCTATCTTTTGAATATTTCCTCAGTTTGCTCGGTTACTCTTATCCAATTTAACCTACTTTGTTATGAATGTATGTTTATGGAGGTTATCAACATAATGGGTTCCCCGAGGATACACAGGATGCACGGGATCAAGAAAAATAAAGCAGGATATTTTAGAAGGTAACGACCTTCCCGGAAGCTGTATTTAAGCGATAACGATTTTAATTTGATCACCAGTACATACTGCTCTTTTTCTTATCTTTACTCATGAGATTGGTATAGAAGATAATGTATTTATTTAGCTATTGTCTTAAATTTGATAAATATTACAACAATTTTCGTAAAAAAGCGAGCGTTTCAAGCTATAGGGAATAAGTAAAATATTATCTTAAACTACGATTACCTAGTGTATGTATGTATGCGTGTAAACACTATTGTACTAAAACAAATACATTACACTCATATTAAAATTACAGAAATAAAAGTAGTACAAAAGCGAACTTTCCCCTTTAAGGGATCCCTACAGGTAACCTTTGGGCGAGTGGAAAAAAAATGTAGCAAATAATAGACTATTAAGGAAGTATAAAATATATGTCGGGGAGGGGAGTTGGATGGCATCTTCATCAGACATCGCGAGGGGCGAGATTGGGAGATCGTGTAATGAGACAACGAAATTAATCAAATGCACACTTGTATTCTGCTAACACTTATCAGTAATAGTACAGGGTAGCGTGGACAGTTCCGAGGTCGGACCAATACGTGCAGTCTCTACTGCAGCCAGCAAGAGAATGCCCCGGTCTTAGCCCCACCTGGCTCCGTCCTAGCGCACGATGTCGGGTTAACTGGTTCGGTGTGACGTCACCGAGGGATCGGCCAATTGTAAGCAACCCTGCGCTGCGCTACCGTCGAGTGTCCGTACTCATGACCATCCTGTCTCCGACACGGCCATCCTGCGCGGACACATGCCCTCGTGTGTTTACTCTGTAACAATAGGGCCAAGGCACAGTATACCGTTCGGTCATACCTGACACTACCTACTATGTACGTAATTAAGTAAAACGCCATTACGCAGACTCACTAGTTTTATTATCTACCACACTACATATCATTGATATGTGACAAACCTTATATCACCTTATCTTATCACGTATTTACAGCTTAAACTATAAAAGGACGAGTGTCATGTACCATCATCATATTGCCATATGCAGTCTTATTAGCACTACAATTACATTAATATCACCAAATCAACAAAACAGGTATCTCATTCGTGGCCTAGGGCTATTATTTAGCCTCCCACACTACGCGCATCCCCACGGGATCGCCGAGTCAACCCTATGACTCTACGGTCTCCACGAGACCCGACCTCTGCCAGAGCTCCCCGCGCACCGCGTACCCACGGACTGCTCACAGCAGACACCGACTTCTAACGGGCTACGGCTACGGTAAAGCCTCTGGTACGGTCTGACCAGCCGAACCGAGATCCTCATTCTCCACTTCGCACTCTTCTACTTCGAATGGTACATGACTCTCTGGCATACTCCTTAACCTATCGTGCGCGTATTTATATGTGCGCTTCGAGTTCAAACTAGCCAATGTGTATCTATCACCCTCTAATACTTCTATCACTTTATATGGGCCTCTAAATTTAACATCTAATTTTGTCTGATTACGTTCTTCATTTTCTACTAATACATACTCCCCAACCGAAAACTTTTTCAACAGCGCTTTCGTACGATCAAACCGGGATTTGTCATATACAGCAGACTTCTTTATTTGTTGCGCAGCGTGCTCCCTAACTTCCAATATATCTACCTCGGGGTCGTCTTCACTTGTCATTAATTCTAAGGGACGCGATACTTTCCCTATCATAAGTTCAAGTGGACTCGACTGAGTTACTCTATTCATAGTACAGTTTAAAGCGAGCTGTATGTCATCTAACGAATCCTGCCACGACCGATCATCACACGTTTCTACCGCCGTCAGCATCGACTTAAGCGTGCTCATAACTCGTTCGACTTGTCCGTTAGCCCGCGATGACCCGGTAGCTATTAGATGTAAACCGATTTGTTTACTATTGCAAAACTCCTTAAACTCGCGACTGGCGAAACAACGACCTTGGTCAGCGATTATTCTCACCGGAGCACCGAAAATAGACGCACTTTTTCTAACCGCCCTAATGCTACTCTTTGTGTCGATATTCTTTGTGTGGTGAAGGAGGACAAACTTCGTAAATGCGTCAACAAGAACGAACACATATTCTTTGTTGTCACACTTACCACTGAGCTTTCCTGTCGCATCAATGTGCACCGTGTGCCACGGAATGGTAACCTTGGGTATAGGATGGAGCTCCGCTTGTACTTTACCGGAATGACTCTTAGCAACCTTACATGTTACGCAGCTATCTACTAGCTTACGAACATAGCGAGCCATCCCTTCGAACCAATAATGATTGTAGAGTTTCTCCAAGGTTTTCTCCCACCCCAAATGAATAATCGAATCATGCACATTGTTTACGACAGAAAATCTCAGGGCCCTAGGTATAATAGGCAAACACTTGTTACGACCGTTCCTTTGAATTTTGCGGTAAAGGACACCTTTTCGAACTTCATATGTTTTCGCGATATCTTCAGACATTTGACCCTCACTAAACGTAGTCTTAAGTTTTTGAATGTCCTCGTCTCTCTGTTGCTCTGCCAAAAGCCAATTCTCGGAAAGCTCAGTCAGATTAACACGTTTGTCGGCTACCCTAAGAACTCCTTGTTTACGCTCGTTTGACAGGGGGTTGCGCGAAAGGAAATCAACGTGTCCCATATGTTTTCCAGCTCTATAAACAACATCGAAATCGAACGACTGCAAAAAGCACCACCATCGGTGAACGCGAGGGGTCAGATCGGTTTTATCACGTGACGACTTAAGTGAGTTGCAGTCGGTTACTACTGTAAACTTCCTCCCGTGTAAGTAAGATCTAAAATGTTTGACTCCATTGACAACGGCTAGAGTTTCCAACTCATATGAGTGGTACCTTGATTCTGCCGGAGAGGTGCGTTTACTGTAATAACCCACTACGCGTCGTCTTCCTTCTACGTGCTGAAACAACATTGCACCATACCCGTCCGCACTAGCGTCCGCGTGGAGCTCCGCGGGGTAGCGCGGATCGAAAATCATCAAAACAGGTTCTTTGGTAAGAATAGAAATAACCTGCTGACGTATGCTTTCGTGATTTTCTTTCCAAATGAAAGGACACTTGCCTGACGTGAGTCTATGTAACGGGGCCATTACACGGGAAAAGTTGGGGACGAACTGCCGGAAATATGAGGCCAGACCAATAAATTGCCTAAGTTGGGTAACTGACTCTGGCGGCGGTAGTGCAGACAAAGCCTCGATTTTTCTTTTGTTAGGTTTAACCTCACCTGCTTCAACCTCGTAACCTAAGAAATCCACGCGTGTCTTGAGAAACGAACATTTCTTTAAATTCAGAGAAAACCCGGCTTTTGTCAATAGATCCAGCACTATTCTTAACCTATCAAGGCCCTCCTCCTCTGTTTCGGACACTATTAAAATATCATCGACATACACAATAACATACGTGAACGCTAACTCACCCAAAGCCTGTACTATCGCCCTCTGAAAGACGGAAATTGCGTTTCGGAGACCAAACGGCATAGTGAGATATTCATACTGTCCAAACGGTGTAATAAATGCAGTACGCTCAATGGACTCCTCACTCACTGGTATTAAATGAAATCCACTCGCGCAATCTAATTTGGAAAAGAACTTAGCACCATGTAAACGGGAAATCTGATCCGAAATTAACGGCAATGGGTATCTATCCGGCACTGTGTTTTTGTTTACTTCACGGTAATCAACACACATACGTTTACTTCCGTTTTGTTTGTCAACTAAAAGCGCGGGACTAGCGAATGGAGATTGACTCGGTCTTATTATGTTCGCGTCTAAAAGTTCGTTTACACGTTCGCGCATTATTTCACTTTCGGCAGGCGAACACTTGTAAGGTCGCCTTTGCACGGTACGACTAGGGTCAATCAAACGGATTTCGCACTTACCCGTTGTCACACGGGTAGTTGGAAAACCTTGTGTAAAATATTCAGAGTACCCATTTAACAACCTTCCAAGTGCCCGCCTACCCTCAGGTGAACTATCTGAGTCTACCTCCGCGAAACTAGTAACTTGTTTGTTTTGGTTCGACGCAATGCATGTTTTTACCTGACATGATTTAGTCAAGGAAAACTCATTAGCCCCTATGTTCACGATGAAACCTCCGCTTAAGATTTCGCGGCCTATCAACATATCGCTACTAAGGTACGCGTCAGGTAAAACGTGAAATAAGATTTCGGTTGGGTAGCCGCAAATCTCAACAAGGCACACAATTTGCTCAGTACTATTTACATTCTTGTTACCAATACCTACTAAAGATACTACTTGGTTTACACGTCTACCTGTCAGTTTATTTGCAACAGTTTCTTTAGCTAAAGAACACTCAGCGCCTGAGTCAAAGTGAAAAGCAAACTGCTTACCGAAGTGAGTTAGTGATCCAGTAGGAGGTTCAACTGCACACACGTTTACGTGTCGCTCGATAGCAGCCGCGCTAGTGGTGGCAGCCCGGCTCGGACAGCGGCTCGCGATGTGGCCCGGCGCTCCGCACTTGAAGCAAATCATGGCTCCGCTCGTGGATGGTTGAGAGTTCAGGCGTTTCGTGGTAGCGTCGGGGATAAATGGTTTCTTCACTTCCTTTGTTTTCTGTCGGCACTCGGCTTGTTTATGACCGAGTTTTCCGCAAATGAAGCATTTGATTGGCGCTGCGGATAGTCTTGGGCGTTTGAAGTCAGGTTTGTTCTTCTCATCAGGGGTTGGCGCCTTGCGTTTCAAGAAGGAGAAAGCTTGTAACTCCTTTTGTAGTTGAACGCGCGAAGTAATCTCTGTGGTAAAGGCGAGGCGTTGCAATCTAGTGTCGATTTGTGCTAAGTGAGCAAGCACAATGGACACCATGACACGTTCGGTGTCAATGTTTTTGAAGCGATTCATAAGAGACGACATCATGCGACTTGCGTAAGCCCCGTACGTTTCTTTTTCGCCTGGTTTATCGCCGCACAGATTAATTAGGGTGGCGGCCAGAGTTTCATTCGAGGTGAATCTTGCGATAAACAGCTCCTTAAATTCTGACCACGTGATGCCGGGGTAGGCGACTTGTGACAGCCACGTCGACGCTGCTCCTTTTAGTGCCTTGCTGATGGCGACGATAAGCTGGCCGCCAGCTAGTGGAGCGTCGGCCATGCACACGTCGGCTGTTGTGCACCACGACAGTGCGTCCGAGTCGTGCTTGTCGGGGTCAAAGTCCGGGAAAACCACGCGCTGGATGGCGGTTTGCGGGCGACTCAGAGCCTCGATCAGTGCGCGAATTTGGTCATTTTGCGACTCGAGGATCTGCCGCCATGGTGCATCACTTATGGTGCCACTACGCTGCGTCTCATTTACTCGACCAGATCCCACTTCTGATGTCGGGGAGGGGAGTTGGATGGCATCTTCATCAGACATCGCGAGGGGCGAGATTGGGAGATCGTGTAATGAGACAACGAAATTAATCAAATGCACACTTGTATTCTGCTAACACTTATCAGTAATAGTACAGGGTAGCGTGGACAGTTCCGAGGTCGGACCAATACGTGCAGTCTCTACTGCAGCCAGCAAGAGAATGCCCCGGTCTTAGCCCCACCTGGCTCCGTCCTAGCGCACGATGTCGGGTTAACTGGTTCGGTGTGACGTCACCGAGGGATCGGCCAATTGTAAGCAACCCTGCGCTGCGCTACCGTCGAGTGTCCGTACTCATGACCATCCTGTCTCCGACATATAGATGATAGGAAACAACAAAACTAAAAAAATCTAAAGCAAGAAAAATATATAAATAAGCACATAAATTAATACTTATATCTAAATACAAAATACCGTAATACATATAAATAAGTAAATAGATAGGTATATACACTCATACATATAAAATTAAAATACTTGAATAATAATTAATAGGTAAAGTCAGAAAAATAAACGTTTACAAATAGTCGAGCCTGAAGGCCCTGCCAAGATGCATTGCGCTAACTAACGTTTCTATTCGTTTCGTTTTTAAACCAATCGCGTCACTGGTAGACCACGTGACTTTTCGTATCACGTCATCTACAAGTGCGGCGATTGGTTTAAAAACGAAACGAATAGAAACGTTCGTTAGCGCAACGCATCTTGGCAGGGCCCTCAGTACTTTCTTAATTTAGATTTAAAAGAAGCTACCGATTGTGATTGCCTAAACCGATTCCATTGCCATACAGGATGCGCCATTTAGTGTTAGTGATATTGGTGCATTTATATTTATTCACGATCTTGTTCCTCAACAGAGAAATATGTATACAATCTACATAGTACAAACATACAGTGGCGGCCTGAAGGTTCATATTTGTGTATAGTCTGTGTCAATTAAAATTGCCAAAGACGTAAACAAATTAGTACTGTTTGACACATAACCTCAAATATTCATCAAGCCTGTTTTTATTTCAAATAACGTATAATTAATAGTTATTTAATCTTAAAATTTATGCGAAAGTAAAGATCAAGAGTATAAATCACTACTAAGACCTCACTTGATCTTTAAAAGCACGTGATTATCGAGTACCTAACAATATTAAATTGTTTCGTTTGGTTGTGTTCACATATTTGCCAATTCCAATTGGCACAGAGTATATTAGGAAATTAAGCATTTATACATACCTATATAATTGAGGATTTTATTTGTTATCATAATTTTGGCATTGACATACCTAATTACACAAAAAAGGACGTGGCGAGTAAGCTCGGAAATTGAATCAGTTGACTAGGTATTCCTGGAAAAGAAACCGAGTTGACTTTTCGGACATAACAGAAAAAAAACAAGAGTTAACAACAAATTAGAAAAACATTCGATTATAACTCTTATTATGCCTGAGTTTATTACCCTCTTACAGTTATAAAAAACACGCGGGCAAGAAATTTGAAAGGCACTTTCGGGAAAGGAAATGAAAATGAAAGTAGGGTACGAAAATTCGGGTGTTTCTATTTGTATTTTGATCATGCCTTAGAGCCCCATTCTCCTGGTTATTTGAAATTACGCCCTCAGAAAATCTATGTTGGAAGGCGGAATTATTATTTGCCTGCCATTGGCAACTGTTCATGGAAATGTAACAGTACGTACTTCCAGTTTTACGTGTCATTATGTCGGTAACACGTAATAGCGACATAACTATTAATTACTAGGTACCTAAAAGTAAACAGCTTTTGCCTGCGAATCAATAGGTTTGACCGGCGATGACTTGAATGTTGTTAACCAGACCTTCAAATTGCTATTTTACGATAAAGTTATAATTATATCGTTATTCTCGCGCTGTAACGTTATAAATCCACCCATAGCGGTATACATCATAACGTTATAAACCAAGAACGATATTTTCTTTATCGATATAACGTTATGCGTCAACTCTTTTACTGCACTTATTTTTGCTGGTTCATACACTACCGCGGTGATAGTCATTGCCGCCCATCTTATATGCCCCATAAGATTCACCAACGCAGCACGATTATTTGATTAAGGGCATTAAAAGAAACAGCGCGCAATTCACAACGTTATTATAACGTTATTCTGGTTTTGACGATGTTAATTTCGTTATGATGGATGTAGCAAAACGTTATGGTCAAATATTGATATATTTAAAAAATATATTAACACTAACATAATATGCGCTATGATACGGCGATTTTTCCTGACTTTATAAAGGTCTATTATTAATCCGATCATTATGAAATTTGGTACAAGAGTTTCGAGGCAAGTACCTAATAAGATATTTTTTAATATGCCTGGTTCGAATCGTTAAAACACTTTCACTTAACACTAGCTTTTCCCCGGCTTTATGAAACTTGTCGTTTATTTATCGACATCGATAACATTACGTAAGTTATCCCTCCGAATGACATGGCCTCCAATATATCTCGGATATTCAACGTCACCGAAGCCGCTGGGGAAGGGGCTATAACATTATAATATGTTTGATCTTATGTACGAAGTATAACATTTCCTAGTCTTTTCTCTCACTTAAATATATTTCTTTAAATAAATTATATACCTGCTGCAGTAACTCTGTAAGTGCCTCGTAAGTAGGTACCAATTGTAGCTTATATGCCATATCTATACATTAAAAATTGTTATGTAAACGCTGAATTGAGGACCTATGGTGAGAATATTCCTTAGGGGTGCACTAAGAAAGTATTTTTTGCAAATTGTCCCCCAGAGGGAAAGAGATACGAGGAATAGCGGAAAACTAATTCTACGCGAACGGATTCGCGGGCGTTCTCTAGATTTGCTATAAAGCGCTCGCAAGTTATCAGCTGGACGTAACCGTATAAGATTAGTCTTCCGCCCATGGAACAAGGTTTCTCAAAAAACTCGTCAGAGATGCGACGGCGCATCACGCACACCGCGGGTCCAGTAAACCACGCCAACAACTCTGGGGTCTTCGGCGACTATTTTAGCTAGTAAGAGGCGTAAGTATAAAAAAGAGAACATTTACATGTAACTGTAAAACATCCTATACAATTAAATTTAATGTTAAAGAAGTCAATATATCAATCGTATTAAAAGCTGTCATGATCTAGGTTCGTATCACTTTGTCTGAATGAAACACTCGTCAAAGGCTGGTAGGACCAAGATGTATTTAAAACGATAATAAAAAGTAAACTTTACCATGCAACTTATGAACTAAGATTTACAACTAACACGGCCAAAACGCAAACCAAAATAAAAGTAAACATAAAAACTAATACACAAAAAGATCACTTTCACGACCGGGAAGCGACCCCGGAACCTTAGTTTACGGCCCGCGCCGCTCGACTACGATTGCGTTACGGATGACAACGAACGCTGCCTGTTATTACCTACGAGTATATGGGTTGTTAACGCCGAGGATCACTTTGCGAAGAAATATCGCACCTACAGAACAATAGTGACCTAATTCAGAAATTTTAAATTTCGAGTTACGTCTCTATAATAATAAATTTAGGACTTGAAGTTTGAAAGCTGAAATTTTGAATTAGGTCACTATTGTTCTGAAGGTGCGATATGTCCGGGCCTCTATTCAACACGGTAAAAACCATATCGTTTGACCTGTTGTCGTATTATCAACCTTTTGATAGCTCTTATTTACTTGACAGTAATGGCGGCCGAGTTAAGAACAATACCGTAACACGTCAAATACGATTTAGCGGAATTTTTATTAGTATCCTTGTCCTCCAATTAAGGGCTTTTCCGTAAGCTGGGAACAAGTAAGACTAAAATGAGTAAGTGCTAGGGAAACATTCCTAACTGTGGTGGACACTAAAGCCGAATTCACATTACGAAACAAGTTTCATGCATGATCAAATTAATTTCATGACACTACGAGTACTTTCAGTACCTGTGAACCTTGTTTCATTAAAAATAATAGTGTCGTGAAATCCACAGTATGTCTGGTGTTCATGGCTCCGCCGACATCAAAGCTTTATTTTGCACTGGCAAATGTTGTCATATAGATGTTATTGTATAAAATTAAGAAAAGGATGTCTCGAAAGAAAAGACGTTTGTAGATCTTTTTTTCGAATAACTCCGCCCACACAACGACTAAAAAACACATCCTATCAGCGCAGGCGCTTTCGCGACAGTAGTTTCACTTTCGCGTTTATAGGTACGATGACATTAATTGCATGACATCAGTTTTATTCAAAAATCGCACGCGCCACGAAACTGTTTCAATGTCGTGAAACCGAGCATGCATTGTAAAACTTGACGTTTATGTACACGTGAAATTGTTGATGAAATTAATGTCACGGAACTACTTTCATGCCACTAGTTTCGTAATAACAATTGGGTTTAACATTTTAATTAAATTATGTCGACACTTACCCCGTGTCGCCTTACACACACACTCTAACTTTCCAATTAAGGATGATAACCAAATATTTTTTTGGGAAATTCCACATAATTTTCGAAAACAACACAAGTTTACTCAGCCTGCTCTTTGTTCCGCAATCACTTTATTTTATCTAAGTACTTAACTCGGTTTCTCAGATACCTTCAAATTTATCATTTAAATATCCCTACCAACTTCTTGCCCCTTGAGGATCATTTGAAAACCAAAAATCCGCCTCCAAAAACACCAAAAAGTAACTTCTTTTAAAATGGTAGGTAATAAATATTGTGGGACGCCGACTTCAGTTGGACTGACCTATTTTCGTTATAATAGGACCTTCACAGGTCGCTACCACCATAATATAATATACATATACATACCGCCAAAAAGCAGTATTCAATTTGCTGTGTTCCAGTATGGAGATAAGACAACTGGTGAAATAACTAGCATAGCGGCATTCCTTCTCAGTCTTCAAAGTTAGCAACGCATTTGCTGACATAATATTCTATAGACCGCAAATTTCTTTCTTCTTTACCATCGTTGCCTGTGTGCTGGTTTTCCTTCTCTACGCCATAAAAACCACAAACGATAGAAAAAGGTTCAACGTCGTAAATGCCACTAGTTTCCAGGATTTACTTGACAAACCTCTAATAGATTTTTTTACTACATTTATATAAAGAAACAAATAAACATACGTCCTAAAGGCAATATTTTGTAAACATTAATATCAGCAACGTTAAAAATTGTTTTTAAATATCGCGATGTCACACAAACGTTAAGCTAAATATGAAATGTTTCATGCAATTAAGTCCCCAGTCATACCAAGCAAGGCGGCTGACTAATATAAGCATTTTAAATTTAATGTAGTTTCGCATAGAGTATAAAGTGCTTCGAATACTACATTGCAGTTAGATGCCTTCTTTGGTATTACAGCAGAATTATTAACAGCATGAGCAATGTTATTGGTTGTGTTTGGGTGTAAATACGTTATTAATAATTCCGAAATTAAAAACTCTCATGATCTCTTTAACAGTTTAATAAAACATTTTCGTCGCAAAATTTACGTCACGTTTTACGATACTGTTACTACATTTGCATCCTTTGTAAAGAGGAGTCTCGTTAGGCATTTCATGACAAAGTAGAGCTTCAACGATATTGTATTTTTCGCGTGAAACTTATTGCACATAGTATCATGGGGCCCTAGTGAAAAAGGGTGTAAGTCTCCTGAAGATCAAGTGGAAATGGGTTTAAGTCATGAATACTCCGTTTATGTATATACTCTTTTGTAGAACAAATTAAATCGACTTTTACCCTTTTTCACTAGGTCCACAGTATATTACCGAGTACTTTATTAAGAACGGAAGACAAATAAATATATTTGTTATTTATTAAGCTACCTATTATGATGGCGGCAAGCGTACCTATATACTAGCATTATTGTGATCGGATTTTTTAATTTCGCCGTTGAGTTGCGTTATAAAGTAAGACGGGACATGCTTTTAACTACTTTGACCGCTAATTTTCACTCGTCACAGTATATTCGATTAAAAATACAAAGGTTATGAATCCTCAATATTAATTTTAAGCTCTTTTCAAGTATATCTCACACAATGGTACCTGCGAGAAAAAATGCATCTATGTTAAATTACAATATGTATGAAGTGTTAAATACAATGTACAGTCAAGGACTTTAATTGTTATGCCACTATGGAACCCTGTCGCATAATGTTAATCATTCATTTAAGCGTAATTTCTGTCATGTGTTTTGACGCTGTTATTATGACAGGATTCCATAGTGGCATAACAATTAAAGTCGTTGACTGTACCTACACCTACTTGTCAAATTCTACCCACATCGTTCCAATCTATTTGACTAATCTCATGGAGTAGGAACCGGGAGATATAAAAATAAAAGACAATCACCAAACACCTTGAGAGACCTTAACAGATGTATCCTGGGCATCGGAGCTACCCGACAGCCGGTTTAATACCTGTGCTACAATATCCCGTTGCATTTTGTACGTAGAATACCTAGTTCCATAATGGAATTGGACCATAAGCATCCAATACTGTGCAACAGTACAAAGCATTTCCGAGCTTGTAGCTGGAAGCCGTCGTCCGTCACCCCTTACGTTACACGACAAAGAGCTGTAGGTACTAGAATTTCTGAAAACGGCTAAACGAATGAAAGGCTTAGGTTGCTGTCGAATTGAAGGAGTCGTCGGTGTAAGAAATTGGTATATTGTTGAAATCTGTAGACTTTTTGGTTAGATTTTACCAATTTTTCAGAAGATTTTTTTATTATTCTTAAGATAAACTCATGGCCGTATAAAAATATAGACACACGCAGAGAGCCAATCTTTCCATTCTATTTTTTGTATAAACCTTAATAAGGTCAGGTTGGGTAAGTGAAACACCGGGGCAAGTGGAACACTTTCAAATATCTCAAATAATAGCTTTAATAAAGCAAAGACGTGTTGGTAAAGCAGTTATTGTCATAATAGTTCTGGATTCAAAAAAGAGATATCGCTGCGGTTTGCGGGTAAAGTAAACAAACGGATATATGTTTCACTTGCCCCAAAATAACGTTTTTATCTTTTCTATGCAAAAACCAACTTTTTTTAATGTTGCAAAGATCAAAATAGCTTAATTACTTTCGTACAAAACGTTTTTTGCATCTAAAATAACTTTTAGTGCAAGTACTGAACGACAAACATGTCTTTTGTGTGCGTACAGTTTCTTTTATATGCCTGTTATGAAGGCATCTAGAGTAAAATTTTGTTAATTTTTTAAATCTTCTTAATTTTGCAAAGATACACCTTATATTGCTACTGTGATAGACCTACCATTTTAGTAAATCCAGTTGATTTTCTTGAGAAACAAATAAAGTATGTTTCACTTGCCCAACTTGACCTTACATATTTTTTAGGCAGGGAATAAAACTTCACCATATTTATAATTAAAAATATAAAACCTAACAACAAGTAAATAATCATTACACCAGCTGGTGCCAGGTTAAAAAAAACTGTTCAAACCGTTATTTATGTATTTGAACTAGCACCCGCCCTAGCACCCGAGCCGGTAGTTTGAAAGATCTAGGCGTATGCGCAGAGGGAAAACGGCGAGAAGCGACTTTATACTATGTAAAGAAGATTTAAGTTTTATTCTTTCTATCCCATCAAGATTTAATAGTTTTAATCTGGCACTGAAAATATATCTTTGATATTTCGTTTCCAAACATGTACTGTATTATGGGCGGGTTGGCATTGTCTTAAGTCCGGGATCCTCCACAGTATCTGGGAGCAGTATTTATTACCTACTGCGACAAGCACAATACCCTACAAATTACCCACGTCTCGTGGCCAAGATCGCCGTAAATGGGAACTGATTGTGAATCAAATCTCATAATACTATCGAACAATTGTTTATATTACTGTTTGTAAACAACCTTTCAGAAAACTATCTATAAGAGAGAAAGGGCATTGCGTCATTATTTTGAAGAATGATGAAGATCTACTAACCAAGCCGAATTGAGCAGGAATAACCCAACTTTTCCCCATTCTGATAAAATTAATAGAAGGACTTCTAAATATCTAAAAGCGCAGAAGTAACAACTGCTATGCTTTAAGGTACCAGGGAGCGTAGTCAAGATGCAAGACGCTGGTTACACTACATAATTCCGAAGAGTCGTAATTTCGAATTGATCAAAATCAAGAATTTTCATAATTCCGAATGCAATGTTTAGATAGAAAACTTTATTTTTTGATATAGCTTATAAATCAAACGTAACCTAACCTATGTATAGCAATTATATTATGAATTTAATCTAAAATAGCTCCAGGAAAATATAGCAATCGGAGAAATGAAAATTCGGACAAATGAATATTCGGAAAAAATAATACGGGATTTTATGGTGTTCCCCATAACTCTAAGTTAGCGATTTTTGAAAATCGACAAAATTAGAGATTAAAAATTAGATTCGGCATTTAGAGATGTGTCAACTCGATTTACCAAACCGGTTCAAACCGAGTTATGCCCAACTAGGTTTGAGTCGGTTTGAAGTTTCTCTAACTCGCTTCGTGCAAGCTACTCGGAAACCGTGAGCCTGCAAGTCAAAATGGTCGTCGGCTCGACCGGACGGAAATTGACGAAATTTACCGATTGAAACCGATCAAACGCGGCGCGGCGTTCCGACGACATGGCGGGTGGACGGGCGGCAGCGAAGCGGGACTAACGAAGATTGCCGAATAAACCCGACACAGACTCGGTTTGACTCGTCTCCTGATGAAGGTAACGCGTGTGCATGCGTAGGTTCGTACTATCAACTCGGTTTGAGCAACCCGGGTTGAAACTGGTTTACATCAATTTTCAACTCGGGTGACTCGGTTTCGAATATTTACGGTTTGGCCGATCTCTAAGCATTGACGTAAGCTGATGACAGATCGCGTCGACCGCTGTGTCAACCCCATACTTCAAGTCGATAGAAAACAGAAACGTTAGAAGCGTTTGCATCTTGGCTACGCCTAAACCTCTTTAGCGCTACGACAGCAACAATCATCCGAATACATTATTTTGTGGCCAATATTGATTTGGTGTTGGTAAGAAGTCAAACAGTTCTGTGGATCATAGTGTATGTAGTGTAGAGTATTTACAACTCACGACGCATGCAACCGCATTGCATCTAAGTATAGCGAGTATAATATTATGTCCTTAGTATGTTGACGAAAAACCGCATGTCCACCATCATTTTTCCAAATTTGACATCATTTTTGAATTCACCATCCGCGAAAACATGAGAAACGATACCCATGACGACATTTTCGAAAACCATCATGGCCGCCATCTTGAATTCCAAATTTGATATCATTTTCGAAATTGCCATCCCCGAAAACATCAAACACAATACCCATGACGACTTTTTCGAAAAACATCATGGCCGCCATGTTGAATTCCGAATCAAACATTATTTTCGAATTCGCCATCCGCGAAAACATGACAAACGAAACGATACCCATGACGACTTTTTGAAAACCATCATGGCCCCCATTTTGAATTCCGAATTTGATATCATTTTCGAAATTGCGATCCCCGAAAACATTAAACACGATACCCATGACGACTTTTTCAAAAAACATCGTGGCCGCCATCTTTAATTCCGAATCTGACATCATTTTCGAATTCGCCGAAGGTGATCGAGGATCCACGAATAGGGTTCTAAAGAAATACGTATAATTGGCCTAATTTGATAATTTCTTAGTTGTTTTAACTTTTATCGAGAAATCCTGAAATAGGTATAATTTAATTTGTTATTAAGAGTAATTATTTATACACAGTTTCAAGTGACCAGCTCAATCCGGTAACTTTTTTCCATACCAACTTTGACCCCTCTTTTCCCCCTTTAATTATTATTTTTATACTACATATATACCTGGTCACCGTTTATGGAAACGTTTTAGTGAAAACAGCATTAACATTGGTTCAGTGGTTTTCAATCGATGCGAGGAGAAACAAAAAGGACACCGCACGGAAAGTATGGAAAACAAAACTTCGGTGAACTTTGACAAAAAAAATATATGTTACGTGACTTGGTCAATATATAAAAATACTAGCTTTTGAGAAAAAAAATTGCTCATTCTGAGCCCCCCTATAGATTTTTTCCCTTCTACAACTTTATTATATGTCGGTACTCGGTATAGATGCCGAGCTTCGGTTAATCACCGTGTCCTCAATTATAGCACCAAATGAATATGATTTTTTTTATAGGTATTTAAATCACCTAGAGCGAAAATATTGGACCTAACAATTCATATCTCTATACTAAAATTTATCTAAAACTTACAGTAAATCTTAATCTAAAATATGTTATTAAATTGTTGTTATAAAATTGATTCAGTAAATTGTTCAAAGCTAAATTAAATTTCTATTAAGGTCTCAGAAACAATTAAGATATAAATTATTTAATTGGATATTTGTATCAAAGGTAAGAGCAATACTCAAGAAACTTTGTCCTTTGAAATAGGTTCTTAATTAATTGACAGTTTCCTGAAAAAAATCGAAAATGTCCGTGCTCGCTCGAATTTAATATTTTTCTTAGCAGTTTTTATGGACCTCGACTATACTCGTACCTACATGTTGTATGTAATGCATGTAATTTAATGCCACTTACAAACATGTATAACAAAGGTACGAGTAAATTACAATTTCTATCGCATACTATATACTGTGATTAGAATTTTGTACTGCATTTTACTCAACAAAGTAAGCCAATCTTGTACATATTGATATTTATACGAGAAGGGCGTTGTGAAAATAATTGTTATTAGTTTACTTAGCATAAGTAGAACCTAAACGTCGACGGCGTAATCACGAGTTATGCGAACGTGCAGACTAACTAGAATATATACTTTAATAACGGGATCTAGGTAATTGACCTACGATGCAGTTGAACTACACAGCGATGCCATTCATTACATACCTCTAAATAGAGCTTTCGCTTTCCTTAGCCCATAATTAATGTTATGTAAATACATAACATTAATTATGGTTTCAGGATTCAGTTTGAGTCAGACTGTATATGTAATCCAAATTGGTTAGTGTGGGGAATTTGCTAATTATAAGAGTTAAGTATAGGTAATTTGTTTTAGGAAACATAAGGCCTCTACTTTGCATAAGAGACAAGCCTAAATATTTTATAATTTATAAAAACATTGCTACTAACCAGGAAGCAAACTTAACAATTGTGCTATTTTCTTTGAACGAAGTCTCTGGGTTTTATTTATATTGAACACAGAGTTCTAATGCAAATCGTTCCTTACCACTCACACTATTAGTTAAAATTGCAGTATTAAAACGATGTGTGCTACTTATTTCGGAAATCACGACTCGAGTTGTTTCCCGGGTCCTATAATTATTTTATTAAATCTTTAATTGACAACAAGAAGTCATTATTTACTGGGATTTCTGCTAATGGCTAAAGAGCCTAAACGCCACAATGGTCTTTTTTACGTCACAGCTAGTGCTAGACTTTAAAAAAATGTCGTCATTCCGACCTCTAGTCCAAAGCGGGCGTAGCAAACACTGATATTCATTCAATATATATATTCTCAGTAAACATTAATCAAAAAAAATTAAAATTATAGTACGCTTTTGGGACCAAGCATGACTTTTATACGAACACCTTTTAAAAAAAAAACTGTGACCATTGCACTTTTTCTCTTTTCCAAAACCGAGGCCATGGTTTCGATGAACGGGCGCCGTAGCCGGGATGCAAACGCTACTAACGTTTTTCTATTCTATCACTCAAAATGTATTCATGAGATGACAGTTGACCACGTGGTTTATCGCAACGCACGGGAATGTCATGGCTCTGGTTACCATAAATAAGTAGTTTCCGAATTCCCCATACTGGTCCACAGACTCAAGAGGTGTAAGTAATGAACACAGTGTGATTTTAGAAATATTTTAAGCGCACTTCCGCACTTCAGTACCCAGATGTTTGAGACGTGTATTAAGCACACTTCCGTTAGCGAACAATATTTGTTCCAAACGAACTAGAAATAATTAATAGGTTTATTCTTGGGTACTACCTCGGGTGCTTACTCTGAAATCTTGTGCAAAAGGAATTTGTTGTATCAATTTTACATTCTATCTCCGCAGTGCTGCCTGTCTGTAAGTCAGTTGGTAAAGTTGTTTTAATATGTAAGTTTTATAGTTTTACATATTTCTGGGGTCCAAGTGAAAAAGGCCCGGGTATATCTTATAAGTCTAAGATTAATTGAAAAAGGGTTTAAGTCTTGTATCTATACTCCGTTTGTTTATATACCTATATACAATTTTTTTGTACGAGTTAAGGCGACTTATGCCCTTTCTTTATCACTAGGTCCCGGGTTTATGTGTGCGCGGCAAAACCGATTAAAATCCTAACAGACATAATTAGCTATCTTGGTTTTCTTTTATGTAAGACTCTTGAGTTCATTGTTCCAAAGTTTACAATAGAAAAAACCGTAGAGATAAAATGTAAGTTTTACATAAAAGAGACGCATTAAAACTTTTTTTAATAAAATGCGAATGCAGCGTTCTGGCGACTTGCTAAGTCTACTCACAGATAATAATTCAGGCGTTTTCCCTAGAGTTTTTATCTTAGAGTTTTAAATCAAAGCATTTAGAAATGCCACGTCATACTGCATATACGTTCAAAATATATGTTTATTTTGACTTGAATGTAAAACTACATATTTTTTATTTACTATAATTAACTCAAAATAACTAATATTTTATAGGGCTTATTATCCAAGCCTGATAATATTATTTTATTCACCGATGCCACAAAAATTTACCTAGTAAAGTATATGTTTCGGAAGCTTGTAACATTTTGCTGACAGCGGTTGGAATGGTTTGGCTATATTAGTAATGCTACCTTTTTAAAAAGGTTTTTAGTTAGTGAGTATTTCTTGGGTTTCCGACCTATTCAATTGTTGGAAAAATTTAATGGAGTTCGTATTCAAGTCAAGTTCACCATCAAACCATTATATGCCGACTATTGTCGATCCACGTAGCAACGGTTCTTAAGTGAAGGTCTAATATTTGTTACTACTACGTTCAATATTTGAAATAGCTACCAAGAGTATGTACATGCGTTTGTCGATTGTTTTTCCCACACAGTAGCATGATGCTTATACTTATCCTACCAACTAGCTTCCGTTTAAAAATTATACAGACTTGTTAGAATTCTACTAGACCGCTTGCCACCAACTCATAACCGCAACCACTTTAAGAATGCAGTTGGAAATAATAAATCGCCGGCCGAGACCGAGTGCAGTCCCACCTTCGCATTAGCATTATTCAAAACTTCGCCAAGAATACGCGATCATTTGCAGCCGGTGGGGCCCGTTTGAGTGCATTTTAACGATTCACTGGGTTGTCAAATATATTTTTTACTCACTCTGTGTTCCGCTTTGTTTGATTTGTTTGTAGATGTTATACTACAAATGGGTAACTCACCTGAGAGTTACGGTCTTTATATGTAGTGGTAAAGTCGACTCAATAATTATTCAGAAAAAAATACACACGTTACTCGTCTGATAGAAAGTCAGGACCTTTCTTCCACATTGTCTTTACTTGACAGTAAACGCAACCAAGTCGTCGTAAACCCTAACAGAATCACAAAAGGTGCATAGAGAAATTTAAACAGTAGAATAGATGCCCTCATGCTGTCATCTTCACGAATACGAGGTTGCTAATTCGTGTCGTCGTTTATATTGTATTCTAAAAATAACGACATTCGATCCAGCTTCATTTATCCTCGAAATATTTTCGTTATGGTTATTTTCTAGAGAAAAAGTAATCACTCCACTGGGATAGGGATTGCCATAGTATCATTTCGCGAAGCAATTCCATTTATGGCAACAAAGACGTTGAACAGGCATTACCTCATCTTCATTACTTAAAAGCGGTTTACTAAGGGGCCAGCTTTACCAGGTTACAAGTTAGAACTCTTAGCGCAGATCACTACATATTATAAAACAAAGTCCCCCGCCGCTTCTGTGTGTCTGTACCTATGTCCGCTGTAATCTCAAAAACTACTGAACGGATTGTCATGCGGATTTCACCATCAATTTAGTATTTTTAGTGTCCCTAAAGGGTAAAAACGGAAACCTATTACTAAAACTCCACTGTCCGTCCGTCTGTCTGTCCGTCTGTCTGTTTGTCTGTCACCTGGCTGTATCTCATGAACCGTGATAGCTAGGCAGTTGAAAACAAAAATGATGTATTTCTGTTGCCGCTATAACAACAAATACTAAAAACAAAATAAAATAAATATTTAAAAATATTTATTTTCCCATACAACAAACGTGTTTATTTTTTGCCGTTTTTTGCTACATATTAATAACGGCAACAGGTAGACGCTTGAAATTCACAGAATATTTAGTTTTATTCTCAATTTAAAAAATAAATAATTAAATATATTAAAATAAAGGGCTTCCATACAACAAACGTGTTTTTTTATAGATAATGGTACCTACGGAACCCTTCGTGCGCGAGTCCGACTCGCACTTGGGCGGTTTTTTTTTTCACTGATGCTTGCCAGCTGGGTGCTAGCCCCGGTTGAGTACCTACCTATGTATTATGGTACTCACGATCTCCGGGACGATTTTTAGGAAACAAACGATCAAATTTTTCATTCCAAAATATTTAGTTTAAGGTTCTTTCGCAATTTTCGCATGCGATTAATTTCCTACCGCTCGCCTTTCGTCGTTCAGAGATTCAATTTCTCAATTATCTAAAGTCAACCGGTGCACGGTCCCACCTGTTTACAAGGTTTCACCACTCATAAATATTCATATAAGTACTTAAGCATAACATGTGTTACACGTATAAGCTTCAGTACGTATAATTAATAAGGATATGCTTTTTTAACTGTTCTATTATATTTTTTTCGTATACGACGATACAGGGATAGTGAATAGGTACTGGCTACTTTTTTAAACCGCCTTTAAAATAACAGTTCCGTTTTAAATCTAATTATAACACTGTTTCCAATTTATTCTCAGTTAAATAAACAGTTCTCTACAGCGGTACAAATTACCATAAAGTAATTTAAAAATAGCTGGTATCATTTTAAACAGATTACAATGGAAACAGGTGGCTCTAATTTATTTAAAAAAAATAAAGTTGCAAATTAAATTACTTCGACTACTATCCACTGCTTTTTGAAATGTCCGTAAAACGAATTCAGGAACTCCATACCTCGTCTTATCACACTTTTCTGAAGTCATACAATTTCCCGGTAGCGTAAATAGTTAAGAAAATTCGAGTGCACTCAATAACATTTTTTTTAAATAGAACGGTTCATTTGTATTCATCCGAGTAGAAAAATGAGACCTGCGAAGCTGGAATCGGCTCCATTGATTGTTGTGATGTAAACTAGTAAAGTAATAAATTGTTTTAAAATAAATATATTTTGATATGATTCCCGAAGTAGATTCAAGGCCCACACGTGATTATTATAAAGGTTTTTTCACTTCTCATGCTCTTGAATTGTACTTTAGTCTCTGCACATCGGGACTTAAGCTCCTTATTAGTCTCTAGGGGCAAAATATTTTTTTAAATTTACTTTCTCGTTTGTTTGTTTTGCCTAAACAACCAATCACGGTGGTTTTTGTGAATGGAGGATTATCACCATTTTCAGTGATTGTGTATAGAGAATTTTTAGGCCGTGGAAATAACCTTAAAATGACAGCTGTGCAAAAATATAAAAAAATACGATTTAATTTCGTGAAACACGATTAATGGTTACGAATATGAATCCATTATATTAAGGATGAATTCATTTTATTATACATGGTCCAATTATTTTTAAAATAATTTTCAAGTAAAGTTTTAATCTGTTGGCCTTAATATGCAAGCAACTAAAACGTCACTTTACAAAAAACCGGGGAATAAATTTGTAAGAAACATTGCTATATTTTTTTTTTATAGAACGTCGTTTTTTCCTCACATTCAAAGTAAAAAGTAGAATGTTTAACGCGAGACTAAACAACCATAATGACTCTCGAACTATAGCCACCTTCGCTCAGCTCGCGTGGGTAAACATATCGTGTCATTATGGCTTGTTTTAGTCCCTTGTTGAACAATCTACTATTAATTGGCCCAACGGATGACCATCTTTGAATTAGAACCCTTCATATAAAACAAGCTGCACACAAATCGGCCACCTGTAAAAACCCTTAGGAGGTCCCGGGCAGACGGGCACACAACAGCTTTTTGGTTCACTGGTTATAAAACATACGATAAAACCGGGTACTCAAAAGCGAGCTGTAACTGTTACCGTAGCAGTTACAGTAACGAGCTTCAAGTGCAGAACAGGCTCGCGAACCGTGTACACATGACGATGTTACGTGCAACAGTTACAATTACGGCTCGCCAGTGAATACCCAGCTGAACGTGTAGGTACGTTATTCATAACACACTCGTACACAACGTAAAATATTTCGTTCCACTCTCGAAGTAATAAGTGAACAAATGAACAAATATGACGTTTTATTCAAGGCATGAATACAAGAAAGACTCAAGGCTCGGACTGAGTGTAATAAAACAAACGTTAAAAACCATATATTGTATTCACAAACCAACGTAATATCACTTAACAATCGGTGAATACCTTTAGTGCAGGTCGACTGCTATCAGCGTAATACTGAATAATTATTTAGTTGGTTGATTTAAGTAAATACATCAATATATATATTTTTACTCAGTCAATACTTATTAAACTGTCAACCAAAGTACCAAGTCTTAAGAAATTGGCCAAAGATAAAATTAGTTACATAAATCCCGTGTGGTTGCCGGGTTAGAATAGTGCCACTTCATTTCTTCCCGTGGATGTCGTAAAGAGGCGACAAGATAATAAAGGTTTGTAGTACTGTTAGGCGATGGGCTTGCAACCTGTCACTAATACACTGGTAAACATCTTAGCCTAATTGTGGAAAATATGGTTACAGAATACTCTATTTTTTTTAGAGTTGTTGGTAATTATTTAGCTCTGCCTACCCCACTCTGGGAATGAAGGTATGTATGTGTGTGTGTGTGTGTAAATTAGTTAAGCAACAGTACATAAATAGGTAACCTAGTAAACTAGTCATTATACCGTTAACATATATTAATACTTGTAGTATGAAATGCAAGGCTATGTTTCTTCTCACTATTGAATTTTAAACATGTACAATTTTTTTTTACTTCCAGGCATTAGAAGTGTACCGTAATTACGAGGATACGAAGGGAACTTTTGACTTTAAAATATATTACAACGCACAATAATAATTTCTTTATACAAAAAGAAACAATCTATACCATGAATTAAAAAAAAACTATGCTTATGCTGCTCATATCCTCTTTCCAGAAATCGGTATAATTGGGAAACGCCTTTAACCCGTGGAACGTCATGTCTTATATATAATGTACCTATTACAATATCAATCTTAGTTCGAACCACTGAGTTCCAAATTCATTTTTTTTTATAGGACACCATGGTCCCCAAACTCGCCACGGGTTAAATATCCCGTTACCTTTAATATCATTATTTTACCTGACTTTGCACTGTCCTTATTTATGACTTAACTACTTAATAACCGTAAACAAATTCGTTTACTACAACTTGCAAGCTTGCGACCATTTAGCTGCGATCTAAATAACCCTGTCAAGCGAGCAACTTCTCACTTGCTTACGACAGCGTGGGACCATGCTGAGAGATAAAAATATTGCTATTTTAATCGTAATCTGCTTAAATTTGATTACCGCAACAACCACACAACTTTACAATCGTGCAATTTGACCAATATTATTAGATCAAAAGTAGAACGTACATAAGTACCTTATTTTTCCGCGGACTAAGACCGAGATTCAGGTGTTAGAAAGCATACTTTCATTGCAAACTTGCATGATTTTATTAGGAACTATGTTTAAGTTAGGCTAGATTGAAATGCAACTCTAAATCATATCAGAAATTGGGGTGTCCCTGATAACGTTTGTCATAATGCATCGTTTGTTCGAATTATCCTTTGTCCTAAACTGGTTTTCAGATGAGTCAGACCACTTTTTAAGTTGTCCAAAAATACCTGCGGTTAGGTTAGGTTAGGGTTGTATTATTACAATACAAAACAGTTCTAAAATTCAGGCAGAAATAGTGGCACAAATGACGATTAGGGATTTCAATACAGACCCTGGAAATTTATTCTAGATTTTACTAAAACAGGTGTATCGTCAAGAGAATATGTCGGGGTTTTCTATGAGTACTTTCGCGTCGCGCGGGCAGTAGAGCAATATGTTGCTGATCGTGCAGGGCGACTCGCAGCACTCGGTGGCCACTTGTCTGCGCACACGCCGCCAACGCTTTAGCCGCTCGCGCTTTATGTGCTCGAGCAGATCGTCGGGGACCAACTTATCTGGAATTGAAGGAAAATGGTACTTAATAGTAAGGAAAAAGGTCGATAGTTACCATTTTATTGTATTTTATTTATTGCGACATTTTATTTAAAATTGTTTTATATGACTGAAAAACACAAAAGTTTGAAAATAATTTAAATAGGTACCTAAGGTTAAGCGGAGCTATTACGTCAGTGGGGCAATTACGTCGAGTGGCTTTATCTCCCGTTTTAAAGTTCGTATCGAAAAGTTACATCTATTGACAAGTAGATATTTTTTAATATATAAATATATTTTTAATAAATAAACTCTCTTGAATTTGTCTTGAAATCAAATGAATACACAATATAATTATGACAACGTTTAATAACCTTTAACCCTCGTGTACCTAATAATTTTAATGGAAAAAGGTGGCCATTTTGTTTCGTTAAGTTACTCACCCGTAGTTCAATTGTTATTAAGTTATGTCATATACCATATAAATTGTGTGACTATTAATTTGTACAACAAAAAACCACTCTTCGATATCATGACAATACTTTAGTTATTTAGAAATTACAATAATAGTAATGATGGCGCCAATGGACGCTCGGTGCAGTCTTAAGCATGTGACTTCGTTTACTTATTTCCATGAACATATTGATTGTACTTATCAAGTGGTTCCTAACTGAGATCACCACTTAGTTGTCGAAAAGCTTGAGAGCGTGATAGTAATACCTATAGTAATAAGAGCTAAATAAACTTTCGATTCGAAATTTACCTAATAATCTTGACAATTTGTATTTCATACATGCATACTATAGTCACGCCTTCATTTCCAGAGTGGGGTAGGCAGAGCTACAGAATTACCATCAACTCTAAAGACTTGTCACTATATACACATGGTAAACATTTTAGGCTGATTGTGCAAAATGTGGTTAGAGAATTAACAAGTTTTTTTGTATTTTATTTAAATTATTTCCAATTAAGCAAAAGGACATTGTTCAGTCGCCAACTTTATCGGAGCATACATACATACAAGGTGGTTAAAATATCAAAACGCGCTCTAACGTATTTCATAATTAACGGAAGAGTCAGGTTTAGATATTTTTGAGCAACTTGTAGGTAAAACAACTCGCGTTTCAACGCGACACACGATTTATTAGCCGGCGAGGTTACAAACAACATTTTTAGGGCGTGCATTCTCAATTATATGTGCTTTCATATAGGGGGGAGGGAGACGTGACTCTAACAAAAATTAGCACTTTAAATCTTAATATCTCACAAACGGATCCCGTTATTGTTAAAAATTGTTTTCACAAACCCGCAAGACTTACATCCCCACGTGACGTGTAGCGGAGTAACATAAAAAAATATTTTTCAACATTTTCTTTTACTACTTTGTTAGCGTGAATAAAAATATGTGTATTTATTCCAAATAATAGCTTTCTAGAACTAAGATTCCCTGAGCTAAGCTGCGAACGGACGGATGGACAGACGGACATGGCGAAACTATAAGGGTACAAGTGGCCTTAACTGGTCTGAAATGTTGGATGGTGACTGTATACTGGTACATCATAAGTGTGAATCAGGTTGTAATAAACCCATAAAGGAAAATGAGAAAACCGAAATCAGAATCTCAAATGGATTTAAGTTTCATGTATTATTGTTCAGAGCATCATTTAATGACATAGGTTACTCTATGTAGACGTGACCCTGCAATGAATAGGCGTTTCAAAATCAATGCAAAGCAAAGAGTGAAAAATAAGCCGATATCACAATATTTTTATCACAATGCGAATCCAGCATTCTCGACAAAAAAGGAACGAGGCGTTGAATTGAGCTCTTCTTTAGTTTGCACTTCTCGACCTTTTTTCTGTCCCGCAAAGTTTTGCCGATTGTGCAGCCCCTGTTGAAATATAGACGTACGCGGGTAGTCAGCAGACGCAAACCTTTACGTTATCACGTTACCCCGTCGTATTTGTATAGGATAACTGACACGTTACCTTAAACGCAAACTGTTGAGTTTGAGTTAAGTATTCGGTTTCGGTCGATTAACGAGTTCTATTATGTTAACATGGAAAAAGGTTATCAACTGTATTTCCATATTTTAGGGAACGTTAGATATACACCGTGCCCGGGACGTACCCGAAGGATTATAACCATCGATTCTAGACCCGTTATCTTTCTTAATCGACCTATACGGACTTTATACTGTATAATAGGTATGCATGCAAATTGCATGTTCATATATTATTATACGTTATCTCCTAGTCATAAACTGTCATAACAAAATACAATTTATCGATAAATTAATATCGTTCGGAAGCCCCTAGAACAGTGGTTCTTAACCTTTTTCCGTCCACGGACCCATAGGAAATGAAGCACAAATCCATGGACCCCTTAATATAAAAAAAACAGCAATAAGTACATTTCAGAGCATTTATTTTAGTACTTACTGCAAATCCAAAAAAAAACTTATTCATAAAAAATACGTTAATGTGTAGGTTGATGCTGCTTCTTCGCAACTAAGTTGGCGATATTTGGATTTTTGTTACTACTAAGTTGCAATCTCAAATCGGATTCCGCTTAGAATCTGTTTCTATATTTGTTTTTAATATACAGAGTCAGACATCCATACGAACATATATTTTGACAATAGTTAATATGCATCCTAATTAACATAAAAACATGTGTACCTATTGTTAACATCAGTTGTACTTTTTTTTCATACAACTAATTCGCCACGCAATGTATCATAAATAGTGCAATTAACCCTCAATTAACTTGCAGTTAACTTAGACTTAATGTTATACATTGCTGCTCGATGGACCTTTTAAAAATGAATTACACTAAATTGATTGGAGCTATTAACTTAATTCCTTTTGTCAAGGGTTCACAGCACTTAAAGCTATCGTTACTTAAAATTAATTTGTTCTTATGGATGTTACACATTGTATACAAGGGAAGACAAAGCCTTTTCACAGAGGTATGTGGTTCGGTCTTGGACTCCGCTCGCTGGAGCACGTTCGCAATGCTTAGTAAGCGTAGCGATTACGAGATTTTTAGTGGCATTTATTTATTATTGTTAAATGGTCCATAGGTGAGACTTCGGCGGACCCCCGTACATATACTCGCGGACCCCCGAGGGTCCGCGGACCACATGTTAAGAAACACTACCCTAGGACAATTTTATTCGTGCCAAAAAAACTTCTATGCCTGAATATTATACATACCAGCATAGTCTTGTTCCCCTAAAATCACAGACTAACATTAAGGCCGATGTTGGCCTGTCACCCTGTCAGTTCATCGTATTAGAACACAGAGTATAAATTTTTCTGAAGAGGATTGTGTGAACCGACGCTTAAATATCGCGTAGCTGTCAAACATTTTCCATAATAATTTTAGCTCCTAACGTGTCGCCCTTACTAAAATAAGTCCGATTTTAACGATTTTTAAATATGTTGTAGTTATTATGAATAATTAGTTCTGTACGTTTCCGTTTCTTTCTTTCAGCATATATTTTCTTGAAAAATAAAAGCGTACAGACTAGAATTTCATAATATCGACAAGATATTCAAAAATCGCAATAAAAAATTTAGCTTCAGAATCCTTTTAAATTTCATACATTTCTTCACAGATTTTGGACTGTCAGACTAGGAATTCAAGTAACCTATTAGCCTGTGGAACCTTGCGGGACAATTTGCATGGTCGTAGTATCCTACGAAAACAGATTTAGTGAGGTGCCGCCAGTTAGCTGTGCTATTTATTTGACGATACAGTAACCCTAGCCTCTTGGCAATGATCCGGCGTTTGAAGATAATAATTCGGGTTCAATCCGCGTAGTACCTAACCTGCTAAGCCTGCGAGTCAAGGGATCAAGTTGGGTTGGTAGGATCGATATACATTAGAGCTCATTAGGAATTTTTATACAAGTCAAATACAGTTACTAAATTACCCTTAATTTTTATTTTAAAAAATCACATCTTATAAAACCGCAAACTGCTGCTGTGTAACAATATGTTTATACCACCACATGATACGTCGAGTTTGGCTTCCGTTCTCAATCAAATTAATTGAAAACAAGAGTGTACATTTTTTAAATTTGTAAAAATATATACCATAATTATGTTTAAGGAGATTGGTATAAATAAAGAGTTTAAATTAGAGATTGAACATGAAACGTCCAAATGGATAATTTTCGTTATAATGCAATGATGAATGGGCAAAGTCGCGGACGAAGAAAGACGAAGTGAAATAATTTTTTAAAAACACTATTTCATCTGATTTTTAATCAGAGGACGCGGTTAACCGAATTAAAAAGTTAACAATAAGCTTTAAGAAGTGGTCAACTTAAATCTATATATTTTTACTTAAATTCTAAAATAATAAATTTCCTTATTAACTCCAGGCGATGTGGGTGAAAAAGTAAACAGTAAACGGAACTAAACATTTCTAACAATTGGTTAACATTTCACCCACATCGCCTGAGAAATAAGTAATTATCAGGAAACAATGTAACCAAATTTGATTTTACCTAGTCCTAAACTGAACCCTAAATAGGCAGGTGGTTATTTAATGAACCATATAATATTATAGGTACGTAAGACGATTTATGGTCCCAAGGTGCTATGGTTAAAGTTGCTCTGGCTCTTTTTTTAATCTACCTTCAAATGAGCTCTATCTACCACCTATTCTTTATTTATGCCCCATTTTAAACTTCTGACGAAACGATTAGGCGCATACTTGAGAACCCATTGTTAGCTAAACTGTTATACTCAGTTAATGAGCAGGTACACTGAGTTAATGCTTTATTTTTATAAAAATAGCTCGACATTTTTTAAGTATGTAAATGTTTTCTATTTTTATCTAACCTTAATGTAAAATGTATTCGCATATGCAATTTGAAATGATATTTTATATTGTTTAATAGATAATCGAATCGAATATATTGGAGGAAAATATTATAAAGACTCTTACCGATGATAGCAGACGTGTCCCTCTTCACAATGTTGTACACGTTGTCGCAGAGGTTGTCGATGAGCGCAGACAGCCGCCGGCTGCAGCGCGTGAGCGTGTCCGTCAGCCGGAACGTCTGCTCCTCATCTTGCGCGAGGACTAAGCTATCCTTATTTAGAATAATAATAATGTAGAACTGAAACAAAAACAACCGTTCAAAATAGACTCCATTGTTTTTTATACGGGCAAAAAGGCGTCGCTTATGTTTGAAAAAAAACGCACGAAATCTGGTTAATAAATAACGAGAGTTTTCTTATTTAACCCGCTAACAAATACACCTCACTGATTAAATCACTGTTTATTATATTTTACATACTACGTACACAGTGTAATTTATTCATATTTGGCCAATTTCTCCACTCGCACTATACGGTCGCTCGGCGTAGCTCCCTGCTGTCCAATGGGTCCGCCAGCACCACGCGGGGCTAAAAATAGGCTCCCGAAGGTCCATAGTACGGAATTACTTAAAACTTGTTTACATCGCTACCGTTTGCAAAACAAGCGAGATAACGGATCCTTCTGAACGTCTCGTGATTTATCGTTATTGTTCTGGGCCACACTCTATTTATAGAGTGTAGTTAATAGTAATAATAGTATACCCTTTATAGTAATAGTTCACTGCACATTCGGAAATCACTAATACTTCTATTCAATATGCTGGCGTCATAGTTCAAAACGAATGTTCTTACTGCACATATTAAAAATTTGCCTCCTTAAATTAATTTTGCATTTTCCTGTAACCCTAATTAGATTTAACGTAAGCTTTGTCTTTGGAATGAAGTTTTTTATGTTTACGAATTGCATGTCTTGTTTTGTAAAATTGCCTGTGTTTTGTGTTTATTTTTTATTCTCGTACAATGAAGAGTATACATACATACATACATACATGTTAACAAGATCTTAACCGAGCGTTTTCTGTACTAGGTAAATAAATTGCAACCAATAAATTGGATTCGAGCAACACAATAATGACCGTCGTGGAAATCCTTACGAAAGGTGGTATAGGTCGGGTGATAATTATGGCCAAGTAAACTGTCCAAAACTTTTCGTGCCTGCCATGTCTCTCCGCTTCTAACTCTGGGACGGCTGGTACGCTCCGTGCACATAGCAACAGCGTCTATCTAAGGTCAAGTGGCCGGAAGGCGCCGAATAAGCCGAGTACTATAGGTATTGGTATTGTCACAAGGGTCGGCCGCAGCTGACCCAGACGATTTGTCACACTTGTTGTTACTACAGAAAAACAACATCAGGATGTTTATTATTGGAAAGCAAGCTCCTGATAATGGTGAGTTCATGTTTTGATTTATTTTTAAATGTTTGTATTTGATAATTAATGATCAAGCAATACTCGTACCGTGTTCAGTATTTTTAAGGGATTTTACACATTTAAAATATACAAACAAGTAGATATAAGCCCTAATTTATATACATAGTACTAAGGTATTAAAATTTATATTTTTTTTCTAACGCGAACGTTCAGTGTGTTGACAATGTTATGTTACCAGGCTAGGTAATTTGACCGCTGAATGCGCAAGCAACGCGAGGGGCTTTGTATCAAGTAGGATTTCCCTCCACAGCTCCTAGGCGAATCAAAGTAGCAGAAATAAGTCCCTATGCGTTTCCTGCTAGTATTCAACATTATTATTATGCTGGTTATCGATATCTCGAAAACAAACAGGCTCTGGACATGTGGATTGTATAAGTACTAACGGGGTTTTTTAAAGTTTGGGTACCTAACTACGAGTATAGGGCTATACGATGTGTAGGGCTATGCTATTTTTTTTTTTGATTTTTCGAAATCGTTTGGTGATTCACAAAACAAACGTACGGAACCTTAAAAAATACCCTCCGAGCACTTTACTGTCTTGTTATAATAAACACGAAACTATGTACAGAATGACAATGATTTAGTCATTGACATTTTTATTGGCTAACTGAATCTGTCAAAATTACCTGCCTAAAAATGCTGTGTGATATGGACGGAGAGATAAATTATGCAGGTTCTGTTTTTGCCATAATAGCTAAGGAATCCTAAAAGTCAAGTATAAAATATTTCCAAGCATTTTTAAGTCAAATTCGTTACCTACGTAGTTTCTTGTAAAGAATGGAATCACATTTCCAAACTATGTAAATTAAAATTGTTCTGCTTCTTCTTCAAAGGGGAGAACGGTTGTCATGAAGCATTTTTATTAAGTTGGAGTCGTTGTCAGTGTGCTTTTATTAAATATCTAAAAGTTTTTCGAAACGCCATATTGAATAACACAGTCGAGTACCTTTATACTAAATGGATACACTTTTACTACTTATTTAATAGACTGTTATAAAACTTATAAATCTAAAACGGGACGGGACGGAACATTATATTTACCTCGACGTTTCGATCGTGTTGCAACGGTCGTGGTCACGAGCAGACTGAAGAGGGCTGGTACTTATGTTGCGTGTGAGTTTTTCTAACTACCTGCAATTTATCTTATTTAGTTGGATTAAGGTGCAAAAGTGTGTACATATATATTATGTACTTGACTGTAAGTTTGATGATGAATTTAGTACAGATTTAGTGAATAATCATAAATTTTTATATTTTGTCAGATACTTATAAAGGTTCTCGTGCCTGTAATTAGTATGTAACTGCCACTCGTACCTTAAGAAGCTTCATTATGTACCAGTTACATAAATAACTATTCCATTGGCGTAAATATTATAGTATTGTTTATAATAATTATTAGGTATAGAACTGTTATTACCATGGCAACGCTCATTATAAAATTGTTTTCACGCTTTGTTTACGCTATAGGTGGTATCCTGATACCGTTAACGATTACAATATCGGCGGTATAAAGTACCTACGCGAGTAGAGAAACATTTATTTACTCTCGTCTCGACAACTGGGACTACCCGCTACAAACGTACACGTACCTAAACAAGCCGATAAGAGTCGCACGCGACGGCCATTATGTTTATCATATTTTAAAGATATTCACAATTTATTTTTATTATAATTATATGGGAGCGTGTGCCCTCAAAGTCATATGTGATAATGATAAATGCTTAATTTTATAGTATGTTTGGGTCTGACGATTGTTGCTAAGCAAGAATGTCTACGAGTAGTATTATTGGTCTAAGATCCGAATAGGAGACGATTTGCACCGGGCTGTTAATTCGATGAAAAGTATTTTATATCAAATTTAATACGCTAAATAATATGTGGCGAATAGGTAGGCTGAAAATTTTCAGTCCAGTAGGTACTTATATCATTAATTTTTGTATCAAAAATGATTTTTTTTTTAAATTGCAAATGCTCGTTTAATAGACAAATTACATACTAATCGAAAGTATGAAGTCTATAGAATATGCAAACATTAGGTTTGGTGCAAATTATTAGTACCGACTTACCTACCTGTTTATACCTGCCTACCCAATAGTTTGACGGGAAAAAATTGTCAACCTAACGTTTGCATATTCTATAGGCTTCATACTTTCGATTGGTATGTAATTTGTCTATTAAACAAGCTAATGCAATTTTTAAAAACAAAGTTAGTTTTTAAATTTTTAATTAATTATGTACTGGACTGAAATATTTCAGTCTACCTATTCGCCATATAAGCATATTAAATTTGGTATAAAATACTTTTTATCGAATAAACAGCCCGGTGCAAATCGTGTCCTATTCGGGTCTCCTCTATATGCATAGCAGGGTAGGGCGGGAATATGGTTAGTTATGTGTGGTTTATTTTTAATATACTGCACTCCAAGAATTAACAGATTAAAAAAAACCTGACTCGCTCTCCGAGGGTCCCATTCCGCCCAACTCACACTTTGGGCGGTTTATATTATTTGTATATTTTTCTTTAGGGTGCACTACACTATAATTTGACGCTATTACCTATGTTTATACCATGTTTACTAAAGAAAAAAACTAGGGAAAAGAAAACTCATGTAATTTTTCTGCTTGATTGATACTTTATGTACCTCAAAAGGAAAAAAACGGAACCCTTATACGATCACTTTGTTGTCCGTCTGTCTGTCAAGACCCTTTATCTCGGGAACGCGTAGAGGTATCGAGTTGAAATTAAAACAATATACTCAGGTTTACAATCCCTTGAAGTTGTGAAAAAAACAAAGTTGTAAGTTAACGTAAAGAAAAGATACGGCCGTTTTTGCCGCAAAAAAACGTATATTTCGACACTCTCAAGGGAATCAAAAGTTATAGGGTATTTTCCGTTGACTTAAATCTATGAAATTTGGCAAGTAATACTGTCTTATACTACAAGTATAGGAAAAAAACTAAACCCTATAAATTTTTAATTAAATCACAAAAAAAAACAGGGTCTTCATGCAAGGAACGGCGGTCCAAATTTTGAATTAAGTTATAGGTATATCCGTGTCATGTGCGGAATCCTCGGTGGGCGAGTCCGACTCGCACTTGTCCAGTTTTGTTATTATTCGTTAACAAATCCGCCATTATAACACGTATTCTGTGAAGAAAACCGCTTTCTATCATAGATCGTAAGATCTAGTGAGAACGCACGGACGGACTTACAACAAACGTTTAGTAATAAGGTCCCGTCCGTATGGCACACTTTGAGTACGGAAACTTAGTAAAATCTTACGTTTGACAACTTTTATTCGTTTGTTAATCTAATTTATCTACTCTCATATCGTAAAGTTCGAATTATAAACTTCAAAACGAATTTATATTGGCATACTTTATAAACACAATACCGAAATAAAAAAAAACACTATAACATTATTTCTCTAAAAAAATTATGTTATAAAGTAATTTTTTTACCATTACGATACAAGTTAATCCAAAAAGTTAATATCACCAACGAGGTTCCATATCAATTATTTTTACAGTATAAATTTTTGTAAAGTTATGAGTTTAAATTTGGAACAGCAGTCAAAAGTCAAGAGGGTCTCTATTGTAGTATTCATAGATATTAAAACAGTTATCGATACGAAACGTCAATTCAGTATGTTTTGTAATATAAACCGCACGACATTTGATCTCGAGTGACATGAGAATAGGGTCTTCATTCGTTTGTCTATGATTTTTCTGCTGCACAAGTTTGTTGCCGCCATTTTTGTCGTCAAGTCGTCGGCTGCTGAACCCATCTTATCCACTTATGATATGTTTGTAGATAAAGTAGTGTATGCAACTGTACATAATTAGGCCTTAAAACACTCGTGTGATCCTGTTATGAAACTCGCTGACGCTCGTTTCATAAAACCACACTCGTATTTTATTATAGGCCTCTCATTATGTATCAGTTACATAAACTACTATTATTACCTACTCGTAGAAGCCATCCTGAAACAATCAAAACCTTATTCAGTACTTACGGAGAAAGACAATGATGGATAAGCAAAGCTTCGAGATGTTATCTTTCGCGCTATAGCTACGTGGAACCTGATTAATGTGACGTCACCAGACTCGTGTCGTCATGGGCGATTAACTTGACTGACTGAAGCCTACATACAGAGCAGAGGAGGGAGCGGATACGACACTCTCCACAATCCGGGAACGTTGTGGAATGAGGTCGTTGGCCTTTTTTGAGTATTAATTGGTGAACACCGTGTCGTGCTGTTTTATAGTAATTAATGACCAATGCAGTGATCGATGGAGAAGAAAAAAAGAATATTGGGATAAGTTTTATTAACTACAGTACTTCTTTTTGCACAGTCATCATCCAGACAAAACTAACGAGTCCCAACTCGTGTCGTCTACGTAAAGTGTAGCGGTGATCCTATCCTTTTGCCACCTTTCGAATCCGTCATCAGCTCGTAGATACCATAATATTGCATTGTCATTGGGTCTTGTATTCCATGAACGGGAAATGGTTCAAAATTTACTTGCACGATTTAACACAAACACACTAATAAACACAGTAAAATAAAGGTGGCATTAGCTGAAATTATCCCTAAACTCTGTTCAGCTTGACTTGAGTAATCGAGTAAGCAGAACGCACACCGGATTAGCGCTAGCAAAATTGTGAGGAGAAATTATATATGGATTGATACTAAACTAAACATTTACATAAGGCCACAAGCTTTGTGTATCTCAAGGTGTAATCTCACTTCCATGTAAACCGGCTCCGTGGGTCCCAAGATACAGGCCCAGCCTAGTTTGGAATCCACCGGATAATGATTGTTCTTGAATGAGTTCGTGTATTCTTTTATGTAAAGGTTTTTTAGGCGTATCTTTAGCAGTTTTTTTTATCAATATCGAAGACTGCAGGAAAGCAAACTTCACAGGTTTAATATTATTTACCTACCATTTCAGTTCTTTAAATGAAAGTACTTCAATAACAAAACGGTTTCATTTATTTGTTTATGTTGTAATGAACATGAGGTTGTGATAGTTTCATCTTGTTAACGGATTGGTTATAATAAAACTGTTTTTTAAATACTGTAGCAAAACCAAAGCAGCTAAAAAAAAGTTCAGTATGAAATAATTTACACGACGTTATAATGTCGTTTTACGTTTTAATTTACTCTAACGACTCAGCCCACTCTTCTGGATAAATTACCTTAAGGCAATTACCTTGAAATTAGTATATTAATTTGTGGAATGTGGAGCACTTATTGCGTTACTGACTTAAGTACAAATAGACCGAATTTTGCGATTCGTTAAGTTTGTATAACAAAAGGACCGGAGGGAAAGTTTCCTAAGGTTAAATTATTTGTAGGATGATATAACATCCGTTGATAGTAAATCGTATCAAACACGTAATAATCACTTAAACATTACACAGGGTTACCAATCAAAAAGTACTATACTGACCAGTATGGGGAGTTCGGAAACGGTACCGGCTGTTCCAAAAAACAAATGCCTCTATTATGGATGAAAGAAAACCTGCATTATTGCCGCCACACTCTCCTGACCGTCGTCACTGAAAGATGGGACAGTGACCAGATCAGGCACTGGTCCTCCCTTCATTTAAGTTTAGGTACTAACATAGTTATTTAAGTTCTGTGTAATACTAACAATGTATGGATTCCGTGGTATGAAATATATGCATTTTATTTTTATTTTATTTTTTTCTATTAAGAAATCCTAGGTACTAACAGGAAATGGGTCAAGTGGACGGGAGCTACCTATTTGTTGGAATAAAAAAGTTATTTATGACTCTCATTCTAAAAAATAAGTAGCTGGGTCTAATCTTTTTCATTGAATTAAAATTTGTCCCCGGGAAATGTGACAGAGTGGTTGTTTTTGTAGGAAGTAATATTTTATTTTGTTTGCCGACATTTGACAATACTTTACTGATTCAAATAAAATAAACATATATTTAGCTTCAAAAAACATTACTACTTAAAGAAAAAAATATGAGTATGACAGAGTAGAGAATTTCAATGCAACGAAAAAGAATTTAACCCAGCTGCGTCCCTCTAGTCCAGAGGCCCTACTTTGAAATTCGAAGTTCGAAATTACGTTACCTTCATCCCTTTCTCTCGATTTAGTCTCGAATGACGAGTGACAGGGATGAAGCTAACGTAACTTCGAACTTCGAATTTCAAAGTAGGGCCTCAGGACTAATAGTACGACTTTTGGTCTGAATCCTTTTTGCGGAGTGCGCCGAAGTGTACCTACTAACCCGGTTTACATTCAGTATGAGTCTTAATTTCTGTCAATATCGGTTAAAAAGGTTTGTTTTTATTGTAGTTTTTATAGTAAGCTTTAGATACCTATCAACATCTAGGTGTAGGTACTACATACCTACACGTAAATATTAGGTATAAGCATAGTATAAATAGAAAAGTAGCTCGACTCCGGCCCTTTAGGAGATTCTGATACCTATTGCCGCTCGGGCGTCAGGGTTGTCCAAACATGTTTTTCAATTTTAGTAACCTACTTGGCCATACTGTGATTTATAATCATGTTAATTTTCATAAATTACACAAACCTAAAGTAAGTATAAATATCGTTAGGTACCTAAGTACCAAATTTAAATTATTTTACTTACATACTTTTTATCTGTTGACACTAAATAATAATTATGTTCATAGGTATGTGACGTGATATGTAAATTCCTTCTCGACATTTTGATAATGCCGCTTTCGCGCAAGGCGTACCTATTATTGGCGGCACGCGCCGTCGCCGCGCGGCTTCCTTAGAGCATTGGCCGCTCGCTTTGGTTCTAGGCTTGTGCTTTGGGTACTAGGCAAAGATAAGCATACTTATGTAGTGAAAAATACATACTTAATATGACTACATAGGCACATATAAAACGCCCAAGACTCAGAAACAAAAAATACCTACTCGCACTCATCACACGAATATTTGCCCTGACCGGTAATCGAACCCAGGACCGGTAGCTTCGTAAGCAGGGTGACCCTGCTACTTACTTAGTCACTACCAACTACCTAGGCCATCCACGTCGTCACATGTTACCTGTCACGTCACACTCAATAACTTAAATTACCTACTTAATACGTATTTATTTCACCTAGGTATACTATAGGCAGGCCGGTACGAAATACCTTTTATTAAATCTGGATATAGTTGTACCTACCTAAGCTAGGTTTAGACATCCGTATACAGAACAATATTTAAGCGTTTTCGGCAGCGGCATTGTCGCTCCATAGCTAAGTACGCGCGCTAAAACAAAACGTAACCGAACGCAATGACGCCGCGGCCCCGACTAAGTTCCCTTGAAATTTCTTGAGATCCCGTTTCGTATTGGTTCGCCCCGCCACAGGCCCCGCCCACAGCCGCAAGCCGCGCGATGTGCCTTTGTTTGAAGACGATCTACTGTTCTCTATACTGTGGTATAAGCGTGTAATTCCTTTTTCAATTAAATATCTCCGTAATGTAAACACTAAACTATCGAACCCAATACGGGTTCTAGTTTAATCTGTTTAACCTAAAAGGCCTAACCTAATATTATACAAGCCCTCATGCGGAAAATCTATTTGATTACATTATCGGATTACAGACTAATGTTCTAAGAGACAGTGACAGCAAAACCACGGAAACAAAGACATTAAGTATGAGTTTTTCCCTAAGACAATAATAATTTTTATTATATTCTTTGGCTTTTCAGGTCTACGGATATCATAGTTTGGCAGCTGAATTGTTTTGTACTAAAACATGTTTGATACCCGTAGTCTAAAAAGCTTCAGAGCATAAAACGTTTTTTTTTGTCGCTGTCTCCTAGACCATGGATTATTCGCGGGCGGCTGATGCCCGTGAGGCATTAGTGAAATACCCGTAATTTTCCCCGTAAGCCCTAAAAGTTGACTTTGTGAGCAAAAATTTTTCGATTAAGCCGGGTCAAAAAAATTCTCCAACTTTACCCAGAGTTTAAAAGCTGGCGAAATGAAAATGTTGCCTACTTTTGATAGGTTATCGCGTGTTGGAAGCACCGACGTATTTTGCCGCTGTTTTCTCTTTATTCTGAATGAA
Organism: Acleris literana; assembly: GCA_946894065.1. Taxonomy (NCBI): domain Eukaryota; kingdom Metazoa; phylum Arthropoda; class Insecta; order Lepidoptera; family Tortricidae; genus Acleris; species Acleris literana. Next base: position 9,489,344 of record OX335677.1, read on the forward strand.
AAAGCCCTAGATGACATTATATGTAGAGAAAATATTGTATGCAAATCAGCATTTAATCATATTCTTAAGTTGCTGTAGCAGACGACAACAAAAAACTCAATTTAGTAACCACTTATACGTAGTATTTATGAGATTATAACTCTTGTAATTGCAATGCTCTCTTGAAGTTTGTAGAAACAATGATGTTACCCAGCTAGCTTGTGGAGTCAGCAAAATTAAAAAATATATGTGTCAAATTCACTAACACTTTTCCAGGTTACCCAATAATTATGACACCCACGGCGTGATTAGAAGGGTTTAAGTAGGTTACTGGGCTACGTCTTATCTTATGGCGCCTGTTTTGTTCATAATTATTTAGCTATACTTAGCGATACCTAACAAGCATAATATATGTAGCAGATGCTTACAAACAAGCGCGATTGCTCAACATGTTCATCGATTAACCCCACGTCCTATTATTGCTAAACATCCTCAAGTTTCGGGCGATACATAATTTAGTTTAGTTCAACGTGTACCCACATAATAATAACATCGAAACTTAATGTATTTAAGCCACACAATACTGGATATTCAAGACGCTAGGGGTAATAATAGGTGTGAATCGTCCTTGTTATGTAGATTGAAATTAAAATTCATCCCACATACTCACGTCATGGATTTGCATATTTAAATAGGACTAAAGCTTATGAACACAATATCAAGCCTCAGTTAATGCATAACTTTATCTACTCGGAGACGTAACCTGCCGCAGTTCTGCTTAACTCAATATTCTCAAAATGTTTCAATGAAAACTTGTTTCTAAATGAGGTCATGCATTTTCTCAGTAGAAACGTTAGTATTCTTGGTTTTTCAGCAGGTTTGGGATTGTTTAAAAGTCATTGATATCTTATTTGTAAAGTTAAAAATATCTTTCCAATATCTTACTGTACCCAAAAGTTAAATAACTTTGAACCTTTTGTTTTTCTTTGACTTGTATCCTCGAAGGGTTATCAAGCACAACTTTTGGGAGCAGAATAAACAGACATTGAAATATTTTTTAACTCCATATGTAAACTAAGTGTATTCTATTTAACTCTGTACTGAATTATACAATCTTAAATATTTATCACAATACATTGAATACTAAATAATATTTTTTCAAACCAATAAGTACGATGAGTAATTTACGTAACGCCTTAACGTAGCGTATAGGTTTTGGAACGCGTCCTTCGTATAACTTGAAATGAGCAAAATCCTGGTAATGTGGGTTCCAGGTAAGACCACTTTTTATAAAGGATTCAGCTCAAGCCATTTGACCTTCAATATGGTTATTGGAACCTTATTACCTACGTGTTTTGCGTACAAGCACACAGTCCTTAAGTAGTTTTCGTAAAAAGATTTCCTTGTGGCAACATTTTTAATATCAATCTGGGCCCATAATGAGTTTATTCATAATCTCCGGCAATTGTCCAAACCGTCCAGAAAAAACATGCCGATCCAAACAATGACCTCTAAGAAAATAGTATGTGAAAGCCCCCGGACTAATATTTAGACAGTCGGGGTTTACGGGCTGTGGGGACCTTTACAAAAATATTATTACAAGCCCCAAGCAAAATCCCTTGCAACCTTCGAAGTAGAAGTTACACATGACTGCGCAAAAGATGTCTTGCTTTAAATACCGAAACCATATCTCTTCCACTGAAATAACAACAAAAATCCCCGAAATTACTTTCGGATCAGCGACTTAGCTACATTAATTTTGTGTATATAAATCCCCGAGGAAACGTTCATAATTTGTTCAAAACACGTACAAGGATAACGAACAACGAACATCATAGCTAGGAACCTCTTGTAGGTATTACTGGTAACAATCTCTTCATCACTTTCCATTGCCAGTCACGTTCTACTTCAAATGAGAGAAAATCTAATCTTTTTTGCGCCCTTGTGAAGTGATTGGGGCAATGTATAAATCGTCGGACACTGCGCCATTTGACGGCGGGGCCGGTGTCGGATTAGAGTTCGTTTGCATAATCGCACCGAGCATTGAATGAGCTTATCTATTCTTCTTATGATTCAAATTCAAGGCATCTGATCGAAGATGAACGCTCATGGACGGTCCGGTTTTATGTAGTTCAAGTTCTCTACGAATCAACGACAACGGTCTGATTGCTAAGTGGCGCTGATAGATTTAAAAACATTTCCTAGAATTTTCACCGATATAAGCGTTCCGATTGGTTGTTGATTTTGAACAGCAAATCGGAACGCTCATTTCGGCGAGCATCCTAGGGAATGCTCGAGTAAATGCTCAAGTCTATCAGCACCTAGGAGAATAATGTAAGCTATAGTTAGGTCCTTTCATTTGTTGATAATTTGATAACTATCAATATTTTTTATACATTGCATGACTTTTAGTTAAAATTTGAGTCTTTGTTTACATAACCAACAAATCACGTTTGGTGGTCGAATTCTATTGGATTAAACTGCCTAGATAGAGAACAATGCACATTATTGCACATGCGTGAAACATCTGCGGCCGGAAAACTGCATCCTATTTGAAATAAATTCCCGCCCGAGTCGGGTTCCACAATCCAGAACTAATGGAAGTGATCACGAGCCGCGGATATTGGCAAAGTTTAACGCCCAAATAGTTGCGGATACAATTTCCGATTTGTCGCTAACAAACTTGCTTTATTTACTCGAATCTTGCGCTAGTTTGGTCGAGGCGTAATGATACGTGGCTTTGGACGGATTAGTCGGGGCGGGCAGACATGTTTCGCTGAAATACTAACGCGTGTCACGCATCATATAGGGTTATGTTTATATAGGTACTTGTACTTATTAACTTAAGTTTATAAGTTGGCACTGACTAAACTACAAGAGTACCTTAGTAATTTTCTTGTTTCGAACTTGACACGACTTGTTACTTTACTGTCATTGTTTTTGAATTTTTAACGTATACCGTAGTAAAAACTTTTCGCTAAAAATACTGTATGTACGTACGTATAGGTCAATCATTAACTGTTTCAATTAAAATACTACCAATAGTTCAGATGAAACCAGTTCTCCATTTTAACATCAAGTTGATGTTTTCATCCATCTATCATATGTAATGTGAAATAACAGCATTAAATAAGTACCTAGCCATGTTTGCGAAGCAACCTGTATTTACCCAGTGTGTCACATGAAACTAAAGGCTTAGTGTAAAGTTACGGCCAGAAATCAAGGCACCGCAGCTGGGCTGTAAGTTGCACGTGGGATTTGCATTAATTTGGGTCACATGCAACAAACACCTGGGCTCGGCTCAGCTCCATATTATTGCCAATTTCGTTAGAGCGACAATTACAGTCTCCTTTTTGTGAAGCGCCGGTGGAAATTATTTATTTAAATGTGCAATTTGGATTCCATTCTACGTTGTAAGAGAAAATACTTTCCTCGTTTTGGTCTCTGCTCGGTATTGATTTTTCAAATGCTTGAAAAGATTGTGTCGTTTGAGGAAAGGTATCAGTAGGGTTGCTTTCAATTTGACTTTGTTGAAAATATAAATTGAAATATTAAAAGTAATTGACGCAAGCTCTCGCCGGAAGCTTATGTCAGGTGACTCTTGGTACTAGAAAGCTGTAATTTGGTAAATCAATGTCTTAGAAAGCAATAAAACATCGATTTATTTTTAAGTGTCTGCCATACATGTAATGCTTTACATGCAATGTAAGGTATTTTTTATAGATTTGGCGGACCGTTAACAAAATATTGAACTCAAAAAGTATAATTTTCGCTAGAATTGCGTACAAGGAGTATATGAGAGAGCCGTTTTAAAATAGCTTCAAAATTATTTTTTTACCAAATATATATCCGGGCAAGCATGTAAACAACATATGTTATACTAAATTGCAAATTTATAGCTTGTTTAGTTGCTGAGAAAGACTACTTTGAAATACAGTCGGACGAACAGAAGTCTCAACATAAGTTATGTACTTTTATATATTTTTAAATTCAAATTCAAACTCATAACACCTATTTAACAAATACACACTGTAACACAACAGGCATTGTACAAAAAAGGCAAGATATTGTATTCTTTTTCTGTAACATATCATATGTGGCATTATCTACGTAAAGGGACCTTATGGCGGATGGCGCTTCCGCCATAATTAAAGATGCTCCGATATAAATACAACGTCGCGTGACGCAGTGCGGCGTAAGCGCCATCCGCCATAAGGTTCCTTTATATAGATAACGTCACATATAAGTATCAGATATCGTCGGCCATAACACCCATTACTCCCAAGCAATAATTTAAACCTAAGCTTCTAAAATTTTCTTCAAGAGAAATTAAATCCGTATTAGAATGAATTTTAATAGGATTAAAGGTAACTTTCTGATAGCAGCTGGATCTTCTAGGGGTCAATTTGAATAAATCATTATATATACAGACAGCTCTTTATTATGCATTACTTTATAGTAGTGATCTGAATTTGGTAACTCTTCGAGAAAACGTTCTCTGAAATTTGTTTCAGAGCAGTTGTTCTTCTAGCGAGCGCATAACCGTACGCGCGTAAGCATTATGTGGCTGTAAGTATCTCAACATTTGTTCATTCGGCTTTGTCAAGATACCAAGGGACCCAATTGTGTCTGTGATCTTAAGGAGATATAAAATTGGTCACGAGCGAGTCGGACTCGCAAACGAAGGGTTCCGAACACCTGTGCAATATTAAGATCCAACATAAAAACTCGGAAAAAACATTTTACATAATTATTAACATTATTTTATTTTTATTACTGGTTATTATAGCAGTTAATAGTTAATACACACTCTAAGACAATTTCAAGTGACTAGCTATAATAATAATGATAATACAAGAACAAGGACACGACTAAGTAAATACTAATTAAATTAACATAATTTAGCTTTATGTCATCTACTAGGTTTTGTCCCGTATAGAGATGTGACTTATTTAAGATACAAGTATCTGAAATACAGATACAAGATACAATACGTATTTTCATCTTGTATCTAAAATACTTTTTTTTTAATTCATTTTGTATCTTGTATGTAAATACTTTTTGTTTTGTATCTTAGTATTTTGTAAATACTATGTTTGTTGAAATACTTTTAGTAATAGTTATCTATGCAATTATTCACAAAATGTGACAAGATTTTATGGTGATATTAATTTTATGTTAAATGCTAATTTAGTCTAGGACCGCATTGATAGATGGCGACTCTTTCTTTCTACAAATGTCAAATGTCATCATCCTACAAAAATAATATTTTCAAATAAAACACTTGTTTGCCAAGTTCTGCCCCTGTGGAGCGACTCTTCTCTTTTTGGGGTATGATTATGAGCCTCATCAAAGAAAAATGAGTGATAAAATGTTTGAAGAACTGGTTTCACTTAAGTCTCAGTTAAAACCTTAACAATATAATATTTTGTCTTGTCACATTTGCACGCTTTATTCGTAAATATCTCATGTAAAAAAATAAACTTACATTCAATAAAATGTTGTTTTCTTACAAAAGTATTTTATCTTTAAAAAGTATTTGAAAGATACTTATTTTGTATCTAGTATTTTAGATACCATCCCAGAAAGTTATTTTGATATCTGCAATACTTAATATAAAAGTATCTTGTATTTTGTATTTCAGATACTTTGTATAGGGTATCTTGTACATCACTGGTCCCGTAGATGACATAAACCACCAGATAGTAAATTAAACTTGTCTAAAGGACCTCTGCGTGTTGGCTTTGGCTCCATGTACGCCTTCCAGACTCCCATTTGTCCCGTAATTGGTAAAGACGTACAAATAATAAAAATCATTTATTTAAGCAAATTCAATTACAGTAATTACCAGGGGTCCCCCCACTAGGCAACAGTCCTGTGAAAGAAGGACGGATAGCGTAGCCTTAGTAATAATAGATTAAGGTTGGTACGGAGCTACGGAACCCGAATAAAGGTTACCAACGTCACCGTTAATCCTACAGTTCATTAACTCAACACAAAGAGTCATCTGCAAAGAAAATTATTCACTGACATGCAAAATAAACTTAAGTAGTTTTTGACCTAGTCGGTTTTTAGGGTTCCGTAGTCAAATTAGGAACTCTTATAGTTTCGCCATCTCCGTCCGTCCGGCTGTCCGTCCGCAGCCTAGCTCAGAGACTTTGAGTACTAGAAAGCTGTAATTTGGCATGAATATACATAGAAGTCACGCCAACAAAGAAGTAAAATAAAATCTTGTAAAAAAAAAATGTTTACTTTACTTCCCCTACACGTAACGTAGTGATGTATTTTTTTTTCTCTTCTACCCCATAGTGTGTGATGTCGTTGGATAGGTCTTTCAAAAATATTACTTGTTTGTAAATACAATATTTCGATTTAGGGATCCGTTTATGAAATATTTAGCTTTAAAGCGCAAATTTTTGTTAGAGTCAAGTGTCGTCGTCGCGCCCAGCCCCCTACAGCCAAAACTACAAATACTAAAAATCTGAAAAATATCTTAAATGAAAGCACATATAACGAAAAATGACCTAAGACAGCACCAAAAAACTTTCTATTTAAAGTTTTTTGGTGCTGTCTTAGGTCATTTTAGTTCATACTTCATACTTGTGGTTTTTTGAGATAGTTTTTGTGTATTAACGGTTTCGGAACCCTATACCTACTGAAAACTAGAGTATTTTTAAGTTCTATATCTGCAAATATCCCAATTGACAGATCGAATAATGATTTTGAGTCGCCGATCAATATGACAATAGAAAGTAAGTAAGAAGGCGCGAATTAAAAAAACTGAATATGATATTATTTTTAGTTCGTTTCTTTAGTGTTGTATGTACAGTCGAGTTCATAAATATGTATACACTTAAGTACCTTGTCTCGTTAATATCATGTTTAAACTTCTATATATGAATTGTCACAACGAGTGACAAGGTAAAAGTTAAAGTGACAAGGTACTAAAGTGTATACATATTTATGAACTCGACTGTATGTATACTACTAAATATTCATCATCATCATCATCATCATCATCCTATATCATCCTATATCATATATCATATATTAATCCACTGCTGGACATATGCCTCTCCCATTGCACGCTAACGAGCAAGATTCGTGGGCACTCTCATCCAGCTCTTGCCAACCACCTTGCGAAGATCGTCGCTCTACCTAGTCTGAGGGCGTCCTACACAAAGTTTGCCGATTCGCGGTCTCCACATATTCCCCCATGGATATTTTTTTAAAGAACAAACGGATAATGATAGGTAGGTACTAAAAAAGAAGTAATATGCTCGGGTAGTGTTTTTATAATGAATATTTGTACAATACAGTGTGTGACATCCATAAGAACATTAATTTTAAGTAACGATAGCTTTAAGTTCTGTGAACCCCTTACAGAAGGAATTAAGTTAATAGCTCCAATCAATTTAGTGTAATTCATTTTTAAAAGGTCCATCGAGCAGCAATGTACTTATAACATTAAGTCTACGCATAAGGTACAGAAGTACGAACTCATGGCGCAACTTCTGCAGCAGCATTGAAACTTGCACACAGGCTAACAGGGTAAGGAAAGTTCTCTCCAACCAGACAACGCATACCATGGGCTCCCTACGAAAGCCAGACAACACCCTAACCGGCTCGCCAGAGGAAGCAGAGAATGTTCTCATACAAACTCACTTCCCTGGTTGCGTAATATCTGAACCGGTAAGCTGGACGCGAGAGGAGATCGTCCCCACAGAAGCTGACTGGGAATATGCAAACCAGGTAACCAGCCCCACGAAAATAAAATGGGCCATCAACAGCTTCGACTCCTTCAAATCACCAGGCCTGGATGGAATATTCCCCGCCCTACTAAAGTGGGGCGGCGAAAATCTGACACAGCTGCTCACGGTGATCCTAGCAGCCTGCCTTGCGCACAGATATGTGCCTCAGCGCTGGAGGGAGGTCAAAGTAACATTCATACCAAAACCAGGTAAAGGTGACTACTCGGACCCCAAAGCATACAGGCCTATCAGCCTCACCTCGTTTTTACTCAAAACTCTGGAGAGGATATGCGACAGGTACCTGCGTGAAGGGGACCTGGTCAACACACCAATACATCAAAACCAACACGCCTATAGTCAAGGTAAATCCACAGACTCTGCCCTGCACGCAGTGGTCTCCAGGCTTGAGGAAGCCATCAAGAACAAATCGCTATGTCTGGGCGTCTTCATCGACATAGAAGGAGCATTCGACAAGACCAACTTCAGCAGCATAACAGTGGCACTGGAAAGGCACGGTGTAAACGCAGTTATGACGCAGTGGATAGGTAACATGCTCAGCAAAAGGATTATCAAACTAGAAACGGATAAGGCCCAACAAGCACTAGTGGCGAAAGGATGCCCCCAAGGGGGCGTTCTCTCGCCACTGCTATGGAACCTGGTCGTGAACGAGCTGATCACCAAACTGAACGACTGTCACTACTACACGGTGGGTTACGCTGACGACATAGTAATCCTCACGAGCGGTAAGGTCACCGGTACGGTGTGTGACATCACCCGTTCAGCCCTGCAAATCGTGGAACGCTGGTGCATGCACAACGAACTATCCGTCAACCCAAAAAAGACGGAGATGGTAATGTTCACAAACAAACGAAACCTAGGCAATTACAAACTCCCCAAGATATTTGGCACAGAACTGCAACTCTCGACTGAGGTAAAGTATCTCGGAGTAATATTGGACAACAAACTGAACTGGAGCAACCACCTGAACAGCAAAATTGACAAAGCCACGATAGCATTCTGGCAATGCCGCAGAATGGTAGGTAAAACCTGGGGACTTACCCCCCAGATCACCCTATGGCTGTACACGTCAATTATAAGACCCATCATTAGCTACGGCGCGGTGGTCTGGTGGCCACGCACCAAACTATCGACCGTCGAGGCCAAACTACAAAGACTACAGAGGTTGGCTGGCATGGCAGTTACAGGATGCATGCGGACAACACCGACAGCATCGCTGGAAGTCATACTCGACCTGCCACCCCTACACCTCTTTATAAAGCAGGAGGCAGCCTCGACCGCTGTACGTCTCAAAAAACTAAACCTATGGAAAACTACAAAGGTGCCACACACCGAAATCCTATGTGAGTTGGTAAGTAACGACCCACTAATAGAAGCGGTGACCGACAGAGTGCCGAAGACATTTGTCTTCGACAAGAAGTACAAAATACAGCTCCACGAAGATCCCTGGGAGGGCCTGAACCCAAGGGAGGTAAGAATCTTCACAGATGGATCCAAAACAAGGTCAGGCTCCGGCTCCGGTACATCCTCGGAGGACCTGAACATACACATCTCAACACCATTAGGGGCCCACGGCACAGTCTTCCAGGCAGAATGCATGGGCATCATAGTGGCTACGACAGCAATAGAGGCACGGAAGGTAATAGATCTCCCGATCCGAATACTCTCCGACAGCCGATCAGTGCTCCAGGCCCTACAGAGCCACACCGTTACCTCAGGGCTGGTACTTGAGTGCCACAATGCCCTGACGAAGGTAAGTAAAAACAATCCCATCACACTACAATGGATAAAGGGGCACAGCAACTCACGTGGTAACGACGCAGCCGACGAGCTGGCGAGGAAGGGCTCAGAGATAGTAGCAGTGGGTCCTGAGCCCATATTGCCTCTCCCGTTCGGATGGCTGCGTAACAAACTGCGACGCTTAACCAAGGTAGAACACCAACGATACTGGAGCAACCTAAGCACCTGCAGGCAGGCCAAAGAAGCCCTCCCGACAATAAATCCCGGATTGTCACGGAAACTACGGAAGTTGAAAAGGACTCAACTTAGACTCGTAACTGGGGCAATAACCGGTCATGCCCTATTCAACAGACACTTACACACTTTAGGTGTTACAGACAGCCCCCTGTGCAGAGCCTGCATGACAGCGGAAGAAACCGCTGCCCACGTCATCATGGAGTGCCCAGAGGTGGCAACATACCGGGCGCGACACCTCGGACTGGTACCGAGGTCGCTACCAGAAGTCGTCGGCAACGTCAAGGGTCTGCTAGGCTTCCTGGTGGAACTGGGTTGGCAGGAGTAGTGTCACCAACCCTCTCACGCAAAATAGGCGCATATTTAAGTCGTCGAGTTGCGGAAAACAGCCCGCCACAACCTATAACCTATAACCTATAACATTAAGTCTAAGATAAAACTGCGAGTTAATTGAGGGTTAATTGAGCTATTTATGATACATTGCGTGGCGAATTAGTTGTATGAAAAAAAAAGTAGGTACAACTGATGTTAACAATAGGTACACATGTTTTTATGTTAATTAGGATGCATATTAACTATTGTCAAAATATATATTCGTATGGATGTCAGACTCTGTATATTAAAGAAACTTTCAACGGCGGTTATATCCATTACCTAATCAAATACTCGAAATCATTCCCGTAGCAGAAAATATCATCCAACTTAGACGTCTGCTCTGAATATAAATTAGTTATCTAATAGAATTTGACAAAACTTTTTTCGGGCGGGGGCACGGGCGGGTATAAGGGTGGACGTCAGAAAAAAATATTATTGGCTCGGAGTATCGTATAATCAGATGTGACAGAAAATATTAGTACCTGTCCCAAGTTTTAAAATATATGTATAGTCGACTAAGAAATTCTTTTACCACTTAGGACCTTAACATCCAGGTACTTCCCATTTATTCTATGGAACTGTGACGTCATAGAACTGTTAACGTTTTTATTTCCCAACAGTTCCATGGTAGAACTATGGAAACAAAAATTGTGCTATTTGTTCTAACTATAGAACTAGAAGCACTTCAAATTTAACTAATACCTACCATAAATTTTGTTCCATTAGTTCTACTATGGAAAAAAATCCCAACAGTTCTATGACGTCATAGTTTCATAGGACTGATGGGAAACTTAAAATGTTTCTAAAGATAAAAAGATAAAAGATAAAAGATGTTTATTCAGTAAGTAGGCCGCACGGGCACTTTTACACGTCAAAAATCTACCAGCGCTTCGCAAGAGACCACTGCTGAGAAGAAACGCCGCAAGAAACTCAACAGTCAGTCGTTTTTTTTAAAAATTACTTATACAATTATAGAACTTAACCTAGCATTATATAAAACAATGAATTTAACATTAAAATATATATATCATGCGTAGTTGAGCAGGAAAATGTGTCAAAACTCAGTATGTTCAGATGAACTCTTAAATTGTAATAATAATAGTATACATATACTTACCCATGACGGTGCAAAACAACCACATAGTTTTGATACATTCTCCTACAGAAACCGTGTCCCCTAGACAATAATTATACCTACAATGTTTAGATATTTCTAGTTCTATAGAACAGTAAGCATATTTTTTGTTTCAATAGTTCTACCATGGAAGTACTGGGAAAAAATCACATCAGTTCCATGACGTCATAGTTCCATAGGACTTCATTTGTTCTTGAGATACAAGCAACTAAATTTAAACAGCTACAACTAACATCACCAAATAACTATTATTGGGAATTTTGTTCATACCTAATTGTTTTTTTTTTATATTTTTGGTGTTTTTAGTAACGGCGTCGGACCCCTACAATCCTTACAATGAGCATGGTCCGACATGCTCTTGACCGGTGTTTTGTATAAAAAGTGACATTTAAATATTTTTTCTTAAAACTTCTGTTATACATTTTATAATAGACATATCTACGTCTAACTCAGCTAACGTTGCACCCTCAAACTGTGTATCTATCTATAGGCGTACTCGTTGACACTATTGCATCTAAAGATCTCGCCTGTAATTGATCATTTATGGTGACCCCCTTGAGTTCCATTATTTCCGCCGAAGCGGCGCTCGCTCGGTCTTCAAAGAAATTCAACAAAGAAACACCAGTGCGCAATTGCCCATTGATTTCAACAGTTCACTTAAAGTCTCTTATTTGTTATCCAGAACAACGGCGCGGAAAGAATATAGAACGCGCCTCGACGTGTTCATTACAATATTTAACCGTAACAGCTTTTATTCTGTTTCCGCTGTGGTGTTATTCTCTTAAGTACTCAGCAAAGACAAATTCGCTCGATCGAACTAGTGTAACTTGATCTGTTTAAACGCCAAAGCCTAAGAATCCATATATGGATCCCCGCGCGGACCTATTTCAACCGTGGACCAAGTTAGACTAGTTATACCGAGCCAACACCCCTTCGCCGCGCAACACCAACTGGCGTTTATTTCGAAAACAATTATAATCCAATCATAACGCGGAACGTTCCAACTCGCAAATGGAAATGTCAACGTAATCCCGACAAACGACCTCCGAACACCGCTGTATCTGGATCGCCGGGTGTGGAATCTCGGAACTAACTCGGACACTGACAGTAATGGGGAATTCGACGGCGACTGCCTGCCACTTGCACTAATGCTGAGCATTTTTAACGCTGCTGAAAAGCTAGTTTTCTTAACAAAATGAGCCTAAGGTTGTCTATTTTTAAATCTGTAACGAGATGAAGAGGTAAATATGTTTGAGGCCAATTTTTTACATAGATGCGTGCCTATTAGGTCACTATTTCACCCATGGCCCCATATAAAAGTACTTACGTTTTAATTTTTAAACGGCTTATCTAATGATAACACATAGGTAAACTTTGCTTTTCAGTTAGATTCTTTTGGGTCGAATGACATAAAAAAAAATACCTTTTTACTGGGTATTTTCACTTTAATATGACATGCCGTTTAAAATGGTTACCTATTATTTTATCGAACCCCTTTCGACGAACGTACGTTACGTAGAATTTCCATTTCATTAAAAGGCATTTCTCGCTACATACGTTAATTTGGTAGTTACAAGTTTAACCAAACACAACCAACGTAATTACCTAATGTTTAAGATATGCTGATTATATCATATTATATCATGGTTGGATTTAGCAGAAAATGGCGTACGATGAAATAAAATTCTATGAAATGATGGGTTACCGATTAATATTTAAAACGATACTAAGTACGTTTGTACTGAAACACGAGTTAATAATAAGAAAGCGTACCGGTGACTCTTAATTTTTGCGGATAGAACTAGCCCACTTGCTACCTACCTACTCGTATGGTACAAAACCATTGCTATTAATGCAGTCAATATTATTATTAAGATTTAATGCAGCGAAGTTAGTACGTTTCGAAAAATCAATCACATTTTAGAACTCTCTCCTTAAAGCTAGCAATCCTAATATTTCGAAAATATCAGCGACTGAAGCGAGCCAAGTTCGAAACCGCAACCTTCATCAGAATCGCGTTTGCGAACGGCACAAACAATCACCAAATAATGTTTTAATCATGCATCTCGCAGAATCTTTCAGTTTAAAGTACCTGTGATTTAAGGACGAACGCCCTTTCAAATCTCTTTAACTAATAATTTCTGAGTAATCCACGACTTATCTTTAAGTAGCGATTGAAATATTCTTGGAATATAAGTACTAAGTTAACGACTACAACTTCTCAATTTGGAATGAGTTGCCGAAGTTATTGCGTCGGCAAAAGTTGCTCGTTCTCGTACTCAAAGCGTCAGATAATGACGGGTGAGGACAAATTAAAAATAATGATCTCGCCAAAGACCTTTTCATTACCGTTCCCTCTTTACGTTTTGTTTCGTTTTGGAAAGCAAATGTTGAATTGGATCTAGGCCCTAGACGCTTTCGGCGTTCGTTATCGTTATCCAAAATATATAGGATTGACGTAAGCTGTCAGATCGCGTCGAGCGCCTACGTCAACTCCATATATTTTGTCAATTTTCGAAAATCGTTTACGTTAGCGTTAAGCCACTTGTCTAGCCTCACGATTAAGATTGTAATAGGTCGTACTATCACAAACTTTGAGACCTAGGACCTGAAGAAAAAACTTTTATATTGAGTTTTAATGATAGTTTAAATAGGTAAAAAATAATTTAACCCGCTTCCATTTATTTTTCGTTATAACTTATAAGAAACTTACTTAGGGCTTATAAGAATTTGGGCTTTGTCATGCGGGTTTGCAGCCAATTCCGCGACCTGAACTGCTGTAAGATCGTTTACTTTGCGTATGTCAGAAGCGTCTTGGAGTACTGCAGCTGTATTTGGTCCCCACAATACGTAATTTATAAGGAACGTATTGAAAAAATACAACGGTCCTTCTTGCGCCATCTAAACTTTCGCAGTAAAAAATTTGAATCCCCTTACGAACTCAGCTGCAGGCGGCACGGCATGCTACCCCTTGAAGATCGTCGATTGCTGCTCGACATGTCTGTTCTCCACGACATTTTGTCCGGTCGTACGGATTGCCCTTCGCTTCTGTCCCAGATATTTTTTTTATTTTTTTTGTTCCGGCTATTAGAACCCGTCACGCTGAACGCTCTTTATTTGGTATCCCGCGTACACACACAAAGTACGCTCAAAACTCGCCACTTGTACGTCTCCTCAGAGAGTATAATACGCGCTTTCATAGCATAGATATTTTCAACTGTAGTAAGTCTGTTTTTGTAAACCGTGTTCGTCAACTACTTTCGAATCCCTAGTAATTTTGATGATCTTGAGCCGCATCACACCTACACACACACACACACACACAAATACACACACTTACACACACTCGTTTAAGTAAATGTAATAACTTTCTCCTTTTTTTTTAGTTCTCATAGTATTATTATTAATAAGGATAATATTGTGCAAGCTTCAAAAAATGTACCTATACTTGTTTTACTTAGTTATAACTCCACTTGTATTTTTCTTGTATTTCTTGTGGTCGTCTGTTATTGGCTTACTCAAATGTATCCATATCTTAAGTATCTGATTCAATGTATCGCTGTTGATGTCCCAAATAAAATAAATAAATAAATAAACTTAGGTATAAGTGCGGAATCTTACACAATACGAGTAAAAGCTAAGTGCCTATGGCCTATGAGTTTGTGGATGTAAATATACATAAGCTAGGCTATCTTCGGTATAAACAATAGCGAATGTTCCACTGGAACTGTTTTTTTATGCTATGCCATAAAACAGAGGGTTTTAAAGGAAACATTATTTGAACGCCCTTTCACCGTGTTTTGTGGCTGGCACCGAGTAGCATAAACGGATCCATTATAATTTCGTCATCTCCGACTGTCTTTCTGTCCGTATCAGTGTCCCAAGATACTTTTGGAACGATGTGTCTAAACTTGGTAGAGTGACGGCACCAATGATGGACACTTTTAGCTAACAGGCACCAGTAATGGGCACTTCACTCTTAATTCAAAATTCATACGGTCCTAAATTGATTGTTTCAAAACAAATGAATAGCCCTTATCTTCTATAAAATAAGAATCAAGTGTCCGTCATTGGTCCCTGTTCATTACTGGTTCCGTTACCCTAGCTGTAGTCAGTGTTCTGCAAAAAAAATAATTGGACTTTAAAATACCACTGTTTGACGTTGTACTTGATATGGAACCCTAAATTATTGCGTGTTCGGTACACACTTGGCATGTTTTTAATTAAAACGTTATACGAGGGAAAAGGAATTTTAACTTAGTTTAAAAATAAACAGTAAATGTACGCCAAGGAATTCGTGACGAGAGTAAAGTTGCTCGTAGACAGAAGAGCTATTTTATTTCGACAGGAAAGTTACTAAAATAGGAAAATAAACAATTAACAAGATAAAAAAATATTAATGCACGGGTCGTGCCACTAATAAACATTAAAACACCATACTAGTTAAAACAAAGCGTGTCTTATCTTTAAAGTGTCAAATGATAAAATAATTAATCGTAATAAACTTAAATAATGCGCGACTTTCTTTCTTCTTTCCTCAGAGATAGTTGCATAGCCAGATATTTCCTTGGGAACTGCGATAAAATTATATATAGAATTTCAACAGGGTATCCGCGGATAAACTATGGAGGGTGTTTTTTATATATTTTCTAACAATATAGAGCTCAAATAAAAGCTAATAAATAGCCCATTCCAAATATATATAGTTATACTTACATTATAACACTTTGATGCTACGATTTTGATGGAAAAATCAAAAAGTACGTAAAATGTAATGATTATTTAAAACTGAAAAATGAAATATAAATTGAATTATTAATAAAAACAAAACACGTCTGCAATATCAACTGAAAAGCGAAAAACAATGTCTATAAATTGCAAGAGCATTGCACTTATATAACTTGAATATAGGAAAAGGTATGCAGGCGGGGGGACAAACAAGACCTATTTCTTGAAAAAACTAAATATTTGCACTGTTACCGTGTCCCCGGCTAGAATACCTTTTCCAATATTCAAGTTCTTGCAATTTTCTATAGAGCTTGTTTTTCGCTTTTCTGTTGTTATTTTTATTGCAGCCGTGTTTCTTTTTAACAATATAGTTTATTGAAAATGTTATTCTCCGCACTAACCATGAAAACGGTGTTGAATAGGATCTCGCTCACATGGTCATATGGGCGCAGCCAGGGTTCCATGAGGCCAGATTGGAAATGCTTTGGTGGATTCCAAGGGTCATGCCCCAACACCTGGAGTTATACTTGACATACTCGTACGTCGATTGTGTGTGCTAACAGGTTCACAGTGTCAAAGATTACTAAAGGTACTAGCTACAAGCGAGCACCCAATTGAGAGTTAAAAGGAGTCACCGGCATTGGCCGGGAGTAATGACAATTTTATGATAATAAAGATGTATGTTGCGATAAAATCCGAAAGATTAGTCGATTTTAGTGCATTTTTAGCAAGATGCATAGCGCGATTTATAGTTTGTTGGGCTACTAGTACATGCTAGTACCAGAAAAAAAAGGCTACAAATAAAATTATACCTACGCACACAAAAATAATAACATTTATGGAGTATGTACTGCAAACAACTGTTAAAACCAGTACAAATCTATAACGTTTGGAACATCCAAACATACCGCGTGTAAGCCGTATAGGTATGGCTATAGCATAAAGATAAAAGAATGGAGCAAAAGCGTAAACGCTGTGGAATCTGACACGGTTCGCATTACAAAGAGGTGTAATATTCAAAGTGCATCTCTAGCGGCAATATCATGCGTCAATGCATTACGAACCCGTATTTTGACACGTGTCAAAGTTACACTACGCTGTCCCATCGGTCCTTGTCCTGGCTAATGAGTGACGCGAAAGCGATAACGCCTGCGTATCGCTCACTCGGCAAATCTGATAACTTATCACAATCGTACCAACTAACATATGCACACCATATTGTTTTACTTACGTCAAACGTGCAACTAACGCTCACTTCGTGGTTTATCAATATGGTGAAATGTGAGCCGAATGCAAGATGAATCTAACTAATACGTGGGTGACGGTATACTGCTTGTGTTCACTAGTGCTAGTGTGTGTCAATTCGGACGATAAAGGTAAATTGCGTATTTTTATTAGATGGTTAGCGGAAAACAATATACTTCCCGACTCCGAATTATACCCCAAGTCAATACCTACCATGGCTTACGTGAGGTTTTTTTTTTTTGGAAACTTTCTTCCATAATAAATTCAAGACGGGCCATTGTGCATAATATGAATGATTGAGTAGGTGCAAAAATTAAAATAATAAGATTTCCGTTTTGATAATTATAATGTTTACCACTTTGTGTGTGATGAAGATGGATGTTTTTTACTACGCTTTTATTTTTTTTTCTTTGTGTAAAGTAAATGCGGCTTATGTCTAAACTTTTATGTATCAGTCGTTTCAGCTAGGTATATCTCTCTTCCAAGATATTTATCTCAGGATGTACTTTCTACATTTTCTAGAAATTTGTCGACTAACAAGCATCAACGTCGAAAATTTGACAATATATTAAGTCCGAAACACTTTTGTAACTTACGTACCTGTCTCTACTACACGTTAAATGCGATTGTTTCTAACATTTTACTATCAAATAGTGTGTTAAGTGAGTTACTTTCTTATAGCCATTAAAATTTTAAATTACGTATTAGACTTCATTATAGCCTTCGTATACGTTACTTTACAACCGTAAAGTTTACTTACACATTCAGGCATAACTCATAATCAATATTTTTACACTTTATTTGACATAGTTTTACACTTTCTTATTTTACATTACAATTAAACATTTCTAATTTACTGTTAGTTCGTCCTTTGATAAAGGCCTCTTCCATCTTTTTCGACTCATGTCTGTTTTGTGCCATTCTGGTCCATGTTTTGCCTAATAGTTTCGCAAACTCGTCTTCCCATCTTCTGCGACCATGGCAAACGCATGCCAGTTCTTGGGTATTATAGGGTGACGACGGTTTGTCTCCACTTTTCTTTTTCCTAAGGGATTTTTTTTCCTATGCTAAGGCATATGACCTGTCCATCGCCATTTTAATCGTTTTACTTTGGTTTTTATGCTTTCTAGTTTATGAATACACGATAAGTTACCTTAAATCACGAACAAATACGCTGTCACAAAGCCAACGGAAACGTAAACAATTAGAGGTGAGTTTGAAGATTAAGACTATCGAGCGAAGCTGATACAATCTTATTTTCGCTTTTTACAAGACGGTTGATTGTATGATTAAATAAAATTAATTGAAACTGGCCACTTTAGCAGTTGTCATTCACTTACTGCCTGTAAATTTTTAACGAAGACTACTGTTAGTAAAACAAAATAAACCAGGCAAGAGCCTGTCTGATCATGCTCAGTCAGTGTAGGGTTCCGATGCCGTTACTACACAAAAACCATCTCGAAAACAACAAGTACCTATTAACTAATTCTCTATTTAAAGTTATTTGGTGCCGTCTTGGGTGATTTTATTAGGTATAAACACTTTAGTCGCCTGTATCTCAGGATCCAATCAACTCTACAGTCATTTTTCTGATTTTTAGTATTTGTGGGGAAGGGGGTTTCTCTAACAAAAAATAGCACTTTAAATCTTAATATTTCACAAACTGATCCCTTAATCGAAAAATGATTTTCAGTAACCCGCAATATTTATTTTTGAAAAAACTATCCTACCGCGGTCGGCGGCATCATATGCGCAAACACAAACATATGGCAATGTACGGTGTTGTTTATGAAGATCCGGGGCATGATGCGGCGCATGGTGCGGGGCGTAGAGAGTAACGGTGCCTGCCGCTGCATCCGCGGCGGACTCTCGAGCTTCTAGCGGAGCGCGCGGCGGAGCACGCGGTGGGCAGACTGTCACAAGGTTCCGTTCCGCCGCGGGCGCCGCCGCGGGCCCCGCTGCGGGAGCAGTGGCGGGAACTGCCGTTATTGACGCGTGCGACGCTGCGTGCAACGCGGCGATGCCATCCACGGGCTCCGCCGCAAGTAACGCTGTATTTGAAGCAAACGCGTGTAAAACCGCTTCTCCATAAACGCTTTTATACAACGCCATATGTTTGAATTCAGTGCAGACCGCGCCGCCCATCGCTACGCGCGACGCCCCACGTCTCCGTAAACAAGCCCTAAGGGTCTCTGAGCTAAGCTGCGGAAGGCGGACGGACGGACATGGCGAAACTATAAGGGTTCCTAGTTTGAAAACGGAACCCTAAGAAACTTGAAATACACCCAAGTTTACCAACTCAAGGTCAAACAATTTGCTTCTACTTACGAACAACTTTAAAAACAATTGATGCAGTAAATGAATTCGTCAATGGTTTCCCCATACCATCCCCTTCCAATGTGGGCTACATTAACCCCTGAATAGTTCTAAGTCTAGATAATATAACTTAATTGTTTACACATTATAGGATTCCCTTTCTTATACATATTATTCCAAAGTTCCCAGAAGAGGTGAGACGTATTTATTGGAATAGGCAGGTTTTTGCTACGCCCAAATACGCGATCCCATCCCTTCGTAGCGCGCCAAAGCGTAACGAGTATTTAGGTGTATCGGGACGCAGAATAATCGTGGCGCATATAGAATGACAAAAAAGGGTGTATAAATTAATACCATATAATAACTCAAATAATGTTTGCGTCCACACAATACAATGCTTATTTATATACGTGGGTAGGTAAAATATATAGATGGGTGCCCCTTGGAATCCCTAAGTTTGTCCGAATTATCATTTGTCCTAAATTGGTTTTCAGCTTGCAGCAGCAGGAGAGGGTAAGTGTGGGTGGGGGATAGGTTAGGTAGGTAGTTAGGTTAGTGTTGTATTATAAACAACACTAAAATGTCTTAAAATTCAGCCGGAAAAGGCTTTAGGATAAATGAAAATGCGGACAAACGGTGTATTAGGACAAATGACCATAGCTCGGACAGGTCATCGCAAAAATAGATATGGAAATAGAACAAGATTCAATAGAGTCGTAATACCTAAGATTATGATTATCTAAAGCGGGTATTATCGTAATTTACCATTTCCAATTTACTTAATAATGAAATGAAATGAAAATAGTGAATAATAATTCACAGAAATAATTAAGTAAAACCATTAGTTTGTTCCAGAAAATGCAGTAGTTGATGGTTGCATATATTCAATACAACAATCAGCATTTAAAAAAATTACAATGGAAATACCTTCACAAACATATGGTCAATTTTGGGTTACCGTTATAAATGTAATTGAAAAATATAATTAAATAATACTGTACATAATACGATTCTATTAATCTTTTGTTCTATTGCCGTGTTGCGATTGTTTTGCGCTGCCCTGTCCGAGCTATGCAAATGATGATTAAGGGATTCCATAGGGGAACCATATTTGATATATAGGTACTCTCAAACTTAACACTCGCATAACAGAGGAGAGGGCAACGTCCGCATACCGCGCCAAAACTCTGAGACTCACAACTCAGAAATGCTCAACAAGCCGAGTACCTACTTACTTTTAAATACTCGTGGAACTAGTCTTTGGACCTTGTCTTTTCCGATTTGCCTAGTATCTACGTCCGACCTCTAGTCACCAGTGACTGGGGTCGGCTTGGCTAGCTATAGGGCATTTACCCTAGCCCTTTTAGTTCATTGAAGAATTGCAGTCGTTGTAGTGGGGAAAGGAAATCGTCTTAGATCCGTACGGCTAACCAAAAAAGAGTTTGGAAATAATTTTTAAAATCGAACAGCTCTGTAAAAAGTTATGCATGGTCATAGGGACATAAATAAAATACATATGGGTCAAACTGATAATCTCCTTTTTTTAAGTCCGTTAAAATACCAAAAACCGTCTCCTAAGTGTAACGAATACTTTTCTGAAAACCGCATCAAAATCGGTTCAGACAAACGCGAGATAATCGCGGACAAACATACATACATACATACGTACATACATACAGGTCAAACGGAGAACCTCCTTTTTTTGAAGTCGGTTAAAAATGAGGGCGTATTTCGCTCGGGTATTGCTTACATTATTCACTTTTTACCCTATCGTTGCCGCTAAATGTAGTGTTTACCACTTATACAAATTATGGTAGGTATCTCATCTATCCCTGCATCAACACAGTTTTATAATTCCAACGGAGAAGCCACCAAACGACTAAGAAGGTACTAGGTAGGGTAAGGACTCTAAAATGCAAACAAACATAATTTATTCGGAAAACTAATATTAACTAGTCAAATTCAGACAGCCTGTTATATTCCCGTAACGCGAATGGAAACTTGGGTAGCGGCAAGAATAAAATTAAACATGATAATCTTCGTTCTTGTAGATAGGTACACGTAAATACAATCACGTAACAATCGCAACATCGTATTTTGTCGGATGAGTTAGTATTTATCGTCCTTTCTCAGTTAACTTATTAACGGTTACTGAAGCTAACTGAATATCAATAAAAACATATCCGACAAAATCTTTTTCGTATGATTATTGGCTAAATATTTTACGTGTATTTTAAGTTGTGTCACAAATTGTGTTTCAGAGGAATGCACAGCAGAGAACTGCATAGGCGATGAATACGAATGCATAGGTGATAGATGCCACTGTGCGGTGGGATACGTATCCAGTCCTTACCAGCCGACCTGCCGTAAATGCCCAGGTAAAATGTTTAAGATTCGAAACAGTTCCGGTTTGCATCAGGTTTTGCAAAAACTAATGCTTGTGTGCTCATTTATACACAATAAACAAAAGCAAGTTCGAATACGTATTATACCATATTTCATGTTAATAGCATACATCACCATCCTCATCATCATCTTACCCCTATCCCAAGTATTCGTGGCAGCAGCCAGTCTTTTTCTTCCAAACATCTCTATCAACCGTCATCTTAGTATTCGCTCCTTTGAGCATACTTCATTATTATAATTTTATCAGCTGAATCATATCCATGGATCCCAATGGTCACCAGAATAAGCGCTGTCGTGCTGCCACCTTGGATGTTGGGAGTCTTGATAGCATACGTAGGTAGTCATTAAGAAAAAAGGCTGTGATATAGGTACGGGTAGACAGGCGCCGAAATCCTTAAACAAATAATATGGAAACAAACCGATGACACTGAACGCGTATCCTTATCGAGTGATCAATACTTCAGAAGTGTGATGATAAAAAATTCTGGCAATAATGATAGTACATTAATTAAGGCCTCTATATAATATCAGCAATCAGAAACTTTTATCGATTTCTTTATTGTCGTTCAATCTAGCTTAAATATATTGCCCGTTTAATCGGAGCGGTGTGATCGAACACATTTAGGTTCTCGTATAAGATATAGGATTAAAGGTCCATGGTTCGTCTACGAATATTGGCTTATCATACAAAGTTTGTTACAAGCGATATTCATAATACGGCACAATAGGCAGTATAAATAAGTCTCCATGGCCGGACTGCCCATTGGTGGAAATCAACCACGCCACGGCGCGACGAAAATATCACATATGGTCAGGGATGTGATGTGACGGTCTGCATAAGCGTACCTACTCCTGAAATTGGCGCAGACTTTTGAAAATCATAACACGGAATTTCCCAGACTAAGACGTCAAATTTACCTATCTGCTGGCGCTCAGTCCTTGGGTTTTCATATCAAGCGTATGATACGGTACCTGACAAACCATTTCTCGCACGTACCTACTCAAAAAATGGTCCGAATTTTGACGGTTTCTTGTTCACTTATGTTGTAACTTCACTGACAATTAATGTAAAAAACGGTTGCGTTATTAACTATTAAAATAGTTAAATGATAGATTGTCGATTTATGGTATGTATAAACGTTGATCAATCTTTGTTCAACCAACGTCGACCAATCTAATCCGCTGGACCACTGGACCAAAACCAATCGTTGAAAAATCGGAGAATCAACCTCGCCTAACTCGACTCCTGCCCACGCTACCTAAATAGAACACGGGTAATACTCGTGTTCTAGGGCCCTGAGAGCCTAC
Organism: Acleris literana; assembly: GCA_946894065.1. Taxonomy (NCBI): domain Eukaryota; kingdom Metazoa; phylum Arthropoda; class Insecta; order Lepidoptera; family Tortricidae; genus Acleris; species Acleris literana. The sequence goes on from OX335677.1 coordinate 9,512,579, forward strand.
CTTGAAAATCGAAGTTCGAAGTTACGTTAGCTACATCCCTTTCTCTTGATTTAGTCTCGAATGACGAGTAACAGGGATGGAGCTATCGTAACTTCGAACATCGATTTTAAAGTAGGGCCTCTGGTTCACCGCATCACAGCCAAATTATTATTTATTTTAGTAATTATTATTATTTTAGTAATTATTAAATTACTAAAAACAGATGCGAGCAAGCAAGCTATACAAATACGCCAGGTTTCAAGTTGATAGCTTCTATAGTTTCATACAAAAACTGCTGTGCCATATAGACAGACAGACAGACAGACAGACAGAAGGACAGACAGACAGACAAACACCGGAGTCTCACCATAAGGGTCCCTTGGTTACCATTTTGGTACGGAACCCTAAAAAGCCACGGCAAAAGTGTTTGGGGTTAAATATAGAGTTCAAGAATTTGGTATGGGGAGCGCCAAAGTTCAACTAAAATTGCAACTCCTATTATCGGAACTCCGAAAATGAATTTTTTACACCGCTGGAACCGTAAACTTTTCAGAAGTTCTGAAATATTCAATGTGTAGATAAGACTAGGTTAGGTTAGGTTTGATTTATAAAAATCCTGAAAATGTAACAGTTGCTGAAATAAATACGTTAGGAGTTGCGATAATTAGGACTTATGAGTCGTTATGAGTAAAAATAATTAGGTGAGCCAATATGGACCCTTTGGTACATGACTACATCGTAACAGTGCTTGTAAATTGTACAGACGGCCAAAAATTTGGTCTACCACCCTACGGTTGAAGTTCATTTGCACGTCATGATACAACAAGTTCGATTTTCCCTTGCAATAATATTATGCAGTGACAAGTGTCAACCTTAGCGATAATTAGATCTCACACAAACATTTGTCAAAACTGGAAGACCACTTACTTGGCCGATCAATGTGTGTCAATTAATTGTGATTGTCATCTATCAATCTTTAGAGCGAGTCTAGGATCAAGTAAGGCTGGTATATCTAAAAGCTCCTAAAATATCTCGCTTCTGCGGAACTATTGTTATAGTACAATATATTAGAACGAATATCTGACTGCATTTCGCCCATATATTGCCTTAATGGGTCGTTATATGCAAAGTCGTAATGAGCGTTCTCCACAGAATCACTAAAACGTGTCTTTATAAAACTGCAGTTAAATGGAATTAAATTTGTATTTCATTTTCACTACTAGTTTGAATTTTGTATTTACGTTTTGATTTTGAGAATGTTTTTTATCCAATCACCTTTAGAAGTTGGGAAAGTTAAATGTAGGAACTGCTGAAGTGCTGAGATAAAACCTTCTTGGTCCTGGATGAGACGAGGTCATGTATTTAATAAATTATTTTGTAAACATGCCCCTTCTGTTCCAGAAAACTGTTTAAAGTTATTCCTGATTTTAACTATACCTACTTATAGCGTGTGTTTGTTGGCCGTTTGTGGCATCACCATTATATCTACAGTATAATAATTATAAGTTTGCTTTACCTTTGTTTTTGCTTCTTATAAATCTAATCTACACAAAGCACGCGTATTAGTAGATATGATGGTTAGAATGTAAGTTAAGTAATCCCTTACCCTTAATAATATTTAAATGTTTGTTTGTTTCATACTCACGGTCAAAATAGATGTCTGTTCCATGCTGTAGTTACATAGCTAAAAACATGTTTGTGAGAAGCTACTCGACAATAGATGGCGCTTCCTTTTACCCTATAATCCGTTAGATGTCGCTGTGTAGTCGCTGTGTCGTCGATTTGAAAGTGCATACTGTTATTAGTTTATTTACCGTATTATAAAATGACAGGTATGAGGTATACCTACCACATTCCGACAATTTTTTTTATAAATTAGGTGAATGCCACTTAAATGACGCTTCAGTCGTAAATTTTTCTTAAAATGCTCAAATTCATCATGCAAAAACGTGTATGAACAAACGTGAAGAAACGTTATTAACAATAACTTCTTTAAATCAAGATCTAGCGTAGAATTTTAGGTTGGACCCCATCATCAATCATCAATTTTGTTTTATCTTTAGTTTCTGTATGATTATTTGGTCGGTTTTTTGTGCAATAAAGGTTAAATAAATAAATAAATAATAAATCTGAGTAATATTATTTCAGGGCCGGGCGAAAGATGTGGCCCGGGGCCCTGCTGCAATCCTTACGGCAATGGGACTCTCCAGTGCTGGCAGGGGGTCTGCCAACCGTGCTACGACCCTCGCGGCAAATGGGTCTGTCGGTGAGTGTAAACATTGTAACTGGTGCTATCCTATCATATAATTTCGCTCGACTTCCTAATTTTACATTAACGCAATCGCCCATCATAATATAAATAGGTATATATTTACAAAGTTACGATGTTGCGTAGGTAGTTTAAAACAATTGAAGAGAGGTAAACAGAAATTATGCCGCATAAAAAAAGTAACGCGTTCGGTCCCGTAATAAAAATTAAATGACGACTTAGTGGCACTAATATGACAGGTGCGAGAATCACAGTTAGGAAAAAAAACGATCAATTTCGAGTCGGACTTGCGCACCGAGGGTTCCGTACCTCCGCACACCTTATGTCTAGGTACCGTGAAATTATCCGTGAAATGTTTTTTTATAATATTCGGGCAATGTTGGCGTATTTCACAGTACAAAAACTAAATAAATGAAAATTTGGGAGCCCAACTCACATTGACCGGTTTTTAGTATATGTTGTTTTTCTTTAGGTCTTGTACTAATAATACAATCATACCGAATTTAAAGCTTGTAGGTACCCATTTTTTGCCGTTTTTACGATACAACAAAAAAAAACTTTGAGAAAACCTTTCTTATAAAGAGCCCCTTTATTTTTAAAAACTTTATTTTTTGTTAGAAAATCCGCCCTAATAATAATAACACACATTCTGAAAAATAAAAACGATCCGCTATCTCTCACGGTTAAAACGATACAGTTCTTAAAGTTAGGACGGACGGACGGACAGCGCAGGCTTAGCAATAGGGTCCCGTTTGACACCCGGGTACGGAACCATAAGAAATTAAAAATCTTAAAATAGACAACATTTTCAGACCGACTTTAAAAAAGTGAGAAGCAAAATAATATTCTTCAAGGTTCTTTCCTTTGTTTAAGGGTGGGTTAAGACCAAACGAGCGAATGCTCTAGAACATGTTTTGTCTTTATTTTTTACAAAGAAAACGTAAGAGATAATGCCATAGAATTCATGTTCGTTCGCTTGGTCGAAATCGGGCCTAATAAGCGAACCTTTTATTTGCGGAATTTCTAACATGAGACACAGAATTCTATATGAAACCCAAGATGATGTCCATTATGAAACGTCTCGGAAACACTAAAGTATTATTCGCCATTTAGCTTTCAAGTCACCCATTTCTAGACCAATATCATTTCTATTGACGCGAGAATAGAGGCATACTCAATTTTCCGCAAATCATAATAACAGTTTCTAGCTACTAAAGTAATAAAATAAAGTAATAATATTTTCTCGTTCCAGAGACGCGCTAGATCAAATTTTGCTGATATCCATAACGCAGGTTGTCATGGCGACAGCTCTAGTCCTTGGCATTATTGCCACCTTTGTGCTGCTGTATAAACTGTGTGCCGCAACCACTTTAAGGTAGGTAGAGCTCGTTTAAGTTATAATGACGCGCCCCTCCACCGTAATGTACGTGTCTATATTTTATGGAGGAGAGGCCCGTTTTTTTAACGTACACTAAACTATTTAGTGAAATACTATAATAATACATATCTCCAGTGGCTAAGTGACCAAGGGCCCTGGAGCAAAAAAAACCTGGGCCCCCTAAACTACTTTATCATAAATAATCATAATTAACTCGGTATCATTAGCTAGTTAGCTAGCTAGTGCAATAAGAGCTTTGCCAACCAGGTTTTGGGGACTCCCGAGCTTGGGGCCCCCGGGGCACTCCCCCGCCTAGCCCTTCGGTAGCTACGCCACTGCCTATCATAGGTACCGTTTTTCAAAGCAAACAGGCAGACGGCACACAGCTAATGAAAAGTTGTAACCGTTACTCATGCAAAGTAGTCTTTTAATACAAAGAACCATCACAAGTGATAAGGACGTGACCCTCTTTAACTGTATTCCCCGCCAGAGTGCCCTCTTAGATTTTTCCCTTGTAACCAGTTATGCTAAAGGATTTATGTAATATTTCTAGGCCATTGGGCTCTAGCAGTAGAAGCCGCCTGTCCGTCGGAAGCTTACAAGTTTACGTTGACGAAAGATTGAGAGACGCTCCTCCGAGGTAAGGCAAAAAGGAACAATTTTAGTATCCTAAGAATTACATTGCTGCAAAGGCGGAAAAGCGACGGCGACGAGCGGCGAACAGCAAAAAAAAAACATAAGGAATTATTGAATGAATGATTTCTATGCATTCGTTTCCGCCACCTCAGCCGCCGCCACGCATGGCGTCTGTCCATAAATATTATGATTATGACTGTGTTCTACCGTGAGCGGACATCGGTTTCAGTTTAACCTTGCTTGACTGTTAATGATAAAGTTCATACAATTACTTTCATATTAAAAGAGTTAGCGGCCTTAAGGAGCAAATAAAGTCAAATAGTTGTGCAGAGTTGAGTGGACTCCATTCGGACTCAGTTCGATCATTCAGTGAATTTCGGTGCTAAGTTCTTCCTAGACTAAATAAACTAACGGATCAAGACTAAGCACTACATTCCTGGTTAATAGGTATCTACGTACCTACCCATGTTTTTTATAATACTTACATTTAAATGTAGATTTCCCTTTTGTAGTAATCGAGCATTTCGTTCCTAAGAACAGATTACCCTCACTCTTAAAGTTTCAGAATTTCTCATACTGACCCATTTGGATTCGGTATGGTCGCAATGTATAACATACTGTTATAAACGCCACCACCGTTGCAACGCGATCGAAACGTCGATGTTTTTTTTACGCGATTAAGTCCCGTTTTAGATTTATAATTATAACAGTATTAATGTATTAATGTACATAGACGACAATGTATTGTATCACGCAGTCGGGTTTTTATTAACTTGTTTAACTTTAATAAGGTTTTATGTGGTTGGATCGGCTGACTTCTACGACAAGTCTAGTTTGGGACGAGGTCAATTTGTCTAACATGGTCCAATAAGATTTAAGTATTTAAAAAAATGTGTATTTTACTGGTTTAGGTACACCAGGACCGCTCCAACGGGGTCTGCAGTGTATCCAGCAGTAGCATTTGTGAACGCAGGATTTGTAAGTTTTTTTTTTAATATGTTATCAGCAGTGATCGGAATAGGTAGAGCTAATTTGCCTAAACTTGAAGCATATTCATTCATGCGTGAGAGAGATGGGAATACATTATTGAATGAACATGCATCAAGTTTAGGCAAATTAGCTCACCTATTTTCGATCACTGGTTATCAGTGATTGCCGTGGTTCGATATAAAATAATTAGGCCGTTTAAGGTAGTTACCCTACCAGCTGTGAAAGTAGGGGTTGCAATTAAGTCGGGGATTTTAAAATAAAAAAGTCTTGCTCTTCCTAGGCCCACAGGCAGCATTTACTATAAAATATTGCTATATTATTTACAGATACACGACAGCAGTGTTCCCCCACCACCTTACAGCCCAGAGGGAAAAGATGACGACACTCCAAACACCCATTTGCATATATGAGAAATGAAAACCTAACTTTAGATACCTAATCTAATTAAGTACAAATAACAAAATGTTCCCGTCCAGTGTTAATTATACATTCCATGGATCGAACTCTTGTAAATGCTTAATTGTGTACCCAGTAGATACATACCTTTCCTACATAATTGAAAGTCATACCTACTATTCAATAAAGCTTAAAAAAGCCCGTTTATCTTGGGTTGGACTTTAACCTACATCTCCTCTGAAGCATCTAAAGTGTTATTCTTCATTCTCCTTGTCAATTTGTTAAGGAAGTAGGTACCTAGGTATTAACCGGTGAACTACAGTTGTTAGACACGCTCATGGGCACGTAAGGCAGATCTCAAATGAGTACATTGCTTTAGTCGAGCTATAAATTCGTTGACGAAACAGCGACTAAATTAAAAAAAACATGCACTGAAATGTTCGTAAATGGTTAGACTATGTTGTAAGTAACAAGGGTAGTGCTTGTTTACCATTTATCAAACCTTCAACTATGTTTAAAACAACGCGGGGCAGGCCTAAAATACTATCAAAATTCCCTTTTCGCCAAATGACAATATAGAAAATACACTAGTAGCGAAACGTCTTTATCTTAGAATGTCTTTATTACTTAACCGATTCGTTGCGTATTCCATTTTCGAGAACTTTGGCTGTGGCGGCGAACAATTATTTCATGACACGCCAGGCGTGCCATACGCCATAGGCATCGTCCTAATAGAACGCGATTGCGCGATCATCGCAAGACGCGCGACTGTTTGTATGTAAACTGTCATATAAACAGTCGCGCGAATTTACAATGATCGCGCAATTGCGATCTATTAGGACGATGCCATAGAATAAGCGTGTCATCCGCCACACGTTAAAAACATTTGATGACACGCCTGGCGGGTCATCCGCACTGAATCGGTTAAAAGACATAAAAGCTAAATGGCCCGGTAGCGAAACGTTTGTATCTCAAAATATCTAAATAGACATGAATGCCAAATGGCCGGTTAGCAAAACGTCTGGATCTTAAAATTGCGTATTGATAAAACACTTGATAGGTAATTCCTGGTAATCCCTGGATGTGACAGTATTTCTCCTATATTTATTAAAAAATGCTCGAAGTGCTTGGCTTTCCCACTATTTATCATATTCAAACGGTCATTTCATGAAGGTATTTTTCCAACTATGTGGAAAAAGGCTCACATTATTCCATTGCATAAGAAGGGCTCCAGAATCCCCGTAGAAAATTATAGACCCATTTCTATTTTAAATATATTTAGCAAAGTAATGGAAAAAATCGCGTATGATGGCAGTCCCTGAGCACAGACTGCAGAAGACGGGAAAGTCCCTGGGAGTGATGGGTGCGCGCATATACAATAAAATGCCTGAAACAATTCGCATGGCACAGACTGAGCGCTCCTTCACTTACAAACTTAAATCATTCTGCACTGAGAAAGCATTCTACTCCGTTAAGGACTTCTTAGACAGATGAGTATACGTGTCGAAAGCCCATAAAATACGCTTACCTACTAATATAATCACCAGACTTAGATCATGTAATGTAATCCTTTATATTGAATAATATTATGAAACATATTGAAATGGAATGTCTAGAAATTGGTTTATACTTACCGCATAATTCTAAAAATGACGATGTATATTTCTTACTAATAAATGTTTTATTCTATTCTATATCCAGTTATCGCTAAGGGCGTTCCGGCGGAACAGCATGGTTTCCTTAAAGGCAGGTCTACTGAGACTAACTTGGCAATCTTTACAACAAATGTAATTAACGGTATGGAGCAGAGTGGGCAAGTTGACGTGATCTATACAGATTTCGAAAAAGCCTTTGACCGAGTGGATCACGTTATCTTACTTCGAAAACTGCAACAACTTGGTATATGCGGAAGCTTGCTTCGCTGGGTCGAGTCGTATATTAAAAATAGGAGTCAATGTGTGATAGTGGGAGGGGCACGATCATGCTTTGTAACAGTACCGTCGGGTGCCCCCAGGGTTCTCTGCTTGGCTATGTACAGTAAAGACTGTACATAGCATTCTAGCTTTTCTCTATACGCAGACGTCAATAAAGTTTATAGAAATGTATCTTCTGTTCGTGATTGTGCATTGCTTCAAGAAGACTTAGAGCGTCTTTCATCATACTATAAAATAAATCGTATAACTGTCAATGTATCCAAATGCAACTACATAAGGTTTACACAACGACATGCTCCAGTGGTTTTTGATTATAAAATTAATAATTTAATGTTGAAAAAAGTTGATAAGGTACGTGATCTTGGAGTACTTCTCGACTCAAAATTGAGCTTTTCAGAGCACATTGAGGCAATTGTCAATAAAGCTTATCGTAACGTTGGCTTCATATTTAGAATGTCCCAGCCGTGTAGTGACGTTACTTGTTCGGGCTCCCTTGATTGTAGCGAATTAACCTCTTCACTTGTACGGTTAAAAGCGGGCACAAGTCGCACCAGGCACACTACTCTTTTTGCTCCTCCTTTCAACCGTACGAAATATGGCTTCAACTGTCTGTCAAGCCGTTTACTGCGAGTATATAATACGAAATTCAAATCATGTGACCCATTTCATCTAGGCAAAAAATCCTTTAGAAAAAGCATCATTAGCGCACTGTCTGAGCAATAAGCATAAGCAGGACACACACACAAGCACACACACACACGCACATTCACAATCACACACTCACACCCACACACACGTAGATTCCAAATACCAAATAATAATTTGAAACACCCTTAAATTCTTTTGTTTCACGATACATTAGTTTTTTCTAATTTTTAATTTCAAATTTAACTGTGTGTGTGTGTATTAACGTTATCATATTTAAGGTTTCCGTAATGTTTGGTGTATTTTTAAAGCTTTTGTTTAAAATAATGAAAATCCGTAATTGGCCCAAGATTTATAATTATGTCTGCAATAAGCCTTTTCTGTAATTTGTGCTGTGGATTTATTGATTCAATAAAAATAAAACAAATCAACAAATTTTACTTTCGACTAATTAGGTATTGCTTCTAACTCGTTCTGTGATCGTGACAATTAACTAATTTACTTTCGGCTAATTAGGTACGTATTGTAATTATACGGACTATTTTAATTTCCAGACGTTTTGCTTCTAAGTCGTTCTGTGTTCATGTCAATTAACTAATTTTACTTTCGGCTAATTGGGTAGGTATTCTAATCATACGGACTATTTATATTTCCAAACGTTTGGCTACTTGCTCATTTTAATTATGAGCCCTCCTGCTTAATTGACACTTTGCTGACTGAGTATTCAACATTCATGAAAATTTTAAAAAAAATATGTCGTCCAGCTGAATTGACTCTTTGATGACTGTGTATTTTACTTTTATGTCATCTAGCTGAAATGGTCGTTTGGCGATAAAGACAATTTGATAGTAACCTGCCGTACAATGCCCTCTATCGTCTAATGGATCACAAGGTTCCTACAATGTTTAACACTCGACCTGTATTAGTTCCACTTTCGGCCACGATCAAGTAGGTCGGAATACGTTTCAAGAAGCTTAGTAAATAAGTGGTAGATGGCGACGTAAGTAGTTTTTTTTTCACTTGTAAGTAGACAAGTAGACAGAAAACTAAAATGAAATGTAGCTTGGTAAAAAGAATTTGACGTGGTGATAGCTCACAATATTTTCCAGTGGCAATCAATTTTGGTTAAAAATTGGATCATACGCCAAAGACATCTATTTACTGTGAAGGTTGCAGACCTTCACATCACCTCTATGGCCTGAAATTAAACTAAAAAAAACCTCTATGGCCTGATATTTTAAAATAAGAACTACGGAGAATAACATATCGTTGTCATGGTCTGGTACGTCAGAACCTCTCAAGCTTTTGATATAAAAACAGTATAAATAAACAACCACTATACCCCACTATACCCCACCACCCCCACAGTACTTTTCAAGCTCTTTTTTTCAAACTAAAAGTAGAATAATAGTTCTGAGACCAAATTGAATCTTGGCTCTGCTATTTATACATTTGTTTCTCCATATAAGGTGTCCCAGTGTTTGCTTTTCATTTTGTATGGAAAAAACAACTTTATATTGTGATTACTTAAAAATATTATTAAAAATCGCTGACCGACACTAGTAAAAATCACTGAACATACATAGGGGTTCATCAATTCATCATTTTTGGACTTGCATTTCCTAATAAATAATAAGTAGGTTACATTGAAACAATCGTGTGCTAATAATATAAACTTACGTTTATTAGGATTTAGTTCAAAATGACTTCAAAAATTCGATGACGTATCGTCGCTTACCTAACAATACCGTACACTGGGCATCTATTCATTCAAGACTGTACAAACAATATCGTTTTTGATCTGTTATCGTATTGACAACTTTTTGATAGCTCTTATTTACTTGCTAGTACCTAATGGCGGCCGAGTTAAAAACAATACCATAACAGGGCAAATACGATTTAGATTTTACCGCCTAGAATAGAGGCGCAGGTCAAAATTGAAGTTTGTATTATCAACTTTAACGTAAATCAATGTCGTAGTCTGAGGAGGTGCGAGATATTTATTTTTTTCTATTCCTCATAAAAACATCATGAAGACCGTGCAGCACAGCTACGATTCGCCTTATGGTGGCAATGGGTAATCCTGGAATTAAATGGCACCTAATTATTAAGGGTTCTAAATAGACTTTTGCGTGTCAGACATAAAAGCCAAATCAGGTGATAAGAAACGTTCCTGCAAATACCCTTAGGCTAGGTTCACAGAACGCATTACATGACCGCGCGTTCATGTATACGAAAACATTGATTTGTTAATTATGATCTCAAACCACGCGGCGAGCCAACCGCGCGTTGACGCGCGTTCATGTGAACCTAGCCTTATAATCTGTGTATAAAGTTGCCCATGGTTTCTGTTTAAAAAGATGTCAAAAAGATCCTTGTATTTTATACATAGAGGTAGTAAAACATAGAGAGAGTGTAAAAACGGCTCATAGGTACTCTTCGCACCTGTTACAAATACCCTTCGTTAAAAAGAGTCGTCTATATATGACCGCTTTCGATTGGATTTCAAAAGCGTACCACTTTTTAGGTGTGTTCGTGTGTGTCAGTCTGCATTAGTGTGCGTCACTCTGCATTAGTGTGCATAAGTTTGCAGTCAGTGATGTGCGGTTTATCGATATATTAGGTTTAACCATAATTAAAAGGCAAAGTATAAGCCTATTTTCAATAATAATTGTGATTGATTACCAATTGAAAAGAGGCCTTATTTCGAAAAAGTAAACTGAGAAATTAACTTTTTTGTCGTGTAATAAAACTATAGACAGTTTTTACAGTTTTTATTTAAAAATAAAACGCTTATCTTTAATAATGATGAATAAGCCTTGCAATTGTAAGACAGTAATTGGAAGACAGTTTGTGACCCTTTTTTGATGCCGGATTGCATTGCAACTTCTGAAACAACGACGAACCATTTCTGTCAGAGCATCTCCAACCATTCCAAGGTTAATTTGTTTGGGTTGCGTATGAATGGATGTGATTACTGAATATATATATATTTCTTATTAAAATCCGAGCGATACTGCAAATCTGAAATAATACAATTAATTAATATCACATAATTATAGTAGGCTCTTTTACCGATCGATAGATATGTACGTACAGTCATGGAAATTGATTCCTTGACCATTTTGGACTATGTCAAAGTGACACTGTAAATAAAATCATAAGAAGTCTCTTACGTTTTGATTGATTATGTCACTACGACATAGTCCAAAATCAATTTCCTTTACTGTACGTAAAAAATACATATTAAATTAAAATACCGATGTTAAAATAACGAATGATCCAAATATCTACAATAAGTATTTTACGCCTATGTCTATAAAAGGCACACGCCTGTGCCATTAAACGTTGTAAGTTTCGACATTTAAAACATCGGCCTTTTAACTGTTCGGCACCGCTATTTTAACCCAAAACGTATACACTTTTTGATATTATAACATATACTCATGGATATACTTACTCATTTACTCTATGAAAATATCGAAAGTTTACTTATCGATATTAATTTTGGAAGCACTATTGTTTACTTCCGAAAGAAAATCTAAAAATGAATTAAAATTGAACATTTACTGCACATAGTGCCTTTGTATTAATTACAAGACGTAATACCATGATAATGTTTCTAGTTATACTTGCAAAACGGCCGGATTATGGCAGAAAATCGACAGTTTTGTTGTAAAACATCATTCACCTGTGAAAGCTTATATTTTGTGGATCATTTTCTTTATTTCCAATTCGGGATTTACACCCACGAAATACACACGCCATTCCACTGAACCTATACTTAAATACTTCAATGATGACTTGTCGAAGAAATATATTATCGGAGAATTATTTTAAAATTCCGACGGATGGGCGCACAGATCGCGAACAACGACAGTAATCTGACTAAATTAAGTGACACTTTTTCTTAGGTCTTTATCCGACTAGCCGCTTATTCTATGCATTCGTCTTAATTTAGTAGGGTTCACATGTTAGGTATTGACCAATAAAAATTGGCTACAAAACTGTGTTGTACACAGAAGAAAAGGTGGTACGCTTGACACTTGGCTACACGGGATCTAGTGTTTTCCTTCATCTTTGATTGTATAGGGCGTTAAAATTTGTTAAATTATTTTTTATCCAGTAGATGGTGTCGTGGAGTGAAAGGAAGCTTGCTTGTGTACGCAATCTTTATGGGCGTTTTGCATTCGCGCGCGAACGCAAGAAAGCATGAATGCGGCGCCGATTCGCATATTTTTCGCGCCTTGTTAACCACTTTTTATCGTTTTTTTGGCCCGCGTCAAAGAGCCTGCGAACGCGCGAAAGTTGCGTAGACACAATAGATTCCACATTCGTGCATTACTTTTATGAAACATTAAAACATTAACCCAATACGGAACAAAATATTACAAACCTTGGTCTATTACGATTAATACTCGTCATCTACCATCTTCGTTTCCTCCATTTCTTTTCGATTTGTTTTTTGATTTTAATGTAGACATAATTATATGTATAGTCAAGCGCGCGAACACTGCGAATGTGGAGCCAAGAAGAGTTCACGCGCGATTCTCTCCGCGATTCACGCCCGCGAATCGCACGCGAATGTAAAGCGCCCTTTAGACATACCCTTATAATCTGTCTGTGGTGACAATTTATTTGTGTGATCTATGAATGAAGAATCTGTGGCATATCTTATAATCTGTGATCTGTGGAATGAAGCTTTGAAAGCGATGAATCCCATGTTTGTCATTTCGCAAATACAGAATTTTTCTTAAGTTTCTGTACACAAATAAATACTCTAGAATTTTAGTCTTAATACTCCTGAAGTAAAGGTTAATAGCATATTACTTATAACACACGAAAATGGCTGACGAAGAAATAAACGGAGACACTGACGACATTCAGCACGATAAGGATAAGACCCAAAAGAAGACTGCAAAACACGATAGCGGAGTTGCAGACTTAGAAAAAGTGACGGATTATGCTGAAGAAAAAGAAATATCCTCTCAGGATATCTCTGGCGTAAGTTGATAGGTACTCTTCAGGTTTGAGGTTATGTCACGACCAAGTTGTGCTTATTTTTGCTGCTTTATAATTGAGTTTAAAATAACATCGTTCTCATCTACATTGTACATATTTCAGGCACTCTCATTAATCGGGGACAGAAGAAACAAGGAAACGGCTGAGCGACTTGAAAAAGAGAAAGAGCTCCAGAAAGTCTCTGTGAAAAAGGATGACATAGAATTAATTGTAAGTGCAAATCGGCTTCGCACAGTACAGTAATTTTACTTCTTAAGTTTCACCTAATAAACGTGAGACATGGAAAACAATTAAATATGTAAATTAAAAGATGGAAAGTTCCGACATGATTCAGACAAGTTAAGGAGTCCTCATCAGTGGATGAGGATAACATGGCTAACTGTTTGATGAAGATTTATTAAAAAAATATTTTAAATCTACAACAATGTTATACCCTCGCGTATAAGAGGTTAAGGTAAAGTTAATGTGTTATGCGAGTTCCTATCTTGTAATGTCTTTTACAAAATATAGCAGTTTTTTTGTGAAACTAAAATTCAAATTCAAATTTAACATTGATTTGAGACTTGATTACAATTAATAAGCATTTGTTTTCAAGCAAGGTCATACATAATTTGTCATTTAAATCTAGTTAGCCCTCTTAAGTTAGACGTGCCCTTGCCTGGAAGGGTGTCTCGTGTAATTCCACCTATGATTGATTTATAATGCCATATGCAATAAATAATTTGAATGCAATTTATTTTTTATAATCACTTTCTAATTTTCAGGTAAAAGAAATGGAAATATCTCGAACGCTAGCAGAAAGAACTTTACGAGAGCACAGAGGTGATGTGGTGGCGGCCTTAACAACACTCACCAACTAGCCAAAGCAAGCAATACTATGGGAAATGTCCACTATAAACCAAAATAGTCATTTTATAATATTCAATATTAATTATTGAGGATAAATAGACTTTTCTATCTTGCTGTTTGCTTTTTCATTTCAACTGTCCAGGAACATATAATTAGGGGTTTACAGAAGTTTTAGAGAAAGATAAGACATCATAAAATTTACTTGCTATAAACAAATTAAGACAATTATGGGAGAAACTACCTAAGTTCTGACTGCTGCTTACTTGTATCACATTTAGGTATAATTGAAAAATCTGTAATATCCTAGTCATTTTTCGTTCAAATCTCATTGAAGATACACAACTACTTCATCATCACATCATATGTAATTCAAATTGTACATTGTAATACCCTAGGGGGTTGTACTTTGGAGTAAGTTTCTTGTGTAAAAATGCAACAAATAAAATATAAATTAACTCTGAAACTATCTGCTTCCCTTCCTATCGATCGCACAATACTACAAAATTGACAAGTTTCGCTACCGCCTAAATCTTTACAATTTTGTCAAATTGTTTTGTAGGATAGGGAATTAGGGAGCTGACTAGCCGAGGCTCTTCATGAAAACCTAATGTAGGTATATTGATAGAAAGAGACTTCTGCTCGCTTTACATGTTACACGCTTGTGTGAACGGAAGCATTGCAATCCACTTATGGCACTTCTTCCACCAAACGCGATGATAATAATTTTATGTGGAGAAAATAAAATTTAATTATTTTTGTTTTGTTCTAATAAAAGATCGGATAATTATCTTGAACCAGTAATTAATGTTGCGTGTAAATGACCGCTTTAGATCTATTCTGTCTATGCCTTCGCGATATGTAAGAAACTAAGAAATCTATTTAGTCTATGCTCATCGTAAAGGTGTGCTTGCGCTTTTGTCGTTTGACTTTTGTTTTTATTTATTTATTTTATGATCTACGTCTATTTAAATTACGCAGTGTTTTGTAATTTTCATTTATCTTGAATGTGTTAAGTGCTTGGAATCTGCAACAAACTGCTGGACACACGGATACGTGAGTAGAGTTTGCATATTTTTTGAATGTCATATGTAGATTTTGTTACGAATTTCGTCCTTGACGTATGGTTTTGGTTACAGTAGTGAAGTATTGTTTCTAATAAGTTTTTTAAGTCTTACCTTGTAAGTAGTTCGATAGGGATTTTTTGCCGAACACGCCGTGCCAAGGTTGGTGTATACATCGGTCCTCAGTGCTTACGATTACTGATTTGGGATAATAACTTATTTTTCGTGGTAGTTAACTATACTCTTTTTGTGTCTAATATTTGATATCGGGTCTATTTTACCTGGAAATCAGAGAGCTAAGCATCGAAGTTCGGCTATTTTAATCTTAGTCACTTACAAGTCCATAACCTCACTACAAGCCATATAGCTTTGAGTTGTAGGCTTATTGCTTTAATTTCATCCAAATGTCACATCATTTGTCCACTTTATCCTACAGTATCTAATGTATATGGGTAAAAACGCACTGCAGTGCAATGAAGAATTTGCTTAGACATCTTGGTTCTACAATAGGGATGTTGATGGCAGTACAGATTAATTACTTTGTTACACTGACTAATATTGGATAAAGTCTCCCAGATACTCAAAAATTTAATACTTGATTTATATTTTTGTGCCTTTATGATTTTAATGCTATTGGAAACCATAAAGAGTTAGTTATTAACTGACTCCTAAAAAAGAGGTTCTCAATTAATTAAACTTGTGATGTGACAGGTCAGTACAGTATTTTCACTTTGCTATCTTTTTGACACAAAGCTAATTTAAACTCCCCTATAAGAATTAGTGGTTCCGAGTATAGTAATTTTATATTAAGTTTCTACATATCTTTCAGCTTTGTTACAATAAATGACAAGAATGAAAATTCTTCAATGTTTACGTAGAGCAATAATAGGTATGTAAATAAACAATAAGGTAAGAATCTAGGAATGTAGTAGAAATAAATCTATGCTTTGTTCTAAGATCATTTAAGCCACAAATGCACTCGGAGCAAAGGAGTTTTCAGTATCTGAAGGTAGGCATTTTTGCTGCTTTAGTTCTAATGACATTCTTCGGGTAATTAACATTCAAATGAACTTTTAACACATGGTCTAGTGATTAGTACTATGCTTGAGCTGATGTAAAACTGAAATTGTGTAGTCACATGTGAATCTCTCTAGTAGAATGAAAGTATGATATGAATGATAAGATTGATAAGGGACAATACACATTGTTAAATAAATAGGTAATAAATATTGGAGAAGATAAAAAAAGACCTAGTACCTAAGCTCTAGAATTCTCAGCAATCTCCATACAGTTCATAAATATCTAGATAATGTGTGGTACTAGAATGGAATGTCAACTTTTTTTAAACACATACTAAATTGTTAGAGTAGCAACGCCATTGTTATTGTATTGCTATTATGAATCACACTGTTTGTTTTCAGACCAACAGCCAATACAAATGTATGTAATTATGTATGTAAAAACTTTATTGTACAAAACACAAAATCAAATTAGGGAAGATCATTAATAACCAACCACCCCTGATAACTGGCCACTTAGCTATATTATCTGTGAAGCAAAGGATATGCTGCGCCTCTATTCTAGGTGGTAAACTCCAAATTGTATTTGACCTGTTATGGTATTGTTTTTAACTCGGCTGCCATTACTGTCAAGTAAATAAGAGCTATCAAAACGTTGACAATACGATAACAGGTCAAAAACGATATGTTTTTTACCGCCTAGAATAGAGGCCCTGATATTCTGTAATAAAGCTAGAATACCTAGATCCAGAGATACCTATTATACATTGAACTGTCAAAGTGTCTTAACTACCGGTGTCAGTATGTAAAATTGGTGGCTAGTTACCTAGTAACTAAATGACAATTTCTCAAGTGCCCAGTTGTTGATAATTTACCCTACAATGTTTACAAAATAGGGATGTACAAAGGCAAATTTGTAAAGCACTCCTTTATTGCCAGAGATTCTCGCTCTGAAGGTAGTGATCCTTAATTAATTTTTATATAGAGTCTTCTCATGAGGCTGACATAGTCACATATGTGTACTAAAGCCTCTATAAAAAATATGATAAAAAAAAAAAAAAGGCAAACTTATCCCTTTAAACGGACCTCTCCAGCAAACACAAATGCAGTGGTTATTAATAAGATAGGTATTAAAACATACCTTTTTGTTAATTTAATGATTTTATTATTGTTAAATGAAAGCCATACATACAATCACATAATATATTTCTGTTTTCTTAAATCACATTTCTTTCACCCTTGCGCAGTGTTGCCATTCCGGAACTTGCGAAGGTTTTATTACAACTAAACCACAAGTTAATATTTGGTAACACTAATGCGAGGCATGGTAGTTTCACGTAACATTAAATAATACAAATCATTACTGAACATAAAGTAATCATAACAAATAATAGGTATTACTCCTATTTTCAAGTAAAAGACCTGTTTTTCAGTTATTAATTTGAATAAAAAGTGTGTCAAAGGCACTATTTAAATTAACCATCACGCAAGTGTCATTGAGTATAAATAAATCTTGGTATGATGAAATTTCCTTAGCAAACTTCAACAAGGTCTGTCAACTTGTTGGTCTGTAACAGTTTTGATTCCCATGTTTTATTTCTTATTTCCTTATGCTCGCTTTTTATGTGGGACAAATTTTTCATTACGCTGTCAGGAAAAACCTGTAAACAATTGGCTGTCTGTAAGTTTTTCGCTAGGTATATTTCACATGTATCAATAAGCTATATTTTGTGTGTGTTACTGTGACCCTACCAGGCAATCCTATATTAATTTTTAGATTGAACATAGTTTATTAGGTCATAATTGCTAAAAGCTTACGGACCTCTGAAGTCTGAAAATAAAGTTTTATTTTTATTATTATTTGGCTTTTCTCTGGAACTTTGCATACCTTTATGTATCTTGCACATGTGTTAGTGTATTTGATACCTCATACTTACTCATTGATATTGCTTATGTGTTTGTATAATGAAATAGTAGATTGTGTATCAAGCAAGGGTAGTAATGATAGATTGACAAACAAGGGTATATTAAAACCCCAAATCGTAGCCTGAGGAGCTTTAATGACTCGGCATTTGTAATCCCAGTTTCACCCATGTAACATAATATGTTTTTCATCACATGTGTGACAAAAGAATAAAAATGATAAAGCAGAATATAAGCATGACAGACTGAAATAATGGTGAGACATTACATCATTATTTATGGAAACCATAGATTAATTAATCTAATAATTTTGCCTGCATGTTACCTATGACATTATTTATAAGCAAGTGTGATGAAAAAAATAATTTGTTATGTGATATTTTTTTTGGACTGTGTGCATAATTAATATTTACTTACTTACTTACTTCTCGTGGCGCTTCTCTACAATGATGGTCCGCGAAGCGCTGGTAGATTCACTCCATAATTATTACAGAGGCATAAAAGAGCTCCGATGTGGCCAGGACAATTAAATGAATAACTTATTTTATTTTGTTTCACTTCTATCATAACAAAACACGGCAAAAACTCTGAATAAGTCACCAGACATCCCTAATTATTTTGCATTGATTTAATCAATTTACCACTTCAATAGTTAGAACAGGCAGGAACTGCTGCTTTAATTAGATATATTATTGCATTTTTTTAATGCGCTTATGCACTATTGATATATTTAATAGTTGTGGTTGCTATTTTAAGACCTCTGCTTAGGATCCTTTTAATTTTGTTTAATACATAAATTATACCTATCTATCTGATTATTTAAAGAACTTAGAGTCGCGAACTTATGTCAACAATTTTAAAGATTTTAAGTTTACTAATTTTTAAATGCAAAAATTTTACACAGGGTCAAAATGTACTAAAAAGTCACTACATATCTAGCTGCATAAACTGATTAATTAGTTATACATACCTACTCAATGTTACAAATAAGTGTCAGACGACTCACTGCTTACGATTAAGCCACACAGGCTTCTGTAAGCATTTAATGTGACGTATTAGATTAATTTTTTATATTGAAAAAATAAACGAAAAAAAAACTTCTATTCAGTTCCAGGTTATTCTACACAACATTGACTCCTTCAACTCATGACACTTGTCCCCTTAAGCGTTAAATTACTTTCGCGAGAACTAGGTGTTCCGGGATAAAAAGTAGCTTATGACACTCAGGAATTGTGTAGCCCAACAGTGAAATATTTTCTGAATCGGTTAAGTAGTTTCAGAGATTACCTACGATGGAAAGAATTTACATACATACGCGCCTTCACGCCTTCATTCCCAGAGAATTTGTTTCAGTTATTCCATTCAAAACATTACACAATCATAATTAGAACACAAATAAATTAAATATAAACAAACAAACAAATTTTACCTCTGAATACCTATTCGTTTCGTTTATATATCAGAAAGCTACTGGGTAATGAATGGCCTCACTGCTAACAACTTAATCTACAGTACCTACAGATTAAACCACTAGATGTCGCCAGTGGTCTCTATGATTTTACATCTGTATATTTTTTCTTAATTTAACTTGAAAGTAAGGTTTTCACGGCGAACTAGTTTATACGAAGGCTGTAAGAACTCGTGTTTAGAAAAAAAAAACGTTTTTGTTTGTACATAATATTTACTTTTTCTACACAACCGAATACACTTGTTCCAGTTAAATTCTGGCTTTAATAAGCCATCTAAATAATTTGACTTCTCAATCAGTCGACAAAATAGTCCTCTGTGGCGGCAATAACCTCTTCATTGGACGCAAGTCTCTTTCCGCCGACCCATTTTTTTAGATTATGTTTAAGACATGGGGTTAAATCTGGAGAATGTGGGTCACATGATTTTCCTTCCAAAAACAAAAAACGATATACTTAGGTGCTTACCTAGGTGAAGACCGGTTAACTGTTCTTTTTCTATTTACCTACTTATAGGTACTCAACAGCCGTTAAACGAAAATACAAAAAAATGTTTTTTTTCTGCTCTTTAACGATGCTTTAAAACATTTGTACCTATTTTCAGTCAGTGATAAAAATAGCCTTTGAAAATGGGTACTTATCAAACAGCCCTCTTATTTCATGTTTGTGTACCTATTTTCCTATATTGAACAGGGAAGGGAATTAATAAAACAATTTAGTTTTGTTCTTAATTAAACGAAACGAAAAGCTGTTTTATCTGTGTCAAATGAATCGGAAGTCATAGTTCGTATTTTTTTTGTATTAGTAAATACAGGATGTTTTTTTTGACCTGATAAGCATATTACCTATTTAGTTTTTATGAGTTATCCATCAATAACATACCTACCTAGCTAATGAACTATTTTTTTCTGAAATCTCACTAGTATTATATTATACCTATTATTCTTATATTATAAATGCGAAAGTTTGTGTGTTAGTTAGTTAATCCTTCACGCTGCAACGGCTAAATGGATTAGGATGAAATCGGGAATGCTTTTGGCCGCGAGTTAATCCGCGTGGAACTCGTTTATCGCTACTCCATCGGGAACTTGCAAAATTTCTGGGATAAAAAGTACCCTATTTCTGTCTCCGAGCTATCTCTATATAAATTTATAATAAATAAATAAATAAAATATCAAAGGGGAAAATTCCACGCATATCGACCTAGTCCCAAACTAAGCTCTAGGCTTGTACTATGGGTACTAGACAACGATAAAAATATTCATATAGAGAAATAAATACTTAAATACATATAAAACATCCAAAACTGAATTAAATACTCGTGGTATATTTGCCTATACTGACAATCGAACCCAGGAACGCTAGCTTCCTAGGCAGGGTAACTACCAACTAGGCTAACACGTTGTCAATTAGTATTAGTAATAAATATATGTACTTACCTATGCATAAAATTGCGGTCGGTCGATTGATTCCGGCTTAGTAACCTACATAAAAGGAATACCTACCCAAGCCGTTTTGGTATGAATTGGTATTTAAAATATTTTTTATTTACATAACAAGATGTAACTCTTATCAACTAGGCATTTAGTCATCAGAGGAAACGTAATGTCCTAATTTGATGATTTAATCACACAGCAAAAAACCCAAGCTGAAAATAATCTCGCTTGTAAAACTTATTTAGTAAGTAAGTACCTCAGTCTGTGAGCACTTAGAAGGTGCTTCGGGTTTAGACTTCTCTCTGACTCTATGCTGACTCTATGAGCGTATGAGAACGAGTGAGAGACAAGTACAAACCTGTAGCACCTTCTTAGAGCTATCGCACTTTACCTATATAGGTACTTGTAAGTACTATTATCTATTCTGTGCCTAGGTAGGTATATGTTAATGTAGTGCACTAGTGCCCATAGAAATAAGAAAATGTTTTTTTTTACTGGTTTCCATAGAAATTTTGGCGTAATCATTTCTAATGTTAGCTTTTGTAATATGTTTTATTTTATATATGAATGTAACCTTCATAAATCTACTTTACTACAAAGGCAAAATACAGTGTGAACGAGAAGTGATGTGCTCTTCCAGCGTTATTGGATTAGAGAATTGATCCTTCGGATGGGACAGTCCTCCTCCCACATCAGTATTATAGTTATTTAATGTAAAAAATGCGGTTATTTTCTTACTCGTGCTCTATCTAATACTGCGTGGTTAACTAGATTGCCACAAGGATAATAGAATATCAAGTTATATATACTGGGTGTCCCAAAAACCAAAGCCAAAACTAAGAGGGCTGATAGAGCAGCTAAAAAGCTATCGATTTAACCCCTATCATCATCATTTTAATCTAAATTTTTGTAATTTTCCCTTATGTCCATGTCTCCAAAAACCATTAATTTCATGTTTTATTTCATAAGTTTTTCAGTGGTATCTTACATAATTAGAATCATTACGAATCACCGAAGTTTTTAAACCTATTTGCCCGATTTTTTTAAGTAATCACATAAAGTTTGTTTCTCCATAGGTACTCGGTGTACCAGTGTTTGCTTTTCACTTTGTATGGAAAAAATAACTTTAGGTGACTACTTAAAATAAACTGAAAAAAAAACGGTAAAATAGGTTTAGAAACTTCGCTGATTCGTAATGATTCTAATTATGTAAGATACCATTGAAAAACTTATGAAATAAAACATGAAATTAATGATTTTTCGTGACATGGACAGAAAATTACAAAATTCAGATTAAAATGATCAATATCTCCAAAACTAGTACAAATCGCTAAACATACATAGGGGTTAAATCGATAGCTTTTTACCTGCTCTATCAGCCCTCTTAGTTTTGGCGTTAATTTTTGGGACACCCTAATTTACCCGACTGCGCGAAGCCAATACGAGGATCATGATTTAACAATCATGTCTTTAGATAGGTAAGTTATATCCAGTCATTAATTTAGTGTAGGGTTGCGTTTTACTAGCTTCTGCCCGCAACTTCGTCCGCGTAGAATTAGTTATTCGACCATCTCATGGTGCGGGGTAGTTCGATTATCGGTTTTACCTCGGGAACTTAAATCTTCCTTGATGAAAAGTAGTGTGTTAATTCAGGGTATAAGTTAATCGAGGGATGAAGTCGCAGGGAGATGAGTACCTACGTAAATATAAATTTTATCATTTTGCGAAGGTGTGTTTGAGTCGCTAGTTACATGATAAGAGAAAGGTAACAGGGCTAACGTAACTTCAATCTTCGTTTTTAGGAGTAAGAACAACTTGTCATTTGCTATTTAAACGGACGCTAAAAACTTGTTTAGGTATTACAAAAATGCAGTAGCGGTCATTCAAAAAACATCTAATTTCTTAAGCTGGCACTTGTCGAGTCGCTAACAGGCAATTGTTGGCGTCCATGTTGAAAAATAATTCAACGCTGACGCAAAATGTCGTCTTTTAACCTTCGTCGTTATCGGGAAGTAGAAAATTTTTTTCGAAGGCCAAATGGGAAATGCATTATACTGCGGAATACCCAATACCAATTTTTATATTTGGTCGTTATGCCAGTGAACGATATGATAACCTACGATGTTAAATAAAATAATATGAGTTTAAAATGAGCCAATTATCAGAAGCATCTTTTTTGGGTTTCGCACCAAAGTGGTTAAAATGGAACCCGAGACATCGATCTTCGTCTGTTATCCCTATTATTATTAAAATTAGGCCCAAATTAGGGGGCCAAAGTAAAAAAAAAACTAATTATAATTACACGTTGCGCAAAAAGCAAAACCTAACAGCGCAGAATACCTCGCTTGTCATACACCAATTCCTTAATGAAGCTCGTTTTATCAATTTTGTCTCAATATAAATGGATCAAAAATTTGGCAACAATTTCAACACTGACAATTAATGTCTGACATGTACAAATTAAACAGATTTTCTCATACCGACCTACACTAAAAACTGCTCTGCTAAGATTCCCGAACCAAACTATAACAATTTAATTTATTTCCCAGAAACCCTCTAAGGACTAACCAATGT
The DNA here is from genome assembly GCA_946894065.1 of Acleris literana. Lineage (NCBI taxonomy): Eukaryota > Metazoa > Arthropoda > Insecta > Lepidoptera > Tortricidae > Acleris > Acleris literana. The sequence goes on from OX335677.1 coordinate 9,536,156, forward strand.
CCAGCTTTGGTTATACATCTCGCTTGTCATTCACAAAGTCCTTAATGAAACTCGTTTTATATCAATTTTGTTCCAATATAAATGGATGAAAACTTTGGCAACAATTTCAACACTGACATATACAAATTAAACAGATTTTCTCATACCGACCTACACTATAAAACTACTCTGCTAACATTCCCGAACCAAACTATAACAATTACATTTATTTCCCAGAAACCCTCTGAAGACTAGCCGATGTCCAGCTTTGGTTAAACATTTCCCACGAAACTTAAATATGCAAAGGGGCGGTAAAGAATAACTTTTTAGTTACTTTACATAAATATGCGTCGTCTTAGTAAGCATAGTTATTCTAGTGACCCATAAGACAGCAAAATGAATCGTCTCCCTGACAGGACTGCCGTTTAACCTATTTGTGATAACTACTTGCTAACCGCCGTACTCGAGCGAGACATTTTAGAGACAGTTAACTCGTTGTTTTTGCAAATTTGTCTATGGAAAATTGACACTAATGGCCTGTTGTTTGATCAGTAGTTAAACTAACTAATGGTCAAAAAACGTTACTAATGGTTAAAATCTCAAAGAAATGTGTCAAATTTTCAATTCCTTTTTCGAATTTTAACAATTAGTTAGTTTAACTACTGATCAAACAACAGGCCATTAGTAACATTTTTTGACCATTAGTTAGTTTAACTACCGATCAATCAACAGGCCATAAGGAATGACTAAAGGGCCGTATTTATAAACTGTTGGCTGAGATGCTTGTCACAAGATACGTCAAAGTACCTAAACGTCAATCCATAGGAAACGGTCACTATTGACGTGTCTTGAGACGGGTATCACATTCAAGATCAGTTTATAATACGGCCCTTTTTCCTCATCTCCTGAGTGCGGCCACAAACTTTATAATTATTCAGTAGGTATTTTGGGTAACTTTCATTTACCTACAAGCATTTCCTGTAACTTTAATACCAACAATAATGGTGCTACGAATTGATTACAGCTTTCCTACACCTATAAACAAACTCCAAACCCAAACCCAGATTAGACCTAGTAACGATGACAATTATGATTGTTTATCATTTTTGATGACGGCCTTACGATAACGAGTTGACCTCGATAAAGTTAACTCAATCATGGATCGATTCTGGGCCCGTGGAAACGGAGCTGAGGTCGTTCTGTTTCCGACCTTGTTGCCGAGGGCTGCTGAGTTGAAGGATACTCCTGGGAGCCCTCGGAGGCCTTGAATATTTCCGCCTCAAGGACACAGGGCCCATGATAAATGAACATCCCGTTTCTAGGCCGCATTGCCTTCCATTAGAGTTGCCCTGAATACGCAATTTTCGGGGCGCAAGTAATTCGGAAGTTATTTTTATGTACATAAGCTTCCGCGCCGAATCTTTCATTTAGATTTACGTTGGAACACCTGTGGTCGCTTAAAGATATTATCATTTCTTAATCTAAAAGTAAATAAAGTTCGTTTAACCTTGTATTTTTGTTCTGTTTTCTCTTTGTTCGTACCTTCCAATAAACGCCCTCGGATATGTCTTATATGGAAATGATGCTGAGGACATTTTTTGCTGTTAATACTGTGGATTCAAAATGTTGTTTTTGTTTCTTTGAAGACATGTCGCATCGGGAGATGTTTCACTCGAATAAAATATAATAAAAATACAAAATACAACAGACAGAAACTAGTATACTTTATCTTAGCATATGCAATATTAAAGTGCCCCCTGTTAAACACTATCGCCATAATGGTTTTAGTTTTCATAATTGTATATGTACACGTACGATTTTATTTAGCAACTTTACTTTTAATTTCTTATACTAACCTTTTTTAATTTCACATGCGTAAGTAATGTTTGACGTGTGATTTGATGGCATTGTTTTGGGGGAATATTTACGATCGAAGAATTATTTTCAGCAATTTCCTTGGTAAAGTACAAGTTAAACTATCACACTATTTATACTAATATTATAAACTAGCGGTTGGCCGCAAGTCCGTCCCCTTAGAAGTGGTTTATCGCTTTTCTCTCGGGAACTTTTCTGGAATAAAGTAACTTAACTCTGTGTCCTTCTCCACCATTGAAGCTAACTCGGTGCCAAAATTTAATAAAATCGGTTTAGCAGTTGGGCTGTAAAAAAGTAACAAACAAATGGATTTCCTATCGCACTTATAATGGCGTATAGATGCGAAAGACTGTGTACGTCTGTCACTCGTTGATGCTGAAACGGCTCAGCGGATTTGGATTAAATTTGGAATAGATTATATAGCTTTTATAGGTATACCCTGATTTAACACATACCTACTCGTATGCAACGATTTAGCCCGAAAGATATCCCCGCCAGCCCGTGGGATGATCAACTAGGACTTATATGCAGGCAGAAGTTAGTAGTCCTTATATTTACTTGTACTAAATAAGGGAATTGAGTAACCAACACCAACATGATAATTAAAATCTATATGCATCGAATAACTGTATAATAAAATATTTACATACACTGTAAACGTGTCATGCACTTGCATGCGCCATGATTAGATTACATGTTATTATTATGACCACCACATTGAAAAAGAGCCCGCTGCACCTGCTCCCCGTAGGAAAAAAAACATGTGTATCATTAGCATGACTCTGTGAGATACAATTAAAAAAGTTACGGTTTATATTGGGCAACTTATGAATAGTAAGTGTTGTGTATATGTTGACCGTTTGGAGTGAGCCGGGTCAGAATCCCGCGGTTAACTCGTCCGAGGGGCAACGACCTCGGATTGCACTGGACGGTGCATTGTCGCATCGCACCCGTACACTGATCCGAGTCCAACCTCTATCTCTTTCCACACTTATTTCTAACCAACATATGACATTTAATATCTAAATGTTAGCGCTATTAAAACCATGGAGACAGAACGTGCGGTTGTATAACAAATTTATTGCGATAACGTTAGGCAAGGTCTTTAATTAAAACGTCACGTCTTTCCAGCGAGTTAAATTGTAGAGATTTTTTTTTCTGTATAAAATGAATTTTCACCAATGCCTAGTATGGTTTAAAATATATTTTAAATGGTTAAATACTGTTAAAACTGTTTGCTTTTTCCATTGAATACTTTATGCGTGTATTTAGGTCTAGATTATGTGATCAATTGATTATTGCCATCTTCACAAACTGTCGGCACGCAATTTTTAAGCGCGCTTTCACAATAATCGTTAAATTGCAATTAGCATACTAGAAAGGAGCAGTAGTTAATTTGACTATTACGAAAACTGCCTATCAACAATGAGGGAACATATAAATAACTAGTTATATTTATATAGCCGTCGGCAATCAAGTCATTAGAGTCAGGAGGACGGCGCGGAGTTATGCGTCTCCAGGCGCGTTGTGTTATTCGCGTACAACTCACGTCTGCACTGGTCGACGGAGGGAATTATTAACCGACTAGCTTAACTTGGCCCGCGCGTATGTAGGCACGTATGATGAAATTTGTTAATATTACCCAGCTGCTTGGCTTGACGAAACTTTCGCTGCCACGCCGACACAAGAATCAAAAGGGATGGCTTTATTCGTTTCCGCGCGGAGAGCGTGAGATGCAGAATAGTTGGTGTGCGCCTTGATTGCAGCGTCAAATTCAAATAATTGCTGTTTACTTTAAAACTAAACTATTTACTTAAAAAATGGTTTACCAGAATTAAGAACTTATAAGTACTCAATTATTGAATCAAAAATCATTGTTAAACATCGTTTGGTTTCGAAGATTCAACCAAAAACATGTGAAAAAGATGTCATGTAATAAATAAATAAAACTATCGAGGATTTGGTCTTAATTGTGTTTTCACGTTTAACAATCTCAAGGAAATATGACCAAGTTTAATATATGCAATAGGTGTTATGGTTGGTTATTGAGATCCATATCGGAACACTACACTACCGACTTTATCATTATGTTATGTGGTGTGTTAATAGGTATTCTTTGACGTGAAAAGTTATAAGATCTTCAGTTAATAATTCGTTGACAGAATTTTGGGGTCGTTGTCAAAAGTCCGTTTCCAATATTTAAACCGCAGATAGAGGTTTATGTTATTCAAATAACATATTGACACATTTTGTATGCGGCAAATGTACAATTTTAACATAAAGTGTCCTTATCTCTCCGCGGTTTGGGTATTGGGAACGGGCATTAGAGAACGTTCTCCTAACTGGGAATTATTGACTTAGTTATATTTAGGTATCTAGTGACTCTGTTCGCGTGTGATATCGCATGATTCATGATGATGACAAGTGGTGTTGTGCAAATCAGGTTATCGATTGGTGGTAGTGTAACAGCGACTCAGGCCGGGCATCGACCCGACCCTCGCCACTCGGCGCACCAGTCTTATTCGCTGAACCATGCCTCCTCGTGGAAACGAGAACCCTTACCCTAAATATACCAGGGTGTTATTGGTATTAAATAACGCCTGGCCTTCTTACAAAATAGTTGTAGACTAATTAAATTATAATATCGTTATCTGGGTAGGTAAATTAGTGTCAATTCCCTTTCCGCCTTGCTCACATTTCTTGCTAATGTCGGCAATACCCGGATAAATAACAGTCAGTTAAAGTAATTACTCTGCTTTTCTCTGAGATGAGATCGAAAAAGATAGAGCTGAAACTCAGCCCCTAGTGTATTAGTGTAGTCTTTAAATTATTTTTCACTAGCGATCCGCCCGCGCTTCGCTTAATTTTTGTGTGAGTTTTCTGTAACACCCGTACATAAACATAAATTTATTATAAACAAAAACCTTTCGTGAGAAATTATTTGATAGTGAAAACCGTTTGAAAATCGTTAGTAGTTTTTGAAATCATCGCGAACATACAGACAGACGCGGCGGGGAACTCAAACTACGTAGGTAATGACAAGGTAGGAATGACAAGTTATTTCAAAAAATACAAATGTTACATTCAATTATTGTTTATTTGACCTAATTTAAATGATAGATGATTTATTGATGCTTATCGAGGCATGTCTGTATGTGATTCAATGGCAACCTCCGTACGACAGCTGCTACCGCACTGAGGTCGCGCTGCTCGCGCTCTAATCCTGCCCAATAATCGATTATCCGTTCATCACCACAAATTAAAATGCACTTTATTAATATTCAGTACCTTGAGAGTACAGCCTTGGCCAAAAGTATTCAGCAGCCCACTTTTCCTTTGTACCTTATAAATAAAGTATTATTTTCTAATTTCAAAAATACACAAAGATGTAAAATATAAAATGTGTTTGTACATGTGCAAATTATTAGTAGATTATCATTTTGAAGTAGGTAACTATATTCGTGTGAAATCTGAAGCTAGAAAAAATCGGGTTTTACAACAAAATGATTAATTGTATTTTTTTCCACGGAATTACGTTTAATGTCAATAAATATGACTATTTTTCCGATAGATATACAACTTTCTATAATATAAGACATAAATACACCTTTTAAAGCCCTTCGGAGCAAAATGCAAAATGTACACTACACGCAAAAAGTAACCAATGACAAAATGCACAATAAGCAAAATGTACACAACGCATAATATGAAATACGCAGAACGTACAAAACGCAAAACGTACATACGCAAAATGAACATTACGCAACGCAACGCATTCGGGTTTTCGTTTTTTTGTACATTTTGCGTGTTGAACTATTTGCTTATTGCACATTTTGCGTGTAGTGTACATTTTGCCTAGTGTTCATTTTGCGTATGTACGTTTTGCGTTTTGTACGTTCTGTGTATTTCACATTATGCGTTGTGTACATTTTGCGTATTGTGCATTTTGCCATTGGTTACTTTTTGCGTGTAGTGTACATTTTGCATTTTGCTCCGACGGCTTTTAAAGTTTGACTTTTATATGAAAAACTCATGGGTGATCAGATCAATACTTTTGGCCAAGACTGTAGAATTTAATCATTAGGCATAAAATTGGCCAAGTGCATGTCGCGCACGCATCAGGATTCCCAACGATATGAAATATTGAAGGAAGTATTTTTAATAAACTAATAGTCTTACCATCTTATCCTTAACCTATCGCCAAGCAGCAGAGTTCACATTTTTGTGGTCCGGTATGGGGATGACAACCGGTGAAATTACTAGCATGGAGGCATTCCATCTTAGTCCACGGAGGGCATTTTGACAGTCTGAAGGCGAGTCTGCATACAAACGAAAACAATTGTTCCACTTTGAAGCCTATTGCGATTGCGAGTGCGTTAGGCAATAGCGATACGACGCTGGCAAACGCATTTGCGGTCTCGGGATTGCAATCTTTAGATTGTAGTTTTAGGAATGCAAATGTCTATAAAAAATATACTTTCACTCATGTTCTTGATTAATTGTGAACATTCCTCGTTCAAAAACATTTTAGACGAGAGTCTGACGAGTATTAGTAGGTTTCTGATTAGTTTACATTTGAATAGTTCGCTCATTCCCGATTTACCGGAATGGTAAAAAACCAGATTCGCAGTATATTAGAAGGTCAAAACTTACCTAACATTCTAATTAAGGTAATGGTTATTATTTTAAACCAAGATTGCGTATCTGGTGTTATCGGAACCAGGTATAAGCTGTAAGGCGGTGTAAGATTTTAAAATTCTGGTATATCAGAATGACCAGGTTTTGAGGTGGGGACACATTTCTATCACATTAATATACCTATCCGCGTATTAATGGATGTGACGTAAATACAGTCATACGGACATGTCGAAAAGTGCCGTTTTTACGATTAAATTAAATTTAAAAAAAAAAACTTTATTTACCAAATTGGGCTACGAAACCCTAATACAATGAGAAAACTGTTCACATAAGTTTATTTTATATCTAGCAACCTGCCTCGCTTAATATTTATATTTTCTGATCTCCGCGAGATATTGAAATTAATCATACAAGAAAATTGTAGTTAAAATTAATATTTTAATCCCTGAAATTTTCATTAAAATCCGTTTAGCCGTGTCGGAGCCTTCGAGACAAACTAAATAAACTAAAAATCTAAAAACGTTTCTTCTGTACGTGTGCATGTCTCTGAAGTCCTCTTCAACGGCTGGATTGATTTTGTTTTTTTTTGTTTTTGTTTTAGTGTGACAGTTTAGGTACACAATTGGACCCGGTAGGTGGTGCTGCGATACGGTCGGACAACTTTTATCGGGTCCGCTAGTATATGTATAGATTCATCTTAATTAGCAGACTTCTTTTTCTGTAGAAGCAAAGAGCTCCTGGAAATATAAGGGCCGCCCGGATAAATCACTGTCATGACATGATATTGGCTTTGGTTTTGCCATTGGCTAGACATTTTAGGTTTTCGAATTGCCAACTCAACTCATGCATATGACAATGTATATTGATCAAGTCAGGTGCTATACATTATTCGTGGCGCCCCTTTTCGCAAGCATTGCAAAACCTTTGAAATTACTAGAGGCATTCAATGGACTCTCAACTTTCCGTCGTAATTCTTACGTATGATGCGCTCATTTTGCGTCTGACCTTAGCTACTCGGGTTCTGTAGACTTAAAAGACGATGAGCAGTCAGGCGAGCGAAACGAGTATGTTAGAGGGAGGGGGGTCGTGGGTCACGAAATTTACTGTGTGCTGGTTGTTCTCGACCCCGCTCGGCAGCTGAATGTGCCGCGGATGCAATGTAGGTTAACTTCGGACGCGCTCGATACCACGCTGTCGATGTCGACCTGATCTAGGTTACCTAACCTACATCAGGGAGAGATCGTGTTATGAAATGTAGCGCGTATCAACTAAATAAATTAATCCCTGGTTTCGTGAACCAGATAGCAGCATCCAATTGAATTACAAACAGGAATACAATGGAAATGAAACTGGAACGCAACGGTGCTTCCTTTACGATTGAATCGTTTCTTATTACTTTTACGATTGCGAGTCAAAATTATTTTAGCGAAATAATAAATTACTCACGTACATATATATAGATGTTAAAATATCCGTCTGTTTGATAAAATATATAATAATGTATAATATAGTTATTATCTTAGCCAACATTGGGCTCAAAACGTAACCAAAGAAGCTTTTGAGCGTGCCAGATATTTTCGAACCCAATGATGGCTACGATATTATTGCCGGTGACTGTACGTTCTACCGGCAGATTAAACAGATTGGTATACTTACAGTTTTATACGTTTTTAGATCAATTAACTTTAAGTCAAAAAAAAAATTGCTGGGCAGCAAGCCAGCAACAGGGCTTTTGCAGGCTTGATTTTTGCAAAGACGTCATCTGCTTATCAAGGGTTATGTATTTCACAAATATCCAAAATTCCAATTAATCATCCTGGTTCAAAATTTACATGCGACATGTGAAGTCAATTAACAGCTTGTTAAAAATGCCACTGAATCCGTTTCCATTTACATCGCATAGATTGATGTTAACTGTTTTGGGATAGTAGTCAATACTTATAATGTGAACCTATTTTCACAATATAAGACTGTATGCGCCTTGATAACAAAATACCTATATGTTTCGGTAAACTTTACGGTACTGATAACATTGACCACTTAGCGGTTATGAGGTATGTGTTTTTGTTATAATTTACCACCTCCATATAGGCCATTTAAAATTCTCAACAGTAAGCATTGTTGTGTTTAAATTGGCCGTTACTGTGTTTTTAAAATTTCACCTTTATGCTTTGCATAATGTGGTTCATAATAATGTTCCAATGGGTCTCACCATACCTGCATTCTAATGAGAGCCAGCCATGTGGATGGACACATGTTGCCGACCCAGAGCCAGTGAAATTTTGTGAAATCGCTTCGCCCATCTTTGATGCTCGATAAGTTGAGCAAGCCTACTTTTAAAGGCACCTTGTTAAAAGTCCGCGTGTAAAATTCGACCGAAACTTTAATTTCTAACCCTTTCTCTTCCATAAGCTTACTGAAATCTAGCTCGGCGCTCGCGTGTTATGTCACATACTCTATGTGACTGTCGTACCAATTGCAACAGCCGAGCCGGTCCACTTTCGTGCAAAGTCAAATGAGAACTTATTATTCAATCGCTAGCTGAAATGCCTATTCAAAATAATATAATCAAGCTTAAAGCTGTTAAGATACAATACCTTATTTGTTTACAAATAGAAAACTGCTCTAGATACTATTTTAAAATTTAAAATTTCCTTTACCTACATTTTCAGCACTAATTGCTACTCGATTTACTTTTGTTTAAACTTGCCATTTTATTTTAAATAACCATAAATTGTATAACAACAACTAAAATAACAATCTCACTTCATTGTCTGCCACATAATGGGGTTTAAATTTAGAAAACAATAAGAGCTTATCGAATCAGTGAAGCTTTCTAAAGCGTTTCGTCACAAGAAAACAGAACCGTAAGTTATGCTAGCGCGTGTCATGTCAATGCATATTTAGAGCATGTGTGTCTCCCCTTGAATCCTCTTAGTTACGTGCGTAGGGTAGTCGTTTCGGCATACATATTAGAAACGATGGAATGCGTTCCGCCACCGTTCAGCAGGCCGAGTGCAGCTGGTTCGCTTCTGTCTCGATACGGCCAATTGTGCGCGCCGATTTCAAAACGAAAGTACCGCGCATCTAGGACGGTGAACGTATTTCTCGGCGCGATCTCTTGCAATTTACCAGCCAGTACTTTGTTAGAGAACGCGGCATGGCCAGATTGCTTCTTAGATATTCATAACTTGCAACAGCTAGTTTTGCAAGTTTCTAATGCCGTGGATTTGTATATATCTCTTTCTCGACTCGCGTGGTGCTTGTCCATAGCGCCTAGAGCTTGAGTAATTCAGGCGCCGGGCGCCAACATGTAGAGTTAACTCACAGTTAATGCACGCAAACAGTACGAGGAATGGTAATATTATGTCGAAGATAATCGTAATAATTATTGGCAGTTACATAAATTACTTTAAAGTCCATAGCCGATGTTGCGTTAGCCAAATGGCCCGTGAAATCAGTGGTTCGCTGGACAGCAATTTCTTAGTAGCATCTCTAGATAAAGTATCGGTTCGTGTTCGCAGAGCAGGCGGCTGGAGGCGCGGCGGTTATATCACAAGATATCGTAACTTTTGCTTACTATCTGCTCTAATAGAAAGTTACAATCCGCTCGCTTTTCCGATTCTCTTTATTACCTAGGAGAGCTACCTAGCAAACTATCTAACACCACAATAAATTTAAACTTTCATTTGAAACTATCCTTTCCCGGTGTAGTTACTTAGTGCTTTGTTACTTACTTTTACTAAGGTATCGATTTGCATTAAGTCACTGTTTTTAAAATTAAGCGCGTTATTTAAATAACGTGAGGAGGTACAAGGCCGTGTCTTGTTCGTCATCGCATTAGTGATGAATCTATGTAATAGCTTGTGCCACTTTCTACAGAATGGCACATATTAATAAGAATGGACTCGATTGCCTAATCTGTTCTCCACATTGTTCTCAGTTAGCGCGGGTCAGCTCGCACTGGGCCGTGGTTGGGCTAAACGGTCCGTCCACAGTAAAAAGCCATTATGGGCATATGAGGTTCATGTTATTATACGGCCTTTTTAATATTTCATTTCAACGACAGAACTGTGGCCCACGCTTTATGTAATGTGCGTAACACCATTTATTAACATCAGATATAGACACATTGTTAAACACTAGTATATGTATAGCATTTATTCTCATAACAATATGGTTCAATATTCTACCGCCAGATACCTCGACACGATGAGTTAATGAATCTTTGTGATGTACGGTATTTGTGCGTTCCCTCAGCCTACTTCGTGAATGTGTTATGAAGAAATATCGACTCTATAAATATTTGCGTAGAGATTAAATTTTCAAAACATCACACCCGTGACTCGCTATCTTATAATAGACTTATGGCCAAACTGGGTGCAATATATTAAAAGCTCTGTTTCTGATAGATAAAGCACGAATTGAAAATATTCTTCAAATATGTTACGAAAACAAAATAGAGGATCTTTTCGCCTTGAAACCTCGATTTTTTTCTTACACTTATTAGTATTGACTGCGTTGGTAAATTTGCGGCTAATAAGACCTATTTTGCACCTTTTAATTTAATATATAAATGTAACGTTAAATACTAACCTAGTTATATTATGTATGTATTTATGTATATGTATACTCTTTATTGTACAAGGTACAAGATTAAAAAAGAAATCCAAAACACAGGCAATATAACATAAAACAACAACAAAGGCGAACTTATCCCCTTAAGGGATTTCTTCTAGATAACCCTTAGTGATTTAAATCCGCGAAGGCCGCCCTGCCACTAAAAATTGACGTTGCTGGCCGTGTCACTGTAATACGTGAATTTATAAAGTGGGTGGCGAAAGGAACGAAGAAAGGAAAGCCCCCATTCTTATTTCTCCACCTATCTCCAAGCTTAGCCAATCAAGTCCGGTCTGAACTTGTTCAAAATCGCCCAGCCATCTTCTTGATACTATAAACAAATATGTTTATTTTTAACTGGACAGTTTTTTTTATAAATAATATCTACAAAATAATTTTGCTTCCATATTATTCATTCATACATACATACGTACATTAAATCACGCCTGTTTCCCAGAGGGGTAGGCAGAGACCACTTCTTTCCACCTGCTACGATCCTGATCTTTCGCTTATTAATAATCAGTAAACTCTATATTTTGTTATAAACTTAATAAACGTTATATTAAAAGGTAAAAGGCGAAAGTTATGTAGAGTCAATTATCGCGCGGAGACAACCGTTCGTACGCAAGAAAGCGGGTATTTGTCGCCTCTAGGTGTCACTTTTATTGTTCCTGGTTTTCTCCACATAAAATGTTTCACATTGATATTCAGTTCCATACTAATTGGATCGCGTATACAGGTGGATTCAACTAATAACTACAACCAGTCTTGTAGAGCTTATCTGTAGTAAGCGAAAAGTCGAATCGGTTAAGTGTGGTTACCATGCTATCTATCTAAATATATAAAAGAAGAAACTGACTGAAATGTCACGGCTCAACGCACACTACGCACAGCCCAAACCGCTGGACCTAAAGACTGGAAATTTGGAGGGAGTATTCCTTGGGTAGGGACCCTAGAGGGGGGGGGGGGGGGGATGTCCAGTAAGATCACCTGGTAGGATCCCCTACCTATTAATTTTGTACGTGGGTGATTTTCCAAAAATCGATCTCCAACGGGAAGAAATAGGGAGAGTAGCGGGAAACTAATTCTACGCGTACGAAGTCACGGGCGTCCTCTAATCAGAATCACACTATAAAAACTCTCATAAAAATGTAAACAACATATACTATATAACAATCAAAGAAATTACGATAATACGTTGCAATTTTCATGGTAACCCAACCAAGATACGCCGAGTCGACGTTGCATCGACTGTTATTGTTCCTGGTTTTCTCCGCTTGCAGTACTCACGTCGACGTTCAAGTTCCATACTAATTGGACTACAGGTTGATTCGACTTATTCCATTTTAGTAGAGCATATTTGTAATAAGCGAAAATGCGGACCGGATAAGTGAAACTGCGAGGGAGACTCGCTCACCAAGGGTTTCATTCTGTGATTGATAGAAAAAACATTGTAAAAATACTAATACCTTAGTAATTACCAGCCAAACGTTAAGCAACACGAAAAATTGACCAAAACAAGATGGGTAGTTAAAACGTGTATATATTTTTTAGATATCGCCTAATTTTGTTTTCAGTTACCCTTTTACGGACGCTTTTTTTTTTTAAATCAGCCATTCCCGCTTTGAAATTAATTTAGTAACCGATCTCTATGAAGGGACCTTTACATGTCACTGTATTCACACTATTAACGAAGGAATTGGTTTTATTTATCAATTAACACTCTTCCCCGTAAAACTTGCGGCTTTTAGGCAGGGCCTCGGTTTTTTAATTACAAGAAGTCGAAATTAAATGACCCCGTTTTGCAATATACGAATGTTGTTTTCGGTCACGTATTATGGCCAGATAATTGCAGCGTATAGTTTTTACTTGGCTGTTAATGTTATGATTGTAACACATATTGTAGTGACACACGCATCCGTCGGCCTGTTAAAGTAAATAATGTCAAGGTGCCTTATATTGATTTCGAGCTGGTAATGGGTACAAATACACGTCTACAATATTATTATTGTGACATTATTTTATACTTAATTAACACCTCACCCGAGTTAACACCCGAATATTACAATCAATGGTGAGGTCATTTAGGATTATTAATTATTACAAAGGCCATAATAAACTCATTGAGATTTTAAAGGGTCCTTCGGGTTTTAAATACTGACTGACTTAGGTATAACCCTGCTTGGGTTTAACTGCAATGGCCATCAGAATGTCTTTCGGCTAAAGCGAATAAAAAATATCTCTATATAGTTTAAATTATTTATCTTTATGAAACAATTAAGTATACCTATTACACATACATACCTTCACGCCTGTCTCCCAATGGGGTAGGCAGAGACTATGGAACAACAAGTGCAACGGTTTAAACACAACTTTCGCTTCCTCTACATTCATCAATCTCTTCATGCAGGTACGTCGGTTTCGGGTGCTTGTGATTTGGCTCTTAGTCAGTACATCGCGAATCTGATCACCGTACGTCCGTCTAGGACGTCCCCTACCGACATCTCCGCACACTCTCGCTCGCCATATCTCTTTCGTAACTCTAACGTATGCGGAATGAAATCTGGACAAAGTTCAAAACTATATCTAATGTAATAAAAAATCTGTTTTGCTAAAAATGTTTATAATAAATAATAGTATTATTAACAATGTTTAATGCAAAAAACAATTTACTCCTTTGCGAGCTGGTTTGCGACAGTTCTGTGGAAATTTGTCCACAGATGTCGGGATTTAATTTAATTCTAACTTAATCTTTCGAATGTAAATTTGTACATTTATTCGGCGAAAATTATTCTACATTTATTGCTAATACGGGGCCGTAAGGGATTTTTAGCTCGTCCATTTTGCTTAACTTTTTTTTAGTAGTGTCTGGAAGTCAAATCTGGCCAAAACACCAAATTAGCTTCTCTATGTTCCGATTTTATAAAAACCCGCACAATTGCCAAACATGGCTCCATATATCGGTCGGCATTAACCGCTAACCCAGATTCAAAAAAACGGCCTTAGACATACCGCGAGGGCTGATCGCAAGCTACAGTAAAACTTTTAAAACTTTTTTGGGAAACTTCGTAGACTCCACATATTTCACTTTTTCTTTAGTTGGGCCAGTGGTGTTTTTGAAATAATAATTCCCTTGCCATTAATTTCCGCCTAATTTGATATACCATTCGTCGTTCATTACGCACAAGACGTCACTTTTAGCGTGGAATGTATTTTTGACCAATTTGTGAAGCCGGATTTTTTGAGTAAATTTTTGATTTTTAGACACAATCGTTTTAATTTTTCTTCATTGTTTTTGAATACCCTTGTCTTTAAGATACTTTTACATGAATTTACCGTCGCTTTTGGATTTTTTTCCGAGCTCTCTATATGATTTTGCGATACGGCAGGCGGTCATTTTCTTTAAGCGACTCCTTTCAGTAGACTGGCTTAAACTGGATAGTCTTCCAAAACCGGGCTTTCTTGTATTCGTTTTTCTGAGTGGGTAGGACGCTAAAATACTATAAACTGTGCTTTTACTCTAACCCCTTTGTGTAAAATTCTCCACTACCTTCGCATTTGACCAGAGGGGTTGTGTATCAAAGAAATTACAAACAGTTTTGCGACGGGTTTTTTCGAGATCTGTCATAATAGTTGTTAAAAAAATCCTACGTCCATGAAATTTGTCGTACTTATTTAAAGATGAGTTGTTAAACAAAAGACAACTCACTTTTGTACTTTTTAAGGAATTTAATATTTTAAACAGAGGTTCAAACTTTGTCCAGATTTCATTCCGCATACGTTAAACACCGTAACTCTCTTTATACCTAAATTTATTAGAAATTTTGTAATTCCCATTACAAAGCGATTTTACAAGATTCCGGAAACCCTTATCGGATCTCATAGAGTAAGTATTATTATGTAACGCTCGGAAATGCAGTGGCGCGAGAACTTTTATTTAGAAACTGCCAGAGAACCCAACAAGAAGACTGCTTGCTAATGAATTGGAACTTGGCCTTTCTAAAGTTTCACTGTTAATGCATCGCCTGGTTGACCACATTCGTTTTGGCAGTTTTAACTGATACAACTTGAGATTTCCAATAGATGTTGAATTTCGACTACTTTTTCCTCTGTTGTTAATTGGTTGTACTTACTGCTACTGTGGAATTTCACTGGCATGCTAATAGAATGAATAAAGACTTAATGGTTGTCAAAATGTAATGACAAACAGTGGATGAGATTTGACATGTACAGTAAAGGAAATTGATTCCTAGACCATTTTGGACTAAGTTATAGTGACGTAATCAATCAAAACGTAAGAGACTTCTTATGATTTTATTAACAGTGCCACTTTGACGTAGTGCAAAATGGTCTAGGAATCAATTTCCTTGACTGTATTTTTTTTTGTAAATAAATAAATAAATAGCAGGGGACAATGTCATACCAATTAATCTCGCCCTAATCCCAAACTAAGCTCTAGACTTGTAACTACTATGGGCACTAGACAACGATATAAATACTTATATAGAGAAATATATACTTAAATACATAGAAAACATCCATGACTCTGAAACAAATATTGGCGCTCATCACACAAATATCTGCCCTTACCGGGATTTGAACCCAGGTCCGCTACCTTCATAGGGAGGGTCACAACCAACTACGCCAGCGAGTCGTCATAAAATGATTGTCCCTTTTTATAACTCCACAAAAATCACCAACCTGGGTTCGATACAAATTGGTTCACTAAGCCTTTAAAATTAAACGAACATGTTTTTTTAGGCACGTTTTTACTGATAAACCACGTTTGTTTCAGATTGTCGGCGAAACACCCAAGCGCGCTATGCACTTCTGAGTAAGTAATTACATATACTATAGGTACCTAACAAAGCTAATATTTCACGTGACCCACACATTGTTGTATCGTACCACCGGGACACAGGATGCTGTAAAGCTGGCGTGTACTTAGTGCATCGTTGCGTAAGCGCAGGCACTGTAATGTTGGCTGCGTCATTGCTCAATCAGATGCATCTCGTTTCGTGTTGCGTCGCGTGAGAGTCGAATTTCCCAATAGTCCGCGGTGGAGAGCAGGCGGCGCTCGCGCCGAGGCGGCGGTTTCCCAATAGAAAGTCCTCTGCTGCAGGAAGCGCAGTGGTGCAGCGCACGTGTAGCTGCGCCCGAGGGGGGCGCGTGGCCGATGCACTTTCGTGCCGGTGACGTCACACTCGGTACCTTTCGACAGCGTCACGCCGCCCGTAAGAGCTGTTATGCAATCGACGCGCTCAACTTTCCAATTTCGACAACGCGCTATTGTGTAGCGCTTTCAAATTTTACTATACCTTCGCCCGTTTGCTGGCGCTTTCTTACGTTTCTCTCCCTCTCTCCGCGCGGCTGAAAAATGCTCTGAATGCGATGCGCAGGCGCAACAACCGCGATGCACTTTCACTGGAGCGTTCCGCCTTTTGTCTCACCTCTACCGATTAAAAAAACTATTATTGTATTTTAGATGTGCGTAATTTGCATACATGAATATACGACTTGTTTACATTACTTTACGTTTTATAGCTGCAGTGATTGGTTCGGTTGGTGTGAATATTTTGAACAGTAGGTATAAACAGGTACTTTCACTGGAAATGCGTTACTTGTAGGGAGTTTTTGAAAGTTTGAGCTAGCTTGTAAAAGCGTGCGTGATGCCGATGTCGCTGTATTTTCACCGGCGCCGGCGCTGGGCTGCCATAGGAGCTTTCTCACTGCGCGAGAGTCGGCGAGAGTAACCAAGCCGGTACCGAAAACATAATATAATACCGAAATCGATATAGAAAACACTCGCATCGAAAATAGTAAGCGTTGAATTGAACCAATTGCTGTCAATTCAGAGAATCAATTGTTACCGCCGTTATAGAATTTCGTTCCATTGAAGAAAAATAGAATTTTATTACTTTTACCGATTGTCACTTGATCTGAACGGGTATAGTTGAAAAATTGAGATGCACTATATAAGGTCTTTTCATTATTTTTTCTCTACATTTTATTTTAAAGAAACTTAGGTATATGATGACACTTCTCCATTGCGTTTCGATATCTTCCATTATTTAAATTGATACCACACTTTATTATGTATTTACAGAATTCAACAATAGGTAATACAATTAAAAATTAAAACTAAAAGTATTTAAATTAAAATAAAACTAAGCTACTCAAATATTAAAGATATAAATAATAATCACCACTATGAAAAGAACACCCCCTCTAGCAGGTCCGCTCGCGGCATGGTCCCTATGACACTGTCTGCATTACCTCTCTGGATAGCTAGCCCAATCCTTTGGGGGAGGTAAGCACCAGCTCTAGGATCTCCGGAGGAGTCTATGGACCGGGATGACAGGGCCTTAATTAAAGCTTTTCATTAAGTATCTAATATTTGTTCTAAACTTCACATGCATTTCTGTTAAACCGAACCAACTAATTCTAATTTTAATGAATTCAAATAATAAAAGCTGGTGTCACAATTCTTACCACTCGAAGTTATGAGTACCTAATATTAACATAAAAGGAAATTCACAAGTATCATCAAAGTATTGTCCATAATAATAGACTTAAACAATGACCCATCAATCACAATCCCAAATGCTGTTCTTGTCCCAAATCATAATGCGGAAATGTTTGTTTGTTTGATCCACTTTCGTTCATCAACTGCTTAAACGAACTCAATGGAATGTGGAGTAGGCGTTAATTTGGTAGATAGATTTTCTAGACTAAGTTTTTCATCACCAGAAATATTCTTCATTCAGTTTTAAAGCTCAGTATAGAATGACTCGTTCTAGTGATGTGAATCTTATTTGGGGTGAAACTTTGTGTTGTGTGTGGTGAGCAAGAGCACAAACATCAATACTCCGGTCAAACATGTTTCTCATCTATAGAAGTATATATTTAATTTCAAGTAATAGTCGAACATTAGTAACGTTGTCTGGTACCCGTATTAAGTTGAATTGAAATCAAAACCAAAGCCTTGCCACACCTGTCCCAAGGCGCACCGCCAACACAATCGACCGTCTAATAAAGCAGATATAATCGATGCTTTACATTGAAATTTGAATTGACCCTTATTTAAAGTAAGTGCCATGGAAAGGAAAGGTCAAATCGCATTGTGAATGAGAAAGTTAATCGTGGAAAGTGGGCGCGAGCGGATCTCGTGGTACATGTGGCCGTTTCTAAAAACTATCACCGGGTCGTTTTTATGCAGGCGTGATGTCATAGTTCATGAATGGTCATATGTTGGGTTAATTGCAGATTTCTTTCAAAATTCACTTTGTAAAGAGTACGATTATGTAAAAACCTGAGTTATACGAAGGATCATGTTCAGAATCTTAGATCGAGCTGAAAAGCTCGCCAGGCTGTCAATGTAATTAAACCGCAGGCTATGGAGCACTAATCGAGGCATAGCTAGTTAGTGCATTCAACGTGGCCTTCATTCATAACCGTGTTTTTAAACCAAACGCATATGTAGATTTTGCCGCATTTTGTAAAAGCCAGATGCATAAAGTGATTGTTGAAGACTCTCACTTCAAGTAGCGAGCGATGGATGCTTTTGTTACAAAAATAAATCACGTACAAAACACCAGAAGATGACCCCTTCGCCTCTTATATCCCAGACGGGCTGTATCGTATAAATAAGGGAGCGTCCTGTATAAATCCTCCATATGTACATTTAAAGATCCGCGGCATGCAACAACAACATTAAAACAGGTTGACGTTCGCTAAATTGTTCTTATTGTGCAATTAAATATTTCAATATAAAGTTCAAGGTTCCGAATATTATTAACAGTTAAAACTAACAGATTCTGTAATGAAACTAATGAAGCCGCCTATCAGAATTCCCAAATATCTAGTGTTCTACTATTCTCTTTAGGGTAAACTATTCAATGGTAATTTATTCGACCTTTTATTTTAAGCAAAGGTACCGATACCCATATCAATTATAAAATTAGGGACAGAGGAGTGTGCATGAAAGAGGGGAGCGTGGGGGTTTACGGCCTAGTGCCCTTGCTGCTGCGACCCAGGTCACATGCGCCCTGGTGCTGATGACGCGGAGCCGCGCCCTATATGCCACAATCAACGGCTTTATATGCGGCCACTCTACCAAAGCAAGCACTTTTCCGATGTCCGATAAACGGCGACATTAAGTGGCTGCTTACTCAACGATATTTTAAAATCGTTACATGCTGTAGAATTTTTGTCCGCTTTTTTTTTAATCGGAAGCATAATAAATATGATTTATGAAAGTTACTTTCTTAACGTATTCTTAGAAATACATTCATTGTGTATTCTAATAATTATTTGCTCTAGATAAAACATTAAAATGTAATTTGTATGATCGATGTGCGTGTAAGTTATTTAGTGTACTGATAAAATGGCATTTGGAGTTGTGGAGTGGAGTGGTATTTATAAATCTTATTATTATTTTAAGTTGTGTTAATTCCATGTGTCGAGTGAATCATGTCGAGCCGCAGTGCGTATTTGATCTGGATTTATTTCGCTCACAATCAACGACCGCAAGCTTTGTCATCGGGCACATGCACATGTGACTAATAAATGATGTTACGCGTCCTATTTTTTTTTGGGCTATCGCATTACGAACAAAGCACAACTGGGATTGAAATATATTCATAGCAGTAGTTAGCATGCGGAAAGCTAATACGGCTATTGAAATTATGCGAGCCAATAGAGAACCATATTAGGCACAACTATAGTAAATGCTAATGTATTCAATTAATTCATCAGATCACATTGTTCTATGGCCCGACGATTATTACATTCTAATCTTTTTGTTTAACACCCTCACGTCAGAGTACTAAATTCATTGTTCCTCTGTTGAACACATAAAACTTACTTTGCTTACTCTAGGATTCTCAGTAGAAGAGAAACCAGGAATAGATCTAACGTTGTGTCATTCAAAGCTCTCGTAAAATGACCCGGTTGAAGCCATAAAATACACAAGTTCAGGTTCTAAAATCGTTAGATACATAAAATAACAAGCAAGATTCAGCAGGTAGTTTGATGAGGATTCCAAGGCCGAAGGGCGTTTTCCCCTCGAGAGGTTAACCCTGAAGGCTCGGACCAAGGTCGGCGAGTGCCTGAGACGTCATTGTGAGGGAGACGACTCGATGACTTTGATGTACCCTCGCGGTCGCAGGCAATGCACGCGTTATGACTGTGCAACGACTCGCTATGGACGATTCGACTTAACTAATGAATAAAGGGCCGCATGTTTGTTCACCGTTTTATATCCGAGCATTGTTCAGCTCGGCGTGACAAAAACAAGAGCAAAATAATATTCAATGTCGAATGAACGTAACATGACTGTTGAAAATGAAGGTCCGTATTTTAATGTTATCCGATTCAGATTTGTTAGTTTTATATTTTTAAAGCTTTGCTGCACGTGCGAGTGTATTGATTTATTGTGGAATTTTCAGATTCTACTTGAACGTAGGGTTTGTTTTGTGTGCATGTGCTGTTTACCCTGTTTAATGTTTAGTTAGCACAGTTTGTAGAGTGGCAGTTTGCCGTCATTGTACTGTACTGTACATATTAGATGCGTATGTAAGCCGACAGCGACGTGGTAAGCGAGTTTGGTCGGGTGGGGTGGCTCAAGGCTCAGCGCGGGGGCAACAACTCCTCCCTTCGTGCACTGAACCAACTCGCTGCAACTGAACTCGGTGCTTTGTATCAAACCGAAAATTACTTTTGATATATTAATATTGAATGGGCACAGAAGGTCGGCCTTAGAAGTAGCTTCACACTTTTGTACTTTTTTGCCTGAATGCCTTTGACAAATTATTATTTTTATATATACAGTGTTATTACTTTAATTAGTTACAATTGAAAATATTAAGGAAATTTTGCAAATTAAGGACGATATTTCAGCTTAAATGAATACCGTTGTACGACCCCTAAGTGTAGTAGTTCAAAGTGTTCAAACATGATGTTAAAGTGACAATCTGTGTCGTATTCGCATCAGGGTAAATAAATGCGTTTAACTTCCTTTGCCTTTGCCTTACGGATGATCCCTACATGCAGCAGTATTTCTTGATACTAAAAAGTTAAAAAAAAAACAAAAACCCGCCGCATTTCAATCTCGCCGCAAGCAACGCCGTGGGAAAGTCATAGTCATATATTTAAACCTAAATATGCTTCTTCATAGTCGCTCAACTATCTTAATCGAAATATCTTGTCGCCGCCCTCGAAATATATACCGTTTAGGAGTTCCGTTGGCCATCTGTGGTCTTCATCATCAGTTCCACTTCACCAAATAGTGCTTTCCAAGACCAAATACACGAGTTACAATGAAAAATACCAAAATCGCTATAGGTGTGCCTATAAATTTCGAAGAGTTCCGTCGATTCCTCATGGATTCCACAATCAGATCTTCATTTTGATAAGAATGGGACCAATCGGGAAGCACCAGCTTTCAAATAAAAAAAGAATCATCAAAATCGGTTCACCCAGTCGAAAGTTCTGAGGTAACAAACATTTAAAAAAAAAAATACAGACGAATTGAGAACCTCCTCCTTTTTTTGAAGTCGGTTAAAAACTGGCTGTCAAAGAGAGGGATAAGCTTGCTCAACTTATATAAATGAAAGTCAAAGAAGCAAGTGTAACACGTATGTATGATTTGTCATGTCATAGCACAGAGATCATCCTAGTTACTCTGTTTTAACGTTTTTTACATTCTTCTTCACTTGAGTTTTTCTCCTGAGACCCAAACCGACCAATATTGGTATTAAGGTGTTCAATTGTTTTAGTAATAAGTTCAAAATAATTGAACACTTTGTCCTCTATATAAGGAAGGACGCGTAACTTCAAAGGTATTATGCGAACCCTGTAATGCTTTAAAGTTGTATACTATTCCACGTACCAATTAACAGCAGAAGGGGGTCAAGTTCACATCTCTAATAAAGTAGTAATGATTTGTTGATCGTAAACCGTTTGAACGATCGCGCCTATTACCTAGTCGGGAGTTTACAGCTTTCGCTCTACATAGCTTTCAATACGGGCGGGGGGACGAAATTATGAAAATCGGTGACAATGAAGATGGGAACGGAAAAAGGGTCGGTGGGTGCGCAGCTGTCCCTTGGGCGCCGGTTGCTCTCGGCGGCGCTCCGCCCTCGCTAACCCCGAGCGCGCGCCTCCAGGGCCGCTCCGCTCGCCGCTGCGCTGCGCTCGCCTCGCCTCGCCAGTCGCCCGCGAGTCGTCGAGCGCACCTCACATCTGTCACGCCGTCGCGCGCAACCAACCAACCATGTGGTGAAGTGCAACTGTCAAACGTGATACAACTCGCTTATCGGTGATTTGTTCCGTTTTAAAACTATCGTACTCTACTTGTGTATTGTGATCTCGAAGTGGTGCTACCGTTTTGGAAAATTGGATTATACGAAAGAATAATGGCCTTAGCCAGGTGAGCTATTTTGGTTGGTGGAGTCAACGCGGAACTAGATTATTTGACCATGTTCGTCGAAGGACTTCGTCTTTTCGGTTGGCATAACGTTTGAATCAGAAAATTTGCAAATAGGTACGAATATTTAACAACATTTTGTGTCTGCGTTGGCATGTACTAGTAGTTTGTTTGTTGATTTATTTATTATTTACCAATGAGTAATTTTTCCTTAGTATGGTATGGTGTGTTGATTTGATGTACCTATCATTACATTACATTACAATGGGGGAAAGTTTCTTTGCCCGCACGCGTATCTAACTTTCCTTGTTGTGTAAGCTGAACGCCAAACGGTAGTAGAGGGAGCAGCTTAGAAATCGAGTCACTTTTACAATTACCATTATCATCAGTTAATGGTAGACGTGATTAACAGTTTAATTTGTTTTTAAGTTGGTACCTAGTGTTACTCAACACGTTGTTATTATTTTGATATTGAATGTCGAGCGTGACGCTATCTCTCCCCTGCGTTCGCGTTCGCCCTCGTGCGCCTACTCGTGGTAACGACATCGGCGTTTTCTCTTTATTCTTTAGCACCCTCATTCGTCAAGGTAGGTAACCCTAAATAGTTTACCCCACTGTTCGCCCACTTACAGCTGACGTCGATGTTGTGTTTATTTTGAAATGTTTATGAGTTTTGAATTCGCTATTAGTGGTTAAATCGTGAGTTTTAGCATCATGCACGCGTAGATATACCCATTTCTTATTTGATACTTGTTTTATCATAATGTAATGATTAGTAACAGTGTAAGTTGTGTGAATAATCAAAACATGTTAACTCACAAGCGTTATAAAATGGATTGACAAAAAGTTAGGGGTCCCCGAGCAGGTAGCAGGTTTGTTCAGGCCGGAAAGCCGCTCGTGTTCCTTACTTTTTTTGTTATAAGGTCTCTATATCTACCTTTGCTTAAGGTTATTTCTTTTGTTGTTATTTATAACATTTATATTTTTACACGGAATAAGGCACCAGCCGATTTATAAGAAATGAGTTCGCCCAATAAGCGAGACGATCGGTGTTATAAATCTGCGACGTCCCTATCCCTTAAGGCAATCTTTTTGTAGCTTGAGATGGGGGTTCGCCTTGCTGGGGTCGTTAGCCTTCAGACCAACGAAAAGTGCAAGAAATAAAGTTAGCCTCCCAGGGGTCTCCTGCTTAGCGTCCGGGTGTCTATTCTCCTACAGATACGACGATAACATACCTAAGTACTTATTCGATCTCCGTCATTTGGTTTTCCCAAAGCTAGTGCAAATAGCCCAGATAGGTCTTTTCGAGCTCTTGCCCGCTTTATGTGTGTAGAGAAGAGAAACGCTGCAATTTTATACAGATCTCTCCGCTTTGCGACTCTCCCCGAGATGAGCTCTGCCAACGGCTACTGACTTACTCGACATTCTTATCGATCCATACCTATTTTATTTAACTCATCAATTATTGCACCTACATCACCAATTTTATTGAGAATGCTTTTACTTCTCATTAACATTTCATTCTTGTGTTAATCTGTTTACGTTCTCTTTATTTATTGATATGATAAGCATGAGCTCATTTCTTCGGTCGCGTCCTTGTGTAAATAAGCATTACAGCCAGTCTCACCCATTTACATTAACCTCAAAAACTCAGTACCCTTACGTAAAAAGATACAATGAGAGCACAGCCGTGAAACACGTACCTTCCTAAGTACTCGTTAAGTAGGTTAAGCGAGCAACCCCAAGCACGCTGGCGGCTTATAAACCAGCATGTTTTACGAGAACATTTCGCGCGAGTATTGAATTTATCTGAGGGCAGTGCGAGTTTAGAGAGCGGCAGATTGCGGCCAGGCCCGCCGTCCCGCCCAGCCGCAACGCTCCTGTTTCGTTGACAGCGGAATGCGCGATAACTAAACTGGGCTTTGACTGCGACACGGTATTTCACCAAAGATAACGCCCAGTTAAATAGAACTCCCCGTAACACTGATACATAACCTGAAAACTTAAATAATGACGAATAAATCGTACCCAGTTAATACGCAGTCTTTGAATGATAAGCTTCTTTGCTGCTGGCCATAATCCAAGTTCTAATTGTGTCATGAATGTGCTAATGTTTTGAAATTATTTAAGTGGACACGAAAAAAGAGTATGCTGTGTTCTAAGCTTGATGTGTTATTGATGTTAATAACTTGATCAACACAATAAACGTCCCTAGATAGGATTTACTTTTTTTTCGTCGAAATCTTATAAAGATGCGTTAAAAGAGCACAAAATGAAATTTCGAACCAATGCGTTAAGGCATTTTGTACACTCTCAATTTACGACCTGAGATTGTACAAGCAAAGTAAACAACTTAACCAATCTGAAGGTGTATTTATATCCCGGTTCAGTTTTTATTTTAGTGTTGTCGCGTGTCGAATCGAAATATCTACTCCCACACTCGACTCAACTGAGAGTTCGATATTAACTCTGAAAAATAGAACAAACCGATGCGACTGCCCTGTAAACTCGACTAGAAATTGCTCTTTCCCGTTGGCATAAAGTACACAATGAACTTTAAATGTTTTAAATTAAAGTCTGCCGCCGCGTCTGTCTGTATGTAGGTATGTTTGTGCTAAATTCCGAAAATACTGATAATGGATTTTGATGCGTTACCATGGTTAAAAGGTATTTTCTTGAGGAAGCCTAGTTGAACATTTAGCATCAAGATGAAACTCAAAAAAAATATGCATGTGTATTGTGTACTAATTATACTAATCGCATAGCGATACAGTTCAAATTAAACATAAGATGTGTAAGTATACTGTACTGATGTAGTCATTAATACCAACTGTGCCTTATTATCGTGTTGTATAGCTATTCTCGCAAGGCCAAGGCTATTTAAAAACTCATAGCTTCTTGTATGTTTAAAGCAGCGTATACTACCGGTTCAGATTAAAAAGTGACGTAAACGGATATTTTTCATACAGGGCCGTTTATCACGCATTCCCTGGAACAAAGCATAAAACTGCCTTAGTCGATATTGTTATCTTTTGTTAACCTCCCTTATTTAACCAAGCACCTACTTAAAACAGCACTTGCCAATTTGCGACGAATTGATTTGTAATCTTAAATTTGCTAGGAAGCACTTTATAATGCTCAGATTTAACGCACCTTAAAGCGGTATCATGTATTACAAGCGGTATATGTATACCTATAATTGTTTTCTTTGATAACAGCTAACATTATCTGAACTTGTCATGTTTTAAAACACTAATTAAGTATGATTGCATAATCTTCACGGTCAACATTCCATCTTGGTAATAAAGATATGATTTAAGTCCTACACGCCACTGTGAGAGGGCAAGAGTTGCTGGAAAGAGATCTAAGACTATTTCTCGGAGCGTCGCAAATTGTTCTTTGTGCCTTGCTTATAGTTTCACCGACACTCGCCTTTGTATGCATTCGATCCTATCGCACATCGCTTAGGTTATTCAGTAAATGCCATGGCTGCTCCAAGATACTTAAACAGTCTTATTGTCATTCGAAAGAACTTCGACGAAACCACACATAAAGGCCAAGGCTTGATAATCAACCGTTTTGTTGTTGGAAATACGCGTATTTTGTGTCCCGTTTCTTATGCACAAGGTTTTTCCGCGCTAAGAAACATCTGTAGGCCGCCACGCTCCTTTAAGCATCTATGTCTGTCTTTAGTACAGTACCTATAGTAGGTATAGAAACATCGTCAAGGAGGTTACAATTACCTACATGTTAAATAACCCTCCTAAGTAAATCTTGAAATACATTTCGTAGACTTCGCGAATTATGCATGCGCTCGATGGGATCGAGCCAAATGGCTAAACGAAACACTTATGAATTCGTCATATTTGTCAGTCTGTTTGTCTGTGGGTCTGTCTGTCCGTATGTCACAGCCATTTTATTGAAAGACAAGGGCGGTTGAAACTTGGTAGGTACGTACCTACATTTCATAAAACTCTTTACAATTATATAACGAGATCAAGAAAATATCTTTATCGGGACAGAATCAGAAAAATCTTTTCGGGTATTATCATGTATGTTATCTTGGACGGGTTTCAAAATTATCATCGAGGTATATAAATAAGCTCTGAAAGATTAGAAGTAGAAATGTTAGTCCCCCCTCCTATAAAAGCTCCTATAGACTAACAGTTTTTGGTGCAGTCCCAAACCTGTCAGGGGCCACCTGACAGTCCAAAATCCACTCTAAACGATTCATGCCTGCCTGCAATATTCCTTTCCTTGGTCACTTTCCATACACTAATAGTTTCCAGCGACAGTTCGAGATCGACCAACTGACAAGTGACAACGATCGACAGGCCGCCTGCCATCAAGCCGGCAAGTGCATAGCGGATTCGGGCTCGAGGCGTCTCGGACTGACCGGCCGGCAAAGATCGTTGCGCGCCCCACACTTGCAGTTCGCCGAAAAGTCCTAAACCTTTTTAGAGAAACTGATAGTCTGTCTTCTATTACGATGAACTGACAGGCCAATATCAGCCGACGAACTGTCAATCTGTGGGGAGACCCTTAACTTTCTGACGGTATATAAGATTGATTAATCTGTTTTTTTTTGTGCCGGAAATTATTTTCTTGTTTTGAACGAGATACATCTATATGTTTTTGATCTAGGACATTAATTACGAAGGTTAGATTAGGTTAGCCTCGTGTGGTTGCCGAGTTAGAATAGTGCCACTCCATGTCTTCCCGTGGATGTCGTAAGAGATGTCTAAGGGAATAAAGGCTTGTAGTACTGTTAGGCGATGGGCTTGCAACCTGTCACTAATACGCTGGTAAACATCTTAGCCTAATTGTGCAAATTGTGGTTATAGAATTATCAACAAGTTTTTAGAGATGTTTGTAATTCTGTAGCTCTGCCTACCCCACTCTGGGAACGAAGGCGTGAGATTATGTATGTATGTATGTAGGTTAGGTTAGACTTGTGACTACCAAAAAAAAAACAACTCATGCGGCGAGAAATGCCTTTCGGGGAAATGAAATAATAGGTTCCTATCCGTTTTTAAGACATCAATAACTAGAGTATTTTGATCTCTAATTTCTCATGGTCTCGAGGTTCTAAGTTTATGGATACTTACCTCCTCCAGGAATCCTAAATGAATACGTGTTCGATATGCACTTGGCTGGTTTATTTAGTCTAGATGATGCGTTTCTGATGAGCTCGTACAGTTTAGTTATTGCTTCTTTATTCTTAGTGTTATATGAACAATTCGATGCCTTAAAACACCGGCGATCCTCAGTGGAAAGGAGGTAAGGAGTGTCGCAACGTTGCGCCGCCCGGCCGTCATTATCGCGCTGAAAGTGGCCGGTGAAACTGTGACGAGACCGGGTCACGTACGTTCTCTCGATTCGCATACACGACGATGCAATATTTGGAACGCCTATTTGACAAATAAACACCACCAATTTATCCCGTAGACCTCGAATTGTGTAATTACTTACCAAAGGAATATCCAACCTCAGGAAATTATAAGCATGTACATTTGTCTGTGGCCGAGTGATATCGTGGTCGCTACAATAGCGTGAGGCGTTAATTTGCCGAGGGAGTAATTCGGAACGGGGACATTGCGCGCACTCCAACGCTTCGTCGGAGGCGACCGCGTTGACCCATTTTGTGCGTAACACGGAATGGTACGTTGAGGAATCGATGATATAGCAACCGAATCTCGAGGCCTCCGCGGCGCTCCGCTGATCTGTGTCAGGGTCCTCCCCCGCGCGGTCCCTACGCCCTTTGTGCACCCCTCGTTACCTCCCGCCGGTAGTCACTGAGGGCCGACTGACTCGTAAAACTCCAGTACTTATGCTTCCACCTTCCCAGATCTCATTTAAACATATACACATTTTGCGATGCCTGTTTATTTGTGACCTGTTTTGGTACTGAGTGATTTTTCACCATTAAATATTTCACCATTTTGTAACGCTTTTGACTTATTGCTTTTGTATTGTAATACAAAATAGGAAGCTAGCTAACGAGTACTATTCCCCCACTTCTACAGAGAAAACTTGTCTACGCGTTGAGTTTGAGGTCGACTCATTCACATTCAGAAGTTACTTTCAAGGGTTTTAATTTAGGACAATCTAATGTCTAACGTTATTCTACTTTATCTTAGATCATCTTGACGTTACAGTAGCTCTTTAATAACAATAATAACTCAAGAATAAGATTGCGATATGAAAGTAAAATGTGCTAAAACTTCTGAATACTAGAACTGGAATAGAACCGGAGATGATATATTATCTTTTGTTTGGGCGCTATTTATTTAAATATTTTAAAATATGAAACATCAATGTCACATTTGTTCGATGTTATTCAGTCATGCAAAGAGAACACCAACCGATGTGAGAAAGTTGCGCGTTACATTGATGAAAAGTCATTTCGTAACCGAGACCATCGGTTTCACTAGGCTAGTTTCGTTTAATAAGCCGACATAACATCATTCATTTTCCATAAAGGGCCATAGGGTGGCGTGGCCGAGCGATGATCGACCTCTGCTCGTTTGTCACCTTCGCGGCAGCCGGCGCCTCTAGCATTGTCGCCTCAGCGCCAATAGGAAGCAACGCGGCCACAGATTGCTATTGGGCTTAAGGCCACTTTCAATGCACCATCTTTTACCTTGTGCCCCTTACCGCACGGCATGACCCGAAACCGACGACAGCGGCCGCAATAGTGAGGAGCGACGCACGTGGTTACGCCCACAAACCGCCAGCCTGTACCTTATTCAAACACTTAAACCCACTCTGCTTCGCTAATTAAATAATTTCTTATCCATGACATAATTCCTAATTTACCATAGAGCGTTCAAGGTTTAATTAATAAAAGAGTCTATATGCTCAAGTTTACTAGGAATTATTTCGATTGCTTCCCGTGAGTCATCAGTCCCAATATATTCAGTAGTTTGTGTACCCTACGGTGTGTAACGCTACCCGACAAACAATGATTAACGTATTGTTAAGATTTAGGAAAGTAGAACGGGGGCGTCAAATCCAAGGTCTCGGACGTACGTAGCTATACAAATTTATTTTGTACCAATTTATTGGTAACTTTAAACACTGGTTCTACCTTGAATGACATACATCATAAATAAACAAAACGTGACGTATGTTTTCTTAACAAAGCCGACAGACTCCTTTCAAATTTAATATTTACGCGTGCATGATCTTTGTCTTACACAAATTGTTTCCAAATCCAACAAGATTTGGATAAGCAAAGGTAACGCATAAACACAAGGGCTGTTCAGTTGTGGTGACATGTTTTACAGTGGTCTGTGTAATTAATAAAGACGGTTGCATTTCTGTGTTCAGCGTTTATAATACGCATGCGAAGACCGAAAGTGTGCGTTCGCCTCGTTGTGCGCGGCCTCAACCGAGTTTTGTCGATGCTTTCCCGAGCGCGAACCGGGTCGCGCTCTCGATGTCGCTGTTGAGCTCGCTGCTCGCTGCTGACTATCCACTACTGACTGCTGACTCGGTATTACCGCCGACGACACGCATAGCGCCGCCTGCTCTCGCACTACGCTCATTGCGCGAACAGAACACATCTTGTCACTCGTGCCACGGTCGACCAACAATTAAACTAAACGACCAACTAATACATATAGGGCCGAGTTCACCAACCAATTAAACAGACGGTTAAGTGTTAATCAGCTGTTAGTATATACATTTGACACCCTGTACTCTCAACTGTACATAGTAAATCTTAAATATCATAATATTCGATACATCCTCCCTTTTAAAGGTAGTTGCAAATGATAATCCTAATTGAAACAGTAAACTTAAGTGGCGGTGGGACATGGAGTTACAATTATAAGTTTATTTATTGCATATTTATGTTGGTAACTTTATTGCATTCAACTATATATTGAAAGGGCATGCCTGGTAGGAAGCATTAACTTCATTATGCGGAACTGGTCTTCAGGAATTTAGCCAATAACCAAGAGACATACTTATACGTATTATGATTAGCATGGGTATGAATTGTATATAGACATGCATGCCATTTGTAATTGACGAATGGTTCCAGTAGCACATTCTAATCACTGTTCTTTTGTCTAAGTTGTGTGACCTTTAAACATTGTGACACAGAATTAAATATAATCGACAGTAATGACCCTCGCCAGTGCTCGAGGAAGTGGGGTCATGCAAATTTATATTAGGCTAAAGTCGAGGCCTTGCCGATCGTCATATACCTAGTTATTCATAGGGTAATAAAAGCTGAGGCCAAGCAGATCCGGCCTTCTTCATTAACGAATGATACTAACATCAGTCGTGAAGGATTCACAAACATACGAAGACTTTACAGTCGTACGCTCAGCATCGTAAATTTGCACCGGGCCGATCTGTTTTCATATTCATAGTAAAACAATGTAGAACGCGGTGCACTAGGGCCGCGGTGGCACAGTTTCTTGTTTGAGTTATAAATCAATCTGTCCCAGTTAGATTAGCGTTTTCGCGGCGTTGCTTCGGCATCGATGTCTTTGCTTTCGAATGGGATTGCTAAACGCGTGCCGTGTGCCCGATGCAGGCGGAGTTGCCCGTGTGGTGTAGTGTGTCTGTTTCGGTTCCCCGCGCTCGCCCACCTTGCCATCACGTGCGTTTCGCTCAATGTTGCATAATCGTCTAGCGCACTCGCGCTGACGCAGCTATGTTGGTCTCTAACGCAACCGCTGACAATTCGACAGCTTTCCAACTACCACCAGACTAACTTGACTCCACACTCAACCCGCAAGTGACTGAAAATTCGTCATTGTAACGAAAAAGAACATAAATTTAATGCCCTTTGTATGTAAAACCATAGTTTACTGAACGAAGATTTTTTTAAAGTATTTTTTTGCTCTTTCTTATTTACTAATCATTTGTAGAGGCACTCTCAAATTTCTGTTTATCCGTATAGATATCATTTAATCATTATTTATTTCTTGATATGATCCTAAAAAATTGTACGTCCAAATATTGTTTTGATATTGAATTGTACGCATTTGTGTTGAAACGTTTCTTTATTTGATCGTATTGTCGCTTGTGGTTAATAAATAACCCTGCGTTCATGTATAAACATTCACTGCGCTTTATGTTTCTCATGAGTGCATAAAATAAGTAGAGTCAATAATACAGGTACCTTGTAATTAGTATTTTTCTTGAACGTGCCTAAAATCGTACTTATATAAAAAATGCATAGGTAGAACATTTTGAACTGCTCGGCGAATCGTTCAGTCGGTTAGTGAATTGGTCCGTCCGTCCTCGGCCTCGCGTTTGCTTCCGCATGGCGGCTTATCCTCGCTCTGAAGTGCCCATGATACTCGCTCGGACCTTGATCCTAGACCTTCCCGCAACCTTCCCGACTATCCATGTGCCGTCCTTTAATTGTATTTAACTTATCACATGATCAACCTTTTCGTTTCCGTTCTAGGTATAACCAACAAACTGGACGCTCATCTTGGTTAAAGTACGTAAATGATTTTAGTTCTTTTTTATATTATATTTTTATCATGTATTGTTCACATATTTTGCGTAAGGCTCATGGATCGTGACTATCATTGCGGTAACAACAAGGTCGTGATGTGCCGTTTGACCTCTCTCTGCTTATGAATAAGCTTTAACACATCCCTTTGCCCTGCGATAGTGACATTGAGTATGCCATTTCCCCTATTATTATGAAAGGTAACGATACCATTTTGAAACACAGTACAATGCCATTCACAATTAATACGAGCAGGTGTCAGGAAACAACTTGCGTACGAAGCATAATAAGTGTACCTATGGCTTCGACTTTTTGATTAACTTTAACACAATCAGTGCTCAAAACTTCAATCGGATTTAAGTATGAAAATTAAGGAGGATGCACTCATTCTCATTAATCATACTATTATTGAATAGTTTCCCTTCAAATGTTCCCTTAAGTGGAAAACAATGGAAGCCTATTTGCGTGTTCCATTTTATAACAGTTTTGCATTTGCAACCATTGATGCGATTTTGGAGCCCTGCCAACGCTCCAGCGGGCCTGGAAGTGATATCCGGAGCCCATGTGCCGACACTTAAGTATGTACCACATATACCTACATAAGTATAGTTTCAAAAATTCTAAAACTATGTCTTCTTTGAAGTAGTTTTAAATTATTTCAAATAATATACGAAGCTTCATTCTTACCCGTTTTTAGGGTTCCGTACCTCAAAAGGGAAAAGGAACCCTTATAGGATCACTTCGTTGTCCGTCTGTTTTAAAATTATTTGGTTTTAAATACAAATCGTTAGTTTCTCTTTTTTAGTATACATACCCCTTACTTTACTACACATTGAGTATTTTATCTTTCCAATGTCATTCAGTGTTAACGGTTACAGATACCATTGTATTTACCTACCTAATATACGATCGTATCGTATACCTATTTAATCAGCTATTCTGAATAATATTTTATCATTTCCTTTTGATAAATAAGACCTTCAGTAAAACAGAATTATAAAAAGAAACAAGATGCTTATAAGCAAGCTATAAAGCTTGTAATAATTAATATTTTTCACATCACCCTGAATTTAACTACCTAATTCATGCTGATAAATTAGATGTTCAATGGTAATTCTTCAATGTTACATTAATTTCATTGCGATGTTCAACTCTCATTGTACGTTTACAATAACAACAATCGCACTTGGAGTAATTGTTTAATACCACTTATAAACGTTTCCTCGTTTCATCTTTATCAATCAGTCTTCTGTCTCTCTTTCTCTTATCGCATGGCATGTTTATAATGATATCGTCATCTTGCAGAATCACTTATGAATAAACTAGTGGTGTACCTATTGGCTTTAGTGTACATATTTGCGAAGTGTAATAGAATAATTAATTGCAATAAGGTAAGCTTACATGAGCACAGTAGAGCGATTGTTGTGGCGGTCACCTTGCGCGTCCGCGCACATCTCGGACGAATAGAGGTGGCATTTATTAGTTCCGCGTTCGCTTGCACCACACCGCGGAATGTGTGTGAGCCGATAGCCTGGACACGGTCGCCAGGTACGCACCCATCTAGCTAGGAAAACTTCTAAACGAACCGTTAACCGTTATCAGTGTTCCAAAATTTAAATGTATTCGAAAAGCAAACTGCAATCGAAATCAATTCTTTATTGTTTTAAGCTTATTCCGCCAAATTCAGCAAAATAACGTGGGTGTAGGTTTGCGGCTGGCGACCACCCTCCTCGTTCGATGCGGCTGCAGCCTGTTCCTGTCCCTTTCTGTGCCGTTCCTGACAACACAGCCGACATTAACATACCTATTATAGGAGCTTTAACTCGCAGCTTTACCTTCCCAACTCGTTTGCATATCTCTGCTTAAAGGGCGAATCCTGCGTAGCAAGCCACCCACAGGATCACTCCCCGCTGTGCGACGCGCCGTATTGAACTTCCACTGGTTTGTTTTCCGTTCGATGTACATACATACACGATGGTTATTGTTGGCTTTGACATTGAGTCCTTATTGTTACACATTACGGCGAACTATGAGACGATGACGATCGCCGCAGCCTTGGCGTATGGTATGTTTGATTATTCTGCACGTCACACCTACAATTTGCGCTGTTGTTAGTAACCAACCTATACAACGCTTCAGGCGGCCAAACCGAACTCGCTTATCAGGCTGAATATAATTCGATGTTTTCCTCACGTTGCCAACTTATTTCATTTGCCATTTCAGACTTTCAATTCGTTTCAGTCAGTAGTAGAGATTTGTTTTAGATCCTGCTTTCAACTTTTCAGTAACGGACACAATTGGTAAACGCAATTTGTATTAGTATTAAGTATATTTCAACTGGTAGAGTATGCCATTAGGCATTAAGATCATTTTTGTACTCAAATTTTGAATTTTTGTGCAATAAAGATTAAATATTAAATATGTATTTATTATAAACTACATTAAAGCGAAAAAAAAATTCGTCGGTCTTAGAATCAATATTTAATATTGATAAAGTACCTAACTTGAAAATACTGTCAATAGAACCACGGTGTCCTGTGCATAGGAATTATTGGTTAAAGTCATAACTCATAATACTTAAAGTTTGTACCTACGCGCAACGAATTAGTTTGATGCACCTAATGTGTGTATTTACTTGGAATGTCCGAGGATCAAAAATATCCCAACATTATTCTGATGGTTTTCAATGTACTCCGTTGCGCGTCATTGCGAAAAAAATAACAAATAATATAGTGATATTTTTCAACTTTACACATTTTTGACGTGTGTATAACACTCGTCATGCGTGCAAACCGCATTCTCGTGGATTATAAACTAGCGAACTGTATTGTTGCTTTTGCATTCATGTTAAAATATTTAATTAGTAAGCTAATTATGAGAGCCAAAGATGTTTAATAGCAGGGGTTCGGTTTTTCAAGCTAGTAGTACCACCCACCTCTGACTTTGCCATCCTGACTTGTCAACTAGTTTCGTGTAGCCGGTGAAGCTGTTATTCCACCGGCTAGGTTTGCTGTGATGTGACGATGCGTTTATTTTTCAGGTAGGTATTTTCGAGACTATACTTTGACTGAAATAAACATGTTGAAATTGGCTTTAAATGGATTAAAACAAAAATGTGTCAAGTCAACAAAGTATACCGATAAATATACAAGTATACAAGTTGGCACAATGGTACATTTCTTTTTAAAATTCATGCTCCTATACATGTAAGTTTTTGCAAAAAACTTCTCGTAATATAGGTCCCTAAGTACCTGCCTAACTGATTTATTCTAGACGTGTTTCTCTTACGAATGCAGTTATTTTTTCTCCAAGGGCGTGTTGTTATCCTATTAGTGAGTGCATTGATAGAATGATACTGACTTCAAATTTTTCTAGCATCGTGTAAACAGCTCTAGCTTGTGCCAAGCCAGGATATGTGACTTCATAGGTAGCTTACTATCCTAGCTTCGAAAAACTAGCCTCGATAATCCCGGGCAAATGACTCCGTTCCATAAGCTGGCTAAGTCTGATTCAATTAAGTAGGTAATTAAAAAGCAATATTGAATTTATATATATCTGGATTTTATAAAAAGTAAAATCATGCAATAAAGCGCTATTTCAATTAAGTTAGTAATTAGAAACGTTTCATTTGACATTGATTTGTAAGTTAATAAAAAAACATGAAGGTTTTTCTTAAGTCAAAATTTTCCAAATTTCCTCTTTAGCTTTACGATTCCTTGAGATTTAACAGTTCAGGTTACACGCGCACCAATTTTTTGCAGCCTATCTGTTTCAGTGATCACTAGACCTCGTTATCTCAGGGCAGTGAAATGTCACAAATGTCAAAATAGGGGAGTATGGGGCCAATTGGAACAATTTTATATTAATTTCAAGTTTGTTGGCAGTCTGAATACTTAGTATAAATGGCACTTTAAAAAAACAATGAAAGGTACTTAACCCTTTTCAAAACACAAAATACTATTGGTGCAATTGGGAATCTGGTAACAAACATAGTCATATACACTTTCGCATTTATAATGTTAGTAGGGATAATAGGGATATACATGCGGAATTAACTGAAAAATTATTATGAATTTTGCATTTTCTTGAGTTATTCGATCCGTTGATAAACACGGGTCGACCCACCGTAAAAACTTTCATCTTCATATCTTAATTTTAGAGCCTTACAGTCCACACTTTAATAGTAATGTTCTTGTAATGTGAGATTGTCATTTTTTAAATAACAATTACTTTACTTACAATAAATATCAAAGTCCCAATTGCCGCCATGTTTCCCTATTTTGACGTCACTGTCCTGAGATAACGAGGTCTAGTGATCACATGCGTATAGCTACTTTATCAATTTATTATAGTTAAATTACACTATTGGTAAAAAAAAGTATACACAAAGATTAACAGATTTTGTAATACTTTAGGGTCTAGTTTGATTTGAGACGATGACAAATTATTTTCAGTTCAGTGCATGAAGTGCAATATAATATAAATGTACCTAGTTGTAAACCAGTCCCGAGCAAAGTTGAGTTGAGGACCCTATTCATCGGGTCGTCCTCAGGGCGTCTGAGTCACACGAGTCGTTGCCGTTAAGAGGGCATTGCTCACTTGGTTGCTCCCCTTGGCTCGCCCGCTGCAGTTTCAAGAATAAAGTCACTCGCGTACGTAGCAGGACGCTCATTGTTTAAACGCATCGTCCTTATTCTAAATGTATTGTCTCCTATTTAAAGCGTCAGCCATTTTGTTATTGATTGTAAATTAATGGCAATGCATGCCCATAATGACCGACGCTTTCAGATCTATGGGAAACAATGGTAGGTTTAATTTAGGCCGTAATTGTAAATTGCACTTGACCAAATCTGAATTAACTGATAGAAAATTTTATACACGTACGCAGGATCTTTCAGTTAAATGCTACGCAGTCTGTGTTTTTTTTCTCACCAGTTAAACGAATATGTAGTTAGAAGACGTTGAGTGGATTTAAATTTAGAAGAGGATGGGAGCAGGTCGGATGACATCTATAATAAGATCACGAGAGACCGATGATACGCTCCTACCTACCTATAGCTGCGATTGCCCAAGCTTTCACGGGTTGTTGACTCTACCAAGCGCATTCGTCGTCTGCACGAGACTAAACTAATTGAATTATCTGATATTGAAAATACCAACAAAAAAAAGGTGATATTTCTCTATATTTTCAAGTTTTTTTTCTTTTAACTGAATACTTCTTCGTAGATAATATAAAAATACAAATTTGATAAATTCCGCAAAGTGATTAAAATTGGATGATGATAATCCTTCTGTGGATTGGATTAATTATAACCGTAGCATACCGTATATCTACTCGGAAGTAAGTTTTCGTCACTGCTATCGTTTTTGTCTTTTTTTTTCTCCCATCAGGGTGGTCCTGCAACTGGGTGGTCGACCACATAAACCGCACAGACGGTTATTTTATTGATCAATTGTTTTTTTTCTACAGATTAACAAACTCTTTACAGAAAATCTAGAATCCATAGTGTACGATATACTTTTATTGCAGTAATGCGTTTCCATTATTATGTTGATATTATTGAGCGCACCTATTTCCCTGATTAACATCTTTCGCAATATCTTATTTCGCAATCGGCACTGAAAGCAAACAAGACTTATTCTATTCTAGTACATTCAGATAACCAACTCCAGATAACATCATTCAAAATCGTTTCGTAGTCGGGCAGAGCTAGTCGAATGTTATCTATACCCAAGCGAACAAAGCCAAAGATGAGCTATGATATTATTAATCGTATAATCACCATAGGTGCGGTTCTGTGTAACCTATGAAACGAATGTAGGTCGGACCGGTGCTCCATTTGCCACATGGCAAATTGTTGATCGTCCTCGGAATGTTGCGCGTGCAATATCTTATCTATCTGTGTAATCCGACGGTGTGCCCCATCCGATATTGTCATCGAGGCAATTCGGGCTCGCGGCCTCGCCCGCGTTACGATCTAGTTGCGGGAGGCACCGTAAGCCTCGCTCGCTCAGCGCACTCAACAGTTTTTCGGGGTTAACGGGCCTCGCGAAAGGACTGAAATTTGACAGGTCACGGATTAGTGATTCCGCGAAGTTTAAATGTTTTAATTGCAGCTCTGTGTTTTATGTAAGCGTGCGTGTTACATACGTTTTTGCATTAGGTTTTTGTTTTGTGATACATATCATTATGATGATTTTCATGTAATATTTTATATTGTGTCTGTAAACATTTGTACGTTCTGAAAGCGATTCGTCTGAACGGCTCAACCTCGCTCTGGTTCTGGTTTATGCATAGGCACTGCAAGGTGCCGGTTAAGATAAGGTAAATTCAACTGTTGTTGAAGTGCACCAACACTGTTGCACTGATCAGTAAGCCTCGGCCCGGGTATCGCAACACCGACGACGCTGATACGCGCAAGACTCGTCTCTCCATCGGCGCTGTCAGTTTCTGGGTCGCACCGATTAATTCACTTAGCCTACTTTTGTTCACTGCTGTAACACTTTTATATGTTTGACATAATTTTGCGCTCGAATGTGCTGCTCGCTGAGTAATTGCATTCACATTATGTATTATCACAACAATGTTTTACTGATTGCAGTAAAGAAGTCGACATTAAATTATTTATATTTCCTTTTCATAAGTTAAACGTTATTATTATTACTTTGGATTTATTTTTAAAATACCCTTATTGTGTTTGTAATCGTCAGTCTCTTTTAATAAACAATTCCGTTTGTTTATTGTTCCTACTACTTATTGCTACTTGCTGTTCGGAATAACACGAACATATAGCTCGAATTGTTATCAATAGCCCGGATACCAACAAAGGGTAGTGTTAGTTATTGCGCACAAGACAGTCAAGATAAAGAAACAAGTCTGCCCAAAGTGAGGAAAAAACCCCATTAAGACTCCTCCAATTTTGGTAGACACCATTATTGTAAACTTTGGAAGTAAACCTAAAAGTAAATGTACTCGTAGGTACTTAATATTAGTGTAGATACTCATAAAATTACTATTACTACTTACTTCATTCGCAGAGGTAACGCCAAGCCGGATGGGCGAATTTAGAGTGGGTTGACTACTTTGGTCGGATACTCATTTGTCTTCCTATAAACAACAACCCATATTTCCTGATATATTAATTGTCCTCATTTCCTAAAAACGCGATTTGAAGCAACGCTTCGTTGTCGTATATACGGTCGGGTTGCCGGTTACGTGTGTAAAATTGTCTTTCATGTCTAAAAATGTGTTAAAAGTTTATCTTTACCAAATTAAAAGACAATGTCCACGATTAATTTACGCGATCAAACAACCTTTAAAAAGGTGATCTCAGTTTCCTGAGTTGACAGATCAAGATGAATCCTTTCTTTAGCGACAATGGGTGTCAAAGCAGGATGTGGTCGTCGGTGGTTCCTCTGAACCGGCAGAGGCAGAGCATTGTTAAGAGCCCGCCGCGCACTCGCGCGGACTGACAGAGGTGTGGGCCAGCGGATGCGGTGGTGCGCTCCGTGCGGTGATGAAACTGACACAGTTTCTAAAACGCGTATTTGGTAATCGAACTCCCAACTCGTGAAAGTCGCACAGGACGGCAGTCTCGCGTATTGTACATGTCCTACTTCAAACAGATTATACTCGCTACGGTTTTGACGGCACCGAAACCCAAAAGTCAGGTCTTCTCCTCTCTATACAGTCATTGTTAAAGCACGCTGGTACTCGTACGTAAATGCGCTCGCGTCCCAGATTTGGGGAGCGAAACTCGATCGTTGATTGGCTTATAACAAACGTTGCTACATTTTCGCCTTGCATTCAATTCCATGAGAAGTTGCAGATATTGCCTTTCGGCCACTAGGTCATTCGAGACCTAATAGTTATTATTACCTTTATATGTACGCCAAACACAAAGGAGATTTAATTTCCTTTGTGCGAAGGCGAATCGCAGTTTGCGGAAAATGTCTTGCTTCTGCAAGTAATTGTGTATGTAGTATTAATTATGTAACTCCTCATAATTTCCATGGGCATTGTCATCTCGATATTAGCGCCTTGACCAGGTTCTTGTTTGTTAATAGTTATAAAGTAATTTTAACCTCTCATTATCATCCTAATTATTATTATTAATGACAATTAAGACGTAACATCAGAGTCTGGTTTCAAATCGGTGCCACTATCTTTCATACAATAAATGTTCAATACAACCGATCATTTGTAAAGGAGAACACATACTCATTGTTTTGTAGTCTCATACTGTATGACTAAAATAGTAATTAAAATTGAAATATTGTTCGTCGAATTCAGTATTATTTGTAATTAGAGTGTAATTTAATTGTTGCAGGCTAGGCTCGGGCAGCGAGTGCGGCGGCGGAGGGTCGGGCGGCGGCGCGCCCGCTCCGCAGTCGGCGCGCGTGTCGTCCGTCGCCGGCGGCATGGCGGTCAGCCGCGTGCCCAGCCCGTTGCACGACGGGAACACGCCCGTCGCCGAAAACTGGTGCTTCACACAGGTATATCATTGACATCTCGCAGATGTGTTCTTCTCTAAACGCCGCAAACGCGTTTTTTTGTACCATAACGCGCCGCCTCCGCTCTCAGTGCTGTTGCGGATTGGAATTGGCGAGTAAAACGGCTAGTAACAGCCTTATACCCTTAGTAATAGAGATCGTTTCAGACATTTTTGAGCCTAATGTTGGATAATATATTTTTGCTGGTAATTATAAGCCTAACGATTTGCCGGTAATCAACGATATAAACCGGTAATGAAGCTACCAAAAATACCGCAGAAGTCTTAAATAATGGTTTAATGATTTGTTGTACTATCGCGATCGTTAATTTGTGTCCCATTTCAAGAAAAATAGGCTTGAAGTCGTCAATGTCATTAGAGATGCCAAATCATTTGTAACTTATAGGAGACTCAACCTTATTGTTGTAGAATGTCAGAATGACTTTGGACCTAAGGTAGGTCCCAAATTAAAGTTCGTGACTGTACGTGCTTGAAATCCTGAGGCCGCGGATGAGAGACGACTGTTTAGTTCGCCAATGAGCCAGCGATAATCAGCGAGCCAAAGAATTATTATGCTTTGGCTGTTATCTCTTAAAGGGGTGATCTATTGGAGAGTATAGACTGCTGGTACGCTAGCGAGCCGGCTAGCCAACAATATAAACTGCCAATGAAACTTCTCAACAGACCGTAAAAGCCTTAAAAATAGCAGCCTGGCTCACTGAACTTGAAATTCCGAGACAACGGACGAGAGTCGCCTGTTTTGTTCGTCAATGGGCCCTCGCAAGTCGCCGCGCTAAGGAATACCACTGTTAGCTCGCTGACTCGCCAACAAGTCTACCAAAAAGATTGGCTTGACCCTTGCACGCGCTAGGAATGGGCTGAACTCCGGTTCATCCAGCGTATTCTCAGTTTCTTTAGTCTAACCGCCTATATGTTTGTTTTGTGTATTGCAGAATACTACTCGTACACAAAGCAAAGACGCTGGACATGTAAATCGATTAACAGAAAACTGTCATAGTCACTGTCAAGGAGATAATACTATTAAATACATAAAGCAACCTTAAACCAATGGATACTAAATCTCTTATAGCTTTTTATATTGTACTCTCTGTTTTGTTTTGCATTGTTACAATATTTTTATACCCACTTTTAATGGAGTCTGCTGATTCCAAATTAAAATGTGCAAAGCGTAAATGGCAAACAATCAGTAAAAATAACCGCGACCGTGTTTATTCAGTCTTATTGAAACAGATAATATTAGTTGTTGTTAGATGACGACGAACAACGTCACGTGGAATTCTGTAAAACTGGCTAGCATCCATCTTGTGCATCAAGGACTGATACTTTCGGGAAGCAACGAGAGCTACCACGTCGTCATACCAATTCATTTTAGGTCTCATTTAAAGTAAAAATACTATTTTGAATTAAGATAAGAAGTAAAAACGTAACATAATGTAAACGAAAATGCCACGAAAAAGAGTAGCCAAGTATATTTGGGGTAAGATATTAGTCAAAGACAAACTCTTTACGTAGATTGAGGCAAGCCTTTGTTTATTTTGACGTCAACGGTTAAGCACGAAAACCGCACCACGTTCAATTGTATGCAAATGCATGTATGTAAGCGCTTCATCAATACAAACGCATACTGTATATGGAAACGTTGCGTTGACCATCAGTCCAAATAGATTAGCGGGAATCGCTCGCAGGTGGTTCTTCTATAATAGGGAATATGCATGTTTTTTTTACAGCTTCAATAAA
The DNA here is from genome assembly GCA_946894065.1 of Acleris literana. Taxonomy (NCBI): domain Eukaryota; kingdom Metazoa; phylum Arthropoda; class Insecta; order Lepidoptera; family Tortricidae; genus Acleris; species Acleris literana. The sequence continues at coordinate 9,578,430 of OX335677.1, forward strand.
AGCTGAAACAGGTGAGAAAAATAATTTTTTGAATAGCTATAAAAAGAACCAAGATATAAGCCAACAAAGATTTGTTCCTATCTCTTTCTAGCAAAACAGAATTTTACGTGAAGTATGGCCGAACTGAACAATGACGTCACCGGTGCACTTCATATCTCTCTGTCTAATTAGTATTTCTTGACCGATTTTAATTTTAATTTCACTTTTGTTGAGAAATGCGATTTAAAAAAGTCCATTCATATTCCCTATTCTTAACTTGCTAGTCCCTTACCCTGTAATGTGTAGCTCCGGAAGTTTTAATTATATTAGATGTTATGAAGTTAAAGTGATTAAGCCAAGCGTGGTTGACCTCGAACGATCATCGAAATATAGACTCCCAGCGGACACATTAAGCGGAGTGGTCGTAAACCTTACTCCGCAGTCTACACCCTATGCCGTAAATATATGAGCCGTCTGAAGGAGACGTTGCGGCTAAGCGCCGATAATGTTGTTTGTTGCCGCCCGTTATCTCTGAACTTGAAATGTTGCCGCACAACGGTGTTAATGTGTAAACTAACAAGGAAATAAAACAACTCTTCCGCCTTCTCGCAAGTACATAAGTTACGTGTCCAATAATCGAGGCGATGATGAAGCGTCCGGCACGTTGTGGTTCTAGGCGTCGCCGCCGCAACGTGACGATTAACACGAGCTTGCAAAATTCAAGTAAACCTTAAAAAAATTGATTACATATTAATACATTTTCATGTTTCATAAACGTGACCACCAACTGCTCGTTGATTTTTACGAGGCATTTTAGTCAACAATTCATTGTTTGGGAAGCAAAGTAAGGAACAACAAAAGAAACGGCACGTTGAAGCCCTCCCGAGCGAACAGATTTTTGTACTCAAATATTTGTTCCCGCACACATCTAAAATGGATTGGCTTATTGAGTTGCGTCGAACTATCTTTCTATCAGTTCTGTCTTTAATCTTGGTTTGAATAAAAGTAACATACAGCAATCGCGGTATTTTGCATTATTTTCTTGCGATAACGCTCACAAGTCAAATTATATTAGGTCTCCTGCCCACTGCGCCCTAGTTGTTGGCCAGCGCTTGGAACAATTAGAGCAACCGTTTACTCGGACGACATAGTCTCCGACTCGGTATTACCTTTTTGATGCTTTTTGCCCAAAAATCTATTTGGTTCGCGGACGATAACGGTTTTCCGCATTATGCGCGACGAGGCGGCACGTACACTTATTAAGGTCTTCGCTCTGGCTCGGTTCAATTTCGGCCTGTTGATCATCATTTTGCTAACCGTTATTAACGGAATTAATTCCTATATATTTCGTATGAAACTACCTACTTTAAAGTTTATCTTATTTATTTATACAGAATGTCTTTAGGTCGTGTGATTGCGATCACGTGGTCACGTTTCTCTCATTCTCATCTACTAAGCAATCGGAAAGGTCTCGAGGCATTTGGCGGGGCATGTGTGTATTACCTACTAGTTAATATAGCGGAGCTAACGAGGTTAAAGCATCCATGGCTGACCGCTGAGACAATTATTAGACGTCCCGTACAATTCATCTCTTTATATCATTTAATGGTTATCAATTTACGCGTTATTATCTGAGTGGGTGGCTATTATTGATCGCAGAAACAAAGAGCGCTTCAGTGTGTGACCCTGAAACGCAACCTTAGACCTGGTTTGCGTTATGACGGAAGGTTTTATGTAACCACAGACATATGTACAGATAATGGGTATTGACTGATGCCGGTACATAAAAGTCACCTTGCCGTGGAATTTTAGACTACCTAATCGCCAGATGTGAATAAAATAGTAGTCAGCCCACTCACAACTAGCCTGAAACATGTTTCGCGGAACCAATACGCGGGCACTCCACGTGACGCGCTCAAGGGGAAAACTTTTATCGACGAAATGATAACAGGCGCTATCTACATCCAGCGACCGCTTCGGTGAGCCCAAATTAATACAGGTGACTTTGTCGTGATGACGACCTCGAGTTTGCCGTTCCGACTAAATTATGTAACTTATTACGTTTTGTGCAGTCATAGCAACAACACCACGGCTCTATGATTACTGTCAGTAAACGCGAATAGATAGGATTAACCACCTATAAACTAGAGAGAGAAAGCCGGAGACAAAATTTCTAATTTGGACGCCGTAATTGTTGTCCAAGTTGGAAAGTTACCTACTGGCATAGGAATCGGCATAGAAATGCTGGCTCGCTTTTTCCAAATTAAATGTACTAGTTCTACTTTGACGATGAAAGCGTTTTCTCCAAAAGATAACATGATTAATACGTTTTAACTATTTATGGCCATGCCCAATGCCGCGATATATCGCAGCGAGAATCTGTCCAGCCGTTCTCAAGTTAGAATAGTAATCTGGCGATAAATCTGTCCACGTCCACCGTATAAGGTTGGCCGGACGAGTTGGAATCTGCAAATGGGCGTTATCTGTATGTCCGCAAATGCGCGGGGATGATGCGGGCGGCCTTGGAGCGGGTCGGCGACCGGGCAGAGACCCCAGCAGCACCGCAAGCGCCGCGAGCCCGCAAGCAAGCAACGGTCGAGGGCAACGACCACGGCGCCCGCCGCAGCCCGCAACCAATGCTCACCTATTCCTCCTGACCTTCGCCTTCCTCCAACACTCCACCCGGACCGACTGGGCCCCACGACGTTCAACTCGATGCCGTACACTTGAAATAATACGCGTTACTGAGACATGACCCCCACAAGGCGTATTTTATACTAACACGAGTCATGTGCGTTGCATACACTAGTCCCAAACTTTTATCGATATTGTATTTTTTTAAAACCTTAAAAATAGGTTCTAAGTCTAAGTATAATATATTTAGGAGTTTAAGTTAGGTTAGGAGCGTTAAGCAGCTCTTCTTAAATATATTTAAACAAACAACAATCCTTCAATAACAACGACAAACAGCAGAAGTAAGGTGGATTACTTGCTAAAAAAGTTAGGTCCCTTTATTTTTGATATACCTAACGTGCTATATTTGCGTTAACTAGGGTTCATGTGCCAATTTATAACGTCCGGTATATGTGTAACGGCCATAGGGTGGATATCCAGCCAATATATTTATTATCTGTTTTGTGTTTTATTTTTATTTTGACGGTAACTGTCACCCGAACCATTCAATACCAATGTCAAACAAACTTAAAATGGCCTACCTACTAGTTTTAATTTTATTACACGTTTGTGAACTGTTCGTCAGTTAAACAATGATGATTCGGAAATATCCTTCTTTTTCCTCGTTCGGTTGTCTGCATGTACCTAATCATACAATACATTTGCATACATAAATTACATTATCTAGAATTATTGCAAATTTTGAAGTTTTATTCTACAGCATATTAACGTCAAGTTTGTTATTGTTACAGGTCAAAGTGGTGAAATTCAGTTACATGTGGACGATAAACAATTTTAGTTTTTGTAGAGAAGAGATGGGTGAAGTGTTAAAATCATCAACATTCTCAGCCGGTGCTAGTGACAAATTAAAGTGGTGTCTTCGTGTTAACCCCAAAGGACTCGACGAAGAGAGCAAAGACTACTTATCGTTATATCTATTATTAGTGTCGTGTAATAAATCAGAAGTTCGAGCGAAGTTCAAGTTTTCAATATTAAATGCCAAACGGGAAGAAACAAAGGCGATGGAGTCACAGCGCGCATACAGATTTGTTCAAGGCAAAGACTGGGGATTCAAAAAGTTTATAAGAAGGTGAGTTGTCACTACCTAGTAGAATTAACTTTATTTAAATAACTTCGTTATTTATTATACATCTCAGTCACAATCCTGTATTTATTTTTTTCATCAAAACAAAGCATGCACACATTTCTATACTAAAAGTACTATAACAGTCAAAGTTGATCGCGATAACAATAATATATAGAGTATAAGATGTATGTAAATAGATTACAGTAAATCTCACGACTTAACCCCGGTACCGTGGTAATATTGTACAAGTTTAGTTGAACCTGTTGTTCACAAAACGTGCATGAAGTGCATTGACGTTAACACTCGGGGAAGCATCGTACATTACAGTCGCAGGCGCGAGATATCGGCAGTTTATTAGATGTTATGGCTATTAAAGTTTATTATGTTTTACATTATTCGTGTTTTCCTCTGTAATTGCGCGTCATTTGAAGATTATGCGCGTTTATCGGGTTGTAATTACATTTCGAACGGTCGGATTATTCGAGTTGCTGACGTTATTCAAATATAATGGGTTTTATATCATATGTATGACTGACCGGATAATAAAAAGGCTGGTCGTAGTTTTTAGTATGTTTCAAAGTTGAAAAAGTACAGGTATTCTTTTCATTAACAATGTTAATTTATTTACATGACATTCATGTTGTTTAAAGTCAATATTTTATTTTACTTCGTTGGTATTAATCACTTGTAATTTATACATTTCTAATCATGCTTCACCCGCTTTATAACTGCTAGTTTATATCACTGGTAATAAACGTCTGGTGTAATGTCCAACACACTCAATAGTGTGATCGCGCCTGATACTAATTTTAAAGTCACTTACAGCGTTAGTCATAGTCCTTTATACCGGACAGTTGAGGGCGTTGACTTCACAAGTCTTCCGGCTTCACCTATCAAGAGCACGTACCATCTGCTATTGATTAAAACATGTCCCATTCTCAATTGCAGAGACTTCCTACTAGACGAGGCGAACGGTTTGCTCCCCGAGGACAAACTGACGATATTCTGCGAGGTGTCGGTGGTGGCAGACAGCATCAACATCAGCGGGCAGAGCAATGTGGTCCAGTTCAAAGTGCCCGAGTGCCGGCTTTCGGACGACCTAGGAGCCCTATTCGATAATGAGCGGTTTTCAGACGTGACGCTCGCCGTTGGCGGCCGGGAGTTTCAAGCGCATAAAGCTATATTAGCAGGTACTTATTATATGCTTGCTTCTCAACTTTACATCAACATAAACCGGTATTCCCACTGCGAGCGAAAACTGAGTCTTTAATAGAAATGTTAATTTTTGAATAGTGGTAATTCCACCAATAAAAAGAAAATCTACTATAAATCCTCCCTAAGGAATCACATAATATGCTACCCTACTCTCCATATCCATACGCGGATATTTTTTTCCCTGTTAGGAGATGAATTTGGAAAAACATATTTATTAGTGCATCTCTACAACACTAGAAGGAGTGTTTATTTAAAATTATGATATTACAACGTAAACGTAGTAACTAGGCGTTTTGACTAAAAAGTGTACCCGATTAAGGACTGAAATTAAGGAACTTTAACTTTGCCAGTTTTGTGAGGAAAATTAGCCATACATTGCGGCCGTCAATGTATAGTTAATTTTCTTCACACTTTTTAGTGAAAACGTCCAACAACGTTGAGTTGTTCAGGCTGTAAAAATGTCTATCTCAACGCAGTACATTGCAAATTATCAAAATAATGTAGGGTTTTTTTAAATGTTTTTATATTCTTTTAAGTTATCTTTTTAATAACATAAGTCCAATCAAATTATATTCGAAAAATATTAAAACTATTCATATAGAAAAACAATAAGGTTACAAACACTAATTACTAGATCTTTTCCATTCCATTATTGAAGCGTGTCACAATAAACTTTATAAATTGATAAAGCGTGTTAGTGGTTTGTTTGGTTAGCACGTACTAGCAGCGGGTTTGTGCGATAACACTAATATCAAACGCGGTTAAACCTTTAGAATTTCCGGTTATATTTTCCCTCTTTACTAAACGTTGAGCATTGATATTTAGGAAAGCAAGCTCATAATATTCCGGTCATGGAAATCCCCATTCTTATCGAGTTAGGCATGACCTTAATAATTGACCTGTTTTTTGTTTTTTCGCAACCTGGTTTTTAGTAGGATAATGATATCGAGCGACAAATTCCGTGTGCTACATTTATTTTTAATTTTTAATTAGGTTTTCATAACGCTACATTTTTTTATTACAATACAAACAGGCTTAACATTATGTAGGATATAGTTGAACCTTGTTATCACGCCGGCGAACTGCGATTGCAGCCACTAGGGCTTGTTCCCAAATTGTGGACTAGAAAGTTTGAATCCAGAGCAAATTACAGCTGCACCCAAAAGAGTAAAAAAAATGTAGGGCGTCGCTCGCCATCTGAGTCTCGAGTTTAGAGTTGAATAAAAGCGGAATTGGGTTTAAGTAAGCAAGGGTTGTTTTTGTATTACGTTACAATATTTCAGTTTCGAGCTTTTCTACTGGAAACTTAACTGTCTCGGCAGTTTTTTCGTTTACAGACTTGAATTATACGGTTTCCAAAGGCATGAAATGTTGCTAGCTGGAATGCATGAGCATTTGATCTAAACAGTAGCCTGAATAGTTTATTATAATATTATTGCGTTTACAAATACTGAAATGCTTTGTGTAAGACTAACTCAAAGATCACATACGGTGTATTTTTAAAACGTGTGGCACAAATATTTAATGTTACAATAATGAGTCTATATTGGAAATATTAAATGTAATTTTGTCCTAATTTTTAATAATTTTTCGTTAGCCAGAATTTTCGTTTACCATGAATCATAAATCATAAAGCTTTAGTTTATACAATCCTAATCTTATCTAACCGAAGGTATTATTGTAGAATCAAAAAAGTGGTCTGACTTAGCTGAAAATAATTTTGGACAAATGATAATTCGGACTCGCGATACGTTAGGATTAGGACAAGTTATTATGGATTGCGAGGCTTTGAAACAATATTTGAACTAAAGTTAATAGTAAATTTAAATCTCAATTTTAATAAAGAATATCGCCTGCAATACTAGTATGGTGGTAAATGAGAAAGTAACTACGTTTGTCTGTCTTTTTATTTTGTCACGGCTAAAGCGCTGAACCGATTTTGATGAAATTTGGTATGGAGATAACTGGAATTCCGGTCAAATACTGGGTACTTTTGATCCTAGAAAATTGAATAGTTCCCGACGGAATAGCGATAGCCGATTTCTACGCGGACGGGGGTCGCGGGTAACAGCCAGTTTTATTATAACTTTGACGACTTAATTTACGACCACGTGGAAATATCTCTTTAACAATTAAGATGCTGATTCAATGCAATTATTTTTAGTTTTAGTTTTAGTCATTATATTTAGTTAATTCGTTTTATAAGACTAATGCAACGGAAAAAAATAATCTGGTGCCCCTTTTTTAAGTAGTTCATTAAGTTTGTTGGGTTTAGTCCTGGTCTTGATGCTTTCTGGTTTCTTTTTTTTTACCCGTGTAAAGTACTATTACTAATATAGACAATATAAAGGTTTTGGTATGTTCATTACATTAGTTAGACAATAATTATTCGTCTACAATCGCGGGTGTTCGTGGGTTGCAGTAATTACTTACACTCTGCCTAGTTCTAAAAAAGCTCCGTGTTTGTACCCTTTCTTTTCGCTCCCTCTTCTGCACTTTAGAAAGACTCAACATGACCGCCTAAAAAGTAAATTTCCAGTCATAGAAAAACGTCACGTCTAACGCATCTTTAGACGGTCAATTTACTAGAGATTCGTTTATCAATACGACTGATTATAGCCAAGACGTTTGATCGTTAGTCTCTTATAACATTGGTAACGTTTGCTTTATGGAATGTTGTTTTCGTTCCAGCGCGAAGTCCTGTGTTTGCTGCGATGTTCGAGCACGAGATGGAGGAGCGCAAGCGCAACCGCGTAGACATCACAGACGTGGACCACGAGGTGCTGCGCGAGATGCTGCGCTTCATCTACACCGGCCGCGCGCCCAACCTAGACAAGATGGCCGACGACCTGCTAGCCGCCGCAGACAAGGTAACATTCAGAAATTATAGATAGCAGATTTTGTTCTTTTTGATATAAAGCTGGAAAAAACAATCTCTACTTCGTTGGCAAACAATTTTTTTGAGTTTTCTAACTGGGGTCCTAGTGAAAGAGGGTGTAAGTCTTCTGAAGATCAAGTGCAAAGGGGTTTAAGTCTAGTATACTCCGTTCATGTATATACCCGTAAAGCCTATTCGCGAGTAAAGTTATTAGGATATCATTTGAGTATTTTTATATTGCAAGAACATACCTACAAAACAGGTTGCATTTTTAGGTACACATGACACTAAATTATGGCGGAACTGCGGAAGCAACATGACATGTCATGTAACCACATGATTATGTTGCGTCTGCGGTTTCGGCAATCTGCCATGCGAACACTGGCATGTTAATTACTATTACGTTTTGCCAATATGTCCTTAAAACAGTCCTAGCCATAACAACAGAAGCGCTGTTGTAATGGCCTGTTGTTGGCAGTTGTAAAGTCCTGACCAGAAAATTCTGACCGCAATCCTGACCAAAAACTTGGATTCCTCACATATCAACATAAATCCTTACGTATGGGAGCTCGTTTGTGGTACTTTGACCGTATTTTGATATGTTAAGTAGGCTTTCGTATTTTCGTTGTGGTAAAATGCTAAGTGAGGGATAGTTTAACACATTTAAACGGTAGGCATTGGAATTCATGGAGACGCTATTGTGTCTGATAAATACCTATAGGTACCTGATAGGTACACGACTACATACGCATATTCTCAACGTTTAAATACTACGCCGATACCATACGCAACCTTGAAAAGATTGCAACCGGTGTACTGAATGCTGCTGATAAGGCAAATCTCGCACATAACGGAATTTATGGTCGTGACTCATGGCCGATCGGTTGGCATTAGGTATAGGTAAGGAAGTTACAAATGACCAATTTACTTATAGAACTGAGTCAACTTTAACTAAAAGAGTGTTTAACCGTTCTGTGATTTGACACAAACATTGTGTCAACAATTGGTAGAAATAGTAGTGTAATCCTATGCTACGTCAGGGGTTTTCGAATTTTATCTTTATTTTGACATTTAGAAATGCTCGTAAGGAGCATAAATTAAACAGACACTTAAGCTCATCAGCTCAACAGTAGCGCCGGATCCCTATTCCTCCCTCAACTCACTGGTCCCCGTATATTAATGACAGATGGTCTCTTTCAGTACGCGTTGGAGCGGTTAAAAGTAATGTGCGAAGAAGCGCTGTGCCTCAGTTTGAGTGTGGAAACGGCCGCGGACACGCTCATACTGGCCGACCTGCACTCTGCAGACCAGCTGAAGGCCCAGACCATCGATTTCATCAACACGTAAGTATTCTGTATTTTATTTACCAATTTCTGGGTGCGCTTCACTTATGGTTCTTGTGACGGTACTTCAGTTGGCTGTATTTGACAAATACTGGTCTAACGTTCCTCACATTTGATATACCGAGTGAAACAGAGATAATGAAAATATTTGGCAAATAACAGGCAAGTGAAGTGCTACCATTATTTTTGGTCAGTCTTCTTTTCCATGAACTGTAGACAAGTATTCAAATTGGCAGAAGTATGCGGTTTACCATAAAAAAAGCTGCAACTTTTTCTTACTTTAAAGTCTTTGGGCATAGGCGGTTGGTCCCCCGGGATTCCATATTATTCCAATTGCAAGGTGGAAATGGTCTACATCCCTTTCTCTCAGGTCATTTGTACTTTTGAGAATCAAAAGATAAAAACGTAAAAAAATATTGGATTAACTTAACGCGCGAAAGTGCTGTGTAGTTGTGATAAAGGAAGCTATAGATGTGTTCTTCTTGGTCACACTTCTTCTGCAACATTGTAATTGAATGCCCAATGTTGGGTATACGCTTCCAAGTTGTTCCAATTTGCCCTGCTATAAGTTAAGTGTGGGCCATCGCGGGCCAGCATTTAGTTTAATATCGGCGTCGGGTGTTAACCGTGTGTGGTGTGCGCAGGAGTCACGCGACGGACGTGATGGACACGGTGGGCTGGAAGAACATGATCTCGTCGCACCCGCACCTGATCGCCGAGGCGTTCCGCGCGCTGGCCACGCAGCAGCAGCAGATCCCGCCCATCGGGCCGCCGCGCAAGCGCGTGAAGCAGGCCTAGCCGCGCCGCGCCGCGCCCACACCAAAGAGCCGCGCCGCCGCGCCGGACGTCTTCACGTACCCCGAATCGCCAGATTCGCTCCCTTTGTTTACTATGATTGATCTCAAGACGATATTCGATCCTAATGTTTTTTTGTCTCTCGCGGTCCGTTAATAATCGCCCGCTTTATAATTAATTATTTTAATGTGTAGGTTACGGATGCTGGACGCTTTTTGCGCGTTGTAGTTCGGATGTAGCGGAGGTTTTATCGTACGTGTTAAGGCTTGGAGTTATCTTTTTTATGCATGTCTTTTATGTGATTCTCTTGCACTGCTGCGGTTATGTTTTATGTAAATTATTGCTATGTATATTGAATACGGGATTCGTTTCCGAAAACGCCCGATGTCCGTGTCGTGTTAAACTGAATCCTATAGGTTTTGCGAAAAATATCAGCTTGTATGATTATTTGTTTATTTATTGTAATCGTTCGGATATTCAATTAAAAGTAGCGATTCCTCTGTGCAGGTAATTATAATGAAATTTGAATTTATTCATTAACGTAATCTCATTCCCATGAAAATTATCCAAATACATAAGAATAATCGGTAGACGTTTAAAAGTAGGAACTTTTGAACATAACGGTTGAAGTAGAATGGTAATTGAATGCAATAAATCTGTAAAAAGCTCGCGTTACGTAGTTTTGCATATAATTGTGTCCGAGCGGGGACGAGTAGAGCCGGAGCTAGCCGCTCGGGACAATTGCCTGTAACGCTGTGTGTAGCATTTTTAGAAGTTTAGGTGACTCGAGTGATTGTAAGAAGTCTATTGAAATCGTTGGTATTGTATATAGATGAGCTACGATCCCACCATTAAAATAATAATATTTCTAAGTACTATTGTAAGTGGTGTCACAGGTGAAACCGTCATTTTTTGACATCGTAAGGATGATAATATTCCAATGAAATGTTGTGATGTTTATTGAATTTTCCATAGGTATTACAAACTCACAGACGCAAGATTTTTGTTTTCGTTATTTGTATGTATGAATAATTTAATTTGAGTGAAGTGGTATGTATTAAAAGTATTGTATAATTGGTTTCGCTTAGTCGGCCGTCCGGTCGGCGCAGCCGCGTCGGCCTCGAGCTTGCTCACTTCGATCACTTCGATGTTTTGTTGATCCTAAATCTCTAACTAATCATCAACTCTCCGTGTTTTAACATCAGTAACATACTTTGTGTCCTGGGCTAGGACTCGTTAACATAGTCAAAATAAAAAATATTCTGGAGAATAATCTTTAACTACATTATAAAACAAGCCATTAGAGGTTTTTTGTGTTACGACAAAAAACTGTTAACACGTGTTTAGTGTTTGTTAAGTCATACAATACTGACATTTTAGACGTGTGACGATGTAAAGTTTCTCGTATGTAAAGTTTTTCGTAGTTTCTGTTTTGTGTTGCGTGCCTAGCCCTGAGCTTGAAGTAAGTTAATCCTCTTGAGGCATACCTCAGAACCAATTTGATGGGCCACTATGGAACTATGTCAAAGTGATGCAATAAGACAAAACGTAAGAAGTTTCTTACATTTTGCTCTATTACATCACTTGACATAGTTCCATTCCATAGTGACTCAGGTATCAAATAAGTTGATTGTATAGCAATATGAACGATCCTTGATACAAAGTAAGTTTTATTAACTGATTCCCGAAATCTTGTGTGAACTCGATCTATTCAATTTTAGGTATCATAATATTGTAACACTGTGGCCAATAAATAGTAGTATTTGAAACGAACATTTTATACCCAATTCCCGTTTACAAACAGCAGTCGTTGTAATTAATTAAAACCTACCTGTTACTCACGTAACAACTGTCAGAGATGATAACTGTGATTTTCGACATTGTCAATAAGTTGAGCAAATAAATTAAAAACTGATGTGAACTTGAAACTTCTATCATTTTCCTGGTGGCGGAGATTTGTAAAAGCATTAAATCGTACTTGCTACTACTAATATTATGTTTTCAAACCACGAAAACGCTTTCCGCCAATGTAATACTATCGAGATTTTTTTTATCCAAAATGGGTTTGCGTTTGACCTCAGTCCCACCTGATGTTAACCTTTTCAACGCCACAGTCGGCTCTGGCCGTCAACTAAAAGTCGTGCCACTGACGCCACGTCGACTACAGCCGACAAGAGTTCAAGATTAAAAGAGACTTTGTTTGATAGCAATAAGGTGTAATTTGCATAGCATAGCAAACATGTTTGGCGTGTGGGTGGCACATTTTGTATTCGACGTATGGCGTTCAAAAGGTTAAATGACGACGGGGTCGACGGTGTTACACGCTTACCCAGAAAAAAGCCTTTTCACTTTTGCTTTAATTTAAATCTTTAGCAGATTGATATATTAGTCGTGTGTCTTTAGTCGTGTTACGTTGGGAAATATATAACAGGGCTAATCCTTACTAATATTATAAACGCGAAAGTTTGTATGTATTGATGTATGAGGAAATGTTCCGATGTTACTCTTTCACGCTGCGACAACGGCTGGACGGATTTGGATGAAATTTGAATTGGAGATAGCTTATACCCTGGATTAACACATAGGCTACATTTCATCCCGGAAAATTTAAAAGTTCCCGAGGGCATAGCGATATTCGAAATCTATGCGGTTGAAGTCGCGGACAGAAGCTAGTTTACGTATAATGTCAAACTGCTAAACCTTAAAACTCCTAGATTTAACGTAAAATTATGTAGGGGTGTGCGGGATTTCGTGGATTGAAAGGTTAAGTAGTTCCGTTTCGGCGAATTCTTGTTTCGTCTGATTCTCGTTTCCGGAACTCTTAATCGTTAACAAGAATCCGGCGAAACAAGAATCGACGAACCGGGAACTAACCAATTGATACAAGTCCCAGTAGTCTTACGGAGTAGTTTTACCAGTTGAACTACTGGGAATTTCCTTCCCAATAGACTTACTGATAGGTTCGGTTAGTTTTTATATCAAGCCCGAAGGGCCAAAGCCACCCAGAAATTGGAGCTACGAGAAGCGGAGCTCCGTCGACCTCGTAGAGGAATGAGTTCAAATAATAAAGTGAAAGTGTTTCTCTTTTTCATTCAGTGGGTTCACAAGTAAGTCTATTGAGAAGGAAATTCCCAATAGTTCGACTGGTAAGACAACTTGGTAGGACTACTGGGAACAGCAGGCTCTGTCCGCTCTGTCGACCACATGTTGACACCTTAGTCACTAGGCCATCGGCGCGACGCTTTAATTGTTTCGAGGTTGCAATCTCTACAAACCTTGGTTTAGGCCATTCAGGGCTGAAATTCTACAGGGTAAAACCTAATTGCTTTTGACGTGATATTGTATTGTTTTTAACTCGGCCGACAGTAAACTTGTAAATAAGGGCTAATAAAACGTTGACAATACGATAACAGGTCAAAGACGATATGGTTTTTGCCGCCTAGAATAGTGACTGTAGCGTTTCAATCGGTCGGCTTTTCCCAGTCGAACTACTGGGAATTTCCTTCCCAATAGACTTACTAGTGAACCCACTGAATACAAAAGAGAAACACTTGCACTTTACTTTATTATCTGAACACATTCTGCTACGAGGTCGACGGAGCTCCGCTTAGCGGAGCTCTTATTTCTGGGTGGTTTTGGCCCTTCGGGCCTGATATAGAGACGATACCTAACCTATCAGTAAGTCTATTGGGAAGGAAATTCCCAGTAGTTCAACTAGTAAAACTACTCAGTAAGACTACTTACTGGGATCATCATCATCATCATCAGCCGCAAGACGTCCACTGCTGGACAAAAGCCTTCCCCAAGGTTTTTGCACAACGATCGGTTCTGGTTCTGGTCTGGTCCTCTGCTGGTGGAAAGATACAGACTTCCAATGAGATTGTCTAACTTCAGTGGGTACACAAACCAATGCTCTATAGGTTAAGAAAACCTGCATAATTAGAACACCTGAGTGTGTACAAAAGATCGTACAGGGAGGGAGGGTCATAAAAATATTTTCTTTACTTTTTAAATACTCTATTATTCTTCCTTTTTTACTCATATACTTATTCTTGAATTTATTATATGATACAGAATTTGAATCAATCTACTAAAAGGGGTCAATTCACTGGGTCCAAGTTAAATACAGTGGAACTCATTAATATATACAGGGTGTATTGCAAGTCGTGTGCCAAATGAATAGGGTGGGTAGCTAGGGTCACTTTCAACACGTTTTGGGCCAATTAACACTCATCCTACCCACGGAGTTATTTTAATAATTTTTTTGAAAAAAATATCTGTATCCATCAAAAGTTAACCATTTTGTTTACCTATCTTTTTTTAAAATGTGATATTACAAAAGTATTTATCATTTTTTTCTCTCTAATGTATGCGTATTCTAATAAAATGTTACATTTATTCATGTAGTAACAAATAAAAAAAATACTAGCCGACAAAGTGTGAAGGACAGAAAATAAAAATAGTCACGGTCAACTTTATGGCACGATTAAAAAAAAATAGAAGCTCCTCAGATCTTCCAACATCATAAAAACTTTCTTCAGCTCCTGACTATTCTTACGGTATACCACATGTCTAGAATCACGTTCAGTTTTTCGGCAAAATATGGTTTCAATCTCAAACAGTGGTTTACATTACCCAGTACTTCTTTGAAACTACCTACTTACTTGAAAGTAAGATTCGATCAGATAAATGAATTTAGACTAATTTTTTTTACTAATGATAAAAAAGCATAAAATAGTCACCTAAAATTATTAAAAACCTAATAGTAGTATTAATTTATTTCAATAACTAAGTATCCGATAGGTACGCAAGTTACGACCAAAAATAACGCATTTTATTTTCTTGGTTTTATTGCATGGGTATTACCGTAAGAATACTCAGGAGCTGAAGAAGTTTTTATGATGTTGTAAGATCTGAGGAGCTTCTATTTTTTTTTAATCGTGCCATAATGTTGACCGTGACAATTTTTATTTTCTGTCCTTCACACTTTGTCGACTAATTTTTTATTTATTTGTTACTACATGAATAAATGTAACATTTCATTAGAATACGCATACATTAGAGAGAAAAACATTGTAAATACTTTTGTGCTATAACATTTTTTAAAAAAGATAGGTAAACAAAATGGTTAACTTTTGGAAGATACAGAGTTTTTTTCAAAAAAAATATTAAAAATACTCCGTGGGTAGGATGAGTGTTAATTGGCCCAAAACGTGTTGAAAGTGACCCTAGCTACCCACCCTATTCATTTGGCACAATTTTTGGTTGTTTAGGCTACCTACTAACGTTACTGGCGTTAAGCCCTCTACGCATTATCCTTCTTTGCTGTCCGTCCGGGAGCGATGCACGACGCAAAACGATAGTGCGTAGGCTAGCTGTCATGCAAGTCCTTCACGGTAATAATAATAATTATTGACGTCCAGAGGCCCGTTTGACGAAGCTACAAGTCACAAATTACAAGCGGGACTCTCTTTCTAGCAAAAGGAGTTAGAAAGATACTCACACTTGTAATTTGTAACTTGTAGCTTCGTCAAACGGGCCTCTGGACGTCAATAATTATTATTATTACCGTGATGGACTTGCATGACCGAACTTTTGTCCATCGTGCCCCCACTACTTCTCGCACGACGTGCGGCTGGATGGTGCGTAGCCCTGACGTACATCAGTTGAATCGTGCATCGTGCGTGCATGGGTACTTGGTAACACAGAATAAGAACATATAGCATAGAAACCGGACTATAAGACGTACTTTGCGTCAGCTATCTTTCTTTACTTTTTAGATTACGTATTACATGAGAAAAAATGAAACAAAAAGTAGGCTGTTTTTTCTTCTTTAACTGTCATTGTCACAAGGTTTTACACGGGGACTTCTTTGTCCTTCCTATAGGAAGGATTTGTCTTTCCCTGTCTATAGGTCCAAATACTATAGGTGCTTATAGATCCAAATCACGCCTTACTTGTGGCGATGTACTAAATAACGAAAGAACAACTATAGATTCATCTCTTTCCAACTCACTATAAACACCATAAGTAAAAAAAAGTAAACCATAATGTATTTTCTGCTTATTTAGTACGGTTTCTATGCCTTTAGTCTTTCTTCTGTGCTTGGTAATGAGTGGTAATGAGTAGACTTGATTGTCGTCATTATTTTTAAATATTTTTTCTTGACCGTAGATGCTAGGTCCTTCCGTCAAATCTTCGCAGTGTTGCCAGATCTCAGAGCAGAGCTACTGGTTTTGGGGTGTCTACTGCTCTAATGTTTTTCCTAAAAATTCTACTGGATTTTAGAATTTCGTTGTATAATAAAAATGGGTCTATATCGGCTGGCATAATCATTGTTTGTCCTAATGATTGTTTGTTCGAAAACGGTTTTTACAATTGAAACCGTATTTTTTTATTGTTATAATAAACTAACCTATCCTAACTTAACTAAACTACACAAATACATGTTTATTAAAGAAGAAAAACAGTCTACTTTTTGTTTCATTTTTCCTCATGTAAAATCAATACCTAATCTAAAAAGTAGAGAAAGATAGCTGACGCAAAGTACGTCTTATAGTCCGGTTTCTATGCTATATGTTCTTATTCTGCGTGTACATCACAATATCCTTGGGAATCGTAGAAAAAATACTGTTTGACGTGATTTCCCGAGAAGCTGCGACAATATGGCAACCACCATATTAAACATTAAGGCCGAGCCACATCGGTTGCGTGACGTGCACGTGCACGTGCGCGTCACGCAAGCGGTGTGGCTGGGCCTTTAAATATTACGGGACAAAATGACATATAATCCGTATTTCTTGGTTCATTTTCATTTTAGTTTCACTTTTGGTGATGTCTTTTACGGAATTTTCATATTTTGTTGAGAAATGCGATTTCAAAAATCTATGCATATTCCCTAAGGCCGGACGCATACATACGTTTTCCGTATACGGTTTCCGAATACGTTTTCCGGTTTCGGACATCCGAAGGCATGGAATCAATGTAATGGCCTCTACGCATTATCTTTCCGTGCTATCCCTCCGGGCACGATGCACGACGCAAAACGATAGTGCGTAGGCTTGCTGGACGTCAATTATTATTATTATTATTATTACCGTGAAGGACTTGCACGACCGAATTTGTATCCAACCAGCCCCCCACTACTTCTCGCACGACGTGCGGCTGGATGGTGCGTAGCCCTGACTTACGTCAGTTCAATCGTGCATCGTGCTTGCATGGTAATGCGTAGACTTGATGCCGGCACCACACTTCGCTATTCGCTATTCGTTATGCGGATGCGCCGTATTTGTTAAAATATTTGCTATCCCGCTTATGCGTTATGCGTGCGAATAAAGAAAACATAGACGAATAAACCCTCCACACTTCGTCGAATGTAGGCGCATAAGCCGAATAACGAATAGCGAATAGCGAAGTGTGGTGCCGGCATAAAATATTTGCTATCGCGCTTATGCGTTATGCGTGCGAATAGAGAAAACATAGACGAATAAAGCCTCCACACTTCATCGAATGTAGGTGCATAGGCCGAATAGCGAATAGCGAAGTGTGGTGCCGGCATAACAAACCTCCTCCGAAACGGCTTGACCGATTCTTATGATTTTTTTTGTGTATATTCAGTAGGTCTGATAATAGGACGTAAAATTATTTCATAAGGTTTGTATGAAAAAAAATTACACCCGGGCGGCACCGGGCGCGCACAGCTAATTAAATCCCGTTCCACGCTATTACTTCTCTGGCAGCCACAGGGCTTTGTTAATTATTGATGAATGATGGTTAACTGCTATGGGTTGACAATGACAACTGTAAGCATGGCAGCTGTCACTGTCACTGTCACGTTAAAAATATAGCGGCTAAAGCACGACACTAATTGCGGTTTGAAATAAAAATTGAGTCAAGGGTATATAAAATTCACTTTTATTTAGCTTTATATTATTATAAATCTTTTGCATAACTAACTGGAACGTTCTGTACTGAAATCCTTTAAAGTTAAGTTAAAGTTAACGTTAAAAACATAAATCGAAAATGTTTACGTATGCGTTTATCTCCATCAGCCCAAATAGTTCTCAATAGATACAGTATCTATTATACCTAGTAGTTAGATTTCTTATTCAATAATCACTTTATTATTTACATTTACAGAGATTTTGTTTACCTGTTGAGAAAGGAAGATATGGCTGATACTCCTGATACACCTAGAAGAGCTATTAGAGTAAGGAATAAACCAAAGAAATATGGAGATTTTTTGGATTCAACCCCATCTAAGCGTAATGTTCCCGATGACCCAAGCTCTGATATTGAAGACGATTGTTTTCAAGAGGTCGCCTCGCAGAAGCCAACAGGTAAGTCTACCGACTGAATGCTATAAAGTGCAACTTTAAATTGCAAATAGTTGCTTATGAATTTATGGCTTGCAGTATTTTTAGGACTGTCAAAATTGTTTGATTAAGTCCATCACAATGAAAATGGGTTCTTTTCTCAGCTTTATAACAGAGTCAAGGACCATTAAATCCTAATCTTGATTTTAGCAATACTGTCAAGGAAAGATCCTCAGCAGTGGAAATACTACCACAATTAGCTGATTCCACAAAATTAAAGTTGTAAAAAGCTCAAAAAAGATGCTCACCAGTAGACTGCCAATTATCAAGGTGGAGAGGATGAAACACAGCCACATAGCTCATTGAATTGTGGATGAAATTACCTATACAGGGTTTAAAGTTTACTATGCATATTGCACTATTGGCAGTCTACTGGTGAGCATCTTTTTTGAGCTTTTTACAACTTTAATTTTGTGGAATCAGCTAATTGTGGTAGTATTTCCAGACTGCTACAACTTCAGGAGAAGAGCATACCCTTTTCTCAAACTGCTGCAATTCAATTCATGTCCTGGTGGTCTGCCAAGGTGCATTTTGTGCTCTTTATTAAATTGTGTATGAAAGTTTGCCACAGGTCCATGCCAAAGCATTAAGCATACAAATGAAAAAACACATGAGTCCAAAATTACTCGTTTTTTTTGTCTGGATGTATGAAGTTAAATGTTATCAGTGCTGCGGCATGTTAGCTGCAACCTACCCAATACTCCATATGCATAAAGCCAACATATAACAATCTGCAACAAACTATAACCTTATTAAGTTAATTGTATGTTATAATGCAGTGAACCATTTTGGCTACCAATGTGTCTACTGTTGGTCAAGTGGTACTCATTGGTCATTGAAATGCAATTGTAATCTTAAATTATTGATATTTATAAATAAATGACAAACTAATTTAAAGAAAAATACATTTTCGATCATTTTACTACCAGATAATTTTATGACCTTTTTTGTTACAAATGGGGTCAATGGTACCCTTCTGAAAGGTATGCATTGAATTACGTATAACCCTGTGTGGACAACAATATCAAAAGTATCAGTTGGATTTGGAAATGAATTGCAATGAAAAAGGGACAAATTAAAAAACTGGCTAAACATGAAGGATTCCAGGACCATTAATGTATATATTCTTTTGTTTTATAGCTAGTGTAGTAGCCAGCGTTTGTAGTGAATATTACTCACTTTTTGAAAATGTGTCTTATATAATTATGGTTCATGAGATACAGCCTCCTGACAGATAGACAGACAGATGGAGAGCAGAGGTTTAGTAATAGGGTTTGCATCCTTTGGGTATGGAACTCTAAAAAATAATAACTAAAATAATGTAATAGTACTTTCCCACAGTGCCATGTAACTGCGATTCCATCGAACGCACCGACGTTATTAAATATCTTGGTTTATTTGTAGACGAAAAAATTAACTTCAAACATCACATTCATAAACTCTCTGCAAGAATCAGGAAATCTATATTTATTTGCACAAAACTTCGCCACTCTGCAGATAATTGCTTTCTAACTATGGTTTACATCGTGCTGTGCCAGTCAGTTATCGGCTACTGCATTACAATATGGGGCAGCGCAGCAAAGACCGCTATGCTGGAGATCGAAAGAGCGCAACACAACATTTCCTTACTTACCCACAAATATTCTAAGTCCATGTCCTGCTATGACACACTAACAGTTCCAAAGGTACTTTCCGCCTTCGGTAAACGTTTTGGGGATTACGTCCGAGCATCTACATATAATATATTTCTTAAACACCTGTAACCTTAAGGGCTGTACTATAAGTGAAGCTAAAAAGCGTATACTTAAATTCCTTCTCTCATTAAATTATGCCGAGACTGATGCTATTGTAGATAAGATATTTTAAGTTTAATACATTTTCATTTTTAGAATTATGTTAGATAAGATAGTTTAAGTTGAACACATTGTCTTTTATAGAACAATGTTACTTAGCCAACTAGAATGTAACTCATTTTTGTTGTTTAATTTTTAACTGGTTCCCCGCGATACAGGCATAGCCTAGTGTGGGGACCCCTGGTAATTATTGTAATTGAATTTGCTTAAATAAATGATGATGATGATGATGATGATGGTGATTATTATTATTATTATTATACTCGATATTTATTTAAATTTCTGTAAATTAGGTTTTTTACAACAAATATTTAAATATAAAAGTAAAATAACAATACTAATACAAAAAATAAACACTATAAAAAACCTAACCTACGAGTGCCGCCGGCAGCGGGGCAGGGCTCAAGCTACCGGTGGTTAGGGCTGCAGAGAAAGGAACCTCGTCACAATGCGTGCCGTGTCAGGAGTACATTATTATTAATTTTGTTGGTACTGAATGAAACTATCTTGTGATCGATTCTGATTCAAATGGTAAGGTCAAGCGGGACTATTGTGATAGAGGGGTAAATGCATCACTTAATTTTTTCAAGAGAATTCAATGTTTTAAAACTATTTATGCTTCCTTTTATAGAAATTAAGGTACTTAAACTACTCTAAAAGGACGCAAAAATAGTTTTAAAATGTTGAATTCCTTTGAAAAAAATTAAGTAACGCCTTTACCTCTCTGTCACAATAGCCCCGCTTGACCTTTTACAATACAATGGTATAAAATAATAATCATGATGTAATGTTTTAGCTTTATTTGCTGAAGATGATGTTGAGGGTCAAGATATGTTTAAGTTTAAATCCCGCCGCACCAAGCACGACTTGCAAAATAAAGTAAAAGATCTCCAGAGTAATTCACCAAAAACAGACTCCCCATTGAGGACACCAAGAAAAAGTCTGCATCTGGAATCCATTAAGAAAATGACTGAGGCCACACCTAAGCATGTTAAGGATATAATAAAGAAAAGTAAGTTGTTATGTATAAAGATGCTAGTAATTATCTTTTAAAACCCTTATAAGTACAGGGCCCGGCAGTAGAAGTAAAACTCTCTGCGCTTGATTTTCTTGGGTAGGTTGTTGGGCCCATCAATATTTCATTTGTCTAGGTAGAGCAACAAGATCGCGAGTGTTTTATGCGCTTGTGCTACAATGAGTTTTTTTTGCCGTATATTACTATACACTTTTAGTTCCTTGTCGATTCAAGGTTCTAACAAATTCGTCTGGCAGCTAAAACTTGAGTGTAACAGATAGTATTTTCTTCACCAACCTTAGCTTTTTCTTCTGTTTTGCCTACTAGTTGACTGATTGGCCATTAAGTCCACCATTTGTACAGTCAACAGCATAAATAAGTGATCATTTATGTACGTTGTCACTTTAACGTCGTGATTGAAATGTCATACAAAATTGTGAAACGATTGAAAGCGACAAGGTACATAAATGATCACTTATTTATGCTCTTGACTGTACTTCATTGTCTTTTGGGCAAATAAGTAATAAATAAATAATATAATATTTAATATAAATAATAAATAAATAATAATTATTTATCGAGAGATTAAAGACTGATGTTTTAACTAAAATTCTGGTCTTGATTACAGGAATTGTTAATGAGGTGGAAAGTGGGAGTGATGAGGATGGTTACTCCGGCAGCAGCAGCGACTTTGTACCTGAAGAGAGTGAAAATGAGGTAAGGGTATCTGTAGTAATGCTATATTAAGGCTGCCATCATGAGTCAGTCTGTGTTACTACTTGTTCTTGGTCGTTTCCTTATGGTTGAGGGTGGTGACCACCACAAGTGGCTCTGTTAGATTACTCCTATATGGTTCCAAACTCAAACTAAAAAAAAACCATTTTTACATAACCCAAGTACACCCTCACACATAACTGTTTGTTTGGTAGTTAACTTGCCGCCAAGTAGCAGTGTTCGCACTTTTCTGTTCATGTGGTATACAGGGACCGGAACCGCTTACCCTTTATAGGGTTTTCGTTAGGGTATATAATTGACTGGTTTTTACAAACCATAACGATGCGATAAGCATATCTTCGACTTATCCCGACGAAAGCACTGGATAGGGTAACACTAACGTAATGCTAAGTGCTTAAATCCGAAACCCTTGCGAAACTGGTAACCTCAATGGTTGTAGTTAACTAGTTCGAAGCAGTTTCCATATCATTAGGGTAAGCCTATCGATAGGGATAGGCTTACGTTGGGAGAGCATATGATGGTGTTACCCGATCGATAGACTTAATCAATTAAAGGGGGTTTCCGGTCCCTGGTGGTATATGGCATTCAGTAAACATACGGTCCATTCCAATAGACTTGTCTCATTTAGTAAACACTTTTATAACCTCAAAATGCTCCCTTTTCGCCTAAAATATCAATTTTGTCGTAAAAAAAACTATCCATGACGTAAAACCAGGAAAATGGTGTGCAAAATTTGGTCTCTAGTTGCTTTATTCAGCTGAAAACGGGCGTTTTGTCCAAATATGATGCATTTTGAGGTTATAAAAGTGTTTACTAAATAAGACAAGTCTATTGGAGTGGACCATACTAGCATTGAGGCATTACTTCTCAGCCCTCAGGGTTAGCAAAGTATTTGCCATCTTAACATTGCTAATACTACGCTTCCAAAGCGACTAAACACCACTGTATGTAACTATGTATGTATACTCTTTATTGTACTAGAATAAAAAAGAAATACAAAACACAGGCAATATATCAAAAGAAACAAGTACAAAGGCACTGTATGCTTGATACATCAACTATGTGCTCATTTGCTTTCTTCATGTCAAAAAAGCGGGCCAGGTACGAGTCGGAGTCGCGCACCGAGGGTTCCGTACCGCAGCACGGTGGGTATTAACACGTTCACAGTCCAGTGCCCCATACATGGGTCACGACGAACTATCTCCACGAGTCCGTGCCCCGCTCATGGATCACTATAGCCGACCAGGGACGCACCCAAATCAGTATAATTATAGTTTTGTTTATACGGTTTATAATTTAAAGACAATTCTGATTTATCTATTAATATTTTTAGTTGGATAGACAGCAACATTCTATAATATATATTACACTAATTCAAGTGCGTACCTGGTCGTTTCTTAGTGACCCATACGTGGAGCATGGACGTACGATGGAAGTTATTTTCTTGGACGTACGAGGAAATCGAAACGTTTTGTATGGGGACTGTGAACGTGTTAAATTATTGATTAGAGTTTATAACCGTTAGCGCGTGGCCAACTCACACTAGACCGGTTTTTAGTATTTGTTGGTTTTCTTTATATAGTACAAACCGTACTATAAGCATACCAAGTTTGGCGCTTGTATGTTTTACGGTACAACAAAAATTAAAATACGTTAAAAAACAGTTTCTTTGTATGAGGACCCCGATTAATTTCTAACCTTTTTTTTATATATCCGCTATCTCTCACGGTTTAAAAGATAGGTCTTTAAAGTTATGATTGACGGACGGGCAGCCAGCGTAGTCTTAGTAATAGATCCCGTTTAACACTCTTCGGGCACGGGACCCTAAAATCGAAATTTTGGTAACTCAATGTTAAGTATATATCATTTAAAAATAGGATTATATTGTTTGTGTCTAGGTGTCATCTGAGTCATCCAGTGCTTCAGAAGCTGAAGAAGACGCCCCAGTCGAAATTAAACCTGCTACTAAAGTGCAACCCGGGAAAGGCAGAGGAGGCAGAGCGAGAGCCAAAGACTCCGAGTATATTGTCACTCCAGACAACTACTTCCTTATGAATTCTAGTAAAAAGGTACTCTACTAATAGGGAGTATTCATGTTTTTTTTTCACAGCTTCAATAAAAACTGATTCATATAACAATCAGACATATTTTTTTTAAAGCTATTAATATAACCAAGATATAAGCCAACAAAGATTTGTACAAAACAGAATTTAACATGGAGTTTATATGGCCGACTTGTTAAATGACGTCACGCGGCGTATCAGATCTCTCCGTGTAATCGCTGTCTAATTAGCCCTTTAAAATGCTTATATAATCCGTATTTCTTGGCCGATTTTAATTTCAATTTCGCTTTTGGTGATTTCACTTTCAATTTTTTTGTGTAGAAATGCTATTTAAGATATCCATGCATATTCCCTATTACACGCCTACACCCTAACAAACATTAACCCCCTTACTAAAAACATTGTATAGCTATACCACCGTTACTCAACGTTTATTAGTAAGGGGGTTAAATGTTTTGCCATTGCTTTAAGGCTGTTGTGTATGATTGTAGATTGCAACATCAGACCACACACTGGCAAGACTGAAGAATTTAAATTTAGATGAACATATGGAGCAAGACGTCATTCAGATTTCTGAGGAACACAAGAAGAAAATAATTGAGCTTAATAAAACATATGAACAGTTTTTCGACAAGTGGTTGTATGTTTTAAGTGAAAACTTTAATATAATATTATATGGAGTCGGTTCAAAAAGATCAATTCTGCACCAGTTTCAAAGACAAAAATTGTCCGATTACCCATGTCTTGTGATTAATGGGTTCTTTCCCAGTCTTACTATCAAAAATATATTGGAAACTATAGTAGTAGACCTTTTAAAGGCCAGCCATGTTCCATCGAATTTGGGTGATATCGTTAAATTGATTGACACTCGTCTAAGTGAAGATGATATTGAGCTGTTTCTTATTATTCATAACATCGATGGAACGATGCTTCGCAACGGTAAAGCACAGACCATGCTGGCTAGTATATCACAGATCAAGAATGTCCATACCATAGCAACAGTTGATCATATCAATGCGCCACTTTGTGAGTATGCATTTTATAATATTGTTAAATGAAATATCTTATTTGCATGCCTTGTCATACTTAATTATTGATACCATGTTCACGTAAAAGTAGACTTTTTGTCTGAGCTCGTTAGTTACGGCGTGTTCACATATTTTTGGCCTCCTTGTATGCTGACAAAAATGCGTTGATGTAACATTCATTACCGTAAAATGGGGTTAGTTTGATTAATTTTTAAAATAAATCTTCTGTATCTCCCGCATTTAATCGTAAAATAAATTATTAAAAATATTGTATTGGCGACTACTCATTTGGAGTAACTTAAAGCAACTAGAGGCAGACTACGGCAGACGGCTTAGCACAAAAAAATAATTACGCAGCTTAAAATCTCGATTCTTAAAATGGGGCTACTTTGATTATCACAATATCAAAGTCACCCCTGAAACATGTCAAAAAAGTGTGGTTTTTTGTTTTGAAGGTTTTAACTCCAATTTGTCTGAGAATACTTGAACTATTATAATATTTTGTGCTCGCATATGAAACATATGAAAGTAATGTCGCGAAAGAGCTAAATAAAAACATTGCACAAAATCGAATATTCAAAAAATTATCAAAGTCACCTCGCGTTTCCAAAGTCACCCCATTTTACGGTACGTATTTACTATTAAGTACCACTATTTTTAAACCACTTAAAACCCAATGGGTGTTCCCTCGAAAACTATTTAAAAAAAGTATTTGTGTACGTAGACTATTTGGACCGGGAGATAGTGACACAAAATTTCCGGTAATTTGTACCAAGTATGGCGACCCTTCTAGGGGTCTAATTAATTACGTAGGTAATGACGAAAAGGAAAATGATGGCCACAGCGCTGGTACCAGAGGCCCAATCGCGTGGGCGTTAATCGAACGTGACGGATAATTCACGAGTGTCGAACTATTTGTTACACAAAAATTCTTGTATTTTCCGATAGTCGATGAAAAAAGAAGTAGGCGGTAGCGTAATGCCATACTTCTCCGGTGTGGCTTACAGCTTACAGCCCGCCATACTGACGAGAACACATTAATTAAAAAAAACAATTCAACCATTTGTACCAGGTTAACTTTTGCACACCTAATCATCGTCGAGTAGCCATTCACGAAAATCACCATGCCATACTTTTCCTATAGTTCCAAATGGCCGCCATACTGCCGTAAAGGAGTATTTTTTATATAGTTTCCAAAAATCAAAATGCCATACTGGTACTAATCGCTTTGCATAAAAGAAAAAATAATACTCAAAATACATTTAAGAAACTCCGAAACTGTAAAGACTTCTGCAAATACAGTTTTATGGTTCGATAGAGAGCTAAAAAAGTTATGTATGATACCATAAAAACGAAAAATCCTAAAAAGTGGACTTGCAGTGTTATGCTTCTAAGGTACGGCATTCGATATTTAGTAACAATCATCTCATTATCATCACGAACTTTCCCATAATTATATATAAAGTTTTAGTAGGACAATAATATCCATATTTAATTTTAAGTTAGTATCAGCTCAATCACTGTTCAATGAATATCAGCTTAATATGGAACTATGTCAGTTATACGTCAAACCGTTAAATGTTTTAATTTATGACGCAATAAATTAAAACAGAAGAAGCATTTAACTAAGACTGCTTAGGACTATAGTTGGGTTACTTTCGAATTATGTTTATTTGTATGGCAACAGAACCAATATTTTCAATCTAAGGCTCTTAAATTACCGTTGCACGGTTGCGTATATGTGTGTACATACAATTCAGTAGTGGGACGCCACTTCGTGGATTAAAAACACTAGATATTGAAAAACCGTTGCTGCAATCGAAACATTGTTTGGGGACTGGGAACCTGTTAATGAAAGAAATAAGAAAGTTGCAAAGAAAGGAATACATTTATGTTTCAAACAATTTAACAAACTTAAGAATACTTACGTATACATAACATACGATTTAGGTACAATTGCATACAAAAATGGGGAAGGGGGGAAGGAACCTTGAGAGGTATCCCCATTTTTGCATGCAATACTTCATGCTGAAGCATGAAGTAGAGTCTTCCGTGGATCCAGGCGACCGTGACTTAAACATATTTAGTTACATACATAATTTAAGCCTTACTTGAAACGACATTGTGGTGTAAATTAAACTGACTTAATTACATTATTATTTCAGTATGGGACCACAGCAAACTGAGTAAATTTAACTTTACATGGTGGGATGTGACGACGTTCCTCCCCTACACAGAGGAGACTTCCTACGAGAATTCCCTCATGACGCACAGGAGCGGAGCCCTGCAGCTCTCCTCCTTGAAGAGCGTGTACCAGTCCCTCACGACCAATGCCAAGGGTATTTTCAACATCATCATACAGTACCAGCTGGATAACCATAAACAGTCCCACTATCAAGGTAATCATAATATAAAAATATCGTGAACTAACTGAAAGACGTGCCAATTATGACGATGTTGAGTTGTTAGATTATTTTCCAAAATATTTTCTTCTCTGTTGCAAAATTTCTATTTGCATAATGTAATTTTTTTCCAGTCGCATATTTTTTGGTGCGCAAATTTTCCCATTTATAACTAGGTCGAAAAAGGTAGGTAGGTTTAGGTTATGTTAGTTTTACGGCAGGGCCGAAGGGCCGAAGTACCCAGAAATAGTAGCTCGGCGAAAGCGATCTCCGTCAGAACTATTCAATTTATTTCTGGAATGGGAAACAATGCGACGGGAATAAACGCGGCAGGGAAAAAACATGACTGAAAATTTAGGTATGCCGTATGCTCAGCGCAATCTTAAGCTACTTGTGAAAAATTTGAAAAAAGCAGGCGCAGTTCGTGAGTGTCTAGCGACATGATCCCATCTTTAACCCCCGACAAAAAGAGGTGTGTTAAAAGTTCAACGAGTGTATCTGTATCTGCCTGTGGCGTTGTAGCTCCCAAGCGGATGTACCGATTTGTACGCCATTTTTTTCAAAAGATAACTATTTGAATCGGTTTCTTAGCTAAGTTTCATTAACCTTTTCAACGCCATAAGTCGAATACAAAATGTGCCACCCACACGCCAAACATGTTTGCTATGCTATGCAAATTACACCTTATTGCTATCAAACAAAGTCTCTTTTAATCTTGAACCCTTGTCGGCTGTAGCCGACGTGGCGTCAGTGGCACGACTTTTAGTTGACGGCCAGAGCCGACTGTGGCGTTGAAAAGGTTAAAATCGGTTGGGCCGTATTAGAGGTATCAGCTCTGAAAGAAGGAGTCGCCAATCCGGATTGTGTTTTAAGTATTTAAGTATCTAATTGTAGGTATCTTTGAAATGTCAAAACTTTTTTCTGTATAGACTAAAATAACAACTTATCAAATAAAACAAACATCAAAATATTTATTCAGTAAATTGGCCACATGACGGCTATTTTACACCTCGGTAATATGGAGTGAATCTACTAGCGCTTCGGACCATACCATAATATCATTATTCACTGCAATTAACCGCAATCGCGTTTGCATAGAAAATATAGACCATGGTGTTGTTAGGCGTCTTACGCATTTTACCTATTTTTTCAATTCCAGGTCTGCCGTTCAAGGAGTTGTATTCGAAGTCACGTGAACAATTCTTAGTTAGCTCAGATATTGCACTAAGAGCACAACTTACTGAATTTTTAGATCACAAACTTGTCAAAATGAAGCGCACGTACGATGGCAGTGAAAACCTTGTGATACCTATTGATAACGCATTGCTACAGCAGTTTTTGGAAGAAAATATCTGACGAATGAATTTACATCAATTTAAATCCCACCTTTTTAATAATACAGTGTCTGTTTCTTCACGTTTTCAGCTATTTATTAAACCTAGATTATCATTAACTATTGTTTTTCTTAGGGCATGTTTCACAATCTCCAGATATCACTTATCTGCACGGCTAGCACAAGTTGTCCTCGGTAGTCGCGGACGTCTCGTCGCACAGATAAGGACGACGCACTGAGCGACAAGCGAGAAAATACAAGATGTGCTACCCGTGCTGATAGATAAACTCTCTTTTTCTGTTATAACATAATTGGCAGATTGTGTTTTTATCTGCAGATTGAACCGACCCTTAGGTTACCTTTCCACTGAGGCGGAGTCGAGCTGTGCCAATATTAACCAATGGAATCTAAACTAACGTGCGCAAGGCGCGCTCGACGTGACCGCATACGCCTTCTATAGGTTAATATTGGCACAACTCCGCTCCGCACATCTTCGCCTCAGTGAAAAGGCAGCCTTAAACTTAGGGTGCGGCTCCACTGAGGCGGAGACGAGCGGAGCTGTGCCAATATTAACCAATAGAATATAAACTAACGTGCGCAAGGCGCGCTCGACGTGACCGCATGCGCCTTCTATTGGTTAATATTGGCACAGCTCCGCTCCGCTCCTCTCGTCTCCGCCTCAGTGGAGCCGCACTGTTACCCTTGCATGACTTTGTTAGGTTGCGTATTTAACCATTTAAGTGCGGAGCGGAGAGACCAACCTGCCTTCCAATACTGGTTTAGCGAAGGTGATCGTTTTCGTGATCCTTATAAACACTAGTCTAGCTGAGTAGTGACTCGAAATCAATCGCTCTTAAAAACACGCCTCAATGGTTAATTATATTTGTCTTCTCTGATATATTTGATGGTGTCTATACGCTATCTTGCAACAAATTATTAAGACATTCACTGTCATCCCTCGAAACATATTCCCAACCCCACGCCAGCGTAGCGGCAAATAGTACCAACCGACAACCGGGTAGTGCGGCGTGGTAACAATATCATAGAATACCCGATAGATGGGTGTTCGGCGGTGAATGAGTTAAATCAGAGGTCCCCAACTTTTTTGTCTCATAGACCACTTGGCATTTGTTTCGGATTTGGCGTTTTTTGCACGTATAACGGTGGAGGTTTAGCCGGCTATAAATTGACCTGTAGATGTAAATTTTTAGCCGGCTAGACCTGTACAATGAAAATTTTGCGCGGAAAAATATTTTTTACAAAGTAAAAACTACATACAGAGAAAATTGAAACATAATTTATACAGATAGATATTTGTTTATTTATATATTTATAAGAAAGTGTTACGTAAGTAAGTAGGTATACTATCTGTGTACGAATATGGATTATTCCATTAATGGAAAGCCAAAATTAAAGTCACGACTTGCTTAAATGAGATCCACTATTGTGGACCCCCATTTATTTCTTCCGCTCACATGGACCCCTCGCGGGTCGACTTCGACTCCTGGGGGTCGATATAGACCACTTTGGGGATCACCGAGTTAAATGATTAACTCTTTTTGAGTCGGGGGTTAATAGGCTAGTCAGTTGTGCTACTGATAAATTTTCTACGACAATAAAGCTATTACGATTCGCGGCCATAATCGTCTCGGCCAATCGAAAGCAGAGATAACTAGCCCCCGTTTTGTAGTTTGTATTAGTTATCTATACGTGCAATGACTATTTTTAATTTAAATCTTATTGATTATGTATGAATGTGGAAGAAGCAAAAGAGATTTGTCAGGATCGTAGCAGGTGGAAAGAAGTGGTATCTGCCTCCTCTGGGAAATAGGCGTGATTTAATGTATGTATGTAAGTCTTATTAATTAAAAAATCTTAATGATTGCTAATATGCGCCCGGTCTTAGAATTTAATTCTATTTGCTAGAGGTTTACTTCGATAATGGGATGTTTTAAAAAAGAAAGTACATAGTTAGCCTCAATAAAAATCTTTATTTTTTTTCCATTTCGTAACGAAAGTTAACCATAAAGCTTAAATGACATTTGGCGTAAAGGACAACTTAATTGTTCTACTATAAAATTGTCCTATACGCCAATTGCCATTTTAACAATCGAATGATTTGAGTATAGTAATTTCATTTCGTTACGAAATGGAAAAAATTAAGGATTTTAATCGAGGCCTTAACTGTCCTTAACTATGTACCTACAATGTTTTTAAAAGCGGCCCTAGTGCGAAATAATTATAAGCTATAACTAATCATCAACCCACAACGATGGATACTAAATAGCTAAATAATTATTACTACGATTGTAGGTTATTCATAATTGCGTAATGGAATCAAATTTTTCTTGACTAGTCGACCAACCTATTGCTGTCGCCGCGCCAGTAAAAATATATTATTTAACATGGAGCTTAAAAAAATATCTGACAAGCTCTTATGCCGTAGTAATATACATATTTTTAAACCCTGTTAGATAATAATATATTATTGCAGGTGACCTTACAATAACTTTTGACTTGTTTCCCCATCGCATGTCATATTATAGTCGCCCACCGTACCCAAGAGCACATTTAACCTTTTGAACGCCATACGTCGTATACAAAATGTGCCACCCACACGCCAAACATGTTTGCTATGCTATGCAAATTACACCTTATTGCTACCAAACAAAGTCTCTTTTAATCTTGAACTCTTGTTGGCTGTAGCCTTCGTGGCGTCAGTAACACGACTTTTAGTTGACGGCCAGAGCCGACTGTGGCGTTGAAAAGGTTAAGAGCACATTCTGTGGAGTTTTAACTTGTTCCGCACCGAGAAGGTTAATCTTCCAAGTCCGTAAGAAAACGCTTAATTTAAAGTTTAATTTTTATTTTACAATCCCAGAAATAAAAATCTTAATAGGATTATACAATATATATCAACAGGCCAAGTTGTAAATTACTTAAACTTAATGACTTACATAATACAATAAAATTATTAACTAAAATTCTCTTCAACATATCTGGCACGTTTACCACGTTGCATCAACCAAACATTTCATATTATCATTGATATTTTAAAGTGCATTAATTGCTCTTCTCTAAGGCTTAAAAATGATTGTAGAAAAATACTCTCTGAACTCATTTGGATGTCAAAGATTTGATCTAGTTAATTGGAGTAATTTACGACGCCCGTTAGGATTCAATGTTAGTTTCCAATGAACATTTGCAGTTATCATTAGTGAGATTACTAATCAATAAAAAGATCCACATATACAAAGTAAACAAAACTTAATAATAGTTATTACATTATAAGACCGAGGAAAAATGCCCCAGTGTGAAATTTCAAATTATGAAACGGCAGTTGTTATTTGAAATGTTGAGACAACTGATTAATGATAGTGTACCTAGTAGATTTAGAAGATCGTCATAGCAAATTGGATTTTATTATGTATTAATTCTCTTTGTAAGACGACTAAGAGAAAATAAAAACAAGCCAAATTTACAATTTTCAGCAAACTGAGTCTGTTGGCTATTCAACTTATTCAGTTCTCAAGCGAGTACTTCAAGTATGTGATATCATTACTCGATAAAATTTCATGGCATCATAAACTTCCAGCTTGCAGCCTAATTCTTACAGCAACTTTGGTCAAAATTTGTCTTAGTTGCATGAAAAGAGTGAAACCGCAAGGCACCACATCTAATTTAACATTTAAATGGAATCCAAGGGCACTAAAAGTTTACTATCTTGTTCCATTACCTTAAATCTAATTTTAATATAATTGATACCAAAAAAGTTTGAGAGCTAATTTAATGCTAAATTCTTGCACTTTCATTTCAATGATTAGGCTAAAATTAAGTATGTCAATAGAATAAAAAAAATATTACTACATAAACAATTTTATTCAAACATTAACTTGTCGGACAACAAACTACAGATTCCACGCGAAAGACATCAACACTATAATGAATAATAGAAAATATCTTCATTAAATTCATTCAGAAGCGTCAAAGAGACGCATAACTAGGGTAAAAAGCGAGCGAGCTAGCCTCCTGGGGTGTCGGGTTGAATCTCACGAATGACAACTAGTGCGAGGATGGCTGCAACGAACTTCGGTCGGATGTGATCAGGTTTATTGTCCGATGCATCGGAGCGCTGTACACTTACGAGCTAGTAAGATAACTCCGCTTAAGGCAACACTCAGTTCTCGTCGTCTTCGTGTTTCCGCTTCTTGCCCCGAGTGCTCTCCTCGGGCTCGCCGTCTGCGTCTTCGCCGTCTGTTCAAACAGCAAATAATATATGAATACATTTTTATTGAATTAGTATGTCTATAACTTAATGATGAATTTTTGTCACTGTAAGCTATGAGAGACTAATTGGGGCAATCAGGGAGGGTTAGGTTAGGTTATGTGGCAAACCCTCCATAGTGAGAGAAGCTGCCGACCACCGTATCCTCGATGCTTGACAGCGAGAGGTGCTGGGAGGGCTTCTTTCCGTGAAAATGGCTGCGAAGCCGGAGCGAGAGGATGACACACTTGCTCCCGTAATTCGTAGGAGGCGAGCGGGGCGAGCTACGGCAAATTTGCTTGCCCCGCCATAGAAGAGCAGGATCGGGGGACCCAAGCCAACCATATACGTCAACAGGATTGTTAGCGCCCTGAATTCTCCCGGGGCGCTCTTTTAATGTAGGAGCACGCGCTTGGCGGCCTGCCTGTGAGCGTCGTAGTTGAATGCACAAGCAGATGCGGTTCACGCCAACAACGACGTGCAGGGTTAATCGCTGGGTTCTTAGTGGGTATGCCAGCGGCACTCTGGTCCACGTGTCTTTTGATTGAATGATTTTGACGTCTTGTAAAAACAAGGAGTGTTTTACTTCCCTATCCAAAAAAGGGATTTTAAGTTTGAACCCTTGATTCTGTCTATGTTGTCCTAGCAGCCATACTTCTCTAATGAAAATATCGATAAAATGGAGTGTTTCAAAACATCAGACGCATCACATAGGCCTTATTGTTTTAAGAGTTGCAAACGGAATTCATCCTGACGTTTATGGCAAACTGCATTTATCTTTCCGATACATTCAACCCAGTAGGATCTTCTGTACAAGTACCCCTAATACAGCTGTTCAAATGTACAGGTTTCCTCACAATGTTTTTGTTTCACCATAAGAATCTACATTAGAAAAACTCGGGTTTTGATCTCAGTGCCTTATGGTGGCACTTCACACGATAGTTAATTTTGTTCAAATATATTCTTTGCATCTCTTATATTTGCTTCCTTTGTCAAATGTAAGAGATGTTAGACAACTACTTGACAAAAACTGCCGAGTAAAGTGCCGCCATTATAATCACCATAGGTCATCGCCGCTCTTATTGAACTACCTATTACAAGAAGCATTATAAATAAATAAATAAATATCAGGGGACAATGTCACCCAAATTGACTTAGTCCCAAACTAAGCTTTAGGCTTATATTATAGGTAGTAGACAAAGATATAAATACTTGTACAGTACCGGCAAATAATATACAGGGTGGTACTCGATAAACTGTACATATTGAAAGGGATGACATTTTAGGTTAATTTATCTTTTTTTTTTCAACTACTACTTTTTTTACAAGTTTTTAAACTTTTTAATAAAATTTGGGTAGTACACTTACTTGTGACGGTGTAACTTTTGATCTAATAGCCCAAAAAATATAAAACAAAATGCATAGTATTGACATAAGTTAGGTTTATAGTAATTGATAACAATATTATCGAATTGAAAAAAAATAACTGTGTAGCTGCTTTATTTGTGGAAAATTACTGCAAAAGTGTCATTTTGTTTTCATAAAAAACACGATGTTCTCAAAATTTTGCAGATATTTTACCATTTTTTTTCCTCATTTAATTTTAGATTTAAAAAAGTTTTCAAATTATTTCGAATGATCGAAAAAGTTAATCAAAAACTTACGTAAACAAAAGCATACATTTAATAAAGTGACAAGTTCTCTACCAGAATGTCACTTTTTTACGGATCCTTTGTTGTGTTTTATTGTGCTCAGGTGACTATTAATTAATTAATTTATTTTCAGAAATCATAAATTAATTTATCAATTACTATAAACGTAGCTAATGTCAATACTATGCATTTTGTTTTATATTTTTTGGGCTATTAGATCAAAAGTTACACCGTCACAAGTAAGTGTACTACCCAAACTTTAACAGTTTATTGAGTACCACCCTGTATCATCATTGTACTTACATCTCATACACATAAAACCTACCTTTTACCGTTTGTGTGACTAACCAAATTCGACAATTAGCTGATTAAATAAGGTTCAAAATTCTCAGTATGAACGCGTCGGCAATTCGCATCGGGTTTTTGAAAAGCTAAACTTTTTTGACGACGTGCTAGCCTAGTTGGTAGTGACCCTGCCTACGAAGCTAGCGGTCCTGGGTTCAAATCCCGGTAAGGGCAGATATTTGTGTGATGAGCACGAGTATTTGTTCCTGAGTCGTGGATGTTTTCTATGTATTTAAGTATATATTTCTCTATATAAGTATTTATATCGTTGTCTAGTACCCATAGTACAAGCCTAGAGCTTAGTTTGGGACTAGGTCAATTTGTGTGAGATCGTCCCCCTGATATTTATTTATTTATTTATTATTTATTTTAACTATGATATGTACAAACATTTGTTATATACCATTTAGAACCTTATTTAATCAACTAACGAATTGAATAATAGCAATACAATTGGTCAACTAGTTCTTGATTGGTTGTCAATTTTGGTGAGTCACATTTGTAGGTAATCATTTGAGATGAAAGTAGAAAGATGATATATTATTTGCCAGTACTGTATATAGAGAAATATATACTTAAATATTTAGAAAACATCCATGACTCAGGAATAAATGTTCATGCTCATCACACAAATATCTGCCCTTAACAGGATTTGAACCCAGGACTGCTAGCTTCATAGGCAGTGTCATTACCAACTATGCTAACGCGTCGTCATCGTCGTATATTTATTAAATTCAATTACCTGCTGGCTTGGACTTGTGGTCCGCGTCGTTTTCCTCGTCTTCGTCATCGTCGTCCTCTTCGTCTTCAGAACCCTCATACAAGGAACTGTCAGAGCTCTCCTCCTCTGTTACAAACAAAACAAGCCTTTATGACAAATTCTAAAAATATTCATTCATGTTTGCTTTTGCTTTTGAATACTCACCGAGCTTGTCATTGTAGACTGCACTTAGTGACATCTCTCCATCATCTTCATCGTCATCCTCCTCCTCCTCAACATCCGACCCTAAAACAGCAATGCATCATTAGTATGTAATTAGAAATATATAAGAAAATCCTCCGCAACAGCTGAGCTCCGATGACTTCATTAAATTTGAATTAGAAATCATTGGTCAGTAGCGGCTTAGTAGTGCCATGGGGAAGGAGAGGTCAGTTGGTATGGACTTTAGACATTTCAAATGATAGGTATATTATATTCCAAGTTGGATATCTTTATGCAGTACTAGCTGTTGCCAGCGACTCAAAAAATAAAACATAGTCTATGTTACTCAGAGATAATGTAGCATTCTAATGGTGAAAGAGTTATTTAAATTGGTCTATTCGTTTTTGAGTTTATTCATTACAAACATACAAAAATACAAATCTTTTCTCTTTATAATATTAGTGTTGATAAACTTGTTTGTTGAGTGAGAATATTAATCACTTATTAAGCAATAAATAGTTATTTTTTATTCATTATGACTGAACAGTGAAACAAGCACATCACGTTCATATACATGTACATGATGCTTACTTTTTGTAATAAAGCCCATGTGAAATAGTAGACCATAAACTGTGTACAATACTACGGGAAGAGAGGATCTGGTCTCCAGAGGCCTATTGTAGGGCTCATCATCTATCACCAATGGACCCAAATCTATATCCAAATCTGCAAGTTAGTAGACATTTCAAATGATATATATTATATTCCAAATTGGATGACTTTGTGAAGTATAAACATCTTGTAATGATAATTGGATGGATTTTTATAATCTTGCATTCATTAAAAACACATTTTTTTTATTACAGGGGAATGTATTACGTTGTATCCTGTAAAAAGTTCACCCAACAGCCCCACATACTTTTTTTTGAGGAAATAAGTCAGTATATTGATATTACTTAGTAGAGAGAAAATAACAGGATTTTCATGGGGTATTTGTAAATAGTCAGTGATCTTTAAGGTGATAGGTTGAAGAGGTCTGTTACCAGGTGGAGCATTTCTACAATTTATTAAACTTTCAATATTTGGGTTGAGTATTGGTGTAGATACCAGTTATGGATTCAGTAAAATACTGAAATTAAAAACAAAATAATATTCAATAGGACAAGTATTATGCTCTAACAATTAAGGGGGCTGTGGCGTTATAACACTGTTGAAAATATTTTACTAAATGAAAAATGTAAGTATGATGAAATGAATTACAAACCATCCTCCTCGCTGTCATTGTTTCCATTCATTTCATCTTCTTCTTCAGCATCACTATCCTCAGCCTCTCGGTCCTTTTTGTCCAACCTGCAATTTTGTTTAAAATCATAAATAGACCTTTCCATGACAAAAACCTGATAATGTAAATGAGTCATTCTTAAAAGAAGTTAATGTTAATAATATTGAAAGAACCACCTACCCATCCAAATATTTCAAAGCAGGGTGTAGGGCAAACACCTGATTTCTGTAGTCATCAATGCTAGTGACTTCATTGTTAAAGAGGTCTAAGTTCTTTAAATTTTTGAATTCTTCCAAAGGCTTTAATGTTTCCAAGTCTTTGATTTTGTTTCCCGACAGATTCAGGTGTGTTAGTTTCTTGCACCCGTTGAGGAAATTCAGTCCAACTGATATTCTGTTATCAGAAAGTTCTAATTTCCTCAGCTTTGGAAGTGCTGGGAATCCTTTAAGAGTGGTTAATCCCACATTATTGAGACTTAATATTTCAAGGCCAGTGTATTCATCCGTGAGGCCCAGGATATTGGTGCTCCTGCAGTTATCAAGGTTCAATTCCTTGACCTGAAATTCATAATATTCAACTTAATATTGATTATAGCGCCATCTAGTTTGCTTTTAAAATAATATCTACATCAAGCATTATTTTATAAGCACTTTTCTGTTGAAATTTTAGATATAAGTCAATTTGAAACTTTTTCTGTGTGAAAGGAAACCTCAAATTCCTTAAAACTTTACTTGAAATTAAACATTTTACATGACTACTGACAAAATCTACCAAGGTTATACCAGCACGTATGAAATGCAGACTTATCTCACGCAGGTTAACCTAATAAACGCAGCATCTTTAGGTAATTTGTGTGCTCTAATAATTATTTCAAGATTTTTGTATTGAAATACCAAATAAGACAAACAAATACGTAAAAAGATTCAATAAGAAGTATTGCTACTGGCTTCTTGAGCGTAACCTGAAGACAAGCCAACCAAAACGTCAAAATGGTGTGAGTTGTCAACGCAAAGGCACTTGCGTAGTTTGTAAAATCTAACAAACTAGTGATAATACTAGGATAATGTTAGTTGAGACATGAAAGGGATGTGTTTTTAAAATAGTTTATACTGTAAAATGTAACCAGGGTGCTTCAAACGCGAAAAAAATCGGGAACGTTTTCTCTTGAAATGGCGGATGACACGAATCATCGCGACGCAATAAAAATGGCCGCTGAATCGGTAAGGCGTGCGTCAATATGGAACTGCAGATATAAGTGTAAACGAAATGCATTTCAGTACAACATTGCAATAAGTGCAATTCGTAACGATTAATTATGCAACTATAAAAACTTAAAACGATTGGCACTTTACAGGGGAATCATTTTAATAGGTGAAAGGGCGCGAAATTGAGCAGAGTAGGTGAATTCAGGTGAACTAGTTCACAGAAAACTTTAATTATCATACTACAATAACTCACAATGTTATAGAAAACTACTGCATCAAAGAACCCGTATGCCTTTTGCTTACACCATTTAACTTTAGAGATCGATTTAATGGGTATATATTGGAAATAGGCTCACAATTATTGACAGTTCATAATCAATGATATTACTCTGTAAAAGAGTAAATGATCCTAATAATAATTAACTATAGGAACAATGACACGACGTTGAACAATATTATATCATAAAAATTGTTAGTAATACGCTGTAATTCATTGGACTACAAGTTTTTTCCGAACTTAACCTCAATATGAGATATTTACATCATGACCGTTTCTGGGCTTGTATGCAAACAGAAACGGAGAAATATATGAATGACTGATGTAAATTAAAGTGAGGAATACGTATTGTCACTTAGTTATAGTGAAGCTACAATAATATCAGCAGTACGTGTGATTTGTGCACATGAAACGTAACAATCGGTAATGGCCAATTCCTGTATACAATAACGCCATATCGCGTATTAGGAAGCGGATTTTGATTAGCGATTACAGACTTTACATAGTAATCCAATAAAAAACACAATAAGCAGACAAAACACGGATTTTACACGTTTTACACACCAAGTACAAACGAAATACGTATCGATAAAACATTCCAATACGTTGAGAATTAGATTTTATTTACCTGTGAAGGATTTCTGCCCCTTAATTCCAAGACGACTCTCTTTTCCATCGTAGCAATATTTTAAAAAGCAATTAAAACACTTTTTGGACACCTAAACAATTATTTTCAAGAAATAATTCACTAGGCTTGGGTTTCAAAACAGAAGGAAACTATAGATACACGAGCGAGTGACGTTGAGCGCCGCCTGGTGGTGAAATATAGCGACCGGATACACGATTCATTTTAGCGACTTATAATGTTTGTTCAAATAGAATTAAAATGTAATATGTACTTTTTAATGATGTGGAAATCATTGAAATGTTTTATAATATTGATTACATAACCCTAAATAGTACTTGTTTCTTTTTTCAATAACGGAACAATGATTTAACTTTGTTAGGTTGGCCAAGTTAGATGGTTGTAAACCTTGGAAAAATATAGCGGGAATTTTTGTAATGTCAAAGCGTAGAGCGATGAAGCCGGTGATTTCGATTTCGACTATTTAGAATCAGTTCGTGACACAAAGTTTTAAGTTTTAATTTCTTCTATGTATAAATTTATGTAAAAAGTATATTAGGCAATAAAAGCTTGTCCCAATTATGTATTTTTTTGACAGAAACCTATTATTAGCGCGCTTTCTAGTCTGTCGGTTTGTTCGTTTTTCTGATCGGAATAAATTTTACAATTGATTTTAAACTAACTTCCCGATGAGATAGAGAGACTTAAAATGTAAAACATCACTCAGAACTGGACGGTATAATATTAGGGTAGGTACCAAAAATACTTTAATTAAGTATCTAGTCCGTTGCAAACACGTGGTAAGTACCTATTTAAAACCCACCGTTATCATACCCGTACTATACTTACGTAAATCTGTTACGTAAAGGTATGCCATTTATTTTAGAAAGTTAAGTTCAATCGACGAGAGGATCCCATAATTTCCGAAAATCAAATTTTATTTATTGCAGAATTTCCATTTCCATTTTTCCCGATCTTAATTTTTTTCAATCGCATATCTTCCTACCCGAATTTCTTCCAATTGCATTTTTTTTACATTTTATTTTTCATTTACTTATAATTAGGTTGAAAAAGGAAGGTAGGTTTAGGTTATGTTATTTTTTCAGCAGGCCCAAAGGGTCAAACCGCGCAGAAATAGGAGCTCCGCGTAAGCGGAGCTCCGTCGACGCTATCATTCTAATTTCAGGAATGGTAAAAATGCGTCAGGGAAAAACGAGCCAGTGAAAAAACACGACTATAAAAAATTAAGATCGGGAAATGGGCATGGAAACCAATAAAAATAAAATCGCTATTCGAAAATTCCGCGCCCGTAAAGTATATAAATCATTTGTTGGTCAATGCATTCATTTCTATAATAAATTACCTGACGTAGTTTTGAAGTTATCCTTTCCAACACTTAAAAATTACTTGAAAAAGTCGTTAATGTCGAAAGCGTATTATAGGGTCGAGGATTATCTAACAGACAAAAATGCATGGCCTAAACCCGAAACTTAGTCAGTAATAATTTATTCAAATGCAAAAGCTTTATCTTGTCTAGGGGACACCGTTGATGTAGGAAAACATATCGAAACTTTTATGTGGTCGTCTTGTAGATGTTTTTTTTTCCTTTTCTCCCTCTGTCTCTCTCGTAAGATTTTTGGCATGTTTTCCTGCTGAACTGTTATTTTTATAAGTATAATAAGTAATTTAATATTTATTGCTTTATATAATGCTAGACTAAGTAGTAACCATTGTAATATGTTTAAAAAATGACTGACTGCTGAGTTTCTTGCGGCGTTTCTTCTCAGCAGTGGTCTCCTCTTGGGAAGCGCTGGTAGATTCTTGACGTGTAAAAGTGCCCGTGCGGCCTACTTACTGAATAAATATCTTTATCTTTATCTTATCTTTAATAAAATTTGACTGTCGGAAATTATGGGCAACACTCCAATTGCAAACAGGCACTTTTACAGTAAAAAAATAATTGTAAGCTTTTGAGACAAACCTCTATAAGCAAGTTTTATTAACAGAACTCTTTTGTTGTTGGAAAAAAGTTGCTGTTATCAATTATTTTATGTAAAGTTTGATATTTCTTATAAGGTTTTTTTTTAAGTGAAATATTTAAGTAAGTGATAAGGTACCGTCTCGGAAGGCCCGTGAAAGCGCGCCGTCCGTCCGGTCTGTCCATCAGTCCATCCGTTCGTCTGTCTGTCCTAATTATTATGGGCTGTAACGTATCTTTTGAACCAGTTTTCAACATAAGTACTTATTTTTTAAAACATCTTGTAGGTAGTACACGCACGCATTATTTTTTACTTGTTGCTCTTTTAGAGGTCGGAATAGGCAGTGCCTATTTGCCTAAACTTCGCGGGAGGACGTAACTAAGAGTGGTTACAACCACCAAAAATAATGATTTCTTTTTATTAAATGCGGGATTTCCGGGATTTTTATAATAATACATAAATGTGGAAATTGATACTAAAACTCAATATCACATGTTCAAAACATTTATTGTATACAATTTTACATGATCAAATGACATATTCTGATTTATTTCTAATGTAGGTAAATAAACTAACAAAGTATTTCGTAATATATAATATTTTGTCTCATAATAGTAGTAATTATGATTGGAATTATGATATTGATGATTCAGATTGAAAGATGTTTTTGTTAGTGATGATCATATAAAATTGTATACAATAAATGTTTTTAACATGTGATATTGAGTTTTAGTATCAATTTCCACATTTATGTATTATTAAAAAAATCCAGGAAATCCCGCATTCTATAAAAATAAATTATGTTTGGTGGTTGTAACCACTCTTAGTTACGTCCTCCCGCGAAGTTTAGGCAAATAGGCACTGCCTATTCCGACCTATATATAATATTACGTACAAAAATTTTATGACTAGAGGTCGTCCATTTTGCAGGATAGTAGACCACTATAAAAAGCGTCGGGTAGGTAGTCGAGTCTGCTTTCCCTACCTACTAGGTGTTAATAGTCGGTTGTTGTTGGCATATGGCATTTTTTTTTAGCGAAATAGCCGCGATACAGTCGCGATGCTGTCGTTGTTGGTCGTATACCCTCTCACACGTATTCATCATCGCTATGTCGCGATACACAATCGATAGCCGCGATAGAGCATCGATAGGTACAGCAACGATACAGCATCGATACAGCTGAGTTAACAAAGCGACAGTCGCGCGTTGGTATCGATATAAAGCGACTGTATCGCTAGTCGCTACTGCATCGCTTCTGTCGCGCGTTGCAAACGCGGCAAACCCACAAGTCGCATTTAGACTGCATCGCTACAAAGTTAGTAAATTTTGTGTTTTGTGAAGCATCTTGATTCCGTACGAGCATAACAAGACGCTGGTTACATCGACTATCACTATGGTATAGTTGAATTACAAATCTTGTTCTTATTGCTTTGGTTTTGGTTTATACAGGTGACTTTGAATTGGTAATACAAAATAAATGTTTTGCAGTATTTTATTTTGATTAGCAACTATCGTAAGTCAAAGAAAATAAGAGCTGAGTTGCACGAGCGTCTCTGTATCTTGATATGAGTAACGGGGAATATATATGGATTTTTAAATAGCATTTCTCAACAAAATATGAAAATACCGTAAAAGAGATCACCAAAAGTGAAATTAAAATTAAAATCGGTCAAGTAATACGGATGATACAAGCATTTTAAACTGCTAATTAGACAGAGAGATCCGAAGTATACGGCCATATAAACGCCACGTAAAATTCTGTTTTGCTAGAAAGAGATACCGTAACATCGTGGTACTTTAGCCCTAGCGGTCAACTTTGGCCCGAAACGGAAAAAAAACAAACTTCCTGCCACGTCGCACGTCAGGAGCTATCGATGTAGTTCGAGCTACTCATCGATAGATGGTCGTATGGGGCGGTCATAAATTACAAGCGGAACTCTCTTTCTAGCAAAAGGAGTTAGAAAGAGACTTCCGCTTGAAATTTGTAACTTGTAGCTTCGTGAAACGGGCCTTAGCAAACCACGCGAATTTATAATGTGCAAACTTTTTCAAGAAATAAAGAAAGCAGGTCATTTTAAGTGTTTGATTGTGATCAATCATAACAGATATGTATCTGGGACCCTAATGTTATATAAATCAAAGAGTTAAGACATTTTTGTGAGTAGTATATGATAATTAAAATTACAGTATTCTTTGGCTATCGTTTTCGGGTATCTTTAACCCATGGTCCAAACGATTTTTTTTTCTGTTTCCTTATTATTTTTATCAGCTGAATATACTTTTTTCATCATTCAGAAGTGCAAAGATGCCTAATTTATAAAAGGAAACCCGTCGGAAAGTCGTCGTTACATTGATTAAACAAACGAACAGTTAAGTACAGCAATGTCTAAGCGATGTGAGATACAATATTCCTCGCACTATAAACAATAAAGTAAAGAATAAACACTGCAACAAACCTGGCCACCCGACAATAATAGCAACAGAGGAACAAGCATTTTGTTGTCGATAGGACTATCCGAATATGGTTTTCCGATAACGGAAATCGACCTCAAAATGATCAAAAAAAATACTTATCCTCACATAAAATAATAACAGAAAAATAATTTGATAGGGTACCTATCTATTTTTTTATGTTAATTATAGTTACACAAGTCATGATAACTACTTCAAATTTATAACGGATAAGTTTAGAAGGTTTTTCTGTTTGTTTTGGCAAAGTTTTAATAAAAAGAGCCATGTTTGATAGATTTGTTACTTTGTGATAATTGTTTTGAAGTTTTTTAGTGTAATAAAAACAAAATATTCAAGCTACTATGTCTTTATTTGGCATGTGAATCAATATAAACAAGTTTCTTTGTGCTTTCATTGCAAACCGTTACGTTTTACTAGATGAAAAATCGAGGGCCAAAGAAACGCGCTTCAAAGTGCAACTTTGGCACAAACTTCGCGAAATAAGTAAAAAACTTAGGGTTTATTTTATTAAGTTTTGCGTATGAGTTGAATATATCCACAACTAAACACCGATGCCTATGAAAGAGTCATAATGTTATTTAAATTGAAGTACTCAAACGAGAAGTAAAAAGTATCATGATTTTGGGACAAAGTACCCCGAACTTACGGTAGGAACAAATCATTGTTAGCATAAATCTTGGTTATTTTTATAGCTATTCAAAAAATGATTTTTCTCACCTGTTTGTTACATGAATTAGCTTTTATTGAATTTGTAAAAAAAAACATGCATGTTCCCTATTACCTATTCAATTAGAATAATAACATCGCGTGACAGGTATCACAAAAAGGTATTAAATGTAGGGTTACCACACATTAGTACTTAATTAAGTATTAGTTTTATTAGGAAATGAAATATATTGAAAGAAAGCTAATTTAAAC
Organism: Acleris literana; assembly: GCA_946894065.1. Taxonomy (NCBI): domain Eukaryota; kingdom Metazoa; phylum Arthropoda; class Insecta; order Lepidoptera; family Tortricidae; genus Acleris; species Acleris literana. The sequence goes on from OX335677.1 coordinate 9,623,146, forward strand.
TAATGAGGTAATGTAATACACTATTTGTTATTAACTGTGTCACAATCAAGTGACTCAGTTAATAACAAATATATTACCAATTTAAAGTCACCTTGTATACCTAAGCATATCCTACTAATGTCCTATCCTACTTCCTACTAATATTATAGATGCGAAAGTTTGTGTGTGTGTTTGTTACTCCTTCACGCTGCAAAGGTTTGATGAAATTTGGAAAGGAGATAGCTTATACACTGGATTAACACATAGGCTACTTTTTATCCTGGAAATTTTAAAAGTTCCCGATGGAATAACGATAGTCGAAATCTACGCGGGCGAAGTCGCGGATAGAAGCTAGTTATTAATGCGATTGTTTGTGTGTTTGTTAGCACTCCTTCACGCTGCAAATGGACGGATTTGGATGAAATTTAAAATGGCGATTTCTTATTTATGCCCTGTATTAACACATAGGGTACTTTTTATCCCTGTTTCGAATATTATGAGTAGTCTAATTAGTAATTAATTAAATAAATAATAATAAATATCAGGGGACAATGTCACATCAATTTACCTAGTCCCAAACTAAGCTCTAGGCTTGTATTATGGGTACTAGACAACGATATAAATACTTATATAGAGAAGAACCCAGAACCGCTAGCTTCGTAGGCAGGGTCACTACCAGCTAGGCCAGCACGTCGTCCATTGTTACCATGTTTGCAATTTGATTTGGCTGCGATTCGTGTCAGTCCAGATAAGCTCAATCGGGGTAAAAGGTGGATTATGTATATTTGTCTCGACATAACTCGCATATTACTTGATCCCGAGTGATTCGCAAAAAAAAACGATATTACAAGCTCCACAACTTCAATTTAATAATAACCTATAGGTAGGTAGTGTAGGTACCATATACAATAGGTACACAATGTACCTAAAGATACTTATTTAAAAAATATATTGATTACTATTTATTATGATAACTAAAAGCGTTGTATTATTAAATTGTTATTGTTAGTGAATAAATATGTTAATTTTTAATCATAATAAAAACTTTACCGTCTATTTTTATTTGTTTTATTTAAATTTATTTGTAAGCTAAAGCACTTACCTAGGGGCCGATTTTTGACTTTCGAGCGTTCGAAAGTTTCACTCGGAAGTGAGCAAAATCTTCGAAACCGTTTTTTGAAATACGAGCGGTAGAATTGAAAACGAATGGTGTGGACCGCTCGTCTTTAAGTTTTCTATCGCCCGTAATTTCAAAAATACGGTTTCACAGATTTTGCTCACTTCCGAGTGAAACTTTCGAGCGCTCGAGAGTCAAAAATCGCCCCCCTAATCAGAGTCTACAACTTGGAGATGGACATTGGATACTTTTTTCCGATTTATTCCGATAGCCAAGGGTTTTAGAAACTTATAAATACTGAAGTAAATTTTAGTAATGCTACTCAACAACAGATGGCGCTTTCTTTTACCCTGTTATCCGTTAGATGTCGCTGTTCAAACAAAATACGCTTGGTTCGTTTCTCCGTAAATAGCACTGGTATTGGGATTGGGTGGTATTGGCTTATTATGAACAAGAAATAAACAAGGCGCGTAATCCCAATAGCAGCCTGCCGGCATCGGCCAGCAGATCCCCAAAGTCCCGATAACTAGTGACAATACGGTGGTAACGATTGCGACTTGCGAAGGACCTGACCTGACCTTACCCAATATCTACCAGCAATGGGGAGCTGCGCCAAGGTCCTGATACCACTATGATAGATGTGTCGATTCTATTAAGATGTCCTAAGAATAACCCTGGAAGTTTGTCAAATGAATTGAGGCACTCCATTAGGTATTTAATGAGCAAAAAGACAGTAGGTAAGCAGCACTGTCATACTGCCGATCAAAACAAAAAGGAAGAAAGAAAGAAATAAAGAAAGAATGAAGTATACGCATATGAACTTCATACTCTTATACAGTATTCGCAGCTTCTTAATAGCTTTCCGCTGGCTATCGCTATCACGCTTGCACTCGCGACAGACAGTATATTTGTCACTCGTGTCGTGTGTCATAGAAAAACGAAGATTGCCGATAGCCATTATAAAGAAAATTGTAGCTGTCTGTACCACGTTTTTTTTGACGCCAGTAGAATTTACAAACGTTGACTAGAAGCACGAGTAACGGGTAAAGTCCAAAAAGTTGAGAATGCTAACTCACTCAATTCAATTTTCTATGAAACTTTTCCGTTGTGACACGAAAATTAGCCAAACAATTATTGCAGGGATACTTTTTTTCGCAGAACGGAACTTTTTTCGACTTCGTTGTTTGTATGGTTAACTACGTTTTCACAACACTGCTCGGAAATATGGCCATAGATGGTCTTGTTCGGGGTCACAAAACGTCACTTATAGGGACAGACCAAGAATGTTTCTGTCGGCGTGTTCGCTGATTGGCCGAGAACATTGTTGTCCAACTTTAAGAACCAATGAAAATCAATCAATCAATTTTTGTGTCATAGCTCCTTAAAATGAAAAATTGAAATCGACCAATCAGAACACACCATTTTGTGTCGTAAAATATTAGGTGTATTTTTGCTAAAAGATACACAGACTAAAAACTATGTCACTGCTGTTTTTTTTAATGTAATTCAAACTTGGCTCCTAATCTCGAACCACTAGAGATGAAATTACATGGGAGATATGGCGAAACAAATACAATTTTATCGATGCGAAACAAATAAAAAGTGATCTATGGTAAAATTGGCGGTGATGTCACATAAACATGAATTAAAATTTGAGTTTTGAATAAATTATTTTTTATTTTATTTCCTCTCAGTAGTTGTGAAAAGCACTATGTCTGCCTCGGTAGAAAGTGTAATTTATGGACTCGTACACTAGAGGGCCTCAACTATGTTTCGGCCCTCTATATGACTCGTCCAAAAAGTTCGTACTTTCTATCCTCTTCAACAATGTACTATTCTCGTAACTATGGTCCAACATTCTGGTCCTCACCCTAACTGCTGTTGCAGCTGTTTTACGAGTATCACTACAATATTATATAGGTAAAACAAAGTCCCCCGTCGCGTCTGTCTGTCTATCTGTATGTTCGCGATGATCTCAAAAACTACTGAACGGATTTTCATGCGGTTTTCACCATCTGTTAGACAACTAATTTTTCACGGAAGGTTTAGGTAATGTGTATAAGTTCTGGTTTATGTACGCCTGTTACAGAAAACTACTATACTGGGTGTCCCAAAAACCAACGCCAAAACTGAGAGGGCTAATTGAGCAGCTAAAAAGCTTTCGATTTAACCCCTATGTACATATGTTCAGCGATTTTTATTTGTTTCGGAGATATTAAGCATTTTAATCTGAATTTTTGTAATTTTGCCTTATGTCCATGTCATGAAAAATCATTAATTTCATGTTTTATTTCATAAGTTTTTCAGTGGTATCTTACATAATTAGAATCATTATGAATCAGCGAAGTTTTTAAACGTATTTGCCCGTTTTTTTACCAACTGTATTAGTAGGTAATCACATAAAGTTGTTTTTTCCATACATAGTGAAAATCAAACACTGTGATACCTAGTAGGTATGGAGAAACAAACTTTATGTCATTTACTTAAAAAGTTGATTAAAAAAACGAGCATTCGGGTTCAAAAACTTCGTTGATTCCAATGATATAATACTTATAGTAAAAAGAGGTAGATATGTTATACGCACTTCGATAGTGGCACCCTAAAACCAAGCCAATTGGTACACCTTTACTTATGGCCTGTTGTTTGATCGGTAGTTAAACTAACTAATGGTCAAAAACGTTACTAATGGTTAAAATCTCAACGAAACGTGTCAAATCCTCCTTATCGAAAAAGGAATCGAAAATTTGACACGTTTCGTTGAGATTTTAACCATTAGTAACGTTTTTTGACCATTAGTTAGTTTAACTACCGATCAAACAACAGGCCATTAGTCTTGCACCGTCAACGGAACTGTGAACTAGTCTGCAGAGCAACATAGGTACACTCGTCTCTGTTTCGCTCCCGTGAATTAGCATACCATCCTGCTTTCACTTGTCATTTATGAATTAGTGTGTAATTGCAATAAGTATTTACTGATTATGTGTGCGTAAGCCGGGCCATTTTTACACGCGGAATACCGTATAGGTAACATATCTACCTCTTTTTATATTATATCATTGATTGATACCACTGAAAAACTTATGAAATAAAACATGAAATAAATGATTTTTCGTGACATGCACTTAAGGGAAAAATACAAAAAATCTGATTAAAATAATATATCTGAAACTAGTAAAAATCACATAGTAAGTAATAAACATTTTTTTGAAGTGTTTACCAAAGAGTACTTAGATCATAATGTATTTGAATTCCTGGAATATTAAACACGTTGCCACAAATAGACACACTTATATCTAGTCCATATGCATGCACAAAGTCGTTGAAAGTTCCAGACCACCAAAATATTAGGTTAAGTTACCTGCGAACTTTGGATGTCAACTATAAACTTACTATCTTACTAAACTTACTTTCTCAACCTCGTATCTGATCGAATGGTTAGACAGGATAAACACTCGTGTTCCCTAAAAAATAAAGACTACTTTCCTAACTAACTATTCGATCAGATACGAGGTTGAGAAAGTAAATGGACGATATCATACTTAAAAAACGGTTGTCAGTTAATAGGGTAAAGTCACCAGTGGTCGGCCAGAGACCTGTAGTCGGCCTCTGCCTATACTTTGTATGAGCGGGAAGAGGACGAAAGATATATTTCCCACTCTTCGCACTCATATAAGGTCGACTACTGGTCTCTGGCCGACCACTGGTGACTTTACCCTATTTCGATTTTATACTCAGGATGGCCAACGATGAAACAATGTCGTAGGTATTTAAAATATAGGCGTTATCGTAACAGCACACAGCAGGTGGCAAATTTAGTATCCAATAGGGAATATTCATGACTTTTTTCAATTCATGTAACAAACAGTTGAGAAAAAAAATAGCATTAAAAATAACCAAGATATAAGCCAACAAAGATTTGTTCCTATCTCTTTCTAGCAAAACAGAATTTAACATGGAGTTTTAGTATGGCCGACCGGTTACATGTCGTCACAGTACATATCTGGGGCCTGTTGTATAAAGCTACAAATTACAATTTACAGGTTACAAGTTTCCATTTGACACAACCTCGACCAATAAGGACCAGCCATTTGAGCAGTGTTGCCAGTTTAGACCTGTAAAATTGTAACTTGTAATTTTATAAAACGCGTCCCTGATGTGTCTGTCTAATCGCTTTTTTTATGGCAAGGAGAAGGCACGCGAGCACTCAGGCCACCTGATTACCATCTGAGGGATCTGAGACCCATAGACATCCTAAGACTTCAAATGCGTTACCAACCCTGAGGACTAAGATGGAATGCCTCTATGCTAGTAATTTCACCGGTTGTCTTATCCCCACACCGGAACACAGCAATGCGAACACTACTGCTGGTCGGTGGGTTAATGGATAAGATGGTGGTAACGATCCGGACGGACCCTGCCCAAGGTCGTACCACCACTAGTCCCATGTTCTAGTCTCATGTTGTAGCCATTATAGTCTTATTTAAAAACGTCCGAAGAAGGTACTATCAAAAACTAGTCCTTTAGGGTTATAATCGCCAAAATCTGAGAAAATTCTGAAACTTTCGCGTTTCGTTTTATATTTGACAAAGTTGCGTTCGGCGTTTGAGGTCACAAACTTGGATTAATTGGGTAATCATCATAAAAAAGTCTGCAAAAAATCAGAACTACCGAATTTGACGCAAAGTACTCCGTACTTTCAGGCGACATGATTACTGGACTACTGGTCGAATATGACAAAACAATAAAGTCGTATTTTATGATGCAGATCGAAAGGGTCATTGATAGTGATCATTTATATCTACAACACATAGGTACGCCTTTAAACTAATTAAATACACGATTTTATTGTTTGTCATATTCGACCAGTTCGTTTCCCGGTTAAGGCAGACAAAGGGCATTGGGTAAATTTGTTTGAAGAATATTGTCATTATTTTTTTCAGCGGCCACTGATGATTTTTACGTTAAGATAAAAGATAAAAAAGATAAAAGAAATTTATTCAGTAAGTAGGCCGCACGGGCACTTTTACACGTCAAGAATCTACCAGCGCTTCCCAAGAGAAGACCAGTGCTGAGAAGAAACGCCGCAAGAAACTCAGCAGTCAGTCATTTTTTAAACATATTTCTTATTACAATGGTACTACTTAGTCTAGCATTATATAAAGCTATAAATATTAAATTAAATATAGTATCAAATAACATGCGTAGTTCAGCAGGAAAACATGCCAATTAAGAATCTTACGGGAGAGATAGAGAAAAAAAAACACATACTTATGTGTATATAAGATGGTGCGAGACGACCACATAAAAGTTTCGATATGTTTTCCTACATCAACGGTGTCCCCTAGACAAGATAAAGATTTTGCATTTGAATAAATTATTATTGACTAAGATTCGGGTTTAGGCCATGCATTCTTGTCTGTTAGCTAGTCCTCGATCCTATAATACGCTTTAGACATTAACGACCTTTTCAAGTAATTTTTAAGTGCTGGAAAGGGTAACTTTAAAACTTCGTCAGATAATTTATTATAGAAATGAATGCATTGACCAACAAATGATTTATATACTTTACGGACGCGGAATTTTCGGATAGCGATTTTATTTTTATTTCTGGTATTTAAATTATGTATATCAGAATTTTTGGTGAAAGAATCTAAATGTCTAATAACGTAAATAATATTCTCATAAATAAATTGAGACACTACAGTCAAGATATTAATTTCTTTAAAAAGTTCTCTTAATGAGTCACGGGAATTTAAATTGTAAATAGAACGAATGGCTCTTTTTTGTAACACAAATATAGTTTGTATGTCAGCTGCCTTACCCCAAACCAGAATACCGTACGACATGACACTATGGAAATAACTATAATAGACTAAGCGAGCTGTCTCAACATTGGTTAGTTGTCTAATTTTCCTAACGGCGTAAGCTGCCGAACTTAGTTTACCTGCCAGTACAGCTATATGGGGACTCCATTGCAAATATTTAGGCATAATAATATGTTATGCCTAAGAAAATTGCCTTATCTACCATTTGCAAACACTCGTCATTTAGAAAAATACTAGAATGTTCCGGTTTAACATTAGGCAAAGCGAACCTAACACATTTCGTTTTCTTAGCATTTAGTAGCAAATTGTTGCTAGTAAACCAATTAAGTACTTTAACAAGTGTGGTGTTAATCCTACTGTAGTCTACGGATTTTCTATCTACCTTGAAAATTAGTGAAGTATCATCAGCAAAAAGTACAATATCACAAAGTTTATCTACTGTTGGTGGCAAGTCATTTAGGTAAACCAAAAATAAAAAAGGACCTAAAATAGAGCCTTGAGGCACACCTATTTTCACTGTAGCTCCAACAGATTGCGTTTTGTTTACAACAACTGTTTGAGTTCTATCACTTAGATAAGAAGACATAAGGCTTAAAGCTTTATTGGACAATCCATAATGTTCTAATTTTAAAATAAGGGTCGTATGATCCACGCAATCAAAAGCTTTAGAAAGATCACAAAATATTCCTACTGCATCGCAAGATTTCTCCCAACTGTTATATATATGTTTAATGAGTACAGATGCCGCATCAATTGTTGATCGACCTCTGGTAAAGCCAAACTGGTTATTGTTAAGTAGTTTTTTTCCTTTAAAGTGATCTAACATATCCTTCAGCATTACTTTCTCAAAGACTTTACTTAAAGCTGGTAGTATGGAAATGGGACGGAAGTTCGTTATATCACTCATCTCGCCCGATTTAAAAAGAGGTATTACTTTACTATATTTCATGAGATCTGGAAAGACCCCCTCTGATATGCAATTATTGTAGATTAATGCTAGATGGGGTGCAATAGTTATTTAGAGGACCTCTAATTACACATAGATATATATAATTTATGACGTTAAATAATATCGGAGCGGAGATTTTAAAGATTCAAGTATTCAGTTTTTGGTACAAAAGTACGCCCAAGTATAAATATTTAAATATCTCGGCTCCGATGCACTTAAGAGTATTACAATACATAACAAAATATGTTTATTTTTAATAATTCTATCATAATTTACCACTTTTACGAATGGCCGCTCACCTTGAAAATGTATGAATTTTACAAATGACAACACTTTTACCCAAACCCTTTCCAAAAATCCATAAATGCGGTAATAATTGTTTTAAAAAATAAAAGTAAGTCTTCTTTGTGTAGAATTGGCTATTTTCAATATTAAAGGTAGCTGCCGTCCATGTGGCGTTCATTTTTTCCACCCTGTATAATGTATATTAATTATTAATATTATGAATGCATTAAAATTACGAGCAGGAGTATTTTATACGTAAAAAGTTTAAATTACAATGAAGAATGAGGAATTAACTTATGCTACCCACCGGATTCTCAAAACCAAACCAGCCGGATGTAAATTTGTAATTTTTACGTATTTTGTCATTCCATTCGAACCCATGTATATACCATATTTCGCTCTCGCTCAGTATCATTAGGCCAATGATTGCCAAACTATACCGATAACATAATATGTAAAATGATAAGATGCTCCATTCAAAATATTAACAGCAGAAATGTTAAAGGCGGCACGGTTCGGTTTTTTTACACTTTCGGCAAAATAATCCATTGTTTATGAATGCTTGCACTATCAGGTGATTCTATAGAACTTTGCTTTTTGTATTGACATCGAAAAAAAACGCATACTCTATGTAAGTACCTAGGTCCTGTAGGTAAATAGGCACCTTCACATGTCTGGGTAGGTACCAGCGCTTCTCGAGAGGAGACCACTGTTGAAAATAAGCGCCGCAAGATATTCATCAGTATTTTATTTAAATTTATGATTAAGTACAACTAGCGACCCGCCCTGGCTCTGTCCGGGTGATATTTACATTAGACTTATTGCAAACATAAACCTTCCGAAAGACATTTACTAAATGATGGTCGCATGTATTTTTTTAAGTGTTGTTAAAAATTGGAACATGTGAGTTGGTATTTTTAAATTAGGAATTAAATAATTAATGGGTGATCCCGTTTCCCGTAGAGCAGTCATTTATTTAAACGCAGTTTGTTATCTTCTGACAACTACTATCAATTTTTTTAAATAAAAATATGCATATGACCATCTGGAATTTGCTAAAGTGAGGTAATTTTTTACCACTCTGGTAACCTGGTTGTATATAGAGTACATCCATCCGGATTTTGGAAAACTGGAACCAATATAAAAATGAAATTTTCCCGATAAAAAAGGTAGAAAAAATAATGTTTCGGACAACCCGAAATCAATTCACAAACTGACCAAAATTGCAAATACCACAGGATATAGCTGCCAGGCAGCCGTTCTTTATTGACATTAAACTACTTTCGTAATTTACTAAAACTGCAATAATCTAATTGATTTAAAGCGAATTTTAAAGTTGTTTTAATTATCTTGTATTATTTATTAACACGAAGTTGATATTGTATTGTATTTCCCGCGATTAAAACACACAAATCACTTTGAGAAAGGCTAAATACTGTACTTACGTATTAGCTTCTAATATCATCAAAAAAATCGTTGAAAACACTATTTCCTGTCTTAAATTTGCTTCTAACACATACGTTCACGAAAACAATTTGAAATGACAGCGGTTTGCCTGCCACAAACCCGAATATGCCCAGGAAAAAAAAGCGCGTCTTTGACAAAGACAAAAATAAATATCTCCTTTTCTGACTCTCTTATTGAGAACTCCATAAAACTATCTCCCTCAATCTTGGTATTGTCACTTGCGTGTCAAGTCTAGGATATACTGAGTCTGAGGTCTTTAGACACACCCTTATAATCTGTGGATGTGGAGTACTCTTGTAAACCTTCAGTGAAGGCAGAACGCAAGGATGTATACCTACGAATAAAAGCATTTAGAATTTGTTGATGCATTGAAAAGTCAGCAGCCATAAGAAAAAAATTATAAACTCAATAATCACTGTCAAATTGGTAATTTGAAATAATTTTACATGTCGTTTTAATTTATCTTTTTTATCATCAAAAATCGAGGCAGCAATGCGAGTTTGCACCTATCCCGCCCCGAATTGCACATAATTAAGTTATTCGTTTAATCAGCCGCCACCAACAGGAGTCAATTCTTGAAATCTTCATTTTTGCCATTTAAAAGGACGCTGGAAAAGTAAAGCAATGCGTAAATTCTTTTGCAACTGTCTTCAGGTTTGCCGCAACACCTCACTGGTGCTTGTATTTTTATTTTTATTATTCGTGTACAACACAAAAATGAGGCAAAATGATATCGTATCGAAAGTTATAATTCAAAGTGGAATGCAAAATATTTTTCGTAATGACGACGTTTCAATTGAAATGAATCGATCACAAATAGAAAACGCTATTTTACATTACAATAATGATCAAAAAATTATGAATGAAGAAGTTTACGGCCCGTTAAATAAAGATACCGTATTTCTGGTAATTTCTGTGCATAAATCTTCATTAGCCTTCAAATTCATGCTACTATCGTTATCACAAGTCAAGGGTATACAGGATGCGCTTGTAATATTTACCCATTCTTATTACGACGAGAATATAAACTCGCTAATAAAATCGATTGAGTTTTGTCGCGTGTTGCAAATATTTTATCCATATTCATTGCAAGTACGTCCTGACATCTTTCCCGGGTTCGAACGAGGCGATTGCCCTTCCGACTACACTATCCAGGAAGCAGAGCATGCGAACTGCTCGAGCGCAGCTCATTATGATATCCATGGACGTTACCGCAACCCTGAGCTGGTAGAGAAGAAACATCACTGGTGGTGGACGGCCAACCAAGTATTCGAAAATCTTAAATGTATCGAAGGCCATACTGGTTTTGTAGTATTTTTGCAGCACTACTATTACCTTACGCAAGATTTCCTTTATATGGCAGTCACCATGAAAATGATTGCGGCTACGTTGCCACGTTGTGAGTTTTTGTCGCTTTCAACTTCGGCCCTGTCTTTCGAAAAAGGCAGGGAGCTGCACGAGGTCGAAGTGCTGAGTTACGACCCCGATGTTCACTCGGGCGTTTTGGCATTCGACCTCCCAGTTTGGAACAGCATTGTTTCGCATTACGACCTCTTTTGTTCCGTGGACGACAATTCCTGGGCCGAGTCTCTATCGTTCGTGTCCTTAAACCGCAAAGACGCGGGTCTGTACAGAGTTATGTCAAGTGCATACCCTCGCGCGTATGAATCGGAGACCTGCATTTACTTTGGAAAAATATTAGAATGTGACGCCTACACCAGCGTCTACCAGATCTTGTATTTGCAAAGACAAAATAATGCCACTGCGTTTCCTCCATACATCGCGGTATACAATAACATCGAGTTGGAGGATGAATATAAGAGTTTTGATTACGTCAGCAGCAGGGGCGGCTGGAACGATCCGAGGGACAAGGGACTTTGTGCAAACATGACTATTAACAAAATCAAACGGGAGATACTAGCAATGAATAACCAATTCAATGACGCTGATTATTGAAATAAACAATCATTTTTTTATCGGTTTGTTTTATTGCTTAGCCATTAATGTAGCGGCGTCGCGCTTGTAGGGAGAGCAGGGGAAGTGCTTAGCATGACAAAGTGTGACGAGGGTACGGCTCGACCGACGTGGGCTGATTAAAATCTGATGAATGTACCTTTTATGAAAAAATCTTTCATACCTACTGCTAAGAGTATATCGATGAAATTAGTTCGTTCGACGAAGGAAAAAAAAATTGTGTAATCTGGGTTATTATTTCAAATGGTAGGGGTGATACCCAGGTGTAACATATTAAAAGACCCCAGCGGGGGGCACTTGCTTTTTGGGGGGGAGCAAATAGGTCCCGTTTTTGTGATTCTCTCAAAAACCATGCGTTTAAGAAAAGAGAACCTTTTATAAAAAATAAAGCTGACTAAATTTTCTACAAAATGCCGTATATACATTTTTTAAGACTCATTAATAAGGGAGATACGGGAGGTGAAAATGTCAAAAAATAATAATTACTACGTCGGCTTTTTCGTTTGCTATTTAGTAAAATCATCAGGAATGGTTTCCCCACAAAATAAACAATCTGTTTTTAACCGACTTCAGAAAAGAAGGAGGTTCTCAATTTGACCTGTATGTATGTATGTATGTTTGTTCGCGATTATCTCGCGTTTGGTTGAACGGATTTTGATGCGGTTTTCAGAAAAGTATTTGTAACACTTAGGAGAAGTAAAGTAAAGTTTTAGTATTTTAACCGACTTGAAAAAAGGAGGTTCTCAGTTTGAACTTTTTACAGAGTTCTCCGATTTTAAAAATTCTTTTTTGGTTTGATAGACTATACTTCCGAGGTAGTCCCATTGTCACCAAATATAAATGTGATGAGGGGATCCTTAGGGATTGAGGGAACTCCTCAAATATTATAGGCATAGATACAGCGATTTTAGTATTTTTAGTAACAACTCTAGAATTTGCATAACAGCTTCTTATGATCACTAAAATGTATAAAATAAAATAAATGTTTTGAAGGCGGTTTTTGTTTTTTAAAACATTTATTTTATATAATTCAATGTTTGTTCCTGTGATCGAAGACTTGGGCCAGTATATTATGATGTTGAAGGCATCGAAGTTTTTTAAGCATTCTTCTTATTGTTAGAGGCCTGCTTTACACCTTCCTGCATTCCCTGTGAACAACACCGCTTTGCCTTTTTTCGAAAGATTCGCTCTTCCCGTCATTTCTTAGAATACTTGCTTTTATTAACCCTTGCATCCCTTTGTAAAAAACTTGACTAGCATCATCATCTCCACTTAATCATCACAAATCAAGCACTTCGACAAATCATCCATCATCTTTCAGGTTTTCAAAAAGATCTTATTTTTAAAAACAAAATAACGGGTTATATGTAAAACGAAAACATACCATAGCTTAGAGGCCGTATCTCAACATGAACCAAAAGATAACTAATGGTTTTATTGGATGGAATGTAAAAAATAATCTTCATCTAAGGGGATATGGGGAGAACAGAATGGGAAAATGGGAAGATGCCGAACACGGGATTTACTTTTTCGTTAATTATAGCTCAACGGAATAATAAACATTATTTTTTAAGGCAATAATACCTTGCTTTCAGTTTGTATCACGTTTATATCCCTTGCATTTTCTTTTGTATTTGTCATAAAAATACAATTAATATATCATTTTGTAAAAAAAAAAGCTTCATTACGTTGTAAGTTTTGTTTTCCTACGACGCTTATTTTTTGAAATAGGTATTTAAGAAAAACTAAAATATGGGACATATCCCCCACCTCGCCTAAAGCAAGCGGCCCTTGGCTGGGGACTTTTAGTATGTTATATGGCAAATACTTAAAAGCAAAAAATTGGGTAGTCTGGATTAATATTTTTTATAATAGGGTTGCCCAACTGTGGGTCAACTGTGGGTCAACCCTATTATAAAAAATATTAATCCAGACTACCCAATTTTTTGCTTTTAAGTATTTGCCAATTTCGGGTCTTCGTTGATCGTACTAAATACCCCATTTTATGTGAAGTTTGCCAAGTTTTTGGTATCTCATAAGGACAGAAAGTACTTTTTCTTAGGAATGTTACTGCCTTTACCATAGAATTTAACTATTGAAGTCAAGTAAGGTTGGTAATTCCGCTCTATGTGAATCGTGTAAAATTCATATTTGCGCGCGGCAAATAAAAATGCTTTTTGTTAATTTTACCCTCCGACAGAAATGTAAACAGTCCGTGTTTTAGCACAGCGACCTCATTCGCTTGAACCCGCAGCAGGCAGCTGCGCAGGGTTCCTTCTTTCCTAGTTTTTAAATTCTCATCTACCACGGCTTTAAAACGATTACAGGTGAATAACTAAATAAATAAGTAAATGACCTCTTGCTTGTAGTTGTAACACTTGTAACACATCTGTATAGACCGTTCGACATTCTATATTTGAAATTTGACGTAAATTCCATATTAGCTTTGTACAGTCAACATCATAAATAAGTGATCATTTATGTACCTTGTCACTTTAACGTCGTTTTTGAAATGTTATACAATATTGTGAAACGATTGAAAGCGACAAGGTACATAAATGATCACTTATTTATGCTGTTGACTGTACACACAGATCACTCTTTGTACACAATTACATGCAAGAGGTCATTTACTTAAGTTTTTCACCTATATATATCGTTTGTTTTCTGAACTGTAATTAATATACTAGATCTAATAGTAGGAGATCCGAATAGGAGACGATTTGCACCGGGCTGTTTATTCGAAAAAAATATTTTATACCAAATTTACTATGCTAAGTAATATATGGCGAATAGGTAGGCTGAAAAAATTCAGTCCAGTATATATTAATAAAAAAATTAAAATGTACTTTGTTTAAAAAAAATGTAATAGCTTGTTTAATAGACAAATTACATACCAATCGAAAGTATGAAGCCTATAGAATATGCAAACGTTACGTTGACTATTTTTTTCCCGTCAAACTATTGGGTAGGCAGGTATAAACAGGTACCTAAGAAGGTACTAATAATTTGCACCAAACCTAACGTTTGCATATTCTATAGACTTCATACTTTCGATTAATATGTAATTTGTCTATTAAACAAACATTTGCAAATTTAAAAAAAGTTCATTGGTAATATTTTTTTAATTATATAAAATACTTTTCATCGAAATAAACAGCCCGGTGCAAATCGTCTCCTATTCGGATCTTAGGCCAGAAGATGATTTTGTAATACTTGAGGTTTTTAGTTTGTTGGCCGTTGAAATGAGCAATCTGTGACAAATTAATTTTATTTCTCAGGGTTATTTAAGAACAAATTCACTTTTTCTAAATGTGGTCTGAGGGCCCTGCCAATCGCGTCACTGTTAGATGACGTGATACGAAAAGTCACGTGATCTACCAGTGACGCGGTTGTTTAAAAACGAAACGAATAGAAACGTTACTTAGCGTAGTGCATCTTGGCAGGGCCCTCTGATATTTAAGAAAGATAGGTAATAAATGCGGGAAAAAGTTTTCCTTGTGTTTGATGGGTAAGTTCAGAGGTCGTTGTTCAGTGTTTGAAAAGATGTACGTCGGTGTTTGGTAAGGTGACCGAGGGTGGTCGGAGGGTGATTAGTTGACAGTGGACAATTAAGTCTGAGACAAAGAGGATGACAGCGGCGCGTGCTCGCCGCGGGGGCGGCGGCGTGCGCGCGCACCTCGCCCGGCCGCGAGCAACAGTCTGCTCGCGTGAGCCGAGCCTCGCGACTCGCCGCACCGCCTGGCGCGAAAATGACCCATGGTAAGCACCAAACACCATAGACCTCGCGGCGCCCCGCGACCGTTAAAGCGCGCCACGCTGCCCCAATATTATTTCCAAACATGAAAACTCATCGCACTTTTCAGTGATGATTCCGCGGTATTTTCATTATTTATTTACGCTGCGCTACCCATATGAAAACTACTAAATTGTCACTTTATAAATAATACAAATTATATTTGCAGTAGGTAAGTTTTAATGTGAAAGTTTTATACATTTGAACGATACCCGTAAAAATAGTTCTGAGTGTTTTTTTTACTCTAGATTTAATACTATTTAAGATTTAAATGGTTGCTTAAGGAAGTAAACTTCCTAAAATAAAATAAACTGTTATTAAATCTGCGAATGTTAAAAAGAAACATTTAAATATGGATTTGAAAAGCGCTGCCCACGTTTCAACCGGACGAAATTTAAGTAGCGAAGCAATGTTTGGTAAGTACCTAATTTTATTTTCCTTACAAGAGTACACTTTTCACGTATTTAGACGATGATATGATAAAATGTATGATATGATAAAATTTTATGTGACGTTTGTTATGTTATTATTATTACTGGGTATTATTACTAACAACGATACTACGAGTATATTTTTTGAGAGTACTTAACTGCTATTAATTACTTAATAGCGAAACCCATCTTATATTTCATGATTCTATAACAAGACGATCTTAGTTTCTGAAGAATTAAAGTTTAATATAATGTCACATTCGACTAACAAACAAAGATAAAGAAGTGTGTTAAAATTGTTTAGGAAAAATCCAACATAGCTAGCAATATAGAGTCGCTCGCAAAGGAATACTAGTTTTGATTAATGGCAATGGTGTCTAGCGTAATGAGAATGTACGGCTGGATCAAACAGGCGGGCTTTATCCTCGAACGGCCTCGTCCGGATCAATCTGTATTAGCGAATACAAAGGCTCATCGTGTTGCATAGGCCGATGTCTCGTCTATTTCGTTATGGCTAGTTTGACTGCGGCTAAACCCAAGAATAAGGTTCAGTCGAAGGCATTCATATCTATACAGCCATCGCGTCAAATATATCTATACACAAACCTTATTGACAGTGGCATTGAGGCGTACTCATAGACATTTTTACTGACAGTGCATGAGGTCTTGAAGTCTTTCGGGTTCGAATAAAGTTTGTTAGACTCTTGACTTTCAGCACAACTAGTTCAATTGACCAAAATTTGTATATCATAAATATGAGGTAGGTTTAGGTTATGTTAGTTCTTCAGTTGACCCAAAGGGCCAAAACACTTAGAAAGAAGAGTTAAATTTGATTTTAAAGGATTTTGAAACAATCTTGAACAAGTTGTGCATACCTAGTGGTCCATGGGGAAAACGGGCATAGGACCATAAGAGCGTGTTAAAGCGATTCACAAAGAAGTACCAACCCAGAGGCAGTTTTAAGAGAAATTGTACTGTATGTACGATCGACGTCAAATCCATGTTTACATTTATATTTATACTAGCTTTCGCCCGCGACTGCGTCCGCGTAGAAGTCGTGTATCGCTGCTCCCTCAGGGACTGTCCAATTTTTCGGGATAAAACTATCCTATGTCCTATTCCAGGACCTAACCAATATGTGTGCCAAGTTTCATCTTGATCCGTTCAGTGGTTGAAGCGTGAAAGACGGATAAACATACACACTTTCACATTTATAATATTATAGTATAGTATATAGTATATAGTATATAGTATAGTATGGATTAAATATATAAAAATATAAATGTAAACATATTCTTTATAGCGGCAATATTATTACCTCTTTGAAATTTCCGTGTGTCTTCTTATTACTGTTCAAGACATACAGCGATTGTTAAGGTCGAGAAAAAGAAAACGGCATACTTCGCGGTTCTTGTATGGAGGCCTCTTTTAATTTTTAATTTATTTTTATTGTTCTTATAGCGGCAATAGAAATACCCATTCTGTGAAAATTTCCACTGAACACCTATTGCAGTATTACAGTTCATGAGATACAATCCGCTGACAGACAAACGGACGGTCGGAAAACGGTGGCTTAATTTAGGGTCCCGTTGGCACCCTTTGGGTACGGAACCAGTTAACACATCTAAAGTAAACTCGACGCGCTTTGAACGCCAAGAATAGGTACCTAAAGGTGTCGTAAGCGATCGTGCTTACAACGCCAACGACGCTTATAGTTGTCAGATGTACAGTTAAAGGATTTTCTTTCGTATTGGGGCGTTGAAAAGATAGATTTATTTGTTGCTGCAAGTGGCCCTAAAACATGCTTTGCATTCGTTGTTTTAAAACAGAATTTTAATAGGAAGTTTAAATCACACGACGCATGTAAAAAAGTTATAGGTATTTCTGACGTTGAAAAAGCATTCTGACAAATATTTTCCCTCTTATTCATAAAAGCTCTGTCCTTACCTGTCATTATGACATTTGAGTTTGACAGAAAGGGACAATGAATACTTTAACTAAAATATGTTTATAGTGACTCTATGAATAGGCTAGACTTTAGTTAAATAAAAAAGATTTTTAGTTGTAATTGCATCAGCAGAGCCTTTTGTGCTTACATCTGCTGATAGGGTGCGATTGCTTACTCAAACAGAATCGCTTTTGAATGGAAATCTTTATTCAGGCGAGTAAATTCTGCGCATTGCGTTTATTTTGCGAGGAAAATTTTGTAACTTACATTGCAACCATTTTCTTAATAGCGATCGGCAATCATCGTTTTTCTATGACACACGAGTGACAAATATACTGTCAGTACCGAGAGGAAGCGTGATAGCGATAGCCAGCCGAAAGCTATTAAGAAGCTGGGAATACTGTATAGACTTTTTCTTAATTCTAAAATCAAATCACATTGGATCTAACTGTGCACACTACCTACAAAATGCATAACACTGCCGTTGGCGATTTTCGAAAGCTGGCAAAATGTAGGAAATGTATTGAATTGACGTCATGCATTTTATTAGTTTTCGAAAATTACTCACGCTAGCGTTCTATTGTTATAGAGAGATTGTAGTGTAGTACAGTCACCAGCAATAATATATTATGCAACACTGCTCATAAAAATATCTGTCACACTTTTATGCCTCTTTGATTCACTTTTTGAGCCTAATGTTGGATAATATGTTATTGCTGGTGACTGTACAGGTAGGTAAACTTGGCCAAGGAGGTCCTTTACCACTTTGGATGTTAACATCATATACATAAGGGTGGAAATATGGTAAAGGAGTTTCTTGATCGACTATACTTAAATACGGAACCCTCAGTACGCGAGTTCGACTCACGCTTAACTGGTTTTTATCTCAACTTCGAGTATATACCTAGGTTAACCCCAGGTTAAATTATTAACTAATGTCAGATTCATATAAGAACTGTCAATTTTAACAAACTAACCTGTTAACCTAGACCTAGGGTTAAATTTACGTGAAAGCAGGCCTTAATATACTTTGAACTTTTTCTTAAATAACATACCTACCTAGATTGAAATAAGGATTTATTTAAAATTATACGCACGAGTAAGAGTCCCTTTGACTTTTCCTATTGATGAACGAGAAAGTTTGAAAAGCGCACCGCGGTTTTGGTTTCGTCCAAAAAGTTTCCCTGTAAACTATTTTACGAAGCACCCGAATATCGATTTGCCCTAAAATTATTTATTCTGTTAGGCACAGAATAAAAAACTCACCAGAGCTAAATCGATTTGGCCTTGCTCCTGCAAACGTGTGTGTGGTTGGCCCGATGGCTTAGCCAAGTACAAATAAATGATACGATGAATGATAAAGACATATTAAATTCTACTTTGATTTAGCCCATCTTACTTTGAAATCTTATCTTGAGATTATAGTCTTGAGAATTCAAATGTCTCAGATCCCACTTACCATGGTGGCCGGAGTGCTCTTGTTCCTTCCCATTGCCATAAAAAAAGTAATCATATTGTTGACGATCTGACGGTTCTTGTGTGACAGGGCCGAGATTCAAGGCGGTAAACACCATATCGTCTTTGACCTGGCCCAAGATTGAGACTGCCTAGAATAGAGGCTGGAGGACGCTGTCAGGCGTCAACGGTATGATTGTAGAATGAACGCCGAAAGCCTCCAGAATGGAGACATGTCAAAGTAAATGTCAAGTCTTAAGGGCCGTATTAACAAACTGGGCCCCGATTCGAAACCTTATTTCGTCTGACGTGCGTATCGTCACCGTTTCGATAAAGTTTCGATAGATCTTATTTACATAACAGTAATGGTGGCCGAGTTAATAACAATACCACAACACGTCAAAGGTTATACGGTTTTACCAAGAATGGAGGCGCTGATTTCGAATGTGCTCATCTCGAGATGCGTCAAAAAGGGGTTTGGGTAAAAGTGTTATCATTTGTAAAAGTCATACATTTTCAAGGTGAACGGCCATTCGTAAACGTGGTAAATTATGATAGATTTATTCAAAATAAACATATTTTGTTATGTAATGTAATACTCTTAAGTGCATCGGAGCCGAGATATTTAAATATTCATACCGGCGTACTTTTAGTACCAAAAAGTGAATACCTACTTAAATCTTTATTATATCTTCTTCAATATTATTTAACGCCATAAATTACATATATTTATGTGCATTTAGAGGTTCTCTAGATACCTATGTAAAAATCATACGTGGCCGCTGAAAAAAATATGTAAATTTTCTTCATACAAACTTACCCAATGCCCTTTCAGTTTTCTATGGTTTACTTTGACGTGTCTTCTAACGATCATCTCAGCCAAGATAAAAAACAGGGCAAGAGCATGTCGGACCATGCTCATTATAGGGTTCCGAAGCCGTTACTACAAACAAATTAGACCTCGCGACAAACTTAACTTTGCCGTTGGAAAACTGTTATGCTCATACATCGACATAGGTCGCGGTCAGGTTACCAACACCGCAAATTAGTTTTCAGTAGGTATAAACATTTAAACCGTTTGTAACTCAAGAACCAATGAAGTCTACTTAGTCTTCATAGTTTTCCTATTGGATTCATTATATGTGCTCTCTTTGAGCTAGGCTGCGGACGGACGGACGGACGGACGGACATGGCGAAACTATTAGGGTTCTTAGTTTGACGACGGAACCCTAAAAATGAAAACAGCTCTACGAAAACTGTAATTTTGATGCGTTTTGAAACGAACATTTCACTGAAGAGCATCTCATTTATCTTATCTTATCTTATCTTAAAGATGGGCCCCTTTCGGATACACTTCGACCCTTTAGGATCTTTGGTGCAATTACCCTCTTACACACTCAGCTGTTCGAATGTGCAGGTTTCCTCACGATGTTTTTCCTTCACCGTAAGAGCATCGGGTAATGCACTTAAGTTAGAAAAACTCATTGGCACATGGTGGCCGCGGGGGTTCGAACTCGGTACCTTACCCCTTACCCCTTACCGACACGCTCTGCATCTCATTTAAACTCAATAAGGCACCATGTGACGTGACGTGACGTGTAAGTACGCGTCATTTTTCTGAATCATGTTATAAGGATCATGGTCACACGCAGATTGACTTCCGATTGAGAAAAGCCAACGCACGCCAACTTTGACATCTGTTTGTTGTAAATAACATAAAACATAATTTATTTTGTAAATATCTTTGCATCTTGTATGTTTATAATAATCTCGCTTATTCGGGAGCACCGTCCGATTGTTCTGGCTTGTTGTTTAGCTAACTGGCAGATTATTTCATTTTGTTTTATTGGGTAATAAATACAGATAAAATACATGAGCCAAAACAGTTTCTACTAATAGTAAATGATATAAAATGTCACCTATTTAACTTTATCCAGTCAATTAGTCTTAAAGTCAAAAACATTGATCGGTAATATCCAGTGAACGATACTTTTGCAATGAAAACATACATAGGTTTTTTTATTGTCTAGAGTTTTGCCCATCTCTGATTGACTATTTGGTTAACTTGTAGAGAATGCCATTGAGCATTAAGTTCGTCATCTGCTTGTATTTGTGCAATAAAGACAGACTAAATAAGTAAGTTTATAGTTTAAAAAATCTCGATAGTTTATTGTTGATCACATGACTTACGCACCGTTTGCACTTTTTTAAGTGCAAGTGTGAAGTTCATACATTTGCTACTTGCCACTTGACAGTGAAGGTAAGTACTTCACACTTGCAATTAACGAAGTGTAAACAGGGCCTTAGCTAAAAAACACCGTCGGCAACGAAATCTTTATTTCATTTTTTTTTTGATAAAACCTTATAATAACAATAATTGTAAATCCATACTAATAATATAATTGTAAAAGTAACTTTGTCTGTTTGTTACGCTTTCACGGTTAAACCGCTGAACCGATATCGATGATATGTGGTGTGTTGGTTTTTTACGTGGATTTTTACAGCGATAAACGACTTCTACGCGGACGAAGTTAACAGTTAGTGTTTAATAAGATACTAGCGACCTGTCCTCGCTTCGCTTCGGTTTATGTGAGTTTTCAGTAACGCCCGTACTTCAACCAAATTTTTTTATACATAAAAACCTTCCGTAACTGTTGGTGAAAACCGCATGCAAATCCGTTCAGTAGATTTTGAGATCATCGCGAACATTCAGACAGATAGACGCGGCGGGTTACTTTGTTTTATAACACGTAGCAAGGCAAGTATAAGATAAGGAAGCGAGTAAGTTTGACGCTTACAAAGTATCTCGTTGCCTCTTACTAATTATTGTCCCTATCTGACATCTCAAAGGAAAATCGATAATATCTTCTGCTGTGATCAGCTTAATGAAATCTGTCGGGGAAAGCACTTTGGAAATATAAGAAGTAAAATCGATGCTTAAAAATCTTTTTGTACTCACCTTACCTTGAAAATGAACACATTCTGACTTATTTCTGTTTATTACTAATTGATTATAATATTTTTATAACTCAATTTCCCGAATACGTATTGGCCTATTCGTCTATTACACTAATTATGTAATTTGTATTCATATATCTCAATTTCTCGGATACGTAATAGGACCCAAATCGTCTATTAGCTTATTTTTTTGGTCATCTTTTTGCCCAGGGGCTTTGATATAATGGGTAAAAGCGTATGATATGGTTATCGTACTGTTTTTAACATGGCCGCCATTACTGTCAAGTGAATAAGAGCTATATTAAAGTGGAAAATACGATAACATGTCAAAGGCAATGTGGATTTACTCTGTAGAATATGTCTGTAGTGATCTGAGTACTTAAATATAATGCCTCTGTGTTAGTATTTTGTCTTACTCTCTACCACTACTTGATACCCGAAAGTGCGAATTTTATTGCTACGCGGTGGGGTTAGCAGTTGATATGGTGGTCGCATAGCAAACTAGACTGACCCTGCACAAGGTCCTACCATCCACAAAACCTTTGCATCTAATCTAATTAGTCTCTCATCCATCTTCCTAGAGCCATAGAGTTTGTTTGCTAATTACAACAAAGGAACGAAATGCAAATGAATGTCACTTTTAAGTCCAGCTATTCATTGCTTGAGTATAATTACCAGGCATTACCTCTAATAGCCACCTTTGTAATCTGACCGAGCTTCAGGGATAACTCGGTCGCAGGATAGAATTTTCCAACATTTTTGTTTTAATCTTATCGTCTTTCTGTTGTCCCTATTCTTGTCTGCAATTACCTCTTAAATAAAATACAATAAAAAGGAACACGTACAATTTTATTAATTACTTGTTCTTTTGACATTAAGAAAGATACATTTTTGACGAAAAATATGTTCCTGGGTCCCGTAGTTTCCCTTGATTAACTTAATAGGCTAAATGTGGACCATCATTATAAATAACACTTTACGCCTATCTAAAATTCTGTAAAATAAATACGGGCTAAAATGGTTTTTTCCCTAACCCAAGTCTGTGTCCCACAGCTGGGCTAGCGCTTCTCACCTAGATTTCCATGTGTTCCTCTTTGCCGACTTTTCCAGCCATTTCAAAGTCGTCCCACCATCTCTGCTTAGGCCTGCCCCGTCTTCTACACGTCATCTATCTCGGTGTCTACGCTAGCGCTCCGGTGCGGGTGTGGCCATTTTTTTCGGTATAAAAATGCTTTACGCAAACCACCTGGGCCTAAGGTCAATGATTATGTGGGACTCATCAACCGAGAGTGGCCAGAATATCCACCCAGCGATTCTACCTCCACAACGTAGCCATACTCTAGGGCTGCAGGTTCTGCTTGCGCATTAGTCTACGACCCACACCGGAGACGTGACCGGCACCGGCCTAATCCCACTTGAGCCCGGTCGTTTGGTCACCTATGTCAGCTTTTGGTGATTTGAAGCACAACTTTGTATCTTGCGATTCATATGCGATTTTGACGACACGGTTGGACTAGTTGGTGTTGCTAGTGAGTCTGCCTATGAAGCTAGGAGGTCCCGAGTTTGATTCCAGGTCAGGGCAAATATTTGAGTGATGAGCCCGATTATTTGATTCTGAGTCTGGGGTGTTTTCTGTGTAGGTATTTATTTATCTGTGTAAGTATGTTTATCGTAGTCTAGTACCCACAGTAACAAGCCGAGAGCTTAGTTTGAGACTGGGTCAATTTGTGTGAGATTGTCCCCCTGTTTTTATTTATTTACACAAAACATCTCTGCACACTTTAGTGCTTTGCCACTTTTACGTCATATTTGAACTGCTGCATTGATCTGTCAAAGGCGTTAAAGCGACAAGGAACCAAAGTGTGCAGCTTTTTAACCTTTTGAACGCCACAGTCGGCTCAGGCCGTCAACTGAAAGCCGTCACAAGTTCAAAAATAAAAGAGACTTTGTTTCGTATCAATTGAGTGGTAATTTGCATAGCATAGCAAACATGTTTGGCGTGTGAGTGACACATTTTGTGTTCGACGTAAGGCGTTCAAAAGGTTAACTTATAAGGTCGACTGTACAAGTGGTCATGGCATCGCAGAGATCGAGCGTTATCGCAGGTAGTCGCGCGTACCGACGGAATCGTCGCGCTTATCTAAAGCTGCGGCGGACGTCAGCCGGCGGCGTGAACACCCGTAAAATAAATATCATCCCGCCTAGAAACACTCGTATCGACATGGAGTCCCTATTTCATTCTCCGGGGTTATACATTTAACAAACTTGAAAATCCACTGAGGCAAATTATTGCACAATGAGTAAATAATATGATTTGCAAAGATACCTACTGATACTATTCAATAGCTACGCGCGGTTAAAGGCAAAAATTAAGAGAAAGGCAAAAAAAGATTAAGATGATCTTAACAGATTGGATCAGTATTGCGTTAAAAATGGTCTTATACTGAACATTGGCAAATGTTTGTCTATTTCATTCTCTCGTAAACGCAACCCAATACTTTTCGACTATACAATTAAAAATAAAACACTAAATAGGGTTACGGAGGTCAGAGACCTAGGTGTTTACATTGATAGTGAAATCCAACTAGTGTCTCACATCGACAAAATTACCTCGAAGGCTTACAGGATGCTTGGCTTCATATTTAGGCAAGGTAAAGATTTTAAAGACCCTAGTACCTTGTTATTGTTATACAACGCTTACGTACGATCACATTTGGAATACGCGTCCGTTGTTTGGAGTCCTCACTATTCTGTACACATCGAGTCAATCGAGAAAATTCAGAATAAGTTTATTAGGTGGATGAAATACAAATTTAAATAATTTAACACCGAGAACGTTGTGAGTCTGCAACTTCGCCGTGAACATAAGGACCAGGTGTTTTTATACAAGGTACTAAATGATTCCATTGAGTCGCAATACCTCACGAATAACATTTATTTTAGATGTCCTAATTTCCGATCTCGGAATAATAATTTATATTCTGTTCCTTTCTGTCGCACAAAATACGCAAAAAATTCTTATCTCGTCAGAGCATGCTCAACCTACGACATGAAATACTCGTACATTGACCCCTTTAGTATGCACCTTGGGCAGTTTATTTCCGCAGTGAAATCAGTTAATACAGAAAATCGTTGCTAGTTATTAGTGTTTTAGTTGTTGTTATTGTTTTTGTCTATTTTGTAAAAAAAAAAACCAAATTTGCTGTCTAACTCCGTCCGTTCATAAATGTTATTATTAATGTTGTAATGTTATTGTTCTGCTTATCACGTATTTGTATCCTCTGAGCATATAATTGTGCTAACTAGTAGTGAAAACTGTTTTGGCTCTTGTATTAACCATATTATTCTATATTTCGTTTTGTAATATTTAAGCTGTTTGTTTTCCAATAAATAAATAAATAAATAAATAAAAATGAATAAAGCAGACAAAGATCGTAAAAATATGTAGTAGGTGTAGGTATGCTCTCTCAATTTCTCGGCAACAGTTGTGATGATAATATTTTTTGCCCTATGTATTTGTAGATGTATTTCATTCTCAATGCACAAACATAGACTTATATTTTATTTATATTTAACATAGATGAGCTCGCGCAGATAAACTTCTGTACCAATCGGGATCAGGAAAACACCCACATTACATTTAGGATCGCCGTTTTCGCAGCCAATATAACAAAAAGCGCACGGGACCGTCATAACATTACCAACATGAAAATAACAATGGAATACTTCCGGTGAATAACTCGAGCGTGCCAACCGCTCAGGGCAAACACAATTCCATTAAACTAATGCGGAAATAACGTTTGTTCCCGACCCGCCTGATTAGAATGAGATGCTGCGTAACGAAATAAGATGTTAGAAGGCAGAGATAATAGCATTCCTCATACGGGATGAAGTCGAGCTTGACCTGCTTTGCCTAACTCTCTGTGATTAGGAATCTTAGCATGAAGTGAGAACTCTACTATATTTTCCTCGAATACCTAAAAAGGAGGACAACGTTTTTGAGCTTAAAACGTGGCAGATTTTAAAAATTCAACAAATCAAAAATAAAAATATTTATTCAGTAAATCCGCCACATGGGGTCTCTTTTACACGTCGATAATGTACCCGCGGACAAGACCATCATTGCGGAGAATAAGCGCCGCAAAAAATGCGGGATATCGTTGGACTTCACCCGAGGATATCATAGGCAATAATAGAACCTTCTCAGCCCTAATGCTGCAGGTGTAGTCAGTTTTTTAAAGATTGCTGTTTTTTACTTACAAACTGTTATATTTCTAGAATTAAAGAGGTATGACAATTACTCGGCTTTATAATCATTCACTTTTATTAGTCAAAACATACTTTTAATACATTTTCCATTTCATTTCGTGTTAATCTTTTCTGGGCCTCTATTCTATGCGGTAAAAACCATATCGTCTTTGACCTGTTATCGTATTGTCATCGTTTTGATAGCTCTTATTTGCTCGTCAGTAATGCACCATAACAGGTCAAAGTCGATATGGTTTTTACCATCTAGAATAGAGCCCTGCTGCCGTGTTTATACACCGAAGAGAATAAGTAATAGTACATTATTGCCTAGGCATGGAAGCCCGCAATTGCTGTTCCTGCCGAGGCAAATATAGTGTTTTTCTCAAAAATCGCCAGAAAAAAATTGTGTTGGAGTAAAATCTTCATCGCTTGAACTCATTTTTTAAATTGCATACAAACAGAAACTTCATGTGAAAAAACCATCACTCCTTACCGCCTTTTTGTTTATGATAAGGAGAAACGCAATTTTTGTTTAAAAAAAAACATAAGCTATTTCAGATACAAATAAGTTATGTTTCGAGTAAAAAGTTATGTTTCTAGTAAAATTTGGATGTATAAGACTTGTGCCCTCATTTTATTATGGCCCTTTTCACTTTTTAAAAAGTTACAATATAGATAATAATGGAATTTGTATGCAACATTGCGGGCTTGCGTAGCGAGCACGCAATGTTTTTTTTTAAAAATTTGAGAACTGTCAGTAAACTATGTACTTCGCATCTCAATATGTAGATAGGGATGTCAACATTTCCGGTCATTTTTGAGAAAAATATATTAATATTTAAACACAAACTGATAGACAACAACCCATCTTGAGTTACTGTGACCTCGGGCTGTGGTGAATAATTCCCGTCAAGGTTACCTGCTTGCTTGTTTTGTTTGACTCCATCTCATAAAAAATACATAGAAAATAGGTAAAAGCAAGCTATTTCCATTTTCCCACAATTTTTTTCGTGTTTTACTTAGATATTAAACTCACATCACTCCGATGTTATGTCTTACATTGATGATAAAGTTCATCTTGTTCCCCTTACATCTTGGCAACTAGGCTGAGACAATTTGTCTCTAGTGTAATGTAATAACGCCTAAACAGCCGTTAACTGCGCTAATTAGCAAATTACTGCGGGGTCGCGGCGGAGTCTTATTATTAAAGGGATTCGTTTACGCCCCTTCAACTTCATTATATCAGATAGAACCAAGATTAGGTGGCGACTTTTAGTTTCTCAAGGCCGTATTATTAAACCGATATCTTGAGTGAGTTCTCCGTTTTAAAGCACGTCAAAGGTAATGTCAAGTTGTCTCTGCCGCATGTTTTGAAACGAGTACCGCACTCAAGATCAGTTTATTAATATGGTCCCTTTACTAGCCATATAGACCTTGATGGAATCGTCAGCTCTAGTATCTTCACCTGTGCCTTATCTGTTCCTCGAATAAATTTAATGGATACGTTACGGGTATGGGTGGGTGCCTACCCTTTTTATTTGTTTAGTAATAAGACTAGGATGGGATGTTGTCAGATTATCTGAAGTTGACAGAACACGTTTTTCATAGTACCTAGTAGTGGCAGATTAAAGCCAAAGGTTGCAAAGAAGTAGCACTATTGCGTTTCGTTTAGAAATTAATAATAATAAAATAAATAGTTGAACACAAACAAGTTTGTTAACTCGGTGGTTGTTGGCTCGGCAAGCGTAGCGTAGGACGCCCTCCAGCCAGATGGACCGACGACCTGAAAAAAGTGGCTGGTGGTGACTGGATGGCGAAAACGGGAGATCCGGCCTTGTGGCGAACCCTGGGGGAGGCTTACGTCCAGCAGTGGACTGCAATAGGCTGAAATGATGAAGTTTGTTAAATTTTCTTAAATCTAAGAGTCTGAGTAATCAATGCGTGGTTGTCATTCCCAAAGCCCAAGCCCAAGGTTCCTCTCCTGTGTTCTCGCAGATGTTGGAGATGTTGTGTAATAGCACTTATAGCGATAATTCCGTAAATAAATAATTTGTCCATATCGTTCGTAATAGTAGTTTACGTGACGGTTGCGTAATGCTAATTAAGCAGAATCTTTTACAATACTTTATCTACACACATATTATAAGGACTCTAAGATGGGTTCAGAAGCCGAAAGGCAAATGACTAGCATTACCTTACCTGTGGTAGTAGGTAACAGCGATGACAGCTGTAACGTAATTTTGAAATTACTTTATCGAATATTGTAAGGTAAAGAGATCCAAATAATAATATGGAACATCTTCCAAAATTAACAGTTGTCATCACTCATCACTGTCACCTCTGC
This sequence comes from Acleris literana, assembly GCA_946894065.1. Taxonomy (NCBI): domain Eukaryota; kingdom Metazoa; phylum Arthropoda; class Insecta; order Lepidoptera; family Tortricidae; genus Acleris; species Acleris literana. The sequence goes on from OX335677.1 coordinate 9,651,922, forward strand.
CACAGGTAATGCTGGTCGTTGCCTACGGGTTTTGAACGCATAATAGAGGACTTATGATATGAGTGTAGATAAAATAATAATCTTCTCTTTATTATAGTCTATAATTATACTTACTAAATGATTGAACTAGAACTTCACTTCATACCACCCCGGAAGCTTTAGCAGAGTTAAACCATAAAGTTGCGGATCTACTTCGCCAAATAGAAATTGGACATCCCAACGATAAATCAACCTGTCCTACGGAATGCGACGGTGTACCCGACGGTTATTCTATTTGAGAATCGGAGGGTTTATGAAGTGTGCTTTCACAGAAGTGAAATAAAATCACTCGAGGGATTGGAAGTAGAACCAACACAACAATGATTCGAAACAATATACGGTCACAATTGTCACACCTACTTAAATAAATAAATGTCAGGGGACAATAGCGGCCTTTACACGTAAAGTTCGGACCGCGGGAAACGCCACGCGCCATTCCAATCTTCGTTCCGAACCGTACATTTTTTACTATTTTACTATTCCAGTTGCATTTACACGTACGATTCGGAACGAAGATTGGAATGGCGCGTGACGTTTCCCGCGGTCCGACCTTTACGTGTGCAGGCCGCTAATCTTACACAAATTGACTTTGTTCCAATCTAAGCTCTAGGCTTGTACATACTACGGGTACGTACTAGACAACGATAAACTTACTTATATAGAGAAATAAATACTTAAATACATAGAAAATACCCAAAACTAAGAAACAAATACTCGTGCACATCACACGAATATTTACCCGGGACCGCTAACTTCGTAGGCAGGATCACTAATAACTAGGCTAACGCGTCGTCACAAGCGAGCGCGAGATTGAATGTTGTTCGACTATTTGATTACACTTGCATGCAAACGCAAAACTTTGATTTAGTTATAAACCTGCTCAGCATTCTCCTGAATCTTACTTAGCAGACTGGCTCCTCCTCGGGGAATCCGAACCCATTTTACTACCGAACAGAATGCGATGTTAGGATTTTTATAGCCTCTTTCGGAATACTTTTCAGCCTTTTATTTCACAACGGAATTTAGGAGGTAAGTATAGAGGTAGGGAGCGCGTAATCCTCGGGTGGAAGATTCTTTATTGCTTTGTTCCTGTGCATACATGGGAGATAAGTAAGATAACTTGCAAACGCGGTGTTAATGTATTAAAAAACCAGTCAAGTGCGAGCCGGGCCCGTACACCGAGGGTTCCGTACCGCCACACAGTGGGTATTACCTTCTGATGGAGTTTCTTGCGGCGCTTCTTCTCCGCAATGATGGTCTTCTCCGAAGCGTCACGTTCACTCTATATTAGCGACGTGTAAAAGAACCCGTACGTGGCCAATTTACTGAATAAATATTTTGATTTTGATTTTGATTGATTTTTGACTGCCTACTCGTATTACTTATTTACATTCTAATTTCAATTTGATTTCGAATCAAATTAGCGCGAGCCCAACTCACACTTGACCATTTTTAGTATTTGTTGTTTTTCTTCAGGGTTTCTACTATAATAATATTAAATTTGACGCTTCTATGCTTTACCGTATTTACGATACAACAAAAAAATACGTTAAAAAAACGTTTCTTGTATAGTCCCCTTTATTATTTCACTTTTTTTTTTAAAACCGCTTTAATACCTAACACATATTCTGGAACTATACCACCCGCTATCTACTCTTAGCTCTTTAAAGCTAAGATGGACGGACGGACATGGGAGTTAAGCAAGAAAACTTGCACAACGCGGTGTTAATGTATAAAAAATACAACCGCGTGGAGATACCTGTCTTTTGCATTTCGCAAGCGTGTGACTATTTTTGTAAACGCGTGTTTTTATGTAGGTATGGCTTGTGTTTGGCCCTAACAGGAGTCTTTTCTCGAATCTATGTCGAGAAGCGGCCGGGTTGCCCCAATTCTTTTTCCAGAGTGTCGCAAGGCGCCAGCACATCATCGTCGGCAACAGACAATGCCTGGCTTTCACCGCGTTATGCCCATTTATTTACCTAGTTAGATGTGTTCGGTACCTATTTTTATGTAGGTATTTACACGGCTCGGCTTAATTTCGTATTTATGAGATGTAGATTATACAACTCACAATAGCTACTGATCCTCTTTTAATCGTCTAAGTGAGGTTGGGGCGTTGGGTTGTTTTTGATATTGATTGATTTCGACGAAAACTTTGTTCTAAAATTCGTTTTATCGAGATAACTGTATAGGGAGCCCGTTGTTTCCCATATTGTTTTTGGTTAAGTTTACTTTGTTGACATAATCAGTCATTATTTTTATATCGCTCGAGCCGCTCACGTTACGAAATTTCTTAAAAAGCTTTACGTGTAGAGGTTAGGTTAGGTTTGATGTATAAAAGTCCCGAAAAAGAGATAGCTTCTTTAAAAAAACGTTGTAACTAGCGATAATTATAACCTAAAACACATGACTAAAAATAAGTATGGCAGACAATATAGATCCAGATATATTATATCCAACGGCCGAAGTTAATCAATACCTAACGCTAAACCACTTTTAGGCAAAGCCTCCCTGTTTTATGTATATTTTATGAATAAACTGACAGATGAATGATGACCACCTTCATTGTGATGCTACATAATAGAATTAGTAATTTTCTAACTATAGGTATCTTTTTGTTATAAGTATACCACCCTGAAAATTAATTGCTTTACTTTTACCAAAAGCTTTTCAAGGTCATACACGTAATTTACCGCTGGGACCATTAAAGCGTCTTTTTCTTTGATAATGTAACCATTTCTCAAACATGTTTAGACACAGTCTAACAACGATATTTTTCGAATTTGTAAACAGTATTCAGTCAGACATAAATATTAAGACATTTTAAAACATTTAATGAACATGAATGTCCGTATCGAAATTGCAAATTAGTGTTAGATGCATTCATTTTATACAAAACTATGTATAATATAGGTGTTGCTGAAATACTACTTGAATTAATGTTAGCAGGTCTACCGAAAATCTGGACTGTGCTAAAAATAATCGAAGCTTGAGTTTATCAAACCTGGAAAGTAAGTACAAATAATCTATACATATATGGGTAGTTCTACTAGCGTTTCAACCGCTTTCACTTCCCTGGTCGCATTATTCTCCATTTCCCTGTAGGATCGGATTACCATTTTGAGTTGTTTCGGAGAATGCCTGGCCTCCTACAAAATAACCGAAAATGGTAATCCGAACCTACAGGGAAATGGTGAATAATGCGACCAGAGGGCTCAGACAAGATGCACTACGCTAACGAACGTTTCTATTCGATTCGTTTTTAAACCAATCGCGTCACTGGAAGATGACGTGATACGAAAAGTCACGTGGTCTACCAGTGACGCGATTGGTTTAAAAACGGATCGAATAGAAACGTTCGTTAGCGTAGTGCATCTTGTCTGAGCCCTCTGGTCGCATTATTCACCATTTCCCTGTTGGTTCGGATTACCATTTTCGGTTATTTTGTAGGAGGCCAGGCATTCTCCGAAACAACTCAAAATGGTAATCCGATCCTACAGGGAAATGGAGAACGTTAGTTAGCGTAGTGCATCATGTCTGAGCCCTCAGGGAAGTGAAAGCGGTTGAAACGCTAGTAGAACTACCCATATATAAAAGGCAAAATTGACTGACTGACTTAGATATCAACGCACAGCCGAAACTACTGTACCTAGAAACTTGAAATTTGGTACAGGGGTTCCTTTCATGATGAAAGTGAGCACTAAGAAAGGATTTTCCGAAAATCGACCCCCAACAGGAAGAAATGGGGGGAGTAGCGGGAAACTAATTGTACGCGTACGAAGTCGCGGGCGTCCTCTAGTGCAGTGGTGGGCAAACTTTTTTCATGGGGGGCCAGAAAGTAAAAGTTCCCCTTCGGCCGCCGACGAAACCAATGCTACGTAACCAGTTACGTGAGAAGAATTGTTTTTCTTGCTACGAAACCAGTTACGTACAAAGAGGTTTTTTCTTCCTACGAAACTGGTTTCGTACGATCGCCTACGAAACCAATGCTACGTAACCAGTTACGTGGGAAGAATTATTTTTCTTGCTACGAAACCTGTTTGTGACACATCTTTGCATTTGTGGAAAAGGGACAAAAACATTTTTGTATTTTTTTAACACAAGCATTGCTATTGGCTAGGGGTCTGAAAATAAGTAAGTAGTTTCTACGCCGTAAATCGGAAATTTGAGGTTGGAGGTTTGAAATCCTATAAAATGAGGTAGGTTTAGGTTATGTTAGTTTTGCAGCAGGCCCGGAGGGCCAAACCACCCAGAAATAGGAGCTCCGCGTAAGCGGAGCTCCGTCGACACTGTCTGATTGATTTGAAATAAGAGCGTCGACGGAGCTCCGCTTACGCGGAGGGTTTTGAAACTAAGGAACCATGTACATAACTTCGTACGTAGTTTTTGTGTTCAGGTTTTTTTGAAGTGAAAAAATTAAAAGTTATACAAAGATTTTTATCTGTAGTAAGTATTGTTCTTGGCGAACTTTACATTTTGTGAATTCGCTGTCAACTACTCTTAGTTTACATAAATTAATCAAAATAGTCATACAAAATGATAGCAGTATCAACCAAAGTCGATACGTATTTACAACAATAAGTTTAGGATCACTATACAGTGTGTAAACGGAATCCGCGAGGACATTTTAACGACGGTTAATATGCATCTTAATTAACATAAAAACATATGTGTCGTTAACATAAGTTGTATTTCTTTTTTTCATACAAATTAATTCGCCACGCAATGTATCAGAAATAGCCCAATTAACCTGCAATTAACTGAGACTTAAATCTTCGTTTACATTATAAATTCATGGTCGATGGGCCCTTTAAAAAATAATTGTGCTCTATGTATTGACTTGTAGAGCCATAATCTACGTCTAGTTTAAATGTTTGCTCGTATTCCGTTTACAAACTGTAGAACCTTGTCGCATAAAACTAACGATTAATTTCTATCTCATCACTTGACACTGTCATTATGACAAGGTTCTATGGTGGATCAACATTTAAAGTCCTTGATGGTACTTGTGAGTTAACATGTAAAGATGATTTATCTAACGTCTTGTTAGACCTGTACACATACAATCAAGGCGCTTCACGAGAGCTTCTTACGGTGTTCAGAGTGTTTTTTATATAGTACACAGTCTAATTTTAGACCGCTCGATAACAATCTCATAAAGAGTTGTCCGCGGCGTCAACAACATTTTTCATTTCCTCGCCGTTTCCGTCGAAACATTTTCGCAAGCAACAATAATATGATAATTTTATAAATCTCTTTATTTATCAACATCTCAAGAAAATAACTTTATGTTCACCAAATGCTGTTTTCGGAACAGTTTAATCAGTTTGGCCCACCTTGCAGGTTCACAAGGTCGGACCGTAAACATAAAACTAGCTTAATTTTCGTATGTGGACTGTGCATAAATGGCACAAAGTTTGTAAAAATTATAAAAGTTAAAAGAAATAAGTCAAAAGGAAAAAGAGTGTACTTTTACGGTTGCAATTATTTCAAGCCCGTACGGAGCAACGGATAGATTTCATATTTCCAAAATAGTTTTTTCATAAACAAATTGTACGTAGAGGATTAGCGGGAAAGAACTACCAAATTGGAGAGTGAAATGACAATAAATATTATTTCCTTTTCCCAAGATTCAAAGTGCGAATAGAATACTTACTTCAAATTTAATTCGACTCATTTTGTTCGAGGATAATGTAAAATTTAAAATAAATAAATAAATATTTACCGTCACATAAGAAAGAAATACCTAGTTTAAACAGGTACCTATATAAATTGTTCTATGACAACAGGCTCAGGTCTCAGCATCTGCGAGCTGGGTCAGCTTCACAGCGCTGGTTTCCAGCCTGCACCATACAGTAACTTTTCATATACTGAGATAGAGACATCACTCAAGGTTTCTTACCAGTAGCGACATCTTTTGATCTGTGCGAGTCACCTTATCGAGCAGTGTTCCAGCAAGCTTTTCATAGAGAAAACCGACCAATTGGGTTACATCAAGATATGCACTAACATTGATAGTTGGGACAACTTTTTATTTCAGTCGGTTTCATTAGGGTGAAAAGACTGTGGCCTGCATCTAGCTCTCGGCTACATTTCAGCGAGTTGCAAGGGAAACATTACGCTACGCTGTACCTACCTATAGCTAATAAAGAATGTACAAATATAATGTTACTAGACGTGAATTGATCTATATTCTATTAACAATTTGGTATACAATCGGTCAAGTCGTGCAGCAGAGCATTCTACGGGTGAGTAGTAGGGTGAGGGTTTCTATGTATTTATCATTTATCATCAAACTTTGTTGTTTATTCAATAAAACTTTTCGAAAGCTTTTAACGATAGTCGCGGAGCTAGAGAAAAAATACTTATGAGAATACTAAAAGATATCACTTTTGCTGTGTGAAGTAATAAAGTGCATAGTTAGTGAAATATTTAAAAAAAAAAGTTTTACGGCTGTGATTTAGGTATTTAGTAATATTACGTGTTACCTAAAGTATAAAGCATTAAAGTTTAAAATTTTCATTCAGAACTATTTTAGCGACAAAATATTTTAGCTTTAATGATAATATATGACGTTAAGATAGTTCTAAATTAGAATATTACTAAATACCTAGATAAAGCACCACCGTACATCTTCTATTTTATTTAAAATAGCTCACAATACACTTTTTCTATCCACACAGCAAAATTGAAAACTTTTTGAATTCTCAAAACTTTTTCATGAATTTTAATGTCACACGACGCGACTACTAATCTACTCGCAGTTTGAATATTGGTAGCGGCCATTAATGATCCTGATCAACTATATAATATAATAATAACTACCACACATTACCACTTGTCATTCGACATTCGAACGCGACATCAATTCTCATTAACACACTACTGGCTCGCTTAAAACGAGGTGTCGCGGTTTATTCGTTTTAATTGGCTTTTTCATGTGTAATAGCAGCAAAGGTGAACAAGTTTAATTGCGAAGCGTGCAGCCTGTAGAGGACTACAATATTATTCAACACCAAATGTAAATAAATACCTACCTAGAATCGCATTTCTTTTTGTAACGATATAAAATATCACACAAAATAGCACAAAATATCAACAATACGTGATAACGTAACCTAATACTGACCGTGTTAATTAATAATCTAACATGGGTATTAGTGGCCTTTACACGGCACAGTTTGGACCGCGGGAAACGCCACGCACCATTCCACGCGCCAGTCCGAACCGTAGGTTTTTCACTATTTTACTATTACAGTTGCATTTACACGTACGGTTCGGCGCGAAGATTGGAATGGCGCGTGGCGTTTCCCGCGGTCTGAACTCTACGTGTGCAGGCCGCTATTAAGTCGTCAATTCGCGGAAAACTAGCGCTCTGTATAACACAGAATCGCTCTATGTATAGCACTCTAATACATAACAATCTGTAATTTGAAGGATAGCTTTCAAAATCGTGTAACGTGAAAAGTATTTCCGTAAAATCGTATTATATCTTCTTAATTATCTTTAACCAGATACAAGTTATCTTAAAAATATAGCAGATATGTATAGGTAAGCGAAACCCAATAGTAAGTAAGTAAATCTAAAGTGGGTATGGACGTTAAGTTTAGGCGGCGAAAGTTGGGTCATAAGCCGTTATGGCGTCCACAGGAGGCCAGAGTCGGGCCCGAAAGGGAAAAGTCACGTTCGTGTATTGTAGTCACTATTAAACCCAAGTATGCTAATGAGTGACGTAGAATAGGGTGATGGGCAAACCAAAAGTAGGGTTCGGGAAGGTGCAAAATTCCCGACGGCCGTTAAGACTTCAGTTTCGGATTGCGACAGAAGAATGTCCAATGAGCAATTTTAGACAATAATGGTTTTTTTCAGGAAGTACGGGATAGATTACGTTTCTCAGACTACTTTAATGTATTAGGCAGATATTCTAGATGCAAGCCGGAATTTGAACTTGTTCTCTCTGCTCGCCAAACGTGCAATTAAATCACTATAATTATAGAATTAGGGGTATAAAAAGTATTTTATGTCCTTTATTACAAAATAATAATCAAAATATGTACATTAGTTACATTTAAATCAGTAAAGTTTTCTCTCTATTATTCCAACGAAAATAATTTTGACCCAGTTTGCATATGCATGTCAATTCTTAATAATATGTACATCGAATGTATTGTTGCCAGACGTCCTGATTTCTGCGCGACTTTCCGAATTTCAGGGTTTATGGACATGTCCTGATTTACCCTTGATCGGGACGCCAATTGTCCCAATTTCAGCATGTCGCCCGGGCGAGCATACTTAATAAGACATTTCATCATATGTTCTTCTTCTTTTTTATTTATGGCGATTTACTAATTTTTTCGCCAATGTCATCAGATAATCAGTAAGTAAGTAATGTAAATCAAACGTGAAAGCCGCGGACGTTTCAATCTGCCATCTTCCCTCCCTGACGGTTTCCAAATCTTTCAGCAATAGGAGGCGAAATACGGCTAGCAGCAATTGGTATTGCAAGACAACTGTAATTCTGCATCCTCCCGTGATTTTTTTATAAGGCACTAGAGCAGTGGTGGGCAAAGTACGGCCCGCGAAAGGATTTTATCCGGCCCGCCGCCGGTCCTTCGAAATAATTAGTATATGGCCCGCGATAATTATATTTTGACGGTTAAGCCATATTAAGTACAATAATAGATGTACAAGTAAAGAAGCCAGCTAGTCTAGCCACGTAGTTTAATCAAAATGCATTTTTGCTGCAATTCTGGCCCTCCTCTGAAAGGGATTTCCCCCTTCAGCCGCCGACGAAACCATGCTACGTAACCGGTTACGTGAGAAGAATTGTTTTTCTTGCTACGAAACCAGTTACGTACAAAGAGGTTTTTTTCTTCCTACGAAACTGGTTTCGTAGAAAGAAGTTTTTTTTCCTCTATTCCTGGTTGCCACTACCTTGATGGCCATTCTTACTCTTATGAAAATGTAAACATGTAAACATGAAAATGAGGTAGGTTTAGGTTATGTTACTTTTGCAGCAGGCCCGGAGGGCCAAACCACCCAGAAATAGGAGCTCCGCGTAAGCGGAGCTCCGTCGACGCTCTTATTTCAAATCAATCAGACAGTGTCGACGGAGCTCCGCTTACGCGGAGCTCCTATTTCTGGGTGGTTTGGCCCTCCGGGCCTGCTGCAAAAGTAACATAACCTAAACCTACCTCATTTTCATGTTTACATGTTTACATTTTCATAAGAGTAAGAATGGCCATCAAGGTAGTGGCAACCAGGAATAGAGGAAAAAAAACTTCTTTCTACGAAACCAGTTTCGTAGGAAGAAAAAAACCTCTTTGTACGTAACTGGTTTCGTAGCAAGAAAAACAATTCTTCTCACGTAACCGGTTACGTAGCATGGTTTCGTCGGCGGCTGAAGGGGGAAATCCCTTTCAGAGGAGGGCCAGAATTGCAGCAAAAATGCATTTTGATTAAACTACGTGGCTAGACTAGCTGGCTTCTTTACTTGTACATCTATTATTGTACTTAATATGGCTTAACCGTCAAAATATAATTATCGCGGGCCATATACTAATTATTTCGAAGGACCGGCGGCGGGCCGGATAAAATCCTTTCGCGGGCCGTACTTTGCCCACCACTGCTCTAGTGCCTTATAAAAAAATCACGGGAGGATGCAGAATTACAGTTGTCTTGCAATACCAATTGCTGCTAGCCGTATTTCGCCTCCTATTGCTGAAAGATTTGGAAACCGTCAGGGAGGGAAGATGGCAGATTGAAACGTCCGCGGCTTTCACGTTTGATTTACATTACTTACTTACTGATTATCTGATGACATTGGCGAAAAAATTAGTAAATCGCCATAAATAAAAAAGAAGAAGAACATATGATGAAATGTCTTATTAAGTATGCTCGCCCGGGCGACATGCTGAAATTGGGACAATTGGCGTCCCGATCAAGGGTAAATCAGGACATGTCCATAAACCCTGAAATTCGGAAAGTCGCGCAGAAATCAGGACGTCTGGCAACAATACATTCGATGTACATATTATTAAGAATTGATATGCATATGCAAACTGGGTCAAAATTATTTTCGTTGGAATAATAGAGAGAAAACTTTACTGATTTAAATGTAACTAATGTACATATTTTGATTATTATTTTGTAATAAAGGACATAAAATACTTTTTATACCCCTAATTCTATAATTATAGTGATTTAATTGCACGTTTGGCGAGCAGAGAGAACAAGTTCAAATTCCGGCTTGCATCTAGAATATCTGCCTAATACATTAAAGTAGTCTGAGAAACGTAATCTATCCCGTACTTCCTGAAAAAAACCATTATTGTCTAAAATTGCTCATTGGACATTCTTCTGTCGCAATCCGAAACTGAAGTCTTAACGGCCGTCGGGAATTTTGCACCTTCCCGAACCCTACTTTTGGTTTGCCCATCACCCTATTCTACGTCACTCATTAGCATACTTGGGTTTAATAGTGACTACAATACACGAACGTGACTTTTCCCTTTCGGGCCCGACTCTGGCCTCCTGTGGACGCCATAACGGCTTATGACCCAACTTTCGCCGCCTAAACTTAACGTCCATACCCACTTTAGATTTACTTACTTACTATTGGGTTTCGCTTACCTATACATATCTGCTATATTTTTAAGATAACTTGTATCTGGTTAAAGATAATTAAGAAGATATAATACGATTTTACGGAAATACTTTTCACGTTACACGATTTTGAAAGCTATCCTTCAAATTACAGATTGTTATGTATTAGAGTGCTATACATAGAGCGATTCTGTGTTATACAGAGCGCTAGTTTTCCGCGAATTGACGACTTAATAGCGGCCTGCACACGTAGAGTTCAGACCGCGGGAAACGCCACGCGCCATTCCAATCTTCGCGCCGAACCGTACGTGTAAATGCAACTGTAATAGTAAAATAGTGAAAAACCTACGGTTCGGACTGGCGCGTGGAATGGTGCGTGGCGTTTCCCGCGGTCCAAACTGTGCCGTGTAAAGGCCACTAATACCCATGTTAGATTATTAATTAACACGGTCAGTATTAGGTTACGTTATCACGTATTGTTGATATTTTGTGCTATTTTGTGTGATATTTTATATCGTTACAAAAAGAAATGCGATTCTAGGTAGGTATTTATTTACATTTGGTGTTGAATAATATTGTAGTCCTCTACAGGCTGCACGCTTCGCAATTAAACTTGTTCACCTTTGCTGCTATTACACATGAAAAAGCCAATTAAAACGAATAAACCGCGACACCTCGTTTTAAGCGAGCCAGTAGTGTGTTAATGAGAATTGATGTCGCGTTCGAATGTCGAATGACAAGTGGTAATGTGTGGTAGTTATTATTATATTATATAGTTGATCAGGATCATTAATGGCCGCTACCAATATTCAAACTGCGAGTAGATTAGTAGTCGCGTCGTGTGACATTAAAATTCATGAAAAAGTTTTGAGAATTCAAAAAGTTTTCAATTTTGCTGTGTGGATAGAAAAAGTGTATTGTGAGCTATTTTAAATAAAATAGAAGATGTACGGTGGTGCTTTATCTAGGTATTTAGTAATATTCTAATTTAGAACTATCTTAACGTCATATATTATCATTAAAGCTAAAATATTTTGTCGCTAAAATAGTTCTGAATGAAAATTTTAAACTTTAATGCTTTATACTTTAGGTAACACGTAATATTACTAAATACCTAAATCACAGCCGTAAAACTTTTTTTTTAAAATATTTCACTAACTATGCACTTTATTACTTCACACAGCAAAAGTGATATCTTTTAGTATTCTCATAAGTATTTTTTCTCTAGCTCCGCGACTATCGTTAAAAGCTTTCGAAAAGTTTTATTGAATAAACAACAAAGTTTGATGATAAATGATAAATACATAGAAACCCTCACCCTACTACTCACCCGTAGAATGCTCTGCTGCACGACTTGACCGATTGTATACCAAATTGTTAATAGAATATAGATCAATTCACGTCTAGTAACATTATATTTGTACATTCTTTATTAGCTATAGGTAGGTACAGCGTAGCGTAATGTTTCCCTTGCAACTCGCTGAAATGTAGCCGAGAGCTAGATGCAGGCCACAGTCTTTTCACCCTAATGAAACCGACTGAAATAAAAAGTTGTCCCAACTATCAATGTTAGTGCATATCTTGATGTAACCCAATTGGTCGGTTTTCTCTATGAAAAGCTTGCTGGAACACTGCTCGATAAGGTGACTCGCACAGATCAAAAGATGTCGCTACTGGTAAGAAACCTTGAGTGATGTCTCTATCTCAGTATATGAAAAGTTACTGTATGGTGCAGGCTGGAAACCAGCGCTGTGAAGCTGACCCAGCTCGCAGATGCTGAGACCTGAGCCTGTTGTCATAGAACAATTTATATAGGTACCTGTTTAAACTAGGTATTTCTTTCTTATGTGACGGTAAATATTTATTTATTTATTTTAAATTTTACATTATCCTCGAACAAAATGAGTCGAATTAAATTTGAAGTAAGTATTCTATTCGCACTTTGAATCTTGGGAAAAGGAAATAATATTTATTGTCATTTCACTCTCCAATTTGGTAGTTCTTTCCCGCTAATCCTCTACGTACAATTTGTTTATGAAAAAACTATTTTGGAAATATGAAATCTATCCGTTGCTCCGTACGGGCTTGAAATAATTGCAACCGTAAAAGTACACTCTTTTTCCTTTTGACTTATTTCTTTTAACTTTTATAATTTTTACAAACTTTGTGCCATTTATGCACAGTCCACATACGAAAATTAAGCTAGTTTTATGTTTACGGTCCGACCTTGTGAACCTGCAAGGTGGGCCAAACTGATTAAACTGTTCCGAAAACAGCATTTGGTGAACATAAAGTTATTTTCTTGAGATGTTGATAAATAAAGAGATTTATAAAATTATCATATTATTGTTGCTTGCGAAAATGTTTCGACGGAAACGGCGAGGAAATGAAAAATGTTGTTGACGCCGCGGACAACTCTTTATGAGATTGTTATCGAGCGGTCTAAAATTAGACTGTGTACTATATAAAAAACACTCTGAACACCGTAAGAAGCTCTCGTGAAGCGCCTTGATTGTATGTGTACAGGTCTAACAAGACGTTAGATAAATCATCTTTACATGTTAACTCACAAGTACCATCAAGGACTTTAAATGTTGATCCACCATAGAACCTTGTCATAATGACAGTGTCAAGTGATGAGATAGAAATTAATCGTTAGTTTTATGCGACAAGGTTCTACAGTTTGTAAACGGAATACGAGCAAACATTTAAACTAGACGTAGATTATGGCTCTACAAGTCAATACATAGAGCACAATTATTTTTTAAAGGGCCCATCGACCATGAATTTATAATGTAAACGAAGATTTAAGTCTCAGTTAATTGCAGGTTAATTGGGCTATTTCTGATACATTGCGTGGCGAATTAATTTGTATGAAAAAAAGAAATACAACTTATGTTAACGACACATATGTTTTTATGTTAATTAAGATGCATATTAACCGTCGTTAAAATGTCCTCGCGGATTCCGTTTACACACTGTATAGTGATCCTAAACTTATTGTTGTAAATACGTATCGACTTTGGTTGATACTGCTATCATTTTGTATGACTATTTTGATTAATTTATGTAAACTAAGAGTAGTTGACAGCGAATTCACAAAATGTAAAGTTCGCCAAGAACAATACTTACTACAGATAAAAATCTTTGTATAACTTTTAATTTTTTCACTTCAAAAAAACCTGAACACAAAAACTACGTACGAAGTTATGTACATGGTTCCTTAGTTTCAAAACGCGATAGCTCAAAAACTTACCAAAGTGCCTAGACACGTTCTTTCAGTGTACCCTTTAATAGGGAATATGCATGAATTTTTTAATAGCATTTCTCAACAAAATATGAAAATACCGTAAAAGAGATCACCAAAATTTAAATTTAAATTAAAATCGGCCAAGAAATATGGATGATACAATTATTTTAAACTGCTAATTAGACAGCGACTATACAGAGATCCGATACGCCGCGTGTCGGCATGTGACACGTCGGCCATATAAACGCCATGTTAAATTTTCCTTTGTTACAAAGAGATAGGAACAAATCTTTGTTGACTTATATCTTGGTTATTTTATAGCTATTCAAATATGATATATTTTATTATGTTTGTCAAATGATGATTTAGTAAAAAGTCAAGATACTATGGTCGCACAGTACCAACTCAGTATTATAATTAAAACCTGACGTTCTGTAGCGAACGTTTGAGAAAACGTTTAAGTTGCGACCTCCAACATTAACTTATTAAGGAAAAAAGAATCGAAGACTTACTTGAGTCGTGTTCAAAGTAAGAAAAGCTTTTTAATTAAAACTTATGTAGGTAGTCTTTAGATGTTTCAATTGGTTTTAAAACTAAGTGGCTACAAGTATCTTAACTTTACTTATTGAATAATGCTCTGTTGATTCTTAGTGTTCGGTACCTACTATCGGCTGATTTTGTACGTGTATGTACTAACAGAAAGTAGGAATAAAAAAAGTTAATTTTGACAGTCGCTGAAGAAGCTAGTTATTTCACAGTATTGCTCAGTGTACTGAGGGCCCTGCAAAGATGCACTACGCTAACTAACGTTTCTATTCGATTCGTTTTTAAACCAATCGCGTCACTGGTAGACCACGTGACTTTTCGTATCACGTCATCTCCCAGTGACGCGATTGGTTTAAAAACGAATCGAATAGAAACGTTAGTTAGCGTTGTGCATCTTTGCAGGGCCTTCTGAATAGTTACAAGGAAATGTTTTTTTTATACTTGATTATCAGACCTAGGAATTTAAGGGGCAAATTAAATGTCAGCTAGGGATTGGTTATATCGATAAAATCAATTATCGATGCTTTTCCCATATACTAGTGATCGCTCCAAGTTTTGTTTTTCAAAATAAATTTTTATTTAAAGTATGCAAATGAAACAAAATAGCAACATAATTCTGGTTATTTTTTATTTTAAAAGGATTAACCTTAATTCATCATCATCATTTTTTTTACTCCACACAAATTCTGATCGGTTATTTTAACAATAATAAATGGGACAGTCATTCTGAAATACACAATAAGGAAAAAAATATGATGATGATGAGTGAAGGTGTAAAAAATTCTTTTAAAATAAAGAATAACCAGAATTAAGAATGTTGCTATTTTGTTTCATTTGCATACTTTCAATAAAAAAATATTTTGATAAACAAAACTTGGAGCGATCACTAGTATATGGGTAAAGCATCGATAATTAAGTTTATCGATATGGGCAATCCCTAGCTGTCATTTAATTTTGCCCCGTATATTCCTAGGTCTGTTGATTATATATATTTTTTAATTATATTTATTAAATTGAATAATAACGATTTTGCATTTTACTTTGTTTCAATATTAAGCCTAATATTGAGTTTATAAATTAATAAAAATGTTTTCAGAATCAAAATGTGTTAAAACAAAGTGGAATAGCTTTCTTGAAGGGTTTGTGCACTATATACAAAATCTTGGCGAAGGCGACGTAGGAATTCAAATTACAAAGCCGATGCGAAAGTGAACCTCCTTGTTAGAGCCCAAGGAATCGTGGAGTAATTTGCTGCAAAGCTGAAACAAGCTTCGGCTACCGCAACGTTATATTTCTCCCCACGGGTGCGGGGATTAACCTGAGAATTTATTAAAACTTTTCCGGTACGGTTCCGGGGAAAAATCTTCACTAATGGAAAATTAAAGATGCTCTCGCCAACTGACCGACTAGTAGATTCAATTCATATTATCGCCGAGCAAAAGAGATGTGACCAATTTTCCGTTTTTTTTGTGAATTTTGACATCGTATATTTAACGTGTGACTATTTGAATACTCCATTTAGAAAAAAACCCAAAGGTCCGTTTGTAAATTGTTTGGCTTATTGCATTATCGAGCTTAACGTTGTCGATGTATTAAGTTATACTTAGATGCAACAGCGATAATATACATATAATAATAAAAATAAGGTTGTATATTCGGTGTGATCTTATATCACATAGCTTTTGGTGGAATCAGAACATAGTGATGAGTTAATTATTTCGTAAACGTAGTTTCGAAAATGCGACTATTCAGCATTTTCGAAACCATGAAAAAGACAAAACAAACGATTACGCGGCGCAAGTATTAATAAAAGATCGTTAAGCGAAACGTAGTTATTTAATACCAGCAGAAGCAAAGATCCTCCAGCTTGACCCTTTTCCCCCGGGTTCCAAATGTCCCAAATGTCCCAATGCGGGATCTGTGTCAAAACGAGCTGATACAGATAACAGACTGACTTATACACGAAGTACATCAAAATGACGCATCAGCTGAATTAACTCGAGCATGGAGTACGGACGTCCCGGAGACATCCGACGGAATTCCTTTCTTATTCGTCTTGATTTAGCTTCCATCTTCTCGTGTTTAATCTCTGTAAGAACAAAATAAACAAACAAAAATACTCGCGAATCAAACGTTGTTTTTGAGATTGTAAAAGTTAATGCGTGTTTGGCTTAATTAAAGCCGGGTTAAGGATGGTTATTTTGTACTTAGGACAGAAGTAGCCTCGGAAACGATTAAGAGAGCGTGAAAATGAAGTAAGAAGCTCCGAGCATGTTTGTATGACGATGACAGTTAGAATCTTAAATCGAATACCACAACTACTCGTTCAAATAAATTATATACTTCAGATTGAACTTCAGATAGGGGTACCAGAATTCGAATTGGGACACGGAGCTATTGCTCTACATGTATGGGATGACAGTTAACCACGTGGTTTATCGTAACGCAAGAGAATATCATCCCATACATTTGTGATAGAAAAGAAAAACTATAGTAGCGTTTGCATCTTGGCTAGGCGCTCTGGCCAGTTGAAATAAAACACCCGGAGAAACTGTTCAACGCCATTACTTTAAACTTTTTCTTCGCGCTACGGTCGTAGCGGCGTTTACTATTTAATAGAAAAAAAAACTACGAGTATCCGTTCCGTTATGCCTACCCTTACCATGAGTTACAATGACTGTACTCGCTAGTGAGTCGAATGCTCTGTCCTTCACAGTATTCTTATAGAGTATGAGGAACGGAGCATTCGACTCGCTAGCGAGTACGGTAATTGTAACTCATGGTAAGTGTACTGAACCCTGTCGGTGATTGTGTTAGCGGAGATTTTCTAACCTTCAGTCAGGTAAAGGTATCCGCGTGCCACCGTATAACCCTGCATTGAGGCGACTTAAGTTTGAATGAGAGTAGAGGCCTGTTGTTATAATAGGGTTCTACGGCGGTACCTACGCGAATTAATTTTCTTTACTGTATATTCCTATATACCTACTGCATTTTGTTTAAAGTTCTTGCTCTAGTTCGCAGCCTAGGTTAATTTTGAATTGGTACATACTAGTATGTAATCCAGTAATTAAAATAAAGAATACAAGTATTTTGTTAAATCATTCCAATAATCCAGTAATTTTGTGAACTCGATGCGTTTATCGTTAAGCGTTTATAATTCTCAAACAACACTTAGAAACGTTATTCGATTTCAATTAATTCTCTGAAATAACAAGAGCTCTTAATAGGATTGATTGCCTCACTCAAGGTTTAAGCTCCTCGGGTATCAAATCAAATTGGTTTTATAAACGAGATAAATACTAGAATAATACCGAACGATGTTAAATAAAATTTCTTAATGAAACTCTTAGCGAAATTATTTTTTCTTTCATTATCTTTTTATTAAAAAAACTAACCAATATAATATTCCTATGATGTTTATTTTTCGTTGATTGATTGAGCTGTTGGGTTAGACTGGTTAATTTCTATTAATGATAAAAAGATGGAAATAATTATTTAGGTGTGATATGTTCAATCGCAAGCCTGTGATAATTCCATACAGACCTACATGTTTCCAAGGGTTACCGTCGTTAACTTTCAGAGAATGCATCATTTTAAGCCCTATTTGTTTGCTAATGACGCAGTAAGCCTTGGTAGTGACCCTGCTGAAGAAGCTAGCGGTACGGTCCCGGGTTCGATTCCCGATCCAAGCAAATATTTGGGTGATGAGCGCGAGTTTTTGTTTCTGAGTCTTGGGAGTTTACTTCCAGTATTTATTTTTCTATACAGTGTGTTACCGGCATGCGGGCATTTATTAAAACTGCCGATAAAATGTTGCTTTAGAATTAT
This sequence comes from Acleris literana, assembly GCA_946894065.1. NCBI lineage: Eukaryota > Metazoa > Arthropoda > Insecta > Lepidoptera > Tortricidae > Acleris > Acleris literana. The sequence continues at coordinate 9,670,190 of OX335677.1, forward strand.
TTGCAAGTATTATCAATTAAAAAATATGTAATTAAAATAACTTCACAATTAATTTTCTAAGATACAGTCAATTTTTAATGTAGTGCATGTGCTGCGTGTTCATCGCTGTTGCTTAGTACAAGGCATGTCGTGGTACGGGAGCAAATCATAATAATCAAAGTATCCGTCGACTGTCATTTACACTTGTCAAATTGCTGTGCTTTAAATTGCTGGCAATAAAAAAATTGTTAGAAAGTTAACAAATTCTGAAAATTTGTTTAGTAATTAAATTAATGTCATGGTTACGTTACAGATATACGTTATTTTAACCTGCTTTAAAAAAAGCCCGTGTGCTGGTAACACACTGTATACATAATTATGTTCATCGCCTTCTTGTTCGCATAGTAAGTATAAGCCTAGAGTTTAGTTTGGAACTAGGTCAATTTGTGGGAGATTGTCTTCCGATATTTAATTATGTTCATTTGCCACTCTATGTCATTTCCACACATACATATTTTCAGGGTTTACTGTCATTAACCCTCATAAACCTTCTTTTCGAAAACTAAAAAAAGGAATGGAATTGACATTAGCGCTCGACGCGATACAACGGTCCAGGAGCTTAAGTCTTAATCCTATACATTTTCGATAGCGATAACGTTCGCCGAATACATTTTGTGTAGGGCCGCTATCGGCCATTGATAATAAAACAGAATACGAGCACGTTTTGTTTTGCATGTCAAAATTTCATTATTACTAAGTACTCGTAAAGTTTTCAATCTTTTTTCAACAATAGTCCTTAATAATACGTAAGAGGTAGGTATAGTTAAATTGTTTAGGCCTTGTGTTTTAATATGTGTATGGGCACATTGACACCTCATAATATGGCCTCCAATGCTTTAGTAACGTACGTACGTATGTAGCCTGATACGTCATAGTTTACAGTTTGGAGTTTCTTGCGGCACTTCTTCTCCGCGATGATGGTCTTGTCGAAGCGCTAGTCAATTCACTCCATATTAGCGACGTGTAAAAAAGCCCTCATGTGGCCAATTTGCTTATAAAGATTTTGACATGATTTAATCATGAGTTTTAACGGTTTTGTCCATTATAATATATAACGTTAGTTTAAATGTTACGATTATAACAGTCGGAATATTATTCACGCAGTATGATAATAAAAAACTTTTTGCAAAGCTTGTTCGTTGAAACTGCGCTTTAATTCGGAGATAATGAATGCCGTCAGCATCTAAAATAAAACGTGACTTCGTAATTATTGGAGTTTTTGCTCTGTAGCTCTCATTTGAATGTAAATTAAAACGTGATTACATCTTACCTAACTTTCATATCAACCTAGACTCCACAACATTACACAATTTCGTTCTTAATCAACTTTACAGCGTTCGTTATTAACATATTTAATTCTCAGATGATGCAAACCAGTCGGTTTTCAAAGACCGATGTGTAATCAAGGAAATGGATACGTCGTCACCCGATCGTATAAATCGCCAGATCATGAAATTCCTAGGCTTAAGGTTACGGTTACTATTTGGCGAATATACGATCGAGCGACGACACATACACGTGTATTGAATTCACAAAATTGTGCCATTTGACGTGGCGCTGTTGCTTTAGAGCGATGCCACACAAGTTTTGCCGGTGCGTTGCGTCGTCGCAACGCTGTGATTTCAACATAAACCGACGCAAGTGTTGTGGCATGGCGTTCTTATTTATATGTAGAACAACGCAGCAGTGACAACACGACGCACAGGCAATACTCTTGTGACATCCTTCTAAATGTTCATTAAATTTAGTAGTAGGTAGGGCGCGTCTTTGTTTCGTAGATATATTCTTGCAAAATCTATATCTTGTCTAGGGGACACCGTTGATGTAGGAAAACATATCGAAACTTTTATGTGGTCGTCTCGCACCATCTTATATACACATAAGTATGTGTTTTTTTTTTCTCTCTATCTCTCCCGTAAGATTCTTAATTGGCATGTTTTCCTGCTGAACTACGCATGTTATTTGATACTATATTTAATTTAATATTTATAGCTTTATATAATGCTAGACTAAGTAGTACCATTGTAATAAGAAATATGTTTAAAAAATGACTGACTGCTGAGTTTCTTGCGGCGTTTCTTCTCAGCAGTGGTCTTCTCTTGGGAAGCGCTGGTAGATTCTTGACGTGTAAAAGTGCCCGTGCGGCCTACTTACTGAAAAAAATTCTTTTATCTTTTTATCTTTTACTATATTCGCGAACTACTAATTGCTCTAACTTAACTAAACGTCACCTCCGGAAATAAAAACTGAATTGTGTTTGGGATATTTGGCACGCAAACGTAAATTTGCTTAACCACTTATGTCTAACAACATTGGTTGTATCTAGTCATGTCCAACTAACCGTCTATGACGACGTCGGTATCTTAAAAAAATATCGAAAATATGATTATAGTTCTTAATACGTACCATCGAAGACCTTAATTGTTACGCTAACGTGAAACCCTGCCAAAATGAAGTAGGTAAAGTGAAGTCGCAAGATATTAAACAATTATAGTCCGTAACCTTACGTTTAAATGTATGCGTAACATCGGGGGCATAATCATCTTTCCAGCGAGAACTTTATCAGAAAAGTTTTACCGTTGTACAGTTTTGAAATGAAAGCCTGGAGAAGGCTTAATCGAAAGGTTTTAATAATTGTGGTCCAGGGCCTGTATAGGTACAAGATGTATCATGTATTGACTTGATAAGGGGCCGCGATCGATCTTACTCCTATACATTTTTGTAGTTTGGCCAGACTTCGATTTTTCGAATCGAAACGTTAACGCTAACGTTCTCTAATCACATCTTGTATATGAACGAAAATTGTTGAATTGCTTCGATTAACCCTCCTGAGGCCCTAAGCAAGATGCATTCGTCGTCCGTTATCGTTTTCAAAAATGTATAGGATTGAGGATTGACGTAACCTGTCAAACGGTCGCGTCGAACGCCTACGTCAATTCCATTCATTTTGTCAGTTTTCGAAAATCGTTAACTTGTCTAGTCTCACAGATTCATTTCGGAGCTCCGAAACGGTAATAATACTTTTTTGATAAACTTCTCGCTTCAGAGATAATTCACGATGTTATCGAATGGGCCTGGTGGTCCCAGCTGGCCGCTGCCTCGCATCGCGCTGACTGCCCGATATTGGCCCAGCAATACAGCCACCGCCAAAAGTATTAGCCAGTAGTTATACAAAAAAATACCTACACAGAGTATTATTGATATTTGACGACGCGGTTAGCCCTGTTGGTAGTGCCTTGCAGCTTGCGTTCCGGTTTTAATTCTGGGTAAAGGTGAAAACAAGTCTGATGAGCATGAATATTCGGTTGCCGCGTCTTGGATGTTCGTGTTCACCCATAGTACACGCCTAAAGTGAATTTGTGTAAGATTGTTTCCTGATATTTATTAACCCGTTATAGGTATTTAGTTTTTTTTTCTACTTTTAATGCACTTGCTTATAGAACAATAAAGCACCAATTCTAACAACGACATACGGTGCCTAATGGCACGCTACCCTATAATGGGTTTATAAAAAGCAACAAAAAGGAACATGAAAAAGCTCTCGTGTAAATAGTGGATTTTATTTTTAAAGACTTAACTAAATTACAATCGAATAATCTTTTCTGCTGAATAATAGCCTGCAAAATAGTCGCAGTTATTTATCCATTTCAGGTTGGGTTATCTGTCGGTGATAAATGAGTTGCTTTTTCAACAACCTTTTTAAATATTTGCACTGCAGAAAAATGTGGCCGCATTTCAATTAAGTAGATGCACCTTTTCTAAATTTTAAATTGATTTTACACTTACAATTGGTACAATACCTAGCATAAAGGCATTCCACCTAAACTCAGGGTTGGTATTGTCATCGGAAGATTGCAATCTTGAGATCGCATATGTCTATCTACGGGCTGCAGAGTCCTCTTCGTATCAGGTTGACTATCCGCTCGTTGGCCTAATACAAGCCAAAAAAAAACTTCTTCAAATTGCGTAAAACTTTTCTCCACGGCTGTATGTATTTCGGTTCGGCTGACTTCAGTGGATACTTATCTCGCACTTTATTTTCTAAGGTTGTTTTTCGCCTGCGCAGCGAGTTAAAATTTATGGCCGTTGTTCATCGAGATCGCGCATAAATAGGTATTTAACGGAAAACCAATCTTTTGAAGCGGCGATCAAACTTGATTTACTTTTGCTGGGATTTTGTACCGCAAATCTGATTATTTATTTCTTGGCTACGAGTATCTTGTTATACAAGATAACTTATACGTAAGTATTAAACGCTTTATTATCAAAAATATCCATTTTTGGTTTTGAGACTTTAGATTTCGTTAAAAATTGAGATACTCAGTTTTAATTACAAATATTTATTGGAATAATTACTTATCCCTTATATGAGAATTTTACCAACAACTAAACAAACGTCTAAAATACATGGTATTACTCTTAACTAACAGATGCAAAGCGTATAAATGCTACCTATCTAAGCTACCTCACGTGAAGGTATTAACCGAGTATCGTGTTCGGCCGGCGCAGTTCCGGCGGCCGAGTTACAGCGGAAGAGATCTGCCGCCGCCGGCGCATTGTCACGAACCCCTACCAATGGTGAATCACTCGGTGATAAATACTCTAACATTAATTACACGGTGTAATAGTCAGAGACAGGGTTAAATATTATGCTACTTTGCGTGAGCGTGTATCAACAGAGTAACGTGCTTGGGTGGTGCATTTACCAGACAGTATTCCTCAAATTTAGCGATGTAAAATACCACTAAATTACTACATACATTGTCGATGTGATATTGGAGCCATATTATTATCATTATTGTGGCGCTGCTTCTCTATTGGAAACAGTAAGCTTGCTCGGAAATAATGCAGGGCCTCTATTCTAGGCGATAAAAACCCTGCCGTCTTCGACTTGTAATGGTTTTTTTTTTAGTCAGCCGCTATTACTGTTAAGTAAAATAAGAGCTATCAAAACGTTGACTCTAAATAAGATAACAGGTAAAAAACGGTATGGTTTTTACCGTGTTGAATAGAGGCCCAGAACGACTTTGCCATGTACGCTAACAACGTTTGTAACTATTTTATATCTCTATAACTAGTAATTATATAGTTTAAAAGATTACATTTCATTTTATTTACAATATATGTGACAAACTTTAACTCTGGCTTAACCAATCTGAATATCATTAATCGAGTTAAGTTACGAACTTTCAGGGCCTCTCTAGGCGGTAATAACCATTATTGTCTTTGAACTACTATCGTATTGTCAACGTTTTGGTAGCTCTTATTTAGTTGAAAGAAATGAGATAAATATAAAACAATACCATAACAGGGCCTATATTCGACACGGGAAAAACCATATCGTTTTTGACCTATTGTCGTATTGTCAACGATTTGATAGCTCTTATTTACTTGACAGTAATGGCGCCCCAGTTAAAAACAATACCATAACAGGGCAAAAACGATTAGGATTTTACCGCACAGAATAGAGGCCGTAGCTGTCATACACGTTTATAGTGACATGTCGTATGAGAATTCATACTATACATCGCAGTGGAAAGCGCACGCGCACGTCACGTCTACGAGCACGCATCCGGTGTGGCTGGGCCTTAAGCGCGACAGTCGTAGAGGAGCTACGAGATCGTAGTCGGGCTACGACGTAGATTAAAACTTGACACTCGGATGTGTAGATCTGTAGATGTGCTTCGATTGCAATTTTCCTGCGGCGGTGTTTATTGGGAGTAATGATTTGTTGCCATCATGAGATTCGTTTGTACCTTTTGACGACGCGTTGGCCTATTTGGTAGTGACCCTGCCTACGTAGCTAGCGGTCCTAGGTTCAAATCCCGGTAAGGGCTGATATTAGTGTGATGAGCGCGGATATTTGTTCCTGAGTCATGGATGTTTTAATTAATTAGAAATATATAAGTGCATTTAAGTACTTATATATTTCTAATTATAAGTATTTATATCGTTGTCTAGTACCCATAGTACAAGCAAAGAGCTTAGTTTTGGGACTAGGTCAATTAGTGTGACATTGTCCCCTGATATTTATTTATTTATTTATTTTTATTTTACTACTAACACGTTTAAATGGGAACTGAGAAGACATCCATAGCTTTTATTATACCTACCTAGTTTAATTAATTGTTGAATACTTTTATAGACCCCTTTGCTAGTTGGTTGATGCTAGTATACTGCAGTAATGTCAAAAAAGGCGGTTAAGTACAATAGTTGTCGAAGCATTCTGCACTTTATTGCTAACCACGTTAAATTTAAAATGATTATACTATTACTGTGTAGTTAGCCGCCAGAGCTGTACGAAATATTGCTACCGAACTCCTACAATATCCTACATAACTGATCGCATTGACGATGAAATATGACTTTGTGTACAGCCGAAGGAGCGCTGTTGCGTATTGAATATGATAGATGCATGTAAAATATAGTTTAGCGGATTTTCTTGATGTGACGTATGGAAATGGGGTCTAGGGAGTAATATTAAAGGTTACGGGTTATTTTAAGCGTTACACAATAAAGTTATTGTAAGTAAATGACTCTTAAAACTTGTTAGTCTGGTTTATGACGAGTTCGTTTCCTCAAGCCTATAGTTATTCTATTGATTTTAAATAGGCCGCTATATGGTTTTACTATATAATAGTTATTTATGTAACTGTTACATAATAAAGCTTCGAATCTTAAGTTACGAGTGCCGAGGTTAGAGCGCAAGCTTGCGAACGCTCTAATTACAGGTACGAGTACCTTAAGAGCTAATTATGTACCGTTGCATACATAACTTTTTCTACAAGCTTAGAATGATAATGACAAAAATAAACTAACTTTTCGCGTATACTTTGCTCGATTTTTCTGCTAACAAAGTACTTCTCAGCAAAGTCATTATCATTGTTCCGATTGGCGTTAATAGTTTGTAAATTGTATTGTTAAAATGTTAACTAATTTCATGCAAACTTAAGTAGTTACTAAAACTGGGGGTTATTATGACAAAGCTATGCAGTTCATTTTACGGCGAGCGTAAAGGACAGAGCTATAGCAGTTATAGAGCTCTGTCCTTTTCTCTCAGCGTAAACTGAACTGCATTGCAATGTCATAATAACCCCTGACAATTTATCACAAAAGTTGGAATGCCAAACGAAACGCCATTTTGTTGATTGCCATATTGAACGTAACCATGGTAACCAAATAACAAAGCGATGGATATTAACCATCTATTTTTAGTAATTTAGTAAAAATGTAATTGATATAATAATTGGTCTCAAAAATAATTTTGATTTTAATATACGTAATTTTAATTAGTATTAAAACATTTTTAACGGTTAATTTTACAAATTAGGATGTCAAGTGTTCACTAAACGCCAAGACTGATATCCGGAATAACCGTGACCATGGTAATAACAATGCTATAATAATCATTATAGAACTTAGTACCATGGCAACGCTTTATAGAATTGTTTTCCCGCTTCGGTTAAGCTATAGGTGGTATTCTGATACCATTAACGATATCAATATTAGCGGTTTATAGTACGCGAGTACAAAAAATCATTTTATCGTATGGTCAACATTATGATAGCTCTTATTTACTTGACAGTAATGGCGGCCGAGTTAAAAACAATACCATAACATGTCAAAGGTGATATGGTTTTATATAGTAGAATAGAGCTCCGGTAGGCTAGAGTGCACTTATGGTAAACCAAACATGGATCCCAAAGCTAGTATTTAAAATGTATGTTACTGAATAATAGTCTCTTTTACTGCCTATGAGCTGGGTTGTATAGCCCAACTCATCTTAAATAAATTTTCGGTTTCGTTTTAATTTTTAAACTTTTTTTTTGTATTATGTCCATGTGTACAATACTATGATTTCTCTGTGCAATATGTAAACCGACTCCGTGGGACCCAAGATACAGGCTCAGCCTAGCTTAGAATCGACCGGATACTGTTTGTGTTTTTGTAACTATGAGATTTGTTTAACAAATTCTTATGATTCTTATTCCATCTAGCGACCCGCCCTCGCGTCACTTTGTTTTATGCGAGTTTTCTGTAACGAACGTCCATAATCCAGAGTTTTTAAAACTTCCTCTTGAATCACTCTATCTTTTGATGAAAACCGCATTAAAATCCGTTGCGTAGTTTGAAAGATCTAAGCGTACAGACGGACCGACAGACGGAAAGCGTTTGTTTGTACACTATGTTAAGAAGATAATAATATATGACGATTTGCATTCAGCAGTGAGTCACGATTTGTGTGACACAAACATGTCGCACCTTTAGAATTATAGTGACCTAAATCAACATTTCAGCCGTCGATTTTGAAACATATATTTATTACTATAGAGACCTAACTCGAAATCCATCATTTTTGAGTTAGGTCACTTTAATTCTAAAGATGCGATGTACTACTTCTTCGCCGCCTTTTCACAGCCGCTATAACTCTACGTATTCGCTACTTACGGATGAAAGCCTCATAGTTAGGGCGCGAACGACGTGCGGATAATACCTTTTACTTGAGACGAGCCTGTCTGCAGCGAACGTGAATAAATATGATACCGGCATTTGTTTCTTATAATAAAAAACCTTGTGAGATGTTTTTATATATACTCGTATAGTGTGTTAGGTTTTGTAGGCATTTGTTTCTTATAATAAAAAACCTTGTGTGATGTTTTTATATATACTCGTATAGTACATTATGAAAGAGCGCCGCTCGGGTTCAAACTGTATATTTCCGAATAGAAATAGAATTAAAAAACAAAAAACCGCCTTCAAAAATGCAAAAAATAACTTCTTTAAAATTGTAGGCACCTAATAGTTTAGTCCAACTGATGTCGGCTTTTTGTTGAAAATGTTGTGGTCGCCGACTTCAGTTGGACTAAACTATTAGGTGCCTACAATTTTAAAGAAGTTATTTTTTGCATTTTTGAAGGCGGTTTTTTGTTTTTTAAAACATTTATTTTATTTTATACTTTTTAGTGATCATAATACGCTGTTACGTTGTCCCACTTCTTAGTTGAAATGAAACTTTAAGTTATTTCAAGCGCGCCGCAAGCAACGCCGCGGGAAAGTCATAGTCATATTTCAATAACCTCCTTTTTTGAATTCGGTTAACAAGTAAATATTCTTCGTTGTAGTCGCTCAACTATCTTAATCGAGATATCTTATCGCCACCCTTGAAATCGGTACCGTTAAGGAGTTCCGCTGGCCATCTGTGGTCTTCATCATCAGTTCCACTTCACCAAATGATACTTTCTGAATGCAAATGCTGAACTTGTTACTAAAAATACTAAAATCGCTATATGTTTGCCTACAATATTTGAGGAGTTCCCTCAATTCCTCACGGATCCTCTCATCAGATTCAGATTTGGTGACAATGGGACCACCTCGAAAGTATACTCTATCAAACCAAAAAAAAAATTTTGAAATCGGTCGACAATTGACGGAGTAATCGGTGAACATACATAAAAAAAAAAAAAAATACATACAGTGGAACGTATAACCTCCTCCTTTTTTGAAGTCGGTTAAAAAGAAACCTTTATTTCGCTTAATTATAAATTATTATAGTGTGTAAAAAGTAGTGATGTGAAAATGGTATCCACTCAGCTATATGTCGTACCACCTATTGGAAGTGCGCCGCTGGTTTTTGTTTCCGATGATATTTGTCTCTTTTCTACTGAGTAAGTTCAGTTCAGTTCAGTTCAGTAGAAAACTGAGTAAAAGTATATTGCTTTTGTCATGTCATCGGATTGTTTTCAGGTACGCCGCTATTACTATCAAGTAAATAAGAGCTATAATAACGTTGACAAGACGAGTACCTAGTAGTGAGCCCCTGTCCCAAAAAAAAACCTATCCCAAAATCGTTACCGGTTTTGAGACGCGATTACAAACAAACAAACAAATGAATATATAAATATTACTTGTATAATAATACAGGATTATGTACAGTCAACATCATTAATAAGTGATAATTTATGTACGTTGTCACTTTAACTTCGAGTTTGAAATGTCGTACAAAATTGCGAAACGATTGAAAGCGACAAGGTACATAAATGATCACTTATTTATGCTGTTGACTGTACACTACGTTATGCTAAGAAAACAAAATAATTTAAAGATATTTTTAGCTTTACACACTTTTAATTTGTGAAACTCGCTGCTCATTTATTATTTGGTCGGTTTTCATTGACACTGTTCCATTAATTCGGGTCAATTCTGCTTGGTAACAATATTGCTTTTAACATGATATCATATTGTTTTTAACTCGGCCGCCATTACTATGAGGTAAATAGGAGTTATCATAAGGTAGACAACACGATAAACTGTTAAAAGCAATAAAGGCCGTTGGGGCAGAAATGTTCTTGAGTGAAGACCACGACTTGGCAAGCGCAGCGTGGGACGACCGCCTGCACGATGGGCAGATGACCTGTTGAGATGGACGGATGTAGGCCGCATTGGATAATTTTCGCTGGAAATCAAAGAGAGAGGCCTGTGTTCAGGAGTGGATGATAGAATAGAGTACCAGTTCAAAGTTCCTTCGGTTAACGATGTCTTTGTCAGGATTGTAACGTGTCATTCTCTTCTTGTTATAATTGTGCATATTCACTACTTGAGGCTAAAAGCTTCGTACTTAGTGCGCGAATGATGTGCGGATAATGCCTTAACTTGAGACGAGCCCGCCTGCAGCAAGTATGCGGAACATATGCGACTGGAGCCGATAGATGCTTCGCGATATATTGCAACAGTAGTAAATTCACACAGTTATATAATAATGTAGAAATTGTGTATAATTCGCCGACAAACTGCTGAGCTTAATTGGTGCCAAGTAAGCTTAACGCAACATACTGAAGGGACTAGAAACTTCGTTTTTTTAACCTATAGCTATACTGCCGCCCTACCAAAAAAGGCGGCTAAGTGCATAGTAATAGTATAAGCATTTTAAACTTAATGTGATTACAAATAGAGTTTAGAATCGTTTGACTTCTACATTGCAGTTAGCCGCCTTCTTTGGTAAGACAGCAGTACAATAAATATTTGAGGCACGAGCGCGTGTGAATTGGATGTTCATTATTGTTTTTTTATGCCATGGAGAAGGCGAACGAGCACACGGGCCACCTGATGATAAGTGGGATCTGTTACTCAGACATTTACATTCTCAATACCACAATATTAAGACTGCACTCCCTCGACTGCAATCACCTTGCCAACCTTGAGGACTAAGATGGAATGGCTCTATGCTAGTAATTTCACCGCTTGTCTTATCCCCACGCAACAATGCGAACACTGCTGTAGGGTAAAGGATAAGATGGTGGTAACAGTAAAATATTAAAATTTATTATCCTAATAAATATTATAACGAATACCTAAGGTAATCTAATTATTATTTATGGAGGGAGCGTTTGTTGGTAGCCACCCCGACACGACCTTGTTTATTACGTAATCGTTTATTGAAAGTTCAGTCTTAAGCGGCGACCAACAATTGGTATCGACTATCGACACGCTTTTCTTTCTCGATTTCCTACACTCGGAACGTTTTCGAAACTAAATTTCACATTGATAAATAAGTAAGTATGTACAGACTTCAATCGTTACGCTACTATAAAACTGTCATAGATATTTAATAGCCAATATTTAATTTCGACGTTATTTGTTTCTTGTGGCTGTAATTAAGACAGGATTATGGGGCCTCAACATTTAAAGTTCGTTATGGTACGTATAACGTTTTCATTCTTACTTGTCTAATATAGTAAAAAACTTTCTAATCTAAACATGAATTTATTTTGGCTAAAACAGCTATATTAAACGAAATAAAGCAATCACAGACAATACATTGGCCAAGAAATGTTCAAAACTGAGAAAACTCTCAGTTAACTTTATTTACGATAACTAAAAGAGCTGTTTTAGCCAAAAAAGGTTGGTTGGCTATATTACTCAAGTAAGACAATGAACAACGAACACGGTATAAGTATAAAGGGTTTCAAAAAATTATTTCTGAAGTTTTAATTGTGTATTATAGTTACGACCGTGGACCGCAACGGCATTCTTTATCGGTAAAATGGCAACATAACTAGGTCTCAAATGAAATTAAAAAATAATTGATTGAATATGTGAAGCCAGGGTCGTTTTCAAACTGAGAATTAATATTATTTGCTAATACTTTTGTAAATAATTAAGTATGTTGGTTGATTAACTGATTACGGTACGACTATCGTGTAAGTACCTAATTTTTAGTTTTAATTGTGTATTAATTTGTTTTTACATATATGTTCAGATTGAAGCAAATTAACAAGTTCCTAAGTATATAATTTATTTTAGCTGAAAGGGGAAATAAAACTATGTACCTAAACCGGGTCAATAAAGATGTATCGTCGTATTAAGTATCTATTGGGTACTTATGTTTAATGCCCTTATTTTTACTTTGCCTGTCTTTCTTCAAAGATTGTGTTTATTACAGGGATATAGCTATCAAATACTTTTATGTCACTTGAGGGTTTTATCACCTGGCATGAATCGTTGCGTTATTTGTGCGTCTTCGGAATAAGGCTGTTTACGAGACGTGCCTCGTGGAGGTTTATACGACGTGCCGACGGCAGATAGGTTGGTATGATTTCAATTTCCCTTTGCTTATGATTACGACTTAGGAAAACGCACAAATGGCGGACTTAAGCATTCGCTGCCAGTCAACTACTAGCCATATCGAGAATAGAGTTGAGGGAGGTTGATTTTCTTTTTGTGGTCACACTACGAAAAGCAAATCTACCTACATCATTGTTGTATATCCTTAATTCGATGCGATTGTGTAAATAGCTTGTCTATACTTATAAATATACACACAAAATTTCGTAAGAATCGGTCATGCCGTTTTGGAGGATTTTTGTTACAAATACTGTGACACGAGAATTTTATATACCTATTAGATTAGAAATTTGATGCCGCACAGTTGGACATATTGCGTAGTACTTAAAAATTAATAAAAAATAAGACTGCTCTAATAATATGAATTTTATTATTTATTTAATTAATCGCACAAATGGCGGACTTAAACATTCGCTACCAGTCAACTACTAGCCATATCGAGAATAATGTTGAGGAACGTTGTTTTTTTTGTGATTGTATAAATAGATTGTCTGAAATAAAAAAACATCCGGGCTGCGCCGGGCTCGGACAGCTAGTAAATAAATAGGTATAAATAGAAAACGCAAAGCGAAATATAGCTATAAACTTTATTTATATATATATATTCGGTTCATGTAGTAACATTTCACCTCGTATTAGCCAAATGAATGTTGAATATGAACATTTCCATTTCACTTAGAGTAGAATGTACGTCATCTTTCAGAGGGTAGACGAACTTTGGAGCGTATCGTATCCTTTATAGCATACACTACGTCCATTTTGGATAGTCCGAGCCTTTGTGCTTGACTGGGAGCCATCATAAGTTGCTAGTCCTGTGCATCAAAGCCTCGAGAAAGTCGCCGGTGGCCTTTTGATTCGTTCCCGGCGGTACCTATTCGGCTTTATAGCGATTACTTCCGTCCAATTACTCTTGAGCCCATTCCATTCTGTAGACTAGAGAAAAGTGAACTTGAAATATATAGGCATTACATTATGATACCTTGACCTCGTAAATCTTGAGTTGTTTCGATAGCAGTATTAGTCCTAATTGCCGAAAGTACATACTTTTTGTATTTTTTTCGGTATACGTCTAGCGTCTAACACCCCCTTAAGAACGAAATTGTAAAATATATTTAGTTTTACAGTGAGTGCTTAGGTCTACGCGCTCAGGTAGGTCAAGTAGGTAGTCCAATATTTTGAAAATTTTCTCGGGAGACTGCGACTACACTGCTAAAGTTCGACGGTTTCCCTTTTGCGCTTAGTTTTCAATGGTATGTACAGTCGACGTCAAATGTTTACACTTTAGTACCTTGTCACTTTATCCGCTATGACAAATCCGTATGGCAGTTAAAACATGACGTTAAATAGACAAGGTACTAAAGTGTAAACATATTTATGACGTCGACTGTACTACGACTGTCAGCCCAATGGAACCCTGACCAACCATACAACTGTGTCACAGTAACGTCATGATTAAATTCGTAAGAAGTGTCGTAGCAATTGTTTTATAATGTCACTATGACACCGTTCTATGGTGTGTCATAGTTCCATTGGGCTAATAGTACGGTATGAAAACTCTATAAGTATAGTAATTATTGCACAAACCGAAAATAACAAACTTAAAAAATAAACAGAAACGCAAAAGGCATGTATGGTATGGCAAACTTATCCCTTTAAAGAATCTCTCCCATGGTCATTTACTAAGTTAAAAAAGTGAATGACGATCATTAGATATTTTATAAACAAAGTCTCCTTTACGAAAAACTTTACTAGAAGAGGTAGTCGACATTAAAAAATACCTACACGTGCACTTTTACTACTTACTTTTGTAGTCGTATTAACAAGGGCGTTCAAATCTAACGAGTCGAGTTCTAATCCAACACCTTTTAAACGAAGGTAGCCATCGTGGGTCACCCTAAGCCCAAGGTCCCACTTGAGTACCGACCCTCATCTGGAAACAATCCTCAAAATTCAGTCCCGTTGATTTACTTCAAATTATTAAATATTCAAGAAAATCCCGCACGGGCTTTAAAAAAAACTTTGACGTAATTCTAAGGTGTCATTAAGAACTTATTAAAGAATTTGTAAAGAGGTCTTTAAGTTACTCCAACATTCATGAGGGGTCCTCGGAGAGCAACTTTGTAACTCGAAAGTTTGACGCGAAATAAGCTAAATTGACATACTTTATAGACATTATTTTCTTACCATTTTTTACACGCCTAATAATAAAATTTATTGTTTAACCACACACGTATTAAAAGTCAGACGTCAGGGTGACGATTAAATTGTTTTTTTTTCAGGAATATTATGAAGTTATCTAGTATGTGAATTTTACCAATAGGTACATACTTAGCATATATATAGAATAACAATAACAGTTGGATCATAATTTAAACGAAACGTTGATAAAGCAATCTAATAGGTAACTAGAAACATTGAATTTTGAAAAATATACTCGAATAGTATATGTTCTTAAAAAAAAGAATCCAACCAACAGAGGATTTTTCTTAGTTAACATAAAATGAATACAATAGTTATGGTATTAGTTATAACAACCAGTATCAACCAGTGAAGTGAAAGCTGTTGAGGGAGTAAGTGGATGTTATTCATTAATAATTCATTTGAGATAATGTATTTGTACACACTTATTGCTGTTTGCTTTCCTTTATAAATAAATAAACCCAAGCTGATAGTACAGCAAGTTCTTTAGTGATTCAACTACTTTATATCTTAGTTGATATATCTAACGTCTCCATAGGTTCGTAAGGAATCAAGAAGACTATGCACAATAATCACAATCTTATTAGAAGCGACCAATTTTTTGTTTGTGCCTCAATGTGTCGTTACGCGTTTACTAATGTTTCACCAAACAATACGCAAAAAAGCAAACCCTATCATTTCTTAACTTTTCATTCCAAAAAAAGGTACATCCCCTATTGAATTTTCTTCTTTTTAACAGTAACAAATACAAGTCTAACCTATCCTATGTAACGAAACTATGTTACTTATGCAACAAATGTTTGTAGAATGAAACATTTGCCATACGATTGATTCATGATCATCTCTACATACTATAAAACAAAGTGCTTTCTGCCGTCTGTCCCTCTGTATGTACGCTTAAGCTCAAAATAGACGATAGAAGCTGATTGCCGTCTTACTTTAACTTCAGTTCTAGAGCAAGATGCACAATGTTGCTGTCTTTTTCTAACTTTAAAGTTAGAGTAAGACAGATGTAAACTTCTGAAATTTTTATTCCTAGTCAAAACCTCGCTTTAGATCTTTCAACATATTACACAACGGATTTTAATGCGGTTTTCATCAATAGATAGAGTGATTCAAGAAAATAGTAAGAGGAAAACTCATATAAATCGAAGCGAAGCGAGTAGTTCTAGATATAATCAACAACCATAGCCTCACAAAACACGTAAAAAAGCGTATGAGTAAACAAACTGTTACAAAACTTATACCAATTTCAATGCTATCGAACAATAACAATAAAGAAATAATGTTAGGTTACTGTAGGTCACCCGTAAAAGGTCATTCTGTCAGTCAGTCATATTCATGCGTCTGAAAGGCTTGGATTGTCCATTAGCGTCCGGCCAGAAGCCGAGCCTCCATTGTTAACGCCGTATCACGCCCTGCGGTTCATTAATGCCTCGCCTTTGCCGGAAATGTTCTGATCTCGTGAGAACACTGGGTCCCCAAATAAGATTAAGCTTGAGCACATGTGTGATGCTGCTGATGCTGCCCTAGTAAATAAACAAATGTCAGTGGACAATCTTATATTAATTGACCTAGCTTAACGAATGCTCTGGGCCTCTATTCAACACTGTCAGACAATATTGCTTTTGACGTGTTGTCAACGTTAAGATAGCTCTTATTTATTTGACAATAATGGTGGCCGATTTTACTTTTAATAGAATAGAATAGAATAGAAATCATTTATTCAACGCACACAGAAGAAAAACAATAAGAGAATAGAGCCCTTGGGCTTGTGCTATATGTATACGGCGATACACATAATTGTATTAAATATGTACCTTAATACATAGATAACACCCAAACAAAAATGTTGCTCTAATCGGAGATCGAACACTGGTTTCAAAGGCAGGGTCACTATTAAGTGCTATTAAGCAAATCGCATCGTCAACTGAAGTGCGTTTCTTTATGCGTTACTCCTTTGATGCAATAAACAGTTAATAAAACTCAATTTTAGTCATAACGTCATGTGGCATGTAAAATTGCATTGACAAAATAGTCATGAGTTTTACAAAACCTTTTATAAAATAATATACGTTTCAGCATTAATGGTAAGTAGCAAGAAACAGCTCTAATAAAACTGGAAAATACATGTTTTTCAGCCGAAAACGAAAATGAACAAAAAACGAAGTGAATCTTGGTGATCAGTAGATTAGTTTTCCCTGTGATATGAACCCCGCCTCTCTCCCGGGCGCGGGTCGGGACGACGCAAAAAGATTCGCTCGGCGATGGTTAGCGGAGCGTGCGGATTATCCGTCACAGATCGCCGGCGATAACTTAATATTGGCTACATAGCCTCTTATTGTTTTTATTTTTATTTAAAGAGATGACGGTGATTTTCTTTGCGATTCGCGCAATTTCTTAAACACCTTTTGATTACGTACTCAAACATGTCATAAGTTATAGACGACATTTAATACCTAATTCGTGAGCTTTCAAATGTATCTCACGGTAGGTCAAAGCATTTTTTTGTTTCGGTGACTTAAGTTTTTTCATCACACAAAATGTTAATTTATTGAAAAAGTAAAGTCAATTAAAGTAAGTACGTATGCATGTGCTGACAAAAAATAAATAAATGCTATGTATTTATTAATGCTGAGATG
Source organism: Acleris literana (assembly GCA_946894065.1). Classification (NCBI taxonomy): domain Eukaryota; kingdom Metazoa; phylum Arthropoda; class Insecta; order Lepidoptera; family Tortricidae; genus Acleris; species Acleris literana. The sequence continues at coordinate 9,687,691 of OX335677.1, forward strand.
CTAATATACTGAACAAACTTAATTTTGTTACAGCAAGTCCAGCAATTTCGTAATCTTATTCAACCGAAACGAAGTCTGTCAGTTATTTATTGGTTGAATCCATTGCCAAGTTTATAAAATATTTCATATTTTTATTTGAGATGGTAGAAGAGTGAGTAAAACCATTTGTTTTTCTGACGTTTTATTACATGTAGTCTTATAGTTACAAACCTTTAAACAAGGAAATGTATTTTATACAACTGTGAATCCCCTGTCGCTAGATGGTGCCCTATCATATCACTCAAGCACGAGTGTCTTAAGTTATGTGATGTGGCACGTCATGCAACAGTTCTACGGTGGAAAAATATCACAATATACATATAAGGTGCTCATTAAAAAGATGAGCTCGACTTTTAAAGCGTCTTCATATATATTTTATCTTGGATTTAATGGCGACTATACCTACTTATATAACAGTGGAAACGTGTATCTTTGCACCGTTGCTATATTTGATTTTTGTTAACGCGAAACTTTAATCTCTTTTATTCCGTCCTAAGTTCATTTTCTTATTCATCCACGTTTCAGATTGTAAGATTGATATACTTACACAATCAAAACATTTTTATCCCAACAAACAACTGATACGCATTTCTTATTTTTTGGCTGAACTTTAAGATTTTCCATTTATCAGCTTTGCAGCGTCTCGACGTGTGGTACCTATCAGAGTTCTGGAATATTGCCATATTCTAGATCAGTATGATAACGAAGTTTTTTTTATGGCAAGTTTAAGGTAAATGAGCACACATGCCACCTGGTGATGAGGACCCATAGATTCTCATTCTCAAGACTACAATCACCAAACTGCAAATGCGTTGCCAACCCAGATGATTAAGGTAGAATGCCTCTCTGCTTGGGGGCACGTTAAAATAAGATGGTGGTAGCGATCCGGACGGACCCTAAACAAGGTCCTTTCGCATCTATCAGATTTGCAAGATGTATTTTTACAGTTGCATAATATTCTACGTCATAATAAAGTGACTCGTCATAAACAAGCACCGGTACATAATAAATTGGTCGTCGAGAAAGATATGGAGATATTTATTCGAATCCCGTATCGCCGGGACGTTTCGTCGATACAGTGAGCACACTTGTCCCCGCAAGGGCGGGGTCTGAAAGCTTTCCCTCCGTTACATCTTTATTTCTGAAAAAGTTTAAATGAGTAAAGAATCACAAGAGAGCCCCACGTAATGGTTTGAGTTGGGGATTTGAAATTGGATAGGAGAATGTAACGCATGAATCGTGTGTTTTTGTTTAATTTAACTTGCGATGAACCATTTTTTGTGTATTTTACATACACATAGGGTTATTAAGTAAATGTTATTGCATTTATAAAAGTACTTTTCTATGTAAATCGTGAACTGAATGAATTTGTTAAAATAAATATAGCATTCTTATTGACTACTTCATTTTTAGCACCAGCCAATTAGAATTTAAAATGTGATTTTCGCGAAAACGTATCAAGAAATATAGGGGTTTTGAAAACTAGTTTTAAATTTATGCCTTACATTTAAATAAAATATATGTCCCTGTCACAGTTGTCACTTATATCCAGTAGCTTTTTTGTGACGGACGCTTGCAGTTGGTAATGGTACCTACCATAACTACCTTGTCGTTGGATGGTATACCCCATTAGCGGGGGCAACACCCTACACAGTTCGGTGCGGCCACCGAGCGTAGTATATCCAGTGGACGGAACACAGTGCTTATTAACCTAAACTTGACGCATGTTCACTCATGCGTGAGTGAGATGGGAACACGTTATTAAATTAATATGCATTAAGTTTAAGTAAATTAGCACTATCTATTCCGACCCCTGGGTATATCGTTGCTTTACCCGAAACACGTCCACAGCTGAGTATAAAGCTCTCCGAGAGCATCGCCGCAGGCATCGGTACTCAGCCAGCAAGAGTTAAATGCTACCGGAGATTAATACTACCACTAATTGTGCATTAGCGCTTGTTTAATCGGGTCTGCTTTTAGCGTTTAATTTTCCTTTGTTCACGAATACTCTTGACACTAGATATTTTGATAAGGACCGTAAGTGGGAAACACGTCAAAAAAGGGAAACCCAAGTTTTAAATTGAAAAAATTTAAAGAATTTTAAAGACGAACTTTAGTTAACTTTGAAGTATTTTGGTTCAAAAATCGAATTCCTTTTAAAAAACTGACAATCATGTCCCAGCTAGTTTAAATTTTTACGTTTTAATTTTGAAACGACTATATTGTGTATCTCATTTAAGAATTATAAATGAGTTTACTGGCAGCAGGCTAAGAAAGTAATAAGAACATAATAATACAAGATCATATAAGCTTGTGGTTTTCAGATTGCCGCGCGCTGCTCTTTTGGTAAACAGGATTAATAGCTGGTTTCTGAGACATTTAACTATTGCCTTCTGTTATTTCGTTAATTAATTCGTTGAAGACTACTTAAGATTAAAGCTATGTAGTTTTTAATGACCCTTCTTAATAATTTCTCCAGATTGGTGCATATTCGACTTCGGTTTTGCTTTGTTCGTTGAATAGATGAGTAGTATGCATGCATGGCAATAAAATAAGGCGGAAGACTGGTCTGCGGCCTATTATGGTTGTGTTTATCGATGTGATCAAAAGTGGATAAAACATCTGTCTCTTTCTGGCCAGTATGTAAGTACGAGAGTAACCGGTGCTTTCACCGCGATAAAGGCGACCTTAATACTGACGAGGGTGATCTGGGACAGAGCGAAGTTGATGGAAACGGAGTAAAAGTTGTTGATGAATATACTTAGTATTACAATTAAGTTCTGACACTTAGAACATGTACATTCTTATTCTGTTGGTGTTTTCCCAACGCCTACCTAATAAAAGACGCAGTATCAAGAATCTTACAGACAGTAAGTAGTATAAATTTGATAGATTACTCAGTATTCATACACTTATACATCCTTATCGTAACGCTTTATATCCGCAACACAATAGTTATTTTCTGAAAGGCAGCAATCAATCAAAGCCCCTAACGGATATCGACAATCGGCATACGTAAACAGTTTTGGTTCTATCAACCGACGTTAATAATTCTCAACGACGGCTTTAGTATTTCTTTTGACATTTTTATGGTTTCGGAATGATTAGGATGATTATTTCGTTTTGGATATGAATCTATGTATTATTTGAACGTAGGATTTTTTGGGCTTTTGACCTTTGCAATAGCATAGCCGATAAATCTATGTTGCTCTTGAGTAGTTATCGTTTATCACATAGTATTTCTTAGTAGGAGTCTTAAATATGCTTCTATTAGATAAAAATGAAAATGAATTTATTGCTAGGTTTATTACGGCGTATTGAATTTTTTGCAAAATTACCGCAGAATTTTATAGGATTTTCTTTCTCTTTTGGTAATTTCAATTTGTCGGAGTATACATTTTATTATGATTCGATTTTAAAAAACCGCCACAAAAATCGAATATAAAGTAAATTAAAAATATAACTAAAGCTATGGCAAATTAAAAAATAAGCAAGAATAAACCTAATTATAACTAAAATAAATACGATTAAATTAAAACTAAATAAAAACTAAAAAAGAGAGGGCCCCGGCGCAAAGCACTGTCCTTTTTTATTTTTGGATTGTATAAATGAGTAACCGTCTTACCATTCCAGTAGTTGCTGATCACATCATTAATTTTCAAGGTTGACCAACAATCCATCGACTAAGACCGGTGACCTATCGCAATCTCGATTTTTTTTTGTCCGAATTTCATTTGACCGAAAACGTTTCGTTTTTTAACGTTTCTCCGATGGCACGATTCGTATTTTTTTCATTTCGCTATTTGACATTAAGTAAACATATCTTTAGTCCGAGTAACTTTTCTCCTTGTACTCACTTGCCCTATGTATTGTTATGTATTTTATTTCAAAGCCTATTTTTCATTACACCAGTGCTACAATTAGCCTAGGGATTGTTTCGTATTTTGTTTCTTAACCCATTTTTCACTTGATCAATGCTACATATAGTGGTCGCTAGGTTACGTCAAATATTCATTTCAGGTAAGCAAATCTTGCTTGTAATTTGTTACTATCCAGAAAATGCACCGAGTAAGACGAATTAGGGCAGAACCGGTTAGGTTAGAAGGCCAAGGAAGCTTTGCTCCCGCCTTGGTTTTCGAGTTTTTTTTTTTTTGCCCAACAAATCTTGCTTGTAATTTATTCAGAAAATGCAACGATGAAGACGAATCAGGGTAGAACCAAATCGGACAGGTTAGCATAGTCGATTTAAAAATAGGTAAACTATTAATACACCGAGCCGTTACATTGGGCAAATGATACTAAGGTAAAATCAGAAATGGGAAATAGATAAATTGACAATCCATTACATTGGACAACTGTTTGTACGCCGAAACCAGTATTACGGAACAGATAATTTGTTAAATCGGTAAAAAACCTAAACAAGTAATGACTAAATGAAAATATTCGAAGTGATCTTTCGGGCAAACGTAAAAACACCCAAACCATAGTTGTCGAATAATATTTATCGAACCAAAATTCGGTCAAACATTTTTCGGAGTTCAGATAGGTAACCACTAAGACCATGGTAAAGTTATTAATTGGTTTACTAGTGAAAATTTACTACTCAGAGCCAAGAAAACTACATGTGTTAAGTTCACTTAGCCTAATGTTACATCGTTAAAAACGGATATATATTTCTAAAAAATTGATGACACGGAGTTTGGATATATGCCATTTTTTGGGAGTTCTCATTTAGCAAAATCAAATCAAAATCAAAATCAAAATATTTATTCACTAAATTGGTCACATACGGGCTCTTTTACACGTAGGTAATATAAAGTGAACCTACTAGCGCTTCGGATAAGACCATCATTGCGGAGAAGAAGCGCCGCAAGAAACTCCAACTCCAACTAGCAGTACAATTAGGTAAATTATGTTCGGCAGCTTATGCTGTTAGGAAAATCAGACAACATACCAATGTTGAGACAGTTTAGTTTATTATAATTACTTTTGTTGACTAAACATCTTTATCATGAATGAATGAAGTAAAATTTAAAATGTCCCCAATTTTAATGAAGATTTTATGCTTTACACAAATCGTAACCAGTTTGTAGTAGGCCACCTCCTCGAAAATCAGTAAATCTACGAAAGACAGGTATAGAGGACACGGGGGCTCTTCTTCGTTAATATTAGATGTAAATCGTCGAGTGGACTACATCTGCTTGCATGCGAGACGAGGGCGCGCCCGTTCATAGCTGTAATGTGCCTCGGCTGAAGAATAATAGAAGAGTGAGAGTTACAGAGGATTAAACCACCTTTTGACTATTCAAAAAGGATGGAGAAACATTGTTTTGAATTGTTAGTTGGTTAGTTTTGTCCATTTTTCTCTTACATCTTGCTTAGTTGTTAATAAGATGTTATGGTCTGACTGATTAATCGACTAACATAAAAAAGTCACAGTATAAATTACTGAAGACAGAAAAAAAAGGTTAGTTATGTAAAGCACTATTAATGATTTTTTCAGCAAAGGGCCTTATTCTACATGTTCTTTACACGTATTGTTATCATACTGTTTTCAAACTCAAACTCAAACTCACAACATTTATTTGACAAAAACACACTGCAACACAACAAATATAATCGAACATTTTAATCGATACAACTATAAAGTAAAAGGATAGAACATACAAACATTTATATACTAGAAGCGAATTTAGAGACGTTGCGCTGTAGTGTGAGGTCAAATAGGACTCAGCTCAGCATGTGCTGCAGCCGGAGCCACAGCGCTGGTTTTCAGCCAAACCCTGGTGTTTACCTACCTAGTTCGTAGCGAACACGAGATTAAAGAAAAGAGAATAAAATGCATAAATACATACTATAGGTAGCGTGTGAAATGTGTATGGTGTAGTCAAAAAATACGTATAAATTTTCACATTTGTATATATATATATATAAAAGGCCAACCGAGCACAAATGTAAATAAATAAATAAAGTTATAGAATTTAGAGCACTACTTGACACAAATAAGTTGGGACAACTCGTCCACCACCAGATTGCAAATTTTTTTGATGTTCGTAAAGGTATTTTTTTAGTTTGATCTTAAAAGAATTGACGGATATGAGTTTACGAAAAGGTGGCGGTAAGTTATTCCAACACTTGGTGGCGGTGTATTTAAAACTTCCACGGAACGCAGCTGACCTGTGCATAGGCATACGCAGTGGCCAACTCACTGAGCGACATGCGATGTTGTCAAATTTTCGCCACTTCAGTTTTTCGAATAAGTATTTTGGCCGTCTGGTTTTTATAATACCGAAAAGAAGAGTGGCAAGGTGATACTCTCGACGAAGAGACATTTTTAAGATGCCAGCGGCGTTAAGGCTGGGCGTGACGCGCGTTCGCGGAGGCACCTTAAAACAAAACCGAGCGCAGGCATTCTGCACGCGCTGCACGACACGCTCCGTGCGAGCTAGCAGGCGCGGCCCGTACACCAGGTCCGCATAAGAAAGCTTGGAGAGGACTAATGAGTCGCACAGTTTTATGCGAAGGCTTACGCTTAAAAAATCACGTATGTGGTATAGCATTTTTAGCCTGTAAAAACAGACTTTGGCGTTCTCCAGTACGTGATTCTCAAAGCGCAGACCTCCATCCATCAGCACCCCAAGGTTACGTGCCTCCGACACACACTCTATCTGTTCATCTCCAATAGACACAGCGGGATTTTGAACAGAGATACTGCGTGCCTGGTTAGGAGAACCGAAAATAATGAATTTGGTTTTTTTAGGATTTAAAACCAAAGTATTCGATTCTGACCAAGCAGCTATGTTTGCCAAATCTCTGTTCAAATTTTCCACAGCGGTCTTAGTGTCTTTAGGGTCGAACGATAGATAAAGTTGTGTATCGTCAGCATACATATGGTATTGGCAGTGCCTGATTACTGCACAAATGTCCGCTGTGTATAAAGTGAAAAGGAGTGGCCCCAGAATCGAACCCTGCGGGACGCCTCTAGTAACCGGGCGACAACCAGAAAACATCCAATCTCCATTGCCGCCATCGAGTTTTACCACCTGGGACCGACCGCACAGATAACTTGAAAACCATTTCACTGTGGAGGCACTGAAACCATAATAAGTCATCTTGGAAAGTAGAAGGGGGATATTTATTGCGTCAAAGGCTCTCGAGTAGTCCAAGAGTACCATTATGGTTCCCATGCCCCCATCCTGTGCAGTGAGAATATTATCGGCTATATCAAGCAATGCTGTGGTAGTACTGTGGGATCTCCTGAAGCCTGACTGGAGGACGGGCAACACGGCGTTATTTTCCAGGTAGCAGCTCATTTGCATGTGTACTACCCTTTCGACGATTTTAGAGATGCAAGGAAGTATACTAATTGGGCGAAGGTCTCTGAGTTCAGCCACATTCTGCTTCTTTGGCAACGGTGTTACCAGTGCCACCTTCCAGGCCTCAGGAAACTCCCCCGATGTAAGCGATTGATTCACGATGGCAGTTATGGCGCCGAGAGCTTCGGGAAGTGTCAGCAGAAGCATGTCCAGCGATAGACCGTCAGATCCTACAGCGTTCGACTTTAGGGACCTTATGACTCTCATCACGCAGCATTCATCGACCACTTCAAGCACGAACTTAGTGTCCCCGTGGCGAGCAAACTCAAAAAAGGTGAGCTGTGATATGGAAACGCTCGGATCACCAGGTACGGAAAGGAAATAATCGTTTATGACATCCGCGTTACGTAAGTGTGAGGGAAGCTCGGACTGATGGCGGCCTGTCACGTTGATCGTTCGGTTAAGATTTTTCCAGAGAGCTCGAGGACTGTGCAAATTTTTATTTATGTGTTGGCTAAAATATGCCTGTTTCTCAAAAAAGAGTGCAACATTAACACAGCTCTTGAACTCTCTGTAATAATCCTTGTCCCGATCAAGTCCAGATGACCGTGCTTTGTCGTGAGCCTTGTCGCGTAAACGCATCATTTCCCTTATGGTACTCGTGATCCAAGGGAAACACTTCGCTCTGGCAACAGCCCGCTTGGATGGTGCGTGACGGTCAAAAAGTGACAACAACGACGAGTTTAAAGCAGCAACCATGTCATTAACGTTCGGCATAGACAGCAAACCGTTCCAGTCAACCCCCGACAAGTCATAATTGAAATCGTCAATGTCCATGTCTCTAAGCGCGCGAAAATTAATAAAGCGACGAGGTGGCTTAGGTTTTGAAATAGTCAATTCACCAGTGATAAATGCGTGATGGCTTAGCGTTGGAATGTAGTCGACAACGATATTACCCACTGGCGCATTACTACAAAACAGATCAATGAGTCGGGCACTATGGTCAGTGAAATGTGTAGGACGGTCTACCAACTGCGTCAAGCTCATAGAGGAGAGAAAATTATTAACTTTAATCGCGTCGCTGTCTATGCGTATATCAATGTTAAAATCACCGACCAGGATTACGTAATTTACTTGCGGTGATAAGGTGCAAATAGAATCGGTGAGTGCATCCAAAAAAGTATCAGTATTGACCCACTCCGGACGATAGGCTGTGCCGATTAACAACTTTATTCCCATGCAAGACAGGCGAACCCACATCTGTTCGACGGGAGGGGCGGCGGGGTGTGCGCACACGCGGGCTCCGAGTCCACGCCGCAGATAGAAAGCAACGCCGCCACCCCGCGCACGTCCCGAGCTACGCGATCGAGCAATGTGACGCAGCTGATAGTCACGTAATACGGGGGCCCTTCCCTCTTCACCCTCACGGAGCCAAGTTTCATTTATGCACACTATGTCGGCGCTGTGCTTGGCCACTGCCACGATAAACTCGTCGTGATTGTTTCCTAGTGAGCCTGGGTTGAGCAAGCCAATCTTTAAATGCTTCTTCCTATTAACGCCCATAATGTAAGAACATAGATTGCATGTTTGCTTGCAATTGCTTAACGTAAACGCTGTGAATATAGGTGCAGATGCAAACAAGTATGGCGTTACGTAATAATAAGACTGAAGCAACGAAGAGTGAATGCTGTGTATTATTTAAATATTTAGTGCAGTTTTGGTGCGGGCAGTGTAAAAATGTGATTTTAATGTGAAAACAAGGATATAAGATATTATTATAATATACGATAGTATATGATTGACAGGTTTTGGCAGAAAAAAGCGCATGGCCAGAATTGTATGCGAGAAATAGGTTATTATACCGGTTAAATGTAGTCACACTACAGCGCCATGAAAAGTAACAGAATGAGAAGAATGAACAGAAGATATTAAGCATAAAATAACCAGTTGTACTGTGATAGAAAACAAAGCACAGTGACGCCAACAAATTTAGGCTACACCAAAAACCTTAACAATATCCTTTTCAGTGCGAATTCGTTGGGCCTGCGAGTCGCTCTGCCGACGAGCGAATACGTGACCTCCGCGTGTCCAGATAAACCGCCAGCCGCGGTTTTTGCCCTCCTGACGAACTTGGCCAAACAGACGACGATTGGCACGGGTGAGCCTCTCGTTCACGTAGAACCGGCGCGCGGGCCCAGGCAGATCAAAGCCACTGGTGTCGACCGTGCGGCGTACACGAGCCTCGCGCAGCAGCACGTCGCGCAGCTCCCGGCGGGCAAGCCTCACGGCCAGCGGGCGCGGCCCGCTCTTGGCTCCATCCTGCTCACCCTGGACCCGCGGGGCGCCGACTCGCTCCGCTGAGACTATATCACGCGCCTCGAGCTGCACACCCAGCTTGCCGGCGACAAGATGTACCAGATGCAAAGGGCTCTCGCCGCGGACCTCAGGAATCATCGTTATTTCAATGTCAGTGGCCAGGAGACTCTGATCGCGGTCGTTAAGCTCAAGCTTGAGCTGGTCGACCGTTTGGATGAGCGCAGTGACGTCGTCCGACGAGCTACCTCTGTCGCCGGGCTGGCCCTGCTCCAGCGCGCATATGCGATTGCCCACCAAGTCAAGGTGCTGCTCGATCGCAACCACGCGACTCTCCACTCCAGCCAGCCGCTCGTCCACTCCACTCATCACAACTAACATCGCCTCCATCCTCTCTGCGAACTGATCCATCTTCAAACGCATTGCGGACATCTCTTGCCTGAACAGAATAAGCTCCTGCGTCAGAGCGGCTTCGTTGGCGTTACTATCCTTTGCCTCGATCACGGTCTGGGCTGGTGGGGACGCCGGAGTGTCGCCCTTGACAGGAGTCTCGGAGTTGTCCTTTCGCGGCTGGCTACTGACACACCCCGGACAGGCCCAATTTGGAGGAATCCTCGCTGATCTGGAGAGATGCACACAGGGCCTGTCAAAAAGTTTGCTGCACTTTAAGTTTGTGCACTTTACAACATCTTTCTCCAACACGCCTCTATTGCAAGCCGCGCACTTGATCATTATGTCTTCGGTGTATAGACGTAGAGTTCAAACTTACACAAGATTATGGCTGGAATTTACGCTACGGTGAGTCACAAAACAAATTATATTTCAACTGCACTTCGGCTTTTTAACAATGTAAAACAGTAAGAAACACTTAATTATTAATTTGTTTACTTATTTCGCGCACATATGATAGGAAATTAATTATTTTTCCTCAAATTTACGAACTCTATTTATGCGACAGATAAAACACGTTCGTTCGCGTTCGCTACGAACTACCCTCTTTTTCAGGTCCCATTAATGACAAGTTAATAAGAGCTGTCATATAGAACCCCTGTGTGTAGGCATGTTTTGAATATTGTCTCCGAGTTAATAATTAAAAGATCAATAGAATAGAATAGAATAGAATAGAATTTTATTGCCACACATTTCTTCTTACAATAATTTACAGAAAGAGAAAAAAGGATTACAAAATATTTTTTACAATCAAAGAGAAAAAAAAATTGGCAAAAGGAGCAAGCTCAGCATATGCTGCGAGTGCGGCCAAGCCGCGTCTGCAGCGCTGGTTTTCAGCAGGCCCCTTTGCACTCGGTACCACTTTAACGTTTTTGGGTAAAACTCAGCACAACACATATTATAAAATAAAATTATATAGAAAGAAATAATTATATAAAAACGAATGCTATATACATTTAACATACATACATACATTTAACAAAAAAAAAGTTCCCCAAGTTTATAGGTAACTATACCAAAAAGAGAAATCATTGAACACATCTTCTTTAAATGTACATAGTTGCTTTTGATTCTAACGGCTTTGATAATAAAATAATACGCATTTGATTTTTAAAACTAAATTGGGATATGTTTTTGCGGAGAGGTGGAGGTAAGTCGTTCCGTATTTTAGAAGCTGCGAATCTGAAGCTACCCCTAAACCCCACAGTTTTGTCCGGCGGAAGGACGACTGTACTAGCTAGGTGCAATTCCCTGCGGGCCACCATTTCCAAAATCTTATTTTCGTACAGATATGGTGTTATACGATCTCGCTTTGGTACTGTAAAACAGAATCTAATGCACGCATTTTGGACTCGCTGTATGGCTTGCGACGTCTTAACAAATAGTCTAGGCTCTCTGTTAGATAGTCTCTGATACCATAACACCTTAAGCCTGTAGAAGGCATTTCTTATTTTAGTTTTTATATGGTCACAGTAACGCATTTCTCCATCCAACAGTAACCCGAGGTTCTTCGCTACAGTGACTCGTTTAACTTCATCTCAATATGCACTACAATTTTTATTTCTGGGCCACTAGGTATATGTGTGTGTATGTGTTTCTGGGAAGCTTTGCCAAAGTAACGTAAAAACTCAAATCGTCAGAGCCTTTTCAAGATTTGACTTATTTCATCACTTTAACATACTTCCTTAGTGGCACAGGAAACAAATTGGTTGACTCTACGTGGGTAATAAAGAACGGGTGTAACTTTTTAGAGCTTGGACTGAATCCGAGTCGTAACGAGTCGATGAGATGGCTGTAAGGTCGGTTATATGGATCATTTGCGTCGGCCGTTATTCGTAGTTGCTTGTTAAACTGTTGAACCGAATTTTACTCACGAATTCAGATAAATTCAGACGCTTGCACCTGAAGTTGACTTTGTTATTTACTAGAGAAGGAGCTAGCTATTATATCTTCGAATTTTCCATTTCTCACCATTTTCTGAGATAAGTATTTCGCTACTCAGGAGATAATAAAATGGTGTAGTCCCATATCTTATCCAACCTAACCACGGAAACAAAATGTGGGATATCCTGAAAACTCAAACGAACGAATAAAGCAGAAAAAAGGTTTTGCTATCAATGACATTTGGTAAAGTGAAAAACGCTTGTTCCAAAACAAATAAGTAAGATACCTTTACTACCTATAGGTCTATGTTTCTTTCCTATAAGAACAGCATTTCTGATGCTTTTTTTTTAACTTTCAATACTCGGAATGCCTTGTCCTTCGTAACTTCAGGTTGTTACATTTTGCCCTTAGTCCACTTAACAAACTCTCGTAGTTCGTGTCTGTAACTAAGAAACTTGTGGCATCAATGGCGAATGGGAAACAAAATCTTGAGCAAACTTCCTCCATGACGACTAATTACCCTGGGCTCAGTTACGAGGCTGGTCGCGGGAGCCGGCGGAGGAACTTAGTCCATTTAATATTTATCGGCTGAGAGGAGGGAAAGTGATATTGTTCGGTCAATGGATTCTTGAGCCGCGGCTGTTTGAGTTTTGAGATTGGATCGTTAGAAGATTATGTAACATCATTTAATTTCAAGACCTTTGGATAGTGGATACTAGTTACTTCTGGCTTATAAGAAACCTTTTTATCGGGCAGTGTAAATTAAAAAGTTATCGTAAAACATATTTTTTTAAATTCTTATTTTAAACAAATGATCGGAGATCTTTGACGGTCAGCTAAATATGAAGTAATACAGTAGTAAAAAAGAGTTTCCTATTGGCAGATAATGTTTGAATTTTTTTTTTAAGACGTGATTCGTGAATACAAATAAAAGAATTCGGACGTTGATTGCTTTATTAAAAATTCGATGAAAAATTAAAACAGCAGCTGATCTCCGTTTGAACATTTATAAATCCTCAGAGCTCGCGCTCGGTCGAATGGCTGAATCGTTTGTGTTCGGCTTGGAATTACCCCTCGTTTCCAATCTGCGTGTCACCACACCCAGTGCCTACCAGGCTAAGTTCCATTAAAAATGGGCTCTATATCGAGTTCTTAGTACTGAATGTACAATCAAATTGAGCACCGACGACACACTTTGCCTGTTCAACTTGCATACCATTCGTACTCGGTGGCAGTCTGTAAACACGACATCTGACTTGCGGCGGCGCTTCGGAAGCGTCCCGGCGCGACTCACAGCGACACACGGACAGTAGGTGTACTGACCTAAATAAACACGCGTGCTCAAATAATGAACCGCATAAGAGTATTAAGCACGTTTCTGGCGCTGTCAAATACAGAAGGTAACCATGGACCGGGAAAAAAGAAAGAAAGGAAAAGAAAGAAGTAGGATAATTTGATGTAAAAAACGAAATAATGTAATATAATCAATAATCTAGTAATTAGTTAAATACTATCAATAATCGCCATAGTCAGAGAAATTAAGGGAGAATTAACTCATTCCTTTTTAGGGTTCCGTAGTCAACCTAGGAAGCCTTATAGATTCGCCATGACCGTCCGTCCGTCCATCCGTCCGCAGCTCAGCTCAGAGACTCTTAGTTCTAGAAAGCTGTAATTTGGCATGAATATACATATTAGTCACGCCGAAGTGATAAAACAAAATGTTCAAAATTTTTTTTTTAGGTTACCTCCCCTTCTCGTAACCTGTGGATGTATTTTTTTTCGTCTACACCATGGTGTGGGGTGTCGTTGGATAGGTATTTCAAAGATATTGCAGGTTTGTAAAAACATTTTTCCATTAAGGGATCCGTTTCTGAAAAATTAAGATGTAAAGTGCTTATTTTTGTTAGTCAAGTGTCCCCACCCCTACAGCCAAAACTACAAATACTAAAAATCTGAAAAATACCGTACATGAAAGTACATATAACAAATTTTAAAGAAAAACTATCACGACTAAGTAGAATTGATTGGTTCCTGAGATACAGGCGACTAAGGGCCACTTGCACCAAAAAATTTACCCAGGGTTAAGACAGTAACTCGAGTTAAAATGAAAGTTTTCTTGATTCTGACGTTTACTAACTCGAGTTAGCGTCTTAACTCAGTGTTAAATTTTTGGTGCAAGTGGCCCTAAAGTGTTTATACCTACTAAAATCACCTAAGACAGCACCAAATAACTTTAAATAGAGATTTAGTTCATACTTGTTGCTTTTTGTGTAAATCCTTCGGAAGGCCTTCGAAATCCTACACTGAGCATGGTCAGACATGCTCTTGCCCGGGTTTTTCAAACTTGCGTGTGCAAAATCGTCACTAAGAAACAATTGGCAATAATTTTTAGTGGTACCAAAGTGGTACTAACGGCTGCACTCAAAATCAGTTAATGACGACTATAGTGCCTGGCCGATAAAAAGACAATCCTGACACATTGCACAGCCATGAAGTTTCTGAATATGGATAATGTTGACAGAAGTCAAAACATGCTGTTATTACTATTCCTTCACACGCAACAAATAAGTTAGACACAAAATCAAATAACAGTTTTGCCATAATAATAACCTACTTTCTGCTAAAACAAACAAAAGGAACTGAATTTAAATAGTTTTATCATTACTTTCGGTTGAACTTATAATCGGCTCAGTGGGCAAAATATCCCTCATGGGTAAAATTGGACTGTTTGATGGTAATGTTTCAGGTTTCAGACAGCCAGTGACTTTAATCTCACATTATGTAAAGAGAAATGTGGTCGATCATTTTCTATATCGATATGGTACAATATTTCGACCCTTTACAATATTATTGTACTAGTAAAATAGGTATGACGTTAATTTCAACGGTAATTATTAACGACCCAATTCGATACAAATTAATTTAGGCAGGAGCACAACAAAAGACCGTTATTGTTTTCACAAATTAAATTAATTGTCACGAATGTCGGGAACAAACCAACCTCAAAAATGGAATATGATTTTGTTAAGCAATAAAGCGCCCGGCAGTGCGCAAGCCAAGTTCGAAGAGATAGCCGTAGGCTCGTTGAGCATTTTGTGCACTATCATTTTTGGGCTACTTCACATCTTCCTATAAAGCACCCTAATAAAAACAGTAAAAATGTTTAAACACAAAAACGGATTCGGTCACTTACGGCAACTTTCCTCGCACGACCACGTGCCTGGAATGCCCACATCCCTGAACGTCCATGTCGCTCGAACGACCATAATACTAAAAAGGCCACATGCCTTGAATGACCACATCCCTGAACGTTCATGTCGCTCGAACGACCATAATACTAAAAAGGCCACGTGCCTTGAATGACCACATCCCTGAACGTTCATTTCGCTTGAACGACCACTTTTACAAGTGTCGATGCCTTATAAAAATTTAAATGTTAGTGTCCTATATTCTGCTACGACACTTTGCTTTACGAACAAGGAAATGTACGAAAAGAGAAGTGGACGAACAAGGAAATGTACGAAAAGAGAAGTGGACGAACAAGGAAATGTACGAAAAGAGAAGTGGACAAACTGGGAAATGTACGAAAAGAGAAGTGGTCGTTCAAGGATGTGGGCGAACTAGGAATTTGGACGGTGGTCAATAAAGGAAGTGGCCGTAAGTGACCGAATCCACAAAAACAAATGAAAAATGGTAATGGTAAACATGTCAATGTGTGTGGTGTGTGGAATGGTAGAAATGTGGTAAAATGGTTGGTTGGTGGTGCTGGTATGTTAAATTCAATGGGTAAATAATTCCTATTATTTTATGTATCGGGCCAATATATTAACATTTAGTTTGGTAAGTAATATTGATATTAACAGAATATAGATATTAATAGAAATGCCGTTAAATGCGACATCAAAAGGAAAAGTTTCACCGGAATCTGCCATGTGTGGAAATTGTTGGAGCATCAAACGCTATCCGATAAAAAATAGTTAATGCGACCTGAATATAGGCTGTTAGTCGCGTTGTGGATGAAACTTGAATCGGCTATACCGCAGATGTCAACGTTTTTAATTAAAAGCGCTCAATCTGCCGCAAACTCTACAAATTAATGCAAAAATGCAGTCCATAACCAGTAGTTAAAGGAAAAAATAATTGAAGTATACTTATATGCTTACTAAGGATTGAAAAACTAAATCAACTAGCACTAGACCATCGAAATGGATATCTAGTTTGAAGCAAAGGGAGAAAAAGAAACTATTCAATATATAATCCGTTTCCTGGAGACAATAGGGAGAAGTGAAAGATAGGTATGATTGATGGGAAGAATTACTTTTTATCTACAAGTTACAGGCTCAAATGTATCAAACAGGAAGGGGAAAACCAACCAACTATTTTTCACGCAAGAAAGTAAGCAAGTGTTGAATACTCGTGATGTATTTTAAGTATTAAAAATGTGCTTGACGTACGTAGGAACAGCCTCGCAGCTGGTGTTTCATGCGAGATGCAAATGCGAGTGTACCACGTGTCAGCTGTAACCGGCATTCTCATTGCGTCCTACACGCTTAGCAATTTCCATGCAAATGAAATTTCGCAAAATAACTAGCGGGCGAGTTGGGCTAGTGTTTGCAAATTGGATGAAACCGCACAAACATAAAGCCTGGATACCCGCAATGCAGTAACTTTTTACGCATCCTGTTGAAATATTTTACAAGCCGGTTTCGGCCAGAAGTCTAAAACGGTTTGTATAAGCGAACCCTGGTAGTAGCGACGTCACCGCGAGCGGGCGCGAAGGTTCTGTACCTAGATTACCGTCATTGTTGTGCTTTGTGATCTTTTATATCAATAACGCTTATTAAAACATACATATTGGTTTTGGGTTTTGGGATCGTATTTTATTTAATTGTTATTGTTAGTTTTCTTCTCATTTAGGTATGACCGTCTGTTTGTCATTAATTAGGGTACTTTTACCATTATTTCATGGGTTAGTTGAAAGAATCCCTTTAAGGAATAACTTTGCCATTGTACTTGTTATTTATTATCTGTTTTTTATTTTTGTATACATACATATTGATTTGTTATGAAGCAAGTACAAAGCCAAATGTAGGTAAATTAATACAGTACAGGGTTTAACGCTATACTGTAAGCTACGCTCATAATGTTTACTTAACTGAATGTATTATCTGCGTTTATAGCGTACTTAACTTCTCACATAATAGAATATAATGCCATATTCCGAGCGTGATACAGCTTAAAACACTTTTTTCCTTGTTCCTTTATTCTTTTGAACAAAATGGCCGTGTAATCTTACGCGCACACTCCGTTGTAATGTGAGTGGGTAGTTTAATATTCCGCTCTTATTTTAGCTGAAAACGTGTTTAATATTTCGTTTTAAGGTACTCAGTTTGATATCAAACCCACATATTTTAGTTTGTTACGCATTTAGCGTAAGATTCTTTAAACTTTTGCTTAATCTTGCAGATTCACTGGTAAGTATGTTGGCTTCTCGAAAAGGAGAAGTGTACAAAGAAGGTTGTAATGTAATAAAAGGGGACGTCGGTGTCCCGGCGGACACGTCGGTTGTAGCCGGATACCTGAAATTTAGAATTCTTATCGTACGTCTAGGACACGATAGTGTCAATGTTAGCAGACTATAACGTTCTGCCAACTTGTAGGAACTTCGAAAAAGACACGCTTAGTACCGATTTCACCATACGATGTTAAATTTAATCAATGTTAAACGACCGTTAGTTTATACATTTTGACAGCTGTTAACGCTCTTATCGTCTGTTAAGTGGTTAACATCGTATGGTGAAATTGGTACTTAGACCACTTTGTTAAAGTTGTGGTTTGGAATCTTGGTTTAAGTACCAATTTCATCATACAATGTTAAATTTAATCAATGTTAATCGATTGCAAGTTCATACATTTTGACAGCTGTCAACGCTCTAATCGTCTGTTAAAAGGTTAACATCGTATAGTGAAATTGGTACTAAACATCTCAGCAAAGCTACCTTTTTAAGGTTGCGTATCCAAAGGATTCACAATGGGACCCTATAACTACATAAGCCTTCGTTATCTGTCCGTCTGTCCGCTTCTCCACCCGTCAAGAGCTGTATCTTTAGAACGGTAAACCGTATTTTAAAAAATAAAGTGTGGTTTAACGGCGGCCATGAAATAATCGAAAAGTAAAATAATGAAGGAGATCTCCATCTGTGAATTTTTTTTCAACGTTTGTTTTTGATTGAATGAAAGGTAAATGGTAATTGGGTGAAATCTATTAGCAAAACCCACCTTTAACACGCAATAAAAACTGCAAAAAGCGTATACTCAGTAAGGGTTTTGTTTAAGTAAATACCGTTATTATTAATGTATAAAACGTCGAACGGCACAGTAATGATCGTCATAAAACGGATTCCCCGTATCACCATAACCACAATTCGCTTGCGTATTTTAGAAATTATTATTCTGTTTGTTTGCAAACCTACACTCAAAAAAATGAGAGCCAACAAAGAGAGATTTTCACTTAGTTGACAAAAAATGATTACAATAGTTAAGATATTAGTTATATCAACCAAAGCTGATAGTTAACTACAGCAATTTCTTTAGTGATTCAACTAACATCTTAGTTGATGTATCTAACGTCTTAGTTGATGTATCTATCGTCTTGTTAGGCTCCTATGGGATCAAGACGCTTATGCACAACAATCACAATCTTGTTACAAGCGACCAATTTTTTTTTTCAGTGTTCCCGCTTTCATGTTGTAATCCGTAACTCAACATAGGTGAGTTCAGATATCGAGTAGGTACAGCTCTTGAACACAGATTAGGATTCGGGTAACCAAAGCCTACTTTAGGACCCGAATCCTATTCTATGACCTCGCGAACTGTATGTATGATGTGCTGCATTACTCTTTGGCGAACCTTGATTCTGTAACTCTGAAATCTCAGGAATGTTCCTCAATCCTCAGAATATTTGGGCATTGTAGGTCGATAAGTTAGTGTTTCTTTTATTTTAAATAAAACAAGGGTGGCATTTGTTTCTTCGAGGACTGTAATCTCCTCCGGGCATTGTCCATCTGAACCAACTATCAGTCTTTTATTTTGCTGGTTTGGGAAGGACTCTACGTGGCCAAAGTAGGTATACTAATCGATAGATATATTGTTTGATAATTCAAGTGATAGGGACCTATTAAGCTCGGAGAACATAGGCAGATTTTAAAACTTTTCGGTTTATATTTTATCATTACGATTGTTCGTAGTAAATGTATTTAGTTTGTATTATGTTTTTTTTGTCCAGTAGCGTGTGCAAAGTGTGACAAGTGAGGTAATTAATAATTAATCGCTTACCATCAGGCAATCCGTCTGCTCGTTTGCCTCCTATACCATTTTTTTTTTTTGCATCAAATTAAAGACAACTTTTTACATTACTACAGACAACTGCGGTAAAAGATTCCGTTTATATTATGTACTAAAGTATTCTTCGTTTAAAAATCCCAGAGTTCCTCATATTGAGAAAGATAATATTTAAATAATAGCCACTCTGTAACATTGGATCGTGATATAACCGATACGTTAGATCACGGTGAATAGCGCAAGTTAGTCGTTAGCAATCTCTTGGAACTCCGGGCACATGCTGCAAAATCGATGCTTCTGTGTGTCCTTACGAGACGGAACTTTGTAACTAATAGGTGTTATGCAGTGTACAAATTGTACACTATTCGCAACTAGCGGAAAGTGATTTTGCTGTTTCTTAAAAATATAGACTTGTTACTTATTAAATATTTCTTGCATGAAAATAGTTTTAAACGTTTTCTAATTTATTATTTAATCGTATGGCATAAGGAATATACAGAAAAATATGAGGCTACAAATTGAATCTATCTACGTTGTACAATTTGTACAATAGATCCCATCAAAAACATAAATGTGAAAATGGGAGCCAAGTTCAATATTTTAGGATTAGGCGATGCATGGTTATCGACTTCACCGACAAAATAATTGAGATCTAAATGGGTGCCAAGTTCCGTAGATAATCCTGATATTTATTTATTAAGAACATACGACACGACCGCAATTAGTATAAGTAGTTTTAGAAAATAATTAGTAACTAGATATTATATTGTATTGTATTGTATAGCTGCTCTCTGTCTGATGTTGCTGTGCCCTTGCAGGGCGTCACATGCAAACCTCCTATTACGTTCCACCTATATGTTAATGTGACATGCAATAAAATATTTTGATTTTGATTTTGATTTTGATCTTAAATTAAATTAATGACACAATTTGTTATTTTTTCTGCTACAACAATGTTTGCTATTTAAAAGTATGACTTCTTAAATTTGAACACTCGAATTATTTACACAAAGCAGATAACTTAGGATAAACTGAAGCTCAAAATTTGACTCCGCTAGTTTTTACCACCAAGAGTAAGATATGACCACTTGCGAAAAACATAAAGTATATAAATTGATTAGCCAAATGTAAATTAACTTGTAAGTGAAAACTAGCCAAGTCAAATTTTAAGCTTCATTTTATCCTAAGTTATCTGCTATTTTATTTTTTGTACATACATTAAACCTTTTTTTTTGGTTATCTAGCTCATATATATAGGTATAGGTATCATCCAGCATTGCCTCCTGATTTTTCATTTTTAGATCTTGTTAGATTGAGTTTTCTCTGTGCGCTGGTTTAAACTTAATACCTACTTACTTCTACACATAAAACGGTCCTAGTTATTCTATACTACAACTGGTAGACAAGAAATAAAGTAAACTTACTACCTACCGAGTTTTATCATCACAGTTTATGTTTCGATACGAGGAAGAACATACAATTTATTCGCATTTCTGTTGAGGTGTAATGAGTTTAGAAAACCTTATAAATGGAAGTAATCGATATTTTTCCCTAGCCGTGATCTCGACGGGCTGATTTACCAATCGCGTGCTATGTGTTGATGAAGCGTCCCAAGAATCACTGACGGCGGGTTCAAAGCGTCGCTTCAACTCTCGGGGTTGACAATGACTGAATTTCATGATCCGAAGTAGACTCATGCGGTTCCATTCCAGAGGCCCTACGTTGAAAATCGAATTTCGAAGTTTAGTTTGCTCCATCCCTTCATCTCGATTTAGCCTCGAATGACGAGTGACAGGGATGGAGCTGACGTAACTTCGAAGTTCGATTTTCAAAGAAGGGCCTCAGTGTGCTGCTCTGGGTGCGGCGGAATGTGACAAATTGACAACTGACTGATTGTATCACCCCATTTTCTTCCACAGTCCCACAAACTTATTTAGGTACAATAAAAATATCACAATCTGTGTTATAGGTAAATAAATAAATAACCAAACTAAGCTCTATACTCGAAAATCGAATTCAAGACCAAAATCCTAACCTCAACTCTGTGATTACTGCATTTTGATTTAAGTGTAGTGTTTTATCACTAAAACTTACTGTAATATTACTGGTTACACGAGTTTTCATTAATATTTTCATGAAATAATGTTAAAATAACGAAATAATCAAGATGGGAACTGTCAGATTTTGGTGTTAAATTAGATTTTCGAGTATAGGCTTGTACCATTTGTACTATGGATACTAAATAACGACAAATATACTTTATGTAGATAAATAAACACTTAAATACATAGAAATGACCAAGATTCAGGAATAAATACTCCTGCTCATTACACAAATACTTGCCCATACCGGGATTTCAATCCGGGACTGCTAGCTTCGTAGGTATACAAGATTATCAAAAGGGGCACGCCGCAGGGGTCTATTTTGAGTCCGGTTTTGTTTATTTTGTTTACAGCTGACCTTTTAAATTACGTAAGGCATTGTAAAGTCCATCTTTATGCAGATGACACACAAATCTATTACTCCTTCCCGAGTAATGACACCAAAAAGGCAGAATCCCTGATAAACCAAGACTTACAGTCTATATTTCAGTGGTCAAATAATAATAACATTATTCTAAATCCCTCCAAAACAAAGTACATGATATTGGGAACCTCAGGCCAGTGCAAAAAAAAATCGATGAAAAACAGCCTATTATTAAAGTAAATCAGCAATTAATTCCGCAGGTCGCAGTAACGAAGAACTTGGGGCTTATGATAGATAGCGACTTGCGTTTCGTAGAACATGTTAGTTTAAAAATTAGAAACTCGTTTTATAGACTTAAAACACTTTATGGTATAAGACAATATTTATCAGAAAAGGTACGCAAACAGCTGGTAGAAGCCCTCGTACTCTCGAACTTTAACTATTGCGACACTGTATACGGGCCTAGGTTGTACGCGAAGACAGCACGCGCGATACAGCGAGTGCAAAACGCCTGCGCTAGGTTTTGTTATAACATACCCCGGCGCGCGCACATTACACCTTATCTCAATGAGAAAGAAACGCTAAAAATGAATGCGCGCAGGGAACTACACTTAGCAACCCAGGTATTTAAAATAAAATTATGCAAACGCGGAGACAGCAGTATTTGTTTGAAAAATTGACATGACTAAAAGATGAAGCGGCTCGTGGTCGAGGTGTAAGGAGCATGCATGCAAATAAATTAATTATCCCAAAGCATAAATCCGTCGGGTTCAGGGGGTGCTTTCGTTATCGCTCGGCCAAGATCTGGAATGATCTACCTCCCCCCCTACGTTTAAATATGTCCCTTCCGGTTTTCAGAAAGAAACTTCAAGAACTACTTTTCAACAATCAACTGTCAAAGAGTATTTAAAATATTCTAAGTGTGACCCACGGATTTTTCCAAACAGCGCCCAGCTGAGTGTCTCATTTGTATGCTTCATTCACACAGTCGTTACCAATCTATAACTATTTATAACGATTTGTATTGTAACGATTGTAATTATTATTACTGTAATACATCATTATTATAGGTGTGACAGAAATATATTATTATTATTATTATTATTTATGAATTGTACGTCACGAACTAATATCTTAGCCCTACCACTTTTACCCCTTATAATGTGTTTGCGCAGTGAGCCAAGGTGCAGGCTGAAAATCAGCGCTGCGGTTTTTATAAATCGTGGCACAGGCTGAGCCTGAGCCTTTTGCCACCTCAATGTTCCGTTGCTGTCTTGTTTTATTGTTTTGTTTTTGTGTTGTTTTTATTGTTAATGCTTGGATTGTATGATTGTGAGATGGGTGGATGTGAAAAGACTGTATGGCGTAATTTATTATATTTTTGGGATTTTCTAAAACTGTAATGTACCTGTAATGTGTTTATATGTAATGTGGCAATAAATGATTTTTGATTTGATTTGATTTGAGGTATACAGGATCATACCGATCGGGTTATCCCAAAAAAAAATACCCCTACTTTTTATTTATTTTTTCGATAAAATAGACTAATTGAAGACACTAATTTCACGTTTTTGCATTTAAATCAATATATTAATTTATTGAAATTTTTAAAGAAAATGTCTTTATGACGTCACTACAAGTTAGTTTGTTTGAGACATGCTTTAGAGTACGCGTTTCTGTCAGATCACGTAAAATGTCAATGTCAAGTCATGTAATTTCCCTCGGCCTTTTGTTGAGTTTGACAATTTCACCCACAGACTAGCCTACGGGCGGAGGTTCCAAAACGGACTTGTATTTTAATCATTCCAATTTTTTAAAGATCTTACATTGTCATGTTTATATACAGTTAAACATTGTCTTAATTTTAATAACCGTTAAAATAAAACAGAAATAAATAAGACAAAATTTGATATACATTATTATGGTTGATCACAGATTAGACACAACTTACCAATGAAGATCGTGACGTCACTACATTACAGGTCAAATAATGTCAAATGATAAATTAGAAATAACTATTTAATACTAATTTTGTAAAATAATCTGATAACAGGGAATGGTTCTACAACCATTTTTCTCGAAATGGTTTTTGAATCACTATACATTATAAAATTATGGGATAGCCCAATTAGGCGTTGTCAAGGTAAGGCAAAGTTAAATTGACCATAAATTGACCACATGTGACTGAATATAGAAATAGAAATAGAAATAATTTTTGTACCGCAGCAAGCTGCGGCGCTGGTTTTCGGGAGCCCTTTGTTTCCCATAATTTTATTGGTCATAATGTAATTGTTGACATAATTTTTGATAGTCATCATTTTTTATATCGCAGAAAATGTAAACTTTTCACAAGTTCTGAAATATCTAACGCGTAGAAAAGGCTAGGTTAGGTTAGGTTTGATTTATAAAAATCCTGAAAAGTAACAGTTTCTTTAAAAAAACACGTTATGACTTGCGATGATTATGACCAAACATAACACATAACAACATTATGACATTGTGACTAAAAATAATTATGTCAGTCAATATAGACCCCCGGTTTTCAGAGGGATCCCGACTTAAAAACTAACTTAAATATCTAAAAGAAAATAAATGCAACCTAAACTGTGCCAGCGGTGCATAAGAAGATTCGAGTGATTAAACTATAACCAAGACATTCTCAAGTTCACTGCTTTCTATTAGCTGAAAAAAGACCAAAGACTAGCATGTATTACATGTCAATTAAGCTATGATCATGAAGTCGTAACAAAGAAGGCGTTAATATTGATTGAATGATTACTTCTCATTACTCCCGGTTAAATTTACCAATTTTTCTTTTATTTGGCAAATAACGGTAAACGAAATCTACGCGTGTATAAAATTGCAGAAATGACCCGGAAACTTGCATAGGCTGACGAAATTCCAATATAGTATCATTCCGAAATTCTGTATCAAGTTTACCCAGTGAGCGAGTAAAATTCGTCGCGCATATCGCCCGGGCCGGGAATCGAACGCCACTTCATTATCCGCGGGCACTCAAGCTCGAGAGCAGATAGCGGAGTCTATCCGCTTAGGGTAAACCTCGAGGAATGCTCTAGAAAATTACTGCTAGTTACGCAATAGATTAGAACTTAACTGAGGGCCTAGTTCAGATGCATTAACGATAAGATAGCGATTTTCAAAAATCGACAATCCGTATGGATTGACGTAAGCTGATGACAGATCGCTCCAGCGCTATGACAACTCCATACATTTCGATTCGATAGAAAACAGAAACGTTAGCAGTGTTTGCAGCTTTCGTACTCCCTCTGGAGGCGTAAACGAGAGGTATCGTGGTATTCGCGGTAGCAATCTTCAAAAGCTTACCAAATGTATAAAATTTACATAAGCGGCCGACGCGATACAAGCACCTAGATCGTAAATCCCATAAATTTTGTCAGTTTTTTAAAAAACGCTAACGTTTGCGTTTTACATGCCCTAATTACGACACGATATCGTTTAGATTCCATTATGTAATATGTCACTTAAAAAATGAAATCTTATATTACTTTAATTATGTTCCACTTCTGCCTGCAAGTCTTTAATTACAAAGGCATTATAAGTAGCTCCACTTGTAAATACTTGTACCTATTTGAACGAATATCAGAAGTCGAACTTTTATTAAAGTCGTAGTCATATTTAGTGATGGGCGATTTCTGAAACATTGCAAAACTTTCCTTAACTGCGAAAACTATAGCGTCTGAAAGTTACATAATTAGATGGAAATGATTCTGACACAAGTAAATTTCATTTAAATTTAATGAAAAGTTTCCGTTACTTACATTACATGTCAAAACTATAGAAAATTTCAGAAATTAAACGATTTCACTTTGGTAACTTTCAGAATATTGCATGAAATTTTAGGTGAAAGTTTCACTTTCGAAACTTTCACAATATTGCAGAAAATTAAGTGAAAGTTTCACTTTTGAAACTTACAAGCAGCCCATCACTAGTCATATTATCGGATTGACTTGAGATGAAATTCTTATGCAAATTCGATAGCAATAAAATAACTTGCTATTCTCGAGATAGCATGATGTGATGATGGGGACAATTTAAATCACAAGTCGGCAATAAAGTGTGTTAAGAAAAATTAATATTTTAAAAAATCTTTGTAATGTCTTCAAAAGCGCCAGAAAAAAATCCGTTGTAAATTTTTACCGCCATTAAACAAAAAACTTTAGATTTCAAAATTCTAAAAAAGGCCACGTGCGGACCATGAATTGGAATGAGAAAGAGAATTTGATGGGTAGGTATTTTTCTATATACGTTCCAAATTTCAGTCCGATATTTTCAACGTTTTCAGACAAAAAGGGCCATGACAGACCAACACGGATGGGCGGAGGTGTTTCAATATATGGTACCGATATTTAATTGTTTCGTTGCACAACCTGATTTATAAATTTTTATCCTTAAAGGGTCATGCCAGAGTATTGCTACGGTTACTTATACAGTATTGTTACTTATACAATTGTGCCAATTTTTTTCGTAAAAGGTAGTTAAAAATTGAAGCGGGCAAATGCCTGCCGTGTCATCCTACTAATCCTACTAATATTTTAAATGCGAAAATTTGTGTGTCACACACACATAGACTTTGTTAGTTTGTTGCTCCTTCACGCTGCAACGGCTGGACGGATTTGGATGAAATTTGAAATGGACATAGGCTACGTTTCGGTTCTCTGCCTTTTGGCCGAAAAACGTTTGGTTGAATGTATCGTTTCCCAACCGTTTCATTTGCAAACCCACTTTTATTTCTGTAACTGTAAATATTTCAGGATTTTTATAAAAACTAAACTAACCTAACCTGTAGGGTCTAGACGAAGGTACAGAAATAAATCCTGAAATATTTACAGTTACAGAAATAAGAGTGAGTTGGCAAATGAAACAGTTGGGAAACGATACATTTGACCAAACGTTTTTCGGCCAAAAGGCAGGATACCCTACGTTCCATCTCGGAAAATTTAAAAGTTCCCGTGGGAATAACGATAATCGAAATCTACCCGGACGAAGTCGCGGGCAGAAGCTAGTATAAAATAAAAGACCAAACATTTGCTGGAACGCACTGCAGTATTCATAGAATACCGTTTACAATCCGCCCGAAAAAAGTATAAAATAAATAAACAATAGATCTATTGTCCGGGAGCCCTTTGTTTCCCATAATTTTATTGGTCATAATGTAATTGTTGACATAATTTTTGATAGTCATAATTTTTTATATCGCTGAAACTGTAAACTTTTCAGAAGTTCTGAAATATCTAACGTGTAGACAAGGCTAGGGTAGGTTAGGTTTGATTTATAAAAATCCTGAAAAAGTAACAGTTTCTTTAAAAAAACACGTTATGACTTGCGATGATTATGACCTAAAGCACATTATGACTAAAAATAATTATGTCAGTCAATATAGACCCCTATTGTCCTTACATTTCAAAAGTTATTTTTGAGCGTATTGTTGGATAATATATTATTGCGATGAGTTAACCAACAAGCAAGCGAGCTTCTATAGAACTCTGTCACAGAAAACACCGGTACGTTACGGATGTAATTTCTTTCTTGTGTCTTGACGCCGACTTTATGGCAAGGTTCTATAGTGGTTCAACAATAAACGTTGCTCATTTGAATATCAGTCGTGCTCGTACAAAAAGTTCAAGTATACTTAATACTTATAACTAAGTGACCTTTAGAGAGATTTACAGGGGCTCGATTCTACTCGGTAAAATCATATTGTTCTTGACAATTTACCGTATTGTTATATAATATAGTTAAACTTGGCCGCTTTATCTGACAAATAAATAAGAGCTATCGTAACGTTGACAATACGATAAGATGTCTTGTGAGTGGTGGTAGGACCTCGTGTAAGGTCCTCCTCCATCCTTTAACCTACCGCCAAGCAGCAGTGCTCGCATTGTTGTGTTCCGGTGTGGAGATAAGACGACCTATGAAATTACTAACATTCCAACTTAGTCCTCAGGGCTAGGAACGCATTTGCTGTCTTAGGATTGCAGTCTTTAGATTGTAGTCTTGAGAATGCAAATGTCTACTAGGTGTTCTCGTTTGCCTTCTTCATCACACAATTTTTTTAATATCAAAAGCAATGTTATTTTATTAGTTACACTCATTATTGTCTGAATTAAGAGATGTTAATGGTGTTGCGTTTGTTTGCAGGTGCTGGCTGGCGCGCGGTAGCGGCCGAGGCGCGGCGATGATCGGCCGCGGGCGCCGGCCGCGCGCTCATTATGCGACACCCGTCCACCGAAGTAAATACTTCTTTATTTGTACATTATTATATAACTCTTCCGTAATTGACTGTCGAACTAACAGATAGACAGCCTAAACCGCTGAACCTAGGGAGTTGACATTTGGGAATATTGTGGATAGGGTTCTGGACTTGACATTTGGCCGAACCTAGAACTTGACATTTGGATGGCTTCTGGAAACCTTCAGGGAGGGAAGATGGCCGATTGAAAGATTGGCTTTTACTTTGATTTATTCTGCTTACTGATTTACTTTCACTCACTTGACACGGGCGAAATCATTGCGGAATACCGCAGTGGACCGCCATTATTTAAAAAAGGAGAAGACCAGGTGCATTGAGAAAGGATTTTTCGAAAATCTACACGCAACGGGAAGAACTTATTTTACTGACTTATCATAGTTAACTATCTCTTTAGTGATTCATATGCCATCATCACCGTCATCGTATCGCCCAAAAGATACCACTTGAGGGCTTGTTTACCGAGAAGCGGAGCGCCGCGCGTGGCGTGCGGCTTGGCGTTGCGCGGCGCGTCGGGAGTTTTTTCCGTTTACAGACACGCGGCGCGTGCAGCGGACCGCGTCATCACACGTGCAAGCACACACATATGGAAATGTACGTTGTTGTTTATGAAGATGCGGGGCGTGACGCGGCGCGTGGTGCGGGGCGAAGAGAGTAGCGGTGCACGGCGCTGCGTCCGCAGCGGATTCTCGAGCGTGTAGAGGAGCGAGCGGCGGAGCACGCGGTGGGCAGAGGTTCCGCCGCGAACGCCGCGCGGGCCCCGCTGCGGGCACAGTCGCGGGAACCGCCGTTATTGACGCGTGCGACGCTGTGTACAACGCGGCGATGCTATCCACGGGCTCTGCCGCAAGTTACGCTGTATTTGAAGCAAACGCGTGTAAAACCGCTTCTCCGTAAACGCTTTCATACAACGCCATATGTTTGAATTTTGTGCAGACCGCACCGCCCAACGCTACGCGCGACGCCCCGCGTCTCCGTAAACAAGCACTCAGGGGCTATTGCCTAACACACTCGCAATCGCAATCGTTTTCATTTTGAAAACCGAAGGCTTGTCTGCATACAAAATGAAAACAATTGTTCCGCTTTAAAGCCGATTGCGATTGCGAGTACGTTAGGCGATAGGCCAGCAGGTCAATATATGTATTATGTATGTATGTTGATGAATCAACTTTACAACTCATACAATTTGTGTCTCCTGTTACTTAAAGATACCTAAACTTACAAAAACAAAATCTCCAACGTTAAACGAAATTGAGTGTGTCAAAAAGTTGACGCATTCTTGTAGAAATTGCCCTCAAAGTTCTCAGAGTCAGATATGCAGCGTGCGACAAGCAAGTACCTAATATAAACAAACATGTACAGTCACCAGTAATAATATATCCAACATTGGTCGCAAAAATATCTGACACGCTCTTATACCTCTAGTAATAAAGACGTGTCAGATATTTTTGCGCCCAATGTTGGATCATATATTATTGCTGGTGACTGTACCGCAACTCTGTGAAAATTAATCCGTTAACGGATTAATTTTCACACTTCACCTTTTTATCGCACCGTGCATATTATTTATTATAGTTACATGTTAACATACGGACGAGGTCAGCCAATATAGTTACGTCCCTTTGAAGCCCATGTGAATTGAGGGACCGCGGTTTTCACGAGAGCCCGCTGTAGACAAGAAACATTACCCCCATACTTGTTCACCGAGGATATTTTCTTACTGAAAGTATAATAAAGGTAAAATTCAGCATGTATGTATAAGTTACAAAACTTAGAACGAGGGTTAATTAGAACGATATCTGTACTTAAGAGGCTCGGTCCTAACTGTTATCGCGCAACTTTTAATTGCTCGCCAAACTCGTATAGTTAGTAGTTCACGCATCATTAGAGATGAAGAGTTCTCCCTCGAGGGAGTAATCAGAGAAGCGCCTCAAAGTTACCTAATGGCCCATGTGTGCAGTGGTTCTTGTTACTCTATCGCATAGACTACTAATGTGTATTTCCACAGCAAATATAAAGAAAATAAGGTCGATTGTCTCAAAAAATTGCTTCTATGCCCGCCCGTGAAATCAAGGCTGATTTTATTGAGATGCGGCGTTACGAGGCTTGGCGAGGATTTATTAATTAATTGCCGTAAAATACAAAACAGTGACGACAGCTACATAGAACAATGATGCGCTCACGTTATTTGGTGCTTAAAATACACATGATATGCATTTACAGGCTTGCATGTCACATCAGGCCTGCATCCTGTTGTTAATTAATGAACAAGGCTGGTTTACACGCAAGCCATGCAGTAACATTATACATAGCATCCTACTTTATTTTTATTTTGTACCATTGTTTTTGTTCTTCTTCCATCAAACTTCTTTGACTGTCATAAATCATAGGTCTTCCACGTACCATGGACGTAATAAATTAGCCCTCGGTTTATTTTTTAGTACCCGATAATCTTTCAAACTGGAATACCTTCCGTTTTCTAACCTATGGGCCGGATACTAAAGTTTAACAATTCCCTAGGTGTCAGCGATCTTAGATTTTCTGGAACTTTCCACTTCAAATTTATTTTCTGATCTTCGAAATAATCTTGAACTTTGAGCATATCCCATTAACTGTTCTCTCTTTTTCAGTTCGTAGTCATAAGTCTCTTAATGTTAATTGTAGCGCTCATCTCCTGCAGCGCTCTCCGCTGTTCTGGATATTTTTATGTTTCTCATCTGTTCGTGTAACATTCCAGACGGTTGACAAAGCGGTATGCACGGAGGAGTCGGGCGCGGCGCGGCTGGAGGCGGTGCTGGTCGCGCTGGTGGAGCGCAAGGCGCGCGCGCTGCACGCAGAGCAGGCGCGCCGCCGGCTCCGACACCCACTGCTGCTACTTCTACGGGATCATGTGCCGGATGGTTAGTAATGAGCTCTCATACTACTCTCATGCTGGCGAGTGGCGAGAAACCGCATAAGACCGAGATTAGCGACACTTTGAAAAGACACTTTGGATCGTTGCGCCAGATTGTTAAATAAGTATGTAAGTATTTTTGAAATCAGAAGTGAAAGAAGATTAGTACTGTTGGATTAATTGAATACTGTGTTCTTGAACTAGTCAAGCACCCACTGCTACTGCTACGGGATCATGTGCCGGATGGTTAGCAGAGCTCTCATACTACTCTCATGCTGGCGACTGGCGAGAAAACACATACGACCGAGACACTTTTGATCGTTGCGCCAGATTATTAAGTACCTAAGTATTTCTGGAATCATTAGGTGGTCTGGAATGTGCCAGACGTTGGAGCAATTTAATATTGTGTGCTTGCAAAAGTTAAACAGTGCTGGATTGGTCAAGCACCTACTGCTGCTGCTACAGCTGTAGTTGTTGCTGGTGTTAGCTCTGATATTACTTATAGTCCTTTCTGGAAGGATGAACTGGTGTAGAACAACACGCCAAAAGAACAGTGCTGCGTTAAAAGTCAATTGTGTCCAGAGTATTGTGTGAGAGAGAGAGAGGGTGATAGTGCAAGGCGCGCGGGTTGTGCCCTAGATGTTTAGATGAGTGAAGGACCGCTGGAGTCTGTAAAGGACGGCAACCATTGCGGCATACTGCTTGTACTTGGAGTATTAAATCTGGAAGCCGTATGTTGAGAGAAGTTTGGTACGATATTGATAAATTCGGTGATAGACTAGATATGGTTTGTACTCTGAATATACCTTCTGCATGATAAGTAAGTCTCTAAGAAGAAGTAATTCAAGGCTGACTAACTCTTAACATATTTGCCTTTTTTATTGCCTAGTTTATCATTATTTTGTGAAGAAAAACGACTTTAAAAAACTCTTTCCAATAGACATACAAAAATATCAACTACGTCATCAACCATTCAATCAGCACACCAACCCACTGCAAAACATAGGTCTCCTCTCTCTAAAAATACCTAATTATTTATACTCATCTCTTATTCTGACAAGGTTGTGATGACTGAAGAATTGAGGGGTAGCCCTTTGCCCAGCAGTTGTACAGGAAATAGGCTCTATAGAGACTTATCTACTCATCAGTAGTACGATGTTCATCAAACTTGTAACTTGTGTGTTTCAGAAGAGGCGTCGTTCGTGGGCAGCCCCGGCGACGTGCTGCCGGCGCACTGGTGCGAGCACGAGCGCCGCCACAACCACAGGAGCCTCAAGCTGCAGCTTCACCCCGAGTAAGTAGCCGCAGCCTTCAGTATTCGAGCCGTTCAGTATTCTTTGTATGAAACTCCATACTGTCACGCACACTTATCGGCATGGGAATGGCAACGGTTCGCCTCAGCAGGAGCGAGCTGTCGTCCACTGAAAAATGTACCGTACTAACACAAATCAAAGCTCACTTTTCAATGTCTCACTTTGAGCTGATCCGGTGTCGGCTATCGAGCACGCGCCGATGGATGGCAGAAGATCGATAGGGTAGGCCGAAATATACTTTAATAAATATCTAAAAAAAAGTAGACAAAAAGACATAAGCATATTATCATTTCGGCTAGTGATCATTCGGCAAAACAAATTTTTGCACTTTAGGTTTTTGTAACTGAAAGATACAGGGTGCCTTTTATATTTTGTAATAAGTCCTCAAGCGAGAACCTGGGGAAGATACAAGACAAAGTAAAAACATTTAATAAAAGGCAAAGTCGTCGGAGCCCCTTTTCTGTTTAGATGAAGCGCTACGCTAACTTGTTTCTGTTACCTATGATCACAGTTCTAACCTAACCTTGAATTTGTAAAGTATGGAATAAATTAGTATGCAAAATGTTAATTTCAAAAAATACGTTTGGCAATCCATTTTGTAAATTATTCAACTCAATGCTGTCGTACGCTCCGTAGGTATTATACTAAATTCGTGTGCATATGATTTATCAGCTTATGAAGATTATAATATGAGTGCTAGTTTAAAATAATAAATGAAAAAGTTATGTCAGCAACAAGTGCACGTTGTTTTTACTCGTAGAAGATGAAACCTTCACTTGTTGCTTTATTAGGTACCGACTGTTACTGTGGGACGGAAGCCAAAAGAGAATATACGAGGATGCCTAATGTAATGTTATACTTACTAGTTAAACCGGCGGCGCTTCGCTGTGTGGCTCAGTTAAAATAACAAAATAAAAATCTAGTCAACACACCCCGAATACTGACGAGTTTACGAATTATGCCAGGTTAAACAAACGTACATAGGCTAAACTTCCCTAAATTTTGATAGGACTCGGCAGATCCTCATTTTTAGTGCCAAGATAAAGTAATAAACAAAGTTTCATTGATGTACATAGTTTACCTCCAAAATATGTTATTTTTCCTAGTCATTTACGAAATAGTATAATTTATAAATGTACCTATCAAATATTTACACAAAATGATTCGTAAGGCAAACTCATGGATTTGAAAACGACATTTAAAAAATGATTACTTAGTATAATATTGCTACACAAAACTATATTTTGTTGTAACTTTAGTCATCTACCCACATAGGTACTGCTAGTATTATCATTTGAAGTAAGCGTCGTTATAAAACTAACCTAACCAAATCTGCAGGTTCTGTAGGTATATCTCTTTAAACATTTTGAAAAGTTAATGGGTTCAGATAAATAAAAATTCGGACAAACGAAACAGCGGACCAAAGTTTTTTGACACATCGATAGGTTACCAATTCAATGAAATAATACAATCGATGAAGTGAAGTTGGATAAAATGATGAGTTAACGTAACAAGCTAATAATAGTTGTTAATTTTCAGTGAGCTGGACAGCCCCGAGGCCCTGGAGCTGGAGCGGAGGCGGAGGCGGCGCCGACGCCGGCAGCGCGCCGCCGCCGAAGCCGCGCAGCCACGCAAGCACCGCACGCTGCTCGTCTCCGCCATCGACGAGCAGGCCAAAGTCATTCACGTAAGATCACCATTCACGGCACGAAATCTAGGGGACAAAATGGTTATTATTGTTAATTCGGCGCCGGAGTTCAGAAGTACCTGTACATTTTTGTACGCTGTTGCAAAAACGTTTTAAAGTGAGAGAGGGGTATGCATTTAACCTCTTATTCATAAACACGCAATAGGTAAAGTGGCTTGAATTTGACAGAAAGGGATACTTTAACTAAAATGGGTTTATTGTGCGTTTATGAATAAATTTGTATACAGGGTGCCTCTGACCTTGGGTCTTTAAATACATGGATCATTTCTACTCCTGAAACTGAACTTCTTTTGTTCTGTAAGTTGTTAAAAATATATCCAACAAAAATTTTTTTTTTTTCATACATGTTAAATGTAATTTAAAACGCGATACAATAAATTCTGCATTTTCCTTTAGCCCTCGTACCAAGGAAATGTCGCCCCCGTACCATGAGATCGTGATTTTATGGCCATGATGTAATACACTGATTTTACAACTAGACTTTAATATCAATTAGTCATCTAAATTTAAGTTATTTTTTAATGTTGCAGAACAAAAGTAGTTCAGTTTAGCGAGTAGAATCGATGGTTGCATTTAAAGCCCCAAGGTCAGCGAGGCACCCTGTATAAGTAGCTGCTATAAGATAATAATATTAACTTACACAGCTATTTCTGAATTCGATCGTATCCTGTTTGTCTGACCACATCCTATACGCCTGCGGTGCACCATATATGCGTCGAAACGTGATCAGTATTAGACCGGGAGATAGTGACACAAACCTTAGCTCATTTCTACCGAGTATGACGACCCGTCAAGGGCCTAATTACGTATTGAAGAAAAGGATAATGATGGCCATAGTGCTGCACGCTGGTACCGGGGCGGCCCAATCGCGTGGGCGTTAATCGAACGTATCGAATAAATCAAGAGTGTCTAAGTATTTGTTACACAAACATTCTTGGTTTTTCGGATAGTTAATGAAAAAATAAGTAGGCGGTAGCGTAATGCCATACTTCTCCGGTGTGGCTTACAGCCCGCCATACCGACGAGAACATATTAATTTAAAAGAAAACAATTCAAACATTTGTACCAGGGCAATTTTTGCCAGGGACCGGTCCGGTAATCCTTTCAAGGGGTTTTGAAAGGGTTTTGCGAAAGGCTTTGATTACCAAAGCCGTTCCTCGTCAAAACCCCTTCATTTGGGTTTTTAAGCGGTATTTTTAGGGGTAACCCATTGTGGTATAAGAACCCCTTCCATGGGCTTATAAAACCACCTCGAAAAGGGTAACCTGTTGAAGGGGTTATCCTTTCGATGTTTGAGCGATTTCGCATCTTTTTCCCAAAACATAAAAGTCAATATTGCAGAATGTTACTTTATGTTCGCCGACTAGCGGTAGTCGCAAAGCTAAAACCTTCACTTTGCTATTTGTTTCCGATCAGCGTAGTGTCAACATTTCACCAGTGGAAGTAATTACTTATTTTATTTAATCAGTGGTCTGGATTTTCAGATTTAGCTTTTAGTGTTTTATTGCATTTGGTATCATATTATTCAAGTGTGCCACAGCCAATTTACATCGTCCAGAGGGAAAAAGTATCTGTGGAATTAAAATAATTTACCTTTTTTTAATTAAATTACCACTTAACTAAATGGGGCACGTCATCTTTTTTGTTTAAGCTAAGTTGAAATAACTATACCTAAAACATCATTACCCTGGTGCATCCATTCGCCAATTAGTGAACAAACTACCCAGAGCAGAGCAAGTTATGGATTGAAACCAAGTATTGTATTAAGTTGAATCGTTAGAGTAAGTTATTGATTTGAAAGAAAAAATATGGTTCCTGTGTTTAACGCAGTTTTTTTTTTGAATCTATATAAAAGGTGTTGGGAACTAAGTTATCATTCCCTTGGTGCCTCAATTAACAACATCTGCACCCCTAATTAAACGTCCTACGACGCGATGCTCCCGCCGTTCCTAACGCTTATCAGTAACGCTTTCAACGCCGTGGGGAAAAGACACGACTCGTCGCTGGAGCTTTGGACTATGCAGACAAATATAATATCATTCTCCGGGCTTTGGTTCACTATGATTATCATTACTCTGTATTTTCATATTATCAACTAGTTTTAGAGTTATTGGTAATTCTTTAGCAGTGCCTACCCCACTGAGAGTCTCTGAGAATGAAGGCGTGAGTTTATGTATGTACGTATTTTCATATAAAATTTATTTCCTGCAATTGTCATACAGTGTTTTGTAAAAAAGAACTGCACTTTTGACCGCATGTGTTGATTGATAACTTATTCCTATGCTTTCTGAAGAGAGAGATGATAAATTTTCTTACAAATAAAAACAGATTAATTAATTGATTTAAAACTTTATTATGTACATGGAATACATATTATATATTACGTTCTCATAAAGTTTTCGTTCTCTTGTCGTTTTTATTATCTTCCTATGATCTTTTCTCATTCTCCTGGTAGCTAAAATTAAGTGGCATATTTATGTATCAAATTGACCTAAAGTGACGCCCATTTTATAAATAATAATATGCTTATAATTTTTTTTAATATACTTTTTTCCAAACCGTGAATCCAACCAAAGAGTTTTCATGTTTTTAATTACCTTCGTCATTACAACTTACAGAAACTTTACATATAGGTAATATGATTTAAAATATTTAAATTGCATACATACATACATACACACATACATACGTACGTACGTACATACATACATACACACATACACACACACATACATACATACTTTCATACATATATATATATATATACACTCATACAAACATACACACATACACACATGGGTGTTTCTTCGAGATTTTTGTCTTATTCCTCTGTTTTTCACTCATTTTTATGAACTCTTTCAGAAAATAATTAACTGTTCAACTGTTGTGTACATAGGAATAAGAAATTGACGAATAAGGAGTAGGAGTAGTTATTTATTATAGTTTTATTCAATACATTTTCAAAAGAAGCCTTATTTATTTAAAATATATATATATATATATATATATATATATATATATATATATAAAAGAACTATTACTACACAAGTCCGCATAATCCGAACCTGTGTAAAAGTTTTTAAAACTTAAAGTATTTAAAAATAAATAACAACATCGAAAGTGAAAAAGAAAACTGAAAACTAACCATTTTTGTATTCTACTGTCTATAAATCCATAGGAATAAGGGACAGGTGAATAAGAAAGAATTGAAAACATGCTGATGGTTCATAATACGAACATACTGGAAGGCTACCATTAATTCTACGGTAACATAGTACGTAAAGCAGTTGTTAATCAAGCACAACTATTTTTTTTAAAGGTTACAGAATTGTTGAAAATTTAACAGACTAATATGGATGTTATGTAAACCAACGACAGAGAAATGATATATTTGCCTTCACAACTCCGGAGTGACAGGCATTGGCCGACAGGTCCACCACTGACACGTTGGGAGCGCGACTAAAAACTGGCCTGCGTGGGAGTTGTCGCTAGTTTCCTAAATGTCTTTATGATACAGCTGATTGAAGCCCGCTCCAGAGAAATAAGATTTTTACGGAATACGAATCTTATTTCCTCAGTTATAATAATAATATTTCACGTAGAAATTACTAGAATAATGGTTATTTTTTGTAAATGTTTAGAATCAGTTACAGACAGCTCTGAAAATAAATCAAACTTCTAAACTAAATAGTTCATTGAACTACGCCCCCGGACGTCGAAAATCAGGGCCCCGAAGAATCACCCACGTACAAACACGTAGGTACACACATAAGTACATACAAACATGCTAATTTATCCAGGTTATATTAAAATTCTTCCAAACAGTTTTCATCAAGATGGGTTGAATGAGTATTAGGAGCGATCTGTTAGATGAGTATATTAAGGTGGATTCACGTTACACCATGCCGAAGCCGGGCCCGGCCTAGCACGGCGTAATGTGAATTCACCTTTATGCGTGACCGCTGGCTAAAAGAGTTTTTAAGAGTATTATTTGTTAATAATTTTTTTTTCTCCGAGAAATACAGAATCAACCAGCCAGTTTATTTACAATTTCGACTGATAAATAACCCACACGCCAAACATGTTTGCTATGCTATGCAAATTACACCTTATTGCTACCAAACAAAGTCTCTATTAATCTCGAACTCTTGTCGGCTGTAGCCGACGTGGCGTCAGCGGCACGACTTTTAGTTGACGGCCAGAGCCGACTGTGGCGTTGAAAAGGTTAACATAGGTAATTAGGCAGTACTTATTTGTAATGTGTTTCTTCATTTAAAGTATTTTCTTTTTTCTCATCGGCAAATAAGAGGTAGAAATACTGATAGTTATAACAGAAATAAAATTAATTACAAATTAAACTAATATTTTTAATACAAAGGTGTGTTAGGGTACTTACACAAATCGTGATTCAATTTGGAATTGATTATGCGTCAGTTTATAACTTGAATTAACTCACATAAACAACATAATTATCTCGAAAAAAAAACACATTGTTCCCGTGGGACCTAGGAATCGCTAATTCCACGCGAACAAAGTCTATTAAAAATAAAAATAAAAACAAGTATCGATTAACCCTTAATTTGGCAATGTTCGTCACAGTGAACATACCATAATGTCCCCGTTTTTGTTTGGATTGTGTTTTTATTTTTTTGCTAATTCAAAATCAAAAAGGGTTTGAATTCCCGACCTTTTTTATTTTTGCCAAATTAAGGGTCACTGACCGCTGTCCTGGCAATCAAACACACAATTCTTACGCATTTTAGTTCGGTAATGCTTTGAATAAATTTAACGCTGCACTCACCCATTTCACTTCATTAATCCTGTTAGATTAAATAGACTGAGAGATAGATAGACGGCAAGCAGCGCAAATACAAAATGAAAATAATAAATAATAGGTAAACTAGTGTGGTTGCCGAGTTAGAATAGTGCCACTCCATGTCTTCCCGTGGATGTCGTAAGAGACGACTAAGGGAATAAAGGCTTGTAGTACTGTTAGGCGATGGGCTTGCAACCTGTCACTAATACGCTGGTAAACATCTTAGCCTAATTGTGCAAATTGCGGTTATAGAATTATCAACAAGTTTATAGAGATGTTTGTAATTCTGTAGCTCTGCCTACCCCACTCTGGGAACGAAGGCGTGAGATTATGTATGTATGTATGTAGGTAAACTAGTAAACAGCAGTGAAGTGAAAGTAGGTAGAATATTCTCCTTAAAAGGTAAAGGGTAAGCGCTAACCCAATCGGGGTTAACGTTTACCGAACGGCTTGGGTAAGTGGTAACCTCATAAGGGTAACCCTT
This sequence comes from Acleris literana, assembly GCA_946894065.1. Taxonomy (NCBI): domain Eukaryota; kingdom Metazoa; phylum Arthropoda; class Insecta; order Lepidoptera; family Tortricidae; genus Acleris; species Acleris literana. The sequence continues at coordinate 9,727,003 of OX335677.1, forward strand.
TCGTAGAGGTAAGTCAAATGAATGGGTTATCAATTGAAAGGGGTAACCAAGTTATTTGGGTTATAAAAATGAAGTCTTTCAAGGGGTATTTTCTGGGAAGGGGTTGTCGGGTCCCTGATTTTTGCACACCTAATCGTCGTCGAGTAGCCATTCACGAAAATCACCATGCCATACTTTTCCGACGCTTCCAAACGGCCGCCATGCCGCCGTAAAGGATTATTTTTTATCTTTTTTGCAAAACGGTCGCCATACTTAGTGCAAATGACCGGAAATTTTGTGTCAGTATCTCCCAGTCTATAAGTTTTATTATCGAGTAGCTTTTGCCCGCGACTACGTATAAGTTGTATATTGTTTTTCCCTCAAGATCTGACCAATTTTCTAGGTCTATATCCGTTTCCGGGATATAAACGATCTCTGTACCAGACGTCGATCAGTTCAGGCATTGGACCGTAAAGACAAAACAAATTCACTTTTACATTACAATAGTAGTTAGAAAGGACGGATTATTGAAACATGAATAAAAAAAAAGCGTTGCTCTGCCAACCACCAAGCGAGGCAGCTTAGTCTAATGGGATAAAATAATTATGTAATGCTGGGTAAAGGTCTCTCTCCCATCCTTACGCGCGTCTTTCTTCGATAGTCTCATACTGTCTAGGTCATTAAGTTCGAGTCGCATCGTTGCATTGATCTGCAGCAATAATATTATTAGGTGAAACCCCTTTGGTACACTTTAGCCCACAAGTAGACATGCGATGAACCCGGTTAAAGCGGGATAACTTGTACCTAAAAATTAAATAAAGTACGAGTAAGAAAATTTTGAGAACCGCACAATCGTAGGGGATAGATACGAAGAGGGTTTTGAACGAATGCACATTTAAAAATAAACTGAATATTCTAATGATAAAATTTTCTGCTTTTATTGTGGCAAATTCTTTGCTTTTATTGTGGAAAATGGTCTGAAATGTCATAGTCACAGGTTATAGGTTGTAGTGCCATTGTTAAAAGTTATTTTTAACGCCATCTATTTCTAACTGAGAAAATCTGGCTGTATGCTAAAGTAGCACCGATCCCTTAGCGTCAAAAGATATTGCATAGATGGCGCTAATAAAAGCAAGTGTAGCAAGGATATCGAACCAGACTTTTTTAAAAAGCTCACTAGATGTCGTTCTTGTCAGAAACTGGTCCACTTGCTACAAAAATAACTACCTAAAGGAAAATGTGATTGTGTGTGATATTAATATTGGTTACATTGGCGTGTGTTGTGTCCAGACAAAACTTACTTAATACTTACTAGGAAGATCCTGTTTTCCAGGCAGTGATAACATTCTCACTATTAATACTCATTATCATAAGATAATTCTTGACGCAGATTAAAAAAGGAACAATACAATGTACCTGAATAATTACGTTACGACTACCCTGACTTAGGTATTTCATAATTTAAATCAAAACTAGGTAATCAATATAGTAGATTAGAGACAAACTAGTATTATTCAAAATCTTGCGTCCATTAGACAGGAGTGAAGACGAATTTTCACACATACCTACTGCTTTGAAATGCAGAGTTAATATGGGCTCCGTTTACGTACGAACATGTCAGTAGGTATTATTTAATAGAAGTATCTATGTACGATAAGGGTTAAATTATCTAACCAGTCAAGAAGCACATTTTTTTTGCGACGTTCCAAAACGTTTTATTTTCTAGAAAGTTACACACTTGTAATCATAAAATTTACATAATCCTTTCTTGCAAGTCAAATTAAACTTAGCATCAAGGCATGTGAGTGAGACAAGATAGGATTAGTGGCACAAGTTTGAAAGTTTTGCGGAGTGTCTCCCTTCATTAGGTACTTACATGTCTTGTAAGAAGTTACGTCTTGTCTTGCCACGCAATTAATACAGATGACTCGTATGTTACTTTGGTAGAAGATATTCAAGGAGCGATTTGCTATCATGGTATTAAAACGTTTAAATTGAATTTATCCCGGAAAATCGTCCCTTGATTGGCCTACTTTAGGGTACCAGAAGTTTTATCAAACTCCCTCTTTGATAAATCACCATACTAGCGTAAAAATATCCTCATTTTTAGCGATGTTCTTTTGTGAACTGCGATCGGCATGTTTTTTTGTGTTAAAATGGGTTTTGTTTAATGAAACCGAGAGTTAGGTATATTATGTCAAAGGTTTTTATGAGGTTACGGAAATTCAATTTCATCAAATTCCTTTAGTTGTAACATAAACACCTGAAAACTTTTTTTATTAGCTTGTGTGAAAAACATATCCATATAGGCATGACTACCTATAGGAGAATCACTGCGGGCCGCGTTTAATGTTATTTATTTATTTTATAATACCACGATCCTTACATGGAACCACTTAATTGATATTAGGGCCCTGTTGGCAAAGTAAGCGAGCACGAGGTTCGTGCCTAATAGCTTTAATGCAGTTTGGCGTTTCCCTTTTGATGGCACTGCGGTTGATATTCCTACACTTCCGAGAGACGTGCAACGTACTGTACAGTCAACAGCATAAATAAGTGATCATTTATGTACCTTGTCACTTTAACGTCGTGTTTGAAATGTCATATAAAATTGTGAAACGATTGAAAGCGAAAAGGTACATAAATGATCACTTATTTATGCTGTTGACTGTACACAGTAAACTACATTATTTTTTTATATTTATTCACAGAATTTCTGCATATACATGTAGAAATGCGGACTGACTAATTTGCACTGAAAGCGTTCCATTTGAATTTTTTGGTACGAAGCCCTAAAATATGATAGTCAAACTATCATGTTAAACTGAGGTCCAAGTCAAACTATTTCAGCACACGTTTCAAATAGTGTAGATGTAGATAATAATGATGGGTCTATATTGGGTCGCATAAAATTGTTAGTCCTAATGATTTTTTGGGCTAAAATCTTTTAGCCTAACCTACCTTTCTGTAATTTCATCCTAAGGGATGCTAGGCGAAAAGATTTTAGGACAAACAATCATTAGGACTAACAATTTTATTTAAATTTAGGCGATGCGTTGGTCTCCCAATAATGATGATATGGTCCCGCAGGTGCTAGACCCGGACGAGCTGCCGCGCCGGGCGCGCTACACCATCATGGTGACGGCCTGTCTGCTGCTCTTCCTCTGTCTGCTACTTGTCGGAGTCACGTTGCGGATGGCGCCGCTCATCGATGACATGGGTAAGTATTACCTAGTTACTTTTTTTTTGAGCTTGTGGAAATGTCTATGCATATCCGCCCGACGGGGGCCAGGGCGGGCTATGTCTTATTAGCACGGACTAAAATACCTGGGGCGTTCCGCCAATTGCTTTAGGAGGAAACTACGGGACCGCTATAGCGGTTTCTCTATGGGCTCGCCTTCAGGCGAGGGATTTTACTAGCCCCTAGCCTAATCCAGTGAAAGCACCCTGGAACACTAGGGGCCAAGCTAATAACCTACCCAAACTAAACCTAGATGCAGCTCTTGGTCGTGTAACTTTAAGCATGGTTCGCTAATCGGCGATATGGATAAACACTAGCTAGTAATAGATCCGTACGACTGAACTAGACTTCTGCCCTAAGTCAAGGTAAATGAAGAATGGTGCACTAATCGACAAAATGAGTAAGTACACTAGGAAGTAACAGCTTTGGTGGGCAAATGAAATAGTTTTAGCATCTCGGATTTTCGGATTCTTCATAATTTTTTCCACCATTATTTCAGGAAGTGGAGTATACGACATGGCTTATTAAAAAAGTATGTGTTGTCGTCGTACATTTTGTATTGTTGAGTTAACTAAATTCGTTTTTTATTGGAATCGAGCCGTAAGGTATCATAGTTTTTACACGTTAATAACAAAAGGTATAGGTAGTAAATGAAAACTTGGCACAACATAGCAGGTAAAAAAAGTAAACTACGAGTATAACTTACTTGTAGCATGTAAAGCTAACTTTGTCGTTGTTTGGGAGCATTATTGAATTCAATAGAATTACCCTACATGTAATATGTCTACTAAAATATTAGTAGAAGTGTTAAGTAGAGTATAACGTGAGCTAGTGAGCTCAGGCAACATACACTCATTAAAGGACAATTAATAAACTTTGACTATTTCAGTAAATAAATAAATAAATAAATGTTCTCTTTTGGCAGTCATGTTATTTAACAAACCTTGCGTTACTGCAGATAACACTCACTGTTAATTTTGTGGGTGAACGACGTAATATTTGATGATGATCGTTGCCTGCTAATTTGGGTCACAGATAGGTACCTATTACGTATCCTAATTTTTTTGGGTGTATACTAACACTAAAGTGTCTATTCTGAGATTTCGGAGGCAATAACAAATTATTTTGAATTACTCAAACTAAATTTATCATAAAAAAGATACCTTAATTTATAAGAATGCACGGAATAAAAATAAAAATATGAAAGAGATTGAATAAAAGCATTTCCGAAATAGTAGAGCCTTAACAGGAAAGCGAAGCGAGACCTTTGTGCGAATCAAAATGTCGAGATACGGGATACGCTTGAATATTTCCCTTCTTTTCAAGTATCCTTGATTATTGTGTGTCGAGTGTATACTTGTATATAATCGTTTACAGAGAGTGTTAGGATTGTAAGGCCTCTGATTTTTACGAGAGAGATAACGGTTTGTCAAAAGCAGGACGCCGTTGCCTGATTGATTGTTTACGAAAGTGCCCATATATTTCAGCGAGCGGAACCAATTTATGTGAAATTGAGAACCTCAATTATTGCGATTGTGCTTTTTATCATCGTTTTATAACCGTTTTATGAAAACATAGAGCCGTAATGGCGTCGTAAGCACGCCATCATCGCCGTTTTAATGAAGCCGCGAGAAAATTACTATAAAAGTTTTACACGTGCTCGGGGAAGTGTTTTACAGCGTAGTTATATTTAATCTAGACTTGAAACCTCTCACAATAACAAGATCTTAAGCTGGCCAAGGTGGTTTAGTAGTTAAATGGCTAAATACTGCCTGCCTAAAAAGTGTTCTAAGTGAGGCTGACAAAAACCAGGCATCGTATTACTTTAACGTAAATAATGTAGAATTGTAGATACAGTTATATTATACGAGGTTGCCCTTTGCTGTTTACTTAGCTCACCTGGACATAACGCAATATTATCGTAACTTAAAAACAATGATATTTAAAAAAGTAATGGTGTTTTAAGCGGTAGACTTGGTAGAGACCGCCGTAGAGATAGATATATACACATAAATGTAAGCGTGTATATCGTTGTTAGTACCTGTAGCACGCTTCTAGAGTTTATTTAAGATTCTTTTAGATTCTTCTAGATTTTTTTGTAGGTACATAACGTGATAATTATTTATTCATCTATATTTTAAAATTACGGGCGAATCAACTATGGTATGTGTATTATGTACACGTATTAGTGTGTTATATATACGTATATATAGAATGAAATTCTGAAACTTCTAACCGAACAAGTTTCAATTGAAACATTCTCAAAACTCCAGAAGTATTTTACGAACAAGGCAATTTGTAACATTTTTCCTTTTCACCTAACCCCATTTAATACAACGAATTTGCATTATTCGCCTCACAGCTGATTTAACGTTCAGCCGATTAGAAGGCTGTTTGCCCGAATTAGGCATATAATTTGATCCCCCATTGTCTCCAGTATTTCGAAATTTAATGTAACAAATAAAAATGTATATGTAGTTTAAGAAAGTAAAATTAAACAGTATTTACGAATAAATGTAGAAACAGCCACAATTTTATTCTTGTTGTGCAGAAAACAAAGTTTTTTTTTTGCCATTGATAAGGCCCTGCGGCCACCTGATGGTAAGTGGGATCTGTGAACCATAGACTTTGCATTCTCAAGACTATGATCTTAAGACTGCAATCCTAAAACCGCAAATTGACATACAATATCATGCAAGCATCGTGATTTAAATGCATTATTTATTCGAAAATATAGACCGCCATTTTCAAGTGTTTTGTGGTTTGTATATGTCTGTGTGATTTTTCCCTGAGATTTATTTACCTATACTAACATACAACTTGAATTCCTCATTTAAATGGTAATATATGGAACAGTTAGCTGTAAATTTCCAGAAATTCCGTCTTAATCTAGCATGCGGGTTGAGCTCAGCGACTGCTTTACATCAGAAAGCACACGCGAATCTGAAATTCACAATATGATAATTCGTTACGCACCTGATTATAACTCAGGGCTTCATAACATTAATAGTTTTAGAATAAACATGAGGATAATTAAAAAAAGAACCGAGCGAGAGCATGTCGTGGTAATGGTCAGTATAGGGTTCCGAAGCCGTTACTTACAAACAAAAAACTATCTCAAAAAACAACATATGTTTTATGCACTCATTTCTTTTTAAAGTTATTTGCAGACATATAATTTTCTGTGGCACGAATAAAATTGTCCTAGGGACGATATTAATTTATCGATAAATATAAATGATATCTACCCATTTTTTTTTATTTTTGAGTCTTTTCCATATATTTTCCGAAAACTGAGTAGGTAGTTGGTAAATATTTACAGTTACAGAAAAAAGCGGGTTGGCAAGTGAAACGGTTGGGAAACGATACATTTTGCCAAACAATTTTCGGCCAATTTTTTTTTCCTCGTGTGGTTGCCGAGTTAGAATAGTGCCACTCCATGTCTTCCCGTGGATGTCGTAAGAGACGACTAAGGGAATAAAGGCTTGTAGTACTGTTAGGCGATGGGCTTGCAACCTGTCACTAATACGCTGGTAAACATCTTAGCCTAATTGTGCAAATTGCGGTTATAGAATTATCAACAAGTTTATAGAGATGTTTGTAATTCTGTAGCTCTGCCTACCCCACTCTGGGAACGAAGGCGTGAGATTATGTATGTATGTGTGTGTAATTTTCGGCCAAATGGCAGGATACCATTTGAAACAGTTATCGATAATTTTAATATCGGAAGGAAGTCCCTAGTTTTTTTTTATGGCATATAGAAGGCAAACGAGCACACAGGCCACCTGATGTTAAATTGACGTGTTTGCCACAAAAACTTCTGTCTGGACTTATTTAGTATTATCTAATCACGTTGTACTGGTCCAAAATTTACCCAAGCCTTAAAAAGTTATCGCCAGGATGATAAAAAAACAGTTTAAAAATAAATTACAGTTGCAATCGATTGAATAGGGTTCAATTCAAAATTCGATCTATCTAGATTATTTTTTACCTACTTGTATTTAATGTTAATAATTGAACTATTTAAAATTATATCATATCAGCAATTGTTTGTGCCGATTGATATTATCAGCGCCGATAAATGCTTTCAATGTTCATTGAGCCTTTAACAATATCGAACTAAGCCTAGTCCGGTTGCATAAACCTGTTACGGCCACGGTTGTAACACAATTAGAAGCATTCCAGTACCCTTACCATGAGTTACGTTCGAATGCTCTGTCCCTCACGCTCTATAACAATATTAAGAATACTATAAGGGGCAGAGCATTCGACTCGCTAGCGAGTACGGTAATTGTAACTCATGGTAAGGGTACTGGAGCAAAGTCGAGGTGACACTGTCAGGTCTGTGCCCGCGAACATTACAAACCACAATTTGTGAATTGGATGGATATTCATTAAACTGAGTGGAGACAGGGTTTAGGTAAACGTAGTGTTGAACGCCTTGCTGCACAGTGGATAGCTTGAATAAGTTTTTGCAAAAACAGTTTTGAGGAAACCTTTGTTTACCGACTTAACTTTTTTGCACTGTGATAATTTTCTTTTCAAAACTAACGAGTCTGCGACAAGTACGCAATATTTCATTGTACAGTTACCATATTTGAAGACGGGTTTGACAAATAAAGTGTTGCGAGATATGTCAGATATGTAAGAGACATTAAAGTGATGACTGATGAGAAATTGTCGATATTTCACGGTCTCTATATACTCGTATCTCGGTAAAACCATATTCCTTATGAAATGTCATCGTATTGTCAACGTTATGATAGCTGTTTAATTGACAGAAATGGTGACGGAGCTATAAACAATACATAATAATAATAAAAACAAAATGGTTTTACCAAGTAGAATAGATCCTTGGGGAAGTCTTATGTCCAGCAGTGGACGTCTTTTGGCTGATATGATGATGATGATGAAGAAGAATAGAGCCCCTGCAGTAAAGCCTTGATCAATAAAATATGGTCTATGTTCTAGTAATTAACTGAAACACCAAGTTACGGCAAAAATATTTTTTTCAAATTTTATAAATTAATCACAAGTAACATACATAGTTTGCCATCTCAAGTCGTAAACTTTATTAAATATTGATATGAACAGCACTAACCCTGCTGTATAGTTCATTCGCTTAGATAGTGTCGCGACACCCACACATACGTGTGGTTATTGTAATAAAATACGAATATAATTTGATGTAAACTGCCAAAATCACTTGCGGTTGTTACGCCTCAAGTGAATTTCGCAGTATATTATATTACAATAACCACAACTAGTTGTGAGTGTAGCGACACTATCTAAGCGAATGGACTATACTTGTATACTTTGAGTTGTCAAACTGAGTCGTCTATGCTGCCTTCCTAAGCCAATAGGTAGTACCTCAGATAAAACTTCTGTACATTGGTACTTTGATATTGATCAACCTTATTACCTACTAAAATAAGAGAGATAAAACTGATTTGGTTCTCGAATTTGAGATGCTGCTTATTACCTTAAGAGAGCAATATGGATTATATTTATAGCGGATCCACGAACTTAAACTTTGCCTGAGCCTTGAACTGGTGTGTTATTCTCTCAAAAAACGGCGGCCGGTCGAATGGACGAGCGAATAAAAGCGGCGAGTTTAAGAAGTCCCGTCCGACCGAACAAAACACATTTTAGCGCGTGCATTGTCAATTAGGGAGCCATATACGTTGGTGAAGTCATGCTGCCAAATTGAATACACGCGCTAAAATGTGTTTTGTTCGCTCTGTCGGGACTACATAAACTCGCCGCTTGGACCTTCACTCGAGCGAACGATCACCTTTGCTTGTTGAGAGAATCACCACCCTGAGCCTTAGGCACTGAAATAGTTACAAGCACCTAAACTCTAATGACTGCACCAAATTTCTCATGTAAGTTAGCTTTTAGCGTCGACTTTAGAAGATGCCGAACTAGGAATTAAATATACGATGATTAGCTAAGAGAACAAACTATATAATTTAAAGGAAAGAAAATACAAAGAAGTTCAAGTTACAAGCGTTAAAGCAATCCTTTTTCTCGTGTACATAATAGGTAGTCAAAAATAATAGTATTGTCAATTATTTAAAAAAGCATTTTTAGAGTAACGAAGCAAAATGCTGTAAGTAAAAATATTGAAAACTAACCGGCTTTTAAAAAGTAAAAAAAACTAAAATGTTTTGAAATAAACATGTTTTGCAGATTTTTTTATTATTTAGTTATCGGGCGTAATTCACGCCTCGCCACTCGCGTTTCGCCCGCGGCCCTGTGACCCGCCGGTTTGATGGACCCCGATCAACTTCATACAAAGTTCTATTTACATACATCATTGCGAGGGAAATCGTTTGAAATGATACGCGGTATTTGGGCGTTATATTTTATCGTTGTATGGGATAGCAATTCTTTTGTAGTATTTATTTTTATTAGTGTTACATTTTTCGTCTAAAGATCTCATTGCCACATCGATCTCATTAATCATTATTTATTACAAAAAATTCAATATTTTTTGATTAGGTAGGTAACTTTCGATGGAACAAACATTAAATGTTACTGTTACTGATGGTGGAAGTTTTTAACGGAATGAATAAACGTATTGATTCACTATAATGTAATTATTTATTTAGAGAAAATATTTTTAAATTAAGTATTTATAGAACGACAGTATGCGAATCAAATATAAAACCATGCCACTTTGAAAATAATCATAGACAAATATTAGCAGCCAGCACCTTCCAATAAATGTTTTTCAGAAATTAAATTTAGTATTCAATAAGTGGTTTTTGCGTACTACGCATACAACCAAACAAAAAAACAAACTTTCAAAAATCTAAAAACCGTTGTATCGTATTCTGCTGCTAATTCTAAGGTTCCTAATATTTTTACGTTCATATCTTCAATAGTTCAATGTACGAACTTTTTCTTTCTTTCATTTCATTATATGTATTTCTAGATAGATAGAAAGAAGATTGATAGAAGTAGAAGAAAAGGATAGAAGAAGATATAGATAGATATAGAATATAGATAAGATCACGCAATTTGAAAAAGACGTGTGCATTTTGCTGAAAAAGTACAGCAAAAAACCTGTTGATTCAAGTTTTTCGGAAGTACCTCTCAAAATACTTGACAAGATTGTAATGGCTTTATGATATAAAAATCCTTTTATTATTGCAAGGAGCAGGCCCACGAGCACCTCATGATCTGAGACCCATAGACATTTGAATTATTAAGACTACAATCTCAAGATTGCAATCCTAAGACTTCAAATGTGTTTCCAACATGTTGCCAACCGTGAGACTAAGATGGAACAGGTCTATGCTATTAATTTCACCGAATCCTGCACAAGCCACTACCACCACTAAAACACCCACATTAAGGATAACTTATCGTTTTTAAATACACGTATTAAAACCTCCGTCTGTCTATCTCAGACTATTTCTCAAGATTTTATTAAAACAAAGTTACCTAGGTTTTAATAAAACTTATCATGCAAGCGAAGTTAAAAAAACGTCGGTGGATGTTTCATCTCATAATACAAATTTCACTTTTACTCTCTGCGGTTCGCTCAAGTAATTTGATGGAGCATTCGCTCAGTTATTTGCCAGATACCCGACTCATATCGCGAGTCGTTGTAAAGTTTCGTACACTTTATTAAATTTTCAGTCTCATTATTGTGTTATTGTGGAGAAATGAACCGCTATTCTTTAAAGGTCTCTTGTATTTGCTTTGGTTGGTCTCGGGTATAACTTGATTAGTTTGTGTTATACTCAGGTTGCAGCTCGTTTATGACAGCTGTCAACTGAGTACTATTTTATAACGATATAACCTGCAACATAAAAAACAATTGTTAATAGTATGGGGGTTATTATGACATGGCTATGCATTTCATTTTACGGCGAGCGTAAAGGACAGAGCTATAGCACTTATATCGCTCAGAGGGCCCTGCAAAGATGTACTACGCTAACTAACGTTTCTATTCGATTCGTTTTTAAACCAATCGCGTCACTGGTAGACCACGTGACTTTTCGTATCACGTCATCTCCCAGTGACGCGATTGGTTTAAAAACGAATCGAATAGAAACGTTAGTTAGCGTAGTGCATCTTTGCAGGGCCCTCTGTCCTTTTCTCTCAGCGTAAACTGAACTGCATAGTCATGTCATAATAACCACCCGTTGACAGCTGTCAGGTTTCACTTAATACCTAAGCGATAATATACAAAAAAATCTCAAAAATAAATTGTTTCATGAGAATTTTTTATGGTTAAAAAATAACTTAGTACAGCCGTGTATAGCCGTGTGTAACACGAAGTAATTTTTCCCTTTTCATTTTTATTCCCCGGAATAAAAAACTATTAATATAAACTATGATTAGTGATTAAAAAAACCGTGCAAGAGCCTGTCGGACCATGCTCAGTGTAGCGTTCCGACTCATTTACTACAAACACAAGCTATCTCGAAAAACAACAAGTAAAATAAACGAATTTTCTATTTGAATTGAAGTTATTTGATGCTGTCTTGGATGATTTTTAGTAGAGTATAAAAACTTCGCCTGTACCTTAAGAACCAATCAAGTCTACAGAGATATGCGCTTTCATTTAAGTTATTTTTCTAATTTTTAGTATTTGTAGTTTGACTACGGACCCCTAAAAACAGCTGTAAATTTTTCACATCTCATAACGTAACGGTAGGAACATATGCAACGTCCTTTCGGATCGATACCACCATCTTACCCTTTAACCTATCACCAAGCAGCAGCGCTCGCATTATTGTGTTCCGGTGTGGGGTCAAAATAACCAGTGAAATTACTGGCATTCCATTCCATCTTAGTCGTCATGGTTGGCAACGTATATGCGGCCTTAGCATTGCAATCTTTACGAGTAGATTGTGTTCTTGAGAATAGCGGCCTGCACACGTAAAGTTCGGACCGCGGGAAACGCCACGCGCCATTCCAATCTTCGCTCCGAACCGTACGTGTAAATGCAACTGTAATAGTAAAATAGTAAAAAACCTACGGTTCGGACTGGCGCGTGGCGTTTCCCGCGGTCCAAACTGTGCCGTGTAAAGGCCGCTAATGAAAATGTGTATGGGTCATAGATCCGGAGGACTGTGTGCTCAATTGCCTTCTCCATCCCATAAAAAGTCATAGTCATAGTCATAAAGAAAGAACATTGAATTGAAACACGAACAGCAGTTTTTTTTGTTGGTTTGTCTAGCTATAGGTACATAGTTACTCGTATAAGCCTATTTATTAAGTTATCTTTCCAATCAAAGAGATAAGTAGAGGTTTAAAACTGTTTAACTAATCTTTACGAGTAGATTGTGTTCTTGAGAATGAAAATACGTATGGGTCATAGATCCGGAGGACTGTGTGCTCAATTGCCTACTCCATCCCATAAAAAGTCATACAGCTCTAGTCATAGTCATAAAGAAAGAACATTGAATTGAAAAACGAACAGCAGTTTTTTTTTTGGTTTGTCTAACTACTTGTATCTATGTACCTAGATACTCGTATAAGCCTATTTATTAAGTTAGTCTTTTCCAATGAAAGACATAAGTAGAGGCATAAGAATAAATAATAACTACACGTAGAAGCGAATCTCCTTTGACCAGGCCCCAAATGCCGCGCTTTAAATACCTACTTCCCCCTTCACCCCGCTACGCCCCTCTGTCTTCCGCGCCCAGAGTTAGGGCTGTCACTTGCGAAATATTTTAATCGGTTTATGGATGTGGTATACAAGTTAGGTTACGAATTATTATTAATGTTTTACTTTAACATGGAAACATTGTTGCTAATGAGTTTTTTTACTTTGCGTTAAATTAGGTAATAATAGTTTTTGATGATATTAAGATTATCTCATAAAACTCCGTTATTCAATCAATTATTTATAATTATTTTGCCGTAAATAGTCGTTCACTTTTTAAAACACTAACTTAGTTCAACCATAAACACTAAAATCAACACAAATACGAAAACCAATTCAAGACACAATATCAATATCTTGGTTAATATATATTCCGTGTGTGACGCCCCTGACCGACTAGACACCTCAGGTGTCGCCAGGCGGTAGGTATCTAACGCGCCGAGCGCGCGTCGGGAGCCGGGAGTTTCGCTTCTACGTGTAGTTATTGTTTATTCTTATGGTAGAGGTTTAAACTATTTAACTCGTACTTATTGTCCTACGTTTATATCTGACTGTCCAGCCTAGCGGGCCAACGTGTACAGACAACCTGTTGCTCGATTTTTGAAAAACGAACATTCCAAAGTTTTATCATAAATTAAAATCAATCGGTTAACTCTAATTCTTAACCCGCGACAAAAAGAGGGGTGCTAAAAGAGTAAGTATAAGTATCGGTGTATATGTGTGGCTATATTCCTCTGTAGCATCTATTTTTACTATTTGTTGTGAAGTTTCAAGCACTGTATTAAAACGCTCCTAACTAGGACAAGTTTATTACAAGTTTGTCAGCACGCACTTTGTCAACAACAGGAACAATTATAGTTTAAATTAAACTTGCGAATGTATAACAAAGTACGTTATTAAAGCCACTATTCAGGGTTAATTGGGCTGGTTGGAGTTAGCGCGCGTCGTGTAATCACCGCTATTCAGCTGGTGCGGATAGATCTTCGCATTCGGCTGCAGAGCTTGGCTGAAGTGTATATTCATGGACCGGCTGTTTGACATGTTCAGAAATGCTGCCTGCCAGAGGCGTTAAAAGTATACTGGATTGAAAAGGTGATGGCGACTCAATAAATATGACACAACAGCGTGATCATAGATTTGTTTGTACCTTCGACCACACTTTTATATCATTGCCTTTTTAACGCCTTTGACAGATTAGTGCAGCAGTTCAAACGTGATTTTAAAGTGTGCAGCTACTTACCAGCAATCATTTATGATTCAACATTAGACTCAAAAATGTCTGACACGTCCTTATTACTCGAGGCATAAAAGCGTACCTATCAGATATTTTTAACTCCAATGTTGGATCATATATTATTGCTGGTGACTGTACATATATTAAATTGGTACCAATCCCTTTTGTTAAAAAGAAAATACCCACCATTACATAAAAAACAGGTCAAGCGCGAGTCAGACTCGCGCGCCGAGGGTTCCGTATCGCCGCACAGGAGGTATTAGCGGCCTGCACACGTAAGGCCTGCATACTAGAAAATGGTCAAGTGTGAGTTGGGGTCAAGCGGATTCGATACGAAATCGAATTCAAAGCGGAATATAATAATAGCGGCCTTTACACGTAAAGTTCGGACCGCGGGAAACGCCACGCGCCATTCCAATCTTCGCGCCGAACCGTACGTATGCAACTGTAATAGTAAAATAGTAAAAAATGAACGGTTCGGAACGAAGATTGGGATGGCGCGTGGCGTTTCCCGCGGTCCGAACTTTACGTGTAAAGGCCGCTATTATTATATTCCGCTTTGAATTCGATTTCGTATCGAATCCGCTTGACCCCAACTCACACTTGACCATTTTCTAGTATTTGTTTGTACTATAATCGTACAAAATTTGACGCTTGTATGCTTTGCCGTTTTTACCGGGAAAAAAACGTTTCTCGTAGGGTAACAAAAATCAAAAAATTATACATATTAATATATATCGAAAGATACAGCTCTTAACAGTTAGGTCAGACAGACAGACAGACGGACAGACGGACGGACAGCTTAAGCTTAGTAATAGGGTGGAGCACCCTTCGGTACCCTAATAAATAGACAGTGTGAGTTATCGACACCGAAGCCACTCCACACGCAACGCACGCCCACATGAGTATAAATTCGCTTTATATCATAATTTTGTAGATACTTCTACAACGCCACACGCACGAAATGACGTCAATGGCACACTCCTAGAACGATTGACCCACGTGGCTCACGTGTGCGCATGTGTGTACGTAGCGTGCGTAGCGTGCACCTCTGTTCTACTTGGTAAAACTATATTGCCTTTGACATGTTCTCGTATTGTCAACGTTACGATAGCTCTTATTGACTTGACAGTAACGGCGGCCGAGTTAGAAACAACGCGATAAGTCAAAGGCAATATGGGTATAACTAGTAGAATAAAGCCCCTGACTTTTTAATTTGAAAGTCGTCTATTCGCGTTAGTAAAGTGTACCTACATTTGTTTTAATTTCGCTTAAGTCAAATTAAATGGGATTCCGACGACTTTTGCCCGCGAGCCATAAGTCATCCTAATCCACCCGTCAGTTACTTCGTGGAATATTGAATTAAATATATTATTACCCAGAGCTAACGCTTAACCAGTGAAAAGGGTGTGAAAGTATACCTTTGAATGGAACTGTTGTTAATGTTATAAATCTTATATGAAATATTAACCCTTACGCTTAGGCCGGTAGGTTTAACCCCATGCAATCGCTAGAAAACGAACAATTAATTTATAATTTACAGGTAATTAAAAAAAGATCGAAAAAAATATATTTTGCGATGGAGAAACTAGGCCTAGAATTGAACTGCACCCAAACCTTCCAGGCAGTATCAGGCAGAGAAAGAGACTGCTAAAATAATTTCCATCTGTTCCTATCGCTGCCTGGAGCTTGACAGGTTTAATAGTTCATAATATGTTCGCAGCTTACCTCTCCGCCTCAGTCGTATAAGGTCAAGTTACCAACTAACTGACTTTCTAAAAACGGCAGGCTTTAGTATTAATGGAAGGAAAGATTAAGAAATGCCTAAATACTAAAGGCATGAACGGGGAGATAATTCCGAGCGCCGTGTTTATGCCGGCGGCAGAGAAAAGGCAAAAGCTTTAAGTACGCGGCATTCTTTATCTGCATTCTGTGAAGAAGCTCTAAATACAACCCAGTACTGAGGATGACTGACGTTATCAGGGCTGACTCGCAGGGCCGCCGCGAACCATAATTTATCTACCTCACAACATCTGTTTGGAGAAATTTTAATTACTCCAATTTTCGCAGCCTCTTTTCCACTCTCGATTAAAAATGTCGAGTACCGCTATTTTCGCGGTGGAATTTGCGCTGCGAAATATTTTCCGGATTAGGGAATAAAATTATGGGGCAGTTGTAAAGCCGACGGAGCTATTTAACAACAGTTTAATCCTTATTACCATAATGGATCTGACAGACGCTCAGGTTTCAAATAGATTTAGGAGGCACAACAACAAGAACAAGATATTACTGATAATGATTACGCGGAAGCGATGAAAGTAACATTTAAAGTTTGACAGCGACTTTCGGGTCACCATGTTGATAAACCTAGTTTTAGTCGTAAGTAGGTACAGTTGAGTTGAATCAAAATGAAACTGTCAGTCTTAAATCTAGACTTAATAATTATACTCAGTTACATTTTTTCTACAAGGGTTTAGCAAACTTCTTCTGGTAATCCAGTGATCTTTGTAAAGAAATGACTCAAAAGATACTTGAAAGGAATGCTTATTAAGAGTGACGGAATAACAAAAGCCATTTGAAGACGAGCGGTATGATAATCATCGATTTATCACGATACCAACAATGGCTCCTGGTGTCTCCGCCGGGCCCGGTGACCTCGCCGGTGTAAGCGTCTGTCGGGACGCCTGGCGCTCCCTCTGTCGACGGCTATACTCCCCATTATGCCGCGAAAGCCTTTCATAAACTAGGGCGAGACACTACGGGTATCTGTTCAGGGACGATGTGCGAAATACAAATTAATAGCTTTCTAATTGAAATGGAATGTTAGATTGGAGTTAGATGAAGACTTTTGATTTTTTATACTTTGATTTGATGACTTGATATTGAAATCTCAAATTATCACATTTTTCATGTGATTAAATTTGAGATTCATCTTTTCAACCTTTAAGCAAGATATTTAGTTTTTCAACATTAAATAACGCATTTAAATACCTATCTCGGTTTAAGTTATTATAAACAATAAAAAAAGAAGTTGACTTGGATAAACAACGTCCGACACTATCCCGCACCAGGGGTCGTATCATAAAATATAAAGTTCAAAATATATAATAGGTCATAATACATAATGGTCATAATATACTGGTTTTATTTGTTTGAAAATGAAAATGTTAATTTTTTGTTTGAAAATGAAAATGTTTATTTTTTGTTTGAAAATGAAAATGTTTATTTTTGTTAGAAATTCAGGTTACAAAAATTGTAAAGGTTGAGACCTCCTAGTAAGTACCTGTGACAGGAGGCCTCGTGATTTGTGAAACCGTAAACTTTTTCATATATTATGACCACTATGATTTGACCCATTATGTATTTTGAACTTTATTGCACCATTTTATTAACTCGAATTCGGGTATTTACACATCGCAAATTAAACACTTAACGCATTCACTGCCAGGGGGCGTGGCTTTGGAACAAACTTGTATGACAGTGAACGCATATATGCGTCGGTGGCAGTGAATGCGTTAATAATCATTTTACACACGTTTTTGCTAAGGTAACCACCGCAGCTCAGGTAATACAAATAATAATTATAGCCAAGCTGATCACCGATACGCCTTTTAATAATTCCAGAAATATCCATTTTGCAAAACGGTTTCAATACCAAAAGTACGAGTACCTACTCATAATTACACAGAGGCTTGCCTCAGTAAACGGGTTGCCTAGTTTCGTTTTCACAGCTTCGTGTAGCCCTAGCGATGTCGGTATTTGCCACAAACCACGTATTTTAGATAGAATTTACATCGCGGCGAAATAACGCTGCTTCCAGGAAAAGTAAACTAGATGTTTCAAATAAACTAGGCCTCTATCCTAAGTAGGTGGTAAAATAATATTGCCGGTTTACTAATGTTTCGACGAAAATTATTTAGCAAATTCTTAACTCCCCAAACTACGTATCCCATATTTTTATCTTGGGCAAATTTTTATTTCCCAACTCAACGTTTCGCACTGATATTATTTCCCAACTAATGATTTGATAAATTATTGTTAGACAAATTATTACCTGGGATTCTTTTAAGATGTCAATTAACTTTCGTCAAATGTATTGATTGGCATACCTTAATGTAAAAATAACCCTAACCTACCTATATCTGAGAGCAGTTTCGTTTTAAGGGTCATACATTTTTTTAACCCTAACCTACCTATCTCTGGGAGCAGTTTCGTTTTATGGGTCATAAAAAAAATAACCCTAACCTACCTATCTTTGGGAGCAGTTTCGTTTTTAGGGTCATATTTTTTTTTTTATTTGCCTTAGCGAATCATTTGCTACGCAATTATTTACCACATAAAATTTGACGTAATAAAATATTGCAATATAAAAATGTAGCGAAATAAAAAATTACAAAGTAAAATTATGCCACGGATTGGTTTGCCAAATAAAACTTCGGCGAAAAGTTGGTTTCCAAATGAAATTTGACGAAACATAATTCGGCAACAAGGCAGTACACCAATATTGCCTTTGACCTGTTATTGTATTGTCAACGTTTTGATAGCTCTTTTTTACTAGACAGTTATGGCGGTCGAGTTAAGAATACCACAACACGAGGCCCTGGAATGAGAATCGTACTGATAAAAATGCTTTTGGGTTTTTAAAGTAGGTTAATGTGTCATAAATATTCAAATAAAGGACATGGCCCATTTTACTATGGCGCTGTGCCCCAGAATGTACAGCAATCATTTATATCTCAAATTAAAGCGAAAAATATATACTTTCAATATGTATATATCATTTTACATATAAAGTAGCGGTTTAAAAGTAATTCGATCCTTAATTATTTACATAACCTCAAAACACATCATAACGTGCAAGGCGCTTTGAAGGCCTACTGCTCCTAAACGGATTGTTCAAATGGCTTTGGAAAAATATATGTTACGTGTAATAATGTCAATAATAAAACGTTTGTTGTTTTTCTAGTAATTACTGTTATTTTTGTCCGAAAATACAAACTAAAGTATCCCACATTTTGCGCAAAAATCTTTTTATTTTTCTTAACGCCTGAAGCGATTTTAATCATTCTTTCGCCTTGTAATAGTCAATTTATTATTTGAACCTTTTAAAACAACCATATGGTTAGCGTCAGGGAGCAAGAAAGCATTTAACAAGCAAGTTGCGGGCATTCACGCAATAGCGCTCGCACGGTTACGGAGTATTGCTTGTTGGCTCCATGTGTATCAATAATAATCATGCAAGATTAGTGCCACCGAGATGAAACTCGGTGTCAGTAAGTGTGCGGTCATGCACATTTTACGAGGGGTGGTTAATTGAATCTATTCTCTCTCCTTCCGATGTTGTAGCTTACCAATACACACGCAGTGAATGTTAGAGACTTGGATATTGTGGACGGCGACGTCAAGTAACTACTTAGTTTGATAGGACGCACTGGATATGAGGGTCTCGTCTACTGCTAACATCACGTCACATGCATAGGCATACAACTTAATTAAGAGCCGGTACCTATATACATGAGGTGCGGGAAGAGGGCAATGGTGACTTGTAAAGATTTTTCGTACTGTCAAGGCAATCGAAAGACTTGAGTCGTGGTTGCACTGCTTTTTGTCCCACTGCTGTTCGACAGAGCCCTACCTCGCGGCAGGGCTCGTATTATAGGGTGGTTTGGTTTGGTGGTTTGGGGCATGTAACCATACCTAACAACCCTGATCTACCTACCTTTGTGAAAAAAAAAGATTTCTGATGAAAGCGAAGAGCAGTGGGACCAATAGTAAAGGAACCACGAGTCAGGTGTTGAAGGCCGTACATACCTTTTTTGCTCTTGCCAGAATGTGAATACTTACCTGAGATATATAAAAGGCAAGTCTTTCCCTTATTGTAACTCACCCCCGTACCTCATGCTTACCCCGGCTCTATTTCTGGGTGTTTTGGCCCTTCGGGCCAGCTGAAGCACCATCATGACCCAAGCCTACCATATATTTATGATATGTTGGTGTGACTACGGATAAATAAAATGAACCAGTCACAGTAGTGTGGCAATTTAGTGTGGATCGGTTGATCTACCTGGCCCTTGCATAGCCCTACGTAGACTTTTTAGTATACCTGTACGTTGTTTTCTTTAAGGAAATCGGAGGTTTTGTCTGTGCAATTGCTCACGAGGTCATAATCACGAACAACTATTAAAAATGTTCTGATAGACGGTACGGTCGATATTTGTCTAGCATGCCATTGCCCCGGTAAGTCCTTCAGCAGACATATTATTTCCGGTTGTCCGCATTTGGCCAGCGGTTTTTATATGCACATAAAGGGGGAACCTCGCAGCCAAGATTATCCATCAGCAACATGCTATTTAATACGGTCTTGTTAAGTTCGAAGTGCTGTACTACGAGTATGCACTGTTGCCATTTCTCGAATATTATCGTGCCGCGCTCTAATGAGAGCGATTTGTCATCACGGACTAAGACTTTTATCGCCAATAAGCCTGATATCGAGTTGACGGAATATTCGCGGTAGTTCCTTTGGATGTTCCTTCGAAGGAACTATGAAGGAAGTACTGCGACATTTTTTTCGCCTTTGTTCCTTTGCAAACTGGGATTTTTCCTCGCTTTTGCTCCTTTACAAGACCTGAAGGAACAACTGAGACCTTTTTTTCGCATTAGTTCCTTTGCAAGAAAGTTCCTTCTGGTAACTACTTTGTATAACCTGTGGTAACCTATAATTCGCCTTATGATTAAATCTATGTTATCCTAAATAAATAAATAAATAAACTAATTTGATGGAACAAAGGCGAATAAAAGTCGCAGTACGTCAATCATCTCTTGTGAAGGAACTAGGGCGAAAATCAACGCCGGGCCGTGCTCGTCAACGTCACCATCTCATGAAGGCTGAGAAGGCCATGCTCAGCAAGTACTTGGATTACGAGATAACCGCCATGTGGGATGTTGACTCGACGATGATTGTCTCAATAGTTGTGTCATAGAACGGTCTCATACAGAAAAGTCTCTCCTTATGATGATAGATGGCTGGATCAAGGGTCAGATGCAGAAAGCAGTAGTCCTCGATATGGCACGTTTTACTAATATTTGGTTAACAGTAAGGAGTCACCTACACGGGCGAGTTTATCGCGGCGATAGCCTCGCTGTGCCATCTTCAATAGTTTAAGTGAAGTGACTCGACAGTCCCGTAAGCGTTATCGTACTTAAAAAAAACTATGTGCAACTGGATAAACTTGTATGACGATGTAGTATTTAATGAAACCTTACTCGAAAACATATTAGTAACAGTTTGCTACTTACAAGTACTTGGTACTTTTTAAACGTCACATGTTGCACCCGTGATATGGATGCCCCCCCCCCCCCCAACCCCTCTCTCGGCGGGACGCTGCTAGTTTAAAAGTCCTAAACTGCTAACAGACTAGGGCATTTAGGTACTGGTAAATAAAAAATAGTTGTCGAAGGAACTTTGGGAGGCAACCAATGAGATGGACTGACGATCTCGTTAAGATAGGGGGAGAGACTGCTTAAGCTCACTCAGCATTAGGTGACGAAAGGTTGAAGAGAGAAGAGAAATAATTGTTACATTCATTAAAAGTTTTACAGGTAAAATTATCTTTTTAGTTGTGTTATTCACAGTTTAAATGAATAAGTGTATGAAATAATGACAATGTTCGTATAGTATCCACTATTAACTAGTGATCCACGTTAATATCAATTTAAACTCTCGGACAATCAAGTTAAACCGCCTTCAACAACCCACTAAAATCATAAATCAAAAATTGTTTTAAGAAACAAAATACCGCCTTCAAAAACACAAAAAATAACTTCTTTTAAAATGTTAGAACGGGAAAGTCATAGTTATATTTAAACAATTAAATGTTCTACACTATAGTCGCTCATCTATCTTAATCGAGATATCTTATCGCCACCCTTCAAATAGGTACCGTTGAGGAGTTCCGGTGGCCATCCGTGGTCTTCATCAACAGTTTCACTTCACTAAGTGATACTTTCTGAATGCAAATGTTAGACTTGTTACTAAAAATACTAAAATCGTTATATGTATGCCTATAATATTTGTGGAGTTCCCTCAATTCCTCACGGGTCCCGTCGGATTCAGATTTGGTAACAATGGGACCACCTCGAAAGTAGAGTAATACTCTTAACCTTTTGAACGCCATACGTCGAATACAAAATGTGCCACCCACACGCCAAACATGTTTGCTATGCTATGCAAATTACACCTTATTGCTACCAAAGAAAGTCTTTTAATCTTGAACTCTTGTCGGTTGTAGCCGACGTGGCGGCAGTGGCACGACTTTTAGTTGACGGCCAGAGCCGACTGTGGCGTTGAAAAGGTTAAGTATACTTCTTAATCTTCATACTTGAACGAGAGTCGATGAATATACATTTAAAAAAAACATATAGTGGAACATAGAAGCTCTTTCTTTTTTGAATTTGGTTAAAAACTCGTCCGCTGCTTGTGGCGGCCACTAGTGACTTCGCTGTGGTCGGCACTAGTGGCCTAATGTGCTGCAGCTGTAAAGTAGGCAAAAATAGTGGCCTCAATCGAGTATGTTTTTAACCGAAGGATGATGTCATTTAGTGCGGCAAGTCTTGAGAAGCGGCCGGCACTTCTTAAGTATGGCAAGAAAGTGATGTCCTAGCCGATCGACATTACTTCAGCAAGGGCACCTTTTGTTTTACATACGCCCGGTATTATATCTATGTTGGCGTAATGTACCTAAATGTGTAACTATGCCAAATCACAGCTATGTAGTACGTTCAGTGTCATAAATATATATACACCCTTATAACCTCGCAGCAGAGTCATGTTTACATATTTTTGAAAGTATTACTGTGTCTATATATTTGATGCTGACTGTACCAAGAGTCTCTAAGTTAAGCCGCGGTCAGACGGACAGACGTACATACGGAGATGGCGAAACTATAAGGGTGCCTAGTTTACTACGGAACGCTAAAAACCTAGCTAAGAACAATGCCGATTGAACTAACTTCCGTTATAATTAAAAACACGTGTATCCCACTAGTCCCATTGAGTTGTCCCATTATGGGACAACTGAGACGATTTCATCCCAGTAGTTCCATGGGACAAGTAACAATAATATTTTGGTCTTAAAAGTCCCAGGTAGGTAGATTTAGGTTTTGTTAGTTTTGCAGCAGGCCCGAAAGACAACCCAGAAAAAGGAGCTCCACCATAGCGGAATGCCGTCGACACTATCCAATTGATTTCTGGAATGAGGAGGAATGCGAAATAACGACAGAGCTAAAGAAAAAAGAAATTATATGTATGATTTCTTTTTACTGTGATGACGGTAATGGGACTTTTGGGACCAAA
Organism: Acleris literana; assembly: GCA_946894065.1. NCBI lineage: Eukaryota > Metazoa > Arthropoda > Insecta > Lepidoptera > Tortricidae > Acleris > Acleris literana. Next base: position 9,750,437 of record OX335677.1, read on the forward strand.
AACAAAATATATATATTAGTACCACTTGTCCCATGGGACTACTACTGGGACGAAATCGTCTCAGTTGTCCCATAATGGGAAAACTCAATGGGACTAGTGGGATAAACGGACCCGTACTGTAGGTCAACCGCGTGGGAGCTACGATTCCACAGACAGACTCATAGGTACAGAGACACACACACACACACGTACACACATCCAAGGTTACATTAAACTTATAACGCACCTCTTTTTTTGTCGGGGGTTTAAAAAGTTTGACGTAAGCTATTTTTAAGGCCGTTTAAATGATACCTGGTGCTCTATTCTACTCGGTAAAACCATACTTTTGACACAGTTATCGTGTTGTCAAACTTATGATAGCTCTTATTTAGTAGGCAGTAATAGAGGCCGAGTTAAAAACAATACGATAAAATGTCAAAAGCAATATGGTTTACTGTGTAGAATAGAGCCCCTGAGTACCTATTCAAAATGACCCGGTGTGACTTAACCGATTTTTAACGGCACCACAGACACAGTTTACCTACAAGTCTGACAATTCAAAATCTGTAAAGATATGTACTTATATAGACGGTCGACCCTGTTTGGGTTGATCGTGAGTTACAGGTGCGATAATCAATGAAAACCTGAAATACCAATATTGGCCGGCGGATTCCTTTTATAATTTGGAAGATAGGCATTATCGAATTTTGTTCGAAGTGGCCAATGGTATGATAATAAATGCTGGTCAGTAACAGCTTAGGGCAGCAGCGTTCAATTATGTAAAGTAATGAGGAACCTTTAAAATAAAGTGTGGTGAATTGGTTATATGTAAATGTTTGTTTAACATGTACAATAACTTATTTAGTTTTCTTTACTTACATTACTAAGCGAAATTAAGGTCGTATCGATAATCCGGTAGCACCAAGTTCAAGCAGCACTATTAGCAAAAGGATTGAAAAAACTATAGGGAGGTACCTACATATGACAATAATACATTAACGGCCATACTCAGTCATTTAATGACGATTAGGGCGTTCTTTGGTGAACATTTTTTTAGACATAAAATTGAAAAAGCAACAGAAGTTAACCGTCTCTTAAATGACTCTGAGCACGGCGGTAAGATAAGTAGAGTTAAGTAACAGTTTATTGACCGAAAGATGTATACTTACAAATTAAACTAGTGCGATTCGTCAGTGTACAGGACAATATATTTTTTCAGTTTTTGAATATCAATCACATATTATTACCGTTGTGCACCTTGTGTAGGCCCGTTTTTAAGGTCGTCCTTTATTTATTTAGTCACATGATTAATGGGGGAATACGAAATGGCAATGCTGCAATCCGAAAAACCTGGCACAGGATTTTTTTTAGTTATAATTCCAATGTATAAATCCAGCAGTGGTTTTTCTTACACAGAAATTGATGATCTTTCAGATGAGCTTAGGTTTTTTGAGGAGATCGATCATAGTAGATACTTAAGCACGAGGCGTCGCTTATCATGCTGCTGCCACTGATAAGCCAATCAGGGGGGCTTGCAGCACTGCATTTTCGTAGTCTTACCCCTCCCCTGTTCCAAAGAATAAACGAAACTTGGGAGTCTTATTATCATACTAGACATCGGACTTGTAACTAACAAAAATTAGCTTTGTCCTGTTTTTTGAATTGCAGCATTGCCATTTCGTGTTTCCCCATTAATAACGTGACTAATTACATAACTGTATGTTTATCGTTATCTACAGTACAAGCATACAGCTGGGTTTGGGACTAGACTCAATTTGTGTAAGAATTTCCCCTTATATTTATTTATTTAAATATAAAATAGCATGCGTAGTTCTGCAGGAAACCGTGTGAGAATTATTACAAGAGAAAATAAATAATACTTTTATAACATGACGGTACTGACGGTGTAAGACGACAATATTATTGTTTTAATGTTTTCTTGTGTGCCGTCTCCCCTGCAAAAGATGATTGTTGATTTTATAATAACACTGAGACTATTACGACCACCCTAGCGACCACCCTGAACCGAATGGTGGTCTTCAGAAAACACTGTTTTATAACGAGCCCTAACGAAGGTGGTCGTCAGTGAATCTCATTTTGACAAACCCTTGGGGGGCCGATCAAGGTGGTCAGATGTTAAATAAGTATTAGGAATTGAAAGTTGTTTTGTTCTTCTCTTGAAATTATTTTTTTAACTTTTTTTTAAAATACTGTCTTCTTCATTCTGTTTTTATTTTGAAATCCAAAAGTCATGTCAGTTGGCCGCTTCAGTTTACCTAAAAAAAACGATAAGTCTAAGAAACAAGAACAACCCAAGCTCCTACGTAGCTCAGTCAGTAACACCTGAAATTGGCAAATAAATAAGTGCATTAGTTGTACCTAGGTATTCTACCCCTTGTATTTTCTTTTCTTTTGCTCTTTAACAACAAATAAATATATGATTTTGTACAAACATTAATAAGCTTTATTGTTTCTAGGAAGCTTAGTATTCGAGATATTTACGAAAAACCAAAAGAAGAACATTTAAACCCTTCTCTTGCTGTAAGCACGCGGTCCTAGACTGGGGACTTTTAGTATGTTTATATTTTGGGGGTCGCCCCTACCTACTACAGCACCTAAATAATTACCAGACTTCACGATTTACTGCATTTATTTTTGCTTCGTTGACTGAACTAACGTATGGAACCAGAAGATGTCAATAGTGTTTATCTGTTCAACCCCCGACGCAAATAGAAATTGTTGATTCTCATCTCTTACATTCAAACATTTTTCAACGTCCGATTCCATCATCAGATCAGCTCTTATACACCATAACATTGAATTTTTAATTATGGCGTTGAACCCTGAAGATTTAAACAAATAAACACACTTCCGCATTTATTATATTAATAATAAGGGCTCCAGCTTATACTGACACACAAAGAGACATGTAAAGCTTATATAAAAACATTAGCTTTTTGTTTCACTTGGTCTACGTGGAGCTCTTTTATTGTTATTCCCCCGGGAGCTACACAATTTTCTGGGATGTAAAAAGTACCCCATATAATTTCCCGGTGTTTAAAGCTATCTAAGTAAGAAATTATCAAAAAACTGAATCAGTAATTTAGCCGCGAAGGCGTAACGAACACACTTACAGACTTAATAGAAATCCGAAAGGATATATATTATATTACAAATTCCGCAGGTACGTACTAAAAAAATTCTATAAAACAATTATTACCAGTGACCTCGGAATTTTATAATATTTAGTGCCTACATCGAATATTTCGTAAACTTAACACTATATGCAATACATAGCAGTCGATGGCAAGAGCCAGGTTAGCCATTGTTTTCTTGACAACGGCTTGGATTGGATCGAATGCAGAATGCAGACCGAACATTATTTCACGCTGTGGTTGTTTTGTGATAGTTTCTGATAAGTAACTGTGACATACAGATAGACATAGAAAGACGGTCGGAACATACATACATACATACATTAAAACTGCTAGTTTCTGATAAGTGACTGTGATATACAGATAGACACAGACAGTCGGTCGGAACATACATACATACCTACATATATTAAAACTGATAATTTCTGATAAGTGACTGTGATACACAGATACTAGATAGACACAGACGGTCGGAACATACATACATACATACATACATATGTACATTAAAACTGATAGTTTCTGATAAGTGAATGTGTATTTGTTGGTGTAATAAACCACGAGCTGCTTTTGGATAAGTTGCACTATTATGGGATACAGGTCACCTCCCACCTTCTACTTACGTCATCACTGTGCGACCGGAAACAAGTTGTCAAATTGTCTGCGGGCGGCAAGAGACTCAAATCTGATATTGGCACCGTGACAATGGGGATCCCTCAAGGATCCGCCTTGGGAAACAGCCTATTTCTGGCTTACGTCAATGATCTTCCGACCAGCATCACGGCCGGCGTTTCTGTGCAGTTCGCAGGTGCGATGCGCGCACGTATGACCAGCTCGCTGGGAAAATTCATAACGCATGTGATCAATTGCAGAAGTGGTTTTCGTGTAACGGTTTGCTCCTGAATATAACAAAATCAAACGTCATGATTTTCTCGGGGCGTAGTGGTCCTGTTCCTCCGTGCGTTGCAAATAGTCCGATGCCTATATGCGATCAGTGTAGGTTTCTCGGCTTCACCGTGGACTCGAATCTTAATTGGAAGTGCCATGTTGACTTGTTGTGTGGTAGATTGAGTAGTGCAGTCTTTGCGTTGCATAAGCTGAAATTGCTTATAACTGACGATGCTCTAAGACAGGTATATTATGCACACTTTCCTTCACTGATTTCGTACGGCACACTCTTATGGGGAAACTCTACGGATGCCATCACGGTAATGCTGATGCAGAAACGTGCCGTGCGTACGTTGGTTGGGGCGAAGTCAAGACATACTTGTCGGGGCATTTTCACAGCGCACCGCATAATGACGCACTATTCACTTTACATAATATTCGAAATCATTATGTTTGTCCGATCAAATATTTCTTCGTTTGCAATAGCAAACAACTCCGTCACACAGGGCGTTTGAGAACTGTTTCTCGTCGCATGGCACTTGCAGGTAAGAACCCGCGCGTCATCGGTCCCACCTACTACGAGCGTCTACCCACCGAACTCAAACGCGAACCATCTGACGAAATGTTAAGGCGCCGGCTTAGGAATCTTTTGTTGGATAACCCACTCTATTCTGTAAATGAGTATATGGAACTTGACATGTAAATTCTGTAAATATTGTATTTGATTTGCTGTTTTTTGTACAATAAAGTGTTTACCATGATCTTTTTTGTATGTCAATTTTATTTGTATGTATGTACATACAAATAAGATTGATTTTTTTAAATGTATTTTGTATTTGTATGACTTTTACTTTTACTATTATTATTTAATTCTATTTCTGACGACCTCAATGTAACTGCATATAATATGAGATGGTCATGTAACTTATAATGTGTTATATTGAGTAATGAAATCTAAATCTCAATCTGAATCTGATATACAGATGGACACAGACAGACGGTCGGAACATACATGCATACATTAAAACTGATAGTTCCTGATAAGTGACTGTGACATACATATAGACTCAGACAGACAGACGGAACATACATACATACATACATGCATTAAAACTGATAGTTTCTGATAATTGACTATTACATACAGATAGACACAGACAGACGGACGGAACATACATACATACATACATACATTAAAACTGATAGTTTCTGATAAGAGACCGTGATATACCGATAGATACAGACAGACGGACGGAACATACATACATACATACATACATACATTAAAACTGGTAGTTTCTGATAAGTGACTGTAACATACAGATAGACACAGACAGATGGACGGAACATACATACATAAAAACTGATAGTTTATGATAAGCATACCTCGGGGTTTTCGGTGCGGGAATGATTTGAGAAAGAGTAGAGATAAACAGATAGGTTAGTCTGAGAAAAGTCATATTATGCCTAATGAATAACTACCTCCCTCCGAATTGTATACACACTATAATACAATTTTATTTTGACTCATGTAGGAGGTACTTTAGCTTTACTACAAAGCCTTATGAGATAATAATAAAATTAACATTAATTAACTACCTGCAGTATTAAAGTCCGGTATCTGTGAACTATTTACTTATAAATCAGTAGGGGCTTAAAGAGGTATAATGACTGATCTTTTTCATTTATATATAAATTGAAAAGATATTAAGATTATAGATTAAGATATTAAGTATTCATGTATATTTTTTTCAATTAACCTGTCGTCGTTTGTCAGACAGATTTTAATTGCAACATTAAAGTTCGAATTATTAATCTTTTGTCAGTAAAAGTCAAAGGTAGAGGAGAGGTTAATTATTCATTAGGTAGAATCCTGCTAGAGTACATTCTGTATTTTATGTCAATACCTACTCTTTCCCTAATGTCAAACATTCCCGCACCGAAAACCCCGGGGTTTGATGATAAGTGAGTGTGACATACAGATAGACACAGACAGACGGACGGAACATACACACATACATACATTAAAACTGATAGTTTTTGATAAGCGACTGTGACATACAGATAGACACAGACAGACGGTCGGAACATACATATATACATACATTAAAACTGATAGTTTTTGATAAGTGACAGTGACATACAGATAGACACAGACAGACGGACGGAACATACATACATACATTAAAATTGATTGTTTCTGATAAGTAACTTTGATGTACAGATAGACACAGACAGACGGTCGGAACATACATACATACATACATTAAAACTGATAGTTTCTGATAAGTAACTGTGACATACAGATAGACACAGACAGACGGTCCGAACATACATACATACATACATTAAAACTGGTATTTTCTGATAAGTGACTGTGACGTACCTACAGATAGACACAGGCAGACGGACAGAACATACATACATACATACATACATTAAAACTGATAGTTTCTGATAAGTAACTGTGATATACAGATAGACACAGACAGACGGACGGGACATACATACATACATTAAAACTGATAGTTTCTGATAAGTGGCTGCGACATACAGATAGACACAGACAGTCGGAACATACATACATACACAAATGAAGGTAAATGTAAAAAAAGTCAGTTTTATAATAGGTAGATTCTAAGAAAAAGTAAATGTGATATACCTACACAAAGACGGATAGACAGATAGACGAACAGATAGGTAGACAGGCACACAGACAGACAGACTAACTTTCGTATTTGTAGTATTAGTATGAATACCTACTAGAGTCAATGGTAAACCAACTTACAACAGGAAATCATCCCAGACTGAGAAAAAATTTACTAGAGGGATATGTTCGCTTTTGTACTAATAAGTATTTAACATACATAAATACAAATACTAGTGCTTATGACACTAATATTTAACCATTCCGGGAATCTAGCCCGGGTCAGCTGGCATCGTAGGCAGGGTCACTCACTACCAAGTAGGCTAAGCGTTGTCTTATATAAAACTAAGTAACACTTATCATAAGTTGCTTCGGCTTTAACAGCTATTACGGGTCCAAGTCGCTTCCTTGAGCTGGTTGTGGCTTATACATACAAACGCATTAACAATCAATAACTTTATATGTGAACACCTTTGTACTGTAATGCACAACAATATAAGTTCATAAATCAAAAATATTCTTCTTAAAGTGCCTCTCCAACTTAGTGAAGGTTGGCTATCAGCAATTAAAATTTGTCCCGTGGTGGTAAAACACAACATTAACAACTTGTAATACTTACAGCATTTATTATTGTAAACCACGATATAGCATTTCATTGTAGTAAGCAACAAATAATTTTCTTTCAATCCAATTTTGTTTTTAAATGGCATGACCAATGTCACAGCATGTCACAGTTAGTAACGTAAGCGACTATTACTGCCAGCGACATGACTTGTTTTGTCTGACAACCAGCACAGTGTATAATTTGATTGACAAAAGTTTGAAAATACAAAGGTTTGTTATAAAAATAAGATTTTAGTTGCAGGTTCCTATTTTATTTATTTATTTAGACTTCAAAAATGAAAGTACCGATTTATTTAGTTAAGATTTAAGCCATTTTTGCTTTATTTAAGTATTACAATAAGACAAAACCTCGGCCTTTCTGAGGCTCTGTGTAAAATGTAACAAAATGAAAGACGCAAATACGCAGCATGTAGGGTAGACCGGGGACAATTGAAACGATTTGACTTTGACTGCCTGGTGCCGTTTTATTTTTATAGTTAGAAAGATGTACTCCTTAAATATTTCAAGGTTCGTTATCTGGTTCCTAAATAAAGTATATTTGGTAGGTCTATCATTAATGGTTATTTTACAATAATGTAATAAAGAGAATGGGGGAATGTGGTTCAATTGACCTCACACCGTTGTCAATTGAAACACTATATAAGTTCAATTGAAACACTGTAATATCTTTGACACAATGGAAGTAATGTTATCAATCCTACTCGTTTTCATCGTTATATTGGCATAAAATACGACCATCAAAAGTTCGCAAGCATAACATAAACATATCGCCATTTATAAGCATCAGAAAATCTCGATCCACAACCGCAGATAAAAAAATATATATAACTCAGATTGACACAAGTAGGTACACATACCAGACCAATACCAAAGGGGGCACCTATACCAATGCTTCAATAATAATAATATGAATGTGAAAGCAACTCTGTCTATTTGTCTATTTATCCAAGTCGCGGGCTAAAGTTAGTTCACATTTATGTGCAAGTGTGTCAAATACAGAACCTCCTCATATTTAAAGTAGGGTACATTTGCGGACGATTGAAACGCAAGGACGATTGAAACGTTTCCATCGTCCACACGCAAGTTGTTTCTACCGTCCCCAAATTACAGTTTTTACTTCAAGGTCAAATATTACACATAAAAACCACTCGAACGCTGATGATTGGCAATAATAAACATTCGTTATTTTATCACAATCACGCTAAAATAGTTTAATCAGTTAAAATATAAGAACAACCAAAGTTATCAAGAAATATACAAGATGAGGAATAGTTACTTCTGACCGCGAAAAATTATAATTGCTCCGTGACACCGCTGCGTTGCTCGGTCACTCGTTTGCTATTGACCATAGATTAAAATATGGCTGACCGAGTGCTGAGTGTTGCGTCATACTCGTAGGTATTATAGTTTTCGAGAAATGGGACTTGTTTCAGTCATGACGTGTTTCAATTGTCCCCGGTCTACCCTACAGGCAAAGTAATAAATATATAAACCCAAGACGTCTAAATATCTACACGCATCTGTTATTACTGATTATAACATTTGTATATAAATATATTTCACGCGATAATTGTGTTGGTTGGATATTTTGTGCTTTCGACTGTAGGTACGCTCTTTAAAGGAGGAATTTCACCGCGGCGTACGCACTCGTTCGCTTCGTATCTAAATGTTTGTAGATACTCCTACAGACTCCTACAGCGGCAAACGCACGAAAAGACGTCAGTGACACACGCCTAGAACCATTATTAATCCACGTAGCCTCTGCTCACGTGCAGAGTGTGAGTGCGTAGCGTGCGCCTCAGAGATATAGAATAGAATAGAATATTCCGGCTGGATGCAGTTAGACAGTCCTTGTCTACTTTATTTGTTTTTGATTAGCTTATAAGTGGGGTCCAGACTTGTATCGTTATCAAGCACGCGTATAGTAACCCTAAGTATCCCCTCATTTTGGCGCATTGGTGTCACTAGCAGTCTTGTAAAAAAAAACACGTCAAAATTAACTTAGCAGTGGTAAAGTAAGTCGTAAAATAGGTATCAAAACACGTCCATGTCACAATACGGGTTTAAGGTACGAGGTGAGGCACGGAACGCGTTTTTTACACGACTCTGCTAGTTTGCGCATTTGTAATGCGCCAAAATGAGAGTCCATACATACCTACGAATAGAATAAGCGTGCTCAATTCAGAATGTTTGCTCGTGATCGCAGCGGAGACGAATCAAGTCAGTGCCCGGTTTTAAGCCGTATCGTAATACTGCCTTCCTAAGCAAAAATGCAATATCTAAGTGAATTCAATAGCCAAAGCAGATTCAACTCTGTTCGGTTTGTAACTAGTGCAATTTCTACAGGTGCTTAGTCTGAGATATCGCCATTAAGTTTAGTGGGGCAGAACAGCGTATCGTATCATTAGGTATTCCGTATCGGTAACTAAACGTTTCTATAGTTTAGACGTCGCATAATCTTTCCCTGCGATCTAACTTTTCGAGTGAAAAATGACGATCACCGATACACATAGGTGCTAATTGACGGAGATACGATTCGCTGAAATGATACAAGTGTGGACCCGGCTGAAGAGAGTAGTCCCAGTTTACGGGGAAGCCATTTGATCAAAACCGTTTGACCGACTAAAAAATGGGCTATACTATAACCCAACATCGGGGCTATAACCGAACAATTATTGATGCTGATGAAGATAATATGATGATTCAATGAGTCAATCGAAAAATATTATTAAGTAGTTGGGTACCTACCTACGTGGCCTCCTAACCATTCGAAAATAATGTTTTGCAAGTGCTGGTCAATGTTGGAAACTTAAACCTTATCAAATGTTGGACGCACAGCCCACAATTAGCACAACGCAACGTCATGCTTATTTTTGTATTTAGTCTTTAATCTGTGTTTAGTGTTTTCTTTCTGTCTTTTGCAAAATGTCAGTGCTATGCAAATTAAAGATTAGTCTTTTCCAAAGATCTTTTCAAACCTACCTAGTACCTAGGCTAGGTACTGAAAAGAAACTGCTCTATTAATAGCGCGAAAAGGGCGCGAACCACCATCAATATTATTTTTTATTTCTATTTTGCATCCCAAGTCTAAAGTCCAAAGAGGCCGTATGCCATATTAAATCCTAGCGAAAGGTACAGAGTGATGTCAGTCATATGTCTCTGTCCCTTTCGTTACCTAGTACTTGTAAGTTTTAAGAATTTGTAATACAGCCTCCAGGGATTCACCTTTTTTAATAACACGCCGGCACGCGTATGTGTGCAGGGCCAACTGTCAAGTGGGTGGTTTCCGGCACGCAATATCTTTTTTTTTGCTTACTTTTTTTCCGCTACTTTTACAGAGATTTAATTAATCTCACGTGTAATTATTAATTAATTAATGATTTATCACATATGTCTCATTCGTGTACAAGTTGGGGCACAAACGGGCCATGTCCTTTGTTTAAAAAAGACATCATTTTACAACTACAAGAGAAACATGAATTTATTCGCTAAATTAAAGGTACTCGCAGAACTAATCAACATTATTGTTATGACCAGGTTTACACTTTAAAATAATCAAAGCTGCGTCGACAGGGTAAAACCTTATTGTGTTTTTGTATTGTTAAAGTTTGCTCTTATTTACTTGACAGTAATGGCGGCCGAGTGAAAACAATACCTTAACACGTTAAGGATAGAGGCAATAGTGAAAAATACGTGTTGGATTTCAAATACACAAAAAAAATACACATAATTGCTACAGCACTGGCGTCGCGGTATCTACGAGCTACGCTACGCCGTAGCAACGAAGGCTAAATTGTGGTTCGGAGGCCGAGTGTGTGGGTTATCTGATTATTCTAAACCGCAACATGGTTTTGCAGTTATCATTTAACCAGCAAAATGTTCCTATTGTTCCTTTTTATCCAACCACAGAACAGAAATCAAAGTTTTTTTTTTTAATAATGGGATTAAAGGGTTGCGTTAGCTGTATTCGAAATTCAAGCGTATTTTAATTTTTTGTTAATGTTTGATTAGGTTTAACGTCGGACATAAGTAAGAACCTTTTTTTAAAAAAAGGTTGTTTGATATTTAAATTTAAAAAAAAGCTTTCAATTATTGAGTGATTGTAATTAAACCCAGCCATTATTTACAACTACTTGTGTAGGTATGTTTGTGGTTAGTAGAGCAAACACTGCTTTATTTACCTTCTGTGACATAATTATGTAAAAGTAAGTCATTATTCGCTTACGTTTTAATGCCTCGTCATTTCCATGTATAGTGCGGTATGACAAGGCTTATTTCGCTAATTGCGTCTAATGAGTTTGCTACTTCATCAGAGCTATTTCTCAAAACCGTTGGTTGCTTTTCGACATTATTTTTTTTGGTTTTATGGTTATTTTTACGAAATTTTAACCCTATTTCATCACGAGTCTTATCTTTAACACACTGTTACAGAACGACACCTTTTCCCCATTTAAAAACAGCAGAGCTGCGTTGACGTCTAGAGTTTAATCCACGAAGACGCTTGCTTTTTATTCCATGTTACCCGGCCGACCAAGAAACTCCTTGACGGTAAAGTCCAAACGTATTAATGGACTTATTTAGTCGACTATACATGTATGTAAGTATGCAAAATTAATTAGTGTAGAAAACACATAATACATATTGCGAATATTTTTAGCTTCCTTCTTCTTTTGTTTTATGTAGGTACACATGCTACATATTTAATCAGAAGTTTAATAAAATTGCTCTAACTTTAATTTTTAAACGCGTAGAAGCTAAAGTATAAATAAAATATGCTTCATCCTTATCTTTCATTATGACATTTGAATTTGACATAAAAAGACGGCGCCAGCTAACTACAAACATCAAAAATGAACAAGGATCAAAATATCCCATATATTATTTTGATATTTTGCAACGGAACGCATAAAGGGATGTTTTAATGTGTGTGAAAAATATGTTAATTTCTACTCTAAGGGAACCCTAATAACGCTTGTTCTAACGCATCGTTGTTTGTCCGAATTATCGTATGTCCTAAACTGATTTTCAGCTGCATCGGACAACTTTATAAGTTTCCAAAAATATCTATAGTTTCATTAGGTTAGAGTTGTATTGTAAATACACAAAAAAATATTAAAGTGGTAGTGACTTTAGGATAATCGAAAATTCGAACAAACGATGTATTAGGACAAATGGTGATTAGGGATTCCAATATAGACCCTGTCTAAACTATACGCTCACACAAAGTCCATTTACTTGTTCATCCCATCAGTGCAGTTTAATTACGGTGTGACGTCACCAGCCTTGCACCGGCGCCTGCGGTTGCATCACTTCCGCTTCCCCGCCACGTGTAAGCTCCTTTGTCACTTAGAGGGCTTTAATGTTGCAATTCTGAATTGCTAAAGACGAGTCGTAAGTTTACTACTGGTTATTCTAGGGAGTTTTTATTAAACTGTCACAATGACATTTTCTGCATTATACCGTTTAAATTCCGTCTGAACTTCTCTCATGATTTCAATTCAAAAGTACTCAATGGTGGAGGGTGTGCTGAGGGCGTAGCGGGGGGTTGAAGGTACCTTTTCTCAGATTTTTGCTCATATCTCGAATATCTGTACGAATATCATTATGATTACTTTTGACAAAAGTTTCTATATACTTACTTAAAATTTTCTACAATTTGCTTAATTCATTTTTACTCTAATATCAATACATTAGGAGCTACAGGATGTTTAGGTTAACAAGGAGATATATGGGGTAGTATGTTCACCTGGATACCACAAGGTATAACTGTACCAATTTACAAAACTACATGAATTATTTCCCCTGATTTTATTAATATTCTTGAATTATAAATGCGATTTGAAAACTTGATGTATGATTGAAATGTTTGTGCTAGAGCTACTGTACACTGGTGAGCTAAATGTTTTAGGGCTCCGTTCCCGAAGGGAGCCCAACGGGACCCTATTAATATGGCTACGCTTTCCGTCTGTCCGTCCGTCTATCCTAACTTTAAAGAGCTGTAATTTTTTTGAACCATGATAGATAGTGGATAGATTCTTTTTTCAGAATAAGGGTTATTATGGCGGATACATGAAACGTTTTTTTTTCAGCGAATCTTTATTTTAGTCGTGTCGTAAAAACGATAAAACATACAAGCGTCAAAATTGGTCGAGTGTGTGTTGGCCTCGCGCTGTTTTGATTCGAAATTTAATAGAAATCGGAATATACCATCTACTATGCAGCGTAAGGAACCCTCGGTGCGCGAGCCCAACTAGCACTTGACCGGTTTTATACAATTTCAGTCATATAGACGCGTTTCTTCTCTCAATGACGTCACCCTCGTAAGCGTTTTGCAGCGCGTCACGAACGCGCACGCCGGACCGGCGCCGGCGCTCGTTTACGAACGAGGTTGCGCCTCGCATACCTAATGCCTCTGAAAATTATATAATGTGTAGAAATATTTAAAACTCTGTTAAGGTTGTGTAATAAGGTTCTCGAAGTATAATTTAACAAAGGGCTTGATGAAGTTACGTTACAAAGCTTACAAGCGACTATCTACTTATTTTGACACATGGCCAGTGTATGAATGTTTATAGCCTGTATTTACAACTACAACAAACAAAATTACAATGACGACGCGTTGGCTTAGTGGGTAGAGACCCTGCCTACGAAGCTAGCGGTCCCGGGTTCGACTCCCGGTATGGGCAAATATTTGTGTGATGAGCGCGAGTATTTGTTTCTAAGTCTTGGTGGTTTTCTAACTATTTATTTCTCTATATAAGTATTTGTATTTGTATAGTAGTGGACCTTAATTTGGGTTTAGGTCAATTGGTGTGAGATTATCCTTTTATCTCCTTGATACCGAAATACTTTTCTTGCAATTCTATTTAGGTACTAAGATGAGGAAACTACATGAAGCTAATAATTTATCAAACGTTGATTGGCTATCATTCGCATAATCAATGTGGTTTGTCCGCTGCCGGAACATTGCCAGAATAGTGCCTACCGCAAATCTGGAGTGATACCAAAAAGGCGGGTAACTTCATAGTAATGCTATAAGCGTTTTAAATCTAATTTGGTTACTAATAGAGTATAGAATGCTTCGACTATTACATTGCAGTTAGTCGCCTTCTTTGGTGTTACGAGAGAAATCTGCGTCATCTCCGGGGGCCGATTGGCCCTGCATTGTTAATTGACCCGCTGGGCTGTTATTTACGTAGCTTCAACAACAACTTTGACGTGAATTACGCTTGTTCGCCCAACTTATTTCGACCCGTGGTTTTCAACAATTACTACGAATACAGGGGTACAAACATAATGGTTTGTTGTTAGTTCTATTTACGTTAACAAGTTGCATTACAGAATAACAACCCTGAATGTCTATAACTCGGGCGTCTCCGCGGCTATCGGAAGGTTTCATACAAATTAATGGACGGTAGATAATAGATAGGTTGGGGGTGTCGCTCACTCTTGTATACTTATGGTGATAATAGCATAGTAAATACTTACCCAATTAACAGCAATAAAACTATGGAGATTTGCTTAATATTTATACTAGATAAACTACGTACAACGAAGTATTTTTACCATTCCATACGATTTAAGCTATTGCGTCATAATATATGAAAATGGGCCTCTTTTCTACGGGGTAAAATAATATTGCTTTTTATATATTATATTATTGTTTTTAACTCGACCGCTACTGTCAATTAAATAAGAGTAATCATATCATAACGTCGACAATACGATAACGTGTCAAAAGCAATATTGTTTTCCCGCGTAGAATGGAGGCCCTGTCTAACTTACCCCGTAAGTAGGTCCTCAGAGACATTTAAGAGATTGTTAATTTGTTCCCTTTTAAACTTGTGTATGAATATCTTCACTAAGGAACGACTTAACTGACTCTAAGCGCAGCCGTTAAACTAAGTTTAACAGCTTAAACATATTAAATATTAAGGTGCAAGCTGGCTTGAGCGTTAATATAAATAATACAATTTAAATCTAGCTTCATTTACATGTTAAACTCGCATGCAAAGCGTCTTATCACCCAATAGCTTCTGAAGACTACATAATTAACACCTAGTGAGGTTTATTCATGAATAATACATCGTAATATCGCCGTAATCCTAGTGTTTGTTGATCTTAAACGCCGCAAGGTCCCTACAGGGTGAAGTTGAGTTACAATTACCGTACTCGCTAGCGAGTCGAATGCTCTGTCCCTCACAGTATTCTTAATATTCCTATAGAGCGCGAGGGACAGAGCAGAGTACGGTAATTGTAACTCATGGTAAGGGTACAGCTGTCGTCGTGCTCTCATGCATAAAACATGGGTCTACGTGAGGACCTGTTGAGGGCGTATAGCCACTTAGGGTTGCCAGATACAAGTTTTAAAAGTCCTGACAGAATCCCCTACTGAAGTGATAAACTGGCCTTTTTGCTGCACGGAGCGCAACTTTACTCAACAAACAAGGTTAGTGGTTTTAAAGTGCCGGCAGGCTGCTATAAAATACGTACTTAATACTATACATTCTCAGTATTCTAGTAAGTTATCAAAAAAAACTGACATTTGTCAATCTGTGGTATGGGTAAATATATTAATTTGTGTGGTGGCTATTTGTTTCGGAGTCTTAGTTGTTTTCTATGTATTTAAGTATATATTTCTTTATATAATTATATTTATTATTTTTTAGTAACTAGGCCTAGGTTTAGTTTGGGAGTAGGTCAATTGTGTGAAAATGAGTCCTTATATTTATTTGTTTCTGAAACGCGAAGTCGAGGCAACGCGTCACCTCCGCTCTCAAGCGCATTACATAAATCGGCCAGTCGATAATATGTTACGCTGATTAAACTGCTCGTAATTCATGAAAAATAGATTATGAAAACGCAAAAATAAATCTATCCATGGGTCCCAAACTAAGCACAGTATCTTGGGAACCTGCAGGATAACAGATAAACAAGCTCGATTTAAATATAAAATGGCACTTAGATTTATGAAAAATTACTGAACACTATTATGCTAACCTAAAATTTATTATCGCCTTAATAATTACAAACAAGTATGTTATGAATTGGTAGGTAGTTTGCTAGTGGTTTCAGTGAGAGTTTTTTTCCATCAACATTCACTAGGTGCTACGGACATACAGATGTAAAAATAAACCTTTTTCCAATGTCCCACAATACCTATAATAAAAATCTCACAATTCCCAATTTGAAAGGTCAGACGGGCAAAAATACACGTGTAAAAAGTGAACAGAGCAATTTTAAATTGCATTCCGTTTGTTTTACCAATGTACGTGGATAGAACTCAAGCGGCGATTTAACTTTCAGATGAAGTTCAGCTAAAGCTATTTCGGTGTGGGTAAATATTTCCATGCAGCGTGTGTTTAGCGGCGAGGGCACTAGCCGCCGGTCAGCACATTTTAATGGGGCAGGGCCGCTGTGTTCTTAACCCGTGCCAACGTCATGAAAAATGGCTTTAACGTTTCCGCATTGCAAAACCCTTAGCGATACTCTTTTTTTAAACATAGATAAATTGCATTTTATCGATCGAATCAATTCATTTGTAGGAAATAGACCAATAAAACGCGTATTACTGCTCCTACAGTGTGATTGTTATTGTAAATTATTTGGGTAATAATAATAACTTAATGGTACAGATACAGATCCTCTATTCTACAACGTAAAACCATATTGCCTTTGACTTTTTATCGTATCGTTTTCAGCCACCATTACTGTCAAGTAAATAAGGGCGAAAACGTTGACGATACGATAACACGTCGAAAGCGATAAGGTTTTACGATATAGAATCTCAGCTTTACGTAACACATTATGATAGTAAGTCAAAATCAATAGACATTTGCAATTTCAAGGCTGCCATCTCTGGGCCTGAAATGCGATGTCTACTCTAGGAACATAAATAGAATAGATGTACTTTACTCAACTGCAAGTAATTTCACACAACGAATAAGATAAGACGATGGTAGTTGGTAGTTATTCGGTAGAAAAAAAATTAACAGGTCTCAAGGCATTAGCGATTAAAAACAATATAATTATTTTGCAGCTTATATCTAGACATGAACTTTTTAGAAACTTTTTTCCTACGTTCGCGCTTTGATATCCGCGGTATAAATATTCGGGGTGCTGTTATTTCGCTAATATACTCGTACCTACTTGTATACGCCGTCTGGAGTTTAGGTTTGTTTCATATAAACCGTTGTCTCGAGCCTATTAAGCTTTGTAGTTTTCGCGGGGCGTGTTTCTGGCACTCCATTTAATTGGAGAGATATTCTTCCATGGAAAAATGTTCCACCGCCTTTCAAGTGTCTGGATAGCAAATAGCTCGTATTGTTCAGAAGACAATATTATCCAAGAACCTGCTCTGACCCCGAATTCTCGATTTAATTAAGAAGCTTCGGTTCGGATGAAATGTTAATTGCATACATGGACATATTGCGATTAACGCTTGAGTTGGGGGCATGCAGGGCTATATCTATGCCACTGTCTTCGTGCGTCTAGTTGATATTACCTGCTTATGTAGATGATTTACTACCTCACTTATTTTACTGTGTTCAACATCATATCCAGAGCGGGCCTTTCGCGTAACTCACTCGCAATCGCGATCGGCTTCAAAACAAAACAATTGGTTTCATTTTGTATGCAGACAAGCCTTCGATTTTCAAAATGAAAACGATTGTGATTGCGAGTGTTGTTACGCGAAAGGCCTGCGGAACTGATCAGCAGGCCTTTCGCGTAACTCACTCGCAATCGCGATCGGCTTCAAAACAAAACAATTGGTTTCATTTTGTATGCAGACAAGCCTTCGATTTTCAAAATGAAAACGATTGTGATTGCGAGTGTTGTTACGCGAAAGGCCTGCGGAACTGATCAGCAGGTCTTTCGCGTAACTCACTCGCAATCGCGATCGACTTTAAAACAAAACAATTGGTTTCATTTTGTATGCAGACAAGCCTTCGATTTACAAAATGAAAACGATTGTGATTGCGAGTGTGTTTACGCGAAAGGCCTGCTGGTCATCTTTAAATTTTTAAATCATAAACTCTGTTAATAAGCCATATCAAACCTTTTAACAATGCCGTATTGCTTATGATTATGGTATGAAAGTGTTGAAACCAAAGTGAAAACCACATCGTTATCATATTTTTATATGATAGCTCTCATGTACTTAAAGGTAACCGCATCGTAAAAAAAGCAATATAATTTCGAAAATAAGACGGTTTAAACCAAAGTAGAATAGACGCCCGTAGTATAATGTTATATAAGCGAATATTCGCAGTACTTCGGATCCCTTAGGTATTTATTTATTATGATGATATTCGTGAGGATATGACGTATTTTGTAACCGCTTTAAGTCTGACCAAATCAAAAAAGACTGACTACTACGAGTTCTACGTGACATTTCTTCCACTACGTGTTCTTATGACAAGAATAAATGGGCGTTTCTTTAGGCTGATAAGCTGGATGGAAACAAAAGTCTTTTGCTATATTTACGCGGAGTTATAGATGTCGCAATCTCATATCTAAATGATATAGGTCGGAATAAAGATTTAATTTTAGTTATAGTCTGAAAAAGTTCGGAAAGGGAAGTTATTATTAGATTTTTTAGTTTTAGGTGAAAATTGATTGTTTATTCACATTTAGCAAGATGAATAAAATCAGAGTGATAAATAAAAATAAATCTGATTCTTTTTTGTCAATCATTTTCATTTTCATTTTGACGTGTCTAATTGCAGTTAATTACTCATTCAAATGGATAATAATAGGACAGAGTAAAATGTATTAGGTAGTTTATGATTAGGCAAAAAAATAAGCAAATACAAATTTTATCATTTAACATTTCCTTGAAGCAATAGTAGATTATTTGCGGCAACAACAAGGGACTAAAACAAGCCATAATGACACGAGATGTTTAGCCACGCGAGCGAGCGAGCGAGCGAGAGTAGCTATCGTTCGAGTGTCATTATGGTTGTTTTAGTCTCGCGTTAAACACTCTACTTTTCAAAAAACGACCTTCTATACAAAATTACAATATTTAGCAAATATGTAACAAAGTTACTGACAAATTTGTTTCGCGGTTGTTGGTTTTTTGTAAAGTGACACTTTAAATGCTTGCATATTTATTTAGATACAAACTTGAAAACTATCTGGGCCATGCCTAATAAAATAAAAATCCTGTTTCACGAACTAAAATCTTTTTTTTAATAATTTTGCACAGATGTCATTTTGAGGTTATTTCCACGGCCTGAAGATGGTCCATACACAATCACTGAAAATGGCGATAATGCTCCATTCACAAACACCTTGATTGGCAGTTTAAGGGTTTCCGAAGTAAATTAAAAAGAAAAGTATTTTAGTCCCTAGGGAGTAAAGTGTTGTTTTAATCCCTAGGGATTAAATACATCTCTTTAGTCCGCCTATAAAAGGCTATTATGAGGCATTTTAGAGCCTGAGAAGTGAAAAGCTTGTTTTCTTTCCATTTGGCAGCTAATGAATGACTAAATTTATTATTATTTATAGGTTTAAATTACGGCTTTGTATTGCGTTACTTTCTACCTAATTTGGTCTAAGATCCGAATAGGAGACGACCTTCACCGGGCTGTTTACTCGATAAAAAGTATTTTATATCAAATTTAATATGATAGTAATATATGGCGATAAGTTGACTGAAAAAATTCTGTCCAGTTTTTATATGATTAAAAAAAAAACAAAAAATGAACTTTTTTTTTAAATTGTGTTTGCTTGTTAAATAGACCAATCGAAAGCATGAAGCCTATAGAATATGCAAACGATAGGTTTAGTGCAAATTATTAGTATCGACTTACCTACCTAGCCAATAGTTATGACGGGAAAAAATAGTCAACCTAACTTTTGCATGAGCGTCATGCGTTCGATTAGTATGTAATTAGTCTATTTAACAAGCAATAGCAATTTAAAAAAAAAGGTTCCTATTTTTTATCATATAAGGTCTGGACTGAAATTTTTCGGTCAACCTATTCGCCATACATTACTATCATATTAAATTTGATATATAATACTTTTTATCGAATAAACAGCCCGATGAAGGTCGTCTCCTATTCGGATCCTCTACTAATTGTGGTTGTATAACTTACTAATGCTACACCAAATAAGGGTAGCATTTATTTTAAGATTTTTCCAGGTCAAATTTAGTTTAGAAATTTAATACCAGAATCGAATATTTAACAATATTAATATGAAACAATATTAAAACTAAACGTATTTACATAAAAAGAAAATAAAGCTACATAAATAAATGCCCGCGACATGGCCCCTATGACACTGGCTCCATTACCTCTCTGGATAGCTAGCCCAATCCTTTGAGAGAGGTAAGCACTAACTCTAAGATCTCCGGAGGCGTCTATGAGCCCGGATGACAGGACCGTAATGAAAGTTTTCGTATCAGCTGACCAAGGTCAAGTGGTTTCCACTGCAAGCGCCACAAATTCATAATAATTTAGTAAAGATTCATATTTGCGGCGCTTCAGGGTTTGGGCCTGATCCGCTGCTGCACCGGCCTGATTACAGGTCGATTGGATGTGGGAAAGGGCGAAAGTGTCAACACATGTCGCGTGCCACACCATTGCCCTATCCAGTTTCCTCGGCACCAATGTAGCTCCCTCTGGTCGCTTGCCGTCGGCCCTAACCATTAAAACAAAACAACAAACAAAAAGGCAGCACTCCACAACCTAAAGTAACATTTGATCAAGATGGATCACCGACCTTGCCTCCAATTACCTACAAATTGAAATCGCACCATAAAGTTAAAAGCTATTTGTGGTATTCAAGTTAAAGTGCGCAGTGATTTAATGAAATGCCTCGTCGATCGCGGCTCGCTGCCGTGTTTTGTTTTATTGCACTGAATTGAAAGTAACTCTTAATGTCTAACTAAATGTCAGGGCCTAAATTTTAGGCGGTAAAAACCATATTGACTTCGACCTATTATCGTATAGTCAAAGTTTTGCTAGCTCTTATTTACTAGACAGTAATGGCGGCCGAGTTAAAAACAATACCATGGTCAAAGACGTTATGGTTTTTACCGCCTAGGAAAGAGGCCCTGCGGCTCTATTCAAGACGGTAAAAACAATATCGTATTTGATCTGTTATCGTATTGTCAAAGTTTTGCTAGCTCTTATTTACTAGACATTAATGGCGGCCGAGTTAAAAACAATACCATGGTCAAAGACGTTATGGTTTTTACCGCCTAGGAAAGAGGCCCTGCGGCTCTATTCAAGACGGTAAAAACAATATCGTATTTGATCTGTTATCGTATTGTCAAAGTTTTGCTAGCTCTTATTTACTAGACAGTAATGGCGGCCGAGTTAAAAACAATACCATGGTCAAAGACGTTATGGTTTTTACCGCCTAGGAAAGAGGCCCTGCGGCTCTATTCAAGACGGTAAAAACAATATCGTATTTGATCTGTTATCGTATAGTCAAAGTTTTGCTAGCTCTTATTTACTAGACAGTAATGGCGGCCCAGTTAAAAACAATACCATGGTCAAAGACGTTATGGTTTTTACCGCCTAGGAAAGAGGCCCTGCGGCTCTATTCAAGACGGTAAAAACAATATCGTATTTGATCTGTTATCGCATTGTCAAAGTTTTGCTAGCTCTTATTTACTAGACAGTAATGGCGGCCGAGTTAAAAACAATACCATGGTCAAAAGACGTTATGGTTTTTACCGCCTAGAAAAGAGGCCCTGCGGCTCTATTCAAGACGGTAAAAACAATATCGTATTTGATCTGTTATCGTATAGTCAACGTTTTGATAGCTCTTATTTACTAGACAGTAATGGCGGCCGAGTTAAAAACAATACCATGGTCAAAGACGTTATGGTTTTTACCGCCTAGGAAAGAGGCCCTGCGGCTCTATTCAAGACGGTAAAAACAATATCGTATTTGATCTGTTATCGTATAGTCAACGTTTTGATAGCTCTTATTTACTAGACAGTAATGGCGGCCGAGTTAAAAACAATACCATGGTCAAAGACGTTATGGTTTTTACCGCCTAGGAAAGAGGCCCTGCGGCTCTATTCAAGACGGTAAAAACAATATCGTATTTGATCTGTTATCGTATTGTCAAAGTTTTGCTAGCTCTTATTTACTAGACAGTAATGGCGGCCGAGTTAAAAACAATACCATGGTCAAAGACGTTATGGTTTTTACCGCCTAGGAAAGAGGCCCTGCGGCTCTATTCAAGACGGTAAAAACAATATCGTATTTGATCTGTTATCGTATAGTCAAAGTTTTGCTAGCTCTTATTTACTAGACAGTAATGGCGGCCCAGTTAAAAACAATACCATGGTCAAAGACGTTATGGTTTTTACCGCCTAGGAAAGAGGCCCTGCGGCTCTATTCAAGGCGGTAAAAACAATATCGTATTTGATCTGTTATCGCATTGTCAAAGTTTTGCTAGCTCTTATTTACTAGACAGTAATGGCGGCCGAGTTAAAAACAATACCATGGTCAAAAGACGTTATGGTTTTTACCGCCTAGGAAAGAGGCCCTGCGGCTCTATTCAAGACGGTAAAAACAATATCGTATTTGATCTGTTATCGTATAGTCAACGTTTTGATAGCTCTTATTTACTAGACAGTAATGGCGGCCGAGTTAAAAACAATACCATGGTCAAAGACGTTATGGTTTTTACCGCCTAGGAAAGAGGCCCTGCGGCTCTATTCAAGACGGTAAAAACAATATCGTATTTGATCTGTTATCGTATAGTCAACGTTTTGATAGCTCTTATTTACTAGACAGTAATGGCGGCCGAGTTAAAAACAATACCATGGTCAAAGACGTTATGGTTTTTACCGCCTAGGAAAGAGGCCCTGCGGCTCTATTCAAGACGGTAAAAACAATATCGTATTTGATCTGTTATCGTATAGTCAACGTTTTGATAGCTCTTATTTACTAGACAGTAATGGCGGCCGAGTTAAAAACAATACCATGGTCAGAGACGTTATGGTTTTTACCGCCTAGGAAAGAGGCCCTGTGGCTCTATTCAAGACGGTAAAAACAATATCGTATTTGATCTGTTATCGAATTGTCAACGTTTTGATAGCTCTTATTTTCTTGACAGTAATGGCGGCTGACGTCATAACAATACCATAACAGGAAAACTACGATATCGTTTTTACCGCCTAGAATACCGGCAAGGCAATAAATATGCCCTACTTTTTATTATTCAAATTGGAACTAAATGTTAACCTAAAGAAGAATTAATTTTGAAGAATTTAAAGCTCTACGATTTAGAAGAAATGCTTTATTCATAGCCGGCCGTTTCCGATTAAGTACTTCAAAATATTTTTAAGAGTTGAACGCATTCTTCAAAATCCCCCCGAGTCTTAAATGGACATACTTTCGTGTTTTCGTGAAAACTTGGAATCTCTGAAAAGCTTTTTGAAAAGAATTTCAAGCATTTCAGTCGTCAACCAAAAGAGCGATGGATATATTTAGGCTACCTAGGTAGGAATCTTAGTATTCCTACTGTATTGTGGTTTGCAGAACCCGATAAAACCTTACTCATTCAAATTCGTGATCACCCAATACAATAAATACTCGAGTTTATATTTTTATTTTTATTTTTATATTTTGTTTATTTATATATTCTTTACACGACAAAATAAATCATTTAAAAAGCTAGATTATTTTGGTGGTTGTACTTTTTATCTATCTATCAACTGCTCTTTAAGACCAATTTGAGTTCAAACTTGATAGGTCTACTTTAAGTAGGATGAAGACCCAGTGAGCACCTTTAGGTTCCATCATCAGATCAGCTAGAGATAATTATTTATAAGATGCAAAATTTTAGACACTCAGGGAGGTAACAGTGACATAGTAATGCAATTCAGTTTACGGTGAGAGAAAGGGACAGAGCCGTATAACTGTGATTGTCCCGAATATTCTTCCTAAACTTAATTGCTTAACCAGCAATTGGTTACCATGACAGTAACCCCCAGATGAACGCAAATAGTCGATTTTTTTATCTATACATTGAACCGAAAAGACGGCATATGAACGAAGCAAGTTAGGTGAATAAAAACTTGGTAAAAAAGAATGTTTGTGAAGATCTGGACGATACAAAGTATCTACGTTTGATATAAGACGCCGCTCGCGATTCCAGGGGTCAAGATGGGCTGGGAAGTCGAGGAGCTCGCTGACGAACCCTTGGTGGCTGTGTAGAGAATAACGGCTAATGAGCCGCCTGTTGACTTAACAAGGGTGAGCAAAGAACGGGCATCTACCTTAATCGCATACTGAATGCAATGTAAGGATACATAGTTACTGTGGCACATTATTTTAATACTTTTAAAAATGGTTTCGTAAACTTCAATACGTATAATCTTCATATTACCTACTATGCATCATTTGTGTCCTGGTAACCCATCATTTTATCGAATTTCACTTCATCGATTGTATCATTTCGTCGAACGCTATTTTCTGCTGAAATCATAATCATGATTACGTAAGTTAGGTTAGACTCGTGACTACGAAAAAAACTCATGCGGCGGGAAATTCCTTTCGTTGAAATGAAAATTCTGTATAATGAAACGTTCGTTGAATTGTTTCGATAAAATAATGGGTAACATTTTACAATATTACAAAATACGAGTTCTTGTACAAATCCATTGTTGTTTACAGTGTTGGTTCCAGCAGTCTGTAGGTAATTTAATTTAACTAAGATTTGTAGGCAGCGAAGTGCCGCGGAGTCCATGTAGGTATCGTAATTCCTTAGTTACACACCCCATAAGGTCAGATAAAAGTAAACGGGTCTCTTTATTGCGTTGGAAAGTGACCGGTTTATGTAAAAATAAACTAAGATTTATACTTATCGAAAAACTAACGCGAAAGCTTTTAGGTTCGTATTCACACTTGATGCCTCTAACCTTATTTATTAAAAAACTTTCTAGAGGCTTTGGACGTGGACGTTGCCCGTTTTTCCTCCTCACTATTAATCATCGTTATACTACATAAATTAAGGTGCGGTAAAGAAAGTCTTACAAGAATAAATCTTGAACTTTCATAAGCAAAATTAGTAATTGCCTTGATTTGCAAGTAACTATAGAAATACTTCAATTTTTAAGCTCTACATTTATGATCCCCGTAATGAACTACGAATAACGCACAAATCTACGTAATAATACTCTACAAAACTAATAATAATAAAAGTAAGAAAAAAATAACAAGGTCTAATAATTAAGAACAGGCTTGGGTACAATAAACAGGCCATTTTAATGCCGTCCATACAACCGAAATCAGGATCTAATCAGAGAAGGTAAACATTGACTCCGACGCAGCCATTGGATTAACGTAAAAGTATTATTATCAGAAATTGGATTTGGAATAATGGCCTTTTGTAGCCGATATTATGTTTTCTTATAAACTATGATAGAGTTTAGGTCATTGCTAGCTTACCGATATCGTTTCTGCCTGGCTTTTGCTTAAGAGTAAGAATGTATACTTAAGTAGGGCTTATTTTCTTAATACATATAAAAATACAATTATTACACAAACGCAGAGCTAACATGATGCCGAAATAGAACGAAACTAACCTAAACCCACTGTAGCAGCGGGTCTTCACCACAGTCCACGGCAAAGCTCCTGCACCGCCCCGCGTGACCGACACCTGCACGCGGCAGGCCCTATATGACGTCCGTCACGTCACTAACAATGCCGTTCGCGTGTCAGAATACCGTACCCTTACCATGAGTTACAATTACCGAAACTCGCTAGTGAGTCGAATGCTTTGTTGCTCGCACTCTATAAGAATACTGCGAGTGACAGAACATTCGACTCACCAGCGAGTACGGTCATTGTAACTTATGGTAAGGGTAATGCTCACATCTAACACGCCGTCGACCCGCTATGTAGAAGAAGATACTTAGCACATAATCATTAGACATTGATTAAAGATGAATATTGACATAAAATCATACAAAAACATCGTGCCGCGTGTTTAATTATGTTCTAGATCATTGTGTTGACTATAACCTACGTTATGAGTGTTACAAAACAATTCAAAAGAAAGAAAGAAAGATAGCAATAATATTTATTACCACATAGTGCAACAAAAAATATCATAAAAAAAGCAAAAGCATAAATAGTAGGCATGACGATGAGCCGACTGGCAAGTTTTTTACTGTTGCCATAAGAATATATAATGACTACACGCTGTTGCTCACATTTCACATTGTTGGCATTTTAGAAACTCGATCTGTCCTTTGCTTTAAACTAACACGATTTTCACTCATACTAAAACTATAAATATCCATCTGTCCATTGAGAAAGACAAAGACAAAGTACAAATTATTTACCATAATGTTAACAATATGATTAGGTATCTACATGTATTTGGACCAAACCCTTTATTCTATTCGGTAAAACCAATATTGCTTTCGACATGTTATCGTTTTGTCAACGTTATGGTAGCTCTTATTTACTTGACAGTAATAGCGGCTGAATTAAAAACAATACGATAGCAAACACGTCAAAAGCAATTATGTTTAGCCCGAGTAGAACAGAGCCCCAGTCCAAAGCAGCACCGCATTACTGCTGCTGGCAGACTTAATTTTATTTGGCGATAGCAACCAAATGTTTAAAAACAAAAACCCGCCTTCAAAAACGCAAAAATAACTTTTTTTAGAATCGTAGGTACCTAATCAGGCAGTCCAACTGAGGTCGGCTTTTGGTTAAAAATATTGTGGGACGCCGACCTTTATTTTATTTTATACTTTTTAGCGATCCTAATTATGCTATTATGTAGTCCCAGTTCTCTGTTAATGAGGAATTATAGATCAGTTCAAGCTCGTCGCAAGCAACGCCGCGGGAAAGTCATCGTCATAATATTTAAACCTATATATGCTTCGTCATAGTTACTCAACTATTTCAATCGAGATCTCTTATCGCCATCCTTGAAATAAGTACCGTTATTCTTGTGGCCATTTGTAGTCTTCATCATCAGTTCCACTTCACCAAATAGAGTTTTCCAAGAGCAAATTCACGAGTTATGATAAAAAATATCGAAATCGCTGTAGGTTTGCCTATACTATTTGAGGAGTTCCCTTGATTTTTCCAAGATCCTATCATCAAATCCTGACATGTTGACAATGAGACCAACTAGAAAGTACACCCTTTCAAACAAAAAAACAGTTTTTCAAATCGGTCCAGTGGTCCTTGTGTAATCGGGGAACATACAAAAAAAAATTCCCGATGAATTGAGAACCCTTTTTTTTAAGTGTGTTAAAAATCAAAAATATCCCGCGATGTAAACTCCCCAATAATAATACAACGCAATCACAAATTAAAAACAAATGACAAGCAAAACAAAACATTTAACATTGCTTTGAAAATCTATAAGTAAAAAAAACATTTTAAACTTGTAGATACTCGTAATGGTGTCGACTCCTGATCGTAATAAGGAACCGAGTTCGAACCCCGGTTGCCATAATTATACTGAGTTTTTTTAACTTAAGTAAATTGCCTGATGATCTTGAACGATGACATTGAAGGAAGAATATAGCGGGAAACCTACACATTCGAACAGCTGAGTATATATAAGGGGGTAATGCACAAAATATCGTAATGGGTTGAAGTGTAACCGAAATGGCCCATCTGTAAGATAAGGTAAATGCATCCATACTACAATGATACTGTTAGAAGCGTAGATAACAAACAATGCAACAAACAAACAGGGTTACTTAAAATTATTACAAATGCGAAAGTAACTGTTGGTTTGTTTGTTTGTTACGTTTTCGCATCCAAACCGCCAAACTAATATGGAGATAGCTTGATCCACTGGAAAGGACACTTTTTATCCCAGAGAATTGGACAGTTCCTGAGGGATTAGCGATTATCGACTTGTACTCGGGCGGAGTTGCGGGTAACAGCAATATCTGTCATAATCGCTGAGTTTATGTAACAGTTACTTGAAATATTTTTATATCAATTATAAAAAAACGTTTTTTTTTAAATTAAATTTTAAAGAATTTGACATCTCTTTCAAATCACAATGGTAGTAAGTCATTCTATTCGTTACTTCAATAAACGAGCCATGTTACTGTAATGTTGCTGTTTACGACTATTTTTCGACGTTTCAAATAAAATAAAATAAAATATTATTTATTGTATGATTATAGGTACATAAGGCGATACAGTAATAATTGTTTCCTACTATAATCTACCATATTTGTGGTGTACAAAAATTTGTGTATGACTTAACCTAATGGTCTACATAACACTTTATCTCGTAAAAATTGTACTTAATGTATAATTTACTTTTATTATCTCACTCTGTGCAAGCGGTGCGCGTCTCTGATGAGCAGAGTGCGCGGTAGTGGCAACAGCATCCTGGACATGATAGCGAGTAGGTTTGATTGCCCCTACATGGTTCACTGTATGCAGCTCCATGTAGGGAGCAATCGTACTTATTAATTGTGTTTTTTTTTTTTCGTTGTGAAAGTTTTGTGTTATTTTAATTTTAATTGGGATTTTTAATTGTAATTTTAATTGTGATTTTATTTTTAACTTTGATTTTTGATTTTATTTTAATTTTAATGTTTATTTAAATTTTATGTGTAATATGGAAATGTTATTTCTGAAATAAATAATTTTGAATTTTGAATTTTTTTGAATTTTGAATTATTCAAAAAATCTTCAACAGAGTAAAACACTTTTCTCAATAACCACTTATTAATAGCTTTTTTAAAAGTATCATTGTCAAAACTCTTCAACATGTCCGAAATATTATTAAAAATGTTAATTGCCATACCATAAACACTTTTTTTGTAAAAAATTGACTGCGAACGGAACATAACAGGCAATCAGGATTTGCAAATTTCTGTTATATCCACTTCTTTTCCCCAACAGTTCTGTATGTTTCTTTGTAAATACAGCTATTTCTTTAATTATATACAGGGAAGTGGAAGTATTCCGTATTTAATAAAGAGGGGCTGGCATGATTTCCTCTGATGTGCACCACAAAGTGCTCTTGCGCAACGTTTTTGCATTCTAAATGCCTTTAACCAATCGGTAGAGTTACCCCAGAATATGGTGCCATAGCTCAAGCGTGAATGAACATTTCCAAAGGAAGCCATTTTTCCTGCTTCAATTGATATTATTCTATGAAATGGTTATACAAATTTAGAGAGCTTGGTACATAGCTCATCTATATGTTGCTTCCAGTTACCAGTGAAAAAAAAAAAAAATATCTAAAAATGTGGTATCCTCAACTTCCATTATGACATCAGAACTATTTGTTATTTTCATCGGCAAGACTGATCGGTGACTAGAGTAAAATTGCATAACATGTGTTTTAGACACATTTATATTTAATTTATTAAAATTCATCCATTCTATTATGTCATGTAATGTATTAACTATGTCACATTTATACTTATCTAAGGTAGTTGAGCATTTTATTACACCAGCACTATCATCCGCAAAAAGTATCATTTGAATATTCGTCTTTCTTGGCAAATCGTTTATATAAAACAAGAATAGTGGAGGTCCCAATACGCTGCCTTGTGGGACACCTTTTATATTTAATTTATAGTCGGACTTTACAGTTTCATATTCTTCGTAGTCTTACAATAGAAATGTAATACACAGCACTGCCGTCTGTTGGTAAGGTAGCTTTTTAACCAATCGTGAGCTTTACCTCGTATGCCATAAGGCTGCGTTTCCACCAGAGATGGCGAGGCAGCTAAGCGGTGTTGCGAGAAAAAATCCACCAATAGGATTATTTTGTTTTACTAGCCTCACTCTCCTATTGGTGGATTTTTCCTCGTAACACCGCTTAGCTGCCTCGCACAGCTCCGGTGGAAACGCAGCCTAATGATCTAATTCATCCAGAAGTATACCATGGTCTACACAGTCGTTTCTTCTTATTTCCGCCATTTTCCGGCCTCTCGAAAGTATTTTTAGTAGAAGCATTTCAATAACTCGTAATCTGATGTTATTATCATACATATATAGGTGTCTTACCGGGCGATAAATAACTAAGTCCGTAGTAAATTATAAACACCTATTTAATACAAGTTCACAAAGAGTAGAAGCACAAGCACAAGAGTCAGAAGCACAAGGGAAAGAGAAAGAGTTCCAACACAGAGAAAGGAAGAAAGTTAAAACACGAAATTTATATGCGTTGCGTAAGCGTTGCGTAAGCAAATCGGGAGCCGAACGGACATGCGCTCCGCGTCGCGTTCATTACAGGACTGGCGAGGGGCGCGCGGCGGTCGGCGCCGGCGCTGGGCCGCTCGCTTGTAACGGGATTTTAACCGACGTTAGAGATGCGAGGTCTTGTATTTGGCGCGGCCGCCACATCACTCCCCCGCTGAGACCGTGCCTGCTACGGTCGATAGTAGTCAGGAAACCGCACAACTCTTCCACTCCGCGTCTTCCTCATGGCCACTGGTGCTGGTGTCGGGCAAGGCTGGACAGCTGTGGCCTGGGTACTGGAGTCGGTGGGGTCTTTAATGATGAAGGCGGGCTTTAACCTGTCAATCGAGACAGTGTTCGTTTTTCCATTAATGTCCAACTTGAACGTCTTGGACCCCCTTTCTAGAACTTTGTAAGGGCCTGTGTACGGTGGGTCTAAAGATCTTTTTGCATGACCCTGACGTAAGAAGACGAAGTCAGCGGTCACCAGAGCCTTTGGTATGTAGAAATACTTCTGCGCTGCCGTGTGATGACTGGCGGGAACTGGTGTAAGCTTTGCTATGTGGTAGCGCAGGCGTGCAGTGAAGTCTGAGTAGTCGATCGTACCGCTCGTATCAGGGGCGAAGAACTCCCCGGGCAAACGCAGCGGCTCGCCGTACACTAGCTCTGCAGCTGAAGCGTTGACGTCTTCCTTCCAGGCGGTGCGGATACCAAGCAGCACCAGTGGCAGTACTTCAGACCAGCGGGAACTAGAGTGGCACATTATGGCACTTTTCAACTGCCGGTGTAGCCGCTCGACCATGCCATTACACGCCGGATGGTATGCAGTTGTTGGACGATGTTCAGCGCCAAGTATGCTCGACATGCGGCTGAATAATTGAGACTCGAATTGCTTGCCTCTGTCCGTTGTTATTTTGGTAGGGCAACCAAAACGTGCGACCCAACCGCCAATGAAGGCGCGGGCACACGTCTCGGCTGTGATGTCGGGCAGTGGGTACGCCTCTGGCCAGCGTGTGAAGCGGTCGATCACGGTGAGGCAGTACCTGTAATCATTGGAAATAGGTAAAGGCCCTACGATGTCCATATGAACATGGGAAAAGCGATGAGTAGGAGTAGGGAAAAGTGAGATGGGAGAGGTGACGTGGCGTGAGATCTTATTCTTTTGGCACTCAGCGCATTCTCTAGCCCATTGCCGACAGTCCCTTTTTATATTACTCCAAACAAATCTTTGAGTAATTAATTTTACGGTGGCCCTTATTCCTGGATGGCTTAACATGTGTAAGGTATTGAAAATTAACCGTCTAAATGGCTCAGTGATAAATGGCCTTAATTTGGACGTAGACACGTCGCAGTATATTTGACAATCCGTGCCAGGCATCTTCACTCTCTTCAGTTTTAACGCGGTTCCATTAATCAATAGCTCGCGTAGCTCAGTATCTTCTTCTTGAGACTGCGCGAGGGCTTGATAGTTAATGGTTTCACCGATAGACTCTATTCTTGAGAGCGCGTCAGCCACGACATTATCCTTTCCTGCTACAAATCGTATGTCCGTACTAAATTGTGAGATAAAGTCGAGATATCGAAACTGTCTTGGTGAACATTTATCTCGTCTGGAGGTGAAAGCGAAAGTTATCGGCTTGTGGTCCGTAAAGATGACAAAGGGCTTGGCTTCGACCATGTGGCGGAAATATCTTATTGCATCGTAAATAGCGAGTAACTCCCGATCGTACGGGCTGTACTTCTTCTGGGCGGGCTTGAGAGGTCGAGAAAAGAAGGCTAGAGGTTCCCAGTCACCCTGGTCTATCCTCTGTTGCAGCACTGCCCCGATAGATGTGTCCGACGCATCGGTGTGAATTGCCAACTCGTAAGCAGGATTGGGATGCGCTAACATGGTAGCTTGAGACAAAGCTTCTTTGCATGACCTGAAGGCGTCCAGCATTTCTTTTGTAAAAGTAATTTCTTCAGATGGCTTCTTTTTGGGCCCAGACAGCAGGACATTGAGCGGTGCTTGTAAAGATGATGCCTTTTCCACGAAGCGTCTATAAAAGTTAAACATTCCAAGGAATCTCCTTAACTCTTTTATGTTTTTAGGCACGGGGAAATCTAAAACTGCTTGGACTTTATTCTGGAGGGGTTTAATACCACTAGGGGACACTTCATGGCCGAGAAAGGTTATTTTAGTCTGCCCAAACTCGCATTTTGCAGTGTTAATTAAAATTCCATATTTCGTTAAGCGTTGAAATAACTCGTGAAGGTGACGCTGATGTTCCTCTTCGTTTGTCGAGAATATTAAGATATCGTCCAGGTACCCATAACAGAAATCCAGGCCCCGCAGCGCTTCATCTATAAATCGTTGAAACGTTTGAGCCGCGTTGCGGAGGCCGAACGTCATGAAAGGAAACTGGAATAGGCCAAAAGGTGTTATTATGGCCGTCTTTGGTATATCATCAGCGAAAACCGGTATCTGATTGTAGGCTTTAACTAAGTCTACTTTGGAGAATATATTGCTTCCCGCTAACTGGTGCGTAAAGTCTTGGATGTGCCTTATAGGGTACTCATCAGTGACGGTGCGTGCGTTAAGGGCGCGGTAGTCACCGCATGGCCGCCAACCGTCGTCTTTTTTCTTTGCGAGATGGAGCGGAGACGACCATGGGCTTTCTGATCTACTCGCAGTGCCGTTTTCCAACATATCATCGAATTCCTTTTGAGCAATCTTTAGGCGATCTGGCGGTAGACGTCGAGGACGGCTTGTAACAGGCGGCCCCGGTGTTATACGTATGTGATGTACCGTATTGTGTTTCGGCGGCTTAGGGTTGCCAGCAGGACGAGTAATGTCGGGGTATTCCCGTAATATACTATGATAACATGTATCACCATTCACTGCTTTTACGGAGGTAATGTCTTCCGCCGACTTTTTCACTGGTACTTGCACGCTCATGTTAGTCAGGCCATCTATGAGGCGATGATTCCTACAATCTACCATCAAGTTGTAGAACGAAAGGAAATCTACGCCAATAATGGGTTTTGACACATCTGCCACAACAAATTTCCATATCAAATTACGACGTAATCCCAGGTTCAGCTGTAATTGCACGAGACCATACGTCGAAATGACAGTACCATTAGCTGCGTACAACTGATAACTCGTCTTCGTGCGTTGCTCCCTTAACGCAGAGCGTGGATATACGCACAAGTCGGACCCAGTATCAATAAGAAAATTTATTTTTGTATATCGGTCAGTCACAAACAAGCGGCCTGATATCGCATGGCAGTCGTTAGCCGCTACCTTCGGCTGCCGATAAAGTTTTCCGATTGGCTGCATGGTAAAGTACATCTCGTAGCTTTGTCACCGAATCTATTATGATACCAGCACATTGCAGGATCGTGCGACCTTGACGAAGAACGTTTACGACTGCCTGATCGATGCCCAATTTTCTCTCTATTATTAAACCGAGAACGCGAACGTGACGTGTGTGCTTGCGAGTTTACCTGCGTTTTTAACGCCGCAATTTCTTTGGTTAATTCAGCCATCTGCCTTGCGATCTCCGACACATAATCTCTTTCACCTAAGGCACACACTTGTGGCACCTGGGGCACTATGTCGTGCACCTTGTCAGCTAATTCAGCTAGCTCGTCTAAGCTTAACTTTGCTTGAGAAGCTATCACGGCTTGCAAATTTGCAGGCAAACGGGACGTCCATACAGTTTTTAAAAATTCCTCTGTTACTGACGAACCTGCTAATGTACGAAGGTGCCTTAAGAACTGTGAAGGCTTTCTGTCTCCGAGTTCTTCATGCTTTAATAACTGCAAGGTTTTCTGTTCTTGCGACGTGGACAACCGAGTAATCAGTTCGGTTTTTAATTTTAAATATTTATTCTCAGCGGGCGGCGATTGTATGACATCTTTAACAGTAATCACATATTGATGTTCCAGCTGACCGATTACGTAATGAAATTTCGTATGATCTCCCTTAACTCCAGACAACGCGAACTGGCTTTCCATCTGCGCAAACCATAAAGCGGGTTCTTCCGGCCAAAATGGAGGCACGCGCACTCCAACTTTAAATAGCGTTCCAGAATCTTCGTTAACGTTCGCGTCCGATTGCGCATTTTCACCCGAGCCCTGAGGCATTGTAACGGTAAACTTGTAACTTGCACTCGCGAATAATGTCCAGTGTTCGGGGTCACCAATATAGGTGTCTTACCGGGCGATAAATAACTAAGTCCGTAGTAAATTATAAACACCTATTTAATACAAGTTCACAAAGAGTAGAAGCACAAGCACAAGAGTCAGAAGCACAAGGGAAAGAGAAAGAGTTCCAACACAGAGAAAGGAAGAAAGTTAAAACACGAAATTTATATGCGTTGCGTAAGCGTTGCGTAAGCAAATCGGGAGCCGAACGGACATGCGCTCCGCGTCGCGTTCATTACAGGACTGGCGAGGGGCGCGCGGCGGTCGGCGCCGGCGCTGGGCCGCTCGCTTGTAACGGGATTTTAACCGACGTTAGAGATGCGAGGTCTTGTATTTGGCGCGGCCGCCACACATACATACATACATCACGCCTGTTTCCCAGGGGCTAGGCAGAGAACATTTCTTTCCACCTGTTATTACATCATCCGATACTTAAATGGTCCAGAGGACTTTTGGCTGTCTCGTAACACGGGTACATATAAATATAGTAAAGGGCGAGCAGGTGAAGGTATTTTTTCAGGTCGGAATTTACATAATTGAATTTTTGAGGGCTTCCTCGTAAAATCTACGTTTTATCGCGACTTTTGTTATAATTGCATTTTTTTATAATTTTGTTACTTTGTTTTTTCCAAATCATTTATCAATTCCGGACGGGAAAAGTTTTTAGTCGAAAGCTTTCGTTTGATTTTTGGTTAGGAAGCAGTCGAATTTCTTCTTTCGGTACTTATATCATCATGACTGATTTATAATCTTTGAATTAAAAAGAACACAAAGATGTAAAATAATCCATAATTTAATTTTTATCTACGAAATAAACACTATAAAAGGCGGGGCGTGCCTTTGTGGATTGAAAACGCTATAATATACTCAAGAGAAATGCAATTTACGAATACCGTGTCATCTTTATCGCCTTTAAAATTTCAAGCCGCTCAACTTCCACGACGGAAGTTTAACCTTCAATTCACTGAACTAGTAATTAAATAAGTAAAATAAATATCCGACCGGAAACGATCTTGCTCTGAATGTACTGTTTACAAGACAACGATAAATACATTTATAGAGAAATAAATACTACACAAGGACAACATCTGAGACTCAGGAGTAAATACTTGCGCTCATCACACAAATATTGAATGTGACCTCACCAGGAATCGAATCCGGAACCGATCTAGCTTCGTACACAGGGTCACTAACAACTTAGCTTGCGGCGTCGTCAATTACTATACATGAGTTTAGTCTAGTTTTATGCTCGATTTATAAAAATGACCGAAATAAACAGGCCGCATGAAATTTGAAAACACCACGAATGATGCTCTCCAGATTACCGGCTGTGCTGGAGTTATAAATTTCAATGTAAACATCGTTGCTCTTTATTTAAACAAAGTTTTAGGTTTTGAACACAATCGTACAACAGTTTAAAAATGTTTGGTTTGTAACAACACAGTTTATCACACGAGGAGTTCTCGGAGAGCACTCTGTTTTACAAGCAAACAATCCTTGCGGTGTAAAACATTTCAGATTTATGTCGGATCTCACAGAACAATTCAACCGACTGTTAATCAGCTGCAAGTCAATATATTTTTACAACTGTTCCACTTATGACTAGACCCCGTTATCTTGGGGCACTGGCGTTGCTTTTTTGTAGGGATTGAATTTTTATTTCATCGAACTTCTCTATATCGATGTTTATAGTTTATATTATGCAACCATGCTATTGTTTTTTTGCCTTATAAATCGCTGCTCAATTTCAATACAGCGTAGGTATTTAAATGTTCTTTATTAAAAATAAGTAGATAACCTCATTAGTATTACGAGATACGATAACCTGATGAAATTATTGTGGAAAAACTATGATAAAGAGTTTTAACTAGCGAACACCCCCGACTTTTATTTATCCCATTATTTTTAATAGTGATTGTCATTTACTCATCATCAGTGACATGACATATAACTCTAAGTACGATACCATAGACATTTAGATAGTCGATAAAATAAAAATTCAATCCCTACAAAAAAGCGATGTTAGTGCCCCAAGATAACAGGGTCTACTTATTACTACATGAATATATGTATATGTTTGAATTATTCGACACATTAAAGTTACCCATAATGTCCATAAACAAAGTTATGACAGAAATGTGTATAATAATTTCTCACACTATAAAAAGGGGACAATCTACTGGACCTAGTCGCAAACTGAGCTGGAATAAATACTTCAATTCAATTTCACCTCTTTACTTTTTTCGGTCACGACATCGCTAATTTATTTCATACTTACTGTAAAACTTGATGTTTTTTATCGCAGAGATGAAATGAATGTCTCTGTCCTTATGCATTATTCAACGCCGAGAAATCCAATAAGTGTCACTGTGCCAACAACCACTGTTGAAAAAGGGCGGTTTGGGTCATCGAGGGGAGGTAAATTTGTTTCTAGTGGAACTACTAGGAGCTTGTCGGATGACATTACAGCCGACGCTTCGCGGCCCGCGGGGCATTTAGCCAACTGATTGTAGGTATGGATTTGATTTCATTTACTTGCGCGTTTAGTATTGGGAAATATACGATGTAAAAGCAGTAAACTCATTAAATTTTGAAGAATAATCTGTGCTGTGTCTGTGTGTGAATGTGTAGTAAAAGAAGTCAATTAATAGTACAGTTGGTAAAGGAGGATGAGCAGAAATGTATAGAACCGAGCCTAGGAACCAATAGTAATAAGCGATATTTTATCAGATATTTTTAATATCTACAAAGGCACTTGAGAATACTGATAGTGTTTACACCATCTTATTAAGGTTACAATATTTTTTTTACATTGTAATGACTTACTCTAGATCTAAATTGTATATAACATTACATATTACATGGGGGAAATGTCAAATCGGTGTAAGCAATAGTCGAACTATGTAAAATGTCTCAAAAACATGTGGTTACGTTTGAACTCTCCCACAGTATTTATGTGGCGATAATTTTATAACACAAATATTTGAGACTACCATTCGCGCTCCGTAGTAAAAGTTTTAAAACCTAAAATAACCTAACCGGTGACATATCGTTTGTCGTTATTAGTCACAGAAGTTGATTTTCCCATCCTCCTTTATTGAAAAAGCCCGAGTGGCGTTGTTCGATGTATATTTTTCTAAACATATTTTAGAGAAGTAATAAAAACTCAGTAGAATTGTATTAATTATAGACTGATATAGTTTTAAAATTGGTTATTCTTTAATAAACCCCATATGATTTGTCTTATACACACGTTACACCTATCAATCGAAACTCATTAATGAATGTCTAACCAAACTTCAATCTCAACTCTTATTCGCATTGCGGAAAGCTTGAATGTTTAAGTCGTTCATAACTAAGATTATGTTCCGCGTATTTATAATCCCCTGGGATAAACCCGATTAGGGGAAGTCAGCCTTGATAATTTATAATTGCGTTTACAGCCCATCATGTTCCTCAAATCATAACCGAATACCTAATTAAGATTTATTATTTGTAACGTTTGGTTCACCCTGTACGAAAAGATCATAGACGTGGTTTCTGACTGCTCGATAGGATTAGGCCCCACAAATATTGTAGATCTCTTCAGTACCAGTACCTAGACGATTGTCAACAAATAAAATGCCACTTTTAATACTGTTTGCAGATTATATTTGTCTGAAAACCAAACTCTACGTTATTCATTTGGTTTTCACGACGATAAAGTAGCCGCTTTTTTATATTTTACGAATGCAATCAATTTTCCTTTGTGACAACTACAGGACACTTTTTTACATGAGAGAAGCTCATTAGAGTAAATTATTACAAAGAACTTATAAAATACCAGAATTTTGTAACTTGCTTCAATTCGAAAAATATTTTTTATTTCTGGTCCAATAACAAACCACAATTTCAATAACAAGCGCTATCATACTCCTCAAGATAGTTTGACGTAACTTTTACGAACGTCGAAAATAATGACTCGCGAAAAAAGTTGACAAGTTTTCCCCCACTTTCCTATGAAACGTCATGTTTATTGGTAAACTGCGAGTCCCACACGTCAAAGGTTCGGAGTGCTTTGTGCCTTATCAGTGGTCCGATAGGGCGTCATTGTGTTCGCGGGTATTGTATGTCAGTTGCGGTTCCATGACGCAGACACTGAAGACTTAGGACCTGTTACTGTCATCCTTCAGGAAACGGCGGCGATAGATCGAATAGTTGTATCTGTGACGGTATGATATTGAAACTTTTCTCATTGTTTTGTTTTTTACCCGACTAAGCAAAGTCAAAAGACGGGTTATGTTATGAGTATATGTATGTATTTAAGCAGGGTACCTATTATTTGATCGAAACATCTTTCATCGAACGTATCATTACGCAGAATTTGCATTTCATCGAAAGGCATTTCTCGCCGCATTAGTAAATTTTATTTGGTAGTCACAAGTCTAACCTAACTAATGTTCAAAATATCGTGAAAACATCTTGATTTCAGAAGAAAATAGCGTTCGATGAAATTAAATTCTATGAAATGATATAATCGATGAAATGAAAATGAAAAAATGAAATGATTCGAAAAAATGATGGATCACCATTTAAGTAACTATGCATGTGATCATAAATTTGATGGTCTAATTTAGCTCCTAAAGAGCTATTGGACCGATTTTAATAAATGAGGAGTCATATTCGTCAAGACGGTGAGAGTGACAAAAGGCTTTGTAATAATTATAATGGTGCGCCATACTAGTCGCAAGTAGGGTTTTAGTTTATATCTTTTGCAGTATTTAGATGATGTGTTATTTTAGTTATTTATTTTAAGTATGTACATGTACATTGTTATACCCTTCATATTTCTTGAGTTTGTATTACTTATGGATGTGTTTATATCAATCTTGGAAGCTAGACCCACTTCTCATAGAATTCCGCCGCTCCGGCTTGCATGTAAATCGCACATTTATCCGGTTATTCACCACGCAAGTTTGTAATTTGGGCGGACTTAGTGCCGCGAGCACCCTCTTCAAAGTAGTGCGGCGTGTGAAACGGCGTGCTAATCCTGCGTTAACCGGACTTTTCACCCGTAAAACTTTACAAAGCTTATCTACAATAGTTAGAACTCCGACAACTTCGCGTTTTAGCGAGAGGAAGCGCGGAAAATTTGCTTTGTTTAGCGAAGCATAGAACCGAAGCCAAAACGAAAATAATAAGGCCCGAAGAACATTATGATTGTTCTTCTAAGATGTAAAGAGGGAACTTGTAGCGCTGTCGGGTTTATTTGAGTTTTAATCAAATATTGTTAAAACATTTTCATAAATTTGCTGAGCTTTAAGCTCGCGAGCGGTCGGTTTATTCGAGAATGGCTCCCTTGCGGAGGCGGCAGCGTCGTGGAGCCCGAGCCCGCGGTATTGAATGGCGTCGATGCAGCGGCCTCGCGACAACTTCGCCACTATCTGTTTCGTTTCCCGCCTCCGTGACAATTTAACTTGACAACGTGGACTCGCAACAAAGGCCGCCTCGCTCTATTTAACGCTCGGCTCCACTCTCGACCAGTATGAGAACTCGAGATATTAAAACACACCTTACGAAGATATTTAACATTTTATCATTTTTATTCCGCCGCAAAGCTACCTTAATGCTTTAAAATACTTCATTTTCGGCTCGAGCATTGCTGTAAACGCAGGTGAAACTGGGTCACGAAGCCCCATGGTTGTTTACTCGATGTCGTACAGGAAAACAATTTAACGCTGAAGAGTAAAAGATTACGTCCCCATACAGAGATAGATTTGTTAAATTGCGCGATTACATAAACATTTGCACAGAGGCGCTGAAGGAGTCCGAACCCGAACTCCGCGTCGAGCAAACACCCCCGGAGTCAGCTACTTCCATTTCGAGACATCACTTTTCACGTTACCGTAGTGATGTATGGGAATATTTGCAAGCGTTCTTTGTGCGATCGAGAATGAGTGTAAACACGGTTGCGCGGCTCGCGACGGCGGCGCGGCGTCGGCGGGGAGCGCGTCACTCGGGCGGCCGCCGCCGCGCGCTCCGCCCGCACGATGTCCGTGCGCGTAGACCACCGGGACCGAGACAGATTCTCGAGGCACTCTTCGCGCGCTTCGGTGGATTTAGCCTTTCCTAGTAGTTCTGCACGGGATCATTCATTTCGCTCGGTGCATTCCGCCCGGGTGCCGCGGGCCGCCAGCGATGACTTGATCGTGCCCGTGCGCACGCTACGCTCGGCATCAT
The DNA here is from genome assembly GCA_946894065.1 of Acleris literana. NCBI lineage: Eukaryota > Metazoa > Arthropoda > Insecta > Lepidoptera > Tortricidae > Acleris > Acleris literana. The sequence goes on from OX335677.1 coordinate 9,791,308, forward strand.
GCCGCGTGGCGCCCGGCGCGCCGCACCGTCTGCGCCGGCACCACTCGTCGGCAGCGGAGTGCGACCGCGCGCGGCGCTCGCGCCGACACACGTTGGAGCTGCCCAACAGTCGCGGCCCGTCGGTGCGCAGCCGCTCGCCGGAGCCGCCGCCGCTGCCGCCGGAGCCCGAGGCGCCGCCTGAGGCCGCCGGCAAGGAGGCGCGCCGGCGGCGCGTCGTGGCAGCCGTCGCCGCGTCCTTCTTCGCGCTGGCGCTGGCGTCGGTCCTCGTGGTGGTGGTGACGCTGACTCACAGCTCGGTGCTGCGCGCTCACAACCAAACGGCCAAGTACTACACGTTCTCCGTGCCGCCGCACCATCCTCTCAGTGAGCCCCGTTCATGTTGCCCCACCGTCGCCCCTCCCGCTTCGCATGCGACTGTCTCCGACCCCGAGTGCCAGGGGCTGCGAACGTCGCCGCGGCGCTACACCTCACCGGTACTTACTGTGCAGTTCTTACACGAACGACTCCGGCGACAACGAATGCTAAGCGTTGGCCTCACTCTCGATCCCCGACGGTCTGCTGACCTGATTCCCTAATGCATTCGCATCAGGCTGAGGTTAAAGTTGGAAGCATACGAAAAGTTTAGGGATCAGCGCTCACAGAGAACCGCGGATTAAAATCGGAGCGGCAACGCTCAGCCTTTGTCTAATTAAGCCTCAGTAAACTGACAACACATGTAACGCACGTTCGCAACCCCCTCTTCTGCATGATTAGTTAATGTAGATGTCAAGTGTTTGTGATGGTAATTGTTAATTATAAGACCAACCACATATACATTAACATACGTGCATTATACCTACATATACTCGTACACATAGTTTACAATTAATTGATACTGGTTTAAGTACGTACTAGGTACTCTTAGGTACTCATTAATCTTTAGTTGAAGCGCCGCCAGTTTCGATACACCCTGCACATACCGCGCCGTGCCAGACCATAATTACATAATTGGCTGCATCACCAGAACACTGTATATCAATATTACGACATCTTACTGCAGGGACACCCGATTACAATTCAATACTTGGGATAAGCAATAACATAACCAACACACAAATACTACAAGATAAGTGTTTAAAGGTTTTATATGGACCGTATTGTTTCGCATAACTTAAAGTTATGTGGCACTAAAAACGCGCAAGTATCCATCAACCGACTGAAACACTTCATCTCGCTGGCCGCCCAATAATAAACGCGTGAGGGCGCATTATATCACTTTATGGATATTCCCGAATTCGAGAATGTTGGGGTTATTCCTACGTAATCAATACACTACAACAAGTAGTGTTTAATGATAAAAGTTTTCACCAAATTGTTATACATTTATTCGTATAGTTATTGCATACCAAAACAAATTTAGTACTATTTATTTATCTATTGCAACATTACAAGTGCCTACGAGACGTAAAAAAGATCAGATTACTCGACTAATCGTACCTTACCCAAAATATAACGGTACACAGAATAATTTCGTTTGTCTAAAATAAAAGATTATACAAAGTTACTTATATTTTACGTCAATGTGGTAATGACTGTGACAACCAATGTAGTAGCAAAAATAATTTTACATATAATAATAACAATAACTTAAGATAAAATAGCCTTATATAAGAGTCATTCCAGATTATGGAAAAGCTCAATCAGTGCACGCAAAATGATTGGAAAAACTGTTTTTGCAGATGCCAAATAATTCAACACGTCCCGAAACATAGTTATTTTCAAATCCGAAATATTTACTGATAAATTAACTGACTTGTTGATTTTCGTTGCGAGAAGAGCTTGATATATTGTGTATTTTATAACATTTTTATGCTTAGGTTTGTTTAAGAGTGCTGCTTTACCAAGGTATAAAGTATTTACCTTTTTTTGTTTTCTCACTATTGCAACTTTTTTTGGTGCTGTCTACAAATCACAATGTTAGGAGCCTTAATCCAACCTGTCAAAGTAATTCACCACCTGAGTCGTGTTATCATACCATACCTCCAGATATAGGTTAATAAGATATTAGATACCTTATGCATAAAAAACAAAAAGCAGTTTGAAAACAACAAGAAAACAGATAAAAATCTTATGCACATAGTTAATGTTACATGTTATGGTATTAAGCATAATATACTCGTAAAATGTTACACATTTGTTTTAATGTTTATTGAAAATACAATTTGCGGATGAGTTGCATAAAAAGTCGTTTATTAAATATTATTTATGTTTGAACAACCTTTCGAGCGAACACAATAAAAACGTTATGTTTGAGAGCGGGAAATAGTTTTGCATTTTATCCGGACCTGCTATCATTAAACTAAATATCTGATATCACAATATTTCTCTTAGTTTTGGATCAAAATTCCCGTACGTGCCCAGCAGTGGGAGATGCTTCAGCTAATTGTGATTGTGTACAACTCATTTTCAGTCTTATGTTAAACTATTATCAGCGGCCGCGCGCCCATAGCCTGTTCCGTAAATAGACGGGTTCAAATCATCAACCCACCTGGAAGAAACCATGTGCTCAACTAGTCATGTAAAATTCCTTCAGAATGTTCCAGAATTAAACCAAAATAGCACACGGGTTAACCTAAAACTAATTTCATTTACTTACGTCATTATTACGTCTGAGATTTCGGATTTACATGCCCCATCAAAGTGCTTCTTTACGACTAGGTTATATTAATCTATGGACTTCGCATAAATTCCTGCTGAAAACGTTATTCTCCAAAACAAGATGTCAAGTTTAAAACTTTCACGATGTTAGCACTACAAATGTTGATAAGTATTATGTTAAAAGGAATTTAATCGCGTTCAACATACATAAGTACCTACATGTTGATGTTATTTTACAGACTAGTCCCGTTTAACGTAATAACATTACATAATCTAGTTTAACTAACAATCCATAATATGTTTATTATTAATTATTGTAAAGTTGGATTTCTCCTCAACTCTGTCCTTTATATCGACTGAACTATGAGTGTTTAGCTTTTAAACCGATGCCAAAATTATCAATAACAATCTTAATATATAAAACAAGAAACTGATATATCAACGCACAGCACAAACCGCTGGGTCTAGAGATTCCAAATTTGGCTCGTAAGTTCCTTATGAGGTCTACGCGTGCACTAAGAAAGGATTTTCCGTAAATCGCACCCCAGCGGGAAGAAATAGGGGGAGTAGCGGGGAGCTAATTCTTCGCGAACGGAGTCGCGGGCATCCTCTAGTTAAGTACAGATATACAACTAGTTCGCTAGACTTCGGAAAGTGCAAGCGAAGTATTCTAATTACTTCGAATGTAGATCAAAGCCCAAAATATAACCTGCCTAGATTATTCAATAAGTCGTGTTGGTGACCGCGGCGCGGCTGTAGCGGGTTCTATTGAACTGGATCGTCACTAATACCGGCTCTGCTCTGCGGTCGATCCTTCGCAATCCGGGACGGTAGCCATTGATCAAATATCTTGTCCCATTCTTGACTATACTTAAGCTACTTATACCAGTACGGCAGGTTTTATTAAACCTTACAATTCATACAAAAAATTCAAGTAGGTACCCTTTTTCCCAGTAACCCTTAATAGGCATATGAAAATGTTGGCTATTAAGATGCCTTAATTGCAACTCGATGGTTATTTGATAACGTATCATGGGAGAGACCCAACCCGGATTATTAAAATTGTCTTTAATTGGAAACTGGAATGCAATTTTGATTCCAGAGAATTCTACATGATATGCTGTGAAAAAAAACTAAAACCTATTCTGTCTAAACATGCAAAAGCATTTTGCGTTATTTTATTGCAATTTTTTTCGTTTCGACCTTATTTTTAAGCTTCTAACGATTTATTTATACCTTAATTTAAAGTGGAATAGTATTGTTTACAATACCTTAATTTACCTACTTGCTGTGTGATTTAGAGTAGATATATTTAAGTGTGTTTGAGGCAATTTCTGAAAGTCGATTTCCAACCACTTCTACTTCTACGATTGACATGATAAGCCTATTGTGTGTACTCAACAGAAAAAGCTAAATCCCTTCATGAATGTAATAGCTTTGAATTGAATGGTTCGTTTATATTAATAACAAAGCTTTTGACAAACTTATTAGATCATTCAATTATTGTAATAAAATTTGACTAAGTAGTCAATTACTGACTCAATTTAAAGCACTTTGGTGCAATCACGGTTTCATTTTTTTAATCAAGCTATTATTTTAAAACAGTTTACGTAAAGAAATCATTTAAGACAGTCAAACTCCAGTTTCAAGTTTTTGAGTATTCGAAGAAAGAAGAGAATCGTAAGTATTCAAATACTTACCTTTCTTGGCAAATTGAGTAAAATCAATCAGCATTAAAACGTTTTTAAAATATCCACCGAAAGTATTTTTATGAAGTTCCTTCTTCAACCTTTTAGCGTGTATAAGTTTTTGTAGAGAACAGAAAATATATTATTTATATGAAAGTATACAAAGCGATAGGTAAATAGCAATGCGAAGGAAAATCAGCTACCTTTCAAATCGCAGCCAACTCATTTGTCGTCTTGGGAAAAATGGCGCTCTGCCCAGAAGCTAATACTCTGCTCTGATTAATGTTCCCCCGTGTCTACATAAGTTCCTTCGGTCATTTACCGGTTGTCAATTAATATTGTTAAAATATGGACGGTTTGCTTATACATTTAACCGTTTTCAATCAATAAAGAAATGAACTGACCGTGTAATCTTACACTTACGTTGAGCATAGGTAAAAAGTGAAACATACTTCTAAAAAAATGGAGTATTTAAAGTAGAACTAATTTGTAATTAATAATTATGCCTCATAATATAAACGATGATAGGATACGGTATTATAAAATATGAGCAATTATTAACGCTCATGTTCGAGGAAGCGATATTACGGTCGAGTAGGTGGCTCTGGCTGATGCACACCGACCAACAATAGAGCACGCGTGAGTAGGTTGCTCCACTACTAAACTGATCCGCCCGCGTCCGTCATACACCAATCTACAAAATTATCTTTGCCGCTCGAAAAAATGCCAGTCTACCGAACCATAAACACTTGGATCGGTATAAATGCGATAACCGTCAGAGATATTTTTGTGAGCGAAAATCGACAGGCGCGGATGTGGTTGGCTTTATTATTTACGTACCCTATAAACACACACTGACGCAAGATCATTTTCATCAGTCATGTAAATGGTTCAGAAATACCTATCTAATTTCGTGGCCGAACGCACGGCTGGTGAGATATGACTTGCTGAAGATTTTAATACCTACTAGGACCTACTTAATTTGACTGCTATAAATTTCCCCGGAATCGATTTTAAAGAATAACACGCAGTTCATCTCAAAAGTTTAATGAAGTTGAGATTCGACTGTTCTAGTTAATACTTGTAATTTTGTATTTCGAACTGAATGAATAAATATTGGAATCTTACTAGAATCAAAGAATGGCCCGATCCTTCTTAAATTAGTAAAAAAATAAAATTAATGAAGCGTAACCAAAACTTATTCATTAATTAATCCCGGGTGCCGTAGTTTGTAGCAAATCTTTAAGGTTCCTTCCAGTAACATAACGGATTAAAAGTAATGATGGGGTTGATGAAGTATATTCACGTAATAGATTCGAGTTCTATTGACGACGCCTCTTTAAGTTCCACAGGTGTCACATGCCGAAAATTAACGTGAATGATTTATTCACGTCATGTTATTTCTTAATAAAACCTATGAACTTTTATATACCTGTATACAAGTAGAGTATATATTTTTGTAGGTACCCTTAATTTGAACTACACTGGCCCGCAAAACTAAGTATCAGACTTTTAATACTAGTTATATAGCAATATAACTATTTTAGTATAGCTATTTTTATTAGTAAAGCTATTTTGATTAACCAAGTATCACACTTTTAATACTAGCTAGTATTAAAAGTGTGATACTTAGTTTTGCGGGCCAGTGTATTTAGAGTTAGCTATTAGATGCGCATATAAGTGTGCACACATTTAACACAATCCTTTAAATCAAATTCAAAATATTTAAGAAAGTGTTCGATGGTTGAAAGTTTTCGATGGTTAAAGCTCAGTAGTAGAACAAATATTTAAAACGCTGTGTATAATTCACAAATCACCTGACCGCTACAGCTGGCCCTGATATTCACTAGAAAACAGAAGCGTTATAACCTAAGGTTGCAAATATCGTCAGCGTCCTACGGAGATTCCAATAATAACTGGAGTGGCTGGGCACTTTGAGTGCAGCGATTTACGAGGATTCCGTCCGTGGCTCGCGTCGTGCGTAGTCGGCAAAATGTCCACAAACATTCCCAGCGTTTGCGGGGAGCGCTACCTGAGATGCCTGTGCATATTTAGAATTTAGCAGTTTGTGTAGTTCAAACTTCATCTTTACATGCATTGTTCTAAAATCAAACCGCCGGCGTAGGTGCGGGGGTACTCGTATGAAACTTTCGCGGTATTTAGGCTGAACATGTATTATGTACGTCCATGGTTCCATTAGACGAGCTTGCGGGTAGTTTCTCGATACAGACGGAAATTGAGATCGTTGACTGCGGTGAGGATATTTTAGGACTTAAATCTTCCCTGGCGTACTTCAATATTTATTGAACTGACTTTATTTCGGAACAGTATTCAGCAACGTTTAGAACTGTCTTATTTTTAAGAAAAAGTAAATAAGGTGAGTCGGGGCTATTGCATCTACTATTGTAACTTTTCATAATAAAACGTGTTCTTCTTTTAAAATTAGTATGAAAAGTTACAATAGCCCCGTAGATGCAATAGCCCCGACTCACCTTACCTACTTAATAAGTATAAATTATATGAATTTAATATTTGACATTTGATTCAAGGTGTAAATTGAATTCCACGATTTATACCAAAAATCAAAAAATAATTAAGTTGCTTGCACTGATATAAATTGTGTTGCAATTTGTAGTCTCCGACCCTTTATTCGACTCGTTTTATATAATTACTCATTTACCTAATTACTACTTACTATGGTAATATTTTTGCATTCTTAAAGAAAAAAATCTTACATAAAATATTCGATCTCAAAATCCAAAGCTATTTTGATTAACTCATCCATTAGTATTGTTTGAAATTAACTACTAGACAATGTTTATGATTTGCGAAATGATAATTAAAGGGCGTAAAGTTATGCTCCATCCATTATGAAGTAGGTACTTTCAGCTTTAACTTCTTCTGTTTCTATGAACCTGCAAAAGTTTTCGGATTTACCGAAAACATTTCTGCTCAAGGCTTTGTTTAACCCATCTTATGTAATATTATCATTTATTAAATTTCAATTAAAAATATCAACGGTATTTTTGATAAAATGGGAAGGCAATATGAACGTATTGATAATTTTTTTTTTCAATAATAGTTGTATTTTGTGAATGTATTTTAGTTGGGTACCTAAATGAAATATTGCTTGCAATATAACATAGTGACATACATATAATAACTTATTAAATACCGAATTCTTACCAATCAATTCTAATATAAATATCTATTATTATAAGCTGGAAATAATTACAGCATAAAGTTTTATTTCTCGATCCGTACTTGACCTATTTAAAGATTGTTACATAATCGCCTCCCTTCGCAAATATACAAACAACTCATGAACTCATTCAACATTCACAGCCAGTAAATTTGTGGGTCTTCAATACCGAACACAACAACAAAAGCTTGACCTCTATAAATAAACAAATATTTTCACAGAACCTAATACAGAAAACTGAGTACCTAAAACAAGATAATACCGAAGGTATTTAATATAAACTTATCAGTATATGTATAATATAAATGTAATGAGAAATGTCACAAAAGAGCGGTTTTCAAAGAATGGCTTCTCAAATATTTCCCTTGCCTGCTTACATAATACTTTGGAGCAGAAAGGTTCCCCTTTTTGGTCTCTTCGTAAAATACGAAGGCAAAGGACGAACTGGATTAAAATATCTATCCAATCGAATAGCTGAAGGCTCGCCTCAGAGATTAATGTTCTTTTTAAGCCGCTATATTAAGAAGTCCAAGTCATCTTTGGACCGGTTAAGTTATTTACAGACACGGTAAACTATGAAAGTTCTTAGTAGTATAGGTACATACTCGTACATATAGTAATAAATGAATCTTCTTTTATCAAAACACGCTATGATTTAAGGACAGAGCAAAACTGTTGCTGCCATACAATGAGATAATAGAAATGATTATATTTGTTATACATTGAAATCCTGCATGTCGGAATTTTACCATAATACCCGTACCTACCAAAATCCTTTTGGATAAAAACGAAAGTAGTAAAAACGAAACTAAAAGATAAAGAAAGAGGATAAGTATATTGCAGATTTATTACAGTTTTAGTTTCTGTCGACCGAGACCGAGAAGAGATTAAGAAAGGCAGTAAAAACTCGATGATAAAACGGTGATTTGTTCATAAAGCGCTTATACTTCACTTAACTGCCCTGTAATAACAACTTTTAAATGGAACTGGAACATCCCTGTTTATAACGCGTAGGAAAAGTAATACGATGTTACAGCGGTTTTAAATGAGGCTCATTTTAAACCTAGTCCCACTATACATTACGACTAGCGGAGCAGAGAAAGGTCGTAGCGCTATTTGGATTTAACGACGCCGTAATGGAGAAAACCCACTGGACTAGTACGTAAACCAGCGTAAGGGGTAGCCTATAAACGTTGGCTTTTTGGCGAAATGTCAGGGGAGGTGTTGAGCATCCTCATCAGTCTCCCGTACACCTGAATGCGTGTTTTGTTGATGACTGCAATAAAGTATATCGCGGCTAATTCGAGGTTTTAGCTCTTCTCAAACCTTGACGGCGTTCAGGGCTTCTATTCTAGGTAGTATAAACCATATCGTCCTTGACTTGTTTTTAACTCAGCCGCCATTACTGTCAAATAAATAAGAGCTATCAAAACGTTGACAATACGATAACAGGTCAACGACAATATGATTTTTACCGCATAGAATCTCGGCCCAGGTTAGCGTTTTAGAGCTTTCATACAACAAGGCCTATGGAGAACAGACACGACGACTCTAGTGGGCTTGAGAGCTCATAAAAACGCGCAGAATATGGAACTTTTTTAATTTCACGCTTGATCCGAAGCGCCCTCGCTGTAAGATCGGCGCGGGCTCACGTTGCCCGACACTGCCGATTGAATGATGGATTATAACACGGAAAAATGTGTTACTTCTTTCACATGTTGTTGTACGTGGACAGCATATTTTGCGTACCCAGATTAAGGGCATGGTACGTATAGAATTTTAAAATGTCATTGTATATTTCTCTCGCGGCTTTCGCATATCGAACTCAGTTCATTACGCAGTTCGATTCTGTTCGTTATTTCGGCGTTGCTATATATTTGAAAACTTACTATTTATTTTCATATTTAAATACATACATATACACGTATAGGGTAATTCACGTGGATATCTAATATTAAAGAATCCATTTCATATTTGAAAGGTACAACTCTTAAGAAACAGACAGACAGAATCTCAAGAAATAAAAACAGTAAATTTGCTTTTTTTACTTGCAGATACTCATTTCTTGTTCGCGCTTATGATAAGTCGCTTTGAACAACTCATTAAACCCAAGGAAAACTAAAAGAGAAACTTCATTTCGGTCCAACGGTTATCACTTTTCATGCAACTCGTCTGTGCTGCTGAAAACGAGATTCCTGCGGCAAATATGAATGTTTCATACTCATCGCAAGTTTAATTCCATCAAAAGGGATGCTTCTTTGGAACTATGCCAAAAAAAACCTTGATGTTTATTGTTTTAATGCTTCTTTGAAAGAATATTAACGATGAAATATAGTTTGTTGTAATATGAAATTAGCTTTGTTTGCTTGAAATAAACGACATTTATAGTCAATCGACTGTGCTCGAAACATCTATCAGTATTGTTTGTCATTTGCGCCACGAACATTTACTAAACAGGGATATTGTAATCGATATGCATCCGCCTTGCCGTTTATTCGCAGCTCTAGAAGCGGGCACTTGCAAGGGACCTGCATGAAAGTTATGACGTCAATCAATAGGTGTGTCTGCTGCTATAAATTTATTATGTGTGCATCGGAGCCTCGCCTAACTCGCATCAATCTAGCTGTGCATCCACTTAATAAGTGGGCTTGCTTGTAACACAATACCTACGCAATCTTCGTAATTGACGTCATTAGGGAATTGAAAAAGGATATTAAACATCATTTATTAAGTAAAAATATACAAGTCGGTATAAAAAATTCGGAAGAATAACGATTAATCGAGAAACTTTTAACAGAATTCCTAAATACATTCTCGATTTTGTTATTTTCTGTTTGTGCATTAATATAAGTGTTTACATACTTATATGCATTCTCTTACATACTCATGCATACTACGTCAGGTGTTTTTAACCTATACATTACTAGAGAAAGTGTTCACGAATAGTTTGCAAACTTTGAAACCGCGACCAAAGATGCATTGTTTCGAAGACAATAACATGAAACTTGGTTCAAATTATTTTAATTGTTATCGCCTCAACGTTTAGTGTTTAAAGCTCTTTAGCGACGAGTCTGATCTTGGTTTAGTTGTAAAACGACTCGAGGCGATGGAACGCGCTGGATTCGGCCAAACACAGCGTTTAATTAACCTCCCAATGAGGACTCTCGACGTGAACGGTTGTGCTAAAGATGACGGGAACTAATTAAAAGCTACAGGAAAACTCTTTGATGAAGTTCGCTAAGACAATATGAATTATCCTAATTGTTTGACAATTAATATTCTTGGATGAATAAACTTTTTATTGTCTCTTGAAGAATGCCTTATTTTTAGGCCAATATAAACCGAAAATAGTTTTGAACCATAATTTTTTTTTAAATAATATTTTTTTCCTCTTAACTTATATAATTCCACCATCTAAATCAAAATAACAATTTCGTGAAAATTAGGTATTGTATTCTTGTTTCATTACTTTACTTCGTTTGGGCATTTATGAATGAAAATGGAAAATAGATTAATTCATCGAAGCAAAGCAAGTAAATCGGATGATATCTTAATGATTGCGGGTATCTCAGCAGTTTCGATATGATAAGCCCGGTTCGGCGCAACAAGTGGCACCGCCCGGTCGAACGTACGTAGGTTATAATTAACTCCACCCACCATTTTATTACGAATTTCATTTGCTATGAATCCTATAATTATAATACCTGTATATGGAAAATGGTGATGATTCATTTTCTACGTAAAATATCAATGTAACGGGCCTTTATCGTCTTTAACCTGTTATGCTGTTGTTAAAAACACGGCCGCCATTACTGTCAAGTAAATAAAAGCTATCAAAACGTTGACAATACGATAACAGGTCAAAGACGATATGGTTTTTTACCGATAAAAAGATACCAGTTTCAGTCTTAAGTTCAATGTACCTGTTAGTCTTTATATTCTAAAACGTAAGTTACCTTTCTGTTTACTTAAAGATAGATAAAGGAAGATAGATAAAGGGATCCGTTGGATATATAGAGTATCCGATCCCAATAAGCCCAGATAAGTTGTGCCAAAATATATGAAATAAAAAATGAAGTCTTAAATCTGGGTTTAAGACTATATTTATCTTTTGTTCGTGCATGAGGCCCTTAACTTATGTAGATCATCATTCGCGTGGTTTGAGTCTATGAGTGAATGGAGACCTAAATTTACTAAACGCGTTTGCAATGTCAGAATAAAATTATGTAGTCACGTATTTATAGAACGGTGATTGAATAAGGTTAGGCAATAAGTTTTCAATTTTAATAAAGTAACTAGTAGTTACATTCCCTGCATGCACTCAGCAATATCAAATAGGTAACAACTGTTTCGATGACTGATTCAAAACAAAACCCTCTCGTGTATTCAGTAGTGATTAAATCCTCTATCCTATTGTTTTTTTGAACTGTATCGGATTCCTACAGTTATAAATTAATTACAAAACAAAACACCAATACAACGGAGTTTTTGCTCTTACTATGCCCAGAGTGGTTCATTAAAAACCTTTTTTAAGATTAATATTCCTAATACTCATCAAGATTTACTTAAATATTGTTATAATAACTCAAAATTAGTGGACTCTCACCATTTAAATGTGAAATGTACTTACTTATTTAAAAAAATACTGATACTTTACAAAAGTGTGACGCAAGAAAAATGATTTTTTTCCAAGTTTAGAAAATTTGTATATGAATAATAAAATATGGGTTTACCCCTAAAGAAAGAAATAGTTAATTAGTCACATAATATCTTGGCTATTACTAAGAATTACTTAAAAAGAAAGACAAAACTCGAGTTCATCTGATAAAAAATATTCCTATCCAAATACCAAATCATTTTTAGTATCTACGAGCTTATCTTAAGTTGCTTGAACTCCAGTGAAGATATTTATTCAGTCAGACTCACTCATTTCTGTGTTTGTAACATTCAAGGATATTTTGTCGTTCACTTTATGAATACTGGCTAAATGAGAGTGCCACAGATACGCTATAGGGACCTATCCTTAGAGCGGGCCCGCCGAGTGGGTCGGTATCCGCAACAAGTGTCCCCTTCACTCCGCGATACGAAGGACCATACACCGGTAGTGCTCGGGAATATTGCCAAAACTATTACCACGTCCGTCCCAAATAAATTTTTGTAGATATTGTCTCCATACTTTCTGTAATACTCGTAAGTTAATGGACGTGTTTAAAGGTTTTCTGGAGTAATTGGTATTTTAATCCGCGTCAACTACCTAACTACTCGTATTATGTCATTGAATATTTTTGGAACGATTTAATTGCTTTGACTATTTCGTAGGACATATCTACTTCCTTTTATTGTTTTTACTATAGTAAAAATCAAATCAACAATCAACAATAATTTGACAGCACATTTAGCAACTCACTTTATTATACTTGTATAGGTACTTGTTTCACTGTAGATTCGATAAAAAAACAATCTTAAATGGAATCCTAGCGCGCCAAAGATTATCCGAGGATTTTTGTTTGAGGAAAATTTCGGAACAAAATCTACGTCAAGGCGCCTCTCCAAACTTCGCTCGAGTGTTCCCGCCAGAAAATATAATTATGACCGTTTATCCAGTTATAATTACATTTTCTGTGCAGTTGGCGCTGCCAAGAGGCCCCCAGTCTCCGATAATAAATTTATATGGCTATATCTTGACTTTTTCCTTGGTGAGACAGTGATGAAAATCTTTTTGTGGTAGGCATTCGTAGTAACCGTACAAACTTTAAAATTTAGGACCAGGGGACTGTTTTATAAAGCTACAAATTATAATTTACAGGTTACCTTTTTCCATTTGACACAACCTCGAAAAATGACGACCAGGGGCCTGTTTTATGAAACTACAAATTACAATTTACAGGTTACAAGTTTCCATTTGACACAACCTCGACCAATGACGACCAGCGATTTGAGCAGTGTTGCTAGTTTAGACCTATAAAATTGTAATTTGTAGCTTTATAAAACGCGCCCCAGCCATTTGAGCAGTGTTGCCAGTTTAGACCTGTAAAATTTTTACTTGTAGCTTTATAAAACGTGTCCCAGCAATAAGAAATATATTATCACTTTAATGTAATACCTACATTAACTACTGATTCAGTTGTTCATAAGTAGTATCCCTTTTTAATTTTATACAGTTATATGGATTTTATTTAAAAATGTTAGATAAAAACGCTATAAAGTGTTTTTTTACATTCTTGTTGCCAAAATCATATTACCCCATGCATTGTCCTTGCTCATCTACTTCAGGGTTAGCTGGACGAGATCCCATTTATTGATAAGTTTGCCTTTGTACATTACTTTAATAACAATATTGTAATATTTATATTATTGTGCAATAAAGAGTTTACATTCATGCATACATTTTAAAACCTAGATGGCTGAGATACGCGTCATACTCGTGAACGGGTGCTGTCTGCGGGGTCCGGTCTGTTCACGCTTGCAAGGACCTGATTTCCAGTTACTTATTTTAACTGTCGTTCCTGACGTAGAGACCTCGTCATGTTGTTCTCCTAGACACTATTTTTAATTTTATTTAGCTTACATTTATAATGATTTTATTTGTGTTAATTTTAAAATAATTATTTATTACTTTATTACCTTGTAATGTTACGTTACTTTTAAGTATTATTGTATTTTATGATTGGAAAAAATTACTTTCTTGGAGTTTCTTGCGGGGCTTCTTATCCGCAATTATGGTTTTGTCCGAAGCGCTAGTAGATTCACTCCATACCGACGTGTAAAAGAGCCCTCATGTGTCCAATTTACTGAATATATATTTTGAATTTTGAATTTTGTAACAGTTGAATGTGGGTCAGTATGTAGGCCTATTCCTCAAAGTGGTTTTTGAAATCAATCATCAAATAAATAAGCAAGCAATGATGATTAGATTCAAAACACAATACTACTCCCAGCTCCTTAATAGCGTGCGCCTGACTATCGCTATCACACTGACACTCGCGACTGATAGTATCTCAATATAAACATCTTTAAAAAGAAACATATACAAACATACAATAACTTTAACAAAAAGTAAGTTCTCAAAACCCGACTGTTGCTAACCAACTTTAAATCGTTATATCCTAAATGATCATTCAAAATGAAAAATGATGAAAGAAACCTAAAGATGATTTTTAAATCCCTATTCAATGATACCCCATTTGTCGTACTTGGTCGACTTTTTTTTTAATTTGCATAATATGGCGTCTTTTGCCGCCATATTATATTTTGATTACTGTCATATCTTCAGTGAGACTCACCAGATTAAGACAAATCGATTGACATAAGAATCATCAAAATCGGACAATGGGTTTAGTTTTTATAGTAACACAAAGGAACAAACATACATATATAGGCTGTGAAACACATTACCCTCCTCCTTCGGCAGTCGGGTAAAAATACGTATTTGCTGCAATTATGTACCTACTGATAAAATTCCCAATATCACCATTGTGCTCTCTCCGAATACAGCGTAATGATTTATAGCATTTAGGTATACATATATGACACAAATGACCCAGATAACAAAAAGCCTTCCGACCCGAGAAATAATTATATTTGTTTGGTTCGGAAACCTTCACTGGGGTCTATATTTCGTTGGCTTTTCTTATAACGTGTTAGTCATATCGCCGGCTTAATGCAGATAACTATATTCTTCATCTCCTATTACTAATGCTCAGTATATCTTGATTATTTTAGACATTAATATAGTGAGTCAGGAAACGTGATACTTTTTCTAACTTCTTGTTGCTGTGTTACAAGTACGAAATAGTAAAAGAAGCAAATTAATAGATCCTAACAACTGCTATGCCAAGACGGCTTTAGGTACATTGTTATTTAACTATTCAACTTTTATTATTGTTCAATTTTTTACAACATTTGCGTGTGTCTGCATACAATCGTAACATTTTAACAGTAATTGGTTCACAGCACACAAGTATATTCTATATTCTCTATTCTCACACTTGAGTAAAACTATTAACTAGCTTTCCTTGTTTTCGTTCCTATACCTACTAACCTTTACTCAGACAAAAGGTTTTTCATAAACCGCCTGAGAAACCCGTTTACGAAGCTGAATAGTGCAGATTCATGTTTGTCAGTCAGTCAGGAATATCCAGAAAAGTGTTCGTTGCAACGGGACTATCCCACTTTTTACAGGCTTCTAAATTCACCTTTCTACAAGTCAATTTCAAACGTTCAAGGGTAGTATTCTCTACTAATTACTCTCCAAACAACGAAGCAGTTCTGTCACTCAGTGATGGCACTTGTGAGGTGACAGGATCTGCAGAAGGGCGTGTAAATGGGGGCTTTATACATTTATTTCCCAGTTTTTATGTCACGTGTCGTAAAAAGTTTTTATGATAAAATCAACCCCATGTTTGTTTATGAAGTGGACCATAGTTTTTCGTTTTTGTTATTTTCTACGTGTCTGGAGTTATTGTAAAGGGCAAAATGATTTTCTTGAGATTACGAGTATAATGAGTAGTTATTCTTAGAGATTTGCAAAGGAAGATTAGCTAGTTAAAGTTTAAGGATAAATCGAATCAAAATCATTAATTTTCAAGCTGTCATGGCCCATACATAAATACCTTACAGAATTTTTTACAAATTAATCTTGGTATATAAATTATTACTCGTATTATTGTATATTCTTTCACCTAAATCGGATTCATGTTACAGGTCTTGGAGCTGTGTATTATTTTGGATGGTCATGGTCAATTAGTCTCAAATTTTTGACCTACTGCTCTTTAGTCCTATTCTTAGTCAAGTGAAATGTCTCGTGCTTTATACATATATTCCAGTCGAGTTACTTTTAACAAACTTATCTACTTTTCCAGTTATATTTTTGGGTCACCAGGAAAAAACCTTCCAAAATAATGTCTTATAATATAAAAGTTTTTGTATTTTTGTACCTTTTAACTTGACGTTCAGTAATCTTAATATCCTCTGATCAAATTTCAAAGCCATTAGGGTAAAAGTAGAGCCTTTAAGACACAGGAAAAATAAGTGAAAACATTTTACCTTGTTACTTATGAACTAAGTGTACCCTAAATCGTGTAATCAGAGATTTTCATAGTATCTCTAAGAAGTCGAGGCTATTTCTGTCTGTCTGTGCGTCTAGCTATTTTAGCAATGGATTTCTACCTTGTTTTAACACCATTTACATATATGCCGGCACTATACTATTGTTCATCATCCGAACTGATCATCCAACCGTCTCGTTAGCTCAAGTCATCACTATAGATCACTAAAGTTTGGCCTGGTTTGGTCGCAAGTTCGAAGTTTGGGTATTAGAGGATGTGCAGTACCAGCAACAGAATCTTTCAGTTTATATTTGTAGGTATAACATATTGATGTTAATACTAAACGTGTGACGTTGGCAGACATGGAGGCTCATAAACGGATCTCGCTGGATTTCGCACATTAGCCAATTACTCTAATGGAGACACGACGTTCGTTCATTATCTTAACAAGGCCTATCTCTCCCACATTAGTTTCCCGATACTCAGTCAGTGCCAATAAAATATAATTTTGTGACTCTCATCTCACCAGCATCGTACATACTTATATTATAATAAACATATTGAGCATCTTGTCTTTATCTAATGTTGTTGCCTAAATAGTACGTTTCGTTTGAAGTTCATTATGACTAAAGTTCCATAGTTTTTTTTGAGTTACCAAAGTAAGAAGAAGTATAATACAAAATGAAATAAAATAATAAATAGTAAATTGGCCACATCACTTACACGTCGGTAATAAAGAGTGATTCAACTTGCGCTTCGAGTAAAACCATTATTGCTGTGTGAAGAAGACCCGCAAACAGAAAACAATTGTCTAAAGTTCGATAATTTGAAATTCTATCCGGTGGAGCCTTCGATTTCGCTGGAAACTAATACTACTTTCTTCAACTCGTTTGTAAATTTAAAGTAAATTGATTACAAAGGAAATTAAATCAGAAATCAAAACTCAATCAAAACGAAATTGGTCACAATATTTGATTTTGACAAAATCTCGACGTTTTATAAAAGTATTTTCTCTTTCACTCTCTCAGCCGTTCTCTCGTGGCAAAGGGTCGAGGTCATCAGCGGACGATATATGAAAATTAAAAATTAAAATGAAGATATGATACGACATATTCATACATGTGTATGATTTGCCTACGGCCTAAGCCTCAATGGATACCTGTCTATTGCGTCCCTCTACTAACAACCGCAGCATTTCACCATGTCACTTATAAGAAAAAAATGCGAAATAGTCAAGTCAATATCTCCAAAAGACAGACGATATAATATTTAATTAAGTTTGTCAAGCTCAGTCCCCATGTTGCAAGTAGGTATGCGAAGAGTCGCTGAGTAATATTCTGCCATGTTCACCTTTTTTACGAAAAAGCAAATGAATGATGGACATGTAATTTTGTCTCTCAAAGGCGCAACCTGCGGCACATCTGATTTATTATTCCTTTATCAAATAGAACATGAGACCAGAAGATTATGGGTTTTGGGTGAATCTTGAAATCAACATCTTAAGCTGATGCCTTGGCACAATTAATGGATAACACATAAATCATTTGAGGGGTTGAAATCTTGATCATTCTGTGGTGATAAAGCTACCACAACCAATAATTAAAAACAAGATATATTTATCACAGTGCCTATTGTTGGATTAGATTACAGTTATGAACGTCATTTACTTTTACACACAATAATCGCTATTCGACCGTATATTAACAACATTGAAGTATTTGATGGTGAATATTAAATTATATTATAAAATCGCTTGTTAGTTTAAGTTACTTTTAATGAGGGTCCCTCTGAGTACAAGCGTCAGGGCTTGCCTTTTTAACATAATTTGCATACAGTTTTATGTCTGTCTGTTTAATTTGTTTTTACTTTTCATGTATTTTATATGTTCTTATGCTAAAAAAATGTACAGTCGAGATCATAAATATGTGTACACTTTAGTACCTAGTCACTTTAATCGCTGTGACAATTCATATATGGCTGTTTAAACATGACATTAAATAGACAAGGTACTAAATTGTATACATATTTATGAACTCGACTGTACCGTTCTTTCTTTCTATCTTTTATAACTATAATATGACCGGTTTGTACTTAGTTATGAACTGGTAAACAAAATACTCTGGGGGAATTCGCCCTCTATTTTCCTTTCGTTAGTTATTTTGTTTCCAGTGGAGCAAAAAGACGTACCTACATATATGTAACGGCGAAGTAAATATCCTTAATTTAACAGCTTTTATTTAGTTGTAGCTTGATTGATTCGCACTAATTATAAAAGTTATTTAATTTCTTTCACATTACGACTCGCGAGTGACCAAGTGTTTTGACTAACATGCTGATGATAATAAACCCGAATTAAGACCTCGTAGTGTATTTTGTTTATTTTGATATTATAAACAATTTTGACTTCATACAGTTAAAATGTAACATAAAAATGTTCGTGAACACTATCGTATCGACTATGGGGAGGAGCATGTGGCGCGAGAGAATCTTAATATTAGTCAAATTAGCGAGCACTAAGTTATTAAGCCAACTATTTCTCATTAGAGGCTACGTCTACTAATTTACGGGCTTAATATGTACCTGTGTCGAATGTAGGCTTTAACTGCATCATAAATAAATAAATAAATAAAAGTGAGGTTGTCCGTCATAAAGACACCTCGAACCTCAAGGAATTAATAGGTATGTACCTAATGTTAATCCCAAAAAAAAATGCTCGTCTTGTTTATTTCTATTTTTGATTATAAATATGTGTATATTTTTGACGATTCCAATGTAATTTGTACTTTTGACATAACATGCAATGTATACTGTGACTTACTTTGGAAAATAAATATCATTCATTAATTCATCAATTCATTCATTGGTAGACGTTAGTTAAATTTTATCATACCCGTATTATGAGCTGACAAAACTTGTCAAGTGTGAGGAAGTAAAAGGGATTCAGATATATATATGTTACTAGCTGTTGCTCGTGACTCCGTCCGCGTTAAAAATAAATATAGCCTAGATGTTACTTAATGATAATATAATATAGCATTCTACTGGTGAAATACTTTTTAAGATCGGTCCAGTGGTATTTTTATTTATTCATTACAAACAAAAAAAGAGGACAGATCGTTGTAGAAAACCTTGGGGAAGGGCTTTGTCCAGCAGTGGACGTCTTGCGGCTGATGATGATGATGATGATGATGATGATGATGATGATGATGATGATGAAACAAAAAACTCTTTATAATGTCACTGGCTGGAACATGGCATGTTGTTACAGCTAATACGTCCTCAGGCTTGACGTGTATAAACAGTTTCCAATACACCTCACGTTGCTGGCATCAATGTCAACAACGTCTTCCGATATCCATCGTGTACGTAAGACCAAGTTTAATAACTTATTGTAGTAAGGAACTTCCTGTATTAACTAACACCAAAGTAATATCTACGATGCGGCAGAGACGACGCGTAATAGAGAGGCGGTAACAGAAACAAAAGGCCCTATGTGACAATAGGGTACTACGATACAGATAATTAAATATAATGGGGTAATCTTACATTTATTCCTAATGTAAACACTAGGCTTGTATAGTAATAAATGCAGGTATTTGTTTTATGAGACTAACTAGCGCACTCAGAGTCAGTTAATGACGATTAAGAGCGGATTCGACCAAATTTTAATAAATATTCGAATAACTATCATCATTCAGCCCTTATCCCAACTTATTCTGGGTCGGCGCAACATGTATTTTTCTTCCATACTTCTCTATTAGTCGTCATCTCGGTAGTCACTCCCTTTCCAGCCATATCATCTTTCACACAGTCCATTCATCGTTTTTCTGGTCTTCCCCTTCTCGTATAGCCATCTACATTCATAACGACATTCATACACGAATAGGGATATATCTATTCCACAATTTTATTCTCGAGTAAACCAGTGGACGTTTTTCCACGCAATCTTAGGTATAGCTATACTATACATGGTATTACTAAGCTCGATTTAGTAGTGTGAATGATGAAAGAATGTATACCCGGCAAAAAATATTTCAGTACAACGGAATGATGTCAAAACTTCAGTCATGTCTACTTGCTTTCATAGTATTATATAGGACTGGAAATTACCGTCATCAGAAAATGAGTGTTAAGTTGATTTGATAGTATTGACAGCACAAAAGAAAATGTGGACGCCATTACATTATTCTTAGAATTATCCACGCGAAACTGTGGTACCTATAGTAACTATTCCCGAAGAGGCTCACTATTCTTAGTATAGTTGGTAAAACGTAAAACTGAGATACTCTCGATTAACTGAAGATTTATTCTAAGGTTAATATTTATATTCGTTTGGTCGAATCCGCCCTAAGTTGTTCGATTTTTCATACACAAGTTCGAAAAACGAACGAGTTAATTGTCTCTAAAATGTTGTATATGAGTACGGCGGTAAGTTAATTTGAGATTTAGTCAAAATAAAGGTATCATGGGATTCGGTCGTGATGAAACCTACTCGTCATACATTTGCGTCACGACAAGGCCTATGTTTTAGGCAATGGTTTTAGGTAATAAACGACGTATAAAAAAGATTTGGCTGTAAGTATAATTATTGCGCATGGATGTTTCCGAAAGCCGAGGCCATGTCTTTCATTTACGAGTAAAGAGTCTTCTCAGAACTCTCATAGCAGTGTGAACGGGAGACGCTCGACGACCGACATTTTCCCGTCACTATTCAGCTGTTAGTCATTTGAAAATAGCTGCAATATTCCCCGCCGTATCTCACAACACATCTGCTTTCTTTATATCTTATGTTAGTCGTGTTTTTTAAATACCGCGTCGGGTATTCCTCTTTAACGGTCTCATTTTTCACGGCGATACTTATCAAAGCTTCTGAACTCAATAATTAAGCCGAAATCTTGTTGGTAGTAATTGAAGGGGACTCATCTGAAGAAACTTATAAAGTTGTTTACGAACTTGAACGTAGACTTTTACTCCAAAACTGCCGGCTAAGTGGTCAGGAATTTCAAAACAATTTTCTCTTACTCAAGTTTGATGAAAAAACATCTATTAGAGATACAGCTATCCGATGGACGGAAGCGTGAGAACATAAAACAAGACCGTTTAAATTTAAATCACTCCGAAACTTTATTCTGTGTACTTTCAAACATTCCGTTTTGTGGTTTTAAATCAGTCAATATTTTAACAGATACTTAGTGAGGCAAACTACTTATTTTGAAAATAATTTGGGCACGATAAACTCTATTTTTAATAATTGTTTGCGTTTTGTTAACTTCAGCTCCGGACGTCAATATGGCAAACTGGAAACGTGAATAATTGCCCACTCTTTCACAAACGGGCGAGTAAATAGGAGTTGCGAATTCTGAAGTCACTAACTGTTGAAATACGTTTTAAATCTCACGTTCGCTGGGCTATCAAAGAGTTCTAAGCATAAGAGAAATATAAAAACGTAGATATTTAATATGCTTGCATCCACCCACGGCCTTCTCGTTTTTCAATCAGTTTTAGATTATCTATCTACAGTGTGAAATCTAAGTCGTGATCACAATGATCACCTCGTGTTCTACCCACGAATATGAACAACTTTCACTATGGGACCAACTATGAAATCATAAAAAAAAAATTAACTGTTTCATAGAAAAGTTCAATACGTAGGTACTCGACCAAAATGTATGAAGCTGCTGATTTTTTTTTCCTGATTTCGGAGTTGGTCCCATAGTGAAAGTTGTTTGTTGTTGTGTGTGTTGTTCATATTCGTGGGGGGTGGATCACAGAGGTGATCAGGTGATCATTTTGATCACGATTTCGATTTCACCCTGTATATTCGATTTTTATTGCATCCATACATAGTTATGTTTGCATTGTAAGTATATTACAATATACCTTCCAAACAAAACTCGCATTATAATTACGGGCATGCATTTAAACATTTATAGGAAGCCTACTAATATCATGATTTTAAAACTACAATGTTTTAAACGATTTAACTCACTCCTTAATATTATTTTTATTGAAATACAGTGCGAAAAAGCAAATATTATATAAAAATGCGTATAGTATGTAAAGTATGTAAATTAGTTTACAAAATTTAATTTACAACGTTTGATTAACACATCTAATAAAAAAAAACCTAAAACAACGTTTCAGTTCATTTATCGCTTAAAATTAGATAACCATTTATTAACGTTAACGGTAGTCATAAAATGAATATGTTTCGTTGTTAAACGATCTTAATATGATAGCATGCATCTACAAACAAGTTCATATAACATGGAAGCAGTAAAACTATTGCTGCAGAAGCACGTAAAGCGCTGAACTCAGCTCGTCATCGCCAGTCGAAGTGTAAAACAAACCGCGGCTTGCTCGGATTTGTTTGGAGTTGGTTTGATTCTTGTTTCAATCTTTGTTCAAATAGACATGTACATCCAAATGAACCGGCAAGTAGGGCAAACTTTGTGCGTTGATTTTAAACTGCTAACTGGTCCCTTTTGTCGCCAGTGTCACATTTCCATCGTGTAGAAAGTTGTAAATAAAGTAGCGAGTTCTTTTGTGGCGGTATAATGATGACATTAGGCTTCCCGAGACGTCAAGGCAATGCTATGCCAATTTTGTAAGTAACGGCTGAATAGGAGACTTTCCAAGATGAGATATTGGAATCAAGGTTCAACACAAAGGGGACCTTTGGTCGCCATTGGGATTCTTGCGAAGTTAATCGATTTACCTATCAGCTTTAATGCATAGTTTAGCTGTTTTAACTATGCGCCAGTAACGTGAATATGAGTAGGTAAATATATTAATTCTGTAAGTGCATTGTCATAATATTTTTGTGTCATTTGTTTGGTTTTACAGTAGGTGTTGAAAGTTTTTAGAGTTCTACACGGTGATTATTTGTTGAATATTTATAAATACATACATACTAAAACATTTAAGGTGTACCCTAATTCTGCCGATGATTGCTCGTGTGTAAGTCTTTTGATGTAAAATTTAGTCCTTTATTCAGCCTTCTACATGCAAACCAATGAAATTCAATAAAGGCTAATGTTATAAGTTTCCGTAAAGGTGGAAGTTCCGTGTCAGTTTCTTGTTGGTCCTGGTTTCGTTCGTTGTTGCGAGAGCGTAATTTCCGGTAGCTCCCTACTTGCAGCGCAATTCTTGTTAATACGCGAATATGTCGACGTTTTGCTTTTACAAAGACGGCTTCGTATCATGAATATTAATGCTTATGAGTGTAATGTTAATTTTAAACCTAAAGGATAATCGATATTTGTTAGTAATAAAAATAAAATTCGTTCTAACCGCGGTTTTAATAATTTTTAATTGTGTTAAACCGTGACAACGTTTACAGAATCGTCGAAACATCGGGTAAGTATTTACATATTAATCCATAGATATTCAAAGACAAGTGACGTTTTACCTTTTCGGTAATAATCTCCACAATAATAGGATAATGACGCACAATTGTAAATAATCGTGACCAACTCGTCGCATAGAAGAGAAGAAAGAACGCGATACCTCGAGATTTCATTTCAGATTTATGTTATTTTTTCTAATAAACCATACGGCTTTTCTTTCTAGTTTAATTTTATGTGCATCAAATACGGTACTAATTTATTTTCTTAATTTATATACCTACCAAAGTGTTTTTATCATTTTTTGATACCCATAGGGTGAACTCTCTAGTAAAATTGTTGCCCCTGTACATCGTTTCATCAACAGCAAATCGCTGTTACGATATTGTATTGTCATGAGTTGCAGCGAGCAACAGTTTATTTGCCGATATCCGCGACACACGATCGCAAAACTTATGTATAAGATTCTTTAACGTTGTGGTTTTGAGCTTCAGCCCGAAAGTTTCAGCCATTTTTAGAGTAAAAGGGTCATCACAAACGGACGGTCAGACGGACAGACGGATATTAAAGTAATCTCATAAGGGTTCCGTCTTATAGTGATTAAAGTAAGAGGAAAAAAGAGTTAGGTCGTCAGTAGCTCAATCAGAAGATGCGGTCCGTAAGCTAGTATTCTTGTGGCCAACTATGGGATCGCGTTCCTAATGTTTGTGACTATGTAGAAACTAGTTTTTACTGAGGGATGAATGTCAACGCTGCACTGGTTTACCTAACAATAAAACTCCAGCGAAATTACTTTTTCGATTTCAAATAACTTCTACGACAATGGTTATATTATGTAAGTAATTTGATTCACTCAGTGAGAGTATCAGCGAATAATAACACAGTAGTTTGCGCTCCAAGGAGCGGGAGTTATCTATGGGAGGCCATTCACTTCACTATTCCGATCCCGAACCGTTTCAAATTATTTGAATACAAAGATTGTTACAACAATTCCGAACAGATAGCTCATAAATAAGTTCGAATACCAAGTTGTTTACAGACAAGAATTAGCTTGCATTTCTATCGAGAAAATTAGATGCGCTTCGGACCGACGCGCTAACGCTTGGAATGAACGTCAATTCCAAGTGTTGTTTTAACCTTCGCTAGACAGGGTTTAAGATGCTTAAGTAAGTAACTATGGTCTGAAAGGAAAGAAAGGATTATGTTTTGTAAACGCCAGAACAACATTACTTTAACAATATCAAATATTAGTATGATACAAATAGACGACAAACAGGGCCTCTAATCTAGGCAGTAAAAACCATATTGTCTTTGACTTATAGTATTGTCATCGTTTTGATACCTCTTATTTACTTGACAGTGGTGGCCGGGTTAAAAACAATACTATTACATTTCAAAGACCATATTATTTTTAACGCCTAAAATTAGGGACCCAGGGCCTTTGTTCAACAAGGTAAGAGTACATTGTTGCCTAGGCGCGGAAAGTAAGGGATTTCCTGACCAGGTGGTAAGGCCGAGCAGCAGTGAGGCCTGCTAAAATACGAGTCAGGAAATCCTCGTTTCCGCCGAGGCATATAATATATGCCTCGGCGGAAACGCTTCTCTTATAATGCTTCTCTCAAAAAATGCGAGGAAATTATACAAATACATGATTATAAGTATTTTTAAAAACCTTTGACGAATTCGGAGAGAATGTTTGTTTGCGTCATACGAGTATTAGTTAAGATAGTTTCACGCACAACGAGCCGCCGCCGCCGCTCCGCAGAGCCCCGCCGCGCCGCCGCCCCTCACTGCGCCCCCACAAGTTGGGTGTACGGGATTTTTTTCATGGTCCTTTCGATTTTATACGCAATAGAGAGCACTTTTGAAAAAACAAAATGGACATGGACGGAAAGTGTTTTCACATGGTTTTTTTACTCCTAGGAGTAAAAAGAGGCATATTCCGTCCATGTGTTTCCATCGGAAAACCGTTATTTCCGAGCATGTTTGAGAAAAGCAATTTTGATTTTGAGGTGTTATCGTATCGTCAACGTTACGTTAGCTCTTACGTACTTGACAGCAATGGCGGCCGAGTTAGAAACAAAACAATACGATAACACGTCAAAGGCAATATGGTTTTACCAAGTTGAATATAGGTCCAGTACAATACAAACAGAAGAAGTTGAATAGGTACGTCTCTTTTACTGGTACAGTCGACGTCAAAGATATGTTTATACTTTAGTACCTTCTCGCTTTATCCGCTATGACAATTTCATATGGCAGTTAAAACATGACGTTAAATAGACAAGGTACTTAAGTGTAAACATATTTATGACGTCGACCTAAAATTACCCACATTTCTCCTGTAAGTGAGGGTTTCCTTTAACATGATGTGTGTTGCTAAAATGCGTAAGGGATAGAGTAATTGGAACAGTTATGAGCAGAGTTTTGGCTGAAAATGCCTCCAGGTAGGTGATTCTCTTAAACAACTCGCTATTCAATTTGAAGGACGAACGACGCCCTTTGTATGTATGTTTGTTTACTTTTTATTGTACAAGAATAAAAAAAAAAACACATGCAACATAAAAAAACAATTACAAAGTTGAACTTATTATTTCTTCCGGCAAGGCCCTTTGTATTACATAACAAAATCTATTTACATTTTCTTTACCATCATTTAGGAACTAATACAAATAAATAAGAAAATATTAGAATTTTTACCTATTAACGTCTAGAAACTTAATAAAACTGCGCTTTTCCAGAAAAAAATCTTTGGTTGAAAATTTTTTTGGTTGTTTTACTGTGAAAACTACAGAGTTGATTACAATGCGGTTTTCACTAATATACCTTTAGGAGAATACAGGGAAGGTTAATGGGGAAAAACCGAGGTCGAGAAATCCAATAAAATCCTCGAAACACTCGAGTGTTATCAGAGTTCCCTGTTCTAAATCCCCACAAGGACTACGGAGATAAATAGCGACTACGGAGCTTAGCGTGCGGCGTGGGGGTGTCCGATAGCACACCGTGTCCATTTATTTCTTTGGGCAACCTGGGCCTATACTCGACATTGGCTAAACGCTTGAAGGCAATAAAACTAATCTCATTTCCTTTTTTATGTCTTTATATCGATAATACTTTGCAACAGTATAATTGGTTTTTATTAATTTGACAGCAATGTGACTGTACCGTTGAAAATCGGCTAAGTGGGAGTTGGACTTGCGAATTAAGGGTTCGATTTTATCCAGTTAGCTCTAATCAAAATTTATATTTATAGGCCATAAAATGAATTTTAAGTAATTACTGGGTTTTTTTTAAGTATCTGGACATTTTTGTACTTAATTACTTACAAACTTCAGAGATAAGGGGGGAATGGTATTTTTCGGTATTTTTTATTTTAAGTTGAAAACTATGTAAGTAATATAATAAACCTGTTGTTAATTTCGCAAAAGAAACCCTTTCAAATGATATCATAGCCATAGTAAAAATAGAAAAGTAGCTCGACTCCGGCCCTTTAGGAGATTCTGATACCTATTGCCGCTCGGGCGTCAGGGTTGTCCAAACATGTTTTTCAATCTTAGTCACCTACTTGGAAATACTTTGATCTATGATTTATAATCATAGTAATTTTCATAAATTGCACAAACCTAAAGTACGTATAAATATTGTTAGGTAAGTACCATATTTAAGTAAATTATTTTACTTACATAGTATGTAAAAGGTATTACCTTTTATTGTTGACACTAAATAATATGTTTATAGGTAATAATAATGTACAGAAAATTAAATAAATATATGAATAATCATATCACGGGATAATCACACACAAATTTACCTAGGTAGTCCCAAACTAGGTTCATAAGGGTTGTACTTTGGGTACCTACTAGGCAACAATAAACATACCTATGTAATAAAAAAATAATATTATATACATACATATAAAACACCCAAGACTCAGAAACAAATACCTACTCGCACTCATCACACGATTATTTGCCCTGACCGGGAATCAAATCCACGACCGCTAGCTTCGTAAGCAGGTGGCAGGGTCACTACTTAGTCACTACCAACTACCTAGGCCATCCACGTCGTCACATGTTACATGTTACCTGTCACGTCACACTCAATAATTTAAATTACCTACTTAATACGTATTAATACGCAAAGACATTATCGCTCGATAGGCAAGTACGCGCACTACAACCTAACACTATGCTAACGTGACCGAACGCAATGACGCTACGGCCCCGACTAAGTTACCTTGTAATATCTTGAGATTTCGTTTCGTATTGGTTCGCCCCGCCACAAGCCCCGCCCACCGCCGCAAGCCGCGCGATGTACCTTTGTTTGAAGACGATCTACTGTTCTCTATACTGTGTCATAGGGCCCGGAATTTTCGGGGCGGCTTTCGACAAGTGGTATGGAGAGGACACCGCTGTTTATCGATGTTATCGACAAATCGATAGCTTTTTTATTTATTGATGTCGTTATATTAAATAAAACCTCAAATTTTCCGATGATACGTACTCTTTTCAGCGGTCGATGATGAAACAAGTTCGAAATATAATTGTGCAGTGCTACCAGTTTCTTAATAGTTGTCGGCCATCTTCGTTTTTCTGAAACACGAGTGACAGATGTACTGTCAGCTGCGAGTGCTAGTGTGGTAGCAAGAAGCTGGGAGTACTTTATACAGGTTGATCTTGGACCTCTAAATACACGACACCCTGTATGGTTACACAGGGTGTCCTGAGGGGTCCCTCTTTAAAAAAATAAAGAGATAAAAGCTTCGAACGAGGAACAACGTAATCTGACAACGTTAATAATGGAACCAGCGCAGTAATAACGCTAAACAGTATCGCGTTGCGTTGTAGCAAATGTAGGTAACATTACATAGAAGCCGAGTTCTTTGATGTGTGAATAAAATTTCCCGCCTCGTTTTAGGTATCACCCCTTTGTGATGCCTTTCACCGAGTCTGTACTCTCTTTGTGTGTTTATTAGGAATGTTATAGAAATAAAAGCTATATGTAAGTAGCTGTTGCCCGCGACTTCGTCCGCTAAGTCTTTTTCTGCTAACTTCGCTAAAAAGTACCCTATGTCCTTTCCCTGGACTCAAGCTATATTCAAACTTTTACCGAAATCGGTTCAGCGGTTTAGCCGCAAAAGCATAACAGACGGAGTCGCATTTACAATATTAATATGGAAGTATATACATATATGTGTATATTTATATTCATAACTCCCAATCTTAGCCTAGCTAGTGTAATCCATCCACAATTTATTATTTAATATTGAGGTAAAAAAAACATTGTTATAAGTAATACTAGCGACCCGCCCTCGCTTCGCTTCGGTTAATGTAAGTAGAAATAACCCAAGTTCATCTCGAATAATATACTTTTCATATGGTGAAATATTTTTTAGATAGGTGCATTTGCATAGAGGTTTGCAGAGGAATGCAGAATTCACTTTATTTGGCCATAAATTAGAAGTACTTGTGGACCCACGTTCATGTTCAGTAGCAGATTCTCTGGCTCTCTGAGATCTATATCCATCCCTGTCGGCTATAAGCCGAACATCACGTTTAGTAGAAGATTCCCTGGCTCGCTAAGATCTGTCTATCCCTATCAACTATAAGACGAACGTCACGTTCAATGGACGATTCCCTATTTCTTTGCAAATAATTACTTTCTCTTCTTTTACACAGCCTGATTTCCCTTTCTTCTTTGATTTCATCTTTAAGACGTAAATTGTTTCTATTATTATCCCTAATTCTACGATCTATATTAAAACGACTTCTTCGCGTCATAGGCAGTCATAGGTAATTCATTTTGTTTTTTCCTTAAAAAAATGCGTGCTATCGGAGAATGCGTGTTATTACGATCAAGGACGCCCGCGACGGGCTCGCAACGGACCTGCCGCACCCGCGCGCTGATAGAGGCGGGTGCGGCGGTCCCGGCCCGGCGCACGACCCGCTCCCGCCCGCTGTGTGAATTGCACTTTAAGTCCACAAAATTTAATATTAAACACTCGTTGATAAAAACACTTAGGGAATAACTATATGAAAAGCAAGCTTTATAAACCCGACTGCATTTTTTATACTGTCGTCGACATACCTACATATATTAATAATTGTCATTTTGCCATTGTTGTTATTTCAATTTTAACAGTTTAGGTATCCTATGTCACCAGGGATGACGTAAGGATTCTAACGATACCTCACACATCTAAATCGGTCAAGGGATTTAGAAGTTATAGTGGAATAAAGAAACTCACATACATACATACAAACATGAACCCTGAAAATATTACACTCCTTTTTTGGGGCAGTCGTGTAAAATCTTATTTTATTGACCAATATTAATTTATTTACCTATAACCTTTATGAATTTACTTTGTATTCAAAAATATGAAAAACAACTTAAAAATAACTTTTAATCAAAACCTAAACTCAATCTAACTACCTACCCATTTCCGTAATTTAAAAATATTTATTTACCAATATAAATATAAGTAAGTAACAGGAGAGCTCCGGTGCACTATGCATCCGGTGTTCTATGGCTGCTGTGCTGTAGGTACTAAAGGGCGATATACAGATTTAGGTAGCGCGTAATTTTGAATCTGCCATATCTTCTAAAGTATTTATTTAAATAATACAGTGTAAAGGACAATTTTAATCTACATTAAATGCCCAAGGTGACTAAGGGTCTATTTATCTGGATAAGAATAAATACTGAATTGGAGAAAATAACTTCGCAAATAACCTAATATTTTTTAATAAAATTTTAAAGATAAAAATGGTTACTGTGAGTCCACCTTAGGAGATAAACATATGCCATCGCGGACTTTTCTATAGGTTTTTTGAAGAACTACAATTCTTCAGAACATTATTTTGATATATCTCTTATGGTTTAGCCAGCGTTGTCAATGTAAGCGCAATTTTTTTTGTTTATTTACGACATCACATTAGAAACCTCTAAAATTATCAATGTTTCTCTACTATAGTATGCATGTATTATACATTTAAACCTTCCCCTTGAATCACTCTATCTATTAAAAAAACCCGCATCAAAATCTGTTGCGGACTTTGGAAGATCTAAGCATACATAAGTACAGACAGACAGCGGCAAGCGACTTTGTTTTATAATATGTAGTGATAGTGATAGTGATTAAGTAAGCACTATACTTAACTCTTTGTGGGTGATAGGTTTGCGTATTTTTATAATCTTCCGCTAGATGTCAAATATGCTCCTCCTCTAATAATATAATATAATATAAATTTATTTGAAACAGCATCAAAGAATAAATCCAATCATTAATGCGCGTGATAGGTAATGATTTGCCCTGATCGCACATTAAATACAATAGTGACACTATGTTAAAAATAAATTTATACAAAAGTCAATTCTTTGTAACCGCGATAATGTCCCTAAAACCGTAATTTAGTGTCACTGTTGGATTTAACGTGCGGGTTTGATCATTAAGCGTAATCATGACTTTAACACAATCTATTTATTATTCAATTGTAAATATAATTTCGAGCGATGCAAGCCACTAGGACACCCTAATTTTACGTTGCACTATTGCGTAAACAAACACGTAAAATTAAGTTGATATGCGTGTTCGTGGATTGAAAACACAAGCCGCAGCCGGCGCACGCGACATGCACGCAAATACGCAATACCCAAAACAAATCCGTCAGTCCTACCACAAATTAACGTCGCTTGTTTGTAGTTTTGCTTTCAGCACCGACCGTATTTTCATAACTCATATAATATTCCTACCTTATCTTATAGCATTGCGTCCCTTTCAAACGCAAAAACCGCACGACACTACTAAATGACAGTACCTACTAGGCAGATAAAAAGTAAATCCATTGCACAACCATGAAGTTCTTGAATATTGATAATGTTGACGCCAGTAAAACAATACTTTTATTACTATTCAAGTTGAGCACTGTTTAACTGCTGTCAATATTATCGATGTTCAGAAACTTTATCTGCCTAGGCGCCTAATACTATAATCAGGATAGTCACGTAACGTCATCACCTTTCAAGCTCTGGCTGGTTAATCCATTTTAGAACATGGCATCTCCACTTTGCGCGGACTTACCCGCGCATACGATTTAACGAGTAGGTACTCTTGAGTTAGTTATACAGAGTGATTTTGAATTAATAAATATAACAACTCAATCCTACGAATTTAGTTAAAGTATAGTTTCATAGGTATAGTTATTTTAATCATAAACGCTTAGGTATCTAATCATCTATTGTAGGTACTACCAACAACACGAGTGAGTTTCATGAAAGGGATAATTAGGTAATTATTAACTGAGTTATGGATACAATTTCAAAATCACCCTGTATCTAATTATGTTGAGACTCTGGATGCTACGAAAGGCTTCAATGTGGTTTGCCGTCGCCTGGGGAATTATTCGGTCGTCAAGGGACAAGGGCCTTGGTAAAGGTGTCCGGTGATGCCCTAGTGGGTCATATCATAACATTAAGATTGAATCATATTCTACTGAAAGAAAACCTATAGAGTAACGTTTCATGGGATAATAGATACATTACTAATTAACTATTATATTTGAAGATGGATAATTAAAGTTGAAATTTGTGTAAGTAAGTATAGATATTACTGAGTGACTGAATTAACAGTTGCAATGTCACCCTGAGCAAACAAAACAGTTCATAACTTACATCGGGTGTTAAAAACATTGCAACCAAGAAAATAAAATGATCAAAGGTAAAAAATGATAATTGAAAGTACCAACCTCCCGTAGTGATTCAGCTCCCTTGGACCGCGGCCAAGCTATCACAACCCCGGGATTGCCTACACTTGAAACTGTTGACTAAGTTTTTACAAATACTGTTCGGAGTTCTGAACCAAGTCGGGTGTATTCTTAATTAACTGGCCCAGATACATAGAAGTTCCTTACAACTTGTGAGATTACTTTCGAGCTCAAGATGAAAAATATTGCTTACTAACTTACATAATATTAGTTTAAAAAAACTCACCTAGCTAGAGTGGAGTGTGTTCGGTTTATAACGCAATTTGTGGAGTGAAAACACAGCTAGGACACACTATATGTTTTTACTACTGTCTTACTGACCTCCATTTAAATGTCATATTTTGTAAATTGGTATTTTGTTTGATAATTTCAACTTCAACGCGTCGGAACGGAACTTAGCAAAATATTACTAGAAAAAAAGATTAAATTTCAAAATGTATAAAATCAGTACCTCGCCTAGTTAGGCCTCGTGTGGTTGCCGAGTTAGAATAGTGCCACTCCATGTCTTCCCGTGGATGTCGTAAGAGACGACTAAGGGAATAAAGGCTTGTAGTACTGTTAGGCGATGGGCTTGCAACCTGTCACTAATACGCTGGTAAACATCTTAGCCTATTTGTGCAAATTGTGGTTATAGAATTATCAACAAGTTTTTAGAGATGTTTGTAATTCTGTAGCTCTGCCTACCCCACTCTGGGAACGAAGGCGTGAGATTATGTATGTATGTATGTAAAATCAGTGAGAAATCGACTATTTTAATATTTTGGTATCAAAACTGCAGTAATTTTGTAAGGTGTATTCCAATACTATTAGTTAATACGAATATATTTTAAGCTTAATAAATGTACCTACTTATTACGAAATAAAGATAGAACTACTGTTTTCAATGTTTTCACCTTGGACCTAGCTATCCTGCAAATTTCAGTTATCCTGCAAACGGTTTTTTATTAAACGGAGTTCTTGATACACCCTGTATATCAGTATCAGCTTTGCAAGTAGCGGCAGCTCGGGCAGCATGTTCCAATTTA
The DNA here is from genome assembly GCA_946894065.1 of Acleris literana. NCBI lineage: Eukaryota > Metazoa > Arthropoda > Insecta > Lepidoptera > Tortricidae > Acleris > Acleris literana. The sequence goes on from OX335677.1 coordinate 9,825,018, forward strand.
CGTGCTATTCATGGAACGTACAACGCACGGGCACGCGGCGAGTACGACTTTTTCATGTTTCACTTTGTGTACTATTTTACTATGCTAACTTTTTCTCGCGAATTTAGTTCTCATGGTCTACTAGGTGATTCTAACCTACTGTGTAATTTTTTTTAACTTTAAGTTTTTTATGCAAAACACATCAATGCGTCCGAAACTTGAAAAATATTTAAGTAGTAGACAAAAACAAACAAAAACACGTAATGAATAGAATAGAATAGAAACTTATTTGACACCAAAAAATAAAAGCAACATTAAGAAAAATACACGGAATGCACGAGTTGTGGTGCCAAAAAGGTTCCAACTCAGCATAATGCTGTGCTCAGGGGACCGCAGCCCTGGTTTTCGGTTGGCACCTTTTGTTGAAGCATCGTTACAATTTTTTTACCATAGGTACCTATTGAAATAAGTAATCAAACATTTTTTTTCTGCAAAATAGAACAATGTAGGTGACATCTCTAATAAATACATAATTTAAACATTTATTTAGTCTATATGAATGAAATTATTTTCTTAAGCGATTTTGAAATATTTTCGAATAAAAACTGGGGTGATTTTGAAAGTGTACCTTGCGATAAAGGTATATTAGTACCTACCTTATTGTGTTAATTTAATAGTGGTTTTAAAACATTCCTATGTGGTACCTATGGAAGCTTCATTTTCGTAAATGTTTGAAACAATCGTAAACTTAATAAATTGTCAATATTAACTTATTTGATGTCGTATCAATGTAAAATATAAAATTCGGTGCCAACTTGGACCAAAACGTGATTAATAAAAGAAATACAAACAAGTCAGTAATTTCTAATTTACACATTCATTTAAATCTTAATTTGGTCGATTTTATATTTTCACTAAATATGTAGGTATCAAGATGTAGCTATGCTTAAAATACTTATAAATGCCTTACTTATTTTCCGATAACCTTCGTATTGTTTGCAACAATCTATAAAATTAAAAGGAAAATGCGAAATGAACAAACACTAAATATAGGTACCTACTCGTATATCAAGTCAACACAACAAAAACATCTCAATTTCACTAATCAACGTCTAAGCTGAGTCGTTTGTGTTTTCCCATTTACTCGTTTGTGACCCTTGCAATTTCATCTGCTCTTGCGTATATTGTACATGTATCCAACACATACATAATACAGGGTGAGTTAGAGGCTATGCCTATTAATTAGATAGTATGTATAAAATTTTCAGAGAGTTTTTCAATAGGATACAATGTGCGAAGCAAAACTTCATAGCGATATCAGTTACATGGTTTTTAGGGTTCCGTACCCAGAGGGTGAAAACGGGACCCTACTACTAAGACTCCGCTGTCCGTCTGTCCGTCTGTCTGTCTCCAGGCTGTATCTCACAGAAGTATCTCACTTGAAATTTTCACAGAAGATGTATTTCTGTTGCCGCTATAACAACAAATACTAAAAACTGAATACAATTAATATTTAAGGGGGCTCCCATACAACAAACGTGATCTTTTTGCCGTTTTTTACTAATGTTGTATACATAATGGTACCGAACCCTTCGTGTGCGAGTCCGACTCGCATTTGGCCGGTTTTTATATTATTATAGGTAAATTAAAAGTTTATTACCCTGTCATATTTGTCCACAAGGCATTTTAATTTAATTATAAATGGCTATATTTTTACAATATATCAAACAATGAACTAGCCAAGTTATTACATCGTATAAAGGTATAGGAACACAAATTGATTTTGATACTATTTCATTTTAATAATCTTGCTGAGTACCATGGACACATAACATTTATGATAAGGGCACATTCATAACATGACAGGTTGTACTGCATACCAATTTATCAATTTATTACCGTGTAGAGTAAAAAATACGTCATATACATCCTGTATGTGTTGTACTGTACAACGTACGCGTTGTATAGGTACCTAGGTGTACCTACGTAACACAAGCGCTCGGGGCGATTAAGGCGGTTTCAGCTAGAAGTTGTATTCTTTGAGAAAAAATAAGCAGCCAACCAATTCGATGTGATTATATTCGGTAATTCGGTAGAAGACCTCTATGAAATAAGGCAGTGAAACACAAAACGTGTAAATAAATACTAGGTTGCAGGTTATTTTAACTATTTTGTAGTATTAATGAAAAATAAAGATTTAGTAATATAGTGTACGATATTTTTAGATAAGCCGTGAGCTGAGATTTTGTAACACTATGAGTGGGCCTGTAATTTATTTTAAAGAACTTATCAATCGGCGTGTTATGATGCAACAGAAATGTAATTTATATTATAAGTGGAAACTGTTTTGGCTGATGTACTTTTTAAATTTGATTGTTTCTTAATGTGTTATATTTTGCTGTTTGTTTCCCAAATAAATAAATAAATAAATAAATAAATAAATAAAGTAACCTCTCGTTTTACAACATTTTGAAACAGTCGTTACAAAACCGAATGCTCGTAGTAGTAGAGCCACAATCTTTAAAACCGGCAAAAGAAGACAATAATGGAGGCGACTGACTAGGTACATATTAATAAAGGTACACATAAACATTTAAATCTGTAATTCTTTGCAGGTGAAGATGTTATGTGCACTGTCGTTGTCAAATACAGGAATATACAAGGTGCTCAAGAATATCTGAACCCTCTCTGTCGCCTTTTAACAATAAAGTCCAACTTAGATATTTTTGACCACTTTATACGACTATGTTATGCAATGGCAGCTGTACGTGTGTGAATTATGTATGCAACTAAGCAAAGATACTTAATGTAGCACCACCCAGCTTAAGTTCCAGCGTAATATTCAAACATAAGTTCACATTAAACGCCAGGTAGGAAACTGTAGGCTTAACTTGTGCAGTGTCACCTATTCGAAAGAGTTTGGAGAGGCGCCAGAGCGGCCGGGCGGAAGTGTGCGCGCGCTGAGTGCTCTCCGCGGGCAACTGGCCGGCGGTAATGCAGCAGGACAGTCTATTGCAAATACATCCTGTATATGTTTAGAAGGAAATGGATGTTTGTATACTGTAGAACGAACGAGACAAATTGAAGTGAGCTGCTGTCGGTTCAATTGACAACTGAAACTTTTAACAGGTTTTTTAACAGGTCTTGAGGGTGGAATGACTTCATTTTGTTTGTAACCGCGTTACGTAGCCCTACTGTGACGTAGAAATGACCGTGTGGCGATTAAGCTCTTTAGCCATTAGCAGAAATTAGTTTTTTTATTTTCTAAGTAAATAATTTAAAAAAGTATGCTTTTGAGAATAACCTCTACAAGCATGATTAATTAAAAACGCCTTTAAAATTTTTTACAATCATTAGTGGTATTGCATACAAACTTATATAATGATCTCAACTTTCATTTTCCAAGACAAAACTTTCTTAAAATTTTCTTACGCCAAAATTTTCAGTTGCAACAAAAAATCCGGAAATGCACAGAAAATACCGAAAGAGTTAATGGACCGCATCCGCAGAATTTAAATGAATATAGCAGAAGAAAATCTAATCTGCGATTCTGTGGGGCAGCGCGGTTCGTTCTAGTTCGTTAACTGTCTCTTATCGAGCGTGACACGGTTAGAGTGGCTACAGCTACAGGCTCTCGAGGAGTGCGGGTGATATATTACAGCGGGCGACGGGTTTGACCCTCGCCCGACGTGGTATTGACGCGTATCGTAAATCCAGCCGAGACAACATAGCTTCCTCATAAGGGCACATTCCTTACACTGGCCAGCACTTGATCGGATCGGTTGAATCGATTAGTGTTCGATAACGCGAGTGCGAGTCGGCTTCGTTAACAAGCTTCGACAACGTACTCGTATCTGATCGGCGAGGTGTCGGGCTCTATCCGGCTTAAGCGTTCAACCCTTGAACATTACTTTTTTACTAGTGACGCGTTGCTCCCATGAAACCGTTCACGCTAAAAGCTTTCTGACCAAACCTATTTGGGATAACGCTGTACCGTAAATGTATTTAAGGTACGAAGAACCGTATTTCCAACGCAACCCTGATACGGAAACATGTATCGGAACGGTTTATCGCTTTAACTCGATTCATAAATATTTGGTGCTTACACATTTCTACCCATAAAATCCTTGATAATGTTTCATATTCTTATTAGATTCAACCAATCGAAAGGTAAATAAATGGGTTTATTTCTAATATTCGCCGAATCTGTAGCAAACATCAAATTAAATATAGGAATTGTACTCTTTCGCTGTGGGTACTGATTGCTGCTGATCAGTAAGTACTAATTATAATAGGTTACTAATCATGCACATACTAGTTATACATACTATACATTTTCGCAACTTCAAGGAAAATCTATTCAAATTTGACAACGACATTACAAATTCTAGAAGCAAAACGTCCCTTTACTTTCTCAAACTCTTATCTGATCGAATATTATGATAGGAAAGTAGTATTTATAAACCTGGGCACATTGTTGTTTTTTCTATCTAACTATTCGATCAGATAAGAGGTTGAGAAAGTAAAGGGACGAAAAGTTTAACCTTGTGATTTAAAAATAAACATTTCAGGTGCGGAACTTTAGGTGGGCAATCTTCTCGTCCTGTTTACAATTTTAAAGAAGGTTGTCAACGTCAGCTAGTTTTGATCCAAATCTCTGACAATCCGACGGGTAAATAAAAGAATTTCATTATCCCGAGGGAGATTTTCAGGCGCCGCAAAAGAGGTTTTATTTAATTTTTATTCATCGGATTACATAAAATGGAACGCACCAACCATGAAATTGTATTCTTCTCATTACTAAATATTAAAACCATTTCGGCGAAGAAATAAAGACAAATTCAGATAATACGTTATTGAAAACGAAACGAACCCTCATAGAAAAGTATCTTGGGTATATTTGGATAAATCAAGTGTACAAAAGTAGTCGGGTAACGAGTCGTCTACTTCGCCCACATGTGAATTTCCTAAAAACTGTAAACACCGAATGAAAGCTTTCCAATTATTTTAATGTTCCTACGTCAACGTAGTATTTTTGGAGTCGTTAGTGAAACACTTAGCGGAGCATAATGAATACAGGTACGCGTACAGCGGGAGTACACGAATGGCAAAAGAATTTGGAAAACGTGTTAAAGAGACGTTTTTGAGGGTTTCCTCGCGAATGAAAAAACTTATACTGTTAAGACGTAGCACAAGATCTAATATAGAATGTGGTAAATTGAGTTGTTCATTCCTTTCCTTGTTCAAACGATGTTAAAATGGGTCTCTCCGTCGCTACTGCACCCGCGGACGTGTAACCATTTGTGGGACGCGGACTCAGATCGTGACGATGAATTGAACGCTGTTATTTTCAAAGTAAACATTTCGCTCTATGTTCTGGTATAGGTACTTACTTTTCTTTTAATTATTAAGTATTTACAGCGCAGTTAACGAAAATTGCCTTAAAAACTTTGGAAAAGGAACTGCAAAGGATTTTTTTCTGTTGTTAATAGACACATTCTCTTGGCTGATTCAGTTAGTTGTTAAAATAGCAACCAAAGAATCTTTAATTTGGTTAAGCGTCTCTTGTCGCGAGGTTCTAATAACGTTATCCCGGCCGATCCAGCGGCGCCGACGCCCGCTCATTTCACTTTATTTGTTTAGGACAAATTAATGTCGCTTTAGGGGTGCCACCGCTTTGGAAACTGTTACGGTTGACGCCTCCGGGATGGTAATTGCATAACGTGTGGCCACACACCGAATAATCGTCTATTTACAGACCGCATCTGGAGCCCCGGCGTCGACTGCGACTATAAAGTTCATTAATTATTATGATATAAGCTAACTTTGTTCTAACCTGTGAATTATGTGTAACACTAATTTAATATACTAACGGTGTACTAATTTTCACGCAGGAATGCCAATAACAAAATAACACCCAACTGACAAATTAATTAAGTACCAATACAACGTATGCCTATCCAATAACATTAGCATACCTGCCCAAATTAAATTGATGAATTTCACCTGACCCCATCCTGCGATGATGATTAGTGTCGGTATGACCCCACATTCCAAGTAGGATACCTTTTTAGGAATCAAAGTAGATCCTCGAAAAATAGACCCTAGGATGTGCCCACCTAGCGTCCTGAAGTGTGGCTCCCAGCAAAGTCCAAACCCTCGCGTCCCTCGTTAGTATTATGGTTAAGCCTACCGTCTCTTTGTTCGCAGTACGCCAGGAGAACGAGCGAATGATGCACGACGTGCTCCAGGCGGGAGTCTTAAATCGCACCCAGTCGTCGGGGGGATTGCGCTGACGCCGCGCTACTCGCCGCGCCCGCGGCTGGACAACGTGCGGCCCGCCGCCGCGCCCCCGGAGGACCCCCCCGAGCCCGAGCCCGACGCCGACGCGGAGCCCCACGCCGAGGCCCTCGCCGGCCCCCGCGCCCCGCCGCCTGCAGAGACCAGCACTCTCCGCGCCCCGGTGAGCCAAGCCCCGGCGGGCCCCGCGTGAGCCCTGACTCTCCGGTCTCCACTGCGGCCTGCTCCAGACCCGCATCTGTTTAGTGTTGAAAATCGAATCGTGAACGCACAAAACTGCCAGTGACAACCGAATGCACCGAGCTGTGACACGTATGTGAACAGAGAGAATTATAAATATTACTCGACATAGACATACTTGTTAGTTACTCGTTCGTGAATTGAAAGTGATGGAAGACGTAGGTAGATAATGTGAAATTGTGAATAAATTAGGAATGAAAATGTTGTTGTTGAATTGTATCAGGATAGAATATAAAAGACAATGTCAATAATCTACGATAGTAATTAACGCCGATGATGATTACATAATATATAGACAAGCGAGAGTCGAAGAAAGAAATTAAATTTAAATCGTTACCTACGATATAGTTTTTGATAAAAAAATTGTGATGACCCAGAATAAGAAGAATGTCCGGCCGAAGTACTTTTACTTTTGACAAGGTTACGACCGGTTAAGTGAACGATTTCACCCTCATCAATGCTTCAAACTTTGCTCCACGTTGTTGTGGAAACGGAGTTCTGGTCATGATATTGATTTTAGGGCTTTGAAAGTGGCGAAGCTTGTCTTTTGGAACGACCATAAAACAAAGGTAAGAGGATCGATGGGATCAATTACTGTAATATTTATATACATTTTGCAAATAATTTAATTTCTTCCTTGGGCTTCACTTACTATAATAATACTGACATAGATTGAAGAAGATCCACAGCAAAATCATGTTTCTAAAAAAAATGACGACCATGGTGTCCATGATACAAAAAAAATGTGTGATTGGACTGGACACACCGCACCCAAAGTTATTGTGAGAAAAGTATTGTATGATAAAATTGTTATTTAATTACGCTAATAGTTAAAATTAAAAACCTATGAAATGTTGTATCAGAGCACTACTTACATAAATATTGATTTATTCGACCGCATCCTGCTGTAATTGACCTTTTTCTTTATAGGTCGCATCTGGCGAACCTGCTGAAGCGTTTCAAATGTAACTGTAATTGTTATTGAATATTTGAGTACATTGTTTTGCGTTTGAGTCACATAATAAAACTAGTGAACGGGGAATTGACGTTACTTCATATTTATAGTTTGTTTAATACTTCAAGCCGGGCAATGCAAAACTCCATTAGGTTATAACTTAGAATCTCCCGTCCATCTTCTATGAATATACGTTTGCTCGATATACTTATAACTTTGCTATGTTCTTTATTAACCCAGACGGGAACATATTAATAATGTATATTCCATCATATGTTCCACAATTACCTTAACTGCGTGCAAGAATAGGAAGCACATGAAATATATTCCTAAATAGAATATTAAAATATTTTCATTAAAAGTATACAAAAACACTAGTTACTTAATTTTGACCAATTTCAAAACTAATCGACGTAGGTACTCGTAGCACTTGAATATTCTAAAGTAACTCTTATAATAGACTGTTTCTAAATACATGATACGTAATGTAGAACGTGGATGTAACGACTACCTCTGTTGTCCTGTTCTTTAGCTTCAAATCCCTGTTCACTGGAAGTTTATGAATAATGTATTAATAGAGTAAGTAATTAGATCAATTACTTTGATACCGGCTGCCCCATCGGAAGCAGTCGGAACGAGCTTTCAACACTGCGCTTAAGCTGTTTAACGTAAGAGCTTTTGTAAGAACTACGGTAGATGTTGTAGATAATTAATTAATATGCATCGAGGATATTCGTTTACAGTGAAGTGAAAAAACGACTTTGTAATCTATAAATACATGAGTGTTGTCTGAATGTTAAAGGTGAATTGTTATTTTGTGTATTGTTTTCACTTTGCTGTAATGTTTCGAAAGGCATAGGTGAATTAAAAATTCAATATGGAAGCGACAGCCATTCTTGAATGGCAGCGGCATGGGCGAGCACGGCCCACTGGTTTCATCGCAATCGAACGCAGCCCGATGCACCGGCGTAATACTATGTTGTTATGTCGCGATTGCGCATTGTAGACGATCCCGGCATCTTACGAATCCTTCAGTTAGAAATTCTTATTTGGAATGTTCAATAAATATGTCGCTTCGCGAAACTATTTTCAATTTCGAATAAGATTCTACATGCTTGTCGTATAATATTGTACACTGATAGCTTTATTACTTAGAAAAATATTAATTTTATAATATTTAGTTTGGTTTAAAATACTTGAGCCCAAATATGTTATTAGTCAGTAGAAAATGTAAATTGATTTAGATTTATAATGAAATGCCCTAAAGGCCCAACGCCGTCAACGTTAATTAACGGAAATCAATCATTCAATAATTAGTTACGGCTATAATTCAGCGAGCACGGAAATATTGATGCAGATTTAATAAGGCACTGGATCTTGCTTGCATGGCATCTCGCTATTAATAGAAGTATGGGTACATAATGCTGCAACTTTGTGGCCGCGCTCTCATAATGAGCGCTTTAAAGTACCTACCGACACACCGGCCTCTTGCGCGAACTTTCCGTTTCCAACTGCGGACTCTGAGCTCGAACTTCTATATTATATCGCCGACACAGTGGTTCTACGGGGCTCGGGCACTTGTTTTCAAAGTATCTTAACTGTAAATGAACAAGCAATGTAAAATCTTTTTCGTTTTATTTCGAGTCATAGTGTACAAAAGCGGCTATAGGCGAAATTAATCCTTTGTGTAGGGTACATGTTTGTTGCAGAATGATAACATTTTGGAAATTTTATGAGAATAGACGTTTGCGATGTAATTTCTTGGTGAAGCGGTAAGGTGTTGGGATTAAAACGATGTAAATGTAATGGTTCACTAATGTTTTACCAAATCATCATTTGACAAACTATACCATTTTACAAACTTTCATTTCGCAAAGACGTCCCGCCACATATTTTAATATTTTTTCGTGGTCATTAATCTAATCTAACCTAACTTATTTAATAAGCCCATGTAACCTATGTAATATGTAATGGTTTAGGCGCAATTATATTTTTGCGAAATGAAAGTTTGTAAAATGATGATTTGGTAAAAAGTCAGGAAACCAAATGTAGGAAATACTGGGCTGGGTGGTTGACAGAAGTCCTTGCACGCTGCGTCGCAAAGATATTGTAACATTACGTGGAGATTTGAATGCAAGCTAAGGTTGCGCCACTCAACGTCTAGGATAAGTTCTTTTATTTTGACGATTGAGTTCAACGACGGTTTACACGAAAAAAAAAACATAATTTAACCAAAAACACACAGCGTGTCACAGCATCTAGTTTACGCGCCAGTCCGAGTTCCCAGTGCCTCGTACCAGTGTATCCCTCCTAAATCTCAGCAAGCATTGCCTCTAAAGCCTCTTCATAAATTCCATGCCAAAGGTTTCCCTCTTATCGACGTAACGGAACTGAAGTAGAATCTGGAACCAGAACTACAACAACAGGTACATTTGGTTAATGCATGAAAAAGAAACCAAGCAGATGTTTTTAATTAAACTCAAGTTATCAGGAAACGGGTATTCGTATTTGAAATACACAACGAAGGCGAGGCCTTTTATTTCAGAGTTCTAACTGTAACGATTCTTTGTTGTACCCACTTCGACGTGAGAAATTTTGATCACGTATAATAATGTTTTCACTTTGGCGTTATAACTTTAACAAAACGACTTTATTGCAAAGAAACAATGGCATGATTACATATTTATGATGAAAGTTGCTTTCTTCTATGTTGTTACACATTTTGTAATGCTTTGTATAGGAAAAGGAAAAATGAAACAGCTTGGTCGGAGGTTATTTGAATTATGTCATGATGCATAAGTACCCAATAACTTTTATAATTGAATTAATTGATTAATTCTCGTAATATTAAACTTGATCGTTGATTTTGTCTCTCTAGTGATACGCCTAACGGCCATCTGCAGGATAGTCAATGAATGTTCAACTAACATGGTTTGCTATAGAATCGATACAATATTACAATATCGTTGCGACTCATCATGTCCTCTGAGCCAGCTGTAGGGTTATTCTCTTAAACTACTAACTTGCAAATACATCGACGAAACACGACCAAAGTGCGATACCAGCACGAACATGTCATTCGTATGCTCTGACGGGCCAATCAAGGTATGTTTCTCGACGAGCTCGCCAGCGAGTTGTTAAAAAGAATAACCCTGCCGCAACGGCTGCGATGGTGCGACGCGTTCGCAGCACCATTAGGTAAGTAGTAGCTGTGTTAAATGTGAGCAAGTACGTGTATTATATCTTAGTCCAAGCTGCTCGTCCCCTCCCACCCTCGTGTGATACAATAAGTTCGTGTTCAAATGTGGAATAAAATGTTATAGAGATTCGCCCTCTCGCGAGAACTGTCAATCCACACAAATTAATTTCAAACTAGAGATCAAACCAAATAATTATATTAAACAAGACCTATTAATGTAATTAGTATTAGAGGGAGAATACAAAGAATTTTATAGTTGTTTGTTGTAAATGTCAGTTTTAATTAATCTATTTTACAACAAAAAAATGTTTAATAAAATATCTTTATAAATACTGTGTGTTTTCATTGTCAGTAGCAAGCAAGGGATTATCTGTGGAGCCGTCCGGGTACAAAGGGCGTGCGGTACAAGTCGGCCGGAGAAAGGGCTGGCTGGCTTTGAAAAGGTGGGCTCAGCTCGCATTCCGCGGAGAGCGCTCCAACTATGCGCTGCGGGCGCTGCCGGCTGCCGGTACATTAACAATTTACGGCGGAACAACTTGCCAGTAAATTAGTGTCCCATTGGTTGGGCTGGGCATTTATCATTTCATTACAACTGGCCTCGTTACTAGTTTCCACGCCGATAACACCCGCTGTAACTTGAATAACTATTCATTCACTAGAGTATTAAGGCCCATTTACATTATACAACCTTCTTGCACATTCCATACAATAAAATTGAGGAAATAAAAAATTGCTCAGTCTAAACCTTACGTTTGGGACAATTCTTAACACTTTCATTGCCGCCGACCCGCTAGGCGAGTCCATTTTGTATCAAAATCAGAGAGCTTGGCAATGAAAGTGTTAAACACTATTATTGCAACAAAATAATTGCATACAATTATTATTGCCGATTCTTGTACAAGAAACTTGCATAATCTAAATGGGCCTTTAGGCGTATTATAATATGGGCAAATTGCGTGATTTTAGACTTTCATACATTTAGCATGGAACGTGCGGAAATGACGCGACCGACCTCCGAGGGGTTAAGTATGTATTTCTTCATATATGAATGTTTTTCCTTGTCTAGTACCCATAGTACAAGCCGTGTTTAGTTTGGGACTAGGTCAATGTGTGTGAGATTTTCCCTTGGTATTTATTTTATTTAGGTAGGTATAATAAATAACTCATATGTTATGGCGGCAATTGATGTCTTATCTTATTCTTATGTTAGTCCGGGGAAATTGAATCAAAAATTAGGCCAACCTTGGACTTATAAAAACAGCATTTTTTTATTAAATACGCACATACGTTTTTTTTAAAGAAATTATTTTTATCAATTTAACTTGGTAGAAAAAAGTATTAACAGACATGTTTGTAAGGAGTTTTTGTGGAAGAGATAAAGTTTTACCAGTAGTTTAGGAAATTAAACATCTGTTATCCGAGCAAAAATGTTTTTTTTTGAAAAATGTTATAGTTTTACATTGTACATTAAGCAAAATACTTACGGGACGAAAAAATGCTATATGCATTTTAATTCATATATTCAGCTATTATTATGAGAATTAAATATATACTCGTATTTCTTTGCACTTTTAATTTTAATTATTTTAAGTGAAAAAATCTACTAATATTTTTGCTTGAAGTAAAATAAAATAAACTGTTTTTTTTTAAATTTCCATGGACGAATTTGTTTGATTCATGCAAAATATATACCTACTCGTAGGTTCACCAAATTCTTTGCATAGGTACAGTAACTAAAATTATCCTGTTAACTATTTTGCCTTAAATTTTATTCACAAAAATGCGTTTTTTTTTTACCTTGCTCGGGTCATAGAAATTGTTTAGTTTTTCGTTATTATTTGTAGAGCTAAGTTTAAATACATGATTCCAGAACAAAGCCGGTGTTTAGATTTTGTGCCAGGTTCAAACCTAAAAGCACCACAGTGTCCACAGTAGTCTATAATTAGCATTAATGAAGGGCGTACATCGATGAGTTTGGTTTCTAATCCGATTAGGTCGTAAACCAGTGTTAAATTCCACTATTACGGATCCGTAGCGTACCATTGACATCGCTTTGCCAATGATTGAGGAATTTTCGTAACAAGTACTTAACTCTACCACTCCCAATGTGGTTTTTAAAAAAATGGCGATATTTTATCCCGGGGTGTCCACGCAGCTTAGGTTGCGAAACAAAACCTTTTTTTATGGCAATAAGGACACGGTAAATGAGCACACAGGCCACCGGATGGAAGTGGGATCTCAAACCTATGGATAGGCTTTTTTTTAAATTTATTTATCAATAAACAAATTATTGTACAAAAGATTAAGTATCTGCCAAACTGCATCGCAGTTTGTTGGCAGAAAGAAAGCTCTCTATATCTTACTTAATTAATAATTATACTATACATGTTTATATATACATATACAAAACAAAGTTGGGTTAATGAATGGACCGCTTTTTACTGTCTTTGATCTGTTGGATTTGTCTCTGCCCCAAATTGCAGAATAACTATTACCTAAAACATCGGATGATAAAAGGAGAAAAACATTCTAAGGCGGTACTAAGTTCGCCGGGTCGGCTAGTGAATTTGAATTCTCAAGACTGCAATCTTAAGATGCGTTGCCTACCCTGAGGACTAAGATGGAATAGCTCTATGCTAGTAATGTCACAAGCAATACGAACACTGCTGCTTGGCAGTCAGTTAAAGGATAAGATGGTGGAAGCACTAACATACATTAAACTTTTAACAAGCGAATGTGTCTCAAAATCAATTCCTTAAATCACGTGGTCACCAGCTGCGGTCCCCAGCGTTGATTTATTTTTTATATAAACTGGGCCAGGAAGCAGCCATTAAGTAGGTACAATAGGTTAAGGTTACCACTTAAGCCCGTAAAATAATTTTCATTTTGTACGACGTGAACTGACCTTTTTTCTTTTTTATTAGGTTAAAGTTAAAATTAGCTGTTTTGCAATGTTTTGTGAGGACATCACTGTAACACTGAAGTGCTCAAATCAATTGTTCAAGGCTATTAACTCTAGGCTTTAGGCTTGTACTAGATACCGCCAAGGCTGGCATGCAATGTTTTTTCTAACCTAAGTAGGTACTTTACCCGTTACTGTTACGGTGAAGGGACCTGCAGATTCGAATAGTTGGTTCTGAAAGAGGGTAATTGCCCAAACGATTGTAAAGGCTCAAAGTGTACCAATCCAAAAGGGCCCATCCTGAACTAGGTAAGGTACGATAGACAACGATAAACATACTTAAAAAGAGAAATAAATATTTAAATTTATCGTAATAGCAAGGAATCGAATACTTGGATTAATCCTATACTGAGTTGAGAGGAAGATCGACTGAAGCCGAAAGAAGTAAATTCAACTGTGATACCTACTGTGTTAAATCAGCGTTCATTAATACTTATACAATTAAGTACCTTGTCGCTTTAAAGTCATATTAGTACCGCCACACAAATGTAGCATATGCGTTAAAGCGACAAAGCACTTAAGTGGGATGAGGTTAAAGTTAATATCGAATGGATAGTCAGAGGACAATATTACAAACAAGTTTTACATACATACCTAGGGTGATGGAACCAGTAATGGACAAGGCACAAATAATGGACACTTGATTCTTATTTTACAGAGGGTTATTCATTTGTTTTGCAAAAATCAATTTGGAAATGTATGAAATTTGAATTAAGAGTGAAGTGTCCATTACTAGTGCCCGGAGTACCTGGGCCGCTTGGATCCACGAGAATCCCCAAGCCCGTTTCCCAGGGGATACTGGTGAACTCAGGAGTTTATCAGAATCCCCTGAATTCGCGAATTCATAACATTAAATATAAGATAGGTTTGGGCTATGTCAGTTCTTCAGCTGGCTCCGTCGACTCTGTTGAATTAGTTCACCAGGATCCCCTGGGGGATCAGGCTAGGGGATCCTGGTGGACGCAATACCTGGGCTATTCTACTTTTCGATGCCTAAAATAGATATTAAAATTTAAAATCCACTTTAAAAAAACTGTATTGCCTTTTTTTACCCAGCCCCACTGCCCCATACAATTTTGGATAAAACATTATTCAGGTATGTCGACAGATTCTGTAAATTTTGTGCATTTCTAAACGCAAATATGAGGTTCACAGATTTTACCCGCAAGCTTATTGCTATGCGCAACTCGCAAGCAGCTTGGGTCCAAGACTGTACCTATATTATGGGAAGGAAGGGCGTGAATTGACAAACACTAGTGTTTTATCTCATGAAAGCGGGTTTGCCATACATGTAGTTATAAAATGTATAGACTCCACGGCGTCGCTTGGCGACGAAAGCTACGCACTCAAAGACAACGTGCACGTGCATCTACACACACAAGTATGGCAAACCCGCTTTCTTGAGATAAAAGAACTGTAACCGATGACAGGCATAATGTTAGGTCTTAAAGCACGAGTGTGGTTCATAATAAGATGACACGAGTGTTTTAAGGCCTAATTATGTATACATTGTTTTATCTACACACAAGTTCAAAAGGAGGTACTCTAAGATGGGTTCAGAATCCGAAAGCAAAAGACCTGCATTGCTTCCTGTATATCTATAGGCTAATATGTATGAACTGAAATAAGAAATACATATATCAACACAAAAAAACATTCTTATTTACCATAATAATAATTCAGTAGTAAAAGAGAAGTATACGATTTTTTTTTTGTATGAAAGCGTATGTCTGTCTAAGGAGTTCGTACTACTTACGGATAAGTTCAAAAGATGTTTTCGAATAGTAAAGGCAATTCAAAAACGTGACGTATGGGTGAAATGTATTTGCTCGAGCTGAAAGCGTATCGTATCAAGCACGCGTATCCTAAGTATGGACGCTCACTTTGGTCACAACGGATTATCACTAGCGGAGGAGCTACGCGACGGAGATGCTACGATACGAAGAAATGATACAAGTGTGGTCCGGCTTGGTATAATTTTTATTAAACTAGCTTCTGCCACTAGTTTGCGTAGGCTCACAAGGTACCAAGTAAACTAAACACGACGTCATATATTTTTGTCATCACCCTCATTTTGGCGCATCTTTTACACCCAATGGAACCCTGTAAATTAAATCCTATGAAGGTAAGTATAATCCTTATTACATTGTGCTGAGAGCGTGTAATTGATAATAATTAATTCCTGGCACCCTCTCTGTTGACACCGCTCAAAACGACGCCTATTCAGAAGAGATTAAACAATACGATTAAGGATCAGCGGCACGTTAAGAGGCTGTTGTAGCTGAAAAACTGGGCTGGAACAATTATATTGTTGAACAAGTAAATCTGTGTAAGGTAGAGGGCCGAGTGCTCGTCGCTGTACTAGTACTTCTCGCCAGGTAGGTAGGCACGGTCACGGACGTTAATTTGCTACCCATTTCAAAGAAAATCTGCTTGAAGATGTCATTGTCATAAGAGATGCCAAGTCATTTGTAATTGACAGGAAACTCAACCTTATTGCTGTAGAATGTCAGATTGACTTTGGACCTAAGGTGGGTCACAAATTAAATTCCTTGACTGTACATACTTTGAGTCGCTATAAACAAGATAAGATTAACATTACTTTTATCACCATCTCATTTTAGCGATGAGAAATGTTTGTAGCTTTGATATTTCACACGCCAATTTTTAAATAAAGAATTTATTTGGCAAAAGTCAAATTCATACTAAAAACAGGGGTCCGTTTGAAACGCATAAATTATTTTCGCATAGTAAAATTTTTCGCATAAAATCTATTCGCATAACATCCTTTTAGGCTGAAATAGCAGAATTTAATAAACGTCTATTGTGAAGGTTAGGTTAGGTTAGGTTAGGTTAGGCTAGGTTAGTTTTTAAAATAATTAAAATAGTACCGTTTCTACTGCAAAAACCGTTTTCGGCTTAACGACTTTATTCGAAAAGATACATTATGCGTAAAAAAATTATGCGATCTAACAGTGAACCCCAAAAACACATGAATTTTTATTGTGAAAACGTATAAATGAACATAATATTACGAAGCAATTTAATATTATCTTTTGACAAGTCGAGCACTCGGACGTTGACCTTACTGCTGCTGTGATTGATAATGATAACATCAACCAACGGTCGGCCATATAAGTCGCCGCACACTTTATTGCTTTGTCACTTTAACGTCATGTTTGAACTGCTGCACTAATCTGTCAAAGGCGTTATAGCGACCAGCTGGCCTATTGCCTACCGCAATCGTAATCGCAATCGACTCCAAAGCAGACCAATTGTTTTCATGTTGTATGCAGACTCGCCTTCGGACTGTCAAAATGAAAACGATTGCGATTGCGAGTGCGTTAGGCAATAGGCCTGCTGGTACAAAAGTGTGCAGCTACTTAAAATGCCCACTGTAGTTTTAACCAACGGCCAAAAATAAAGTAACAAGTTCGACCGGCGTTTGACTCCTTATGGCCTGGCCTTGACATTGCGAGGTGACGACTGCGGTGGCGGTGAGCGGCGGATGGCAGAAACCAATCGACTCGTGACAGTCTTCATATGGCTTTCGTTTTGATCGTTACCACCACCTGCCACCAAACAACCGGTCACTAGATAAAACAACCGGTCAAAGTGACTATCATAAAGGCTTTCCTATGGGTTGGCAGCAGTTTTAAAATTACAGCCTTGGGATTGTAAATGTTTATGAGTCAGAGCCAACTTACCATAATGCTAGGTATGTATGCTCGTCTGTCTTTTCCATGCCATTACAAAAATATTCTAATCTACAAGCAACGAACGTCCCGTCCCACTAATTCAAATTTCATACATTTACGCAAATAACCAATGTCAATTTGAGCGACAGTTTAACGCTATCGAAAACGATTTTCGAAAACTGTCAATGTGTATGGCACTGACATAGCAGCTTACGTCAATCCCATACGTTTTCGATAACGATAACAATCTCGCTACCCATCTTATCTAGGGCCTGGATTGAAAACAATAACGAACAGCGATATAGTTAGTTAGCCTACATTAAATCTCAAAAGCACCCCACATGTCATTCCCAAACATTTTCAGCCACGCATCTGCTTATTGTATCTTCTCTTCCTGCTTCCGCCAAGACAGCCCTCCTTTGAGGTTCCGACCTACTGACAAGTCGGAACCTCATTAACTTGCCCCATAAAGTTATTTATACGTATTGTGTCGGCTGTTATACGCAAACCCTGCAAATTGGTAGAGAAAAAAAACGAATATATTTTTTAATATTTTTATACCTTCAAATTGTATTCTTATTTATTGAGAAGACTAAGACGTCAGCCAGTGTTACAGACAATAGACCATCTTAAGAATACTAACTAGCTACTATACTAAAAAAAATCAGCAAAATGTTATCATGAACGCTAAAAGACGTCCCTAGCCCGCTACGGGGCTATTACGTGGATAAGACATCTGTCACTATCTGACAAGTTTGTAAATGCGAGAGTGACGAATGCTTTATCCACCGCGATAAAGGTGACCATAATACGCGTCAATAATCTCTTACAAAACTCGTCACGTTATCGTTAAGTTTTTATTAACGCCGCTATTACTAATGGTGTAACTGGCCTAATGGTGGCCGAGTTAAATATCATACGGTAACATGTCAAAGGCATTATACTTCTACCCGGTATAAGACGCCGAGGCCTTAATTGTCCCCTCTACCCGCTACGAGCGTCGACGCTGCTACGCTACTGCTACGTCCGAGGCAGCGCTACGGCTCTACGAGACAGTCTCCAATAATGAAAAAGAATTTGCATCTACAGACTTCAAGTTTAATGAAAATTATAATGAGTTCTGGGAAACTTATAAGAGTATAAAAAAAAAATATATAAAAATATAGCAGAAAAGTTCAGATTTTGGTCATCTTTGCACCGTTTTTGGCCACAAAAGGGTTCAAAGAATTTTATAACTGATGGTGTAGAGATTTCGGTTACTATTATTTAAATCAGATTAACTGCGTAGTCTGTGTAGACTTATGTTCATTGAAAGTACTTGTAGTTATATTAGGTATGTACTTAATGTCAATAGTATGTGTAGAGCTGCTGTCAACAGAGTGAATAAAAACGAATTTGAAATGTAACAACTCTCAAGTGTAGAGTTTGAGGAGGGCTTCATTGAAATTTACTTCTAGGAGTAAATAGTAATAAACGTATAAAGGGTAAAGATTTAAAATTCAATCGTTTTTGTAACGCTAATATAAGTATTTTTATTTACTCTTCTTTATCGCTTCTTTCTCCAGAGACTGCTACTTTATAAAACAAATGACATAAAATGCCTTATAACATAGTATACTTACCGTTTTGAATATTACACAAATAGACATTTTCTACATGTAAAGTGGATTTACATTGTAACTTAAAAAAAATATTATTCATCCTATTAATAATATCAAATCCTATGCGGACAAAGTCGCAATTACAGTCTTCGGATTGTAGTCTTGAGACTAAAAATTACTATAAGTCTTAGGTACCACACCAGCGGTGACCTATGTGCTAGTGCTAAAAAAAACATCGTAAAATTTAAAAAAACAAATCAAATAAAAAAAATCACCTCATTTTAATATTTAATTCCATGTCAATAAAATAAAACACTCATTCAAACAAGTTATTACATACTTCATGCTAAAACTTCCACGGTACAAACTTTGTTTGGCCTTCTATTTGTTAGCAAAATTTCGGCCTTTATTTACCTAATATTGTATAATCCAATTAGGCACTGTCTAATACACCTCTTATAATTACCAAGAAATGTAGGCTGTCCTCTTGTTACAACGTTATCGATTTTAATCTAGTATTCAGCTACAAAGGCTTGGAGACTCAAGTTTCTACACAATAGTAAGTGCTTAAAGCCCTTTGCTAGCGAATGAAAGAGCGGTGTGCTCCGCGTATAACGCACAAGCCGTAAGACTAATTGAACCAAGACATTGAATCATTTAAGTCCACTATTCATATCTATCGCTAACTGTCGCTTACAGTCTGCGTGGAACTGTCAGCATCAGTAGAGTCGACTACAAAGATGTATCCACTTTTGGACCTGATTACAAGGTAATGAGATGATGAAGTAGATACATCTCTCTGTACTCGACTTTACAAGCGAAGTTGCATGTGGACTGAGCGAAGTTGAATTTTTGAAATGTAATTTTAGAATAAAACGTACAATTAGAACGATGCTATTTTGTGAAAACATTATATGGCTTCTATTCTACTGGGTAGAACGTTATCTTATTGTTAACGTTACGGTAGCTCTTATTTACTGGACAGTAATGAAGGCTGAGTTAAAACAATAAGATAATCAAAAGCAATATGGTTTCACACAGTGGAATTGAGGCCCTGATGCATTTTATAGAACGTATTAATAAAGTATAGGCAGAGGGCCCTGCCAAGATGCATTGCGCTAACTAACGTTTCTATTCGTTTCGTTTTTAAACCAATCGCGTCACTGGTAGACCACGTGACTTTTCGTATCACGTCATCTACCAGTGACGTGATTGGTTTAAAAACGAATCGAATAGAAACGCTAGTTAGCGTAATGCATCTTGTCAGGGCCCTCTGCTTACCTACCTTGTCTCCTCTATCTGTGACGTGAGTATGTTGGAAACAACAAACTTGATAAAACTAAGTCGCCAAGTCAACACGGATCACAAGCTCCATCACTCGCATCTGCACACAAGTTTGAAAGTTCTCGTACACTCTTGAAGCGTTGAACGTCAACCTTCACAGTATCGACGTATGTTGATATCGAGGGTAGTTCACAGTCCACTGATAGATAAGTTCCAGTCCGCCGGCCACCCATTGTCGCCCGCTAACGAGCCGATCAGGCCTACCCTTTATTACTCACTTAGCTTACCCGAATCATGCCGTACAACTATTGTTGGGATATCACACTCACAGAATTTGTCGGGGTATTGTCTCAAAAGTCAATTGATGGTGAATGAGGCATTAATGCGTGCCGCTGGAAATATATAATTATTCACTAAAAAAGATTCCTACTACATAGGTAGAGCAAAAAACACTTATGAAAAATATCATCAAGAGCTTGAAAACAGTAAAAGACAAAACATTCACTTTTACTGATTGAACATTCATTTTAATTTACTGTCAAGACAGTATTACCGTTTCGATCGTTAGGCTCATGTTTTTTCTGATAAAAATTACTGATTCTTTCTATATTTTTTATAACTGCAAACCTGTTAGGCTCTGTGTTGGTTGAAGAAACATTTTAGGTATTTACCCTTACTTTAGCCAGAACATGATCCAGATGCAGGTTCTTTGGTTAAATTGGCCCAAAATCACCTGTCTCCAAAGAACAAACAACGAAAGCTTGCATTGTACACATTACCAGCTACTCAGCTACATACAATACAGAATTTCATAAAAAAATGAAAATTAATTAATGGCTTTTAGGGCCGAGTTCACCAACAATTAAACGGATGATTAAGTCTTCATCAGCTGTTAATCAATACGTTTGACACCCGTTAAACCGCTACTAGTCCGTTTAATTGTTGGTGAACTCGGCCCTTAACAGACTGCCGCTTGTACACACTGCCAGCAACTTACATACAAGAGATAATGAGACACGAGGCAATCTAGTCGGTTTTAGACAAGAGCGCTCGCCTGATGCATCGGTGGCGAATAAAATTTACATACAAATCGATAACTTGATTGGCCCTTTGTTATCCCATATACGAAGGTCTAAAAAAAACTGTAAACTTACATCGTGATTATGAATATTTCTTCCTAAAAAGGTCGTATTTCCGCTGTCAAGCCAAATTTTTTGACAAACGACCCAAGGAGGGGTCCTCCGACCCTAGACCTCAGAACGAGATTAATACATTTCTAAGAGCCGCAGAGGCCGGAAAGGGCAGTGTTTAGGTAAATACCGCTGTGCGAATAAGCTCTCTGGAACGGGGAGAGCAATTTAACTTTCTTTATTATCACATGCAAATAATATTGACATGAATTTGAATAATAATTAGAATTTATCGTGGCGTCGAGTGGAGATTATTCCTGCTTAGGTTAAGGTGCCATACATCGTTAATATATTATGCATAACATTATCGCGATTAAACTTGGTAATGATTTTAATTTATGGTGAACGGTGTCGATCACAAACTTACCACTATTATTGTTAAAAAAATTATCTACACTCATATCATAAGTTCTCTATTATGCATTCAAATCCCGTAGGCAATGACCAGCATTACCTGTGGTAGTAGGTGACATCGATGACAGCTGTTAATTTTGGAAGATGTTCCAAATTTGGATCTCATTACCTTACAATATTCGATAACGTAATTTCAAAATTACGTTACGGCTGTCACCGCTTTTACCTACTACCACAGGTAAGGTAATGCTGCGCCTCTATTCAAGACGGTAAAAACAATATCGCATTTGATCTGTTATCGTATTGTCAACGTTTTGATAGCTCTTATTTTCTTGACAGTAATGGCGGCTGACGTCATAACAATACCATAACAGGCAAACTACGATATCGTTTTTACCGCCTAGAATAGAGGCGCTGGTCATTTGCCTTTCTGGTTCTGAATCCATCTTAGAGTACTTATAATATGTGTGTAGATAAAGTATTGTACGAGACTCTGCGTAATTAGCATTACGCAACCGTCACATAAACTACTAGTATTCGTTTTGATGTGATTGTTTGATTTCCTCAATAAAAAAAAAACATTAGGTAAATTCTACACTAGTTTATTCGAACCGATACGATAGATGTCATATACGGGGTGTTTCAGAGGAAATAACCTTTTCCCTGGGAGGCGATAGCTTAGAATACTTAATATACCTATGAAGTTTTTTTTCATCTCCAGATAATAAAAAAGTTCGTTAAAAATATTCAAAACTGTGTTTTCCAACCTTTGCTAAAGTATGCCAGTCACACCAGTCGTGTATAAGCCGATATGCGCGGAGATTTTTCGTGGATAATTATGTTTTTGATAAATAAAAAAGCGAAGAAAACAAATCATTTAGATACCTACGAGTATTTTACGAAAATTTCTTCAGCGAAGGACCATTAAAACTCGCAATAGGCGCGTACCTGCAGTTACTATAGAAAGAGTTGAAAAAACCAGGCTTGCAAATCTGTACAAAACAATGGGGGAAAGGCTTTGTTGTATAAAAGCAACCCGCAGCAAGGAAAAATAAACAAATTGTCCGCACGGCACGTGCATTGTGTTCTGTCCTTTATGACGGACCGGCGAACCGTAATCTCACTGCTAATTGTAGATACCATTCTTAAGTAACAACCTTTTTGGAGGAAAGAGGTGAGACATTACTTTATTTAGCTTCTATTGTAGACCTACTCACGGCTAGTACAAGCTTTATACAGCATTATCGCCAATCTCGAAAGTGTCTAACATTTGTATCGTAACAAAAAACAGCAATATAATGTAGCCAGTTTATTAATTTACAGTTGCTGAGGCCTTCCTTAACACTTACAAAGTCTATGTTGGGACAGTATCAATACTATTTCACGTTCAAATAATCCTAATATCCAAAGGGGACAATTCGATTCTTAAAATTTTAATATCTGTAAACCTAAATTTATAATAATCAAACTCTTTTTTGTGGTAACCTATCGCAACCTCGAATTTTTTTGACCGAACTTCATTTGACCGAAAACGTTTCGTTTTTTAACGTTTCTCCGATAGCACGATTCGTATTTTTTTTATTTCACCACTTGACATTATGGAAACATATCTTTAGTCCGAGTAACTTTTCTCCTTGTAGTCACTTGCCCTATATATTGTTACGTATTTTATTTCAAAGCCTATTTTTCATTACACCAGTGCCACAATTAGCCTAGGGATCGTTTCGTATTTTGTTTCTTAACCTATTTTTCACTTCATCAATGCTACATATAGTTTTCGCTACGTTACGTCAAATATTCATTTCAGTTAAGACATCTTGCTTCTAATTTGTTACTATCCAGAAATGCACCGAGAAAGACGAATTAGAGCAGAACCGATACGGTTAGGTTAGGTTAGAAGGCCAAGGCGGGAGATTTGCTCGCCTTGGTCTTCGAGGTTATTTTTTTTTTCTGCCCAAAAAATCTTGCATGTAATTTATCCATAGAATGCAACGATCAAGACGAATCAGGGTAGACCCGACTCGGACAGGTTAGGATAGTCGATTTAAAAATAAGTAAACTATTAATAAACCGAGCCGTTACATTGGGCAAATGATACTAAGGTAAAATCAGAAATGGGAAATAGATAAATTGACAAACCATTACATTGGACAACTGTTTGTACGCCGAAACCAGTATTACGGAATAGATAATTTGTCAAATCGGTAAAAAACCTAAACAAGTAATGACTAAATGAAAATATTCGAAGTGATCTTTCGGGCAAACGTAAAAAAACCCAAACCATAGTTGTCGAATAATATTTATCGAACCAAAATTCGGTCAAACATTTTTCGGAGTTCAGATAGGTAACCCTTTTTTGTTAGACTAGAATCGAATTAGACGTTTATCAATTTAGGTTAACATGTAATATATGTATTTATATTTATAAAACACTGATCAGTGTTGGCTCCAGAGACTTATTAACCGACTTAAAAAAACGGTCTTTTTTTCACTACTTTGGATCATGTATTTGCTTGTCTTAACCCTTAAACGGATTTTGTCCGTTTTAAAGAACACATCAATTAAATGCTCACCCTTCTAATTTCAACGAACTGTCGCATAGATTCAGAACCAAGTGACATTAATTAGTGTATCTCTTTCTCACTTATGCATTAAGAACGACTATGCACGAGAAAGAGAACAAGACGCGAGCAAATTAAAAAAAAATATTAATTACTTGAAAATTTACATGATAGTTTAAAAAAAAAACAACCACTGAAACGTAGAGAGATCATTTAAGGGTTAAAATTGGCATGATGATCTAATACTAACGACCCTTATTTTAAAATTAGAACATTATGGATTGTCCAATAAAGCTTTAAGCCTTATGTCTTCTTATCTAAGTGATAGAACTCAAACAGTTGTTGTAAACAAAACGCAATCTGTTGGAGCTACAGTGAAAATAGGTGTGCCTCAAGGCTCTATTTTAGGTCCTTTTTTATTTTTGGTTTACATAAATGACTTGCCACCAACTGTAGATAAACTTTGTGATATTGTACTTTTTGCTGATGATACTTCACTAATTTTCAAGGTAGATAGAAAATCCGTAGACTACAGTAGGATTAACACCACACTAGTTAAAGTACTTAATTGGTTTACTAGCAACAATTTGCTACTAAATGCTAAGAAAACGAAATGTGTTAGGTTCGCTTTGCCTAATGTTAAACCGGTACATTCTAGTATTTTTCTAAATGACGAGTGTTTGCAAATGGTAGATAAGGCAATTTTCTTAGGCATAACATTAGATAAATATTTGCAATGAAGTCCCCCATATAGCTGTACTGGCAGGTAAACTAAGTTCGGCAGCTTACGCCGTTAGGAAAATTAGACAACTAACCAATGTTGAGACAGCTCGCTTAGTCTATTATAGTTATTTCCATAGTGTCATGTCGTACGGTATTCTGGTTTGGGGTAAGGCAGCTGACATACAAACTATATTTATGTTACAAAAAAGGGCCATTCGTTCTATTTACAACTTAAACTCCCGTGACTTTTTAAAGAAATTAATATCTTGACTGTAGCGTCTCAATTTATTTATGAGAATATTATTTACGTTATTAGAAATTTAGATTCTTTCACCAAAAATTCTGATATACATAATTTAAATACCAGAAATAAAAATAAAATCGCTATCCGAAAATTCCGCGTCCGTAAAGTATATAAATCATTTGTTGGTCAATGAATTCATTTCTATAATAAGTTTAAAAGTTACCTTTTCCAGCACTTAAAAATTACTGGAAAAGGTCGTTAATGTCTAAAGCGTATTATAGGATCGAGGACTATCTAACAGACAAAAATGCATGGCGTAAACCCGAAACTTAGTCAATAATAATTTATTCAAATGCAAAATCTTTATCTTGTCTAGGGGACACCGTTGATGTAGGAAAACATATCGAAACTTTTATGTGGTCGTCTCGCACCATCTTATATACACATAAGTATGTGTTTTTTTTTCTCTATCTCTCCCGTAAGATTCTTAATTGGCATGTTTTCCTGCTGAACTACGCATGTTATTTGATATTATATTTAATTTAATATTTATAGCTTTATATAATGCTAGACTAAGTAGTACCATTGTAATAAGAATTATGTTTAAAAAATGACTAACTGCTGAGTTTATTGCGGCGTTTCTTCTCAGCAGTGGTCTTCTCTTGGGAAGCGCTGGTAGATTCTTGACGTGTAAAAGTGCCCGTGCGGCCTACTTACTGAATAAATTTATTTTATCTTTTTTACTTATAGGGCCGAGTTCACCGACAATTAAACGGACGGTTAAGTCTTAATCAGCTGTTAATCAACATATTTGACACCCGTTAAACCGCTAATCGTCTGTTTAATTGTTGGTGAACTCGGCCCATACAAAAGTTAAATTTCATGTTAGATTATAAAGTTCTTAAAGCAATGAAATATGCCATAGTCTTGTATTTGTCCTCGTATAGCAGCCACTGCACTATTAAGAGAATTAAATAGTAGATTGTACAACAAGTGCATAAAACGCACCATTTTACGCGAGACGTTTATCCATCCAAGCGAGCTTGCGAGCGAGGATGGATATAAAGTCGAATGTTAAATGGATTTTAAACCCGCTTTAGACTTGGCTAAATTCAGTGTGCTGAATGAAAAGGACTGTAAAAAAAGACAAGTGTAAAGGCAGTTAGCATTTTAGTCAAGCTAATTAGACAACGAGACCCAACACTGCCAGTCTAAATCAGTCAGCACACTGAATTTAGCACAATGTAAAGCGATTTAGACAATGGACGCTCTCAGTTGCTCGACGCACACGTCGGAGTGTATACCTACGTGTGGAGTGAGCGCGATCGCCTGCACTATGGCAACTAAAGAAAAACAGGTTAAGCTTATAGATTTATACAAGGATATGCCATTTTTGTGGGATAAAAAGCTTAAAGACTACAATAATAAGGATTGCCGCAATGAGGGCAATAGAATCCTTTCAGAAATATTTTTTCTCCCACATGCTCGAAAATGTTAACCTTACTGTTCTAAAATCAGCCCGCGAAGTTCTGAGTTCCAGGTCCAAGCAAAATTAAAAAAAAACAAAGTTATTATTTACCAACGGCAGCGGCCGCGAAAAATGTATGAAATTTCATTACGTACCTGGTGTTTTACTTTTTAAAACCATGTTTGGATTAGGATAAATAACTCCAGACAGCCAAAGACTCGTGCAATCAAAGTTCTCCCTTGTATATTTTACTTTTTAAACGTCATAGACTAAAAGAGTTAAATATTTCAAATAGCGTTTACAGCGTATTTAAAAGTATTTCAAATAGTTTAACGTTTTTTTTTAAACAAATTGCGTTCGTACACAAAATAAATTGCCGAAATAACACAAACGCGTAATAAATGTTATAATTTATACTGTATTTTATTCAAATTGAATTTATTACGTTAAAATGTGTGAACTTATTTAATTAATGCTTTATTTCAGTGTCATACTAAATCGTACGTTTCTTTTCTTTTTTTCAAGGAAATGCTGGGACTGTGTTTAATATTATTAACAATTGTGTGTGTTAAATTTCCTCACATTGTTGGAGAAAAGCATTATACAAGCCTCGACCGGAAAGGGCGGTTCTTGGACTCGTATATAGCGCGACCTCGACTGCGTCTCGGCCACGCTAACTCTACTCGTCCCGCAACGGCCTATTTCCCGGTCTGTGCAGTAATGTACTAAAAATAGAGCTAGACGCCACCAAACCCGTGGCGACCCCTATTCTTTGGTGTTTTGAAGGCGCCATTGTGTACGTCCACTGCTCTCGGTTTTAGGTGCGAAGTGAGTTAGCACGCTAACAAGATCAAGTGTAAAGAGGACGCTCTTATCCCCTCCACGCCGGCTGTATAAATTTAGTACGCTGAATTTAGCCAAGTGTAAAGCCCGCTTTAGGGACGAGTTGTACACTCTAATTTTCACTTCGATTGCGAGGAAATGAAACAGCAACATGTAAATTATTGTAACACAAATATTATTGACAATGACAAAACAAAATAAGTATGGTTCCCAATTAACTTTTTTTTTCATTTTTTTTCATTAGGTACGTGACATCTGACTTACGTCGTTACATACCGCTCAGTTATATATAATAATAATAATAATAATAACGGCACGTATTGTGAGGAGGTTCCTCTCTCTGCTGTCCTAACCACCGGTAGCTTGAGCCCTGCCCCGCTGCCGGCGACACTCGTAGGTTAGGTTTTTTATAATGTCTATTTTTTTGTATTAGTATTGTTATTTTACTTTTATATTTGAATATTTGTTATAAAAAACCTAATGTACAGAAAATTAAATAAATATTTAAAATAATAATAATAAATGCGACAAAATAATAAATGCGACAAAATAAAAATTATAAGTTTATTTCATGAAGTTTTAATGTGTACTTTAGCTGTTGGTACCCTTGCTTTGGTCTTAGAATACTAACGAAACGAAATAAAATAAAGAGGTTATTCTATGAAGTTAAAGTTGTTCGTGTGGCTGTTGGACCGATTGCCTTGGCCTTCGACGAAGATTTTACTTTATGCACTAGAGCATAAAAAGCGACTTTATGTCGCCTACGCACGACATAAAGACGGACTTTTGGAGCATGAGAAGTCAAAAGTAATAAAATCAACCAACAACATGCTGCCCTTGCCGTAAAAACGCTTACTTACTTTTGTTTGAAATGAAAAGCACCATTTTTTTACTTGTAATTAAAAGTTTTATTTATGGCATAAGGCAAATGAACACACAGGCCATCCGAGGCATTTCTCAAGAAAACAATAAGGACTAAGATGTAGTGCCTGTTAATTTCCACAATGCGAACACTGCTGCTTGGTGGTAGGTTAAAGGCTAAGATGATAGAAGCGATCCGATCTGACTCTGCACAAACTGCAACACTTAATTTACGTACCATTCCATTGCTGTAAAACAAAATAGGTATACTTACAGGCAGGTAAGCTACAGATAATAAAGGCTGAATAGTCAATAAATTAATAAAAGCAAAAAAGCAAGCAACCGCCGCTGTTTCCTACCTGCACGGAGAGATTAACTTGCAGCATTATATGGAAAATCCGGAAAATTCCGTAAAGTACGAACATCGAAGAGTATGGCGAGGCCGCGGCGCAGCGTGCCTTCACGGGCTTGTGTATAATACCATTCCATCGCATTGTTGCGAGCACGAAGCTTAGAGCAGAGTGTAAACAAACATAATAGGATGTACGTTTACATTGACGATTTCTTTTGTTTACATTGTTGGACTACGTTAATTGTATTTTGTCGTTATGCTGTTTGCATTAATTAAGAGATTGCATTACGTCACTCTCTCGTCATTATCTCTGATTACTGAAAATGCGGAATTACATGACGGATTTTGTAGCACATACACGTAACATTTTATCACACTTGACTTAACGAAAATTCATTACTCCATAACGAGGTGAATATTTTTGATGATCAGTAAACCGTGCCATTTTGAAAGATTTTCGGTAACTTTCTTCAACTGTAACAAAAGTGAACTGACGTATTTGAGCACCGAATTGACATGTGAAAATTGAGTGCGGAAATCTGTCGTGTGCGGCACTCATCCCTTACAATTTGCATCATTCTTCACACGAGAAATGGTAAGACAAGTAAGCCGAACTTCCGTCCGCACGATTTATTTAAACCATTAGATAATGTCCGCCAATACTCTTGAACACCCTATAACTGAACAATAAAGCTGAGAAACTAGGGCGGTAGTGAAAAGAGGCCGTAATGTTGTGAGATTTTTTGTACAAATGTAAACGTCGAGTTACAATGATGGATTGACTCCCGCGGACAGTACAATATAGCAAAGAGGTTTGTATTTGCTAAGAATTGTTTGGAAGAAAGTTGAAATTTCAGTTGAGAGACATTTTTTGTATAATTACAATTGATGGAAGAAGTTTATATTTAGAGCTCAGATTTAAATTATATTTAGCACCTAATTGTTTTTTAGAGTATGTAGCTTCATAGTACAATACGTATATAAAATGATTATTTTATACGCAACGACAATTACCAGTGGAGAGGCTCTAGTATACTATCAATCAAGTGTCGTTCAATTAAATCTGAATCAATTGCATTCATAGTTAGCTTAAATCCTTGCTAAAAATGGGTATTTTAGCTTACTGTTACCAAAGCCTAGGGCTAAAGGCAAATTGTAACCGCTGCCTAGGGCATTTACAATCCTGAGGGACATGCAAATTCGCTGTCAGACGAGCGCCCTCTCGATCCCGAGAGCCAAAATTTATTTTTATTTTGGATTTTGTCCGGTAAATTCTGCATCAAAAAATATATAGAAAGCTTAGTTACCATAGTTAGATTTAAATGGTAAAGGAAAAACCGGGAAAAAGCATGTCGGACCATGCTCAATGTCGGGTTCCGAAGCCAACAACAAGTATGAACAAATTTTGTATTTAAAGTTATTTGGTGCCGTCTTAGATGATTTTTTATAGGTATAGTCACTTAAGCCGCCTGTATCTCAGGAACCAATCAAGTTTACTTAGACGTGATAGTTTTCCTTTTAAACTCGTTTGCTAAATAAATAATGAAATTGCGTCTATGGGTGACAGTAATCGCTTACCATCAGGCGATCCGTCTGCTCGTTTGCCGCCTATAGGTGTACCATGGGTATACCATAAAAAAGAGGGGTTTGGTTTCATTCAAGATATTTTTCAGAATCTTATTACTTGTAGTTTTGGTGATAAGGAGGTGTGGGGAACACGTAACTTGATGTCATAATGTAAAAAAATACCTGTGCTCTACTTGTCTTGGAGGTAGATAACCGAAAAAGAACGAGATTTTATTGTACACTTTGTTGGCGTAACTTAAATGTATACTATGCCAAATTACACCTTTGTACTCGTAGTACCAATAAGTAAAACCGCGTGATATGGCAAAACTATACGGGGTTGACTACGAAAGGATTTCATTCGTTTCATTATACGAATATAATTATTCTTGTCTCTACGGGATAGTGATTGAAGCGTACCTTGTAAAATGAAAAATAAAATCCACTAGTTGGAAATCCTTGTTTGTGGCTACCCAGAACCAAACGATTTCAAGGCACTGACATTGCTCTCTACTATACACGTTTTGGAAAGGGTGGAGGCTGCATTGGATTAAGCGCTAAATAAAAAGAGGGGTTATTAATCAAAAGATCACACAGAGTTGAAGTTTATTTGTAAGGACCCAATGGATGATTTTATTATACAATAGTAGGTAGGTATAGTATACCTACTGATAGTACCTACTGACAACAAGTTAAAATATGTAATTTATGTCATATAATAAAGGTAAGACTTAATATAATGAAATAATTCCGCGTCCTACAAAAATAATTCCCATCACATCGCAGCTACAAACGACGCCCAAAGCCAGATTAATGACTCCGCCAGTTGACGCTTCGGAAATGACAGTTTTCTGTTGAAAGCTTGAGGTAAGTTCTATTTACTTCGGTCAAATAATCTTAGAATTGCGACCCCTCTTCCAAAATTGTATTTAGGTAAGTCTTCTCAGCTTTAAGTAATTAATCATAATTTAATTCTGTATAAACTTCATTTGTAGAACATTTAACCCTAAGGGAGAGATTCTATTTTGTATATTTAGAAATAGTTAAACATCATAATCCGCATGAAGAATACACTCGCCTTGCTGAAATTAATTTGTCATAAACATATTTTGATTACAAATGAGGATTAAAACATTATTTAAACTGATTGAATTAAGTAAATGGATATTTACGCAGAGGAGAATACTTATCGAGAAAAGCCGCTAACAAAACAATATTTTCATCTGAATAAGAACAAAGGCTCTTTACAATATAAACAGATACATATTAAAATATTGGCGAAGGTATTGTTGGAGTTCGTGGATGCCACGCCACGGTACTTGGCCTCTATTCTACAAGACAAAACTATACTGCCTTTGACGTGAGTAACAAAATGTGGATAAAGCATCCGTCACTCTCGTACTTATAAACGTGTCAGAATGTGACGGAAGTTTTATTTACATTTTGTCACGCGATAAACGCAGCCATACTCGTATTAGGCCCCCAGGACTTCTATTCAACTGGCTAAAACCACATTGTCTTTGACATGTTATGGTATCTTGGTCCACGTTACGATAGTTCTTGTTTACTTGATAGTAATGCGGCCGAGTTAGAAACAAGTCCACAGTAGGATAGAGGGTCTGTCTCTCTCTAAATTTAAGAGCTTCGCTCTTGTCGGAGGAATAATTTCCAATCTTCTATCCTCTCTGCTAGCTCCTTGACCTTCGTATACGACACGATATACACCTTCTCTTTGATTTGGTCCATGTAGCTTCTTCTTGGTCTTCCTCTGCCTCTCCTTCCTTCAATCTTCCTCTCTATAATGTTTTTGATCAGCATGTCGTGTCTCAATAAATGGCCAATCATGCCTCCTCTCCTGTTCTCTATAATCTCCAATATCCTTCTTTTTTCCTTTACCCTCGCCAATACTTCTTGATTTCATACCATTTCCGTCCAGCTAATTCCTTCCATCCTTTTCCAGCACCACAACTCAAACGCTTCCAGCCTCTCTCTGTCCCTCTGTATTAGAGTCCATGCCTCGCTTCCATATAGTTCTATAATCCATATGTATGATTTATAAAACGTTTTCGTGGTCTCTGGGATATTTTAGACTTTAAAATGAATATTTTGTTATTAAATCCTTGTTTTGCAATTGCAATCCGTGCAATTATGTCCTGACTACATCGGGATTCGCTATTTATGATACTTCCAAGATATTTGAACTGTTTCACTACTTCCAATATTTTTCCATTTAATATAATTGGGCTAGGAAATATTCTATTTTGTTTTGAGATTATTAAAATTTTCGTTTTTTTTGTATTAATTTTCAGTCCTACTTCATTAAAATTAGTGTCCATAGAATAAATGAGGTTTTGTAATTGTTCACTATTTTCTGCTATAGCAGCTATGTCATCTGCAAATCTAATAAATAATATGCTATCTCCAATTAATTTTACTGAGGGTCTGTAGGTGCATAATCATAGGACATCGTATTTTGGATGGACCGTTTGGACGCGGTTTTTTTATTTGGAAACTAGTTTAATCGGGATGGTTTACAGCTAAGTTTCATCAAAATCCGTTGGGCCATTCAAGATATATTAGCTCTGTAAGACGGAGTCGCCATTATTCGAGTTTTGTATGCATTTAATAGTTATTGATATGAGAAGGAGTAATCAATTTGCGACATCACCGGACATTTGTAAGCATTTGACTCATAATAAAAGCCAACGTGAGGCAACACATAAATTTAAAATAGTATCACATAAAAATGTTCGATGGCCCGCGTACGGAGGCGGCTTGTGACGGGAATATTTACGTGCCGTCTCCCGGGGACATCTGGTATATGCGAATCAAACCCGCCCCCGAGTCAGAAGCGGGAAGATGGCGAAACATTTCACACAGTTAGATCAAAACAGTATCCACCCAAAATCTTGCTAGTTTAGTTTCAAATTCAGAGTAGTAGTATTCAAGTAGAGTTTAAAATACAGTTGTATTTTGATTTGCTACTGTTTAGATCTAGGTGTGCGATTATATATTAATCGTTAGGTCATAGAAAACTGACATTTCCGACGCGGCCTGAAACGCGTATCTTACCTACTCAAGATCAAAAGTAGTCAGGTCGCTCGCGCTCCCATACAAACGCTATATTCATTTATATTTTCGGATACCCCATCAGATATAGTTGAAACTTAGCTAATTTGAAGAGAAGAGCAAATTCGAAAAAAGTAAAATGAGAAAAAAGTTACAGGAAACTCCAAGTTTTCGTAGAAAACTTAAAGCCGCTGTATTTTTTTGGTTGAATTTTTAAGGTCTAAATATTATTTCTGACTCAGCGTGCTATATTCCATTCCTTTAAGTTTTACATTGTTTGGATATGTTGTTTTTAACTATAGCAGACTCGTATGAATATGTAGGTTAAAAAAAAAGAATAAAAAAACAACTGAAAAGCGAAAAACAAGCTACATAATCTATAGAAACTTGTAAGAGCATGTACTTATTGATATTTATAACAATTTAAATTTAACTTGAATATTGGTAAAGGTGTTCCAGGCGGGGAAAAGCTAGTCCAAATGTTAATTTTTTTCAAGAAATAGGTTTTGAAAGTCATTGCTTGTCCCCGCCTGCAATACCTTTACCAATATTCAAGTTAAATTTAAATTGTTATAAATATCAATAAGTACATGCTCTTACAATTTTCTATAGATTATGTAGCTTGTTTTTCGCTTTTCAGTTGTTTTTTTTTATTGCAGTCGGGTTTTTTGTTTATTTTTAATAATTTAATTTATTTAACTCTTTTTAGTTTTTATTAATAAAATAGTGGTTTAATTAATTATTACTAAGCAATATATGAGCTCTGGAGCTTAATTTTTTAATGTCGCGAAGCTACAAGTTATTTTGCTTGTAATTTGAAGCGAAACTCTCTTTCTAGCGAAAGGAGTTTATTACTTAACATTTACGTATTTTTTGACTTTCCTGTCAAAATAGTAGCATAAAAGTGTTATAATGTGTATATATTTGGAATGGGCTATTTAATAGCTTTCATTTGATACCCATATTGTTACAATAAAATAAATATTATATACCCTATGTCACTTCGGCAATTCAGACGAATCGAATGACACCTCGCATGTTAAAATCCGTCAAGCCGTTTAGGCTGCAGAGCGTGCCCAGATTTAGACATACATACATACGCTCGAAAAACATAACCCTCCTTCTGACGCAGTCAGGTAAAAAGTATTTTAGTCCCTAGATACAAAAAGTATCGCATTCGTCCGCCTACATCTAAGGAGTAATTTTTTGAGAAAGAGAAGTGAAAAAAATACTATTGTTATTGTGGGGGTAGAGATGGGCCTTGTGTGTCGTTTCGACCATTACTGATCTATCGTGGCAGCAGTTTGTTTAAATCTCACTACAAACGGCAGTTGCTTCCAATAATTTCCAGATGCTTTGGGCAGTGAGGAATTACAGTATCTCTTGGGGGTCCATGATATGTCACCCTAGGTAGATTCTTCTGTTGCGCATGAGCAGAAAATGTTCATAGCTCTCTCCTCGGTCTCCCGAAGGAACCTGCATGTCGCAGCATGTGTGCGTCTTGTTTTATATCCATTTGAAAAAAGTTTAATGAGTTTAGTTTAACGTTTAATTCAGGACATGAACTAAATGTATGGTTCGCCAAATATCATCCAAAGTAGTTCATGCGTGATTAAAAAACAGCAGCAAAATATCAAAATTTCCTCCAAATCTTCCACATTCATTATACTAAGCAGGATCTCAGCCAGTATGGATTCCAACACATAAAAATATTTAAAAATAAAGAAATCGCTACATCTTGTTACTTGTGTTTAATACAAAGCAATAAGCGAAATGTCTAAGTCACAAAACTGTAAACCGCACATTGCAGTAATGAATTAAATGTTACTCGTCTGCGCGACTGTTTGTATCGTTCTTACAACAGACATTTTATAAGGATATATACACGGTTTATATACACGGCTTTTGTTTGATAGTGACCCTTCCTACGAAGCTAGCGGTCCCAGGTTCGATGCGAGTATTTGCTCTGAATCTTGAATATTTTTTATGTATTTAAGTATCTATTTCTCTATATACGTATGTGTGTGTATCGTTGTCTAAAACCCATAATATCTATAGTACAAGCCTAGAGCTTAGATTGATACTAACTCAATTTATAATATAATAATTTGTGTGAGATGGTCCCCTGATATTTATTATTTATACATATGTCAATTGTTAATTTTTCTCATGGATTATTGCACAAATATCGTTAGTTCTATACACCTTCACCGCATATCTCGTTTATATTTCCCTACTTATTGGTTTATTTTAATACCAACTAGCTCACAAATCGTTTTTCGTCGATTCCTCGAGAATATTTCGATTTTCCGGGATAAGAGTCGCTTATATTATATCACTCCCCGAATTCAGCAAACTGTGCAAATCACCTCAATCCCTTGCTCCTTTTTCACGTTTCACAATTGTAATATGCAAATAATAATATGTTTTATCATATATCTCAAGATAAGAGAAAAGTGACAAGCAACAAGACTAAAGACCCATCTTTCATATGACCTAAGGCTTCAGTTTCTCGATACTCAAATACACGAATGTTAATTGCATTCCACAATGTTAGTTTATAGGCTGTTCAGTTACCTTAATTTAATACTCTGTGGAGTACAGTCAACATCATAAATAAGTGATCATTTATGTACCTTGTCACTTTAACGTCGGGTTTGAAATGTCATACAAAATTGTGAAACGATTGAAAGCGACAAGGTACATAAATGATCACTTATTTATGCTGTTGACTGTACCAATCAGTTTCATTTTTTTAATCATATTCAGTTACATATTATTATATGGACTGCCCCCCCTAGAAATATTTAGTTTTGTTATTTAACTACCAAACTAAGCAGCAGCTTCTATAAGACACAATTACTGCACAAACTCCAAATTTCATCAATGTACCTCTTGTAGTTTTTCAGTAAAATGCCTGTGACTTACTTACGGATGGATGGACATGACGAAACTATAAGGGTTCCGTTTTTGCTATTTTTGCTACGGAACCCTAAAAATTAAGCCTCCTTGCTGGCGAAGTGTTTCTACTCTGTGGAGGACAATGGTGCCGGGGGTGCTGATTAAGAATAGTCTGGGATAGTTACCTATGTAAAGGTGGAGCAATTTTTTGAGCTATATAGCTCGTTAATATTACAGACATCTCATTCTATTACTCAAAATTATCGAAAGAGAGCTACTCGTATTGATGCTGGCTATATATTGCCGTTAAAATTACCCGTGTGAATTAAGTAAGGTTTTTTTGTTGTTTTATTAAATTTATTTGTCATTGTTAACTACACTTACTATGGCATACGTTCGATTTGTGAAGGTATAAACGATGGGTATAAAATAACAAAGTTTTCAATTGGAAAATTAAATAACCCACCCTTTGCCTTCAAATTTTATAAACAACCATTTAGACTACACACAGAATACATGCACTACAATAATAACACGCTGATAAATATAAATAAATCACCTTAAGGGTAAAAAAATGCTACGATACAGTTGGGAAAAGACTCATTTTAAAAAGGGAAAGCGTTCCTCAGGATGTAATTAAAGGTTTCCCGGAACCCAACAAAAATCCATTCCAGGTTAATAAAGACATCAAAGCTAAACCATTCTTTAAAATTTACAATAGACGTGTGACCTTTCTGGTGTTTGCCGAGAAGGTTTTGCTACGGTTAGGTCTGCAGTACGTATTTTGATAAAAGTTTGATAACAATAATTGCTCTAATAATGACATAAGTATAATAAAATAAAAATTACGTACGAGTATACTCGTATCCGGAATATTCCGTGACATCGTTTTTCTTTACGAAATCTTTATTTTGAATACACACATAACAAATAAAAATCTGTGAATATTGTTGTACAAATTTACCTTCTTGCGGGCCGATTATGGTCGTGTTTATCGACGTAGATAAGCGTAGATAAAACATCTGTCACTTTCTGACCAGTATGTAAGTGTGAGAGTGACGGAAGCTTTATCCACCGCGATAAAGGCGACCATAATAACGGCCCTGATGTAGGTAAAAAAAAGGTAACAAATTGTTAAAGTTGATAATTAAGTGATTGTCTCGCGGACTGATTTATCAAAGCGTTCCCTAGCGATGCTCGAAATGTAAGTAAACAACCTATTCCTGTTCAAATTTAACAATGTTTTTCCGTTTTTCGCGTCACGGCCAAAAGATTTTAATTTAGATAACTTCGTCATTATTCTGTAACATGGGTGGGGTGTTTTAGAGATTTTTTTAAGAAGTCATTTTGTAATAAAGTCTGCGTTTACTCCATTTACTATAGTTACGAGTATTATCCTTCCTAAAATACATGAATCAGAAATATAGTATAAGTAGGTAAGTATCTACTTATCACTATGAGGTATTTCCAAGGTATGACATTCTTACTGCAGTTTCTTTGTACTCGTAATTGCGCCATGCTGAATATTTAAATTATATTTTCTGTCTTTTGGTCCCCCACCTGTCTATCAGTATCTCCTTAAAATTTCAGTTATACTTATTTATTTATTTAATCTTTATTGCACAAAATATAAATTTGTGTAATCACAAAAATACTCACGTACAAAACTGACCTATAATACTTTAATTAGAAATTAGGTACTGCACCCGGAGTTCCAGAACCTTCAAAATATGAGTAGCAGTGTTCATTATAGAACACTGTAAATAGACAGTGTAATGCGAGTACTAACCCCTGCCTACCGAGCGTTACCATTATGGCAAGACCCTTCAAAATATTTAGCTCAACTTCAAATCTGCTTCTAGTTCCCGCTAGCACTTCATAGCAATCTCAGAGGGCCCTGCCAAGATACATTGCGCTAACTAGCGTTTCTATTCGTTTCGTTTTTCACGTGACTTTTCGTATCACGTCATCTACCGGTGACGCGATTGGTTTAAAAACGAAACGAATAGAAACGCTAGTTAGCGTAGTGCATCTTGGCAGGGCTCTCTGATTTCATACGTTTTCTACAAGTCCAAGGGCGTAGCATGTTAATGATTTAAAAATATTTCTAGCTTTTAGGTATGGAAGTCATAAAATTGATGGCTTTTCGACAAGCACTTTAGATTTTTAAAGGTAAGCCAAAGTGTCCTTTGTCCTTAACTGCCCTTTCACTGGCGCACATACCCTACTCAAAAAATACTCTAATGTAGGTAATTCACCACCTTTTTTTAAATTAACTACAAGAAAATATATGCCTCACTGAAATTATAATGAACACAAATTTCGGAATATAGTTACGTGTATTACATAAACCAAGGACCGCAGCTGCAGCCCGCTGTCGTATGCACATTGTGTTTATTGTTTTGTCCTGCTGATAAGCGATTTAATTTATTTTTTGTTCAATTCATTATTTACGATCTTACCTACGTTAACCCTAGTATTTCATTGATTATTAAAACTATTCGAGTCGGTCTCCGCGCCAAGTCTGACTGGCTGGCAATAATATAAAAAGTTTAGTAATAAAAAAAACTTTGGGGCGATAATCTGTGGCCGCCATCGCAATCGATTAGGATTACCCACGGATTACCTTTGGTGCGCAGTGTAAAAATTATTTGTTACCAAATTTAAATAAAACTACAATGATGATAATGATAATGTTACATAGCTGTACATCTTGAGTTAAAATTGAACTAAATACGTATACTTATTGAAATTGGAAGAAAGTGGATATATTCTTCACATTTAACAGTGGTACGTACGTTTTACTTATAATCAGTTTTGTCATATTCTTATTGTTCGTGAGTTGTGCTAGCTACTAAAGTGTTGCAATTGATATCAAGTACATATGGAATGCCTGTAATACCGAATGTGTCGATATCCCACTTTTAGGCTCAAATATCGTGATGCATATCTTTTGTAACTTACGTAGGGTAATATTATTGCTTAATATTATTATTTAGGCTTTATTTTCTTAGGTGGCTATTATACTCGATAACCATCGGGGAGGGAAAATGTCCGGCTTCTATTTTTGATTTATTTATTTAATGATTTTATAGCATGGAGTTGGCAAACGAGCACCCTTTTTTTTCGCTTAAAACGTAGCCTATTTGTTAATTCGGGCTATCTCCATTTTAAATCTACTAAGTGTGAAGGAGTAAGAAACATACTACCTCACACATTCACTTACAAACATTTATAAGAACAGTGTGATTTTCATTCATGTTTTCATTCTTATTTCAATGAGTTTCTTTCTTATATAATAGTTACCAGCCAGTCATATTTTTTTAGGGAACACCAATTGAAATAGTTTTACTAATTATGAATAATCAAGAATTATACTGTAACCATTTTCTTAATAGCTATCGGCAATCATCGTTTTTCTGTGAGACACGAGTGACGAATATACTGTCAGTTGCGAGTGCAAGCGTGATAGCGATAGCCAGCCGAAAGCTATTAAAAAGCTGAGAATACTGTAACTTTATATTTGTAAACCTATAATTATTATGACTAACATACATTTAAATTGTTTTAAATAGGTGTAATTAATTAACACGGCGCCTGGTGGCAACCCTAACAAATGAAGATGCTTTGTGCAGGAAAACTCTATCCCAAGTCCCATCACTACAACGGGTTATTGTTGCGGTTCAGCCAGCGTCTCCAGAATTCAGCGTCGTATCGGATTCAGAGTGCCGATGTCGGAAGATCCAGTTCATAATAATATATACGTATTTAAGGTAACGTTGTTCTCACTAGCTCACGGCATATTCGTAACAGAATACGCATTGGGTATATTTATACCCAAAACACATAACATACACATAGCGTTTGCTTTGTGTTGATTAGTTATTGTCTAGAAACCCTTTTTGTGGCATGCATCCCAGCCCGTGAGAGAATGACTCTATTGCCTGCTACTCATAGAGTATTCAATGCCCACACCACAACTACTGTAGTTGTCTTGTGGTCTGACCTGTAACAGGTCTCTAATTCTACGCGGACGAGGTGTCGGTTAGAAGCTACTTAGTGTACTTTATTAAACAACTAAAACGTTATCTTTCTTTTGGTATGTAAATTGTTTTTCGTGCAGTTTACCTACTTGTAAGAGAAATCTTAAGATGATTTTATGATACAGATGAAAGAGACGCTGTAATCCGGTTATTTTCGAAAACTTGCCAAATTGAGAAGCTACAACTTCGGTATGAACAGAGGCTTTGAGCGGGGATTGCTACACACCGGATTCTCGATTTACCTCCAAGAGGAAGGCCAGTGCCAACGCGGGTGTGTTTCTGCGAGTGGCGTTTGAATAGCGGGAGCATTTATATACTTGACAAAACCGCCACGAGGGGGGTGAAAGTGTGCTCTTTACAGCGTAGCTTCAGTTGAAACTCGTGGGCTGGAATTATCAATGACGTCATTCGTGGGCCGATCTTCATGGAACGTCTCGGGCGGGACGCGCTATTTAGAATTCCTCACTGACTGAAAGAGATACTGGAAGGGGATCTGTACCTTGATTTACAGGAGCTGCGTTATCAGCACGACGGCGGACCTGCTCATTACTGGTGAGTGGAGGGAGCAGTAGTTGATCGAGTGGGAGGCCGGTTTCTTGGCTGCCCCGCTCACACGATCTCTTGTTCTTCTTTTATTAATGTCAGTCCACCGCAGCATTCCGCAGTGATTTCGCCAATATCCTCACGGTCTCACCCCGGTGTAAAAATATAATTTTGCTAGGCAGAGAGAAAAATATCGTTTATGATAAGCGGACAGACATAAGTAATTTAGTGCAATTTGAAACGCGCATTCTCTTAGCCTTGACGCAATCCGGAACGATGGTAATACCTTGCGCAAAAAACTTTTAAAATATCAGCCCCGGGGTGTTGCATTGCTAGGAGCGGCGGTAACGTAAAACCCTTTCTGTAGCCTCCCTTTTTTCACTTACCTTCCTAGGGAATCCACTCTCTCTTATTTCCCTACTTGCACTTGTTTGTAACGATTTCTTAATAAGACTATTAGGTTATTGTAGGAAAACAATAATATAGGCATTATAGAATTTGTGATGGCTATGACAGGTTTTCTTGCAAACTACGCGATATATTTTACATGTGGAATTTTATGTGAAGTTTAGTTATGTAGGTACTATATTGTAGTAGACAAACAATAATTATAAGTTATAACTTAGTGATAACTAAGTTATTATTATCACTTCAGTGCTCCTTCCAGCATAGCTTCAGTTAAAACGTGTGGGCTGGAATTTTGAATGACGTCATTCATGGACCCAGCTTAGGACGCGCGCTATTTAGAATTGCTCACTGAATGAAACAGTTACTGGACGGAGATCCGGTCCTTGACCTACAGGAGCTGCATTATCAGCATGATGGTGCGCCCGCTCATTATTGTCGAGAGGGGGGGGGGGGGGGGCAGCATTTCAAAGCATGCTCCGGAAAACGGTGCATCGGGCATCGGGTGGAGGGCCGGTTTGTTAGCTGCCCCGGGCTCAACAGATCTCGCTCCGCTGTATATGTTTTTTGTGGAGCAGGTACAAGAATATGGTTTGTGAGAAGCGGGAGCAGAGACGTTTGACGCAATCCACAATATACGTCTAGAACACGTATTCAACTGCGGGTTGTTGCATTGCTAGGAGCGGAAGTCACGTAAAACCCTTTTCAGCCTCCCTTTTTTTCCACATAAGTCCTGACCCTCGTGGGGAATCAAAACATTTTATTTATCCGCACGCACTTGTTTTGAAGAGTTCTTGTTAAGACAATACGGTTCTTGTAGGAAAACATAATAAGTACTATTCGAACCTCCCAAATGATGTCTTACGCCGTCATATTTAGGTTTTAGAATTTTTGGTGACTATGACATGTTTTCTTGTAAAACTACGCGATATATTTTATATGTGGAATTTGATGTAAAGCCATGTAAAACTGATAGATAATACTAAATAGACTGTATCAGTTTTTATCAACGTCAATTAAATAGAAACGTGGACGAATCGCGGTCAATATCAAATTTAATTATTTGTACATTTGGAACTTTGTCCTTACATAATAAACAATTATTATAAAACCTTTCATGTTTTTTTTTTGGTTAAATGATTGTACATAAGCGGATTCATTTTTCTTAGATACGTGGCAAGATATTCAGTTTTGTTATGTTGGGTTTTGTAAAGCCCGTGATACCACTTGCTGCCCTGACCTCCACGAGGTACTACAACGTCTAACGTATTTATACATATGATGTTATTCTTTAGTACAAGAAACGTGAGTTAGACAGCGAGTTCCAACTTAGATATAATGAAAACGCTAGGAATAAATTTTCAGCTTGACAGCGAGTTCTAACTTAGACATGATGAAAACGCAGGGAACAAAGCGTGAGTCTGACAGCGAGTTCTAACTTAGACATAATGTAAACGCAAGGAGCAAAAACGTGACTCTGATAGCGAGTTCTAACTTAGACATAATGAAAACGCAGGGAACAAAAACGTGAGTTTGACAGCGAGGTCTAACTTAGACATAATGAAAACGTAGGGAACACATACGTCGGCTCACAGCGAGTTCTAACTTAGACATCATGAAAACCCAAGGAACTAAAACGTAAGTCTGACAGCGAGTTCTATAACTTAGACATAATGAAAACGCAGGGAACACATACGTGGGTGCATAGCGAGTTCTAACTTAGACATAATGAAAACGCAGGGAAAAAACTTGAGTCTGACAGCGATAACTTAGACATAATGAAAACGCAGGGAACGCAAACGTGAGTTGACAGCGAGTTCTAACTTAGACATAATGAAAACGCAAGGAACAAAAACGTGACTCTGATAGCGAGTTCTATCTTAGACATAATGAAAACGCAGGGAACAAAAACGTGAGTTTGACAGCGAGATCTAACTTAGACATAATGAAAACGCAGGGAACACATACGTGGGTTCATAGCGAGTTCTAACTTAGACAATGAAAACGCAAGGAACAAAAACGTGAGTCTGACAGCGAGTTCTAACTTAGGCATAATGAAAACACAAGGAACACAAACATAAGTTGACCACGAGTTCTAACTTAGACATAATGAAAACGCAGGGAACACAAACGTGAATACCGGAGAGTGAACCGGAATACGGAGGGTATTAGTAGTCATAACCAAATATGCTACTCGCATCGTCAATACAATGTATTTACCTAAGAGATGATTACCAAAAAGCATTAAACTCTAAGGGTTGATTCACCGGGAACGGAGCAGAGCTGTGGTGACAGTGGTTTTTCAAAAAAGAAGCATAATTTTTCAACAGACGAATTGTATCCTTTGGCATTGTCAATGTCGCTCGTGTAGCAATATGTTCCGATGTCTATTTCAAGAGCTCTTTGGCTGCCAACCCGATTTCCGCTATTTCCGAACCATAACAGGTGATAATACTTTCGCGAACAATATTGGCTTCCGTAAAACTCAACGTACCTAAAGTTATTTATCCTGATGTTTTCAAATTGTCATGTTATTTCATTGTTTTATTTTAGGTCATCCCACTGTTCAACTCCTGATACTGAACTGTAGTTGTATGCGACTACTTATTAGTCCGGCGGCGCTGTTTTGAAGTTTAAAATAATATTAAATTTAATTGCTTACCTATAGTTTCCAGACCGTTTGCCCAATCTAATACAAAATGTCATATTAGGTGTTTGTTAAGGAACAAATTTATGATATTAGTCTTTTTTAAAACAGTATCAGACGAAAAGAAAATTAGAGATGAAAATTTTACTTTTACGGCAATAACTAAGTAGCGGAACCTATGTCCATACGCATTTTGCGTCATCTTTATCCACTGGAATATTGATATTTAACCTAACCTAACCTAACCACGTCGCCCTAATATTTAGGTCTCATGAATAAAATCGGTTATAGATGTTACGCTTGTATCTGTTGTTCAAACCAATTTGTGTCAAATTCATCCATGGCATATCAAGCTTTTTTTCTTCCAATTTCCCCAAATGAAATTATTAGAGTTTACGTCTGGATTATTATTATGGTGTAACGAAACACTATCCAATTTGTGTCGTTTTTATCCACGATATCGCCGTGGGTACACACTAGCGCTTTGTCAGTTTGCACTGGACGAAGATGACACAAAATCGGTTTGCACACTATGCAAACTATCCTAAGTAAGATCCTGTTATATTTTTAACTTTAATTTTATCTTAAGTGTTTTAATTTCAAACATAAATTGAACAAAACATCGAATTGCTGAAAATGCAAGGGCAAGATGTGACACAATTGCAATATAAGCTTTACAAGTACACACTGTATCCACATGCAAAAATAAGCGACTTTTTTGTAACTTATGATGATCTCAAAATATGCCAGTGCCGCCGGACCAAAACATGCTAACTTTATAAATAAAATAAAAAATACGTCGAAGAAACTTTATTAATTTACCAAAGCCCAACTAGAAATTGACTCCACATTTTTAAAAAAAGAGTCTCGAAACTTAGGTGTGACTCAGCCTCTCGATCATCAAGTCAATTATCGGTTAACATGGCCGAATCTAGCGCTATCGCACTAACGTCATCTAGAGATACAACTCAAT
This sequence comes from Acleris literana, assembly GCA_946894065.1. Taxonomy (NCBI): domain Eukaryota; kingdom Metazoa; phylum Arthropoda; class Insecta; order Lepidoptera; family Tortricidae; genus Acleris; species Acleris literana. The sequence continues at coordinate 9,869,979 of OX335677.1, forward strand.
ACCCACTGAAAATAGATAGTCATGTTCCCCGGCGACAGGCCCGAAACTAGATACGATACAGATTCCCGTAAAGAATAAGTTTTTCATATTTCAGTTGTCAAGATGTGATTGGTGAACAGTACTCGGTATCGATGGCAGCTACCCTCGTCACCTGGTCCTGCGTCACAGGAGCCGCCATTGTACCCGTACTTATAGTTATTATTATCGATACATACCATGTTAACAGAAAAAAGGTCGACTTACAGAATTTGTTACGCCTCAATCCTCAAAAACCTCATGAATTTTGCAATAAGACAAGATCACAATTTTAGCCAAAAATATTTATAGGCTTTAATTAATTACATAAAGGCATGTTTAAAATTTTTGGCGAGTTGACAAATTTTCGGCGACAAGAATTTAATCTACAATTTTCCTATCGAACGCGTCTAATATTGCAGCTCAGTGGATCAGCGAACTGGGGTTTTCTTTCACGGAATTCCAATAAGCGTAGGTGTGGCGTGACATTCTCTGTGGAAGTAATGCAATCTGACAGGTTATCAATGACAAAGGCGAAAGTGGATCCCGCGACTCGGCTCCGATACCAGCTGATTGATATATTACGGCCTGGGAGATGTGCTAACACGATACTTCACGACCTTTGTTACCGAATTTCTGCACTGACATTTTTCACCAAGCTTGACACCTTATAGATTTATCACTGGTGTTAACATCGTTGTGAGTTTGAAATTGATTTCTGCTTCTTTTAATACTTATGGCAAAGTTATTAAGAGTAACATACCTAATTGAAATTTAATTTTCAATATAATAATTAGGCCTATCCTAATCTTACAATAGAAACGCAACACGCTACGTAAAGCTGAATTTTTGGTATGTTATTTGGACTATATTTTGCAAACAAAGAAAAGTTGTGCTACCGCGTATTATTTGTAAGATTTGACTGACCTAAAGTGAACTTTAAGTCAACCAAGAATGTTCTTTCAAAATTATTTTTATAATCGAACTTTTTTTGTAAATACATAGAGTATAAAGTTTTCCTGGGGGACTATTAGGTAAGCACAAAGTATCTGAACTTTATGACCCTAGACAAATGGTCAGACTCCGAGTCTCGGGCCAATACAAATATAGTATTAAGCGCAAAACAGTTCGGCCATGATGAAATGATGTATTTTTTTTATTAAGAATATAAGGAGCACAGACGGGTGTTTTCCGTTTGTCCGATCGTTTGACCAATCAATCGATAAAGTGCGACTTTTTTTTCCCGTTCGCCATACTAGTCTAACAAATGGGAAATCGTGTTTCCCGTTTGTCCGATCGGCCGACCGATCAATCGATCCAATACGACTTTTTTTTCCGTTCGCCATACTAATCTAACATCGTTAGTTAAAAGGAAAAAAGAAATCTCATTGCATTGGGCCGATTGACCGGTCGACCGATCGGACAAAAGGGAAACACCTGCACAGGCCTAACAAAAAAAAAATTTACCTTGTTGACTACGGAACCCTAAAAAAAATAGCTAGAAAATCTTACATTTGGATGTAACATCCAATCATCCACATAAAAATTTAAATTAAGATTAAGGTATGCAAGAAGAGGCTGAGACGGTAAGATTGTATAGTTATGTACCTACCTACAAGACCCAGTGGTTTAAATAATGTAATTCTTTAAATAGGAAAAGATGCGATATTTCAAGCTCACCAGTAATGCGCAACTTCCCGCGTCGTTCGGGAAAGAATTTACGCGCACTTTTTTTTACCACAAGTTATTTTTTAACAGATTCCCAAGATGGATTAATAATGTTTTAAGGTGTATATGCCAATAGGGTATAGGCTAAACGTCTTGACGGATTTTGAAGTGATAGGTTGGATAGGTCTTTAATATTCAAATTCGAAGTCATTTATTTCAAACAACATACAGTCGATTTACTAAAACATACATTATAAATTAAATCAAATTAAATTACACTCATATTGGAGCACGTTATATTTTTCATTTACATACGTTGTCAGATTGTCAGTATTGGAACATTTTTGTGTGTAGTAGCTTGTAAACATAACAACTTAATAAAACTAGGAACGGCTGGGCCTTTCTACTTTAGTCCGTCATCCTTCGATGCCGTATACACCAAAGCTAAACCAAAGTAGAATCTAGGGCCTGGCATAAAAAATCTTGTTTAAAAGCATTTTTAAAAACGCAATATCTTACAGTTCCGATTTTACGGTGCGGTGATTGCCTTGTTCAAGTCTTCATCCTTCGCATTTTTTACTGAAACACGACTATGGAGTTTCTCCTAGTACGAGAACTCGTCATTTCCTCCGTTTGAGCGATTCATTAACCTGAAGGTCAAGAACGTTAAAGAAAACTATTTTTCTTAGCAAAATGAAAAGCTGATACGGTCACCAGCGATAATCTATTATCCAACTGACACTACGCTCTTATAGAGACTTTTGGAGCCCAATGTTGGATAGTATAAATTTAAAAACGTTTAACTTTGTTGTTCTCAACCAACCGATTGCTATTTTATTTCCGACTGTAGGTATATCTACAACTTGCTCGACACACTAGTTTCGTCCAATTAAAAACAGCAATCACTAAATTTAGATGTGTCAAAACTTCGAGTTAGAAGCTTCAAGTCTACATTTGTTAGGTCGAATCGTGTTTGACGTCACTACAATATATATCTTATTTTAGGGACCTAGTTTAGCGTCTTTAACGATGACTTAGAGGTGTCATAGCGTCAACAATGTGATAACGATATCGGTGTAAGAGGGGCAAAACATACAATATGGAATAGAGACCTTAAAATACATCGAATGCCGACCTAACCCTACAGTACGTAAACTCAACGTGTTTGTTTAGCTCTTTACATATTTTTTTTGGTTTAAAGTACTATAATACCTATGCATAAATCAAAAAAACTTGTTTTTAGCACTCAGGTACAGTGCACGAGGTATTGAAAAGTCTTTCGGGTAGCATATGGGAGCGAATGACATAGAGAGGACAAACTCTGAGCCCTTTTTAAGAGATACCTAACTTGTTGTAGAATAATGCTGTGGCTAAATCATGATGTGGCCCGCAGGAGCTTGTTACCCGTAATAAAAATCTCCGTGGTCACATCGAGAAATATAATGCTGCCGAATCACGAAGTTGGAAAAACCAACAAGTTTCAAATCACTTCCTCTTATTCTACGAAATTTTGCATAGTATCATAAATATGAGGTAGGTTTAGGTTATTTTAGTTCTTCAGCAGGCCCTAAGGGCTAAACCACCCAGATACAGGAGCTCCGTCGACTAATGTTAAATTTGATTTTGAAACCTCGTGATTCGGCAGCATTATATTTCTCGAAGAGACCGCGGGCTATAAGAATCCCCGTGGTCCCTTCAAAGGTCTTCAAGAGGGACCACGGGTAACAAGGGCCCGCAAGTTCTAATTTCAATCACTCAAGCGAAACTTTATATACAAGTAGGTTGTCCCCTCCCGTAAAACTTTTCTTATAGGGATTGTAACGCCATCTGGCGGTGCAACAAGCTAACGCTTGCTTCGTAAGGACAGTTTCTCTAGTTTTCCTCTACAGTGGCGACACCTTACGAAAGTGAGTGTGTTTAACGTAAAGGAAAGCTAGTGTAACGAACGAAGGAGTTTAAACTCTCTCAGTTGAACCTGTGGTTAAACGTTTCAGCCAGATTCTTCCTGAGCAGCTTTACTAACTTTTCCTCTAGAGAGCGCTGCTTTGCACTTTTAACAATATATTTTATTTATATTAAGGATTGTTGTTACAGTTCTTAGCATATTTCTTACATCGCATTGTGGCTAATATTTAGATATTAAAGGTTTGATGGGCGATTTCCTACAACGCAATATTTACGCGTATTCTTTTTGCGACTCATTTTACATCAAAAGTAAATTTCACGATCGACCTGTATTTTACTGTTTGTGTATTTTACTAGTTGCATTTTTCCATGATTTGGTTATAATAATAATGTGGGCGTGTAACGAGTGAGAATTGTTTACAATTTTCTTTTGTGAACAGCGCAGTAGTGGTAGAAAAAAGATAGGGGGTTAGGTAATGGCCATGTATGCCGTGAAAATAAAAATATTATTGGTAATAAATAAATAGCTAAGGCGTAGCGGTGTACTTAAAAGGGATATGATGGTTTATGTGCTGTAAATTATTATTGTAAAAAAGGAATAGGTCTCGCGAGCGACAAATCGCTCGTGTGGGTACACCATTTTTAGGAGATCGACATAGAGCGAAGCATATTACTTAAGTCTGAAAAAAATAAAATACCTAGAAGATATAGGACCATTTATTGTTGTTGCTAAATAAGCGAGCGACAAAGTATAGGTTAGGTAAGGCTAATATAATAGACAGGTACGACATTTATTTATTGCTTTATTTGCATGCTGGGGGTAGGTACTTAATCTCTGCAATTTCTGAACCATTTTTAAAAAATATTTTATTAGTAGGAAGTTACATTATCCCTGACTTATATAGGATATAAGTATTCCATATCGTTATGAAAATTCTGAACCGAAGCTTAAATCGCGTGCCTAGCTGTCAAAGTGTACCCATACAAATTTAGCTCCGGGCGTCAACGTTTTTCACCCTCTAAATTAAGTCCGATTTTTAAGATTTGTGAATATGTTATAGTTGTTATAAAAAACTAGGTTTGTTCGTTTCCAATTTTTATTTCCTTTATTTGTTCTTTCCAAGAAATATTTTCTGAGAAATGAAAACGTACAGACCTAGTTATTCATAATATCTACAACATTATCATCATATTCTCTCAATCTCTCAAGGGTTAGCTGGAAGAGATCCCTTAAAGGGATAAGTTTGCCTCTGCATTTTTTTATATTAATGGTAGGTATTGCTCTGGTTTTTTTTTGTACAATAAAGTGTATACACACATACATACATATTCAAAAATCGAAAAAATCGGACTAGGTTTTAGGGAAGAAAAACGCTATCGCATTTTTTGAAGTCGGTTAAAAATGACACGATCGCTAGTCGCCAGTCTCTGGTCATGGATAATAAAATAAAATAAAATAAGTTTAAAGGGTGATTCACAATAAGGGTCTAGCGCTGAACTGCGGTTCCTGCGGTAGTGGACGCAGCGGTGCGGGAGGAATGTGTTTTTATATTACGTCAAATTACGAGAGGCCGGGCCGCTAGTACTAGATAATATTCCGAATTCCAACCCAAAAACAATAAAAACATTAACATAAACGGAGCTACATTGGTGCCGTGGAAACTAGGTAGGGCACTGGTGTGGGACGCGACGTGCGTTGACACATTCGCCCTTTCCCACGTCCAGTCAACCCGTAATTGGGCCGGTGCAGCAGCTGATCAGGCCCAAACACTCAAGCGCCGCAAATATTCGTCATTATTAAATAATTACGAATTTGTGGCGCTTGCAGTGGAAACCATGGGACCTTGTTCAGCTGATATGAAAAGCTTTATTAAGGCCCTGTCCTCTCGGCTCATAGAATCCTCCGGAGATCCTAGAGCTGGTGCTTACCTCTCTCAAAGGATTGGACTAGCTATTCAGAGAGGTAATGCAGCCAGTGTCATGGGGACCATGCCGCGAGCGGACCTGCTAGAGGGGGTGTTCTTTTTATAGTGGTGATTATTATTTATATCTTTAATATTTGAGTAGCTTAGTTTAATTTTAATTTAAATACGTTTAGTTTTAATTTATAATTGTATTAATGTTGAATTCTGTACTTAGTTGGATGTAAATAAATAAAAACATAACTTCTAGATAGCTGTATAAAGTATGTTATTTCAAAGTTTGACTACGCAGTATAGGAGTACAAGGTGCATACCTACTCTAGGTAGTGCCCTGCCTATAATCCTAGCGGTCCCGGGTTCGATTCCCGGTATGGGCAAATATTTGTGTGATGGGCACAAGTATTTGTTTCTGAGTTTAGAATGTTTTCTATGTATTTAAGGGAATTCTGATGCTGACAATTTCTATACAAAATGCGATATTGTTGCCCTCCCCTTAAGGGTCTCCCCAGACTTATCGACGCCGAATCGAGCCGAGCCGAGCTGAGCGACGCCTTTTTCACTCTTAATGCACGGACATAAAACTTTTTCTTACCGGCTCAAGCTGATTCCGCGTCGATAGGTGTAGGGAGACCCTATGCCTAACCCGATTTTTAACCAACTTCAAAAGAAACGAAGGTTCTATGTTTTACTGTATGTTTTTCTATGTATGATCACCGATTTCTCCGTCAAATGTTAAAGTCTTTTTTCATTTGGTCATCCCATTGTCACCGAATCGGTATCTGATGAGGAGATTTGCGAGGAATTGAGGGAACTCCTCAAATATCATAGGCATACAGCATACATTATAGCGATTTTAGTATTTTCAGTAACAAGTCCAGCATTTGTTACTGAAAATACTAAAATTCACTTTTCGTCTCATTCATTATTTGTTACTATCTTTTCCCGTCATACTTAAGCGGATTGTGAAGCGACGGCTTTCCATACAAACAGCGTTAACGTGTTCCACCCCCTAAATGTTAACCGATTTCGACAAACTTTTGATATGTGTGAAACTTTTGAACAAAAACTAGGTCCGTACGTTTCGTTTTTTCCAATATTATCAATAAATTTCAATTTATTTCCGTTTTATTGTTCGCATACAAATTTAATTTCGGCCATTATTTAAAAAACTAAATTATGTATGAGGCCGTTTTTATGAAAAGGCTAGGTTAGTTCACAATCCTCTTAAATTATCGTTATTAGACCATAAGGGTTCTAAAAAAAGCAATAACATCTAAATCTGTTTCGTTTAGTATTAATTTCGGATGGGTGGGTAGATGGTTGGATGGATGAATGACAGTTTTAGAGTATTATTAGTAAAATTTTAATGTTTCTACTGATGTGCAAGTTGCGGAAAGTTTCCAAAAAGTTGGAAAAGTTCTAAGAAAAATCCGGAAACTTTCACTAGAAATATAGGAAATTTTAATTTAAGAAACGTAATGTTTCAATCCCCATACAAAATTGTGAGAAGTTTCCGAAATTTTCCTACATGGAATGTTCCGCAATTTTGGAAAGTTTCCGTTGGCACATCAGTTAATGTTTCTATATAACTTACTACTACTATTCACTTATTTCCTATTCACCCTGCGAATCTCTACTAACACTATCATTGCCGCCGGCCCGCTAGGCGGGTTGATTTTGTATGAAAATCGGAGACCTTGGCAATGAAAGTGTCAACCGCATTTTATGGTACCTGTCGTCTATATCTACTTGAATAGCGAATGCGACGAACAACGAACGGGACGAATAGCGAATGTGCCCAAAAAAGAACGAGACGAATTGGCAATGAGGCCGAAAAAGAGAGACACCAATAACGAATGTGACTAAAGATAGACTGCGAATGATACTAAAAACGAGGGAGACAAACAAAGAATAAGTCCAACGAAGACCGCGACGAAAAATTAATAAGACCTATTAAAAGAGAGACAAGTTACAGAAACATCGGGACACCTACATAGACGGCGTTAGTATAATTATTTTGAAACACCCCTGTCTTTGCATGGCGATAACTTTGTCACACAAAGATTTCGAACTACCTGCCATAGTAATAGTTTTACAACTTAAAATTATTTATCCGATGACATATCGCTTGTCCTCATTGGTCTTATAGGCCAACAAGTCCACCCTCCTTTCGCAGTTTTTCGAGCACCATGGGGGTAGCACAGGGTTTTCAGGGTTGCAAACTTGGGTGCTAACTATCTCTCAACTGACCTAACAACATATAAAAAAATTGTAGTTACATGCTCGTTTGCGATGTTTGATGTCGTTTTTGACTGGCCTACTACCCAATTGCCCAAAGACGCTTATGACTACATTACATTACATTAACTCACGCCTGTTTCCCAGAGGGGTAGGCAGAGACCACTTCTTTCCACCTGCTACGATCCTGACAAATCTCTTTCGCTTCTTTACGCTTGAGACTATTAGTGGCATTATCTGTGTGACTGATTTTAGGGTCCCTTTTGGAAGTCGTTTTATAGTACCGTCAATACCAGAGGGCCGTGCCAAGATGCGTTGCGCTAACTAGCGTTTCTATTCGATTCGTTTTTAAACCAATCGCGTCACTGGTAGATGACGTGATACGAAAAGTCTCGTGATCTACCAGTGACGCGGTTGGTTTAAAAACGAAATGAATAGAATCGCTAGTTAGCGCAATGGATTTTGGCAGGGCCCTCAGCATACAACCAATGTTTTTTTGACTAACTTATGTAATTATCTAGTCTGCCGGTCCTTAGCTTGTAATTTTTCCATTATACAGCGTGTAAGCTTTATATGAGCAAAATTTTTTACTAAACGTTCGTTACAGCTCTACTAATAATATAAAGAAGTAATTGTTAATAACTCAAATAACTTCATAGATATTGTGCAATCCTAGAAAAAACCTAAACCTACCTAAAAATAAGTCAAGCTGCCTCCGCGGAAGCCAAATCTACTTTTTTTAGGTAAATTTTCGTCTTTCTCTTAACATTGGCTGTATTCAGTTGATTTACAGAGGGTTACCGTCCGTGCTCTCGAGGAATATTAGCGTAAAATCAAGAACCAAAAAATAAAAAAATTAAGCACTACCCACCCTAATTAATACTACCCTCATAAATACGCGAGTACTTATCTATGCAAACATCCCTCTTTACCACTTACATTAAAACCTGAGATCGTTTACAATAAATCACGCAAATTGCCGACATAAATCAAACAATAACCGCGATACTCGATCCGATGCCCATCATAACCTTTTAGAGATCCTTTGTGGGGTAAAGAGCTCTGACATAACGTGTTATCAAATAAAAGAAAGGTGTGAATTTTCACAGGCGGTTTCCGAGGCCCCTCCTTCTTAAGATGGCGTTATCCCCTCTACTTATGAAGCGACCAGTAGCGACGCAGGATTCCGTGCTGTTGGTACCTACAGTCTTCGAGACCGATCGCTTGGCACCACCTATTTTCGAAAGCAATTATCATGCAGCGCTTTGGTGAAGCGACCAAAGAATCTTAGTCGGCGCACTCGAGTGGACCAGGTGTTGTCCTAAATGACAACGACAAGTTTTAAAATAACTTAGTGATATTTAAGATAAAAAAGTAACTAAATCTGATTGATAATGGATCTTAACCACATATCAAGCACGTGTGAAACTGAACGTAGTTCCAAATTAAACAATTACGGTAGTGTAGTGAGTGATCGGAAAGTTTCTATTGATGACTGTGAATCAGTATCAGACAATGATAGTGAAAATGAAACCATTGACGTCATTTGTGAAAACATCGACCGAGGAAGGCGCATTGACAAAATACAAAGTGTTATACCCAATTCTTATGTAAATACATGCAAAAACCGTTTTTATGAACAAACCCAAGTGATAATGCCTACGAAGTTAAGAAGTGATAGTGGGGTGATAAATGCTAAAAGTAAAACTTTTTTAATTGATAATATATTAGGAAATAATAAAGGCGAAAATGAAAGAACACTAGAAAACGAACAATTTGAAGAAACCACTGATGAGCATAATGGTAAGTTTATACTTGAACAGGTAGTTAGTAAGTTTATACTTGAAGTATAGGTATTACGTTATTCCGACAGAGGGGTAAATGCGTCACATAATTTTTTTCTAAGGAATTCAACGTTTTCAAACTATTTTTGCGTCGTTTTATAGTAGTTTATGTTCCTTAATTTCTATAAAAGGAAGCATAAATAGAGGTAAAACGTTGAATTCCCTTGAATAAATTAAGTGACGCATTTACCCCTCTGTCGGTGTAGCCCCGCTTGACATAACATTGATTTGATTTAACATTTAATATTAAAATTTGTTAAAACTATGCAAGCCTGGAAATCAATGTTAGTGTTTACCAACATTTTAAGTTATTTACGACGAGAAAAAAAACGAGTGACGATGAATAGAAACTACCTTATTAATGCATTCACTGTATGACTCGTATGACATCAAACTTGTATGACAGTGAACGCATATATGCGTCGGTGGCAATGAATGCGTTAAGTTAGTCCCTATAGTGACGGCATTGCTCGTTTCACAGCTTATGATTGTCTAAATCTTGCCTAGGTGCTTTTCCACCTACGAGGCGAGACGAGACGAGTCGGCGCGACAATTTAAAATAATTGTAAGGCAAGCGTACATCGCGTTTCATAGCATCGCATCATAGCTATAAAAAAAACCATACAAATTTAACTCCGAGTGGGAACATTTTGTCACCCTCAACCACCACCACCATCAAGTTGGATTTCCATGATCTTTGAATATGTTGTAGATAGTTATTATCCCTTTTCAAGGCCGCACCAATCTAGATGGTTTAACAAAGAAAGCAATACATATGCAAGTTATTACTTAGGTATTGGAAATTAATTACAGAGCAAGTAACTTTTCGCGTATATTCAATACGTTATTCGCGTAGATTTGAAACTTAAATTAGGGTACTAAGGTTGAAATTGTAACTAAACCTATGTGGTTAATATAAAGCCTCTGCCTGAAAGAGGGTTATGAAGAACTAGGTTTGTGTTTTCCCGTTTTATTTTTTTATTTTTTTTAAGAAAATATTTCTTGGAAAGAAAACAGCATGTGTTTTTCATAAAATCTTACATCATCATCCGTTTCATCTTTTGTTTTTCATACATATTTAAATATCGGACTAATTTGGTTTAAGGGGAGGGAAACGTTACCGTATTTGTACGGTCAAGGACTTTAATTGTTATGCCACTATGGAACCCTGTCATAATGACAGAGTCAAACCACATGACAGAAATTACGCGTAAATGAATGATTAACGTTATGCGACAGGGTTCCATAGCGGCATAACAATTAAAGTCCTTGACTGTACGGTAATTTTCAGCATGAAAATCCTCTTTATTTTGTATTAAGTAAAAACCATTTCCACCAAATTGGTTTTCAATTTTACCCCAGACCACAGCAAACAATCCAAATGTATGACTGAACACTTAACGTAGAACACCTCTTTGACAGCTTAGCCTCTGTGCCACTACTGCCACTATAATTCGCTGCCCTGTCTTTCCAATCGGGGGAAAAGTAAGGTTACGCATTAAATGGGCGCTTTTATAATTTACCGTCACAAGGGACGACGCAGCACGTTTTTAGCACAATTTACCTTGCCCGTCATCGCCCTGTATCAGTCCACTGCTGAAACATAGGCCTCCCCCAATGCGCGCCATTTTACCCTTTCATCTTCGACCTGTTGCATTCAGCATCTGACAGAAGTGATAACTTAAACTAATCTAAGTTGAACTATACCGCCCCGCCCCGCCCCGCGGCCGCATGCGTGAGAGAAAGGGAAGCCAGATGGACTGGTGCCGTAACGCGTTACGTAACGAAGCGGTTTAGCCTCCCATAAGAAGTTATCACTTCAATAAATATGTACAAATATGAGGGGACAATCTCACTCCAATGGATCTAGTCCTAAACTAAGCTCTAGGCTTGTACTAAATGGGTACTTGATAGACAACGATAAACATACCTATGTGGAGAAATACAAAGAAAACATCCAAGACTAAGAATGTGTGATCTATTTGTGTAGTGTCGTCGACGTCGTGCCCGGAGCTGAGCGCGCTGAGCGAGGGGCTGCTGGCGGGGCATGCGTATGCGCACTGGCTCGCCTCGCACCAGCCCTCCACCTTCTTTGGTATGCAATACTTAGAAAATATATAGCTATAGAAATGTAACGACGAGGTACTTCTCAAACTATGTAAGTTTTTTTTATGAGAGATTCTCGGTAACCTAGAATATTCTTACTTTTGTATGAAAAGAGAACATTCACATTGCTCTCAAAAGATTTGAGAATGTATTCAGTCTGGGAATGTTCTGCAACTTGTACATTACTATGTAGAGGTAGATTAGGTATTGTTACTAAGTATATACTTACCTACCTACGCAACAAAGAATATTGTTTTTCTTTATCATGTTATTCGGTTCATATGGAAATGTAACTTTATGTTTTTTTTATATCTACATACAGGGTGTAATAGGAGGAGTGGATCAAACGAAGCAGGTCGATAGAGGACGTCAAGACTTATCAATTTAACCCCCGTCCATGTATGTTCAGCGATTTTCTACTGTTTCAAACCTATTTAAGTTTTTGTTAAATTTTACTGACACCCTCTATTACCATCTAATGTTGCTAATACAATCTAAACAGTTGAATCTACAGCTATGATTTTTGTTTTATGGGTAGTCGAATAGTTGGTCTTGAGTCTCCAATTAACGCAACGGTCACAAGTATTACCAATTTTTAATAAAATAATTAGTTCTTGAGCTATAGCCGTAAACCCAATTTTAACTCCAACTTTCTGGTCCATTAGCGAAAAAAAAACACATGAAATATTGTTTTCAAACCGTTCCAAATAGTGCCTTAGTTAATGATAAATCTTCTGTGTAAATTTTATTGCATTCAAATAAACAGGTTCATTTAAAATGTAGGTAGTTAATTACCTCAACAAGTGTGAAATTATCAATTTTTCCTTAAGTAAAACTTGCGTGGAAAACGAAATTAAAGTATGTTGTTGAGCCTGAATTTCATCTATAAGTGTAATATCTTCAAATGGCCGTCTTCATCAAACGTCAAAATTTTTTTTGGTCAAATCTTCTTGTAGGTGAAGTTTGACCGATGATCCGGTAAGCAGGGACTTTTAATTGCATCAATAAAATAAAAAACTCTTAATTTGGGTAACTTTATCCCATCATGAATACGGAAAAAATGAAAATTAAATAAAATTTTTATTGATAACTTATTAACTATACTTAGCTCTTTAAAATTATTCACATAATATCTTATTTCTAAACTGTCACTTTTATACTTGAAAGTGTTTTAAAAGTCATAGACTGCAGACAAAATCAGCAGATGTTGATATTACGGATGTTAAACATTTTTATAAAAAATCATGTAATGGACCCCATTACAGCAAACTTTTAATATGTCTCCTGAAGTTAACAGACCTGATATCCATCCTTTTCTCTGTCTTCACCTGTTTATCAAGACTATTCTAACAACACCAAACTTATGACTCTACGTTTAGTACAGCAGCAGCAATCCTATGACCATCTTCAAATTCCATCATCAGGTCAGTTCTTAGTCACCCATAGTATTGCCTTGTTACCGTATTTACAAGTATCTAATAACCTAATTTCAACCCATTCTAACGACACAAACTCAATCCAAGTAGGACTCAAACTTAACAAACAAAAATACATGTGCGATTGTGCCGCTGCACCGAACCGCGGCGTTTCGGGGTAGTTTCAGGTTCGCGGCGTCCAAGTGCTGGAGTGATCTCCCCCCTCCCATCCAAGGAGCGCCTAGCAAGTACACCTTTAAGCGTAACCTTAAAGGCTATTTGTTGACGCTCCAAAAATCATAATTTCCCAACCAGCACTTTGTCCTTAAATTATAGTTTAGTTATCTTTGTTTTTTGTTTATTGAATTGTGCCAAATGGTCGATGCTGTATACTGGCTAAGTAGGTATATTTATTTTAAATATTATATTTCTGTAAGGTATTTGCATGTAGTTTTTGTATTTATTCTGTCACTATCAAGTATTTGTTTGGTAGTATATATTTATTCGTTTAGCGTACCGTCCGTCTGTCACAAACGGAGCTGGCTGAAAATCAGCGCTGCAGGTGTTTAACACCTCAGCATTATGCTGAGCCAGTGTCCGATTCACTGCCGCGAAGACACACTCACTACTCTTTTTATTGCTGTTTTCTGTTTTTACTTTTGTTTTCTGTGTGTCTTATGTGTGTAGTGAATAAATGTATTTTTCTTTTCTTTCCTTTTATGTGAAGTTATGTAAAACCGTTTAATTAGGTACCTTTAAATTAACAGAGATTACAGTAAATGATGTTGTTTTGACCAATTAATACACTTTGAGTTGGTTGCAATCCTAAGTTTTAAGTTAAGGGGGTTCGTTAATGTCGCTCTTGTGACATTAACGAACTGTGACCAAATACAATAAATTTCCTTTATCATTAATTAGCGCAGTTTTTAAAGTAATTTCCATAAAAAAATGTTTTGTGATTTTTTTCACTCACAGCCTCGAAAGTTCCAGTAAAAGTTAAGTTTACAGAAAAATTCAAGTACACGTACAATTTTCTACAATTTGAATTTTTTTTTGATCACGTTTTTAATTGGATAGTCAAAATCAACTATTCCACTACCTATAAGACAAAAAATCATAGCTGTAAATTCAATTGTTTAGATTAAATTAGCACAAATAGTTGGTAACATAGGGTGCTGGCAAAAATTTACAAAACCTTAAATAACTTTGGAGCAGTAGATAATCGCTGAACATACATGGGGGTGAAATCGATAGGTCTTGACGGTCTCTATCGACCTGCTTCGTTTGATCCACTCCTCATGTTACGAGGGGTGCCTTTTAAGTTCTGTCGTTTGAAAAAACTAAAGACAATTTAAGTGTTAAATGGTATTTATTGTTTTTCAAAGTAATCACCGTGATATGTAATACACTTTTTCATTCGATCGAACCAGTTTTCGAAACACTTATTCCATTCCGAAGTCGGGGTCTCCAAAATGACCGTTTTGTATGTCTCAACCGCTTCTTCAGGCGTCCGGTACCGTTGACCACGAAGTCGTTGCTTGATTTTTGGAAAAGTGAAGAAGTCATTAGGGCTTAAGTCTGGACTGTACGGCGGGTGATCCAAATTTTCTACGTTTTGTTCTTTTAAAAACGCAATTGTCTGCCGGGCGGTGTGCGAGCTAGCATTATCGTGGTGCATTACTATACGACGTCTTGGGTTATTTTTTCGGAACTCGCCGATAACTTCTGGTAAACAAACAGTGGTATACCAGTCAGCATTAACTGTTTTACGATCTTCGAGCACGATGGTCGCAACGTGGCCACTTTTCGCTACAAACGTGGCGACCATTTTTTTCGAAGTGCTCCGTGAGCGTATTACTTTGGTCGGTTTTGGCTCATCTTGAAACACCCAAACAGTCGACTGCTGTTTAGAATCCGGATCGTAGGCATATATCCAAGATTCGTCACCACTGATAATGTTATAAACGTGTTTAGAGTCTCCTCGGTTGAATTGCCGCAGAGTTTTGCGGCACCATCTAACGCGAGCCGTTTTTTGGTCTTCACTAAGTAAATGTGGTATCCAGCGTGAGATCAATTTTTTTACACCTAAGTGATCATGCAATATTATCTTGAACACTGGTCCCTGAAATGCTTAATGAAGCTTCTATCTCGCGGTATGTCGCATGGCGATCTTCGACGATCAGTTGCCGTACAGCATAAATGTTTTCCTGGGTTACAGCTGTTTTTGGTCGGCCTTCACGATGCCTATCACTAAGACTAGAGCAACCACGTTGAAATTCCAAATACCAACGTTGCACAGTCCGGATGCATGGTGCTTCTGCCCGACGCTGTACTAAAACGAATCGGCGGATCTCGAGACATTCTTTTGTTTTTGAATTCTAAATTCAAATATTTTAAGATGATACTAGTTTTTTTTTTAATAATCACGGGAGTTTTGCAAACGACAGAACTTAAAAGGCAGCCCTCGTACACCCTGTATTAGTTTATTTGTTTTTTCCATCTTTATCGCCCGGAAACGGTCATAAAATGCTTTTTTATCCTGGAAAAATTGACATCTTATATTCTATGTGGATCGAGTCGCGGGCAGAAGCTTGAGCTTTATATCAACCAGAATGAGGTTTATGCAGAATGTTCGGGATTTTCTTGTACGGTATCTTAGTAAACAACTGAATCGAGTAGTTATTATCACGGAACATGCTGATTCACTTCGGGGCTGCATTTGTATATCAAGTAAAATGGTTAAGAATTTTGTTTACAATTAAAAAGTTAAAAATATAAAAGTAAAATAAAAAAGTGTGTGTGTGTGTGTGTGTGTGTGTGTGTGTGTGTGTGTATACATTCTCTACTTAAAATCTATAATCTAAGTAAAATTCATCATCATTCTATCATATTACATACAAATCGATGGGTCCTACGTAAGTTATGGTAACTTGAAATACGCAACTTTACAGCAGAGCAGTTTAAAGTTGAAAATTGATGCCGTAGATCCATTTTTTAATGGATCCTGTTAAAATTTGGTACGAATGTCGACAATAATTTAGTGTTTAAACTTATCTTACTAATATTTTAAAAAAGCCCTTGGTTTGGCTGCAATTGTTCTTACGATACTTTTAAGTGGATTAAAGGTTTCGATAAGTATTGTTTCTGATACTAACCATTGTAGCGCTCCATAAAAATAAAAGGGTACGGAACACTACACGGGATGGTTGCGATAAAACCATCAGCACGTAAATTTGGACCTGTATAAGTAAAATAAAACCGAACGAAATTCAACAGGGTTATATAATAAGGAGAACACACAATGATAAAATTAAAACAAACTACTTACAATGTAACTATAAAAACAAGATCACTAGGCTGATACGGAACTTAGCTTAAGTATCAAAACAATTTAGCACGAAACGGTCTGCGGATTGTCACATTAATAAAGTCTTTCTAGTTTAAAACACATTGTCTAATAAAGGGTGAAAGACCACCTTAGAACACGGTCAGGCCAAAACTTGTATTCAATTTATAGGTAATTCTGATTCGAACTAAAACCACATGAATATTGAATCTGTTAAAATGCAAGAAGCGCTTCATGATTAAAACTGATATGTTCGAAGTATTATGAAACAGGGATAACAAATTGTGGTTTTGATCGGTAAAAAAAAGGTCTAGGGATCTAATAACATTTATAGCCAAAATGATTCCGAATGAATAACCTTAGGTAGGTTAGGGGTGAGTTCGCGGACTCGGTTTAGAATTTAGAAAAAAATAAAAATCAACGAAATGGTAACTATCCTGTGAACTTCCGTCGTCGCTTGCCGCCGTGTGAAGATGTAACCACGCTGCGTTCGTCGCAACTGTCGCAGCGGGAAAAGCCTGCGGGCGCTGCCGCAGACGACGACCCGTTGCCAGCGAACTCGATGGCGAACCACACGCTGAATCCAGTCGTCCAAATCTTCAGTCGGGGCGATGAGTCGGAAGATATGGGGTAAGCGGAGGTGCTGCAAATGACACCTTTACTCACAAAATTGAACGAAAGGGACGGAAGAAAGGCTTCCTTAAGATGGGAGGCTGTGAAGACTGATCGGCAACAAAAACCAACTCACCCGCTATCCGGACACACAGAAGACAACAGCACTAACACGTTCGGCCCACAATTGAGACTACGGCGTAATAGCTAAGGTCTTCACGTAACATTACGACCGGACGCGGCACTCGAAGCTGGCTTCAGTTATAGAGAAACTTGGGATGACTAGAGATTATCCAATTTTTCTGGTGTATCAAGGCAAGAGTACGAGAATGAATGACATTCCCATAACAAGGAACGGATCTAACAAAAACGAATTCAAAATTCAAAACTGTCAGTAGAAATTACAAACTCTAACCGGTCAATGAACAAGTCCGCAATACCAAAAAGGCTGAGAAACGAAAAAGGCGAAATAAATAAACAATAAATAACGCGAACCAACGCGATTTGTAGCGGTAATGCTACACCATGTTGTACGTCGGAATAGCTTGCGCATAAAATATCGTAAGTACAACAAACCATAACTTACGTGGGAATAGTGCTATACGAATGTAAGACATACTACAATGTACTACGGGAAGTTAAACCAAAAATGTATAGAATCTTTAAAAAAATCTTTGATTGTTACTTTAAGATTGATAAGTATTAAAACACATTACTTCAGTTCAAAAAAGTTTATTTATATTGACAAAATATTTTGTATTCTTCGGTGAATACATTATCTCTTTTTGCTAAAGTACCTAGGTACCTACTAATAGTATTTTTTGAGATGGTTTTAAATGTTGATAAGCACCGAATTATGTACTAAATGCGCTTAACCTAACCTAACCTAAGTTTTAATGAGATCATTTAAATACCATACCAAAATCGTCACTTATTTTGATGCCACACGAATAGGACAATATAATACCTTTGCAGTCGGGGTTGGATGATAAATAAATAAATAAATAAATATAAAGGGACAATCTCACACAAATTGACCTAGTCCCAAACTAAGCTCTAGGCTTGTACTATGGGTACTAGACGACGATATAAATACTTACATAGAGAAATATATACTTAAATACATAGAAAACATGCAAGACTCAGAAAAAAATACTCGTGCTTATCACACAAGTATCTGCCCTTACTGGGATTTGAACCCAGGACAGCTAGCTTCATAGGCAGGATCACTACCAACTAGGCTAGCGCGTCGTCAACACAAAACGATAACAGATGTAAACAAATTAGTATTGTTTGACACATAACCTCAATATTTCTGCAAATAAGTTATGATTTAAAAAAAAGTATAGATAATATTTATTCAATCTTAAACAGAATGTAAAAGTAACAATCAAGCTTGTACATCATATACCTCACGCGATGTTCAAAAGTACGTGATTATGGTGTAATAATGGTAAACAGACCCGTTTGGTTTTGTTTTGTTTTTGTCATTTCTATTGACCTCGACTTTATATCCTGAGGGGTTACCATGACGTACTAAAGCAGTTCAAATTAGGATGAAAGAAGGTGAAAGAGCTATAGCAGTTATAAAGCTCTATGCCTTTCTCTCAACCTAAACTGAACTGCATTAGTATGTCATGGAAACCCCCAGCTCTTAAATCATAATATCATCATAAATTTAATGAGATCATTTTAATACCAAAACAAAATCCGCACTTATTTTGAGGTCAAAGGAATATAAGAACAATAATAAAACAACAATAATCATAAGAAAAAACAAATCTTCTAAACAATTCTATACAAAATAAATGAGTCTTAATTTGTACATTAATCTAATTTGGCGATAAACACTGGTAAGCGTTAGGACTTCTGTATTTGTACTAATTTATGTTTAATTTATAAAAATCTTAAAAAAACACTTTTTGTCCTTAAGATTGTTCGTGTGTTATTCTCTCAAAAAACGGCGGCCGGTCGGACGGACGAGCGAATAAAAGCGGCGAGTTTAAGTAGTCCCGTCCGACCGAACAAAACACATTTTAGCGCGTGCATTGTCAATTAGGGAGCCTTATACGTTCGAGAAGTCATGCTGCCAAATTGAATACACGCGCTAAAATGTGTTTTGTTCGCTCTGTCGGGACTACTTAAACTCGCCGCTTGGACCTTCACTCGAGCGGACGATCACCTTTGCTTGTTGAGAGAATCACAACCCTGTTACTGCATGAACTTAATAAATCATCATTTGGAGTTGACAGAAGCGCGTGGAGCTAACCCATGTGCTTCTGTTTAGTCCACTAGAGAAAATACTCTTTTACCGAACGATTGTCTTCGCATGTGATATCCATGGACTTATTCATCTAATAAGTCCATGGGAGTGTCTATAAGTAACTGGACATTGGCAAAATACATTCTAACAGGAGTGAAGGCCATAAATTTAAATTAGAAATCATCAATGTTTGCTTTCAAAATAGACAACCGATTTGAATAAAACGGAGATCAGAGGCATCTGATTTATTTTCTATAAATATAGTCTGTATTTCAACAGCTTTTCCCAAACCAGAATACCATACGACATAACACTATGAAAATAACATAAAAAGCGAGCTGTCTCAACATTGATGAGTTGCCTGATTTTACTAACAGCATAAGCTGCCGAACTTAATTTACCTGGTGGTACTGCAATACTCCACTCCATTGCAAATTTTTGTCTATACCTAGTTATCCCTAAGAAAAGCGCCTTATCTACTATTTCCAACCATTTAGAAATATTCCTACCTATACCTCTAGATTCTACCGGTCTAACATTAGGCAAAGCAAACCTAATATAATTAATTTTCTTAGCATTGAGTAGCAAATTGTTACTAGTAACGGCCTGGTTATGAGCATGCCACTATTAGAGGTATCGTAGCGCAATGCGATAAAAGTCTAAACACTCCCCTTACTAGTAAACGTTGAGTAACGGTGATATAGTTGTACAATGTTATGTACTTATCTGTCAAATTAAAATGTCACAATGACAGATAAGGACAAAACATTGTATAGCTATACCACCGTGGTTACTCAACGTTCATTAGTAAGGGGGTTTCAATATAGAGGTGTACTTAAAGAAAAAATCGTGCCTCTAATAACCCAAAATCATACCCAAATCACCGATGCTAATAAAATCAATAAGCTTACTCTGCGCCAAGTTAGTATCATTAGAACATAATAACATGCTCTTGCGCATGCGGTGCGTTGTAGAGCAAAGCCTCATCATCCTTGTCTTGAGGATCGTCACTAGGGAATGCAATTTAACCGGTTATTAACCGTTTTTGTATGAAAATAACCGGTTAAAACCGGTTATAACCGGTTATTTGCATTCCCTAATCGTCACTGATTTCCTTGTCACTTTCGCTGAATACAATTTTCCAATTAGGTAGCTATGCATTGACCGGTTATCAGGTCCAAATGGAAGTGGGGATTCTGTAAGAAAAATAAAAATGAAGGCAAAATTTGTAACTGGTAATGGGTATAATATCGTATGTTTATTTCTCATCCGGAGTAAACTATAGCAAGTAAGACTTACAACAAATAAAATTAATCACTATCCGAAGTATACTATTGTAAGTAATTGTACCACATGTTTTTTTTACAAAAAACCCATCGTAAATAATCGTAAGTCATACATACAATAGCTTTTAGATGATAGGCTCCAACGTAAATGACCGTTAGTAATAGTTACCATATTGTACGCTGGAACCTACAATTAAATAAATATAGAATAAAAAAATAGAAATCTGAATGCACTTTCCTGATTTCGTAGATATATCCGATGCAGTGTCATTTCTACGTCTTTTTTTATTGGGACTATCTCCTCCCACCGCGTCATCGTTTGAATTACAACTGTTTTTCGTTTCTGGGCTATGGCTTTTTCGCATAATAATTTCGTTCTCGACGAAAAATTTGGTAGTTACTTTATTAGCATAAACAGACTTTTTGTTAATATTACGATTCGTATGGGGCATCTAAACCACAAATTTTGTTAATACCCAACTAAAACATGAACACAGTCGCCGCCCCGCGTAGCCGGTCGCAACTGACACATGCGATGTGTAAGCGCGCGCGGCGCCGCCCGCGCCGTCCCGCGTACTTTGTCGCCAAGGTACTTACGATAGAAAACGTCGGAGCCGTTTGAAACATACCACAGTTTACGTTTCTAAAAACTGGTTTAAACTACGAATTTGTTTTTTTTTGTTTTAGATACTAATAGTAATGGAATAATGCAATGCATTTTTGCTATAAACCGAATTTTGCCATTTTGTGGGTTACGATAACTTACGTAGGACCCATCGAAATTAAGACTTATTTCATTAATTAGGGCTCCATACCCATGGGGGAGCACGTAAAAACGGGACCCTATTACCTACTAAGACTCTACTGTCCGTCTGCGGGGCGACTGGTACGGATGGGGCCGGTGACTCGCACACGTCACGGGCCCCGTCCGTACCATTCTTTTATGGGACCCATGTATTTTTTGTTTTATTTTATAGTTTTATTTGTTATTATTGCTGCAAAAAAAAAACACAATCTGTGAAAATTTCATCTATCTTCTTATGACGGATGGACAGTAAAGGCAGGGTCGATTGCACCAACGTAATATTTATGTCTTATTCTAAGGATAAATCGTAAATAATCCGTGAGTAAGCCGATTTTACGTTTCACCAACATTGACGAAACGAAGTAAACGATAAAATCTCTATACTAAAATATTTTTTTATACCGCCGATTTTTGCCGAGTTAACTTTTATTCGTAGATTAGTATTAAGCCACGTGATGATGTCCACGTATCACCGTCAAATCGATTATAACCTATGTTAAAATATTACCCGAACAAACCTAAAAATATGCAGCGCCATTACCCAAGCAAGGGACAAACTCTCCATCCTACTTGGGTGTTTAACGCTTTCATTCCATTCATTCGTTCAACGTGACAGAGTAACTATACGAAGATATTGATTAGCGTGGTGAAACGAAATTGAAGTAAACCATCGTGTAAATCGTTAAAGTAATGTTTTACTCGGATAGTTACTCTCGTATAAATTCAATATTGATGAAATCGAAAAAAATCATGTTTAAAAATCTGATGCAAGCATTTGTGCTTGTAAATCTTGTAATCCTCGGAAAGGTATTTGAACGACCTTCTGAGTTCAATATAATAAATGTGTGTATCCTATTTCTACATCCAAAGATGCATCTCCGAAAGTAATTAAACCGAGAGGGTCGCGTGCGCCGCGCCGGTGCGGGACTTCACACGGCCCGCACGCAACGCTCGTTATTAGTTGTTGCCACGCTTTTATGTGAGGTGTGAGGAGGAGGGTAAAGTGCGATTGCCATTTTGAACAATATGTGTTGCTATAATCTGTTTTATCTAGGATGATTCCTATGACAGCCGTATTTCGTAATGTCAATCACTTACTATACTCACATGCGAGGTTCTTCAAAATAGGCGATTAATTATATATGTTCCGGCGTCGCTAGAGACAAGAAACAAGTGAAATACGTGTTTAAATGAGCTGTCACAGGAATCACCTTAGAAGAAACAGAGTGTAGTGGTAATCATTCCAATTGACAACAGCATTTTTTTTTAAAGATGTTCTGAAAAATCTGTCTGTTTGTCTGTAAAGTCGGTTTACGGACGATAATTTACGGGATAACGTCATAAGAAAACACACAAGCCGATCATGCCTCTATCGCTTGTTCTGCGCTCTCGCTTGCACGCGCACGGCTCAGGCGGAACGTGACACTTTTTCGTGCGTGCAGCCGGCATTCATCGATTTATAAGACGTTATCAATTCAAAAAAAAAAATGCTTGTAGAGATTTGTCTCGAAAGCATACCAGTTTCATTTTTAAAGAGCTTAAACGCCACATGGTGCTAAACTTAAAAAAAAACGAGCGGGTTTTAAATAAAATTACGGGTTACCTATCTGAACTCCGAAAAATGTTTGACCGAATTTTGGTTCGAAAAATATTTTTCGATACTTATAGTTTGGTTATTTTTACGTTTCCCCGAAAGATCACTTCGAATATTTGCATTTAGTCATTACTTGTTGTGGTTTTTTACCGATTTGACAAATTATCTATTCCTTATTACTGGTTTCGGCGTACAAACAGTTGTCCAATGTAATGATTTGTCAATTTATCGATTTACCATTTCTGATTTTACCTTAGTATCATTTGCCCATTGTAACGGCTCGGTTTATTAATTGTTTACCTATTTCTAAATTGACTTTATTCTGTTGACAGATAAAAAAAAAACCTCGAAGGCCTAGGCGGGAGCAAAGCTCCCGCCTTGGCCTTCTAACCTAACCTATCCGAGTCGGTTCTGCCCTGATTCGTTTTGCTCGTTGCATTTTCGGAATAGTTATAACTAATTACAAACATTTTCTGGTCTGCAATGAATATTTGACGTAACGTAGCGAAAACTATATGTAGTATTGATGAAGTGAAAAATGGGTTAAGAAACAAAATACGAAACGATCACTAGGCTAGTTGTAGCACTGGTGAAATGAAAAATGGGCTTTGAAATAAAATACGTAACAATACATAGGGCAAGTGACAATAAAGAGAAAAGTTGCTTGGACTAAAGATATTTTTACTTACTGTCAAGTGGTGAAATAAAAAAAATACGAATCGTGCCATCGGAGAAACGTTAAAAAACTAAACGTTTTCGGTCAAATGAAATTCGATCAAAAAAAATTCGAGGTTGCGATAGGTTACCAAAATTACGTCATTCCTACTACTAGTCCAAAGTGGACGTAGCAAACACCAAGAAACTTTTTGATTGCCAACAGAACACTTGCATGATTTTTCTGTTGTTGTTGGTTGATGAAGAAATACCCGCGCAGCCACGTGCTTAATAAGGACTTGGATTTTTGATTGATTCGTTTAGATTACGTACCTTTTTCAAGAAAATTAAAATTGTAGGTGACGAAATCTCACCACTTTTGAAATAGATTTTTTTTAATTGATTATGAGCATATCTATGTCGATTGGCACTTGTTTGTCATCTAGAAATTTAAATTAAATTATATGTGGTATGATACCATAAACTTAGCTGCTTCGCCTTTTTTCTCTGGACTTACCTTACAACAGAAATATCGGGGAGTCTTGACTGGCTTAATGGAAACCACTATCCAATGAAGACCGCTCATCAATATTATCACATACCTACTTAACGACGACTTGGTTGTGTGGTCTGCCTTGAGGTCATCAAATGGTCCCAGCGCAAGACCAGGTGTGTTATTCTCTCAAAAAACGACGGCCGGTCGGACGGACGAGCGAATAAAAGCGGCGAGTTTAAGTAGTCCCGTCCGACCGAACAAAACACATTTTAGCGCGTGCATTGTCAATTAGGGAGCCTTATACGTTCGAGAAGTCATGCTGCCAAATTGAAGACACGCGCTAAAATGTGTTTTGTTCGCTCTGTCGGGACTAATTAAACTCACCGCTTGGACCTTCACTCGAGCGAACGATCACCTTTGCTTGTTGAGAGAATCACAACCCAGCGCTGGTTTTACCAACCAGCAACATGCTGAGCTGAGACCATTTCACGTCATCTTGCATTAGGTCCGCCACATGTATTTTGTTTCTTTTGTTAAGTTAGATTATTTGTCCTTTTGGCATCTAGGCTGAATAAAAAAACACATTTTTATCTATATATTTTTTTAATAATTCCAGTCAAACATAGGCTAGGTTTATACATTATACAATAGGGTAAGTCAATTTCAGTGTTTATAGTAATCTCTCTTTTAGTCTTGTTAACAAACTTGTCTTTTCCTAAGGCGGCCGGTTTTTGACCACTACTTAACTTACCTGACTAATACACTGACGAGCGTAACGGTGAGTAAACGGAAAAGTACCAGGAGGGTTATTATGACATGGCTATGCAGTTCATTTTACGGTGAGCGGAAAAGACAGAGCTATAGCTGCTATATAGCTCTGTCCTTCTCTTAGCGTAAACTGAACTGCATAGCTATGTCATAATAATAGCCCCCCAGGTCACTATGTAACTAAGTAGTTTCAGTACATCATGACTGCTTTATTTTTGCTCATGAGTGTAATTCGAATCAAAAATGTGGCATTTTACTTAGAATACATTTAGCATCGTTTACGGAGTAAGAAACCCGCCCTTCACGTGCGGTCTTTAAAACAGCCAACAATCCTAAGAGAGCTACTGCTATAACGTCATCACCGACCCACCCATACTTAACAAGATGTTTAAGCGTGACCAGGTAGTTTGATTTACTTACAGCATTTTTGGTTCATTATTGGTGACAAACTCGTTGTTTGTCGACTGTTTTCTCACTTACGAGCGGTGGCTATAAAATTAGTGTGAGTGTGGTATCTCCGGGAAACGAGTAGTAGACTCGAACTTAGTATGCAGAAGTACAAACAGTCAGTTAAAGTTGTCTTTAACCTTTTTATGATGGCAAATTCATAAATGTTGGCATGACAACCGAAGTGATGACAATAATAATCTATAATATTCTAAATAGGGAAGGAGTTCCTTCTGCCTGCTTGTCTTTCGGTAAGGGTGAGGTACTGCGCTAATGGCAACAGAAATTGGTGAAATTTATTTTTTCGCTCGATAATGAGTGTTTATCTGTTGGGATACTTTAAATACTTATTTATTTATTTAATCTTTATTGCACAATATATACGATTGTGATATGATATAAGAATAATAAATTAAAGATATTTGCGTTAATTCGCTATAAATTTAAAATAATCCAATAGTTTATTAAGAAGTAAGAAGTAATGAGTTGTGAAATAATTTTTAGTGAATTTTGATCTGTGATGAAATCTAACAATGTCTTCAAGCCAGTATTAAAATCCGTATTGACTTTTAAACTCCGTTCATACAACTCCTTACAGCGCTTACAGTAACGTTAAAAATGTCCACCGGCTCTAATTCGTAAAACCAACAGTGTTCGCTCGCGATGCGCGGACGTTCGTCGAATCGTCTCCGGCGTCGGTCGGTGGTCGGGACTTCGCACCGAGGTGTCGGCAAACAGCTGCCAACCGATAATTGCCAACAAAGCTCGCTGTTTACACGCCGCCTTAACACGGGTCTTAGCAAAAAAAAACTCAATTAAAAATAGAGCATGTAAAAAAATCGATGTTCAAATTGTAGGATTTAAAAACGTGACTTAAAACTTTAAATTAGTGCTTATTCTGGGTATTTTAGGTGATAAAATAGTTTAGCTAGCTTACGTAAATGTTTAGCGTTCGCTTAGCGCGTCATTTGCCATAGAGTGCAGTGTTTGCTCGCACCGTCAGCGCGGGCGCAGGTAAACAGGCTGATTGTGTTTATAGCCACTTAACGAGAGCCTGCGACAATTCCGATTAGTCAAGAAAAAACTACGGTATTGGTCTTTAGTGAGAGCTACCTTGTAAATGGCGGGCTTTTGTTAACTAGCTGGAGAGACGCAACATTTTTAAGCGTCGTTGTTGTTTTAATTATAGGCTTTCTCTGCAGAGAAATAGCATGTCATCGTGCTCTTGAGTTACACGTTTTAGCCATAAAATTAGATGTATCGTGAAGCAAACTATGACTGAGTATTAAATAAAATAAATAAATCACGTTGGCGCCACTGAAAACCAGCGTCGCGGTTTATGCTGTGACATAGTGCTGAGTTGTGTCAATTTCGACGTCACAGAATCACCCATGGCAACATTATTCTTTCCTTCTATATTGTTTTTGTTTTTATTTTTGTGTTGCCATCCTTTTTTTCCTTTTTTTTTTAATGATGTTTTTCTCTGTTCAGTTTTTTTTTTCCTCTGTGTTCGTCGTGTTTCTATTTCTATTTCTATTAAATCACAGGGGAAAATCTCACACAAATTGTCCTAGTCCCAAACTAAGCTCTAGGCTTGTACTATGGGTAATAGACATCGATAAACTCATGATAATCTTACTTATATAAAGAAATACAAACTTAAATACATGGAAAACATCCAAGACTCAGAAATAATCAAGATTCAGATTTGAACCCGGGACCGCTAACCCGGGATCCTATATTCGTTATACTATCCATCCATAAAGATGGTTGGAAGGGAGGGAAAGATTAATTATTATAATAAAAGAAAGCTCAGTGCGATCCATTAGTATTTCCACAGTTTTTGAATAATCGACTCTCTTCTAACGATGTTATATGTACATTATACGTATTGTACGTCGTACAATACAAATTAATTAATGCTAGTTATCAATAATATTTACTCGTAGTTCAAATAAAAAACATGCGGTGATGCAAAGTTGAACTAAATCTCAATTTAACTGCTGATGCCGGTGTATTGGTCTTTTATTCGCTCGCTATCTATTTAACAGTTGTTTTTTTGTTTATCAGATGATAAAAACAGCCGACGGCCGCGGCGAGCCGGGCCGGAGCGCAAGCCCCGCCAAGCCTACAGCGCCAAGCAACTAGAACGGCTAGAAGCAGAGTTCAAACTCGACAAGTACCTCAGCGTCTCGAAGAGAATGGAACTATCCAAGGCACTCGGCCTCACGGAGGTGCAGATCAAAACGTGGTTTCAAAATCGAAGGACGAAGTGGAAAAAGCAATTAACATCCCGACTGAAGATCGCGCAAAGACAAGGACTGTTTCCTGGACAGATTTTTGGACACGCTTCACAAGCGTACTCACTTTTAAACCCTTATGCATACGCTCCTCTTAATTGTGTATTTACTCCTGTCTCGATGCCGTCCAATCCACCATAGGATAAAGAAAAAATATTGTAAGGTTATATATATCATATAACCTTACAAAGTGGCATCTTGCTATATTTTTGAAAGTGTCGCGTTCAATTGCTGTCAAAATTTAGTTAGCATTTGATGGCACGAGTTATGTTATCTTCTACCGCTCGGTATTACTGTTTAATAACAATACAAACAAACGCCTCCAGTTTAGTCATTGACAAGTTTGCCGTTCCATTTTCATAACATTCACACATGTTAACTATTTTAATTGCGGTGCGAAGAGCACACAATGATCGAGTCGCTACTTTTCTCACTTGGTTCGTGACCTATATCGAGTGACAAATTTACTGGTGTTACTGCAAATACGCGGACGTGCGGACAACGTGTCGACTAC
The DNA here is from genome assembly GCA_946894065.1 of Acleris literana. Taxonomy (NCBI): domain Eukaryota; kingdom Metazoa; phylum Arthropoda; class Insecta; order Lepidoptera; family Tortricidae; genus Acleris; species Acleris literana. The sequence goes on from OX335677.1 coordinate 9,898,177, forward strand.
GTACTTGAGAGATTAACGTTTGCTAGCTACCATTTTCTCTTCCGTAAAGTGCCAAATGTTTCATAAGAAGCAATTAGCCGATCGGAATGTATGTATATTCTATGTTGGTTTTGTTTGTCTCGTGAAGAAGCATATTAGTTGCAAATATAGATATACAACACATGATTCTACTGGGAATAACTGCGAATTTTCCTATCTTAGAATAAATACGGTTGAGCAAACCTATGGAATTATAGTCATTGTTAAGTAACTTATTTTCCGCCTTTAGACATGTAATTTTTTTAGATGTAATGCGTGAAATGCATCGATAAATATAATATCTTACACGGTTAACATCATACTTAGTGATTATTATGAGAATAAAAAATCGTAATTTAACTATTGTTCAATTTAATGTAAGGGTTCGAAATAAACATATGACTAATAATTAACAAAGCTGTTTTATTGAGATAATCAAGTTTACACAAAACAGTTATTTAAAAAAAGTTTTATTAAATCTGCAAGTAGATAGGTATACAATGTTATAATTATTTCTACTTGGAGGAGATTGGTTACGAGGTTTGTATATCCTTAAATACCCTTAAGTCGTTCAACATTGTTGAACATCCAGACTATATAATATCCAGACTGCGTTTAATTCTGCGTTGTTTTACCACGATTAATGTTGGTGTCTTGTCTACATATCTGTTTGCGTATCAATTATGCAATCGATTGTATTGTGAACTAACTTTTCAATGAGCTAGGGATGAAACAAAGCTCATTACTGAATGACAATGCAATAATAATGGTACGGAACGTTTATTAATTGATGATATACTTTTACTTCCAATTTAGAAACGTGGTAATTAGGCTTATTCTTATGTTAAACAGTCAGATAATCGCGGAGTTATCAAAAGCTACATCTTTTCTCTCAAAAAAGGGTGTTCCCAAGCTAAGGAAGAAAAAATACATTTATCTACGAGGCGTTCTCAAAACGCTCGTTCTACGCCTAGCCACAGATAGCCTAGCCCAGTGTGACACCTTACAGATAATTTACAAGAACCACGCTCCGCGCCGCCTCCGCTTTCTGTGCGTAGCGGCTTAAGCGCAGGGGGCGGGCGGGTAGAGCGCGTCGCAGTCGGCGCCGCCCAGCCCCAGCGCCGCGGCGCGCAGCGCGCCCAGCGCGCGCCCCTGCGTCCACGCCACGCCAGCACTACACAATAATACCATAAACAACTATACTACAGCTTAAGGTCAGCTTAAGGCCGGGTATTCATTAACTAATATTTGCTGAGGTGCTCTTCTCAAGCTAACCTGAAGAGGCTTGAGTCTAGCATCTCAGCCAAGATATTTTTTAATTGAGAAGAATTACAGCCTTTTATTGAGAGTCTAGGATGAGTTTAGATTAATCAACAAGGTATAAAAAACCGATTTACCCTCTTATTCACAAACACGCAATAGCTAAAGTGTGCTTGAAATATGCTCTGTCCTTATCTGTGATTATGACATTTGAATTTGTCAGAAACCGACAAACAATACCTTAACTAAAATAGGTTTATTGTGAATTTATTATTAACGGAGTTAGCCTAGCTGAATATAAATGCGAAAGTTTGTTAAGAGGCTTGCAAATACGTAATAAAAAACGTGGAAAAGACTATACGATTTGAAATAATGTGTAAAGTCAGTCTTTTTCTTGGGTAAAAAACTAGACCAGTTTTTATCTCGACAGAATAGAAATTAAGTTTTTACGCGTCGAGGGCTAATATCGTATTTACGCAGAATGATCATCGAATGTCATCTTTAAATATCACGAATCTATGGCAAAAACAAAACATACAATTACAGCACTTTTACCACAAACTTACATTATTCGTATTTATAAGATATTATGATTATCTCAAAATAAATTACCATTTCCTTCATTTTCTGCTTCCTCCTGCCTTCCCTTTGAAACCCTCTTACCATGTGTCTATGTTTAACAACAAAGATTCACAAAACATGTAAATTGAAACACTTACTGCCAAATTGGTAACCAATACTTGTTACCATCCTGTATGCTCCGTGCCCGTCTGTTCCCCAGACACAGCACCCTGTAGAGGCAGGGCGGAGACCGTGGTTTCAGCGCTTTGAGAGCATATTTAGCAAGGGTATTGGCCGTGGATATTCTAGAACGTTCTGTGTCGCGCTTGAAGCGGAATACTTCGTCAACGTTCACGGAGTCGCCGCTGTTGTTGTCTACCATCTGCATCACTTGGGTTTGCTGGGGACTCTGTAAAAGAGCACGTGTTTATTAAAAAACCAGTGAAGTGCGAGTCTGACTCAAGCACCGAGGGTTCTGTACCGCCGCACGATTTTGATTTCGAATCGAACCAGCGCGATCCCAACTCACACTTAACCATTTTTGTGTTTTTGTTTTTTTCAGGGTTTGTACCATAATCATACCAGATTTGAAGCTTCTATGTTTTACCGTATTGTATTTTTATTTGTTAGTAAATCCGCCATAATAACAAATGTTCTGAAAAAATAGAACCACTACCTATATTACGGTTCAAAAATACAAAAAAGTTAAAAAGTTTAAAGTTAGTACGGACGGAGGGACGCACAGCGTAGGCATATTAATAGGGTTCCGTTGGACTACGGGTACGGAACCTTAAAAAAATATATACCGTGTGACAAATGATGACTAAGTACCAACCAAAAATTGTTCGCCTAAACAGAAAACACAAAAAAAATAAAAAAAATATGTGGGTAATAAAAAATATGTGAGATAATGGTTCTTTATTGCTTTGTGCGAGTGGTTTTCTTGGGCTTATAATTTTGCAACAGCGCCGTTGCTGGTGTTTAAATAGTGGATGGTCATTTTTAATGAATTTGCTCCACAAAAAGCATAAAACCCACAAAATTATCTGGGTGCCTCTACAAGTACCTAACCATTCACTTGTACTCAAACCCTCTTGCTATAGTATTTTGCTTATTGTTGAAATCGAATCAGCAACTGTAAAACGAAGTTCCCGCAAAAATCAACAAAGCTATATCGATGAGGATTTTCAGGTTGAAACTTCAGTCATTTATGTTCTAGTCAGCCAACTAGGCACATTGTATGTACCAGAATATACACATTCACATCAACCCCTCGTATGTCCGAGGTGAATAAAAACAAATTCTAGTCTCTTCAGATTATGATATGGTCCAAAAAATAAGTACAAAAAATACAAAAAAAAATACCGCATATGTGAGACAAGGGGTTAAGTTAAGACCAAACACCCCAAATAGCCAGAGATTCTTGCCCACTCACCATAGTAATACACATCAGCACTTGCAGTATGAACATCCCAAAGGACAAGAAAGCGATTCCTGTGAGGGATATCTCGAACAGTGCTTCGAGGCCCAGGCTGTGGTGATGGTCCTTCTCTACGTGGATGTACTCTTCTTGCACGTGCGCGGAGGGATGGTGGTACAGGGGCGGCGGGGGAGGGGGCATCGAGTATTCGTAGCCGCCGCCTGGAGCAATGGAAACGTGAGAACTTTGCCCATCTGAAAGTACTTGTTGGTTGAGGAGTGAGCGGGGAAACCAGATAAGAAGTTTTTATTTCAGTACATCACGTAATATATTAATATAGTACGAGTTAGTAGTATCTGATTAATATTAGGTATACTGTCACATTAGGTACGTACAGTGCAATAGCTCTTAAAAACTCTGTCAGGATCGGGTAAAGGTTAGGTTAGTTCTGCATTAGAGTCCAAACCCAAAGCCTGTTTTAACAGCTATCATAGCATTGTATTTTTGTATTAGCAAATTCTTACATATTTATTCTAGGCAGTCGATTTAACTTAAATATTAGGGAAAAATGGCCATTGGTCTTTATTCGACATTATTCTGTGTCTTGACTTGAATAAATAGGACCAAGGCCTTTCGAAAGAAGTGCTATAGTCATATCTAAACATTTTACTGACCGCCTTTATTTATATCACCTCCCTATGCCAAAAGACAAACCCTGAATAATATGTCATAATTTAATATATTCTGGGATGTTGCTTATCTGTTCTTCTGCTGCAGAGGGATTTAATCCCTAAATAAAACTAAGCTAAAAGCTACGCTGTGTGGTCCATTTTAAAATAAAGCTGTTCATTTTAGTATTTTGTCGCAGCTAATTGATATAAAAAATTAAATTCACTCTCACTTTAATAGGTTACTAACTACATACCACAAGGAACTAAAATGTAGCTACTTCCGAGTTCAACTGTCCTACTCGTATAGGTGCTATATAAATAACGAGAACCATATTTATAAAGAGAAATAAATACTTAAACATACATAGAAAACATCCAAAACAGAAACAAATACTCGCACTCACCAGATATATTTACCTACTTACCTTTACGGGAATCGAACCCGGGCCGCTAATTTCGTAGGCAGGGTCACTAGCAACTAGGCTAACCGCGTGGTGTTCTACTTCTCGCAGAGAATACAAAAATTTACAAAATTCTTACTATATTTGGACACATCACGCACCGGCTGTTCCGGCTCTGCATACGCCGTGACGTCACCAGCGCCGCCCTCGTAGAACTCGTACCCGTCCCTGGTCTGCACCCGGTCCGAGGAGTTGGAGACGATGGGGCTGGCGCTCACCGCGTTGTAGTGGCGGTATACGTCGTTCAGGGCTGCCACCCTAAGGGTAGGTTATAAACTATGATGCCATGCCGCCAGCAATGTATTGTTTTATAATGTCACTGAGACATCGTTCTATGGTGGGTCCGGGCCATGGGCTGATAGTACTTTAAACCTTAGCGTCCAAGGTTGTATAGAGTGACTACAAGTATTAATCGGTAAGACCGCCTGCTGTATTCCTTGCTTCATAAATGATACTGTGTTTAATTAAAGAATATTTATATTGCATTCAAGTACCTATTTTATGATGCAGGGATGAATATAGAGTGGCAGCGATTAGACGTGCACTCTAAATTAAATTTGGTTGCTTCTTATAGGTACATAGTGAGGGACACTGTCGCTGGTCCTTATGTGGATAAAACAACTGTCAGTTTCTCACCAATGAGTGTGATAGATGCTTTAAATCCACCGCGACAAAGGTGACCATAATACGGCCTCAGAACAGTTTTTCGATTAAAGTTTGGGTTGTTGTACACAGCAAAGTTCAATAATTTAGGAGGTAATTGCTTTAGGATAAAATCTTATGGTGAGTTTCGACTGAAAAACTGGGATTTCCTATTGAAAAACACGTCAAATACCCTTGAGCGCGTACTTAGCCAGCCACTCCTGGTAGTTAGCAGACCCGATGTCGAACAAGCCGTTCGCGCGAGGATCCTGGGTATGCGTCGAGAGACCAGCCCCCTGCGGGTCGAACGCCGTGCCGAGTCGGCTTTGCAGCACCGGTTTCCCCATCTCTTCGAGGATCTGCTCAGCGACGAAGTTGCGGCAGCGGTATTCATTCATCATTTTTCTGTATGAGACAGGTAGGTACCGTGTATAAAAAATCAAGGCGCCACAGAAATAACATTTGGATTCATTTTTAACCCCCGACGCAAAAAGAGGGGTGCTATAAGTTTGACCGTTATGTGTGTACCTATGTGTGTGTGTGTCTTGATCGATTTGGATGCGAATTAATTTGAAAGCAGGTTTTTTAGCGGTTGTAGCTAAAGAAGGGATCACCGGGAGTTTTTATCTAATTGTTATTATTGTTTTATTAAACTCCATTTCTTCCCGTGGACGTCGTAAGTGGTGACTAACGGCCGAACCCTATATTCAAACCGCGGATAGATAAGGCTTACCTCGGCCATAAGGGAATAAAGGCTTGTAGTACTGTTATGGCCGAACCCTATACTCAAACCGCGGATAGATAGGCCTACTTTGGGTTAAAATTTTACACATTTTGTATGGGCTAATGACAAATTTTAACCCGAAGTTAGCCTTATCTATCCGCGGTTTGAATATAGGTTTCGGCCGTTAGGCGATGGGCTTGCAACCTGTCAGTAATACACTGATAAACATCTTAGCCTAATTGTGCCAATGTGGTTACAGAATTATCAACAAGTTTTTAGAGTTGTTGGTAATTTGGTACTCTGCCTACCCCACTCTGGGAATGAAGGCGTGAGTTTATGTATGTATGTATTAAACGTCATAAGTAGATGATCAAGTAAGTACGTTATCGATTCCACTCGTTCAATCTGTGAGTATTTAGTAGTGACGGTGCCTATAACAATTTTATCAAAATAGTATAGATTGTTTATCAAGGGACACGAAACAACACCCGGGCAAAGCGGAAGTGAAAAAAATATTTTACTAGGTCTTTTTTCATCTACCTTCTGCATAAGACGAAAGATTACTGCCTTCCGTTTCATTTGAAAACAGTCCTGTTCGGAGTATAAATTGCTCTGTTAGTATCATAAAAGATAGAAAACCCGCCTAAAACTACTTTAGGGTTTTTCGTAATTAAAATTATGATTCAATTCAATGAAGAAAAACACATCGGGCGAAACCGATCCGAAGCGCTAACGTTAGCGATTTTCAAAACCTGTCAAAATGTATCCTTACTTCCTTACTTATTATAAACGCGAAAGTTTGTATGTATGGATGTTTGTTACTCTTTCACGCTGCAACGGCTGAACAAATTTGGATGAAATTTGAAATGGAGATAGCTTACACCCTGGATTAACACATAGGGTACATTCCATCCTGGAAACTTTAAAAGTTCCCGAGAGAATAACGATAATCGAAATCTACGCGGATGAAGTCGCGGGCAGAAGCTAGTAGAATCACGACGTCAGCTGACGTCAATCAACATGTTGTCAGGTTTCGAAAAATGCTATCACTAGCGTAACGCATACGGTTAGTAACCCGTAGTAAATTACGGTAGGTAACCCTTTAACAAAGTCATGTTCTTCGACGAACTCACGGGCAAGTTATAAATTAAAGAATAACTATAGGTAGAACACCCGGGGGGTTACCATAACATACTAAAGCAGTTCAGTTTAGGTTGACAGAAAGGGACCGAGCTAAGCAGTTATACAGCTCTATCCCTTTCTCTCAACCGAAACTGAACTGCTTTAGTACCTATGTCATGATAACCCTGTACTGAACTCTGGAACCTATTATATTTTAGGCAGACTTTGTTATATTTTCCTAATTATTTTAACAAATTTGTATTAACTTAGTATGACAGTGGTGGCCTTACCTGTGGAAATCAAGCGTCGATAACGCAGCATCAATAGAACCATTAACAAAACTAACCGCATTCTTAACCGCACTAGAATTCGCATCTTCCTTTTGCTCCACCATGAAGTACGTCGGCATCAAGTCCGTGCGCAAAAAATCGTTGACATTCAACTCGTTGGTATACATTTCTGACGACAAAACAGCAGTTACAAGTAATAGATACGCGCATTTTGAAGGCATTGTAATATATACGTAAGATCTTAATGTTGGGACGGCTAGAGATGAAATGTGAGTGTCGCATAAAGTTGAAGGTATGATTATTCGGGTTGTAAAGCGGAAAATGCGCCCGCTATGCAAGAGCGTGATTGTATCGTTTTTAAACGCTGTAACTGTTCATAGAGAGACTAGAAATGTGTATTTTTTCTGAAAAATGTAGGTTATGATAAGTTGGTAGTGGCGAACTAAAGAACAATTAAAGTCTGATATAAATCTGAAATTAAAAAACGATGCCGCCCCTAAAGACACGAGTCTTTTTAATAGAAAAACAATTGAAACGGGGTGAGATTTGACAAAATCTATTTATTTGGGGCTCTATTCTACTCGGTAAAACAATATTGGTTTTGCCATGTTATCGTAATGTATTTAAAGTCTCGGCCGCCTATACTGTCAAGTAAGTAAAAAAAAGCGGCCAATCGCGAGTCGGACTCGCCCATGAAGGGTTCCGTGAAAAGTAATTGCGGTTTACTATTTATGACGTATTAAAAAAACTACTTACTAGATCTCGTTCAAACCAATTTTCGGTGGAAGTTTGCATGGTAATGTACATCATATATTTTTTTCAGTTTTATCATTCTCTTATTTTAGAAGTTACAGGGGGGGGGACACATTTTACCACTTTGGAAGTGTCTCTCGCGCAAACTATTCAGTTTAGAAAAAAATGATATTAAAAACCTCAATACCATTTTTGAAGACCTATCCATAGATACATCACACGTACGGGTTGGATGAAAAAAAAAATTTGAGGTTCAGTTCTAAGTATGGGGAACCTTACGGAAGTTTCGGAAAAAAGTGGCTGTGACATACCTACAGACAGACATCGCGAATCCATAAGGGTTCCGTGTTTTGCCATTTGGCTACGGTACCCTAATTATCATTACGTTGACGATACGATAATTTTCCGAAATGCCACAGAATTAATTCCATGTTTCATTAACACCATTAGCCAATCAAAACCGGATAAAAACACTCCGATCCCCCATCCGTTAAGTGCGCGGTGAATGGGAGCTTTGTTGTATTACAAATGCGCGGGTGTCACCCGCGGGACGTGACGTGAGAACAAACCTGCTGCTGGTGCTATTACGGCGCCCATTTAGAAAAAAATAGCCAAGTGTGAGCCAAACTCGCGATTTTATAATTATTTTGATTGTACATTCTTAGTACCGCGCACCATCACTGCGAGCCTATTATGTGATAAGCATGAATACCTAATTGTTTCTGAGTTTCGGATGTTTAAACATGTATCTATTGTATTGTAATATTTATCCCACTAAAATCATAAATGTGAAAATGGGAGCCAAGAACTTCTCTATGATATACAGATCTAAATGGGTGCCAAGTTCTGTAGACAACCCTGAAATTTATTTATAAGAAGTAACATTCTTAAGAATTTAAGTACCTAAAAAACACACTCTTTTTTTTCCGCTTCAACAATATTGATATTAAAAATATGACTTTTAAAATTTGAATAGTCGAATTATTACACAAAGTAAATAACTTATGATCTATTGAAGCTCAACATTTAATCTGGCTAGTTTTTTTATCAGCAAATGAATAGAACCTTCAAAATTTAGGAGAATAGAACCTTACACATGGATGATAAGTTAATAAGCTAAACATAAGATGACTTGTTAGTGTGAAAATTAGCCAATCCAAATGTTCAGGTTTAATGTTCTTTCATGGAACGGAGGAACATAGACAAAAGCATGCTGAGTGCGGTGCAGGTAATGCGATGAATGCAAATGAACCATATGCGGCTCTTAGCATGCTTGCTATAAATAGTGCAACCGTTATAATGTATTGCAATGTATTTTTAATTTAATTTGATTTATAGGTAATTAATTCTGTGATTGTAAAACGTTTTAGAATTATTTTGTAGGGGTTAATATCTAAAATAAACGCTATCTATCTATATAATCTAAATGTGTGTGAGATTGTCCCGTAGGTAATATTACTTTATTAGGGTTCCGTACCCAAAGGGTGCCAACGGGACCCTATTACTAAGCCTCCGCTGTCCGTCCGTCTGTTTGTCTGTCAGCAGGTACCTATATCTTTTGAATCTAGAAAATAGGTAGACCCTAGACAGTTGAGACTTTCAAAGGTGTGTATTTCTATTGCCGCTAGGTATACTTATCAATAAATAATAAAAATTCATTTCAATTAAAAAACAAAAGGCTATCTATACAAGAATGATACGAAACCGTTCGTGTGCGAATCCGACTCACACTTGGGCGGATTTTATCTTTTATATTTTTTATTAATTTCATTTCAGGCAGGCATAAACGCAACCATTATAGGTGGGCACTGGACGGCAGAGGTGGCATGCCGCATGCGGCTAACTTGGACGAGGGCCCAGTGTGCCATACTCGTACCTACCTAAGATAAAATAAACGAAAGGTAATTGTAAAGTCCTAAAGTCCTAAGCAGATAAAAATCCAGGATCTACATCCTAGAGGTTGATCTACAGAATCCTTTGTAGAATGTTAATGTCTTAATTCATATAAATAAATGTACTTTTTTCTTACTTTTAACTAATTTAAGTAATACTACGACTCGCCAAAAAGTTTGGTCTACGAAGTCTAAAATTTTAAGTTGGCTTGTCAGTTGTCACCAATAGATAAGTTGGCTGTCCGAAGAAGCAGAGCGAGGGTGGAGCGAGGTTTAAAGCACTTTTCTGTTCTTACATATCTAAGGATCAAATTAACACTTATTATTTATTATATCAGTCAGAAGTAATGCCATCTACTGTTTGTTATGTACCATACACCTGTATACGCACGAAACCAGTGTAGGCAACTACTCAGCGCTAGATGTCGCTATATTGTCACAATAATATGTAAGCACAACTTCCAATAAAAGCCGATATAATACTATTATGTTAAATTGTTTTCTCATACTAAAAAACTGTTAAAATTTAATTAGATTAATTAAAATATATATTACTACATTTTGGAAATACCTTTTACGTCGTTGTTGACTTATCTGTCATAGTATAGTACTTTCTTCATTCTTTATCTGTGTGCTTGTCTGTGAGTGAATTGGTAATCAATCAATCGAGTTTCCTTATTAATTTGGATATTTATAACAAATACGTAGTGCTAAGGAAGAAATGTAATTAAACGAACGGGTCGTTCGTTGCTTTGGCATCTCATATGATGGGAACAAACGGCAACGGTCGCCGCGGAGGTGTCAAAATGCCCGATGTTCGTCGACCCATGGAAGAAGGCGACTGTGTCAACGATATGGAGAGCCCCGAGTTGGATTTCATTTACGACGACTGTGATTCTCAGGCAAATGAGATAGCAGAATTGTATAGCTACACCGAACATCCGGAATTTCAGCTCAATGTAAAAGCTTTCGAGGATATCTTGGAGGAGTTTAATCTACCTCCCAGTTGGCAGAGGCTGTCTTACAAGCAGCAGAGAACTGTTGTCATGAAGTTATTAGAACACCTAGACGTTGCAGTGAACGAGATACGTATGCGAGCGACGCGCTGCATTTTGTATTTGGCGCAAGGCTGCTGGGCAGAAATGCAATCGGACGCCGAGCAATCGCACTGGGCTCGAATCAACGTGATGACCCTCTACGATATGGGTGTGTTCACAGCATTCGTTGAATTACTCAACCTCGAAATTGTGAAGAGCAGTTCTGGTATAGCTTCAAGGAAACTTGCAGAATCATTAGCAGATTCCACTAATCTGAGAGTGATCCTATCAGTCCTGTACTTGATCACAGAGTACTTGAGAACTGAAAAAGAAAATCCTGAGTCAGAATATGCATACTTAGTAAAGAATTTTAAAGAAGAACTTGGGACACCCTTTGGAGATGAATTGCTACCTGTGAAATTGTTGAGTATGGTGACACATCTATGTGCAGGCACTACACCACATTTCCCTATGAAAAAAGTTCTGCTTTTGCTGTGGAAGGTACTTTTGGTATATTTAGGAGGTTCCCAAGAGTTAAAGGAAAGGAAATCAAGACTCAGGGAGAAGCATGGCCTAGAACCAATAACTGAGGACACCATTGAGATAATTAAAGGTATGCGTGCTAGCTCACCACCTCCAAGTGCTGCAGATATGCTTGAAAACCAAAACCCTGGACAGCGAAAATTAAAAGAAAATGAAAGAGCTTTAAGAAGGCAAACTTTTATGAAACAAACATCTCTTGATGAATCTGATGAACAAATATTTGTGGATAAGGAAGAAACTGGCAATGGATCTGAGGATTATTCAATGGAATTTCAAACTATGCCCACAGATAGCACACAAAAATCGAATCAAAATGAAAATTGGCAAAATTACATGTATTTTAAACAGTTTGAGAGTCCCCCTCCACCACCACCTTTACCAAGGAGTCTGCCATGGCAATCAAAAGTTCGCCAAAAAGACATTGATTTGTTCCTGGATAGTGTTAGAGTAAAGTTTGTTGGCTACTCGCTTCCAGGAGACAGACAAACTATTGATGGACTACCACAACCTATACATGAAGGCATAGACATACTCAGGAAACATATGTACACCAGCTTGTCTGAGCTTCAGATAGAAAGAGAAATTGAAATAGCGCGCAGTCCTCTTACTAGAGGAGAGAAGGATGTTGAAGAGACAGAGGTTGAAACCTTGTACAGGGCTATGCTGCCGAATCTGCCACAATACATGATTGCTTTGTTGAAAATTCTTTTAGCAGCTGCTCCTACCTCTACAGCGAAAGCCTACACTTTCAACATAATGTCAGATCTCCTCCCAGAGGAAATGCCTATGACTGTCCTGCAATCTTTAAAACTTGGGCTTGATGTCAGTAGACATAAAGAGATTATTGTCAAAGCAATCACAGCAATATTACTTCTTTTACTTAAGCATTTTAAGCTAAATCATGTTTATCAATTTGAGTTCATGTCCCAGCATCTAGTTTATGCTAATTGTATGCCACTGGTGTTGAAGTTCTTCAACCAGAACATCCTGTCCTATGTTGGGGCCAAAAACTCAATACCCATATTTGATTTTCCTGCTTGTGTTATTGGAGAACAACCTGAGTTGACTAAGGAATGTTTGGACATTGGAGATTCATCGGTTCCATATTCATGGAGGAATGTTTTCTCTTGCATTAATTTATTGAGGATTCTAAACAAGTTGACAAAATGGAAAAATGCGAGAATAATGATGCTTGTTGTATTTAAAAGTGCCCCTATATTGAAGCGCACTCTTAAGGTAAGACATGCTCTTATGCAATTTTATGTATTAAAGTTGTTAAAGATGCAGACTAAATACTTGGGGCGCCAGTGGAGGAAAACTAATATGAAAACAATCAGTGCTATTTACTCCAAAGTAAGGCATAGATTGAATGATGACTGGGCCTTTGGCAATGATGTTGATGTGCGGCCGTGGGATTTCCAAGATGAAGAGTGTGCACTGAGACTCAGCGTTGACCGCTTCAACCAAAGGAGATATAGCATGGCTGGTGATATTGAAGTAGATCTTATGCCTTTGGATACTGATATAAATAGTGTATTGGAGTCAAATGTAGACTTAGATGAAGAGTTTAAAGATAACTATGAGTTGTGGCTGGAGCAAGAAGTGTACAATAATGAAATAAACTGGGACATCTTACTCGCAACATAAAATGTGTCAAATGGATACACATTTGATGATGGCAATAAAAGTATTATAACTATGATGATGATGACTATTAATATTGCTATGCATGCAAATTCAGCTAGTATTTAAAACAGTTTTTTCATAATAACTTTGTTTTTATACTTGTGTAGTTCTTACTTAAAAGCCTTTTTCTATGTTTTTAGGATCAAATTATTAGCTTCACTTTCAATATGGGTTTGAATATTATGTGTAATGAATTCATGAGAACAAACAATGATGTAACATATGATTGACAATGCACTTTTTTGCTGAACAAACCTCCGTGATGCTGATGTGGCTATGTCAGGCTAATCGGGCCTGCTGGTTCTGATTACACCTGCTGGCTATAAGCCTATCAAAGTAAACCTTTTGGATTATATAAATTACTTACTATCATGACAGTTAACTACACATTTAGAGCATTATTATCTTATAACCAATAAAATTTTGTTATGATTGTGTGAATTTTATACTAATTTTACAAAATGTTTATTCTTAGATACATTCAACTGTAGATAATATAACTTTTTTTAAGTAATTAACAATGAATTGTAAAAACTTGTAATCATGTAGTACCTATCAAATAAAAGGAAACATGTACGAAAGGATTAGCACATATTAGTAGTTGGTCGTCTCTCCTTCAGTGGTAATGAAATTCCCAGTGATGAAAACTAGTTTGTATTTTATTATGTTTTAAACATAATTATTTTCTACCTTCATATAACATTTTTGAACATGCCTCTTGAAATAAATACAGTTAAAAAGAACATGATAAGTATATTCATTAATAAGAATGCATGATCAACTTTTCCCTTTACCTGTCAATTAAAAGTAATAATTGTTAACTTTTAGAAGCAAGACATGAAAATAATGTACAGTCAAGGGTAAAAATAAATATCCACTCCACACAAAGGTGCAAAAATATGTACACATAGAGTAATAAGGTCTGTGTACATATTTTTGAGACGGGTGTATACATACATAATAATGGCCTTGACTGGTCCTACCAACCAATTTTATGAAATTGATATAGCGCCATTTTATGATAACGTGAAAATAATATCGTTATTCTCGTGCTATAGTGTTATTATAATAACGTTAATCTCAAATCTATAGCCGTATTTATCACAACGGTATAAACTTCATTTCGTTATATAATAACGATAACGTTACTTCGTACGTACGTCTTTTACCGCACTTAGTTTCGTTGGTTCATAGAATACCTACAATAACATTATTCTGGTTTTGCTATAAATTAGTTTTCTTTGTTATGTCCACCATATCAATACATTAAAAGTAAACACCAACACAATGATAGGTATCGATATTTTTCATAACGATAGGAAGGTTAGATATTCAATTTTAAATACGAGTGGAATGTATTTCTCCATTTCTCCCTTAGACTTCTCAGCTTCTCAGTTATTCATACGTTACGCAAAACATCGCTATTGTAACGTATTGGGAGAATATTTTGCCGTGATAACGTCAAATCGATGAACGCCGGCTGCACGCACGAAAAAGTGTCAAATTCCGCCAGCACGGATAGCACAAGTTGTATTTTCTCGCTTGTCGCTCGGTGCGTCTCTATCGTTTCAGACTAGATAGAAAGGGAGACCCGAGAGACAAACAGCTGAGCCAAGCCTGCAAGCGGGAGCGCGGAACAAGCGATAAAGAGGCACGATCGGCCTAAGCGTTCGGCTTGTGTGTTTTCTTATTGTTTCCGACTTTACAAACAACCAGACCCTTTTTTTTTATAACGTTATGTTATGCTACACCGCAACAAATAAAAACATAACATAATAAAATAAAGTTATCTAATTCGCGCTCCTGCCGTTTCGTAGGTATATTTATAGTTGAAGAATCGTAATTCCATCATAATTAGTTTAAAATATCTAGTTCTCTCCCAAAGGATCGGGCTAGCTATCCAGAGAGGTAATGCAGCCAGTGTCATGGGGACCATGCCGCGAGCGGACCTGCTAGAGGGGGTGTTCTTTTTATGGTGGTGATTATTATTTATATCTTTAATATTTGAGTAGGTTAGTTTAATTTTAATTTTAATACGGTTAGTTTTAATTTTTAATTGTATTAATGTTGAATTCTGTACTTAGTTGGATGTAAATAAAGTTTCTAAGTTGTCCTCTAGTTCTGTATTAATTCAACTGGAGTTCATTGTTGACAACATAACTACGAAAAAAACCATTATAGACAATACTTTGAAAATGATAATATTTGATAAAAGTTTCTGTCGTATAAAAATGCACCTCTGGCTGTCAAGTCAAAGTTTTAGATACAGAATAAGAACATATAGCATAGAAACCGGACTACGTACTTTGCGTCAGCTATCTTTCTCTACTTTTTAGATTACGTATTACATGAGAAAAAATGAAACAAAAAGTATGCTGTTTTTCCTTCTTTAACTGTCATTGTCACAAGATTTTACACAGGGACTTCTTTGTCCTTCCTATAGGAAGGATTTGTCTTTCCTTGTCTATAGGTCCAAATACTATAGGTGCTTATAGGTCCAAATCACGCCGTACTTGTGACGATGTACCAAATAAAGATGTACCAAATAACGAAAGAACAGCTCAGATTCATCTCTTTCCAACTCACTGAAAACCATAAGTAAAAAGAAGTTAACCATAATGTATTTTCTGCTCATTTAGTAAAGTAAGAGTTAAATAAATTACATACATACATAATCTCACGCCTTCGTTCCCAGAGTGGGGTAGGCAGAGCTACAGAATTACAAACATCTCTAAAAACTTGTTGATAATTCTATAACCATAATTTGCACAATTAGGCTAAGATGTTTACCAGCGTATTAGTGACAGGTTGCAAGCCCATCGCCTAAGAGTACTACAAGCCTTTATTCCCTTAGCCGTCTCTTACGACATCCACGGGAAGACATGGAGTGGCACTGTGCTATTCTAACTCGGCAACCACACGAGGAAATAAATAAATTAAATTATTAAAAATAAACATAAAACCCGACTGCAATGAAAAAAACATCTGAAAAGCGAAAAACAAGCTATATAATCTATAGAAAATTGTAAGAGCATGTACTTATCGATATTTATAATAATTTAAATTTAACTTGAATATTGGAAAAGGTGTTCCAGGCGGGGACAAGCTAGTCCAAATGATATTTTTTTTCAAGAAATAGTTTTTGAAATTCATTGCTTGTCCTCGCTTGCAATACCTTTTCCAATATTCAAGTTAAATTTAAATTATTATAAATATCAATAAGTACATGCTCTTACAATTTCCTATAGATTAATAATTATAGGCAATTAAGACGAATCGAATGACACCTCGTATGTTAAAATCCGTCCAGCCGTTTAGGCTGCAGAGCGTGTCCAGAAATAGACAGACATACATACGCTCGAAAAACATAACCCTCCTTCTGTTGGGTAAAAAGAAGTTAACCATAATGTATTTTCTGCTCATTTAGTTCGGTTTATATGCTTTTAGTCTTTTTCTGTGGTTTTAGACCATAGACATTCTGACTGTGATTGTGTCTGTGTCATTAGTGTCAATGTCATGTCAAGTCAATCAATTTTGTGTTGTAGGTACTCTTGTGTGCACTTGGATGTTGATTGATAACGAGTTAAATGATTATTTAACTAAATACTTGTCTATCTTATCTAACAGTGACGGTAATGGAAGCGGTTTAATCGTTGGCAAACATTTGCAACTGCTTTTCAAACCAACCAGCATCACTTAAGGTACGTTTGTTATCATTAACCTAGTATATATAAGCCAACGCCTACTTTGCGTTGCATGGAAGTAGATGTCAGCGGACACAGTTAATAAAGTTTCAAATAACCTTGTTCCAGTATCACCATGGCTGAGTTAGCCGCGTTATTGCAAACGGAGATCCCTGAGGGTCGCAATCACCTGACCGACAGCCATACTAATCTGGAACGCGTAGCTGAATATTGCGAAGCCAATTATTTCCAGTCGGAAAATAAGCGTTTAGCCTTGGAGAGTACTAAAAACTATACAACACAGTCCTTAGCTAGTGTGGCTTACCAGATAAACACATTAGCATACAATTTCCTGCAATTATTGGAGCTCCAAACCATGCAATTGGCAGAAATGGAGGGACAAATGAATCATATCGCCCAGACTGTTGCTATACACAAGGAAAAGGTGGCAAGAAGAGAAATTGGGGTGTTAACTGCTAATAAAGTCACCAACAGGCAGTACAAGATCATTGCTCCTGCTAATCCAGAAAAACCTATTAAGTATGTGAGGAAGAGCATTGATTACACAGGTTTGTCTTGAACAATATGTATGATAACTATGCTTTAAAAGTAGATCTCATTATTTATTGCATAGCTGTGGATAGTTATGCTAAAAGTAATTTAATCTTTATTACACGAGTTTAACTTGACTTGAATGTGCTTGACTTGTGAAGTAAGATTAAGCAGGTGTTTTTTTCTGAAACTGTAAACTTTTCAGAATTTTTTAAAAGACCAGTGTACAATAAATAAATAAATAACAAGGGACGACACAAATTGACCTAGTCCCAAACTAAGCTCTAGGCTTGTACTATGGGTACTAGACAACGATATAAATACTTATATAGAGAAATATATACTTAAATACATAGAAAACATCCACGACTCGGGAACAAATACTCCTGCTCATCACACAAATATCTGCCCTTACCGGGATTTGAACCCAGGACCGCTAGCTTCGTAGGCAGGGTCACTACCAACTAGGCTAGCACGTCGTCAAATACAATATAGGACATATTAGGTTAGGTTAGGCTTGTTTTATAACAATCCTGAAAAGTTTACGGTTTTAGAAAACAAACCATTAGGTATTGTGAACTTTCAGGGTTAGGATATATTAGACTTATTAATTTTAGACATTCTGATATGTAACCATTTAAACTGGCAATAGCAAATATTAATGTGTAAAATAAAAACATAAAGAAGGGTGTGATCATTCTGTTGGGCCTCCCCACAGATCGCCTTTAGACCTAGACTACCCCAATATAAATGAACAAAACTTCACCCGAGGAGGAAGGACCGGGTTCAATTGAAATCCTGGATCCGCCCGTGTCATAAGTCTGGCTGTGACTTCATTTGAATCAACTGTACAAGCTTAAGCTGGTGCTTTATTGAAAGCTAGTTTCACAAGGATAGTTTTTCAACGGGTCTGACCTCAAATCTGATAATCCAACTCTTCAGAGTAGGGAACACGATTTTATTTCATCAGGTGTTATTTAGTCCAGTTACGTATATATGCAATACTCTTGACCTGATTCATGTGTTGTTTAGTGAACGCAGGGGTGCGAAAAGGTTAATGATTACAATAGTGTCTGTTTGTAGCTCTGGACGACATCGGGCACGGCGCGCGCTGGAGCAGCGGCGGCGGCACGCCGCGCGGGCGGCGCGCGGCCCCGGCGGCGGCGGCGCTGCCGGCGCCCACCACCAAGCCGCCCACGCCGCCCGCCGCCGTGCGCGCCGCCGCCGCCGCCGCCGCCGCCAACACGGGCACGCTGGGCCGGGGCACTCTTGGTATGGTACATTTCCATGCGAGTGCGAAAAGTATGTCATTTTCCATGAGTCCTGGCGAACGAAGGACGAGTGAAAATATACAGTTCCACACGTGTATTGAACGACGTTTTTTTACAGCTCTACATATATTTGCGAAAAAATGTGAATGGTGCGAAAATAAAACAGTAATTAAAAGAAACCACTTTGCGAAGTGTAATTTAATTACATTTAAATATCAAAAAGGAATAAAACACTTTAATAATCTCGTTCGTAAATTGAGCGGGATTTGCGGGTTTGAGGAATGACGTAGTTCATACGCGTCACTCGTTGCGTGAGCACGCGCCACCTGATATTAGTACATTATTGTGTTGCCTAGCCCTAGAAAGCGGGGGGTTTGCCTGATAAGGGGGTTAGCGGGGCGAGAATTGGACCGAGGCACGAATATTAAGATAATTTCATGCACGATGACCCCCGCCCGCCGCCGCCCGTAAAGTTGTTACTCATGTTTCATAAATAATGTAAAATTGTCGATAAAATTAAGCAACTAGCAGTACTGTACAAGTCGTATTTCGCAAGACATTCTCATGACATTGACAACACGTACCCGCAGGCAAGTCGTCCCGCGAGTACCGCACGCCGCCGGCCGTGGCGCCTCCGCAGGTGCCTTCCCACTACGCGCCCAACTATCCGCGCCGGCCCTCCGGCTATTCGGCGCTGCCCGTGGTGCAGCCACAGGTTGGTAGTTCGAACCACTGAATACGGAACTTGGGAAGCTAAAGTTCATTCCCCTTAGCTTTACGATTTTACGTCGATTGAAAGGGACAGGGCTTATGTGAATTCAAACTTGTTTTGAGCAGGCGTGATAATGATAACCGAGCTTATATAAATAATTATTCCTTCAGAATTACTGGCTATCTAAGGTGAATTAATTTTTCTCACAGAGAACTGATTATAGAAAGTAATGTTTCTCCTCCATCAAATTGAGCAGACTCAAATTCGCTGAATAGTAAAGTGGTGGCACTTTACTTGTTTATTATTTGTCAAAAACTTACATTGCATATCTTTTATTTGTTACGTCAATTGAAGAGATGTAAGAAAAATATCTGGCAATTATGGTGAAGTGCAGTGCCATCATAAAGTCAAACATACATACCAAGCCCGCAAACTAGACCTCACAAAGAGAAAAATCAAATAGGTCTAATATTTGCCTTATATGAAAAAAACGAGCAGAAGCGTTTACAGAATGAAGCAAAAGCGCTGCGACCAGAGAATTCTGCTTCTGATCTTTGCTCAGATTGATTGAAATCTTTAAGCTAAAAATTATGTCACTAAAAGTAAGATTTTTTATATGTAGTTAATCTCAATGAATAGTTAAAAATCGTGACCAATAATTAAATCTGAACAATAATGTAATACATATGATTTCATTTTTAATTTCAACTGGGGGCAAAGACCTCGTCCTGATTGCGCTTTCTGTGATCCTGTTTGTAATAAATCAATTAACTGTTCATAGGTCGGCATGGTGCATCCAAACCAGCATCAGTCGCCTTCCAGCTATTCCCAGCAGGACTTGCACTCCAGTATGCCTCGTAAGTCCTTCACATACTTGATTGCAGTTTATTTTGTTGCTGTGGGAGTATAATATATATTATTTTGTTGCAGCACCACCGTCTCCATTGATCGGGTCTGATGGAGAGCATAGCCAGCATTCTATGAGCCTGCCTGGACAAGTGAGAATCATCTAGAATTTTATTTTGTCTGTTTTTAATTCCTCCTTAATCATTAATTGGTCTCTTTGATGTATGGAAATAATTATATCCATTTGATAAGTTGCAAATGGTTTTTTAACTTTGAGCTTATGAGTAATTTTGGATATTGTTAATAAAACTCTGTTGTTATTTTACCAACCATGTTGCCAAGTGTCAAGCGGATATCGTCGGTCTAGATGTGACAACTCGTATATGCAAAGTGAGAAACTTTTCAGGAGAGACCAAAAACTGCTTTTTAGTTACGAGGTCCCACCTTAACAAAGTTGTTCCGTGATAATATTACCAAGGTTTCACGTAGATCTTACGAGGTTACACCAGTTGAATGCTTGTCACTTCTAGTCGTTTTTTCCGTCAAAATCAATTATAACGCAGGAGACATTTACGAGTTAACACCGGAAATACTATTTGAAACTTTCTGCATCAAAATCTCATTTTACCAAAAAAAAATAGTTACGAGGTGTCACATCTAGACCGACGATAAGATACAATTTTTTTTCTGCCAAGAAAACCAACTAGAGATGTCTGCGGACTGAAATTGCTCACTTTTTACCGCCAGACAGTTCAAAAGTTTTAGTACAAGACAGGCTTCATTTGTTTTAATCAGTTACATTACATTATAAATACAATATTATCCTTTCGTTAGTGTAGCTATTGGCTTTCTTCGTGTTTCTATTGAAGACGAGTGACGAATGTACTTTTAGGTGTGAGATCGAGTCTAATAGCAATAGACAGTCAATGGCTCTATTATGCCAATACTTGATCTTTTTTAATGATTAGAATAAATTACTGTTATTTTGCAATCGTTTTCGCCTTATACGAACGTAAAATCAGAAATTAAATCTTCTACAAATAAATAATAATTAATGAGAATTAGAATATTTAGACAAATTATTGTTATTAGGATTCCGTACAAAAAATAAAAAAACAGAACCCTTATAGGATCACTCGTGCTTCTCTCTGTTCGAATTTGCTCTGAATCTACTGGATTAAATAAGGTAAAATTTGGTAGAATGGTAATGTAATCCTATGACCCAAACACAGATGTGCAGAGTAAATATTTTTTATTTTATTTTCCCACGACAACAGCAAATACATTCTAACAACCCTTCGTAATGGACATACAGTCAAGATAATGCCAAGCGATGTAGAATGTTACAAACTCATAAGAGACTTTTTTGTTGAGCGTAATATCAGCCATTACACATACAAGCTAAAACACGAAAGAGCATTCCGTGTAGTTCTTCGTGGCCTACATGCGACAGAATGCAAAGAACAGATCAAAAAAGATCTACACAGCCTCGGACATGAAGTACGAAATATCACAAATGTCCTACACAGAGTAAGCAAGGACAAACTACCGCTCTACTTTGTAGAACTTGAGCCTAAACCCAATAATAAGGACATATACATGGTCAAAATCATTAATTACACAAAAGTCTTCTTTGAACCCCCGTATAAGACGAAAGAAGTTGCTCAATGTAAAAGATGTCAACGATTTGGGCACACCAAAAATATGTGCATGCGACCATTTCGATGTGTTAAGTGTGGAGAAGACCATCCCACAACACAATGTAAAAAGGACAAAAACTCCCCAGCTACATGCGCTAATTGCCAAGGCCTACACCCAGCCAGCTACAAGGGATGTAATAAATACAAACAGTACAGAACAGACATCTTTGAAAAGAACAATACTCAAAAAAACACTTTAAGACCGCAGGATACAAATATCAACAGCACAAACTTCCCATCTCTACCTCTAAATAGTAAAACAATCCAGCCTCAGGAACCGAAACAGTGGCAAAATCGCACATTTGCACAAACAACCAACAAAGAAAGTACTGTACGAAAACCAAACAGTTATTCAGAAATACTTAAAACCCAACAGTACAACAAACAACAACCTGAAAGAGCAGGAGAAACCCAACCCCGATCATGTACACCATCAGACAGAAACACCGACACAGGCACAATCCTCATGATTGTAGAGCATATGTGTCAGAGATTTGAAGCAATGCTAGAAAAAATGTTCGACAAAATGATGAACCGGATGGTCGATCTTACTACCAGGCTGGCCAGGCCGGGGTAAGTTTACGCATAACTACATGGAACGCCAACGGCTTGTCTGAAAGAAGGCAAGAATTAGAAGTATTCTTAAAAACAAATGCCATAGACGTAATGCTAATATCAGAAACTCGCTTCACTAAAAAAAGCTTCATAAAAATACCCGGATACAGCATATATCTTACTAACCACCCATCAGGAAATTCCCATGGAGGTACAGCAGTACTGATAAAGAATAATATAAAACATTACGAATCTGAACCCAGCAACAAAGAATCCCTTCAGGCAACTACAATCACAGCGGAAACACGACATGGACCACTGAACTTATCAGCAGTTTACTGCCCACCGAGACACATCCTTAAAAACGAAGACTTTACAACATACTTCAAAATGCTAGGTCCTCGTTTTATTGCTGGAGGCGACTGGAACGCGAAGCACACCAGCTGGGGCTCTAGAATCACACTCCCAAGGGGTAGGCAGTTAAACTCCTCTATACAAGAAAACAAACTCGAAAGCATCTCCGCCACACAGCCCACATACTGGCCGACTGATCCTTTAAAAATACCTGACATTTTAGACTTCTTCATCACCAAGGGTATATCCCACAATTATATGCTGATAGAAAATATTGCGGACCTATCATCTGATCACTCTCCCGTACTCCTCACAGTTAGTAGTAATGTAATAATGAGGGAAGACCCTCCAACTCTGTCTAACAAACAAACAAATTGGGAAAAATTCAGAGAAGTTCTACAGAACAACATTGATCTCAACATTCCACTTAAAACACTAGAAGATATTGAAAAAGGCGTTGAGCAGCTCAATTCGTGTATACAGGAAGCAGCATGGTTAGCTACAAATTTGAAAAGGCAACATACACAAAAGGAAAATGAGTATCCACAAACTGTAAGAAGCAAAATTACAGAAAGGAGAAGACTTAGACAAATCTGGCATACAACGCGAGCTCCAGAAGACAAAAGAAAGTTCAACCAATGTTCCAGGAATCTTACAGCACTTATAAGTAGGATTGAAAACGATACTTTCCAAAACTACCTACAAAACCTGTCCCGGCATGCCAGCTCAGACTACTCCTTATGGAAGGCTACGAAATCGTTCAAAAGACCAACTCAAAACACTCCGCCCCTTAAAACTCCTGAAGGAAAGTGGGCCAGAAGTAACCAGGAAAAGGCCGATTTATTTGCACATCATCTCGCGGAAGTATTCAAACCTAACCCACGCACACCGATGACGTTAGACGAGAAAATAATGGAAGAACGCCTTAACATTTGCAACCAACTATCGCCTCCAATCAAGCATATATCACCGAATGAAGTCCGTCATGCTATCATAAACCTGCGCAATGGTAAAGCGCCGGGATATGACCTAATCACAGCTGTAGAACTAAAAGAAATTCCCCACAAAGCTCTTATGCTGATAACAGCAATTTTTAATGCCATCATAAGAACTGGAAATTTTCCAGGTCAATGGAAAATTGCCCAAATAAAAAATTAAATACTTATAGTAAAGCCAGGTAAACCTGTAAACGAAGTAGCATCTTATAGACCCATAAGCCTGTTACCAGTTTTATCAAAGATGTTTGAAAGATTGTTTTTGAGAAGATTAAAGCCACATATAGAGGGCATGTTACCGGAGCATCAATTCGGATTTAGAGAAAGTCACCATTGAGCAGGTTCA
Source organism: Acleris literana (assembly GCA_946894065.1). Taxonomy (NCBI): domain Eukaryota; kingdom Metazoa; phylum Arthropoda; class Insecta; order Lepidoptera; family Tortricidae; genus Acleris; species Acleris literana. Next base: position 9,922,271 of record OX335677.1, read on the forward strand.
TAGAACAGTGAATACCATATCTCAAGCTTTTGAAAATAAAAAATACTGTTCAGCGGCATTTCTAGACATTAGCCAAGCTTTCGACAAGGTTTGGCATCAAGGACTGCTTTACAAATTTAAAAATAAAATACCGGATACATTCTATACATTGTTAAAATCATACCTGTCACAAAGATGCTTTGAAGTGAAGTTTCAAGACGCTATATCGGAACTCTACAGTATCAGATCTGGAATTCCTCAAGGAAGCGTGCTCGGACCAGTACTGTACTTTTTGTTTACTGCAGACCTACCCACTACCGCCGATGCAGTCACAGGTACTTTTGCTGATGACACCGTAATAATGGCGGTACATGAAAATGCAACAACAGCAACCAAGTACCTCCAAGATAACCTCCAACAACTAGAGAACTGGTATAACAAGTGGAGAATCAAAGTGAATGCTGAAAAATCAACACATGTGACATTTACCCTAAGAAAGCAAACTTGCCCACCAGTATCCTTAAACTGAACCCAAATCCCTCAGAGCCAAGATACCCGATACCTTGGTATGCACTTAGATCGAAGACTGACATGGAGGAAACACATCTGGAGTAAAAGAAAGCAACTTGACACTAAAGTTAGAAACATGACCTGGCTAATTGGTCGGCAAACACAAACACCCACAAATAGTAAACTAGCAGTCTACAAAGCTATCCTGAAACCGGTATGGATGTATGGAGCTCAATTATGGGGCACAGCAGCAAGAAGTAACATTGATATCGTTGAAAGGTTTCAAACAAAGATGATCAGGATGGTGTTCAAAAGACATAGGTCTTCCAACAGTTAGAGAAGAGATTAAAAATGTTATATGCAGATACAAAGACCGGCTTGAGAATCATCCAAATGCTCTAGCACATTCAATGATAACAACTGAAAATATGAATTTTACCAGACTACGCGATCCAGATTTTACGACATAGCGTCACAAGTCTTCTAGACAGATTCAACAAAAAAAAAAAAAACGTAATCACAGAGTAAGAGGTATGCGACCAATGGGTTTCTCTCTGTAACACGATAAATTTCAGCGACAGCAGACAACAGTGACGCCTATTTTAGCAAAGAGCTACAGATTGCGCCGGAATTCAGATTAAAGAAAATAGAAAAAAAAAAATCGGGGGATAAATTAAGAAATTAAAAAAAAAAGTTTTGCAATCCTTACTGTATATCAAATGAAAGGGCTCTTTATGAGGACCTCAAATATATTTTTGTTATTACTATTGTAAAATAAATAGTTTTGATTTTATTCATGAAAGAAGACGACAATTGACCATGCCCCCCCTGATCTCCGAAACTACTGAGCCAGTGAGCCTAAAATTTTGAAAAAAATACTAAATTGTAGTTCATTGCTCGTATTAAAAAAGAATTCTATCAAAAAAGAAAACGCATGTACGGAACCCTCTCCAAGCGAGTTTAACTCGCACTTGGCCGGTTTTCAGTATTATCTACGTTATTTAAAAGAAATTTTGCGAATTTGATCGTTATTATTCTGAGGAATAAAATAAATAGTGATGGATCCAGAACAAATTTTTGACCACTTTTCTATTATTTGGTTAAAAGAATAAAACTTGTGATTTTTTTACGGCAAACAAAGTTTTAATGAAAAGGGCTGTATAAAAAAGGAAGTACATTTGGTACCGTATAAATCAACTGATTTTGGCTGAGATGCCCGTCAGAAAAACAGTTTTCCAAGACTCGAAGTGTACTTTGAAGTGTCCCGAGACGTGCGGCTCGGCTAAAAATATAGGTATTTTAATACGGCTCTAAGAGAGGTTACCTTATGTCGACTTTACACACTCGTCGAGACCCCCCGAGACGAGCCACATACGCACTGCACACTGCTCTCGTCTTGTCTCGCTCGCGCTTGTCTCGTCTGGCCATATCCCGGTTGCGTCGGTTTCAGCCCGAAAGCCTCGGTGAGAGGATCTCGAGGAGTGTGTACAGCCGGAATTACAAGTGATGGTAAGAGTGCGTGTTGAATAGTTGTCGTGTTGTTGGTAGCGCGCGTCGTCGCTGTCGTCGGCGTCGGCGCGCGGCGGGTCGGTGTCGCCGCCGCTGCCGCCGCCGCCGCTCGACGACGAGCTCGCGCACGACGCCTTCGGCCGCCCGCACCACCTCAGCGTACGTACAACCCGAAAATATAGGTAGGTCCACTAGAGCTGGCACGAATGGAATGAACAAATGTAATGTCACCATGTGTGAGTGCCGTCCTTTGAATCGATGTTCGAATTTCAAACCAAAAACCTGTTATTATTTTGCACACTTTTATACTTTCGTTCACTCATTCAATCCATTCGTGCCAGCTCTTGTGAATCGACCTCTACCTTGTTGGTGCTACTCTAATCTCCGATACTATCACACTTATCAGATACACATCAGAGCGCTAGCATGCTTTAAAGGCTTACTTGAACCACTGCACTGCTGTATGTCTGCATTACCGTTTCTTCCAAACTGCTTCCGGTTCCGATTTTGTTTTAGCCACACACAACACATCACATAATAAAGAAACTTCACGAATCTCTGCATGAATATTTGCATTAGCGGTCTTTTAGGATGGCAGTTTTAAGATTGTAGTAGGCTTGATAATGCAAATGTATATGTCTTGGGTCAAACATCCCACTTACGCGGCCACTTATGCGGCCTGTGTGTTCGATCGCCTTCCCCATGCCATCAAAAATAACCTATACATACACAGGACAGCAGCAAAAGTTTTCCGTGACTTGTTGATCGCTCGGATATCCCTTTCTAACTAGCCTGTAACTATAGAGACGCTCTGAGCGAGAAACGATAAGCCATAATGTACAAGAGCTTCTAAAAAAGTATCTTGTAATCGGGTAAAGTTGGTTAGAGTAGCTTTTAACGCTTTACCGTGTGAAAGCGAATGAAAGAAGAACAAACAGAAGGCTTTTTTAAGAGCTATCCACTGTACGTTCCTTTTTTTGCATGTCTTCCATCTTTTGGTTTATTCTGACAAAACTTTAACTTAACACGATGTTATTACTGTTTTAAGACAACTGGCACTCGGCACACTTTGCGCCTGCACGCATTATGTACTAATGTAAGTAAATGTACCAATGACTTTATATTACAAACAAGCCATTTAGTTTAGCTTAGTTTTTTATAGTAATGTTGTTTCCACATCTAGTAAGGCGTACACCATATTGCACCTAATGTAGGTGTATTAATAACGAATCTTATAAGTATTCTTGTGTAAAGTTCAGTTTTGTATCCCAATTAAAAAAAGCCAACGCTAACGAATTGTCCAAACCGTCCCCATCAAACATATTGTAGAATACGAGATGCTCAAAATATCTGAACAAGTTAATCGTTGCTGCCAAACAGCAGTAGGTATTCGCAATAGAGAATGTCAGCCAGTTTAGATTTTTGGCTTACCGTATTATTCATTAAAAACTAAAAATAGCTGTAAAAAAATCATTTCGATACGTCAAATAGTTTTCGAGATATTAATTTAAACTTCGTATGCGGCGCTCGAAACCCGGCGGCTAGCGCTCACGGATGATGACGTCATGGCTTAACGGCGGTACGCGCCCTTATATGAAAAAGTAAGTTTACAGGGCTATAACTTTTTAACCGTTATAAGTAGCCAGTTGAACTTTTCACAGAATACGTGTTATTATAAAATCTATCGTTTAAAATTGTTCAATGAACAATAAATCAAATCCCAAGAGGGGTCCCCATACAAGAAACATGAAAATAAATCATTTTTTTTAGCATTTTTATACGGATTGTATTTTTATAATGGCTTCTTATTTTGATGCTATTTTGAGCTTAAATTGTAGTCTAACTTTTGTAGTTTACGACGAAATAGCAATGTCAAGTAAAACTGCTACAAATATGTGACAAAAGTGATTTTATCAACACGATGTTTTAGGCGGTCACCCATCCTGTTATAGACTACGCTTGTTACTTGTTACCCTGTAAACTTACTTTTTCATATAAGGGCGCGTACCGCTGTTAAGCGATGACGTCACCCCAGCAAGATGGCCCCCGCGCGCTTTAATATTATTGACCCAAATTTTAAACGTTCATAGAATCAAAACTACTGAGTCTTTTTGAATAAAATAAAAAGTAGTATGTTTGTTTATTTATAAACTTTACTGCTACAAAGTTTCAAGCGATTTGGCGTACCTACTGACATTCTTCTTCGCATTGCTGTGTTTCATCAAAATCCTCAGGGTTGGCAACGCATCATAACAACGCACTACAAACGCATATTGCTTGTGTCAGCGACAACTCTATTGTATATAAGCTAAGGCAGAACAGTAATAAATGTCTTCTATTAGTCTTGCCTCCACACCCTGACGCTGCCCAACTACCAATCCCTGACTTCTGTTATTACCAGAGATCGGACAAATGGGCGTCATTACTCGCAATAATGTGGACATGACTCCAAAGATATTAATTAAACAAATTAAATTAGGCACATTAATTGATTTCTTACCAGAACTTTAATCTTGATCCTTTGCAGGACAGTAATAAAAAAATAATACAAAGACGTGAGGAGCGGCCATTAATATTAATCTACTTAAGTTTGCTCCATTAACATCCGTGGATTGCGAAAGGAGCTTTTCATCTCTTTAGTTTATTTTAGCCGTGAAAAGAAATAAACCAACCACGGAAAAAATATAAAAAATACTGTTTATTTGCCTACACAATAACAAGTCTTTGTATTATTTATTTATTACTGCCTTGAAAAGGATCAGAATTATTTTTAGGGTAAGTAATCAATTAATGTTATTTAATTTGTTTAATGGAGGGTGACTACGGGGTTACTCTTGATGCTAAATTAACTTTTGAGCAACACATTGATCACATCTCTAATAAAGCCAGAAAAAACCTAGGGTTCGTCTATCGTGTTTGTGCAGACTTTACGGACCTTGCTTGTGTTAAGATAGTATACTATTATTATATTAGATGTCTTTTAGAATACGCAAGTTCTATCTGGTCCCCGCAGTATATTATTTACAAAGACAAACTCGAAAGTCTACAGAAGTCTATTTTAAAACAATCTAAATTTTTGGTCAAAAAAATGGGATCCTAATTACAGGTCTGCGTGTGCTCGACATTGTATGATGAGTCTCGAGGACCGTAGAATGCTGCTTGACATGTCACTGACACTTGACAGCCCCGCGCTGCTTTCTGATATAACCTTTCGGACACCTTCTCTAATAACTCGGCATTCTGAGAGATCTCTTTTTAGCATGCCACTGGTTCATACAAAATACGCCCACAATTATCCTATCTTGCGCATCCTTCGCACTTACAATAAAATGTTTCACTCAATTGATATATTCGACTGCTCTAAACCTGCACTAAAAAATCGTATATTAAAACTACTTTCAGAAATTTAATGGCTACCCTGCACATACACAATCTGCAAATTCAAACACTCACTCCCTCACTCGCGCACATTCATACACAAGCAAAATCACACTCACACACACATACATACACGCTATTACGCTTTCATAATATTGAATTGTTAAATGGTTTTTCTTTCTAGTGTTAATTGGTTTCCATTGTTACTGTTATTCCTCACATTAACATTGTTCTATATGTTTTGTATTATTGTGGTCATGTGTCATTGACTTTATATAAAGTGCCTTTTTATAGTTCACATTAAGCTGTAATGCTGTTGATGTCCCAAATAAAAATAAATAAATAAATTAAAATCTTTGGAGTCATGTCCACATTATTGCGAGTGATGACGCCCATTTGTCCGATCTCTGGTTATTAGACCAAGATTGCAAATATCTAGGGCTTCAGGGCCACGTACCGTCAGGTCCCCTGCGTGCTCGATTGCCTTCCCCTAGCCATAAAAAAATACCTTAAATGTTTCGATTCGATATATCTGATGGCGACTGTACATTATCCTCCGCGTAGAAGTCGTTTATCGCTATTTCCGAGTACACTGTTTGTTTAATAGTTCCTTATCAAACAGCCTATTCACTATTCCTCAGCCCAAATAAAACTAAATTTCTTACATACGAGTACATACGTACATTAAATCACGCCTGTTTCCCAGAGGGGTAGGCAGAGCCCACTTCTATCCACCTGCTACGATCCTAATTTTTTTTTTCGCAGAATATCATGAATTCACAGTACACGAGCGCCGTGCCGGCCATCGTCCCCGATGAAGAGGACTTGCCTGGATGGGTGCCCAAGAACTACATCGAGAAAGGTATCCGATTGTACATTGTTTAACAACAAAAAAACGAGATTTTAACTAAGATGGGTTTGATTTGAATACTTTTAACATCGATTATCGATCTCATAATCGATGTTGAAAAATAAAAACCAGACAAAAGAATGTCGGAACATGCTCAATGTAGGGTTTCGAAGCCGTTATTACAAACACAAAAGAATATCTCATAGACTTCGTGTATGAACAAATTTTCTATTAAATGTTATTTTGTGCTGTTTTCGATAATTTTTAGTAGGTTTGAACACTTAAGCTGCCTGTATCTCAGGAACTAATCAAGTGTACTATAGTCGTGATAGTTTTCCTTTTCAGTTCGTTATTTATGTGCTTTCTTTTAAGCGGGGACACGCAACTCTAGCGAAAATTACACTTTTCTAATTCAATATTTTCTAAACGGTAAAAATTGATAATAACATGTACAAATTTATTTTTAACTTATTGAATGATACTTCACCCGATGTCATAATGTAAAAAATAACTTTAATAGTATGGGACGTCCACGAATATAAATTATGTTTTAAGTTTCAAGATTTGATTTTACAATAGGGAATATGCATGGATTTTGAAATAGCAATTCTCAACAAAATATGAAGATACCGTAAAAGAGATCACAAAAGTGATATTAAAATTTAAATCGGTCAAGTAATACGGATGATACAATCATTTTAAAATGCTAATTAGACAGAGAGATCCGAAGTGCACCGGAGACGTGATCGTGCAGTACGGCCATATAAACTCCACGTAAAATTCTGTTTTGCTAGGAAGAGATAGGAACAAATCTTTGTTAGCTTATATCTTGGTTATTTTTATAGCTATTCAAAAAATGTTTTTTCTCACCTGTTTGTTACATGAATCAGCTTTTATTGAAGCTGTAAAAAAAAACATGCATATTCCCGGTTGGCGTAGTTCAAATGTATAACTATGCAAAATTACATCTTTGTAGTACATACCGAGAGTCTCTGAGCTAGACCGCGGACAGACGGACAGACGGACACGGCGAAACTATAATGGTTCTTTGTTTGACTTCCCTAAAAATCCAAAATTGCCTGTATAATATTTTTTACCGTGTTAGCTTCTTAGATATATTCCTCTTAATATGTATTTAGTAATGGATCATTTCTAAACCCCTCTGAGAAAATAGTCAAAATGTTGTCGAAAACCGCATTAAAATCCATAGTAGTTTCTTTGATTAGTAGGTAATATACACACAGACCTATGCGGCGGGGAGTTTTATTTATAAATATGCAATCAATAGCTTAGATTGAGACAAGGTCAACTAAAATAAAATTATTTTCCTTCTCACTTTCAACTACATAGTTAAAAAAGAAAAAGGCTTTATTAATTGATCATGTTCATTATCCAGTGGTGGCTATCTACGACTACTACGCAGACAAGGAGGACGAGCTGTCGTTCCAGGAGAGCGCCGTCATCTACGTGCTGAAGAAGAACGACGACGGCTGGTGGGAGGGCGTCATGGACGGCGTCACCGGCCTGTTCCCCGGGAACTACGTCGAGCCATGCGTCTAACTCGCAGCTCTGCGCCCCTAGGGTTTGTTTAGATCATTTTGAAAACAAGCATTTTTTCATAGTAGCTAATTTTCACACAGCATTTCTTCATAGTCGTTAATTTTCTTAATCGCTTTTCTTTTCTTCATGTAGCTATTTTTTATATAGCGTTATTTAATATTGAGTGATTTTTACTATTCGCATTTTTTCATAGTAGCGAATTTTCACAATTGCAAATTTTCGCAATGGTAATTACATCGTTAGGTTCGTTTTTATATCATGCCCCGAGGGCCAAAATAACCCAGAAATAGGAGCTCCGCCAAGCGGAGGTCCGTCGACTCTGTCAAATTAAATGTTTGGAATGGGAAAAAAACGCTAGTAATAAAATAATCGTCTGGTAATTTGAGCGAGTAAAATAAACGCAGACATTAAATAAAGCTATATGAAGAAAAGCGAATAAGAAAATTCTCTATTATGAAAAAATACTTACTGTGAAAATGATCTGACAAATCCCCCTCTAGTACACTTGGAGCCCTGCGTTTAGCTCTCGCCTCTACCCCCCCTGTACAAATATTTATCCATTTTCACTCTACCTATTTAGAAATAGTTAATTTATGCTACAAGTGCGAAAAAAGGAGATTCTGAGCTTTTCCTAAGAGTAGCAAAAAAAATCAATGATATTTGCGACTAAATGAGGACTTAATTTACAATGAGTAAATAATCCTTTTTTTTCTTAATCATGATTTGCCTCCGATATCTCGTCATGTACGCGTTTATGATAGATATTAATTATAGTGAAACAGCGTTGCGGTGGTCACAAAGCAAAAGTAGACTTTAAGATGAAATGAAACCACTACACCGCTCCAATACTCAAAATCTTATTTAATGATAAACATACATTATGCCATAATTATTATTTACGGTAATGGTCATGTTTTTTTCTTATTATAAATTGTTACATATTTGCACTGTTATTTTCACGCGAGTATAGAGGTGTTCTTTTCCTAACATATATTGTTAAAAAGTTACTGATGCTCTATACACGTAAACAGGGGGCTGATTTTTGATTTTCGAGCGCTCGAAACTTTCACTCGGAACTGAGCAAAATCTGTCAAACCGTATTTTTGAAATTACGAGCGATAGAAAATTTAGACGAGTGGTCCACACCATTCGTTTTCAATTCTACCACTCGTATTTCAAAAAATGGTTTCGATGACTGCTTACTTCCGAGTGAAACTTTCGAGCGCTCGAAAGTCAAAAATCGGCCCCCAGTACCTGTGCATTGCGTGTGGTAGATATATTAGTCAGCATTATTAATACCTATATGCGATATCGTATGATTGTGCAATACATCAGGGGATCTATTCTGTTCTGTAAAGCCTAAACTAACCCGCGCATACATGACAATAAGGTGACATAATTCCAAACTGGGTACAGGTTAGGTTCCGAGCAGAACAGAGCCCCTCCCCGTACCTAGTTTAGAGCTTTGTCGCCGTATCGTCATGTTTGCGACAGCGTAGGTACCAAAGTATTTATAGATAATGATGCTGATCGTACATAATACTTGCCGTTTAGTAAAACAAAAGTTTTGTGTTACATAATAAAAATCGAACCTCTATTTACAAATATGCATTTATTTTAAGACTTCTAGGTACTACATGGTTTCTATATTAATAGGCATCTCTATGGCCTACATGTTTAGCATTATTAATAAATAAGTAAGAGTATTAGCGTATTACTGACGTTATTGGCTTTTCTTTCAAGAAAAATACATAATATATTTTACGTAACACCTGGCCATAATGTGAGTTTTATCGCACGCTGCGCGCACGGTAAAACTCGCATTGTGGCCAGGTGAAGACGTAAAATTGTGTACTCATCACGGGCAGTAAAAAAGAAAGCCCTCTATCGCATATTTACAACCCTCGCCTACGGCTCGGGTCTCAAATACCTGCGATTTCGGGCTTTCTTTCTTTTACAGCCCTTGTTAAGTAATGTACTAATACTGATGCATGAATATGAATTGAATAATTATGTTTATTGCTTTACGAATATTTATAAGAAGTTCTTATTCAAGACTTAATAAATACCTGATATCAGAACATTGTTCTTTGTGTCTACCTACCTTATAATACCATACTTTTAATATATAGAAAGCGTGGTATTGATTTGTTTACAATATTGATATATCTTTATCACAGATAATATAATATTTACCAAACATTTAAAAACCTCGCTGGTTAAGGATTTCAAACAGGGAGGTATTGTTTTTGAAACGGGTCTATTTGTTCAGCCAAAATTTATTTTAGTCCTAATGTGATTGAAGTCGCAAAAGTATTTTTGTTGAAACCGTTATCTTTTCAGGGATTGTAATAAAATAAACCTAACTAACCTAGGGCCGTATTAATAAACTAATCTCAACTCTAATGCTCGTCTCGACGACGTTTACTTTGACGTATCTTGTGACGGGCATCTCAACCAAGATGAGTTTATTAATACGGCCCCTAGTTTCTCTACACGTCAGATATTCAGAAAATTATGACAGTTAACGGTTTCATCAATATGAAAATTAAATTATGACTACTATACACAAATACATTTAGTACGGGCAAATTAGATGAAATTTCACTAAAGTCTGGAAATAATTCTAAGAATTGATAAAAACATTTCTGATTGCTTTGTACGGGTTAAAAATCGAGCTTAATGCATCCCTTAATAAATTCGCCCCCCCGGAAAGGGGTGCAATTGGTTGAAAACCTTGCAAAGGTCATAACTAACGAGGGAAAAAAGGTGTACTCGGTGCAATTTGGCATACGTTTTAATCCATCTCAATCTACATTTGCACGTATTATTTCATTTAATTCAACCTACGGAACATATAAATAAAAATATATATAAGTAAAAACTTACTTTCGGCCATCGCGGCTCGGGGGAAAATATAGAACGCGGTGCAAATTGAGGATATGATTAGAAAAAATATCTAAATACAATATCCAATTTGCACCGGGGTGCAACCCCCGGAAAGTAGTTATCTACGTTTAACGGTCTTCGTACTTCGGGGGAAATTTTGAAACAATTGAAAATCGTCACAATCGTATTCATTTGATTTACTTTAAATTCGCACCCCATAAAAAATTGGCATTCTTATCGGGATCATGCAGTTTTCTGTATGTTTGTAAATTACTTATTACCATAGAGCAATAAAGCCACAGAAGCGCACGCACGCGTAAACGGACCGATGATGCACGGTTCTTGAGGCATGGGCAAAAGTAGCGTAGTAGTCGGTTATATTTTCATTTTTAATTAAATAAATATTAATTTTTAATTAAATAAACAAATAAATATAATAATAAACCTATTTTAGTTAAAGTATGCTTTGACATTCCCTTTCCGAGACTGTACTTATTAATTAATTTATGTTTTATAGCTTCTGTAGATATCGGTTATAATTATTTCCTTTGGAACTTTTATTAAGCTATCTCTATTTCAAATTTCATCCTAATCCATCCAGCCGTTGCAGCGTGAGGGAGTAACAAACTAATACATAAAATTTCGCATTTATAATATTAATTGGATATTAAGTGGGAAACTGGTATTTTTTAACTTGTAATACAAGTTTTAATGAAAAATAAAGTTGGTTTAAGGAATGCAATAATCAAGAAAAAAAATCAATTTTGAGTTCTGATCGTCAATAATCAAAGTAAGTGTCTAATATCAAAACGGTATAGTCACCAGCAAATATATTGGAGCGGACAATGTAAACAATAATAATGTCATCATTATTTGTGCATTCTGAAGTATATTCACTGCCTTCTGAATCTAGCTCTGATCAAGCAGCCTAGCAAGGCCTTTGAAGGTGTAGTTAGCTATAAAACTATTTGGAAAATAACTATAGAGTGATCATTCCACATGGTGGGGGAACCTCGAAAGTAAGATCGGTATATTTACTCAGTTTAACTTTGTCCGTTTTTATGCGAGGTTTTCATCATGCGGAATTAAGAGAAAAAATAGACGCCACATAGACGGCGACTACCTTAAATTTTGAAAATATCCAATTCTACACAAAGAAGTCTTACTTTTATTTTTGAAAACAGTTAATACTGCATTTATGGATTTTTGGAAATTCCTCTGCCTTAACCGGGAATCGAACTGTACTGTACTCCAGTAACTTTATAATACACGAGGGCTTGCGTCAAATCCGGTAGTTTTGAATTTTTGCAGACTTGTTTATGATGTTGGCGCAATGAATAATTCAAGTTTGTGACCCCGAGAAGATCGCAACTTAGTCAAAAATAAAAAAACCGTGAATATTTCGGTTTTTTTTTCAGATAATGGTGATTGTAACTCTAAAGGACTAGTTTTTGATAGTATTTTTCTAGGATGTTTTTAAAGTAGACTAAATTTGCTACAATATGAGACTAGAGTTGTCTCTGTAGACCCAATAGTTTCCGAGATTAAGCTTTTCAAAATTCAACTTTTGTCGAACTTCGCAATTTTTTTGAACCACCTCGACGAACTGCGACCAACTTACTATTTGCCAGGGCTGCGACGAAAACCAGCTTCAATCTGCCCAGGTTACCGCCTACACGAGACTCTCGAAAACTGTCACAGAGACAATTCTAGTCTCATGTTGTAGCAAATTTAGTCTTATTTAAAACGTCCGAAGAAGCTACTATCAAAAACTAGTCCTTTAGGGTTACAATCGCCAGTCTGAGAAAAGTCCGAAATTTTAACGGTATTTTTTTTATTTTTGACAAAGTTGCGTTCGGCGCTTGAAGTCACAAACTTGGATTATAAATTTGGCCAACATCATAAACAAGTCTGCAAAAAATCAGAACTACCGAATTTGACGCAAAGTACCCCGTACTTTCAGGCGACATGGTTACTGGACTACTGGTCTAATATGACAAAACAACAATAAAGTCTTGTTTTATGATACAGATCGAAAGGGTCATGATAGTGATCATTTTAAACTTACAACACATACGCCTTCAAATTAATTAAAAACCGTAAAAAATAGGTACATGGTTTTATTGTTTTGTCATATATTCGACCAGTTCGATTCCCGGTTAAGGCAGACCAAATGTCCAAAAATACAGTAATAATTGTTTTAAAAAATAAAAGTAAGTCTTCTTCGTGTAGAATTTTCTTTTTTGAATATAAAGGAAGTTGCCGTTCATATGCGTTTTTTCCACCCTGTATGGGGTACACAGAGATCATCAGATCACACAACAATTTTCACAAAGTAACTGACTGAGCGGTGCCATGCGTTGCGCTCTTCCCCGCCCCGCGCCCCGCGCCCCGCGCTCCCACTACCCGCGGCAAAGATTAAATAGGTATGCCCGCGGTCGCCTGGCGTTCGCTGCGATTACATTTGATAAACTTCCCGTTATTTTTTCCTTTTTTTTATAAGGTGCGAATGTAGTATCTTTAGAACTAGTGCCATGAATAAATTTTCACGACTACCTTAATTTGCCCCGAAGTACAATCTATAAAATAATGAAAAATTCATGTTCCATAATTCGCACAGGGGTGCAAAATAAACTGGGCGTTTATTATGCTTTAAAAAGCTTAATGTAAGTTTGCACCAACCGACTGAATTATCCTCGAGCCGCAATCTAAGAAAAACAAATAACTTAATTTTGATACATCGCACACCTTTTTAATTAAGATACGTTAAGTATTAAAGGGGTCTTTACACGTGGCTAAACTTGCACCAAATAGTTTTTAACATACTCCAAAATTACGGCACTTTAAAGTTTATACCTAACATTTAAAGGCTTTCCGTACATAATAGAAACGGTGCAAACCGGGGAAAACTATCTAGTTAAGCCCTCTAACGATTGCCAAAAATGCACGACTACACGACTTAATTCCATACTTTCTGCTAATTCGACCATACTAATTGTTATGAGTGTTATGACCAAACAAAATATGGAAAACGGGCGGCAAACACCATATTGTCTTTGACCTGTTATCGTATTGTCAATGTGTTGATAGCTTTTATTTACTTGACAGTAATTGCGGCCGACTTAAAAACAATACCATAACAGGTCTAAAACGATATGGTTTTTACCGCCTAGAAATAGCTCTACACACTACTTAACTCTTCGTATGTCGGACGGGGTAGGGTTGCCAGGCTTTTACTATCGTGTCCGGCCAAACATAACTATAAGTTCGGCCTGTCCGGCGTTTGGTCAACCCCGCCCCGCCAAAAGATGGCGAACGAAAGCACCTGAGCGACTAACTAGCTGCGGCTTCTAACTAAACGGGCAACGTTTTTCTGCAATATGTGGCTGCAACACAGTGGCAACATTGCAAGCAATACCAGCCGGACTATGCAATATTGCAGTTATGTCATCGAAATAGTTGACCTTTTACTGAGCAGTGCTAAGACAAAAAGGGTTAAAATATGATGTCCTTATCTGTCATTGTCATATTTCCATTTGACAGAAAGAGACAAAATATAATTTACTAAAATGTTTGTTATAGGTTTGTACAAATATTATATTTATAAGGGGGTAATTCACAAAGTCCCGCCGCACTTCTTTACCCCTTTACCAGGCCGCGAAGAACGAGCGTGTCTTAATACGTCTTGTACAAAATGTATTTACAAAAGTCGGATTCCCGTTGCCTGTCTGAGTAATGAACTGGCATATTCAATTTAGTGTAATGGTCTAAGATTCGAATAGGAGACGACCTTCACCCAGCTGTTTATTCGATAAAAAGTATTTTATATCAAATTTAATATGGTAAGTAATTTATAGCGAATAGGTTGACAGAACAATTTCTGAAAGTATGAAGCCTATAGAATAATGCAAACGTTAGGCTTAGTGCAAATTATTAGTAACGACTAACGTGTTTATACCTACCTACCCAATAGTTATGATGGGAAAAAATAGCCAACCTTGAAAAATATCAATAATATTTTCAGGCATTGATATGTTTTGTAGGAGATTTGGAGTTGAAACTGGACTATGGTATACAATATACTATCTGGGAGACCTATATCCCTTAACCTGGGGCACGTTTTATAAAGCTACAAGTTACAATTTTACAGGTGTAAACTGGCAACACTGTTCAAATGGCTGATCGTCATTGGTCGAGGTTGTGTCAAATGGAAACTTTTAACCTGTAAATTGTAATTTGTAGCTTCATAAAACAGGCCCCTGGTAAAGGGTTAAACTTCAAGCTGCAAGCCTAACATACCTAACCTAATCCTACCTACATTAGCGTAACGAATAGAAACACGAATTTATTAATATTTCATTTATTTCAAAGGTGTGACCAAATAGAACTTATTTCGCGTGACGAGCGGTCCCCTAATTCATAGTAGTTTACGTGACGGTTGCGTAATGCTAATCACGCAGTCTCGTCCAATACTTTATCTAAACACATATTATAAGTACTCTAAGGGCCGGTTTTATAAAGGCCCGTAAGTAAAAATGTCGGGTCAAATTATAGCAACTTCACAGTAACGTCACCTACTACCACAGGTAATGCTGGTCATTGCCTACGGGTTTTGAACGCATAATTGAGGACTTGTGTAGATAAAATTATTAACAACTTCAATTACAATGGCGGGTTGGTTGCGTCCCGTATTATAGCAGCGGTGAACCATTGTATAATGGGGTTGAAACGGTTAATGAGGAAATTGTCGATAAAAATAAAATAACCATTCATTTACAACTTTTAATTGGATCCACACATTTAAATCGCATGTACTCATGAAATAAGTGCAATAAAGATGTCAGACTTTCTTGATATCACAATTGCAGCTATTTCCAGCTACAATAAATCCTAAAAAAATAATGTGCTCATTTACACCTTGGCAAAAAATGTGGGGAAAAATGGGGCGCTGTTCGGATTGATATTGACAACACGATCCAATTTTTACCAAAGACTGCCGAAGAAGAATATGGTAGTTCCACTGGTCTCTACGTCAAACTCTTTTAGGCTTAGCAATGCGCGAATAGTATCTTCGACTGTACCCAATTAAAGCTTTTTATAAGTAGATACCGACTTGTAACATTTCGGTGTCATGTATAAGCTGCGGTCCTTATAGCATCCATTAGATAAGTACCGCGAGTGATATATTACACAGAAATGCTACAAAGAAGTCGCCACCTTTAGATTCCTGTATACAAAGCATTTGCTCGTTTTAAACGATAGAATCTCAATGAAATAAAAATAAAAATATTCACTTATTTCACTTTACATCTCATTGTTATTCTTTAGGCTGTAAACACTAGACACATTAATAACAAGCAACCCGCTTTAATATAACATTATTACTAACTTAATTCAAAAAATCCACTTCTTTGCTAAGACGAAACTACATTCTGATTGCTGTCAAAGTTGACGAAAACTACTTAAATGTTTAGCTTAGTTATACTTCAATATATTCATAAAATACTTGAGTAAGAATATTAGACTCATTATTCCTTATCATCAATATCCATATTTTCAGTGGAGATTATGTCGGTACTCTTTTCTTTGATGTCTGTACTTGAGTCTTCCAATTCTTTTACTTTAGTTAATGCGTCCGTGCTCGATGGAGTGTCTGCTTCTTCAATAGTTTTACCCACTGGTTTTTCAATTTCTGTTTTTTCTTCTTTCTTTGGTACCTTTTCAACCCTGTAATAAGCAACATCATCAGTATTTTATACCACGTAAAATAGACGCAGTGCGTGGAATTGCGGAAACCCGCTATAAAATACAAAAAAAAGGATTTTCAATATTTACTGTAAATTTTTCAAAGATGTCATTATACAAATACTAACTTGGTGGGACCGTTGACCACTTCTACAACGTCATCGTCCTCGTACTTGATGTTGACTACAGCTTCAACTTTGCTTTGGATGCTCTTCAGTGCAGAATGGAATATTTTCGAGCTAGCCTGTAATTGAAACATTATGATTATGTACATTTAAAGCTCACTTGTACTGGATTTGCAAGTCCATTTCTATGGGAATTAGGAAATGATTATCTTTTTTAACATTTTGGCACAAAAATATGTAGTATTTTAAATTATCACTAGAGTCACATAGAGAGCGTGTCAGACCTTCAGCCAACGGGGACCAATGGGGATTACAAACGTGAGTTGCCGTGGTGGCCGCATAGCTGAGTAATTCTATGTATTCAATATATGGGAAAATCAAACTAATTAATAAAGTTTCAAACCTTTTGTGACATGAAACATGATACATTTGGTTGTGGCGTTTAAAGTTCACTACTCCCCCCCCCCCCCCCCCCCAACGTAAAATGTGTCCCAGTTACCCAAAAAAAAGTGTCAAGGACATTAATTGAAAGGTACGCCAGGTTAAGTTACTGACCGTGAGCGAGGTGACCCGGGCCTTGGCGGCGGCCAGCTGCGCGGCCAGGTCCCCGAGCTGCGCCTGCGCGCCGCGCTCGGCCTGCTGCGTGGAGGCGGCGGCGGCCCGGGCGGCGCGCAGGGCGGCGCGCGCCGCGTCCGGCGCCAGGTTAAGGTACTGACCGTGAGCGAGGTGACCCGGGCCTTGGCGGCGGCCAGCTGCGCGGCCAGGTCCCCGAGCTGCGCCTGCGCGCCGCGCTCGGCCTGCTGCGTGGAGGCGGCGGCGGCCCGGGCGGCGCGCAGGGCGGCGCGCGCCGCGTCCGGCGCCAGGTTAAGGTACTGACCGTGAGCGAGGTGACCCGGGCCTTGGCGGCGGCCAGCTGCGCGGCCAGGTCCCCGAGCTGCGCCTGCGCGCCGCGCTCGGCCTGCTGCGTGGAGGCGGCGGCGGCCCGGGCGGCGCGCAGGGCGGCGCGCGCCGCGTCCGGCGCCAGGTTAAGGTACTGACCGTGAGCGAGGTGACCCGGGCCTTGGCGGCGGCCAGCTGCGCGGCCAGGTCCCCGAGCTGCGCCTGCGCGCCGCGCTCGGCCTGCTGCGTGGAGGCGGCGGCGGCCCGGGCGGCGCGCAGGGCGGCGCGCGCCGCGTCCGGCGCCAGGTTAAGGTACTGACCGTGAGCGAGGTGACCCGGGCCTTGGCGGCGGCCAGCTGCGCGGCCAGGTCCCCGAGCTGCGCCTGCGCGCCGCGCTCGGCCTGCTGCGTGGAGGCGGCGGCGGCCCGGGCGGCGCGCAGGGCGGCGCGCGCCGCGTCCGGCGCCAGGTTAAGGTACTGACCGTGAGCGAGGTGACCCGGGCCTTGGCGGCGGCCAGCTGCGCGGCCAGGTCCCCGAGCTGCGCCTGCGCGCCGCGCTCGGCCTGCTGCGTGGAGGCGGCGGCGGCCCGGGCGGCGCGCAGGGCGGCGCGCGCCGCGTCCGGCGCCAGGTTAAGGTACTGACCGTGAGCGAGGTGACCCGGGCCTTGGCGGCGGCCAGCTGCGCGGCCAGGTCCCCGAGCTGCGCCTGCGCGCCGCGCTCGGCCTGCTGCGTGGAGGCGGCGGCGGCCCGGGCGGCGCGCAGGGCGGCGCGCGCCGCGTCCGGCGCCAGGTTAAGGTACTGACCGTGAGCGAGGTGACCCGGGCCTTGGCGGCGGCCAGCTGCGCGGCCAGGTCCCCGAGCTGCGCCTGCGCGCCGCGCTCGGCCTGCTGCGTGGAGGCGGCGGCGGCCCGGGCGGCGCGCAGGGCGGCGCGCGCCGCGTCCGGCGCCAGGTTAAGGTACTGACCGTGAGCGAGGTGACCCGGGCCTTGGCGGCGGCCAGCTGCGCGGCCAGGTCCCCGAGCTGCGCCTGCGCGCCGCGCTCGGCCTGCTGCGTGGAGGCGGCGGCGGCCCGGGCGGCGCGCAGGGCGGCGCGCGCCGCGTCCGGCGCCAGGTTAAGGTACTGACCGTGAGCGAGGTGACCCGGGCCTTGGCGGCGGCGGCCCGGGCGGCGCGCAGGGCGGCGCGCGCCGCGTCCGGCGCCAGGTTAAGGTACTGACCGTGAGCGAGGTGACCCGGGCCTTGGCGGCGGCCAGCTGCGCGGCCAGGTCCCCGAGCTGCGCCTGCGCGCCGCGCTCGGCCTGCTGCGTGGAGGCGGCGGCGGCCCGGGCGGCGCGCAGGGCGGCGCGCGCCGCGTCCGGCGCCAGGTTAAGGTACTGACCGTGAGCGAGGTGACCCGGGCCTTGGCGGCGGCCAGCTGCGCGGCCAGGTCCCCGAGCTGCGCCTGCGCGCCGCGCTCGGCCTGCTGCGTGGAGGCGGCGGCGGCCCGGGCGGCGCGCAGGGCGGCGCGCGCCGCGTCCGGCGCCAGGTTAAGGTACTGACCGTGAGCGAGGTGACCCGGGCCTTGGCGGCGGCGGCCCGGGCGGCGCGCAGGGCGGCGCGCGCCGCGTCCGGCGCCAGGTTAAGGTACTGACCGTGAGCGAGGTGACCCGGGCCTTGGCGGCGGCCAGCTGCGCGGCCAGGTCCCCGAGCTGCGCCTGCGCGCCGCGCTCGGCCTGCTGCGTGGAGGCGGCGGCGGCCCGGGCGGCGCGCAGGGCGGCGCGCGCCGCGTCCGGCGCCAGGTTAAGGTACTGACCGTGAGCGAGGTGACCCGGGCCTTGGCGGCGGCCAGCTGCGCGGCCAGGTCCCCGAGCTGCGCCTGCGCGCCGCGCTCGGCCTGCTGCGTGGAGGCGGCGGCGGCCCGGGCGGCGCGCAGGGCGGCGCGCGCCGCGTCCGGCGCCAGGTTAAGGTACTGACCGTGAGCGAGGTGACCCGGGCCTTGGCGGCGGCCAGCTGCGCGGCCAGGTCCCCGAGCTGCGCCTGCGCGCCGCGCTCGGCCTGCTGCGTGGAGGCGGCGGCGGCCCGGGCGGCGCGCAGGGCGGCGCGCGCCGCGTCCGGCGCCAGGTTAAGGTACTGACCGTGAGCGAGGTGACCCGGGCCTTGGCGGCGGCCAGCTGCGCGGCCAGGTCCCCGAGCTGCGCCTGCGCGCCGCGCTCGGCCTGCTGCGTGGAGGCGGCGGCGGCCCGGGCGGCGCGCAGGGCGGCGCGCGCCGCGTCCGGCGCCAGGTTAAGGTACTGACCGTGAGCGAGGTGACCCGGGCCTTGGCGGCGGCCAGCTGCGCGGCCAGGTCCCCGAGCTGCGCCTGCGCGCCGCGCTCGGCCTGCTGCGTGGAGGCGGCGGCGGCCCGGGCGGCGCGCAGGGCGGCGCGCGCCGCGTCCGGCGCCAGGTTAAGGTACTGACCGTGAGCGAGGTGACCCGGGCCTTGGCGGCGGCCAGCTGCGCGGCCAGGTCCCCGAGCTGCGCCTGCGCGCCGCGCTCGGCCTGCTGCGTGGAGGCGGCGGCGGCCCGGGCGGCGCGCAGGGCGGCGCGCGCCGCGTCCGGCGCCAGGTTAAGGTACTGACCGTGAGCGAGGTGACCCGGGCCTTGGCGGCGGCCAGCTGCGCGGCCAGGTCCCCGAGCTGCGCCTGCGCGCCGCGCTCGGCCTGCTGCGTGGAGGCGGCGGCGGCCCGGGCGGCGCGCAGGGCGGCGCGCGCCGCGTCCGGCGCCAGGTTAAGGTACTGACCGTGAGCGAGGTGACCCGGGCCTTGGCGGCGGCCAGCTGCGCGGCCAGGTCCCCGAGCTGCGCCTGCGCGCCGCGCTCGGCCTGCTGCGTGGAGGCGGCGGCGGCCCGGGCGGCGCGCAGGGCGGCGCGCGCCGCGTCCGGCGCCAGGTTAAGGTACTGACCGTGAGCGAGGTGACCCGGGCCTTGGCGGCGGCGGCCCGGGCGGCGCGCAGGGCGGCGCGCGCCGCGTCCGGCGCCAGGTTAAGGTACTGACCGTGAGCGAGGTGACCCGGGCCTTGGCGGCGGCCAGCTGCGCGGCCAGGTCCCCGAGCTGCGCCTGCGCGCCGCGCTCGGCCTGCTGCGTGGAGGCGGCGGCGGCCCGGGCGGCGCGCAGGGCGGCGCGCGCCGCGTCCGGCGCCAGGTTAAGGTACTGACCGTGAGCGAGGTGACCCGGGCCTTGGCGGCGGCCAGCTGCGCGGCCAGGTCCCCGAGCTGCGCCTGCGCGCCGCGCTCGGCCTGCTGCGTGGAGGCGGCGGCGGCCCGGGCGGCGCGCAGGGCGGCGCGCGCCGCGTCCGGCGCCAGGTTAAGGTACTGACCGTGAGCGAGGTGACCCGGGCCTTGGCGGCGGCCAGCTGCGCGGCCAGGTCCCCGAGCTGCGCCTGCGCGCCGCGCTCGGCCTGCTGCGTGGAGGCGGCGGCGGCCCGGGCGGCGCGCAGGGCGGCGCGCGCCGCGTCCGGCGCCAGGTTAAGGTACTGACCGTGAGCGAGGTGACCCGGGCCTTGGCGGCGGCCAGCTGCGCGGCCAGGTCCCCGAGCTGCGCCTGCGCGCCGCGCTCGGCCTGCTGCGTGGAGGCGGCGGCGGCCCGGGCGGCGCGCAGGGCGGCGCGCGCCGCGTCCGGCGCCAGGTTAAGGTACTGACCGTGAGCGAGGTGACCCGGGCCTTGGCGGCGGCCAGCTGCGCGGCCAGGTCCCCGAGCTGCGCCTGCGCGCCGCGCTCGGCCTGCTGCGTGGAGGCGGCGGCGGCCCGGGCGGCGCGCAGGGCGGCGCGCGCCGCGTCTAGCGCCGCCTCCAGCCGCGACCGCTGCGCCGCGCCGCGCGCCGCCGCCGCTACCAGGGCGCCCACGTCCACCACGCGCCCCTTGAACGACACGATGCCTGCGGAGACACAAATACTACCCTTAAGAAATCATATTTTTATTTTTTATGCGGATTAGCCTCTACTTGCGTATATGCATGCCGGAGGCGGAGACCATTTCTTTCGAAGTGGAGGTCGCCCCCCAGGCTACCCAGTCCTGTTACCTGGTTTTTCCATGCGTACGGCTCTTGCATCAGGACAATGTCAATATTTCCCCTCACTATGTATTGGCACAGTTCGGACATTGCATCCTTCCAGTTCTGGAGGTTTACTTGACATATTCTTATTTTTTTGTATCTGTTTGGGTTGCTATGTGGTGTGTGTTGCTTGTCTCTGTTCTCCATTGCTGGTTGTGTGTTTGTTTAGAGTAAGCCGCCTCCCGTCTTCCTAGTCCGAGGAGCCCCCTTCGGTTACCATCTGTGGTGGATCGTCGCCGACCTGGGCTGCCTCAGCCTGGTTCCTGGGCTGCAGCGCTGAGCCACCACAGCTGCACGTGCAGCTGCAGTTCCCCTTCCCTACCGGGGTCTCCACCGCCTCTTTCACTCTGTGAGGGGGGGACCTCGCCAACCGCGCCCGGATGCGTGTGGCTTGGAAGAACAGCCACTGGCTGGCCTCCTCACCCCACGCATCCTCCACGCTCTTAGGCACCGAGTAACATACCCGGATGCCCGTAACGAGATCCTCCCTGCTCACCTGCATCCACTTCTGGATTTTCAGCTCTTTTTCCCTGTCCCAGTTTTGGGCTCTAAGGTAGAGGAGCGGCTCCTCCTTCAGTTCATCCGGCGGGCCCGGGATCCAAATGTTGACCCTCGTGCTGTTAAGCATTCGGGCCTGCAATTTGTGCCCCTTTGGCTCACCCAGGTCCTTCCCGAGAAGCCACTCCCTCGCTTCTGCCGTGGATGGTGTCACAAGGAAGAATCCTTCCGACACCAGCCCTGACATTGCGAATTAAAGCGGCTTCCCTCGAATGCCCTGCTCTTTTATGGCCTCCGTAATGAACCGGCTGACAATTCTCCTGACTTCGGTTCCTAGTGACTCATCCAGCGGAACATCATCCGCGCGGCTGATCGCCACTGCGAACTCCCGTGCTTCCCTTGCGGTCGCACGGTTGCTCGTCAGCCAGTCGCCGCGGTTCGGTCGCTTCGCTGGAGGCCGTGTCGAGGTCCCTTCGTCCGGGTCTGTTGCCTGCCGTTTCACTTTCGGCGGCCTCTCCGGCGGCGGGGGCCTCCCCTTCGCCAGGCTGTGGCTAGGGTTCTCTCCCGCCGCCCTCTCCCTCATTCTCTCCTTTCTCCGGACCAGCCTTGCTCTCTTCTTCTCTGCCTTGGTGGGCTGTTTGGTGAAACCGTCGCCCTCCGTCGGGGTTGCCGCCGTGGCGGTTTCCTCCTTCGAAGTCTGCGGTGGGTTCAGTAGATGTTCCTCATCTTCCAAGGACAGATTAAATCAAGCATAAGTGTAAGGCATCTGAATTTAGCTTGTCATTTTGTTTTAGCTGATAAAAAAATCGCCATTGAACACACACACCCACCATTTAATGACTTAACGCACTGTATGAGAAAATATTTATTTCGATTGACTCTGACATAAGTGACTTTGACACTTATGACAGTGACGTATCTGTCGTAGTTTTTTTGGTACTAAATTAGATTTTCGAGTATAGGTACTTCTAATGTTTATGCACTCCTAGTATTTGACGTTATAATTTTAAGTCATTTCGGACAGAGTGTTATCTCACTTCAGAGGTCCGGGGGGAAGAAGACAGATACACAGATACACATTTTGTCGCAAATGTATTAAAAAAAATCGTTTGATACACGTGCGGAACTGTCATTTTCACTCGTCCGAGTCTTGTCAAGACACCTCGGGACTCATGTAAAATGACAAACTTTCCGTATTTTTATCAAAATGTACCATTGTCATCGGCATTTAAAAGAAAACAAGTGTTTAAAAATGGAACGAATATTATTGATAAAAATGACCAAAAGTAAAGGGCCTAACAAAGAGCCTTGTGGCACGCCGGACGGAATATTAAGCCAGGCAGAAGTGAAACAATTAATGGCCACTGCTCGAGTCCTATTTTTTACATTAGACGTAAACCATTTAAACAGGTTTTCGTAGTAATATAACGTAATTTAATCTATCGAATGCCTAGCTAATTCGTAAATGTAGCGTCAATTTGGCCGCCAGTCTCCATATGTTACGTGTGTATTTAGTAAACTCATTAAATAGTAAGAGGTTCAAATCAGTGGTTCTTTTCTTGAAGAATCCATGTTGTTCAATAATAAAACTACTTTTAAGAGAAGAATAATCTTAAATGTGAACTATTTTTTCCAATATTTTGGCAAGAATGCATAATTTGGGGATAGGTTTATAGTTTATTTATGTTGGCACGGTCTTCAACCTTATGCACAGGGGGTATAAATGTAAACCACATTTGAGGAACCTTGCCTTCATCCAATGAACGTCAGAAAATAATGCAACAAGGTTTAACAATGCATTCTTCATAGTTTACAATCAGAACAGGGGGTATAGAATCAGGTCCAGCACCATTATTGAGATCAACAGACTTTAGCAGTGTTTGGACCTCATCAGGGTAATTCTCGATTATTCTCGATGTCACCTGTACTAATATTTGTATCACAAGATTCAGGCAACTCAGATTTGCGGCTCGTGTCTTTGTCGAGTAAAGTCCCTGAATCGGGAAAAGCATTAATTTGTAAAAGGTGATGACCAGTTGATATTACGCTATTGTAACTTAGATAAATTACACGTCGACCCAATAAAAACCAAGAAAAAAATATTTATGAACAGCCTCCAAAAAGTAAAATGCTTTATCAAAGAAAGATCAAGAAAAAGAGTCAAACCGACGTCCCACAATATTTTTAACCAAAAGCAGACTTCAGTTTAGACTGACTTATTATCATTTGACAATGAGTTATTTTTTACTTTTTGGACGCGGGTCATATTTTTTTAATGCATACGTACCAGATGCTCCGACTTCTTTAGTCTCTCCTGAACCGTCACCAGATTCGGTAGGCCGGTTGAAGATCGGCAACATATCACGGTTACCCGACGCAATAACAGCTTCCAGTTCCGCAATCTAAAATAACCAATTTTAATATTAACATTTTCAGTACAGGAATCGAGACATGTGAAATTCCAAAAAGCAAAGGTAGCCCTTACATGTGAGGGTACTTCCGTAGTAGCGATGTTGGTATTGTCGAGTGGCAAATCTGCCAGGGCTTCCTGGGATCCAGACACGAGATCCTTGATGGCTTGAACAAGACTCCTGTCAACAAATTTGCATTGCAGTGCTTATTAAGATAACAACTTGTTAGAAGAATATTTTTATAGTTTTCTCAACGTCTTTTTTTTTTGAAATATTATCCAAGATATTTGCGATTTTTGGGACTAAATCTTAGGTTTCCTATTCATAATAAAATCAATGTACATACTTATAATTGAAAGAATCCTTAACGCAGACTTTCTCCAATATAGCGCGTATTTGCGACCTCGACAGCTGTAAACCGAGGCTCATGAACAGATTCTGCAGATCCTTTTTGGAGATAGTTCCGCCACGGGCGG
This sequence comes from Acleris literana, assembly GCA_946894065.1. NCBI lineage: Eukaryota > Metazoa > Arthropoda > Insecta > Lepidoptera > Tortricidae > Acleris > Acleris literana. Next base: position 9,947,148 of record OX335677.1, read on the forward strand.
TGTCGAAGTAGACTAGAGATAGCAGCAGGTATGGGTCGGGTGGGAGTTCGACGCCACGGCTGCGACGCTTCGGAGAGTTGCTGCGCTCATCGTCGCTATGCGAATCCTGAATGAAATGTAAATACATATATGAATTCAGTGTAAGAATCCTTTCATGAAAAATTGTTACAGTTTGACTTCATGTTTTTGACTCAAGTAACGTTATAATTTTGTTTTCCTTACCCGCCTGTCTCGACGCCGAGAATCGCGTTTATCATCACGCCGATCATCTTTCTTATCTTTTTCATCTTTCTTATCATCTTTCTTGTCCTCTTTTTTGTCGTCGTCTTTCTTATCATCTTTTTTTTCGGCTTTATCAGCTGCCTTGTCATCTTTGACTTCTTTCACCTCCTTAGGTTCTTCGACCTTCTCAGGCAGGGTATAAAGAGTCTTGTAGATATAGAAACCGAAGTCACGCATTAGCATCTCATTTAGGAGTTCCGCAAAAACGAACAACTGTAAAAAATAGGCTGAATTAGTACTAGTTGACTGAGAAAGTAATGCAAAAATACTGCACTGCAGATATACACCTCAAAACTGTGTTCTTTGTTATCAGTGACGCGATAATCAAGCAGGAATGAAAGTGTGGCTACGCTGCACGAAAACTTGCCGCCCTTGGCGGCGGTTGAAGGATGCACGATGATGTGGGGCGTGTTTGGCACCTCGTAGCGATTCTTAAGCGACTGCTTTTCTTTTTCCAACTACAAATAAAATTTATACAATTAGTTCAACTCATATAACTAAAACCTTGGCAATAATAATAGAATGCTGCTATTTACTATTTGTAAATATAAAAAGTACCTTTTTCTTCTCCATTTCAATCTCTTTTTCTGTTTTAGGAGCTGGTGGTGTCTTCTTTTCTGCTTCCTCCTTTTTCTCTGTTATAGGTGCATCTGCCTCCTTAGGTTCCTCTTTCTTTTCTTCTTTTTCTGGTTCATCCTTGTCATCAGTTATTTCAATCTTTTCGTTCTTACTTTGATCTTGTTCCTCATCTTCAAGTTCCATCACATCATCACTCTTAGACTCTTTTTCTTCCTCTTGTTTAACTAATTTTGACAGACGCGACACAAGTTGTGCTCGAAGTCCTAAATAGTAATCCGAGGAAGTTTTTTAAATATTACAATAATGTGATTAAAAATAGACAATTCATGGAGATAAGTCTTGAATGTTATACCTTTACAACTGACATTGCGCGCCCGTAGTTCTTGACGTAACTGATCCACTTTAATTGTTCTTAAATCAATTTTGGAGTAATGGGTAGGCTCAGGTTTGTCCTCATCATCGTCATTCTCGTCGATGGTTATGGTACTGTCATCATGACTCGCAGTCTCCTAAAAACAGTCCAGAGTTATAGTTAATCTCGGTTGTGTATGGACGCGTCCGTTTGAGAAGGCTAGAACCTTGGAGGGGTCTTTAATTTGAAATGAGATAATGACTCTGAATGTTATAGATGCTAATAAAAAGTGTGATACTACGATTTAACAGGAGTAATGAGTAAAAAAGAAATATTGCGCAATCCAATGAAGGATTAAAGTAGTTTGTTGCATCTCCAGGTCATCGGGTATTGGGAGGAGCTGCTCGGCGCGAAGTCGTCGCTACGCGGTAGCAGACGGCCGGAAACTTAACCAAACAAAACTGGGAACAAACAATTTTGGATTTTTCCGCTGCAGTGGAGTCAGCGTCAGGCTGCGGCGCCGGCGCCGGCGCGCCCGGCGGGTTCGGCTCGCCTTCCAGCTTCCTCAGCGCGTTGTCGCAGGCCGTCTTATACGTCTCCTGTACGTTGGCCCACTCGACCCGCGACGGCTGGGCGGACCACACGTCCGGCAGCAACAACACCACACACTCGAGCCGCGACTTGCCGCCGCTGCCCTCGCGCCAGTAGTAAAACTCCACCATTCGGTACCTGCGCGGGTAACACAGTTATAGTACAATACTCACAAGCACTGCGACCACTGCAGACAAAGGCGAGAGGGCAAAACTTCTGTATTGCTAGGACGGTACATCGATTCTGCATCCAAATGGTCTCCTTTCGTTGTACAAACGCCTCCCCATACTCTCATTGGGAATGTGCTACTACCGAGACTGGTTTACAGAATGGCACAACATCAAAATTTCTTTTTTTACTTTACTATTGTTGATTTAAATGTAATATTAAGTGCATTTTTGACACTCACAAATATTAGTAAAATAAGAAACTTTGTTTCTAAATTATACAAAAAGTACAAAAACCATCCTTATAACAGCATCAGGGCAGAAGACCAGTTACAGATGGACATTTCAATCATGACACTTACCACTGAGTACAGCTAGAAAGGTCAATTCCAGTCAGAGCCTTGCAAGTACGTATAGCAGTCTTAACTAAGACGCCTGGGTCGGATTGTGGATTTTCGCCGTCTAGAGAAGGGCTCCAAGGTCCACCTATAGCAAAATTTTCACCACCTTTTCCTTTCTGTCCAACAAGGAACTTGATCAAGCGAGTTGGGTGTAATGGTGTTTTGCTGGAAGACCGTTTGTCTTTTTCATCTACTTTAGTGAGCCCACATTTCTGGTACAAAGATTCCAAAGTAGGCATACTGATCAACATAACCTAAAGCGAAAATTGTTTAATTAGAACAAGCGAAAAACAATTTTATTTATAAATCAAAATACAATAATTTAATTTCTTTTTTTTACCTTTGCAGAAAATCTGTAATCTGCATCTGGTGGCTCTAGAACTGTATCATTACCACTAGGATTTTCAATTTCCTTGTTCATGACATGGTATTGGCAAGGGTTGTTTAAGGATAGGGGTGATTGCGGTGGGAATGTTTCTCCCCATTTCACTTGAGCATTGAAAAAGTCAGAAGGTACATAGAGGTTTGTGTACCTTTGCGATAGTGCTGGTACATCCAATTTAACACTGGAAAAAATAATTAATGATTGAGAAATCTGATTAATACAATAACAGAATAAAGATATCATTATAATGATTGGCTTCCGGATAAAGATTTTTTATGATTTTGTTGAAGCAATTTTTAGCTACTTGAATATTAAAAGCTTGTCCTTCTTCAGCACAACAATCTTAATTTTAAATTTACACAAGTTGTTAATCCATCAAATTAGTGTCTTAAGTAAACTGAAAATTTATAATCAATCTTACATGTCCAAGGGCATGCGAGGAACTCTGACAACATATTTTACAGGTGATGGTTGATGAATAACAGGGCGCTTGCGTGGGGGAGAGTCTCTCCTATTACGACTATCATGACGGTTTCTGGAACGAGAACGACTTCTTGTTCTTGACCGTTTCTGAAACATATCATAAGACATCATTAGAAAAGTAAATAAATAATTTCACCTGTATTAAAATGTGTGAGTGTAGGACTGTTGTGTGGTGCGTTTCAATCAGTATAAAAACATTTTTTTTAATTTCATTTAACTAACCACGAAAAGCATAATGAATGTTAAGCATAAAAACCAATTGTATAATTTTATCTGGCATACAATCTAATAATATAACACTCATTTAGTATAATTATCATTTTCTTGTTATTATGCATTTTAAGTCAATTTCTTCTGACTAGGTTAGGTTAGAACTCTGACCCACATTAATAGTAATGAAAGGAGTTAGAAAAACTAATTTTTTAATTTATAAACAGTATAGTTTTTGAAATTATTCATTTCGTTTTATGCATCATGACTATTATATCAATGGTTTATTATACAGATTGAAATTATGCAATTTGTGTTATGTAGAATGATCATGTTTTTATGCTAAACATTACACACCCACTATTGCGTTATGAAACCTAACTACATAGTTGGTAGCAAATAGTACATTGAGAATATTGAGATACATACCCACTTGTGCCAGGTCCATAAAATGCAAGGTTTGTTATATCAAATTTAATCAAAACATATATCATGTGTGGAGGAAAAAGGTAGGAAAAATTACCTAACTAAATTAAAAACATTTTATTACCATTAATAAGATCTTTAAGTGTAGATCACAGTATAGGAAAGGGGACGCAAATGTAGGCCTAAAATATATTTTTGCTTTTTGTTATTATTTTATTTGTATTATCTACAGAAAATACAAAAATAACTTTGTGAGGCCCATGACAAATCTCGATAGTTCAAAAACGAATCGTTGTTTCAGTCAAGTTACGTTTGAAGTAATTTTGATATATGTCCTACATAAAGGCCTTTGGGCCTTATGAGGATAAGCAAATTTTGTTGCTTCAAAATGATGTCAATACAAGGTCTGTTTATTTATATGATGATTAACATTGTGTAGAATATTATGCTTAAACAAGCATCTTTCTTCATAGGTATAAACTTTTCTCTAAAATCAACCATAACTATAATATTACTGTTTGAAGTTAATATATTTTGTATGGAGTTTTTACACAATTTTAACAAACCTATTTTTTTGTATTGTTTTCACATTTTTTTCTAATCTACCTACTTATTGCAACTGAGTTGATGTGTCTCCACTATGCGGCTATGTGGGGCTCCCATTACTGGCCGTTTTCCTATTCTTGGCATATAAAAACTAACCTAACCTACATTGTTTCTATTTAACCCATTGGTTCACTGGTTAAGAATGCCTTAAGGCATTAATTCTGCCATTTGTACCTAGGTACTTTGTGTATTAGGCGATGTAATAGTTTAAATAAATAAATAAATAAATAACCTATTTTATTAAAATACATTCTACCAAACCAAAATATAAAAAGTGGTTATTATAATGAGGCTCCTTGTAATAAACCAACATTAAGCTCCCATATCTCAGCAAATTTTGATTTTAGAGAAAAGTTTCTCGTGTAAAACATTCTTCTTTAGGTATATGAATGTATTCTTTAAGGTCTGTACCCAATACACCATATCATACCATAACTGTAATAGGAACGTGTCAGACAAAAAAATATTCTTTGTATTGAAAAGTATGAGACTATGCCTACTAGACTGTTGTGTTAGACAAAAAAATATTCTTTGTATTGAAAAGTATGAGACTATGCCTACTAGACCATTGTGTTAGACAAAAAAATATTCTTTGTATTGAAAAGTATGAGACTATGCCTACTAGACCGTTCCGTCACCAACCAACATTTTAATACTAATTACCTTACGGGCCTGAAACATTCATAGTACGGTCATGGTATGGTACAGTGTAGTGGGCAGAAACCTTTCAGGTAAAATCACTTAGCCCCTCGTATCTTCTTCTTCTTCTTACATATACAAAAAGATATCCAAATTTTGAGCACAGATCCGTGCCTAAGCATACTAGGGGTTAAACCAGATGTCATCATTTTTTTGAAAAATATCCTGCGTTCTCTTTCCTATACCCTAACTAAACCTTGAGAATACGTAATAGTTAACCATGAGTTAATTTGGGACTAGCCACTAATCAGTTTATAAGTTTATTGGGCTCAATATTTGAGAGAAAAAATTGTCACCTACCCTGTCATCTCTTCGGGGTGGACGATCATCCCGGCGGTTGTTATTAGGCTTCTTCCCCGAAGGAGGTGGTACAGCATTGTAAGTATTGCTTTTAGGATTGTTTTGTTTTTGTTGAGTATTTGGACCGTTCTTGGGAAGTACTTGCACTCTTGTAGCATTCCACTTGAACGGCATGTTGGGATTGTAGGTGGCTTCGACAAGTACTCTGTCATTTACTTTAGGCACGAGGCCTTTAGCGCATACCGAAGTCTGGTAAAAGACATCATGATCAACAAAACCGAAGTCATTATGTGTCTTAGTAACGGTTCCCGTAAAGACACGCTGCTCGGTACTAGGCTGAGACTGGCCCGACGAACTGTTTTGATACATTCCCGGATTCATGGCACGTGGTGTAGGATACGCCACAACATTACCCGGGTACATTTGACCTTGAGCCATTTGGTTCATTTGCATTTGCCCGGCCATCGGCATAGACATTCCGCTCTGAGCTTGCATCATACTGGGGTTAAACACAGCCTGGGTTTGCTGGAATGGCATCATACCCTGTTGTGTCATCATGTTCGGGTCCATGATTTGTGTGTTCATGCCGGTCATGTTCGCGTTCACGTTTGATCGCGCCCATGGTGGGTTTTTAGCACCGCTGCCGGTTTGCATTTCAGCTTAACCTCACAAGAAAGAATGTCAGTTATAAAAAGTAACAACAGAAAACACAATATACAATTAATTTTTAATCCATAAGCGCTCAGTAAAACAAACTATGGACGAACAATGGTCGCGTCGCGAAAACAAAACTGCACAAGATGGCCGGTTGCGTGCGTACTTGCGTTGCGAGCGACTTGCGGCACTCAGTCATTCACACGCGAGGCGTCAGGACTAGTTACTATGAAGCACTAAATTCAAAACTTTGGATGCCCCATCTCACTCACTCATCATTAATGACTATATTGAGTGAAAGAGATGGAGATTTAACATCTTACTTCGATCTTCGATTTTTAAAGTAGACCCCCAGGCAGTTGCACAGATTATAACACTTCCTTCCGTCACATTCGTGCTCGCCACTCGACAAAATATTCGTGTACTGAGTTCACGAATGCTTGCAGTGTTTAGACATTCGTGAGGTGTAGGTACCATTTTGAGTTTTGATGAAGAACTATCCCTTTAATCCAACAAATCTCACCCATTCGTGGGCGGCTGCCACGAGTCCCAAGCAGGGTAAACAATCAGCGCCGCCCGGGGAAAAGCAAGTGGAGCGGTGCTGTCGCTCATGACGCCAAAGGCCAAAGGCCATACTTTGAAAATCGCAGATCGAAGTTTAATTGACGAGTAACAGGGATGGAGCGAACGTAACTTCGAAATTCTATTTTCAAAGTAGTTAGGTGGCAAGAGGTAGGTACTAAAAAAAGCCAAAGGGCGCAAAAAGAATTCTCAGTAAGGAGAAACAAACTTTACGTGATGTGATTACATACAAGAAAAAACGGTTGAATAGGTTTAAAAAATTCTCTGATTCGTAATGATTCTAATCTAATAACACGGAAAAACTTATGAAATAAAACATGAAATTAATGATTTTTCGTGACATGGACATAAGGGAAAATTACAAAAATTCAGATTAAAATGATCAATATCTCCGAAACTAGTAACAATCGCTGAACATACATAGGAGTTAAATCGATAGCTTTTTAGCTGCTCTATCAGCCCTTTCAGTTTTGACGTTGGTTTTAGGGACACAAGTATACAGGGTGTCTGGAAAACCTTTGGAGAAATTTTAACAGTAGATAGGGTGGGTGATTTGGATCATCCCTATATTGGTAACTTTTTTTTAAGTTAATATTTGACTGAGTTACAGGCTGATTTATCATCGCCTTTCCTGATGATGATCTCAGTGTGCCCCATCTTAACTAATTCATTCATTACATGTGTCACAACGTAATGTAAATAAACAAGTTGTGCCTTATATTGAACTATGTTTCTAATCATGGATAAAAGCTCCATGGTGTTTAGAAAACTGACACATTATTCTGAAATGAAAAGACGGTCTCTGTTAAGGGCTATTATGTGAAATAATTTAAAATTGAAACTTACGATTCCGATTTTTATGTCCCACTCTTCTCACACTCACACAGCTAAAATAGCACTTGTACTCGTAGGTACATTCAACTTCTTTTACGAGATCATGAATCATGGATTTACTTTATTGATTTGTACCACTATCGGGGATTACTACGAAAAAAAACCATAATTAAAACGAATCATTAAGTAAAGTTGTGATTGTGCTTTGACAATTTGACATTAGTATCTTTTTAAATCTTGTGCCATTAAAACTCTTTATAAAAAGAGTTTTAGGTTTATTTGTGAAAATAAAATCGTCCCTACACGTTACGTTTTATCAGAATTATATTCGTATCCTAGAAAAACATAGGCTAGCTTCGTAATCTAAGGGCCGTATTAATAAACTCATTTCAGCTAAGATGCTCGTCACAAGATACGTCAAAGTAACTGTCAAGCCATAGAATACTGTCATGTTTGACGCATCTTGAGACGGGTATTGCAGTCGAGATTAGTTTATTAATACGGCCCTAAGAAGCGATCAACGTGGTGAAACTCTGTGGTGACACTACAGTATTCTTAAGTAGCAACCATTATTTGCTCAGAGGCGTCAATTAAATTTAATGCTTGATTCAAATTGCTGCTGTCACTTTCTTTGCTATAGCAATAAGAACACTTCACTAAACAAGCATTAAACTTAAATGACGCTTCTGAGTGCGGCAGTTAATGGTGGTTATTTAGTTGGAAGTAATAGTTTATTAATCAGAAGGTTTTTGGCCAAAATTGAATCATGTTACCAAAGAACAATGCCAGATCCTGGCTAAAAACACTTTAAAAAAAGGCCGCGGATACTAAGGAGATTTAAATTCAGTATTTTATTACTTACACATTTAGGGAACTAATGCGAAAAATATTTATAATAATTATGTATGGAAAGATCAATATACGGAAACAGTGTAGTGGCGAGACGTAAAACGCAAACTTATTTTTGAAATGGAAAAAAATAAACCATCTAATAAAACACAAAAATAATGTACCTATGTATGTTCTGGAAGTAGCCCCCTCGGGCACTTCTACACGTTAATATCTACCAGCGCTTCAAGAGGAGACCACCAGTGAAGAAGACATCAACGTCGTAGTATGTACAATCATTGAATTAATTGGGAACACCAAATAAAATAACTACTTGCTTTTACATTTTTGACCAGGAGATACTGACACTAAATTTCCGGTCATTTGTACCAAGTATGGCGACCCTTCAAGTGTCTAATTACGTAATGACGAAAAGGAAAATGATGGTCATAGCGCTGGTACCGGCGCGGCGGCCTAAACGCGTGGACGTTAATCGAACGTGTCGGATAAACTACGAAAGTCGAACGATTTGTACCACTAAAATTCTTGTATTTTCCAATAGTCGATGAAAAAAGAAGTAGGCGGTAGCGTAATGCCATACTTCTCCGATGTGGCCCGCCACACCGACTTAAACACGTTAATTAAAAAAAAACAATACAACCATTTGTACCAGGCTAATTTTTGCACAGCTAATCATCGTCGAGTAGCCGTTCACAAAAATCACCATGCCATACTTTTCCAAATTCAAATTCAATTCAAAATTCAAATTCAAATTCCAATTCATTTATTCTGTAAGTAGGCCCTGTAGGCACTTTTACATGTCTGAGTCTACCAGCGCTTCCAAGGGACTCTTTTGAGAAGAAACGCCGCAAGAAACTCAACAGGAAGTCTTTTTTTTTTATATGAGTAACTTATTACTATGATAAATTCCGACATACGTTCCAAATGGCCGCCCACGCGTTTGGGCCACCGGTACCAGCGCTATGACCATCATTTTCCTTTTCGTCATTACGTAATTAGACCCTTGAAGGGTCGCCATACTGGTACAAATGACCGGAAATTTTGTGTCAGTATCTCCCGGTCTACAGTCTTTTGTAAGGATCTAATTGGAAGCAATAATGTGAAGATATTTAAGATATTTTGGTATTTAGAATTCGTTTTCGTGATATACATTTATATTTATATTTTATTTACTTTATGTCAGCTATAAGTTCTAAAGCTTGACTGATACCAACAACCGTATATCATTCGGCTTTAGAGGCTTTCATTGCGATCTGAAAAACCTGTTTAATTATACAGAACATACTTACCTTCCAGAGGAAAGATTCAAATTATTTATTTTTGGTCGTTTTGAGTAAAAATTGGGTCATGCTGCCAATTTCACTCCAAGCTGCGATTTATTATGTAAAACGGTTTTAATTAACCTTTTTCGAACAATGACTCGGTAGTGCTATCAAGTGCTATAATGTCTTTGACAAGTATCAAACTTATGTCAAACTATCAAATGTCAGAAATAATTTTGAAAAATCTGAAAGACATCGTAATAAACGTAAAAGATATTGAAAGATATGTATGGGGCGAAAAAAGTGGAGCTATTTTAACCCAGATCTCAAAACTAGTAAGTATTTCTGCCTGGTTGTACGACTAATTTTTCTTTAGAGATATAGCGATGATCCAATTGTGTTTGAGTCCCGGGGGAAAAGGATAATATCTCCTCAAATATTGTAGGAAAACATATAGCGATTTTAGTATTTTTAGTAACAAGTCCAGCATTTGCATTCAGAAAGTATCATTTGGTGAACTGGAACTGATGATGAAGACCACGGATGGCCACCCGAACTCCTCAACGGTACTGATTTCAAGGGTGGCGATAAGATATCTCGATTAAGATAGTCGAGTGACTACAACGAAGAATATTTACTTGTTGAAATATGACTATGACTTTCCCGCGGCGTTGCTTGCGGCGCGCTTGAAATAACTTAAAGTTTCATATCAACCAAGAAGTGGGAGTACGTAACAGCGTATTATGATCACTATAAAGTATAAAATAAAATAAAAGTATTTGGAAACAAAGTACCGTCTTCAAAAACGCAAAAAATACCTTCTTTTAAAATTGTAGGTACCTAATAGGTTAGTCCAACTGAAGTCGGCGACCACAACATTTTCAACAAAAAACCCGACATCAGTTGGACTAACCTATTAGGTACCTACACTTTTAAAATAAAGTAATCTTTTGCGTTTTTGAAGGCGGTTTTTTAGGGTGCCAATATTAACCAATAGACGGCACATGCGGTCACGTCAAGCGCGCCTTGCGCACGTTGGTTTAGATTCTATTGGTTAATATTGGCACAGCTCCGCGCCGCTCCGCTCGTCTCCGCTTCAGTGGAGCCGCAGCCTTATTAGGGTGTGTTACCCAAAGGGTAAAAACGGGACCCTATCACTAAGATTCCTCTGTCCATCTATCTGTCTGTCTATCTGTCTGTCAGTCCGTCCGTCCGTCCGTCCGTCCGTCCGTCCGTCCGTCCGTCCGTCCGTCCGTCCGTCCGCCCGCCCGCCCGTCCGTCCGTCCGTCCGTCTGTCCGTCCGTCCGTCTGTCCGTCTGTCTGTCTGTCTGTCTGTCTGTCTGTCTGTCTGTCCGTCTGTCCGTCTGTCTGTCTGTCTGTCTGTCTGTCTGTCTGTCTGTATGTCTGTCTGTCTGTCTGTCCGGTCTCATGAACCGTGATAGCTAGACTGTTGATTTTATTTGTATTTTTACTGCCGCTATAACAGCAAATACTAAAAACAGAACGCCAGTATTATCGTGTCAATACATCAGAAGTCATAGCAATAGCTGTACAAGATTTTGAAAATTTGGTACGTAAAGGTTTCTTTTTAACCGACTTCAAAAAAGGAGGAGGTTCTTTGTTCCACTGTATTAATATTTTATGTATGTTCACCGATTTATCCCTCTATTATGGACCGATTTCAAAAAATATTTTTTAGTTTGATAGAATATACTTCCGAGGTGGTCCCATTGTCACCAAATCAGAATCTGATGAGGGGATCCATGAGGAATTGAGGGAACTTCTCAAATATTATAGGCATACATATAGCGATTACATTACAGGCTCACCAAGTTTGGATTTGTTAGTTTGGGTTCGATAAGCGTATAATGACTGTGTACCGGTCGTAGAATTTTCCTTATTCGTTTTGTCATTACGAACGAAGATCTTAACGAATCGAAAAAAAACGGTCTTGGGTATTTAGTACTGATGTTGTTTTTATTATGCCCCAAAAATCGTAGTTTTCAAGGGAATAGTGAAAAACAAATTAATCTTCTATTAGATAAAAATCACTTGCCTCATGTATCATACTTGAGAACGGTTTAACAAAGTTTGTGTGTATAAATGAAGAAATTCATAAAAGCACGAATAAAATACCTAGCGTAAACACTAATAAATGATATCTAATATTCTCAATGTATTTTTATTGACGTTTAAGAGCTGATCTGATGATGAACTCGAAACGTGGCCAATATTACGTACGTTGTGGCATTTTATAAATAAATAAATACAGATGTAGATACTAATAATAGAGTCTGATTTTAGGTTAATAAAGGCGAGCAACACTATGACTTTTACATTTTAAAAAAGAAACAGAAGAAGAAAACAATTATTAAAGGAAAACGGAGCTAAAAATGAAAGTTCAAGAGAAGACTGATGAATAGTAACCTTAAATTTTTAATAAGTACTATTATTATAAATACGTAGGTCAAAATGCGAAAGATTGCTTTTTTTCAAGCTTTTATTTCACATGCATTGTTCGTATGTATGTAAGTTGTCCGTTAAAACAAGCAAGTATATTTTGAACCAGTTCCCTTAATGGAATGGGCTGAAATTTGGACCACATACGTAAACCCGATGATATCTAAGAGCTGACCTGATGATGGAGTCGGAAGGTGGCGACGGCGACAGGATCTCCGCTATATTTAACGTAGACCTAACGGGTAGAGACTCCTTAGTTTGGTCTTGATAAGCAGATAACGATTTTGCAAAAGAAAAAGTACAGTCAACAACAAAAGCTTGCCTCAAGAATGATTAAGACAAACGGCAGTATGTCCGGCCAAGTTCGAAGAAAAAAACCGAGCGGTACCTACTGCAGTATCTAATATTTATACGAACTCATTCAACCCTTTTTCCCACCCTCGTAACTTTTTCCTAGTACAGCTAGGAACCTGTTTTTTTTACAGATTACTTAGGTCAGTAATAAAACTAGCCAAGTACCAGGAGATCATAAACAAGTAAGGGATACGAAAGGGTTTTTTACCCAGCCCGCGAGGAAAATATGCAATATGCAAAATAAAAAGTATCGGATGGGTTGCTACGTTCAATTTAAGTACTAGGAAATCTTAAACCTGTTAGGAATATGACTCTGGGTTTTCATTATTAGAACTCACTCTAATTCACGATGCGGTCATTTTTTTTCAGTTAGATTAGATCCTATTTACCTACTACGTCCGTCCATATGTCTGTCAGCGGATGTTTCTCATAAATCGTAATAGGCAAACGTTAAGTCAGTGGTATAATGTGATGATGATGATGATGCTGATGATGGGTAGGGACGAGGGCAGTGTTCATGTATTTTATATTAACCTGTTTACAATACAATAATTATTAATAATTATTGAGGTTAATCTGATGATGGAGTCGGAAGGTGGGTGCAGAATATCCAGTGTACCTAATGTATAGTCTCACTGAGTTTGAAGTAGTTTGAACTTCTTTTAAGTATTCCAGCATGTATGTTAGTCTGTTGCTTTAATCCATCATAACTTCTATAAGCTTAGCCTAAGTACTAATAAGCAAGCAGATAGGTTTATAATTTGTTTCCTAGTTTGATCCTTATTTATATTGTTTCTGTTCCAGCCAGCTTCGTCAGTGTATGTAACAAACGGACTCTACCATTGGAAATGTATACATGTTCACAATCCGTCTTTCTGCATAAATCAGTTGCCTTTATGCATTTTTTCTCGTACGTTTCAAATTGCATGCTGTAAATAGCATGATGTCAAGCCCCTTTAGCCTCGTAAGGCCCACGTCAAATTCCGTTAGTTCGAAAAAGGATCTTGTGTCGGTCATCTAAAGACAAAAGTCACTTTGACAAATGTCCTAATTTTAGGACGTCGGGCTTTACGAGGTCGCACAAAAGTAAGGTTATCTGTGAGTTCTACGTACCACAGATTAAATAATAGTAACTACGTACCAAGTTAATTCGACGTCTGAACACGCAGCGAACGCGCATAAGCGGCCGGTCTTTGGCTGGTGATCACGCGACGTAAAATTCTTCGGTAGGTACCCAGATAGATAGTTAGTATAGGGAATAGCGATAAACGACTTGTATGCGGAGGGAGTCGCAAACTAGTGAACATACTCGTAAGCTAGTTGTTCATAAATTTCTATCGACATTGACAAACGAGTCCATTCGGCGTCTCGCTCCTACAAATTTTTACTCTATTCAACTACTCTGTATACTCGGCCGCTATTACTGTCAAGTAAAAAAGAGCTAAGTATAGTAACGTTGACAAAACGATAACATGCCAAAGTCGATACGGTTTTACCGTGAAGGACCTTGATAGGTATAGTCGTGTTTATCGATGTGGATAAAACGACTGTATTATTTATCCCCAATATTTGTATTTCCATTCGCGTATTTCCCCATATTTTTTACTTCCCGGTCGTTTATTCTTTTCCTTCTTTGTCCATTCGCATTTTTCCTAATTAATAATTTAACCACACACATTTCATTTACATTGTAGCTTTTTCCGATTGGAATGTTTCAAATATCAATTCCACAAAGTCGACGCGGATTTCCTATTTGTAAGCGCTGCTGCAAAACGAACATAATTAACCTAAACCTACCTACGCCTCTAGTAAAATTAACAAATGGGGAAATCCGCGAATGGAAAAGGAGAAGAATAACGATAGACTGGGAAAAATTTTATAGCGAATGGCATGGCAATACAAATTTTGAGGGAAAATAATTTCGGGGTAGTTTATCCCAACGCTGTTGCTGTGGCTGTTTTAACTCTGCCGCCATTATACTGTCAAGTAAACAGTTGAGCTATTTTTAACCAAAATCTGATGCTTGATATGGTGGTTGCTACATGAGAATATTTTTGTTCCGTCAGTCAATTCACCATGTAAACTCTGGTTTGCCAAGGGACTGCGTACAATTTTCAAACTGTTTGTGGAATTTGGCGGAGCATTGTCATGGTCCTTATACCGGTTTTTTCAAATAAATGATTTACTTGTTTATTTATTTATTACTTTCAATGGCCGTTTTCTTGTGGTCCTACTATATTTGTCCTACTCAATTCTGCTGCCGTCCTGTTTCTGGGTGGTTTGCCCTTCGGGCATCTGAAGGTAACTAACAAACCTAACCTACCTACTTTTACAAACACAATTAGTATTTGGTGATCAAATCTAGGTGTACTTTTTGTGCAATAGGACAAATATGGCAGGATCACGAGAAAACTTCTCTTTCAATCGCATGTGCAAGAGGTGTGCTTAAGGCATATTTTTTGTGAGTATCCAGACCGCAGATCAGAAGACAAGGTGCAACAGAATAAGTAGGTACTAGCATAGAAACCAGGCTATAACCTTTTTATTTATGGCATTCATAATTAGTTAGAAAGAGATGTCCTTGTCCATACATGCTTTCGTTATTACGTCACGTAAGACGTCACAAGGTTTGAATAGATCCTTATCTGTCTGGTCTGTCTGTAAAGCCCGAAGACGTACAAGAGGTCCATTCTCACAGTACACGTTGAATTCGACGTTGTGACCGAGACATTCGAAGGAGAGAAAACCGCCTAGTTTTTGTTTCATTTCCTCTTAAGAAATACGTAATCTAAAACAAAGGGCCTGAGGGCTCAGACAAGATGCACTACGCTAACTAACGTTTCTATTCGATTCGTTTTTAAACCAATCGCGTCACTGGTAGACCACGTGGCTTTTCGTATCACGTCATCTTCCAGTGACGCGATTGGTTTAAAAACGAATCGAATAGAAACGTTAGTTAGCGTAATGCATTTTGTCTGAGCCCTCTGTTTCACAATCGACAAGTAAATTTATCTGCCATTTAAAGTTGGCTCCCTCCTTGTCTATTATTACTGCTGTTAAACAGGCGGTTAGAGAAGTATACCTGTTGCGAAGTTCAACTTATAGTCCGGGTTCTATGTCAGTACTAATTCTATGTACCACGTTGATTAAGGTCTATCAGAAAAGTAACATTTGTCAATGGAAGTCTTTGATATCATAAACACAACACATCAAATTCATTTTTAGGGTCCCGTACCCAAAGGGTAGAAACGGGATCTTATTACTAAGACTCCGCTGTCCGTCTGCCTGTCTGTCTGTCTGTCTGTCTGTCCAGCTGTCTGTCTGTCTGTCCGTCTGTCTGTCAGCAGGCTGTATCTGATGAACCGTGATAGCTAGACATGTGAAATTTTCACAGAAGATGTATTTCTGTTGCCGCTATAACAACAAATACTACAAACATATTAAATTAATTACTTAAGGGGGGCTCCCATACAACAAACGTGATTTGTTTGCCGTTTTTTGCTCGATATAACGGCAACAGGAAGCCACTTGAAATATTCACAGAATATTTAGTTGTATATTCACTTTAAAAAGAAATAATTTAATTAAAATAAAATAAATATTTAAGGGGGGCTCCCGTACAACAAACGTGATTTTTTGTCGTTTTTTACAGAATTCAACATTAATACAATTAAAAATTACACTCTCACACGGCTATTGCTATAGTAGGGCAGTTTCTTGAAGCTTCTTATGTTACGAATATGAGTAAGAATAATGTCAGGTTATTTTATTGACTTATGAGGATTTTATTTGTTATCGTGTAGAATAATTTAATTTTGATCTTATACTCCGGTACAGGGGAAAGTTTCTGTAAGGCTTCTTACAGACGAGCGGCATTTTGGCCGTCAGGTGGCGACGGCTGCAGTAGCCTCTGCCGTTGGCAAAATGTCGCTCGTCTGTAAGAAGCCTAAGACGACTCCAGTAACGGTTATTAAATGCTCTAAGCCTCGAACATGAAATGAATATGTACTACGTACGTATATCGATTCCAATGCCGGAAAGGTCGGTCATTTATTTATTTCTCTATGACAAGTGCGATATCATCATACAAATTATAATCAATTATGCGACGGCCTTTATTAGCTAAACCGCCACGAATACAATACCATACAGACCAATACGGACGGCAATAAACGGATCGTCTATTTCATATTCATCCGAACTTTTAGAAGTCTATGAATTATGGTTGTCATTAAATGTCATGTTAAATTAAATTTCAGATTTTCAAATATGAATTTAATTTTTACTAGAAAACAATTTTTATGGGCTATTTTAGAGCAGAAAACAATGGTAAATGTTTAGATCTCGACATTAATAATAAAACGGACGGTATGATCGGGTCTCGGCAGTGCGTGTTCCAAGAAATCTGGTAAATATTTCAAAACGCGCTAAAATGTTCAATTGCAAAACGAAAATACAGTAAGTTGCATTAAAAGTAATCATTTTTTATAACGTTAACTTGATTTTTGTTTACATGGGGCGAACTGTTTGTTTACATACCATGTAAACAACGTATGGTCTCAGGTCATTGACCTTGAACTTGGAATTTTGACGTTAGTTACTACGAACGTTTGGAGTATTATAGTATCAACATCAAAATGTCAAGGTCAAGATATCGGCTGCGATACATCAAGTAACAAAATGAATATAATTAAACCTTCTTTTTTTTTTACATTAACAGAAACAAAAATGAACCATACCCCCGTGATCAGAATCGTGCGAACTATTACCGCGCCAAATATCTCCAAAGGTTTTCCAGACACCCTGTATAATTATATGATCTGAATCTCGGAAACGGCTCCAACGATTTCGATGAAATTTGAAATAATGGGGCGAAAAATCGATCTGTCAAGTTGTCATCTTCGGAAAATTTTGATTTTAAACCGAGCAACGCTCGGTCTTCCAGGTAGGTACCTACTATTATATTGAACTCATAAAGTGTAGTTTTGCTGCCTAATGTTACGCGTCCCAGCCAAAACTCAGTACTGAGAAAATCTGAAAAATACGGCCTAAAATACCTATTTCTTGAAAAAAATTAACATTTGGACTAGCTTGTCCCCGCCTGGAACACCTTTACCAATATTCAAGTTAAATTTAAATTGTTACAAATATCAATAAGTACATGCTCTTACAATTTTCTATAGATTATATACCTAGCTTGTTTTTCGCTTTTCAGTTGTTTTTTTATTGCAGTCGGGTTTTTATTTATTTTTAATAATTTAATTTTTACCATCATTTATAATACGTGCACTCAAACTAACATAATACGCCAGGACCCCAATTCTTGTACCATTCGATATGAAGTTTCATTCGAGATGAAATGTCAGTTGCATACAATTTTCTAAAAATCTCGCATATAAACTACTCATCTCGACTGGCACTAGAATCGGACTCCTGAGGCCCGTTTCACGAAGCTACAAGTTACAAATTACAAGCGAAAGTCTCTTTCTAACTCTTTTTGCTATAAAGAGAGTTCCGCTTGTAATTTGTAACTTGTAGCTTCGTGAAACGGGCCACTGAACACGTTTGACATTATCTGTGGTAAGTCATAGACAGAGGTCGGAATAGGTAGTGCTTATTAACCTAAACTTGTTGCATCTTCATTCAATAACGTATTCCCATCTCACTCACGCATGAATGAACATGAGTCTAGTTTAGGTTAATAAGCACTACCTATTCCGACCTCTGGTCATAGACAATGATGTAGTCTGCCGCTAATTTATAAATACTGATTATAAACTGTGTGATTCCAAAATAATAATTAAAAGGGTGTCTTTGTGCACATATTAAAATTTATATATCAATAAAAACATGTCGTCATCAGAAGAAATGGCTTCGAGAGAAAGCGAGAGAAGGCTTGAAGAAATCGCCAACGCGGCTTTGCAGACTGTAGCTTTTGCTACCAGCTTTAAATTGTAAAAGCTCGCTTTATAAGCGTTGTACCTGAGTCCATGAGTCTCAGCGTATGCTTCACAATTTTTTTACATTTTTATTAGACCCCCCCATCGAGGGGCTCAGCAGCACCATAATTATCATCAGCATAGCTTAAATTGTTCACGCACACGTCTTCTATGTGACATCCGACATGACTGCTGCTGAGCTCCTCAATTAGGCCATTCATGTACAAATTAAATAATTTAGGCGAGCTCATACCTCCCTGTCTAACCGCGCATGACAACATAATCATTTGAGAAAGCACCTGCCCATTTGACACTATTCTTTTGATTGCCATACCAGTGCCTGAACAATGAGGTGATTTCGTGAGGTACCTTTGTATCACTGTAGTGTTTCCTCCATAACACATCATAAGAGACCATGTCGAAAGCCTTCGACTAATACAAAAAACAGGCGAACACAGGCGTGTCGCGTGATGTGTAGTAATGAACAGTCTGCTTGAGACAAAGGATAGCGCTTTCATTTCAGTAGATAAACCCGGCCTAGGAGCATCATGTACATCGATATTTGGCCAAAATATCATCAAGCAGAATATCCAGCACCTTTGCTACAACACTAGCAAGAGATATTGGCCTGTAATTGGAAATGTCGGAGGCATCTCCCGTTTTATTGTTCACAATAGGAACAAGTAATGTATACATAAGCTCGTCGGGCAAATAACTGTAACTGATAATACATAAATTGGAGAACATCGACAAAACCCTTGGAAGAAGCACACCCGCATACTTGAGATACTCAATGCTGAGACCGTCATGTCCGGGAAACTTTCTTTTTTGCATTTTACTAATTTTACTAGCAATTTGTGTTGCCAAAAAAAAGATGAAATTAAGTTTATAAATAATTGAAAAGCGGTCTAGAATGGGAGGTTGAAAAATTAAAGTTGTTTGATTATAGCAAAATTGGGTGTCATATCTCATATATGAAAGGGCTTAATCTGCACATTTCAAAACATTATTTTATTTTATTTTCTGTGATGTACTTTTTGATTTATAGCCAAAAAAGTACAAAAAATGACGCCTCCCCTTATCGCCGAAGTTTATATAAAAAAATCTAAAAAATGCTGACGTATTACTTATAATGTTAAAATGAAATAAAATAAAATGAATGATATAGGTGATCATTATTTACAGGGTTTGGGAAATAACAAAAAAATATGAAAGTATTAAAATGAAGGCTAGTCAAAATGGACCTTATGGCTCCGACTCGCACTTGACCGATTTTTATTTTTTGTTTGTAGTGATGGCTTCGGAACTCTACACTGGGCATGGTCCGACATGCTCTTGCGTAGTTTTTTAAGCACTCACTGCGAGAACGTACCTATGAATCCTATGATCTTACGCATATCTAACGCCTCGAACCATAGATAAACTTCAGATTCAGATTTTTTAAGCACATTGTCTACTCCGAAATATTTGATGATGACTGTACAGAACTACTATCTTACGTCTAGAGATTGTAATCGCAGATTTCTTGTCATCTTTATGTGCATATTAACCATGTCGACTCATTCATCCAGCCAGTGTATGCCGCTGCCTCGTTTAGTCACTCCGAGAGTTCTTTTAGCCTTTAGTAGCCCGCCAACCACTGCCGCGCTCGCTCGCGTCGCGAAAAATCACCGCGACATTTTCCGACCACGAGGAGAAAATTTTATACCATCAAAGTGCATACGTATCTACTTAATGTTTATTAAAGGCTAAATATAAATATTTTCATTTTGTTAATTAATGCAAAATTAATTTAAATTTGGTTTAGGACTAATTTAAAAGTTATATTCAAGGCAGTGCGATATTTTGGTACCCGGGCAAAATGCCAGATCGTCTTTACTATCAACAGGACGATGCATTTCACTAATTCGTTCTGTAAATAATAAATAAAAACAAATCCAGTTCAAATGCTAATTATCAAATTCAAATCTAATTACACTTAAATAAGCAAGATGTTAATGTCAATTAAGTAATAAATGGGAACTTGCTAAGCGAGTTTGAACTTCCAAACAGACTGTTCGACTGTTTTGTTTTATAATGGAAGAAGCCACATCGGATCACGCTGGCGGCCAGAGCGCCAGCAGGAGTCCTGTCCCGAGGAGGACCCCTGGGCCACCTAAACAGCCTCTGGCCTTAAGGCTTTGGGGCCTGTTACAACCGCTTGCAAGATTGTGGGGTCTTATTACGGCAGTTGGTAAGAGTCGACAATCAACAGATAAGTAACTCGAAAATTCCTTACGTGCGTTAGGTGCTGATTACGACAAGTATAACACCTATGCTGAGCACGAAACAATATGTTAAAGAACGAAGAAAACACGGGTTCTATTTAAATTTATTTTTATTAGCTTGTACATAATATTTTATCTTGATTATTATTGTGGATGTTATAGTAGAGTCAACATCATAAATAAGTGATCATTTATGTATCTTGTCACTTTAACGTCGTGTTTGAAATGTCATACAAAATTATGAAACGATTGAAAGCGACAAGGTACATAAATGATCACTTATTTATGCTGTTGACTGTACATACGAGTAGCTCTTCTCTCCTACTTGTGAAGCTACCAAATGTCAACAATGTGATCACGATATTCTTAGAAACAATATGGGCAAAACAAAGTGATAGAGGCCAAGTGGATATGTAACGTTTAATTAATATCTTTACGTATTTCGTACTACGCTCGTTTGCCTGAGCTCAAGCGCCTCTAACTGGGTAAATTCACATTAATTTTGACAGTTATCGTATTGTTTTCAACTCGGCCGCCATTACTGTCAAGTAAATAAGAGCTATAGTAACGTCGACAACACGATAACATGTTGACATGTTTTTAGGCAATATGGTTTTACCAAATAGAATAGAGGCCCAGTATGTTAATGTAGTGGGTCAGTGTCAACAAATCTACCTACCTAACCTACCCTAATATACCTATGTAGAGCTTACCAGCGAACAATCAGCGGATGCGCTAAAGTAAAACGTCGTTGTAAGATGGCTTGAAATGTTACTATTATTATGTTGCAACGAAAAACGATAATTAAAAAAAACATATAAATAATATTATTACAGCTTGACGCATAGCTACAGCATTTCGATAATTTATATGGTCCCCACACTAGCGTAAGTCCCGTCTCGTGGAAACCAAACAAGAAGTACCAAAGAGTACAGTAACATAATGACTAGCGGAAATTGAGTTCTATGGTCAAAGGTGGAGTGTATGTATGTATAAGGAACACAAAACACAGGCAATATAACAAAAAAAAAGTACAAAGGCGAACTTAGTGGTCTTTGCAACCCTCATGAAATGCAAATTCCACAAAAATTATCCTGCTTTACTCCCTTAATAAGTAGGTAATACTGTTAAAATAAACCATATTAATATTATTTTGTAACTGAAGTGCTACCTTTCACTATAAACAGGAATTTAAGTAGACAATATTGATTCCTAGATCACTTGGAACTATGTCAAAGTCAACATATTAAATCAAATTAATATAGTTCCATAGTGATCTAGTCAACTGGGTTGTGATTCTCTCAACAAGCAAAGGTGATCGTTCGCTCGAGTGAAGGTCCAAGCGGCGAGTTTAAGTAGTCCCGACAGAGCGAACAAAACACATTTTAGCGCGTGTATTCAATTTGTCAGCATGACTTCTCGAACGTATAAGGCTCCCCCCTAATTGACAATGCACGCGCTAAAATGTGTTTTGTTCGGTCGGACGGGACTACTTAAACTCGCCGCTTTTATTCGCTCGTCCGTCCGACCGGCCGCCGTTTTGTGAGAGAATAACACACCTGCACATTTAGTATAGGTAACGGTGTTTTTATCCACGAAGGCGCGCCTGGCAATCGAATTGACGTTGCACGAGACGGTTGCTTCAATGTACCTACGATAACATAAGTAGTTGGGTGGGGGTTGGTAAACTACATTACTTGTTATTTCAGATATTATTATTATTTACAAATTTCATCACATCTTTGTAACTGATTCTAAATAACTAACTTTCAACCATTTTTAAACGAATTATTTAGTCTCCAAACAATTCTACCTATCTTACATTTTATACATTTTGCTAACACACATTTATCAAACACTGAAAAACAACTTCAGCTTGCCCCGAGAGGAAACTGCAGGAACCTTATCTTACTAAGAGCTTTTTAACTAAGTTACCAGTAGGTTCGAGTTCGTTCGACAAGCCCGTGTAGACTGCGGAATGCAGAATACTGCGCTAAATGAAAATAAGAATTAGTGAAAGACATTGTTTTCTTCTTCGTTGGCTTTGCTTTAGTCCGGCACCCACCATTAAAAGATCTAAAAACTCTTGAAATTTTGAAATAAGGACTACCGAATTATAAAACGACATTATTACTTATATAAATTGTTTGATATAGTATTATTATCATTGTCATAGGACAGGCTGTTGAGTTTCGTGCGGTGTTTCTTTTCAGCAGTGAGTGGTCTCCTCTTGGGAAGCGCTGCACAGTGCGACAAGAGCCCGATTTAGCTGGACAATATTATTTGACGCTAAAAATAAGCACAAAACTTAACACACCGACCGCGTTTTTGAGAGAATCACACAAAACTTGCCTGTTTTCTTCAAAAGTTGGGCTAAAGTCGGACCTGCAAAAGTAGATGTAGACGTAGACAGCCGTTATCTTGATATGTACCTATGTTAACTTAGCGTTTGCGTGCACGGTTTCATAATATCCTGCATCTTATCTGCAATGACTCTTCATATTCATCTAAATTCTAAACAATCTTAGTCAATGAGGTTGGCATATTTATTACTAGGGCAACACTAATATTGGTGCTTCTGCGCCTCTATTCAACACGGTAAAAACTATATATCATATTTGATCTGTTATCGACTATCGTATTGTCAACGTTTTGATAGCTCTTATTTTCTTGACAGTAATGGCGGCTGACGTCATAACGATACCATAACAGGTAAACTACGATATCGTTTTTACCGCCTAGAATACCGGCCCTGATCGAAATATTTTGATTGGTAATTTTTGCTACCTTCCTACTTAATTTGCTATGGGGTACCTACAAACGTAAAACCTACAAAAATCTATTGAATATCTATCACGTGTCGCGGAATTATGATGTCGTGATGAACGCTAACTAAATTAGTATACCGCCAATGCGTTCTACCACGAACCACGATCTATTGACTAGACATTGCTTCACAAACATTTCAGATGCGTAACGAACTTTTTACATAAATCGTCAGAGTTGTTTGTGTTGAAAATGCAGCCAAAAGAAAGATCGATGCAGCTTCTTCTAGTCTGTGTGAATATTTGTGAATGCGTTTGCATTCTTTATTAGACGACTTCGCCTGCGTGATGAAAAATCTCCGCATTTTTACTCAGAAATCACTCAAAGCGGTTCAGACGTAACGTGTACTTAGTGCAGATGTATGAATAAACAAACATACGACATCGTTTTTGGTCGGAAAACTTCGTATTTTGGCTCCACTGAGGCGGAGACGAGAGGAGCGGAGCGGAGCTGTGCCAATATTAACCGATAGAAGGCGCATGCGGTCACGTCGAGCGCGCCTTGCGCACGTTAGTTTATATTCTATTGGTTAATATTGGCACAGCTCCGCCCCTCTCCGCTCGTCTCCGCCTCAGAGGAGCCGCACCCTTATCTTGGTTTCTCAGTCAGCTTATACGCTAATTGAAAAAACTAGACGAATACAAACTTATCCGATTAACGACTATGTCTGTACTTACTAGCATAACAAACATACCTACCTGGAAGATCGAGGGTCTCGCGCGGGTTGAAAACGATTTTTCCCGAAGATGACAACTAGACTGATCGATTTTTCGCCCCCGTAAACCCTTACATTTGCAAATGTCATCGAAATCATTAGAGCCACTTTCGAGAACTTGATACACATACAGACTTACTTCTGTACAAAAAACGATCTATACTAATATTATAAAGCTGAAGAGTTTGTTTGCTTGGACGCGCTAATCTCAGGAACTACTGGTCCGATTTGAAAAATTATTACAGTGTTAGATAGCCCGTTTATCGAGAAAGGCTATAGGCTATATATCATCATGCTAAGACCAGTAGGAGCGGAGCACCAATGAAGAATGTTTCAACCTTCTACGTTAACAAAGTCGCGGGTTAAAGTTAGCGTTAGCCCAAAGTAACTATTCCACGAAGACGAAGTTGCGGGCAGAAGCTAGTTAATTAATATTTCTAAAAAATAAAGTAATAATCTATTAATAAATTGTAGTAACAGCGACACAGATAGATGCAAAAATGTGCATCCAATTCGTTTCATAACGCTTCGACATTGGATCGATGATCAATCAATGTAATGACAGTGATCAATAAAATCAATTGATGCGGTACAGCAAACGACCTAATGATACAAGTCTAGTTAACACAATGTGCCGGTGACGTTGGTTTCTCTCAATAACAATAGGTAAAAAAACCGGTCAAGCGCGAGTCGGACTCGCGCACTGCAAGCAATATATAATATGGTTGGAAAATACAAATCTAACGTAGATTCTTAACATGTTAAAGTACATTTATTTAAATTTTTTCGTTAAATTACCTTTACCCCGCGGCTTCATCTTGGATTACAACATAACGAGGATAGCACCATCTATCTATTGGCTATTTGCTAAGAGATGGCGTAACTAAAGGTCTAAGAAAGTCCCGATTTTATGATTAGGTACAGTCAAGGACTTTAATTGTTATGCCACTATGGAACCCTGTCATAATATGACAGCGTCAAACCACATGATAGAAATTACGCTTAAATTAATGATTAACGTTATGCGACAGGGTTCCATAGTGGCATAACAATTAAAGTCCGTGACTGTACGAAGGAGAATAAGTTTCGAGAAAACACTCATTTTGTTGTGAACTTTGTTTACTACGCAATAAGGTCAATTTGACTCCATTAAATTTGAATACAGATTTTTAAAGACTTGCAAGTTTTTCCAAAACTGTAAATAATTATCAGTGATCGGATTAGGTAGTGCCATTAACGGGACTTCGGTGCTTAAGATTAGTATGGATATAGCTTTTAACCCCAGGATTTCATATGAAAAGTTTCAAGTTTGTGTTTGGTTCAGAAATGTTATAAATGTATAATTTTATAATTATTTTGCTAGCATAGAATATGACATTGACAAAATATGAAGACACTAGTTTCGACATTCATGCAAACAAAAAAAAACAAACCGTATACATACGTCTTATCTTTTGGTATTCACATAATTGTTTATCAAGGGGCATTCTTAAGAGGCCGTATACGAAATTTTGCCGTTTTTTTTTGCTATTATTATAATTTCATAGAAAGTAAAAAAAATAATTTAATAATGTAATAATAAATAAAGACTCTTACTAATAGAAAGCTGTAATTTGGCATGAATATACGTATTAGTCACGCCAACAAAGTGGTAAAATAAAATCTTGAAAACGATTTTTTTTGTGTATTTCCCCTACACGTAACGTGGGGATGTATTTTTCTCTTCTACTCCGTAGTGTGGGATGTCGTTAGATAGGTCTTTCAAAAATATTACGGGTTTGTTAAATTTATTTTTCGATTAAGGGATCCGTTTATGAAATATTTAGGTTTAAAGCGATATTTTTGTTAGAGTCAAGTGTCCCCCCCTTACAGCTAAAACTACAAATACTAAAAACCTAAAAAATATCTTAAATGAAAGCACATATAACGAATGAAAACTATGACGACTAAGTAGACTTGATTGGTTCCTGAGATACAGGTGACTAAAGTGTTTATCTCTACTAAAATGACCTAAGACAGCACCAAATAACTTTAAATAGAGCATTACTTCATACTTGTGGTTTTTTGAGATAGTTTTTGTGTATTACCGGCTTCGGAGCATGGTCACTATGGTCAGACATGCTCTTGCCCTGTTTTACCATTTTGGTACGGAACCCTAAAAATGGTGTAGAGTTTAATTATATCAGTTCGGTCAGTAAATTCAAATTTTCTTTGCAGTGATGAGCGGAGCGGGAACCCAACTATTGATGCTTGGCCGAAAGGGAGCGATTGGCTTGCTGTGAGTACGTCATAGTCATTAAAATCAGTAGCTAATTAATGTATGTCACAATATAACCGTTACATACCATTTTCAAATAAATTTATCTCTATATTAATGTAGAGTCGACTAAGACTTTACTACTTTTTGACTCTATTTGTAAAGTGGTTTCTTGGTCGGCTACGAGTATACATCCGAAAACCATTCTTCTACTTCTTGGGCAATCGGGTGTCGGGTGATACGGCATTGAAATCGATTCATCGCTTTAATCGTATAAAATTAAAAACCCCTTTTTTCTGACAGAGAGTTAAAACGACGCTTCTGACTCGTGTAAAAATACTTATGTTTAGTACCTACTCACTCATGTCCCACTTAAACTGTTATGTAATGTATAAGTAGCATCATAAGTACACAGTAGCTCAACATCCTGTATAATTTATCACGTCCACATTACCGAGTATGGGTTGCTAGGTTGCTACTACTTAAGAACGCACTTTCCCGCACCCTTTTAGGGTTCCGTCCGGTTTCAAAGAGCCAATACTAAGGAGCTAATATATGTCACACAGAAAATATTCATAACAAATACATTTGACACATTACACAATATGATAATATGACATCGATGGGAAGATATTCTTTGACGATAATAGTGCGTGAAGCACAATTGTTATGTGTTTCCTTTGGTCTATTGTTTCAATTTCTCATAATATCCGCCGTAGTTACGCCGACATTTAGAGACAAATAACTCGTTTCTTCTTTAAACTTGTGTATGAAAAATCGTCGCTGAGGAAGGACTTAATCGTTAATAACTGACTCTAAGTGCGGTCTCTCAAAATACGACACCATAAGACTATCCAATCCACAAGGTAGGCGAAGCAGAGATTAAGATGCATTAATTATAGTTGCTTTTCCGTACAAATAAAATCATGGAAACCCAAGACTGTCAGTCCAGTCTACCGAAATACTCATCCATACATCGCTGGTCTAATAGTCGGGCCACAAAGGAACCTTTAAGAATAAATAAAGTTAGCCTTAGGTCCTACCGACTGTGAACCGATCGCTATTGATTTTGTTTCATTACTTAATTCCCTAATTGATACCATTCCTAAGTTATCACATAAAAAAGCTAGTCAGTCCTACCGTTAAAAGTATATTTGTGTGACGCCTTATTTTTTCTGATAGCGTGGCGTCAGCATGCGTGCTAATACTAGAGACCATGTGGGTGGCAGCATTGTTCGTGGACGTGCTGTGCCGGCGGGGCGAGTACACGCTGCCGCTCCGCTGCTGGGACTTTACGCGCTGGTGCTGCGGCCGTGCGCGGGCGCCCCTGTATGCGTGCGCGGCGACTGCACTGCTCTTCGCTGACATCACGCTGTTTGCGACTGTATCAGGTATGTTGCGATACTGAAGACTAGTGTGAGTTGCTGTTGCCGCTGGAACGTTATTATATATATGAGACCATATGGTTGGGAACTCGGTTCTTTGTCTTTAAGCTGTTCGTGATTATGTTAGGTGGGTCGGGCTCGGGATACTGGAGACCGTGCTTGCTGTTTGCTAATTACACTTTTTTGTTGTTGTGCCTGGGAGTTGTTGTTTGTATTACACTCATCGCGACCATACATACCAGCTGCGCATTAGCGTTGCCAGACGTCCCGTATTTCAGGCATAATTTTAAACGTCCCGCCGGGACAGACTCTGTCCCGTATTTCAACATTATTCGATTAAAATACGCACCGCGTCGCGCATGACAAAGATATGGTAAAACTTACACGATCGTCTTCTTTACAATATAACTAAAAACTTGCAACCCTAGTGTGCATACAGGCCATGTGGTTTGCAGTTATATTATTCTTTTATTATCACACTCATCGCAACCATACCAGATGATGGGTTGATAGGTCACATAGGCGGTTAATTGGCAGTTTTATGTGCTTGTATCACGCTCATCGAGACCATACGGCGACTAACACAAGTTGCCTGCGACTTATTTGTCGCTCGGTTATTCCTCGCATATCTTCTCTGCAACATCTAATTAAATACACTCTACAGTATGTAGAGATATTACATCTTCATTTAACAAATAACTACTTGCGTAAATAATGGCTTTTAGGTAGGCCCTTATATTAACTATCTACCTATTATAACGTATTATCATTTTATCGACCTTGATGACATACCTACAGTCACAGATACTGAACATAAATGTGTGGCTAAAATTTTCCAGATACTAAATGTAACCGAAAAACGTTTTTACATGTAGACGTTTGTGGGAAATCTAATCAAATCTCTACATAAGACCTACCTGCTGCGACTCTGAAATTACTGCCAAGGATAACTTACATCCTGTATCATAATAATTAAAGGGATGAAACTGAGAGTAATCTTGAACTTGTATCCGTTGGTGTTCAACATACGAGTAGGTTACAGGTTAGAGCGGGCTAGGTATTTTTTTGCAACACAACGACTTAATTTATGCACCTATTTGCATACGTATGTAAATCAGATGACAGTGAAAATTACAACGTATGGTTTTTTAAATTAATCTGATGATTATGTTGGAAACATCATTATATCCTCTTTACTTAACGCACAGCTTCAATCAGCACTTCCAGCAGTTTACGAATAAGAGGATCCCGCAGTCGGCAGAAGAAGCTTGTCTCACTCTCATCTCACTGACTGACAAACTGACAGATAACGCACAGCCTGAACCGCTGGACTAGGAAAGAAATATTCCGTAGGCATCCTAGAGGTGCACGAACTAAGGGTTTTTCGAAAATCAGCCCCCAAAGAGAAGTAAGGGACTATCGGGAATCGAAGTACAAAGTCACGGCGTCCTCTAGTTTACATAATAATCATCATTTATCATCATTTCAGCCCGTAGTTGTGCAATGCCGAATATAGGTTCCCCCTTTGATTTCCAACGAAAACGATCCAATGTAGCCTGCATCCACCGACTTCCTGCTACCTTTATTAGGTTCTGTTCATTGTGCAGGCGGTCATCCTACCCTGTGCATGCTAGGTGGTGGTCTCCACTCAATCACCTTTCAGCCAGCCGAAAGAAACGTCTTCGCGCTATGTGCCCTGCCCATTGCCACGTCAGCCTATATACTAATGCGCTGAGCTATGTCGGTGGCTAATAATGTCTACGTCCTCTAGGTGGCATGCTGCTGGTCCTGGCCGCGCTTCGGGCCGCGGTCCCGTTCTCCCCCTTCGCGACGCACGGGCCGCACTCCCCCCGCGCCGGCAGCTCGCTGCTCAGCCAGCTGGACTCGCCACTGCCCGACGTATTCTACTCACAGGCGGCGAAGGAAAGGTTAGTAGGACACCTCACCTGCAGCACCCTGAGGCCCTAGTTTGAAAATCGAAGTTCGAAGTTAGTTGAGCTCCATCTCTTTGGACGAGTGAAAGGGACAGGGTATGCGAAATTTCGGATTTCGTGCTTCACGGTATGATACTGCGGATTGTCTTACCCTATGATGTTCCGGCCCGCGACCCTCTGCCCTGCTAATCCAATACGCAGTATCTCAGATAAAACTCCTGTAGCAATATCAACCTTACTGCTCACAGAAGAGAGTTAAAACTGCTTTGATTATTAAATTTGGGAAACTGTTTATTAGCTTAGTAGGGCAGCCCTTTAGTGCCGCGGGTGAAGACCTAGTTCTGTTGTTGAATGTCTGAAAAATCATTGAACAAACGTTGCTGTACATCAGGGCGCCTATTCTACTGGGTAAAACCAGACATGCCTTTGCCATGCCTTTGACATGTTATCGTATTGTTTAAAACTCGACCACCATTAGGTACTGTCAAGCATAGAATATGCATATACGTGCTTATTCCATGCTGTCAAGTCCATAAATAAGAGCTGTCGTAATATTGACTACTATAACATGTGAAAGACTAAGGTTTTATTTACCCAGTAAAATAGAGGCCCATTGAATATTGATACTTTCTACAAACTTAACACCTGTCTGTTAACCAGTTAGCCCTGCCTGACCATTAGTTTATTATTTGAAGTAGGTACTTATGTAGATAATAAGATATTAATCTTAGTTTGAAACTTAGAAGATGTTATTTGTTTACAAGTAGGTACACCAAATAAGAGACGTGCAAAACTGGACTGCTTTTTCTATTAAAAAACGGTTCAAATCACGATGTAAGAAAAATACCATATGGAGATCATTATTTTCAAGTACTTACGTAACAAAAGATTCATAAAGAGAACCGCAGTGACTTAGTTAATTTATACCCCGCCTCCCTTCCCTCGCCCCCACGACCAACTACGCTCGCCTCGCAGCTGCTAAAGACAAGTTAATTGAAAAACCTAGCTTCTTTGATATCCATTCGAGTCAACGAAGCGACTGTTCCGATGAAAAACCGTTATATTAGTTTTGTGAAAAAATTGTGCGTCTCAATTTGCCGGTTGGCACTTAAAACTGTTATTTCCATTTCGAAACTCCGCCTCCGGGTCTTTTCATCCTGAATCGTTGAAATGTAGATTTTATGGATTATTCGTGAGGATAACATCGTGCACAATACACAAGTATGTCCCCGCTTCAGACGTCCATTGAGTTGGCCGCTAGAACGGCACACTTTTTATTCCTTTGGGAACTTTTCAACCGTTTCCTTTGCTGTAATAATATGTTTCAAGAACGAACGTAGGGCCCAATGCAACCATTGGGCCCTAGAGCAATAATGGTACAAAATGTACCTACAGTATTTCCATCTCACATTGGCGAAACGATCTAGTCTAAAATTAGATACATACTCAGACCCACATTACAAGGTTTATAAAATTGGCCTAATGCTAAAGCTTTTACCGTGTTAAGTTCAATACAAAATATGTGTGATATTGATTCGTTGGGCCATGGATGTGGTAAAGAAGCTGCCCGCTTTCGAGCGTCAAAACTGGTTCAGTCATACGAGTACTTACCTACCTTATCACTGCGAGAATGCACGCGTTTGCTTAAGGTTTATTTCAATGTCGCAGCGCCATATAACACGTTTACTCGGTTGTTTGTTTACCGTTTTATTTGTTGTATTTATTTGCAGGTGTGAGGAGATGACAGTTTTGGATCGGAAGGTGCCGGAGCGGCCGCGCTCGGTCTCGCCCAAGCCGCCTCTACTAGAACTTTGACTTATACTGCTGTCAATATTAGAAATTAAATATTGCCTCTTTCTATTGTAAAAACACTACGTTGATATTCATTTTGGCTAAATTTAGCGTGACTAAACGCACAATTTGATCTTTCATTAAAACAAAAGCAATGAGAACCTAGAATTACTTAAGTAGGTATTTATTTTTGATTTACACCTACCGAACAACTGTGATAGCGTAGAATAGGTAATGTTAATCTTGATATCAGTTATGTTAACAATGGTGTAATATTAGTATTACAATTAAAACTTTTGTACTGAGTTTATAAAATTTGCAAACAAGAAATTTTGTTTTATTTAAAGTTATTCCTGTGGTTTAGACTTCTCTTTGACTTAAGACAGCGTAGTAGGAGTAGGCGGCCTTCATAATCTGGAAATAAGAGAGGTTTTGTTAGTATTGGAGTCACGTCCGGGATAAGTCGGGCCGCGCCGTAGTTCGTATTCTTGTAACACTTATGTGAACTGAACATATTCAATTTGTCCTCGATCGGAACTGTTATTTTATGATTGTACTCGTATCTTCTGTGCATTGTCTTTTCATTAATTTTGAACTGAAGTTTAAAACACTTAATGAAGATGTACTTACTGGCGGGTCAGCCAGGTAGCATCAGCTCCTCACTTAATTCATTAACAGGTGTAACAAGCAGCAAAGTAAAAAAAACTGACTACTGGTTTTATGATAACTGGTATTTATTTAGCAAAAATTCATAACTAAAATTAAAAATAAATAATATACTAGCATAAAAGCTTGTTAAGCATAGGCAACAAAAACTTATCAATAGTTCGTGCAGTTCGTTATCAGTGTTATCACGAATAAAACCCATAAATCGACATTTGTCGATAACATTCATAGTTTCTTTACTACTGTAAAATTACACACACTAAACATCAAGGAATCCAAGATAATTGTAATTTTACTGTGGGTACTACGAGTATGGAAATGTCTAGTACCTAATACAAGGAAGCCTAATAATACAAAAACTAATCACACACCTCAAAAATAAAACTCCGGGCTTTATTATAGGTACTTAAATGAATAGGTACAAATAAATAATAGTAGATTGTTCAACAAGGGACTATAAAAAGCCAATATGACACGAGATGTTTAGCCACGCGAGCTGTGCGAGGTCGGCTATAGTTCGTGTCATTATGGTTGTTTAGTCTCGCGTTAAACACTCTACGTTTCACTTTGAATGCGGGGAAAAAATACGACGTTCTATACGAAATTACAATATTTATTATAAAAGATAAAATATGTTTATTCAGTAAGGAGGCAGTTGTCATTTTGAGGTTATTTCCATGTCCTAAGAATTATCTATACACAATCACTAAAAATGGCGATAATCCTCCATTCATTAACACCGTGTTTGGTGGTTTAGGACTTTCATGAGCATGAGAAGTAAAATTATATTATTTCATTACATATCTCATAAATATTAAACATTAGGTACAAAAAATAAATAATATATTATTTCATTACACATTTCATTTTTTTTTTTTTGTTCAATTATTTTCAAGATTTTCCTTCTTATTAAAGGGTTAGCAACGTTGCATACGTTGATGACTGTTCGATATAAAAACTTAAAAATCAAAATCATCAATTAAAAAAAAAAACAATTTCATGTGAGTTAATTCAGGAAGCCTTTTAGGAACACTAAAAGGGTTGTTTATAACTCATTATTTAAAGTCCATACTGGCATCCGGTATACTATGCTATGACTCATTTTAAGTTTTGAGCAGAGCGAGGCGCCTGTTATTTTATCTCGCAGCAGCTCGCTCCGGCTTTGTTTTACAGCGAGAAAATCTGTGACCTATATCGGCAGCTGCTTTCAAATCTACCTGTTCATTTTCTCTCAGCATTCCGTAATAGGTTGTCTTTGAGCAGTTTGCGAGCGAACTTGCTCTGTTGTACGGTTTTAAACTTAAATAAAGACAGTTAATGGATTGCTGTAACTCCACGCTGCAGTGAATATTGTTTAGCTTGATTTACGGTCATATTCAGGCCTCGTTATTGATCTCTTAATTATTTTTATAGCCTATGG
Organism: Acleris literana; assembly: GCA_946894065.1. Taxonomy (NCBI): domain Eukaryota; kingdom Metazoa; phylum Arthropoda; class Insecta; order Lepidoptera; family Tortricidae; genus Acleris; species Acleris literana. The sequence goes on from OX335677.1 coordinate 9,980,824, forward strand.
ACCCTGGCTTTATAGTGATTTCAATGTACTAAGGCTCTACAACTCATTTGACATATCGGACGATTGCGTCGATGTACATACGTATAATTAATTAAATACCTTTTTTTTGACAATTTATAATATAAAAAATTGTTTATTGGGTTAATTTGGGTTAAAAAAAAATGTCCCCTTAAAACCCAAAGGGTTTGTGAGGAGAACCTAGTGGGCCGGGACCTCGTGAATTAGAAATACTATAATATTAAGATGTTTCACGTTATAGCTACCTATTTAGTGGTAGAAAGTTACGTTAAGTCAGATGCCCTAACTAAATGCAGCAAAAACAGATCGACCAGTCTAATCAAGTCTTACTCAAACGACTATCCAACGACCTTCAATTTGGAAAGTATGAGTGACGGAGAGATAAACCCTCATCCTCTTTTATCCCCTTCTGTTCTTCTCCAAAAATCAAATTCATTTCTTTTAAGAAATATACTTTTAAGCTTGCAACTCACCAACGTTTCTACAATCAACGAAGTCGCACCCACCGCGCCGGTCGGTCCTATGAAGATCTCGGAGCGTCCAAGAAGAAAACACGCTGGACACCTGGGGGGTTTTAGGGGGTAAAAATGCCACATAGCCCCCCAACGATGCTAGGTATCTTGGAGTCAATTTCCCCCTCGATAACAAAAAAGGATACCTACCGCTAGAAAACACCCATTGTCCATATACGCGAAGCCAGCGGCAGTGAGCCTCAGCGGCCGCTGCGCGCGCATCATGGCCAGCAGGAGGTAGCGGCGCACGCGCGGCGTCATGCGCTCCCATTTGGACTGCATCACCGCGTCTGAAACCCGCACCGCCTGCAACCGGCATTCTTAAATTTTGACAGATACATGTTTACCTATTTGTTGCAAGGATTACCTACCTGAGAGAGACATAGTTAACAAATTCGACAGGGAATCAAAGTTTGTCCCCTGTGCCCGGCGTAAGGTACCTGCCCTCGACCTTGGCAGCAGAGCTGCGGCAAAACGAGCATTTTCAATTATCAGTACGCGTACTATGAGTCAGTAAAAGGGATAGAGCTATTAGAGTCATATATCTCTGTAACTGGAATTATCGGGTATGGCATTTCAAAATATGTATGGTCCCAGGTCTTCTACGCTGCGAAGTAGGTGGGAGACCGCGGAAATGAAACTTAGCATCTATTGTGCAGATATTGCTGGAAAATAGGCGTCGTGAACGACTGATCGTCATCGGTCATAAAAAATGTGAGTAACTACCAATTTCACCAAATGATGTTAAATTTAATCAATTTTAAGTGACGGTTAGTTCATACATTTTGACAGCTGTTAACGCTCATATCGTCTGTTAACTGGTTAACATTGTTGGGTAAAATTGGTACTTAGCCTGGCATAGACGCTCGCTGAACTCATAGGGCTGTATTTGCGTTATTACATACGTAAAACCATTTTAGTATTATCTAAAACTGCTTTTCTTTTGCTAAAGCCACTAGATAACAAGGCAGTCACGAGAGGGAACCCCGCGTGACTGTATGCTTAATACTGGCCTTCAGAGCTCGAATTAGTGTCAATTTGTCAAAGTGCTCTCTAGAGCTAGCGCCAGGCAGATCGGTCTTAGGTTGTGATTTGACAGATGATATTACAACGTCGCCGCTAATATATTATGTATCTTGACGTCGTAGTATTATTCCCAATACTAAAATCGTTAAACGTTTATGTTCTTTAATGTTCCTATTATGCAATTTTTATGAATTTTATATTTACGAGGACACAACCAATATATAGAAAAATAATAGAAACATAACTATACTAAAATAAATTAACTTATTCTATATAACTATAATATAAGCTACTCAAATATTAAAGATATATATAATAATCACCTGCTAGAGGCGGTGTACTTTTTATAGTGGTGATTATTATTAATAATACTAATACTAATACGTTTATTTTCAGACTTTACATCCATAGGGTTAGTAAATACAGCATCTTAATAATAATATTAATATAATAGGTTAGTATAATACATGATACAACATAATAATCAAAGCCTGCGCATTGGAGCAGCTGGTGGTGCGTGTAGGCGCACGTGTCGCTGCACCAGCGGCGCGTCCCAGCGCCTTCGTGGGCGCCATCGTGCCAGGATGCGGTTCGTGCTGTCGCCACTGCGGCGGAGCAGCGACGCGCATCGCTTCCTCATGATGGCGTGAAAGCAGTCCGATCGTGCTTCGGCAAACATCATTGAGGCCGAATTATTTATATCTTTAATATTTGAGTAGCTTAGTTTAATTTTAATTTAAACACGTTTAGTTCTAATTTTTAATTATTTTAATGTTGAATTCTGTAATTATTTGGTATGTTCATTTAACTATAATATGTACAAATGTCCCCTAGGCCACTGCCACTGGGAATGGTGCCCATAATGCTGGCTGCATTTCCTCGTTGGATAGCTATTGCTAACCGTTGGCCGAGGAAAGAGCCAGCCCTATGGTCACATGAGGCTTTTTTAAATTGTTAGTTTAAGTTTATTTTTTAAATTGTTATTGTATCTTATATTTATATTTTAAAATCATTGAACAAACTAAAAGAAAAGGGTAAGGCACATACCTAGTTAAATTACTGCAATAGGTGCGTCGAACCAAAAAAGACAATTTATTTAGCACTCACTCTGATGAATCAGGTATCGTACCGAACACTCTTTCCTAGATTTAATTAATCTCTTTGTTTTGCGTACGTATCGATGTCGACATCCAATTACATACCTGAAAAGTGAGCTCGTTCCCGGTAAAACATTGTATAGCGAGTTGTATAATCATCGCCACGAAGAACGCAAGAGAGGTCACTAACCGGATTGATTTGAAACTTGACGCATCTTGCTGCAAGAAATGAAACATTGATCATTAACATTTATTGCATTTTAGTTTCTTTATAAGGTGCTTTATTTTTATTATCGGAATAAATATTGAAAATGTGAAAGTGCAGTTTACTTAGAAAATTAGGAAACTTGTACGAGTGCAAAGTCAAGAGAATTCACTAATTTATTGAATGAACATTTCGAAGTCAAAAGGTTTTACCGAAACTTGGACCATAACGACGCAAATAGCCGCCATGCTAGACAGAAGCTGAGTCATGAAACCATAGGAGTAAGTCACTCGAAACTTTTCCACGCAACTGAAAAGAAAAAATATTATTCAAACTCAAAGAGCGGAGACACGTAAGAATCTTTGAAAACTTCATCTCGATGTTGACTGAAATAGAGTTGTATAAAGAAGCGTATTATGTTGATATAAGCGTAAAAAAAGCCGGAGTGACAATATTAGGGACGTAATCCTGAGATATTGCCGGTCGTCATTTCACGCGCTTCCCTCTCCGGCAGTGTTTCATATCGGTACAGAAGCCGCGCATCGACAATTGTAAATAACGTCCGGGGATGTTTTAATACGAAAAGTTTCCAATGTACCAGTATCTGTCTAAGTACAAACAATGTCATTCAATCTCCTTTTCAGCCTGTTATTTATTTGGGGCTTCCAAACTTTGGCTCCGGCACCGGCGCCGCCTGGCCTCCCAGTTAATTCACAGTGCAGTTTATGGCAATTTAACGGAGTTGGTTGGCCCTACACAACGTGCGCTTGCCAAAAGTTCCGAGCATCTACCTATGTACGCTAGAGTGGTATTGCCAAAAGCACACAATTGATAGTGTAGGTCGGGAATGAGTATACATAATTATTTAACGTTATTTCTGTATCAAGTTTAATAATAAGTTAATTGTTTTAACACGCTTTTAAAGCAAATTTATTAATTTTATTGTTGATACCATACTTGCAGTGTCATTCAGTTATAGGCTATGGTTAAAGTTCCAAGTCTGAGCTCATGGGAAGTTAGTTTAAAATTTGTACCGAACAGACAAACAAATAAACAGACCAGAAGCGAGCCAATAAAATCGTGGTAAAAAAGATATTTATACGGACCTGATTAATACTTGGTGCTGGCGAAGACAGTTTAAAATCGTTTTTTCTATCGCCGATTCAATCTGGCTCTCAGTGTAAAATGATTTAGCTTTAACTTCCATTTTATCTAAGGAATCCTTAAGAATGTTGTCGTTATCTTCAATAAGCGTGATTGAACTCTCGGCTATGTCAATATTATGAGGTCTATCTGCAAGTAGTTGTGACAAAGTACGCTCGTAAGAGGTTATGAATGCCTCTTGTAATATCGCGAACTGAGAGCTCATATGTAGGATGACAGAACCGATAAATGTGTCGATTGTCATCACAATATGGCCCGTCCACAGCAAACCCACTGTCTCCAAGACGAACGTCGAGATATATGACTCATCAGATTGATACTCCCACGGAATATAGATCGGTTGAGGAAGGGTTCTTATAGGCCGAAGCGCAGTATCGTTCAGCAGCGCAACTTCGGCTTTCCACCGAGAATCTTGAATCGTACCATACACGTTTGTATTCCCGATTGTTATCCAACCAAAGAACAGAAACGACCCTGTCATTATGCGAGTAGTTCTGATTGTAGCGCGGTTTTTGTCGTTGTTCTGATAATAATTATGGATATCAACTTCCAGAGTCCGGACAATATCTTGAATGGCACGGTTTTTAAACAGGAATATGTAGAGCTTGATAATGGTTAAGTCGTGGGTGATGACGAAGGACAGGCTAAACATGAAGCGGTCTAGATCTTTCTCGCCAATGAAAGGGTCGATGGATTCGAGGCCTACGAAGCCAGCGACCCACACAACCTGGGTGGCGATGGAGTAATATATATAGAAGCCAGGAAAGTTGCTGTAGTCGTCTTCGTCTGGGTGGTGCCACCATCCCAGCCCCAAAAACCTCAAAAGGCGAAAATGAATCGCAAAGTACCGTCTAGGACGGTCACCAGCTTTTGTATCCGGCATGCTACCAGAATATAGCTAAACCTTTGATCAACCATTCCCTTCGTACGTAGTTCTGATTTACCGAAGTTTAATACGTTGCATTTATAGCCTCAGCCTAAAGGGACTTTCCAGCGAACAAACATAAGCGGAGGCGGATAGCAATAACAAACATACAATTACAAGAATGTACTTACCTGTTTATTTAACGATGTAGTTGTTTTAAGGTTCGCTTACAAATAAACAACGCATATTTTTATAATTAAACTTTGTATCAAATACGATATTAATTAATAATTAAACGACTCTCGAGATCATTCTTTAAAAAAAAGTCAATTCCCATAGCGTCCGAGATTGGCTTTAATAGAAGGTAGGTACGGGTGAGATGGCCAGCTCCAGCTTCTACTATTTTTCGTGCATCTTTTGAGTTTCAGGGCCGATTCTTCCAATCCCAAGATTAAATGAAAGTTACCACTTTTCTTTGTCAAATGAAAGAAAAGGACAGGCTTAAAAAAATGTGATAGATACTGTTTTCAATTCCATGCACCTAATGTGTGGAAATTAGCCAGAGAAAAGCGTTTTTTTGTCGGGTAAGTTCGTATTTATCTTGCTTTCTCAATTAGCTTCAGTACCCGTCAATAAGCTAACTGAGAAAGCAAGATAAATACGAACTTATCCGACAAAAAACTATAGGAAAGGATTATATAATAGGTACATCTGTAAAACAATATTGTTTTTGACATGTTATCGTGTTGTCAAAGTTACGATAACTATTATTTGCCTACTTGACAGGAATGACGGCGGCGGCCGAGTGAACAACAATACGACAACCAACGATATAATATAGTAAAAAGAGTTAGATATGTTATACGCACTTCGATAGTGGCACCCTAAAACCAAGCCAATTGGTACACCTTTACTTAGTCTTGCGCCGTCAACGGAACCGTGAACTAGTCTGCAGAGCAACATACACTCGTTTCTGTTTCGCTCCCGGAAATTAGCATACCATCCTGCTTTCACTAGTCATTTATGAATTAGTGTGTAATTGCAATATTTACTGATTATGTGTGCGTAAGCCAGGCCATTTTTACACGCGGAATACCGTATAACTAGGTAACATATCTACCTTATTTTATATTATATCATTAACGATAACAGGCAGAAAATATTCGCTGTTTCTTGTTACCAACACCATTCCCGACATGCTTTAATTTGAGTTTATATTAATGAGATCATTTTCTAAATTATCGGTTGTATTTCGACAGCGTAATCGAAGTCGCATAATAAGCAGTTTACGATTGACACGGTCGAGGTGTTTATTATTTAAAATTGATATCAACCTTACCTTTATTATAATGTGTAATGAGCTCTATTAAATTTAATAAATGTATGCGACAACATATCTAATGTAAGCGTAATACCTACTATTCGGAATTTCAATTTTTTTTTAGTAGATTTTTGAACAAAATATTAAAATAAGAAAATATCCCATTGTCTGTAAACTTTGTTTTTGGACTTACCTTTATTTAGGTACTTCTTGCCACAGCACAAATTATATTCGTAAATTAGTTGTAAAGTATCAGTCTTGTGAAAATGAAGCGTTTCTCATTTAAACAGCATTTAAATAGGAGTACCAAAAAAAAAGTGTTGGTCCACATATTTATGAACTCGACTGTACATGTGAACCAAATGCATCACAAATTGGCTCTTCGCTTAAATTATAATGACATTTCTTGAGCAATAATTCCCTAAGCCGGCGATTTCTTTTATTTGATTTAGGTCACATGTACCAGTACCTACTGCTGCCTGTCAATTTTTATAATTTATGATTTTAACATACTTAAGCCTTGCTTGCTTGTACTTTATATGACTCTATGTTTATGATTTAAAATTTAATAAATTTTAATTTTATGCTTTGATTTTTTTATTGTGTATTAATTTTGATAATTGTATTTTATTTATTGTTTCCGACATAATTTTATAATATTACGGAATACCGAAATCCGCAGACTGATCGACATAGCTAAAACCATGGCCACTAGGAAGTGGGCGGGCCATATCTGCCGTAGGTCCGATGGAAGATGCGGTAAAAGGTTGCTGGAGTGGAGACCGCGAACGGGCCGAAGAAGCGTGGCAAGACAGCCCGCGAGGTGGACTGACGATATAGTATTCGTGGCTGGGAAGGATTGGATGCGGAAAACACAAGACCACTCTAAATGGGCTAGAATGGAGGAGACCTTTACTCAGCATTGGGTAGATCAAGGTTGAAGAAGAATAGAAAAGGAGATGGAATACATGAACCTGAATCTGAATCTGGTCATAATTTGGTAGGTATTTCATATATTTCATATAGGTACCTGTGAATATGAAATTCCGAAATATCCGAAAATAGGTAAATTATTTTTTCTTTAAATATAGTTTTAGCTCTAAATTTAAGTGCATATAAAGCTCTTTTTAATATAATTTGAATTACTAAATGAGGGTATCAAACGCCCTCAACTTGTTAAAAGACTATTGATGGAGTATTTGGCATTTAGTATTCACCATTTTATTGGTGGTAGGACCTTGTGCAGGGTCCGTCCGGATAGCTACCACCATCTTATCCATTAACCCACCGCCAAGCAGTAGTATTCGCATTGCTGTGTTCCGGTGTGGGGATAAGACAACTGGTGAAATTACTAGCATAGAGGCATTCTATCTTAGTCCTCAGGGTTGGCAAGATTGCAGTTTTGAGATTATAGTCTTGAGGTTTCAAATGTCTATGGGTCTCAGATCCGACTTACCATCAGGTGGCCTGAGTGGTGTACTGCCTTGTTGCCGAATTATGTTTCGTCAAATTTCATTTGGCAACCAACTTTTCGCTGAAGTTTTATTTGGCAAACCAATCCTTGGCATAATTTTACTTCGTATTTTTTTATTTCGCTACATTTTTATATTGCAATATTTTATAACGTCAAATTTTATGTGGTAAATAATTGTGTAGCAAATGATTTGCTAAGGCAAATAACATATTTTTTTATGACTTTAGAAACGAAACTGCTCCCAGAGATAGGTAGGTTAGGGTTTTTTTTTATGACCCTTAAAACGAAACTGCTCCCAGAGATAGGTAGGTTAAGGTTTTTTTTATGACCCTTAAAGGATACTGCTCCCAAAGACAGGTAGGTTAGGGTTATTTTTAAATTATGGTATGCCAATCAATACATTTGACGAAAACATAATTGACATCTTAAAAGAATCCCAGGTAGTAATTTGTCTAACAATAATTTATCAAATCATTAGTTGGGAAATGATATCAGTGCGAAACGTTCAGTTGGGAAATAAAAATTTGCCCAAATAAAAATATGGGATACGTAGTTTGGGGAGTTAAGAATTTGCTAAATAATTTTCGTCGAAACATTAGTAAACCGGCCTGAGTGCTCGCGTGCCTTCTCCTTGCCATAAAAAAAAGTATTTTGAAATCATGTTCCTGTAGAATGCAATTTTGCTAAATATTGTTTGTAGGCACTCGTACGAGATTTGTACAATTTCATGTTCTTTTTGGTTGAACTATGTTTGTTTCTAAATAAGATTAAAAACCGGACAAAGCATGTTGGACCATGCTCAGCGTAGGGTTCCGGCGCCGTTACTACCAATAATCGATGTTATAATGTAAAAAACTACCTTTACTTTACATGTAGTTATGTGAGGTACCCAAAAAAAAACAAGATTTTTATTTTACAACTTTGTCGTTGTAATTTCAATGTTTAACTATGCCAAATTACAGTTTTATAGTACCAAGAATCTCTGAGTTAAACTGCGGAGATACGGACAGACGGACGGACAGAACGACAGACGGATGGACAGACAGACATGGCAAATCCTTGTTGACTACGGAACCCTAAAAAGCGAAGATTACTAAAATGCCAATAAATGTTTAAAAAAACAAAAACCCGCCTTCAAAAAGCAAAAAATAACTTCTTTAAAATGGTAGGTAAATAGGTCAGTCCAACTGAAGTCTGCTTTTGGTTAAAATATTGTTGGACGCCGACTTCAGTTGGACTGACCTATTTACCTACCATTTTAAAGAAGTTATTTTTTGCTTTTTGAAGGCGGGTTTTTGTTTTTTTAAACATTTATTTTATTTTATACTTTTTAGAGATCCTATTTATGCTGTTATGTAGCTCCACTTCTAAATATTAATAAGAAACTATAGAACATTTCAAGCTCGCCGCAGACAACGCCGCGGGAATGTCATAGTCATATTTAAACTAAATGTGCTTCGTCATAGTCGCTCAACTTCCTTTATCGGAATATCTTATCGCCACCCTTGAAATAGGTACCGTTAAGGAGTTCCGGTGGCCATCTGTGGTCTTCATCATCAGTTCCACTTCACCATACCAAATAGTACTTTTCAAAAGCAAATGCATGAGTTACAGTGAAAAATACCAAAATCGCTATAGGTGTGCCTATAATATTTGAGGAGTTCTCTTGATTTCTCCATGATCCCATCATCAGATCCTGACGTGGTGACAATGGGACCAACTAGAAAGTATACACATTTGAACAACGAAAAAATTTTTCAAATCGGTCCAGTGGTCTTCGAGTAATCGGGGAACATACATAAAAAAAAACCCGACGAATTGAGAACCCCCTCTTTTTTTTGAAGTCGGTTAAAAAAATACATGTGTAGAAGTGTAGTACAGTCTTTTTGGTAGTTTAAGTAAGTAGGTAGTTGGATGAGAAACCATGTGCGAATAATGTGTACATTCCGTAGAATACGTGGTCTGCGGCTCCGAGGGTGGATTTCATTGCACGTCATAAAACAATAAATAAATAATAAAAATAAATAAATAAATAAATATCAAGGGACGATCTCACACAAATTGACCTAGTCCCAAACTAAGCTCTAGGCTTGTACTATGGGTACTAGACAACGATATAAATACTTATATAGAGAAATATATACTTAAATACATAGAAAACATCCACGACTCGGGAACAAATACTCGTGCTCATCACACAAATATCTGCCCTTACCGGGATTTGAACCCAGGACCGCTAGCTTCGTAGGCAGGGTCACTACCAACTAGGCTAGCACGTCGTCAAAACAATGCAGACGCATATCTCAATTCGAAGGATCGATATTTTTCATAGGAAGTTTTTCTGGCTGACTGAACGACAGACACGTTGGACAACCTTGCTTTGCTACATTATCGGATTCTGGTGTTAATTATTTTACTTCCTAACATGATTCAGGAATCAAGCGACTGACCATTCTGCTCTCCAGTCCCCGTATTATCGCCGCCATTATCGCGGTGGACAAAGCATCTGTCACTATCCCACTTAAAAACTGACGGATAAAACATGTCACTTTCTGACCATTATCTTATCTTATCTTATCTTAGTTGGTGGGGTCCTTACGGATACACTTCGACCCTATGGGATCTTTTGTGTAATTACCCCTCTTTTAGCGCTTAATCCAATGCAGCCTCCACCCCTTCCAAAAAGCGGACAGTAGAGTGCAATGGCAGTGCCTTGAAATCGTTCGGTTCTGGGTAGCCACAACCGAGGATTTTCATTCTTACTCCGGCGAGGGTATCACATTCACACAGTAAGTTTTTCATTGTCTTCACCTTTTCGCCGCACATTCTACAATCTGTGTTGTCATAAAGGCCCATCTTTGCTAGGAGATGTTTAACCCCAAAGTGCCCCGTAAACACTCCGATAATGCATCGGAGTTGTCTTCTGCTGAGTTTCCAAAGTTCTGACCAGGTATAGTCCTGAGCTCTTAAATTCAAGAAATAGCATAAACACAATGTGCTTACTTCATTAGAAAACAAAGATGAATAGATTTCAAAGTATTTCTTACGTTTAAGATTATTTAAAATATACCATTAAAGGTACTGTAATGTAGGTACAATTAACCAAATGGATGGATTTCTAGGCTACTATGGAACTGTGTCAAAGTGACGTAATAAAGCAAATCCTAAGAGAATCTTCACGATTAAATTTGTTTCTTTCTTTGTATGTATCTATGTTTCTTTGGGACCTATACAAACAAAACAATATATAAATTCTCTGAAGTATGTTTGCCCATATTTTTCTGGGTCAAGATGGACGCAATTAAAAAACACTCGAATATTAGACTGATAGAATCCCGCTGGGGACCCTACGCTACAAATACCGAGTAATCAACTAAGCGTTTAAACTGAATTAGCGCTCTAAAACGCTTGATTCAGATATCCTTGGGTTGTTGGTACTTCAGCTTGCGATATTTGGTTTACGCGGTATGCGCATCGCTATAACATACCAGGGTAAACTCCTTGACGAATCCTAAAGTGCGGGATATCGTTGGATTGTTAGTTATTCACCTAATAAGGAGTATCATAGGCTATATTTAAACCTTACCAGTCCTACCTGATTCTGCAGGGGTTGTTGGTTTTTACAAGGTGGTTTTCTCTTACTAATTTAGGACTACATTCACTAAGGTATCTCTCAGTTGTAACAACTTACACGGCCTGAATCCCAATTGGATTCGAAAGTTTCTTCTCAGTAACCCTTCAACTTAAGCGCTAACAATTTAGATCAAATGAATAAACATCGTCGAAGGCCATTTCCCCAGTAGATAAAGACGGCCATTCCTCAAGTCAAAATACAGAGTAGGCAAGTACAGACACAGGTATTTTATTCATGCAAACTGAAGACGGACGGGCTCCGGCCGCGACCCCATTTAACACGGCGCGGCAAAGACGTGGAATACCTACATAACTGCAGAATTTCAGATGACTTTCTGTGATGATGTTTTTGAGCTACTTCCAAGGTTTTAAGGGATAGTTTTTTTTATTTATGTTGTGGCTTTGAGTTCATTTGTCGTTAAGTTGAAGTAATTGGACTTTTGAATGTTATTTAGATAAACCCGTTACCATAATATCCAATGGTTTGGAACTTCGGATGTTAGGAAGTATTAGAAATACCTACAATCGGTGACAAAATGTGATCTTGGTTTTTTTCATTTAACAGCGTTTTATTTCTGTGATGATGTTTTTGAGTTACTTCTAAGGTTTTAAGTGACTGTTTTTAGGGTTCCGTACCTCAAAAGGAAAAAGCGGAAAAAGCGGTATAGGATCACTTTGTTGTCCGTCTGTCCGTCTGTCTGTCAAGACCCTTTATCTCGGGAACGCGTGGAGTGGAGATATCGAGTTGAAATTAAAACCATATACTTGGGTATCGTATGAAAATATTAAATACAGAACCCTCGGTGCGCGAGTCCGACTCGCACTTAACCAGTTTTTTATTTATTTATGTCGTGACTTTGAGTTGATTCGTGGTTAAATGTAAGTAAATAGACGTTTGTAGGTTAGTTAGATAAACATGCTTTCGTAATATCCAATGGTTTGAATGTTAGGAAATATTAGAAATAATTAAAAAATCTGTGGCACCTACTTAGTTAACGATTAAAATTAAGAAACTGTTACTTCAGTAATGAGACTTCAACATCCAATAAAACTGGCTTGCATTACATTATAGTTTTCGATTAAATCGAGAATAAAAATACTCAAATACATTGTAGTGCAAAAATGCTGACGTAAAAATTACAGACATCAAACTCACGCGGACTTTGGACTTCTTTACGTTTGTTGTAGATGGCGCCCCAGTCGTCGGTAAAATCATAAAAGAGATTATCAATCAATGTAGCTGTGTCGTTATGTTGTGTACTAAGGGTTTTATTTTCGAACAATTAAAACAATACCTTAATAAATAAAACCTTGCTAAATAAAACCTAGGTTGATTTATTTAGGTTTTGCGTGCTTAGCTGAACCAGATGCGCGCGCAGCACGTTTCAGCGCTGTAGCGCTTTCTTTTAGTACATTGCGTTAAATTTTCTCATACTTTAGACACATTTTTAAATATAGTTTAGTACCTAGGCGATATGTAATCCTTTTTGACTACACACCATATTCATACATAATATTTCTTATGACGATATTGACTAGTATACCTACAACTTTGAACATATACAAAAAATACAATATGACCATTTTTTCAACAAAATTTGCTTATTTTATTTACTTTTAGAAATTACTGTTTCTAAATTTACTGCTCTCTGTTATCTTCTATTGTTGTTATAATTGACAAACTATAGGTAGTGGTAGGTAGTAGCTTGTCGATGGTTTTGGGGGGTTATTATGACAGCAAGTACATTTTACGGCGAGTGTAAAGGACAGAGCTATAGCAGATATATAGCTCTGTCCTTTTCTCTCAGCGTAAACTGAACTGCATAGTTATGTCATAATAACCCCTCTGTTCTATACAAGGATTTTATAATAGTTACTAAAAAGGTAAAAGGTACCTAATCCTATTATTTTAATATTTACTTATTTTGTGTTGCTGAGTTTGTCCGCCACAATAATTTTGTGAGTTAGGTACCTAACTAGGCAGTAATGTTACGTTGAAATGTTTTGCTGTTTTAGTGAATATCTATGATAGGTAAATGAAGCAGATGGAACTCTATTAACTTACTTCACAACATGACAAGTATAAGATTTATAAATATAGATAAGTAATAAGTATAGTTTAGTTTGGCAAAAAAGCCCTCCAGCGCTTGAGGCGCTTTATTACGCTGCGCCATTATTTGGCAGACATCATGATCGCTCGCTCGAAAACATAACCTACAAGACGTCAATGAATGCCATCACGCCACCATCAACAAAAATGTACAGACCTCCACAGCACTCCGCAAGTATTTGTGGCACTAGGCGGACGCGAGACGAGAACGTGCTACTCTAATACAAAACAGTCTCGGAGAATAGTTCGCTAAAACATAAATATAGGTTAGGTTAAGGAAAAAAAGTAAGTGGAAAATTTTTAATTGTAGAATAGGTACGTAATAAATAAGTGAACGCGGTTATGCTAAAAACAAATTAACGTGGATAGTTCCTATTTCAGCGAGTAAGGTAGCCTTGTAAGTATTTTCATGGTTATTGCTATTTTAATTCTTGTAACCCAAAATAGGAAGAAGAGACAATACAGCTTTCCAAATAAATATTTAATATTATTCGTTTATGAAGGTACCTACTTGTTCAGGAAGGGAGAAGGAAAATGTATGTGAAGTTATAGGTAAACAAAAATCGCTTTAATATAGTTAAGTTAGGTTTAGTAGTTAGGAACATTTTATTTAACAATTAAATTTATTTATTTTATCAATAGTAAAATAAATAAAATAAAAAAGCGTTTGATTTTTTGTAAGTACTTAATTAATAAAGTAATAAGTAAAGTAGAATCTTGATAGCATCTTGGTAGCACGGTTTTTGTGATAGATGCACGCTTCTTTATACTTAATTGTTTAGCAATAGAACTGTTTTATGTACATAGGTACATATTACAATTGACTACTAAGGTAAAACATTATTACATTCATTGAAAAATTTGCAAAATTATTAATAATCCGTTTTAAAATTTTGGCTAGTAAAAAACCTGAACTCTCTTATTACCTTTAGTTACCTACGCCATAACTATTCTCTTAGCGCCCAAGGTTTTAGTTTTCCTATATTTAGCTTAAGACCCGTGTTCTTTAGCAAGAACAAAAATAAAATAGTAAGTAGTAAACACTCAAGGGAACTCGTGCATGATTCAAGGCCTTAATGCAATGCATCCTAAACTTTTAAAGGAGTATGTAGGCATTATACCTTTACCCCCTTACTAATAAACGTTGGGTAACGGTGGTATAGCTATACAATGTTTTGTCTTTATCTGTCAAATTCAAATGTCACAATAACAGATAAGAACAAAACATTGTATAGCTATACCACCGTTGCTCAACGTTTATTAGTAAGGGGGTATGATACCTGTTTTTGCAAGAACAAAACACTGTTTATTTTGTGGAAGCTCACAGCATGATAAAACAATATTTAGTTTTAGAATTAAAAAGTATGGACAGGAATTCATTTTGTAGGAATTCAATTTGCAATTTCCAACGATATTGGGTATCTTAAATACGGAAACCTCGGTGCGCGAGTCCAACTCGCACTTGACCGGTTTTTTTTATATATTTTATATTTTTTATATCTAATATTATAAATATATAAACCTAGACTAGTTGCCCACAACTCCGTACACTTAGAAGTTGTTTATCGCTACTATTATCGAAAAAAGGTACCCTATGTCCTCGGGGCTTAAGCTATTTCCGTACCAAATTTCATCTAAATTTGTTTAGCGGTTTATATATTTATAACATTAGATAGTATTACTCATTTCTTTACAGCAGCCTTTACCTATAAAAATGAGAAGTTTTAATTGAACATATAAATTCACTAATTATCTACATCTGAGTTTCAATTTTAACGATAATCGAATGTTTTTTTTAGTTTCAATCAATATATTATATTTTCCGAAAAAAAAAACGAGTCACAAGCGTTAAACGTTACGCTACGCTACGTAGGTACATACCGTGCGTACCGGGTGTAAAATAACGATCTTATTTCTCTTAGGAGTTAAACAGCTTATAATATGCTAAATTTGGCTATAGCGCCTGAAGCAAATAGTTAGGAGGAAAGGAAAAAATACTTTTTATTTGTCTGCACCGTTAGACGGAGACCATGACCCCCCGGCGTAACCGACAAAGTACTGCTCCTTGCCTTCATTTGAATAGATTTAAATCGAGTCGGCTTTTTGCCGTATATACAGTGTGTTACGGCATGAGGGCTTCTGCTTTAACTAACGATAATATGTTGTATAAGAAATTATTTGCAGTTATAATTAAGTCGAAGTTAACTAACGTAACGCTGCAATTTAATTTCGTAGATTTTAACTACAATCAACGTATTGGAGCTATGTGTAAGTATCGTAATCAGTATCGTTATTACTTGGTACAAGGCATACAATAGCGGCCTTTACACGGCACAGTTTGGACCGTGGGAAACGCCACGCGCCAGTCCGAACCGTAGGTTTTTTACTATTTTACTATTACAGTTGCATTTACACCAAAGACATTAAATACTTACTAGTAATATTAAATCTCTTTGATTTACACGTACGGTTCGGAGCGAAGATTGGAATTTTACCGTGTGCAGGCCGCTATTGGTACAGCGGCAAAACAAATCAAACGTCAAATATGGGGCTGCTGCGTTATTAATTAACTTTAACGCAAAGTGTACATTGCTTGCAATTTATTTTTTGTTAGAAAACAAGTGTCCTATTTTTATTGTTTTAATTAAAATAAGCATGTAGGTACATTAAGGAGTTGCCCGTCGTTACTCTATATCAAGGAAAGCCCTCATGCCGGTAACACACTGTATGAGTACCTATATCGTCCGATCCCCCCCTACCGTACCGTGTCGTTGACCAATCAATGATCAATAAGAGTAGTAGGTGTATTATCAATTAGTTTTAATAATCGGTCAACTTCACAGAGGCCCTACTTTGAAAATCGAAGTTCGAAGTTACGATAGGTCCATCCCTTTCTCTTGATTTAGTCCTGAATGACGAGTGACAGAGATGAAGCTAACGTAACTTCGAACTTCAGTTTTCAAAGTAGGGCCTCAGGCTTCATGCGTTTATCCAACTCTTTAGCTTCCTGTGTTAGATAGAACTCCGCCCGCAAGGACTCAAGGAGCGCCGCGCGCGCATGATCTTAGTGACAGGCAAGGTGTCGCAGATACCTACACTAATTTTTTGATCTTAAAAAATGTGGAAAATGTATTTAGGCAGGTACCTACTCGTTCCTAGCACGGGGAAAACAAAACTTACGATCGTGTCATTGTATTAAAATGGTATGATCCTATCAAGTACTGATTACGAGTGGATTGATTGACTACACTTTTTTTTTTACACATTGTATATGCGAAAGAACTTAGGTACCTAGTTAAGCAAGTATAATGTTTTATGATATTTTTTTGCACTGATTGCAATTCCACGCGATACGACCGTGTGCCTTATATTATGATTGTTTCTTTTGCTATATACAGTAAGTATTCTTTTATTAATAAACAGAGTTCAACAATAATACAACTAAACGTATTTAAATTAAAATAAAACTAAGCTACTCAAATATTAAAGATATAAATAATAACCACCACTATAAAAAGCAGGTCCGCTCCGCAGCATGGTCCCTATGACACTGGTTGCATTACCTTCTTTCTGCAGGTGTTTTAAATATTAATACAGTTTTTTAAGTAGGCGGATACCTACAAAAATAGCTCTTATAACCATCTCGCGGTTCGTTCTTTTCTTTTTAACCGACTTCAAAAAAGGAGGAGGTTATACACACTCGCATACGCCTTATGCAAGTTTAATCGAGATTACCCAAAACCGAACGACTATTGCACTGTATATTGCGGGTTTAAATGTGCTGTGTTCGGGATGTGTGATGTAATAAGAGTGTACTTGGATTAGACGGATGTATTGAAGTATTAGAGACACCCGCAACAGAAAGCCACACCTTGTAAGTTACAAGACACCAATACATAAATGTTACTAAGGTGCCTACCTAGGTTACGGTTGCGTCCTGTCCTAAACGGAAAAGTTGAATTTGTCACATAACTATCACTAGTACCTACATATTATAAAACAAAGTCCCCCGCCGCGTGTGTCAGTCTGTCTGTATGTTCACGATAATCTTAAAAACTGCTAAACTGATTTTCAAACGGTTTTCACCATCAGTTTGGCCGCCATCATAATGGCGGGCGCCGTTTAGTCGATTTAACTATTTAATTGAAAAAAAAACCCGGGTATATTGGCGCCGTTTAGTCGATTTAACTATTTAATTGAAACAAAAAACCCGGACATAATGGCGGCGTTTAGTCGATTTAACTATTTAATTGAAACAAAAAACCCGGATATAATGGTGGCGTTTAGTCGATTTAACTATTTAATTGAAAAATAAAACCGGATATAATGGCGGCGTTTAGTCGATTTAACTATTTAATTGACTAAAAACCCTGATTTAATGGCGTCGTCGAGTCGATTTATTTAATTTAAAAAAAAAACAGATATAAAGTCAGCGTTTCGGCGAATCGTGCTAATAATATCTCTTAAACGGCCCAACCAATTTGCATGAAACCTAGACAAGAACCATCCCGATATCAGCTTTCCTTAAAAAACTGCGTCCAAATGTGTTCATCCGTTTGGGAGCTACGATGCCACAGACAGACACACAGATACAAATTTGTAACACCCCTTTTGTGTCGGGGTTAAAAAAGAACAGTTAAGAATATATATGTTGGTTTTTCGCGCAACTAAATAAAGTGCAGCCTTCACTTTATTTAGGAAACTACGTGTGTATTATATTAATGAAAGACGATAAGGGGACGCGAACGCACTAGCGACTCTTTAACATAAATCACACACAGTAGAGTCGAGTTCATAAATATGTGTACACTTTAGTACCTTGTCACTCTAATCACTGTGACTATTCATATATGGCAGTTTAAACATGACTAACTAAAGTGGACACATATTTATGAACTTGACTGTACAAACATGTAAAAATTGCATCTTGTCTAGGGGACATGGTTTACGTAGGAGAAAGTTTTGACACTTTTTTAAGTTGTTGTCTTAAGAATCAGAAGTCATTTACTTATTGTTAAATTATAGATAGATACAGAGTTTAATCAGGTTTATATGGAAACAGCTATGATTTGCCATTTCGGCGAACAAAATTTTACTTGTAAAATATCAAAATTATTATTCAAAAATTGTGCATTAATAGTTAAATTAATATACGTTTGAACATGGTCATAGTAGGAAATCCGAATAGGAGACGATTTGGACCGGGCTGTTTTTTCGATAAAAAGTATTTTATACCAAATTTAATATGCTAAGTAATATATGGCGAATAGGTAGGCTGAAAAATTTCGGTCCAGTATATAATTAATAAAAAAATTAAAAATTAACTTCGTTCTAAAAAATTACAATAGCTTGTTTAATGGACAAATTACATTCCAATCGAAAGTATGAAGCCTATAGAATATGCAAACGTTAGTTTGACAATTTTTTTCTCGTCAAGCTATTGGGTAGGCAGGTATACCCAGGTAAGTCGGGACTAGTAATTTGCACCAAACCTAACGTTTGCATATTTTATAGACTTATACTTTCGATTAGTATGTAATTTGTCTATTAAACAAACATTTGCAATTTTAAAAAAAAGTTCATTTTTAATTATTTTTTTAATGATATAAGTACTGGACTGAAATTTACTTATTTAGCGTATTAAATTTGATATAAAATACTTTTCATCGAATAAACAGCCCGGTCCAAATCTTCTCCTATTCGGATCTTAGACCATCAAGTTTAATTCTTTTACGCGGTATGGTAGTTGAATATTTTTGCAGCCATTATTACCTAGATACTCTGGTATAATAAAATAACTGGTAACCTTAATTGCACCGTCATATTTATATAGGTAATAAAATGTAATTATTTTAATTTATATCTATTGCTGTTGGCCAGTCTTGGCCTAATTCTGAGTTTTAATTTATACGCGTAATGTTTTATTTTATATTCACAATTTTATATGTATAATACAAGGTTAATTATTAGCATTGCTATAAGTAGATATGATATCTATGTTAGAAAATGACTAACTGTTCAGTTTATTGCGGTGCTTCTTCTCGGTAGTGGTCTCCTCTTGGGAAGTGTTCGTAGATTTTCGACAAGTAATAGTGCACGTGCGCGGCCTACTTAAAGAAAAATATCTATTATTTTTTTGGCTGGCGAACTTGAACTTTGGCTTTGAGTTCGAGTTCGGCTAGCGCAACTAAATTAGTCCGTATCTGTCTCTTTCATTGTGAACTAAGTATTTGGAAGAAGACGTAGGTACTGCCCGGCAAAGAAGTCACGGGCACGTTGCGTTAGCTATCGACGCGTCAGCTGTTTGTATATTAAAATTATGGACTCTGTATTTGCAACAACCCGAAAGACTTTGGGTTTGTACTGCTTTCTCACTCGCTCTATGCGCTCCAATTCAGTTAAGAGTCTTAATCGTTTTTTTCCGAACCCGAATTTTTTTGAAAACTTGTTGCAATGTACGTACATCCCTGAAAATTCCTGCTAAGCTTTTACATCATTAGCCATGAGCAAATTATGTACGACGCCAAGTGAGCTAATAACTAAAATACAGAACAAATTTTTATTCCCGAGCGCTATTAGAATGAAACAGTCGCTACATAAAATAGAACAGAGTTTAGTACACCATATGTATGTTACAATTATTTGTGTAAATACACAAACAAAAAAAGTAGGTTAACAATAAATACAATAAAATAATAAAAAAGAGTGATGTTTTCTACAGTTTCCATTTGAATCTGAGCATTCCATGCGTAGACTATCAAGCCTATCAAGTAGGTAGGTAATCAGCCAGCATGTAGACACTGGCGACTTTCAATAATTAAAATGATTGAAGCAAATTAGTTCTGTATAGAGTTGTTAAATGATGCTCAGCTGGTTTTGGAAGCTGATAAGAACTATTGACGAGTGTTACAGACCTTGGCCAACATTTTTCCGAAACAAGATACATTAAAATATTTCAAATAGAAAGTTTTACTTAATTGACTTGTCACACTTTTGCAGATCAAAATGGTGCAATCAGTATTTGGAGTATGGGACTACGCAATAATGGCAATGACAATGGTTGCCTCTGTCGCGATAGGGCTGTATTTTCGATTCAGCGGTGGGAAACAAAAAACCAATGAGGTTATTTATACTCATATTTAAAACTATATTAATATAAACAATACTTAATGTTTATACTTGTATTGTCGCTTACTAGAATGTGGTTAAGTTTATTATGTTAACACAAAGGTATGTTTACAGGAGTATCTTCTCGCAGATCGCAACATGTCGATCCTACCGGTAGCAGTGTCGCTGATGGCCTCGTTCATGTCAGCTATCACTCTCCTTGGAGTGTCCGCTGAAAACTATTATTACGGCATGCAATTTGTAGTCATCAACATATCTTACGGCATCGCGACACCGATCGCGAGCCGGTTATATCTGCCAGTATTTTTTGGATTACAAAAAACTAGTACCTACGAATATTTAGAACTGAGATTTGGACCACACATAAGAATGTTAGCGTCTTTAACGTACACTTTACAAATGGTGCTATACAATGGTATTGTGCTTTACGCACCGGCGATAGTACTCGAAGCAGTCACAGGACTCGATAGATTGATTTCTATTTTAGTAGTTGGATTGGTGTGCACTTTTTACTCTAGTTTGGGTGGGATGAAAGCTGTGCTGTTTACCGATCTATTGCAATCGTTGTTAATGTTTGGCGCTGTATTCAGCGTGGTTGTATTTAGTTCTGTTCAACTAGGAGGGTTTGACAAAATATTTACTATTGCTAAGGAAAGAGGACGCTTAGAATTCTCCAGGTAAGATTGCACTAATAAATTCTCCTTTTCTTTACGACTTTGAAAATCCGCCCTTTACAAATTTGTAATTTTTAGTTTCAGCATTGACCCGACGGAAAGGACAACGTGGTGGTCGTTGAACATTGGCGGTTTGATTACCTACTTGTCATTGTACGCTGTTAACCATACACAGGTAAACGTCGTCTTATTACTACAAGCTAAGCAATTTCAGCAATTCGTTTCGTCTTTTGCCTCGTAAATTGTGTATCTAATCAAAAACTAGGCTAGTCATGAACGCGAGGGAATCAATCGTACGTTTCAAGTTGTGCAATAATCTTGACTGGCTAAAACTGGCTGTAACTAGCAACAGTAGCAAAGCAACGCGCTTTTTAGGTTTTACTTATGCATCGTTAACTCGACTACAGACGAATGAATTAAATGCTCAAAAATATACTCATTTAAAAACGTTTTTAAGATTTTGCCAAAATGTATCAAAAATTTCGGCCATTTCTTTATATACTTATTCAAAGTTTAAGCATTAAAACGATATTTTTATTATTATTATTGCTATCGACGGGCAAAGAGGAAGACGGCCCACCTGATGGGAAATGGTCGATTTATGTGAAATTAAATTATTATCAGCTTTCATAAATTAAATTATATCACCGTTGAATCTCATACATATTGGCGTACCTCAGGGTTTCATATTGTGAACCGTGTTTTACTTTTCCCATACTAAAAAAATCCGTCACATTATTTTTTGCTGCAGGAAATAATGTTCTATGATTGTTTTTTAGATTCAACGCCTTCTAACCGTGAGTACGCTGGAGCGGTCGCAAGCTTGCCTCTGGTGGAGTTGGCCGGTGCTCTCCGTCCTCAGCATAATCACTTGTATAAGTGGACTCGGCATCTTCGCTGTCTATAAAGACTGCGATCCCCTGGCAGCACGCAGCATCACTGCGGTACTTACTTTGAAATTTACTTCTAATCTATCGTCATCACTATGGGAAGGTTCGACATATTATTGCTTGTTACCAAAGTATTACAGGCTTAGTAACTTCCGTAAATACCATTCAATAGAAGATATATACAAGATAGAATCATGTTCTGGTTTGAGATACATTGGTTTGTCAATGGCTACCATCTATAAACGTTTATTTGATAACGTTACGAGACAAAAGTCATACATATTTATTTTTGACAGAATGTGCGTTTTCCAACAACGTTCAAAGGGCGTTTCAGGAATGGTGGCCATCTCGTCTATAGCTTGGCAAAAAAGAGATTTACGTAATGGGCGAAGTCCAACATTTTCAAGTGGTAACCACCACATTATCCAGCAGTTTTTTAGAACAGCGCAGTCTTTTATGTTTTCACGTCGGCGCGACCGAGAGTTAGCAGTCTTGACAATCTTTTAGCTCCCTATTATTTAGGTAAACTACTTGTTTGGTTCAACTGTATTATCCTCTGCTTGCGCAGCTTGCTCTGGTCTAAAATCCATAACAGCACTAATGCCAAATAACAACATAGCAACCTCGCATGATAAATAACTGTTGTCTTTGTTAGATGGACCAGCTGATGCCGTTCTACGTGGTGGACGCGATGCAGCAGGTGCCGGGGCTGGCGGGGCTGTTCGTGGCCGGCATCTTCAGCGCCTCGCTGTCCACTGTGTCGGCCGCCTGCAACGCGCTCGCAGCGGTCACGCTCACCGACTATGTTGGCAAGTATGTACGACAAAAGATACACAGCGAGCTGGAATCCTGTGGGGTGCGAGCCTTGCCGGCTCGACGTGAGCGTCGCCCAACGCCAACGGTCATAGGGTGAAGGCACCAATGATGGAAACTTTTAGCTGACAGGCACCAGTAATGGACACTTCACTCTTAATTCAAATTGTATACGGATCAAAATTGATTGATATTCATTTGTTGCAAAACAAATGAATAACCCTTATCTTCTGTAAAATAAGAATCAAGTGTTCATTATTGGTGCCTTGTCCATTACTGGTTCCATCACCCTACAGACAGCATCATGATTCGCTTGCGTCCTTTCAGGGTCACTGTTCTAGGCGGTAAAAACCATATCGTCTTAAGAGGCCACCTATGCTAAAGTCTGGAGTGTTCCGCGATCTGGATCTCAATACCAATAACGCCTTTGTATTTGTTTTTTGGATATATTAAACTTGATCTTATTTGCTTGAGACTGTCGAACGTGAAAACATGATTAGAAATAAAATCCTCGATACTTTTATTTTTCAAACATGACACCTTTTTTGTATGTTTTTGGTTGAATCTTTGAAACCCTATAATATTTAACGATGATTTTTAATTCAATAGTTGAGAATATGTAACTTCTTAATCCTGGCAAAACAGTTTTTCAATAAATGTTGTGGTTTTAAAGTAAACAGCGATTAATTGAATTTAACGCTGCCGTCAAGGCGCAAGCGAACTATCTCCATCTCACATTCTTCGCGCGGAAGCACATAAAGCCATCCCTTTTTATTCTTGTGGGTGGCCTCTTAAACCTGAGGACCTAGCCAAGATGCAAACGCTACTTACGTTTTTCTTTTCTATCACTCAAAATATATGAGAAGACAGTTGACCACGTGTATCGCAACGCATGAGACTGTCATCCGATACATTTTGAGTGATAGATAAAAAACGTTAACTAGTAGCGTTTGCATCTTGGCAAGATCCTCTGTTATGGTATTGTTTCTAACTCGGCCGCCATTATTGTCAAGTACCTAAATATGAGCTATAAAACGTTAACAATACGATAACAAGTCAAAGACGATATGGTTTCTACCGCATAGAATCTCGGCCCAGTGTTGATATCGCAATGCGTCTCGAACATTTTAACTGTCAAATAAAGGTTAACCACTGACTGAATAATAAAACAAAATAGCCGGTAATGACAACTGACGGTAAAATGCGCTCAAACAAGTTAAAGAATACCTCAATCCAGTGGATTATCTATTAAACAACGTGAAAAGCAATACAAGGCTTGGAAAAACTATTTTTTTTTATTAACATCATAAGGAAGTCTCTGCTGTACGGAACAGGGTTACTCGTATGTTTTCAAAATGACGGGTGTTTTTCCGAGCCTTGGTTATAATATAAGAAAACCTTTATATTTTATGGAAAGGAACGTTCCTTTTGTTATGGAGACGACATATTTCAAATTATTATGCTAGTAATTTTTCTAACAAGTTCTTATCATATTTGAAACTTGACATATTATTTGTATTGTATGTGGTGTACAATAAAGAGGATTTGTATTGTATTATATTGTATATTTCTAGGGATATTTATTTTTGGCTGCGATAACGTGTTCTTTATAGGCTTACTAAAAGTCAAAAATGATTTTTTCATGCTAATTGAAGAGAAATACTATCGTAAGTACCTACCACCCCAAAACAAGCAAAGTCTTTATTAAACTCTTCTGTAGCTTACCAAGTACCGAGTGTTTTGTATATTCAGACTTTCAGAGATCCACAGTCAAGATGTGACAGCAAGCAGCAGCAATCAAATGTTTAGATAGAGCAAAGGCTATTTACATACAATACGAGTATATTAGATTGTCGTGATTGTAGCATGGAATACAAATATTTAAAGTTCCCTATTTTTATTACACAACTCTCTCTTAAACTGGACGACCAATACCAATTATAACTATAAAGAGGGCTCGGCAACGAAGCGAGTTGAAATTGTCCCGACAGTTCGATAGAGAAAATAACAGCTCTGCATAGGTATATTTCTGCGTTCTACCAACCAAACGACCCATCATGGGCACGCAGGGTCATTTTCAGGACAGAAGGACCTTTATTTTTTTTAAAGGAACTCGTTAAACTGGTTATCGTGAAGTGAATACGAGTAAGAATGCCCTAATATTTCCCTATCTTTTTATACCGCGGCTCCCTTTACCAGTTTTTGCGGTTCCCTTGTAAAAGAAGATACCCGCGTGGACTCATTACGTCGCGTGCCGGTGACGTGAACGTACGGTTCGCGACGCCCCTGCGACGGCGGCTGCGAAGCCTCTGCGATGGTGGCTGCGACGCCCCGGGATGCGTCGCAACGCGACCGACACACTCAGAGAACTCCTGCTCTATTAACTGAATAAACAGCGAGCACGAAGTTAACTTCGACAGACCCGGACTACGCTGTTTAGTTACCTCGATAGTTTTTAGGGTTCCGTATCCGAAGGAGCCCCAACGAGACCATCTGTCCGTTCGTCCAACTCTTAAGAGTTGTATCTATACAACCGTAATAGATAACGTGTTGATGTGTTTCAGAATATGTTTTGATATAAAAAAAAGCATTGTAACTGGTACACTCGTTCGGGCCCTAAGCTATGACAAAGATAGAGACGATCATACAAACGGGCAAATGCTTTAAACACATAGTCAAAGAATTGAACCTAAACACATAATACTTATCATCTTTTGTAAAAATTATAGAAAAAAAAACGGAAGAAACAAACATCCGCTCTAAGCTCAAACGTAATGTTGTTTAAACACAAATATGTAGTCATAGTTTGGCATTAAAAATGTCGAGATAGGTGAGCTATAATATTCTCGTGTGGTACCCACCACACGAAACAGCATCTTGGGTAAACATTTAATCCTGCTGCCAATTTGAATCCGAACAGCGCTTCAATTTTTTCGAAACTTCTTTTCCAAGCGGTAATTTATTTAATTTTCAGATGGTGTCACGTTCGTCAGTCCTATATCCCCTGGTTGACCAAGCTGGCAGCGTGTGCCTATGGCCTGGTGTTCCTGGCGCTGGCCTTCGTCGCAGAACACTTGGGCGGTCTGCTGCAAGCAGCCCTCACCATATTCGGGGCTGTTGGCGGACCGTTGTTGGGGGTGTTCACCTTGGGAATGTTTACCACTTACGCCAATGAAAATGTAACTGGTTATTCTTAGCTTAATATTGTTTTTTCAAGTTCTACATATTAAGTAAAGTGCATGTGTTGTTAGTGTTGTTACTAATAAAATAAATAACGAATCGAACACCGACTCAAACTAAGATGATTTCTAGAATCAATCCTACGATACGACCTTAGTATTTTAGATTCGCAGTACCTAAGTGTAACCAATATGGAGCCCGGTCTGTCTAATCCCGAAAACTCTTGTAAGTATTATTATTATTATTTTGAAATTATTTGCAATGGTTTCCTTAATGATTTCAGGGTGTCTGCGTAGCGTTGCTCAGTGGTATGGCCTTTACCTTATGGATCAATTTCGGCGGGCCCCGGCCTCCCGCCATCAAACTGCCTGTGAGCGTGGACGGCTGCTTGGCCAACGTCACACTCCCCGTGACTCCTGAGCCTGAAGACTACTTCTACCTCTACAAGATCTCTTACTTGTGGACCAGCCCGGTGA
The DNA here is from genome assembly GCA_946894065.1 of Acleris literana. NCBI lineage: Eukaryota > Metazoa > Arthropoda > Insecta > Lepidoptera > Tortricidae > Acleris > Acleris literana. The sequence continues at coordinate 10,007,410 of OX335677.1, forward strand.
GTAACAGCTGAATATAATATTAAACTGCTATATGTTATAGAAGAGCTTTAGAGGTCTCCGGCAGCCTACTGTCAATTAATAATGACGCCCATTGTTCGGTAAAATCTGGTGTTGGTTTGGTAAAACTACCCGCAATCTATAAAAAAAGACTGATTGAATAACATTACTTTCCTCATTTGCTGATAATGTATTTGTGGACGAGTCGTACAGTCCAGCGATGGTAAAGGTAAAAAAAGGTGAACATCCATTCATCAACATCAAAGGAATTGCAAGTGCGCTGCCGGCATGTAAGAGTAGGCTCGTTGTGCGGAGATCCCTCTATGTCACATCGGTTCATAAAAATACCGATGAATGACGCTGGAGTTAATTCCATAGAGATTACTGCGCTGTATACAGCACAGCGCTACTAGTTCCATATGGTAGGTATCATCATCATCATCATCATCATGTCAGCTGAAAGACGTCCACTGCTGGACATAGGCCTCCCAAGTCACCGTAAATCAACTTCGCTCCTGCACGTTAGTGAACTTCATGATCGCTTATTCAATGAATTTTAACGGAGGCAATCTCATGATAATGTGACGCTACGTGTGTATCTTCACGTCTGTTGCCAACATCTAATTTCTAAACTATGTTCTGATTGCAGATCGGTTTCTTGTGGGTGCTCATTGTGGGCTCGGCGGTGTCCCTGGCGTGCAGGCAGCAACAGCCTTGGCAGCGCGCCGGCCGCGCGCACCCCGACCCCGCGCTCTTCACCCCCCCGCTCGCCCGCTGGCTCCGGCGGCGGCAAGAGAAGCCCGACGTGCAGGTAACAAAACAAACACCACCTTGCCGTCACTCTTCAGGATGTGCTTCTTTGAACAACGGCTTTATGGTACATCTTCCAGGGTGGCGTAAAAGTATACACATCATTCCTTATGGCGGTACTTTTCAATATAAATGCCATCTATAACGATTGGAATTAAAAGGTGTGGTTTCATGGATGCCATATGGACAATATCTCGTATTACTTAATTTTTGCAGTTTTTTTTGTAACTCAACATTTTATAAGCTTGCCTGTAAGGCGTCTTACCTCTAATCATTTCAAGCATTTTATTGAAATGTCCATCTTTTGTTTTCATTTTAGGTAACACAAGTTAAAAGCATCTTTTTACGTACCCTACATTGTACCTCATTAGTTAGCTACTGCAACGCAGCTATACTTTTATTTTTAATTTCACCAAGCCACTTTAAATTATTGTTTCGACTTTTGATGACCAAATTGCAGAATGCTAAATTGCTTTTATCTACGTAGGTCTAAGCTATAATTAAACGTAATTATCGATTTCTTCTTTTAGTCGAATGACGTCAAAAAACATCCATCAGTTTTATTGATCGTTAAAAATGTTTAGTGCTTACACTGCTAACATGATCGTTAGGATAAAATAAAATAACGGTCCTTTAGTGGGCGGGTCTATTTAAATTAGACGAATGTTATTGAACTATCGATGGTTGACCTTTATGCTTGACCATCGTAGTTAAGCTATAATGTAGTGTATTAAATCCACGATGACCTGCCCACTATTTATTTTTTTACATTGACGTAACCGTCCGTGCAATGTCAATTTGACTGTCGTTTATCGAAAACGCTAACCTAACGTAACTACGTTACCAAAGCACAAACATTTCAGTCATATCACATCATATCATATCAAATCGTTTTAACTCCCTATTCGTAATTAACTTAACTAAACGTGTTCTGAACCTATCCGTAGCACGAACGCCTAAAATAAACTCACTTTTTCACACTTTATTTTACGTGTTACATCTTTACTAATCGATGACGATACGAGCGAGAGCCAACGGCAATAGCGGCCTGCACACGTAGAGTTCGGACCGCGGGAAACGCCATGCGCCATTCCAATCTTCGCGCCGAACCGTACGTATAAATGCAACTGTAATAGTATAAAAAAACAAAAACCCGCCTTCAAAAAGCAAAAAATAACTTCTTTAAAATGGTAGGTAAATAGTTCAGTCCAACTGAAGTCTGCTTTTGGTTAAAATATTGTTGGACGCCGACTTCAGTTGGACTGACCTATTTACCTACCATTTTAAAGAAGTTATTTTTTGCTTTTTGAAGGCGTGTTTTTGTTTTTTTAAACATTTATTTTATTTTATACTTTTTAGAGGTCCTAAATGTGCTTCGGCATAGTCGCTCAACTACCTTAATCGAAATATCTTATCGCCACTCTTGAAATAAATAGGTACCGTTAAGGAGTTCCAGTGGCCATCTGTGGTCTTCATCATCAGTTCCACTTCACCAAATAGTGCTTTCCAAGACCAAATACACGAGTTACAATGAAAAATACCAAAATCGCTATAGGTGTGCCTATAATATTTGAGGAGTTCTCTTGATTTCTCCAAGATCCCATCATCAGATCCTGACGTCTTGACAATGGGACCAACTAGAAAGTATACCCATTCAAACAACGAAAAAATTTTTCAAATCGGTCCAGTGGTCTTCGAGTAATCGGGGAACATACATAAAAAAAAAACCCGACGAATTGAGAACCTCCTCCTTTTTTTGAAGTCTGTTAAAAATTGAAAAAACCTACGGTTCGGACTGGCGCGTGGCGTTTCCCGCGGTCCAAACTGTCCTGTGTAAAGGCCGCTAATGTAAACTAGTGTATATAGTAGTCTTTGGATTACACTGAGTCGTTCACCTAATGCGGTAGCCGAACTAGTTTCAAACTACTGCGGCGAACGAACGTCTCGCCTTTACATTAGTCTGTCCGCCAACTTCGATTACGTAACTAGGCGGTTGCATCTGTCGTTCGCCGTATGTGGCCGACTACCGTGTTCTTTCCACTGTTGCAGTCGCCGTATGCAACATGCGGCGGACGACTCAATGTAATTGCGGCTTACTATCAAGTTTAATTGACTAAATACATAACAGAGGGCGCTGATATCAATCGCCATACACATATTCTCGAAGATGATACGTGATGATACGTTAGTGGGGTAACTCGTAATAAAAAAGGGTATATACATGAACGGAATACCTATACTAGACTTGAACCCTTTTTCACTTGATCTTCAGAAGACTTGTACCCTTTTTCACTAGGACCCCAACTTACTCGATACAAGGTAAAGGATCGTGCTCGGGGTACCTACGGTTATACCGTACAACCAAAGTTAGGTTGGGGTGCCATACGGGCGATGCCGGTGCGCTGCGTCGTTGCCACTGCGTTGTTCTACATATGAATTAGATCTACATGCCACACGACGCATGCAACACGCACCGGCAACGCTCGTTTGGCATTCCTCCTCTAGTGTATTTTTACATACACAAAAACGTGTCGAGCGCGTTTGCGTTTCTCGTATGAAAAACATGGTCACTTTCGCGTTCGAGACGGTTTGCCGCGTGAACATTAGTGTTTTCGAGACACTTTGCTATGACTGTTGCGTATACGTACGAGTATGTAGACGATATACCTAACGATCCTTCTTCGTTTATCCCAACTTTTCATTACCTTGCCTCACTTGCTTTACATGTTATTAGTTAGATGCTTAGAATATGTGCATGCTGTTCTAGTTTAGTCTACTTTTAGATGGCTGCATACTTTGCTTATTGACTTCTTTCTCCTTCGTCGGGCCTTATGAATCTTATGATCTATGCTTGTGGATTTTGAAAGGTTCGTATTTTTATTTAAGCAAAATGTAAAAATGTGCTTACTCTCGTAGATTCTTGTACTGAATATATTCAACATACCTCTCATGTCCGTAAACAATTTTTTTATTTATGAATCAAGTAAAAAATTAAGACAAAAACTTTTAACGAAAGAGTAACAACAGACTATTAGCACTGCAAGTCTCACAACTTTGGAATCCCGAGACTTGGCAATTTCTACACGGGGTCTACTTGTTTAGTTATATTTAACTTTATCGAGTTAATAACAATCGAAATAAAATTGAAAATTATATAAGTGCGCACTCTAGTTTAGTTAGGCGCACTTACGTAATCTCGTGAGAACGCCTGGGCGCTGTTGCTTCGACCGCAAAAACTTGACCGATAACCGATTCGGATTCTGATGTAATTTTTATCAACCGTATGTGACTTTATTCTGACCTACTTGTGCAGTAGTGTTAATTGCTCACGCAATAGCGCTAGCTTCACCACGAATTTGCTGCGGGCCTAATGTGGTCGTGTTTATCGATGTAAATAAATGTGGGTAAAACATCTGTCACTTACTATCCAGTGGGTAAGTGCGAGAGAGACGGGTGCATTACCACCGCGATAAAGGCGATCATAATAAGGGCTCTGGTGAACTAGCAACGTTGCCACTACTTTTTTGAATTCGCAGATCAATATTACGCTGGTTCACTAAAACAAATAACTAACTAGCTAATTTATCTGTTACTCAGTACAATTGTTACGAATTTTGGAGTCAGTATAATTATAGTCAGGATTAATGCATTTTCACTTGCGTAAAGAATGACAACACGGTTTTCAAAGTCATCTAAATTTACATTTCACACAAGTTGCTCATATATTATTGTATGTAATAACACTGCTATAGTTCAAAAATAAACACTGTCATAGAGCAGATCACATGCCCGACTTTCTAATGTACTTATGAAATTGACACAATTTTTTTGTCTTGGCAATGGAATGGTTTCTTTGAATATCGTCTCTAAGTAGAACTCTCCAGTAGCGACGTCTTTCTTGCAGTGGCGTAGCTATAGGGTGGCAGAGCGGGCAAAATGCCACGGGCCGAAAGGCCGTGAGCGCAGGAGCAACCTTATATGTATTTCATTTTTAATAATAGTGAAAGAAGGGCCCTATCCGACGAATTTGCCACGGGCCTTAGTTAGTATAGTTACGCCACTGCTTTCTTGTATGAGTGAGACACCTAACATACGTTTAATTTTATCTACTTGATGAGTGGGGGGACGCCGCCGAGGCAGGCGGGCTGTCGAGTGGCTCTCCATTCATTCCGCCCAAATTTTATCTACTTAGTTACCTACTTGTGAACTATTTCATAAAGTCTGTGTTATTTATGTTTCAGTGTGAGCTACTAAAGCGCTGAGGACCTCATCTTGGAACTATTTCATTTATAAAATTCTCAACAAAAAAACTGTATCCCTTAAGTAGCTAATATTGCCTTTTGAGTGTCAAAAGCGCATGTGTAATTGAATACTAGAAGCTTGGAGTAAATAGATGTAAGGTAAAAGGTACACTACCTTTTATTTCTAATGCACATGTATATTTTTTAATTAAGAGGTTAGAATAATTGTTTTAGAGGATATCAATAAACAAGCTTGACTGAAATCGAGCTATAAAGTATTGAGTAAAATAAACACTGACTTAAACAAGTCGTTAGTAAGGTGTTGTGGTTGTTTTTAGCTGTTTGTGGTTGTTATACAGTACGTGACATTCCTAGAATAGGAGATATAAATAAAGGATGGATCTATTTACAAAATCCCTGCAAAATGAACAAAATATTCTTTCGAATAATGTATTGCTCTACATACAGGGTGCGTAGAGTTATGTAAATATTGTCCATTTACCTCAAATATACTTGTTGTACGACTTAAGAAATAAGCATCTCGCTTATTTTTACGGATTTTATGAGCAGATTATAGTTAAACTGGTTTTTACCCAGTATTATGGTCTATATTTTTCCTTGTTAATATGAATATTTACATGATAATATTGACAATATCCAAACACAGCTGTAGAGTTTCTAAAGATTGCTTGTTACTATAATTGTAATTTTAATGCGCCCTGTATCTCGAATAGGTACCAATATTACTTAATTAATTTAATAGTTAGCAATTTCAAAGTATTTATTGCATGTCAACTATTGTACTTATCAAATAAAATAATTTTAACAACGTCAATAATCATATATATTTATTATACTCGTAGATGTATCTTCAAAACGACCAATTTAGTTTAATTACCTTTTTCTTTCATCTACCTACATGAGTTGGCATAGTACACTGAAAAGTCATCATTTAATATGTATAATTAATTTTAGTTATTAGTTTATTACTTATTGATTGACACAATAATATGCCTGGAATCATTGTGCCCTTCAGGAATACGTACTTATTTGATTTATGATGATTATTGCTAGAATTAAAGGTAATAATAGAAATTGTTAGTTATGGTTATAAGTTTGTATGATAAACCAAAATTCATAATTCGACGGGACAGTTTGTCAACTCAAAACGCACTTAGTGGCAGGCAGTAATCACAGTTTTCACACAGTAAAAACAGTAGTTCGTTTTAAAACAATGGTATATCGTGGGTATATCGCGCAGCTTGCTTGTGTGGGTGCCTCGACCGTACGCGCCGCGAACCACCACAAGCAAAGTCAATAGAACGGACCAAGGCGGTTTAGTCAGGGGCGGGACGCGCCATTATTGCCACGTTTGGTTGCGTGTGTATTAAGTAAATATTAAGCAAAGCGCATGGGCGCCCTAGCGCCCGAGCGGAAATTGGCGGCAATAGTTAACAGAAACTCTTACAGCACTAGAGACGAACTACTATGGTATTCGTGTCGGTATTAAGAAGTTTACGGCTCGGGTTACAAAATAATTACCGGTTCGTTACTGTAATTATTGAAATATTTGTCATATTTTTTTGTTATTATTTGACATTTCCGATTGTAATGGACGTAGCCCGTCGAATAATGAATAATGGTCTCATATCGTATGTATAGTGCTCCCATCTCGTTATTCGTTTTTCTGCAAAAGAAAATAAAACTGATGTCAGGCCATCAATCAATATCTTAAATTCAAAAATAGTACAATTTTAAATTAGTGACCGCAGCAACAAGAAATATGGAAATATTTATGTAGATAGGTACTTCTTGAACAAAACAAAGCACTCGAATGTTTTGGATAAGTATAGGAGATGTTATATGTATGAATGAAGTGTTAGAAACTTATGACAATATAAAAATAGCTTTGAATAGTTTGTTTAGATATCGCTGCAAGCCTGTGATAGTTGTATAAGAAACAAGATCTTCCATTGCTGATAAGAATATATGAATATTATGTATTTATTTTGAGCATGGCTTAATACCTATAGTTAAGTATTAGGAATCATTTGAATTTAGAAGATGCATTTTAAGTAGGAATTACGTATTTTAAGTTCTATATTCAAATAAGGTTTTTTTTAGGTGCGTTAAAAGATGTTGGTAATTCTTAACAAAACTGTATACTTATTTATCCGTACTTAAAGAATGTGTTGACATATCATCGCATATGAACTTTAGTTATAGCTCTAACTGAGTCTAAAATCAAAGGTGATATTGGTTTGTATGTTTTATTCGTAATAATGGGCACTGGGTATTTTTGATAAATCTAAGTACCTACATTAAAAAAAAATTATTAGCATGAATTTATTGTTTTATTTGATTTGCCCTTTAATATAGGTACCTATGTAAATAAGAATATTTAATAATGAATATAGAAGATTCTTATCTTGACTGAAATCCTAATTTCGTTTTCGTGATTTTAAATCAGGCCAGAAGGTAGCCTGTAATATAACTTATATAACGTTTGCACCTTGATACTTAAGACCTTAACTACCCTAACTAGGACGGTTAGGTTAGGTTAGGTTAGCTATGACTCTACAGTCCTGCCACCAGACGATATAGAGGTTTTCCCGCTTTATGAAATTCTCAATCCAGGGAATCCTGGACTAGAGGTTACCCTGTTGAAATAAAATTCTCAATCCCGGGTATCTTGGACGAGAGGCTGCTCCGTTGAAAAATTCCCAATCTTGGAACTCCCGGACTGCGACCGAAGTTACGTCGTGGACAGGGGAGTGTTACCTTTTCAAGGGTTTATTCTAATTAAGCTCAATTCAGTGAAAAACCCGCGACCTAGTCGTTTTTCCCCTTTTGTAAATATTATTTCGGTCCTCTCCTATTAAATTGTTCTGACGGTACTTTTGTTTTACCTTCTACCTTTAACTATCGCGACGTTAAACGTCACATTGGCAAACAACAACCTAATCAAAATTGAACCCACTATACTTACCATGGTTACATTAGTATGGACATTAAGCAGTTGACATTCGAAATCTGGGTGTGTTACTCGACTGCGAATTATACTTCAGGAGTCATATGGGCTGTGTTATATGCAAAACATCTGAATTGTCGGAGTTCATTATTCGGCAAGCAAAATGTTTCGCCAGGTTTACCCTCGTTTGGCATAAAAACGTTTCTCAAACTGATTCATTTCCCAGACTTATGATAAACGCTTTTTTCCAAAACTGTAAATATTTCAGGATTTTTACAAAACTAACCTAACCTAACCTATAGGGTTCTACAAGATGGTCCTCAAATAAATCCTGAAATATTTACAGTTTCGGGAAAAAAAGCGTTAGCCCATATGATATGTTTGGGAAATGAATCAGTTTGGGACACGTTTTTGAGCCAAATGAAAGGGTACCGTTTCGCCCACCCTGGGTAGCTATTGCGCTGCTTTTGTTTAATAGTTGGTTGGTGGTTCTCTAGGATATTGAATTACTGTGTGGCATTCATGCTATGCTGTTCACATTAAAAGAATGGAAACGATTCAAAACCGCTTTCTCTACCAACCAGGAAGTGCCACGTCCTAAATAGTAAATAAAAAAATAATGAAATGAAGTTTAGTAACTGCGACAGGTTGACGTATTTTAAGGTTTAGACGCTGGAGACATGTAGAGCCATAACCATAAGTGACACGTTGTTCCTATCCAAGTAGCTCAATGGAAAAGTAAAGGCACCTGAATTCTTAGCGATGTGGTTTTATCATTACATTACCTCGAAGGCTTCGCAATCGAAAGCACTTTTTGTATTGTTATTTCTAGTGTAATGTTCTTTTTATTTGTTTTTACACAAAACAGTTTTGTAACCCTAACAAAATAAAAATAATATATTTGTGTGATGATGATGAGCATTTATATTTTTTTCCTAAATGCTGTATAAAAATAAAAAAAAACAATACTCTAACAATTAAGACGATCGTGCGGCTGAAAATTTCCATCCAAAATGCGGTATGCGGTATTTTGCAAGAAAATATTTCTTGGAAATAAACCAGTAAAACAAAAATAATCGCAAATCCAGTTATTTATAATAACAACAACACGTCAGAAACATTATCACCCGGAGCTAAATTTGTATGCAAATAATTTGACAGCTGGTTTTCGCGGTTTCAGCGTCTCCGCACTACGAGTATCCTCTCTAGTGTGTGAAAAATCGTCAATTACCGACTCTGAGTGCACCCATAGCCTTGAATGTCTTCTACGCAGGTATTTAAATACTTATTTATCTCTCAATATAATATTATATCCATTCTCGTTTAGTGGATAGTTAGATCGGTTCCTCAAAGTGATTAATTCCGCGTAGCAAACTTTCCAGTCGCATTTTTCCCCGTTTAATTTTTTCTCCGATCGCATTGTTTCCCATTTAGAATTTTGGCAATCACATATTATCCATATAGGATTTGCCCCACTTGCTAAATTTGCCATTGTAATTAAGTCGAAATAGATCGAAAAAGGTAGATAGGTTTAGGTTATGTTAGTTTTGCAGAAGGACAGAAAGGCAATAGGACATAGGACCCAGAAATAGGAATTCCGCGGTAGCGGAGCTCCGTTGACTCATTGAAATCGATTTTGAATTGAGAAAACATGCAAGTGGGGAAAATCCGAAATGAAAAAATATGCAATTGAAAACTAAACAATGGGAAGAAATGCGATTGAAGAAAAAATAAAATGGGGAAATACGCGGAAATAGTCAGTTAGAGTAACCGATCTATGTTCTCCGTCTAGTACCTACCCACAATACAACCCTAGAAAGTTTGGGACTGGGACAAATGTGAGGTTGTCCCCTGACATTTATTTTCTGCTATTCATTTGATATCATATTTTTACCTACTATCTTGTTGCAATAAAAGCAATTGTATTACCATTATCTAAGTAATGCAATTGCGGTTTTTCCGCCGTCAGTTATCTCACGCCGGCTGCTTCATAGCGACTGATAGGAGTAAGCCGTTGTCTTTATTTAGCGCATTTATTATCTTTTGTCTTCTGTGATAAGACCTTGAGCATGGCAAGTTAGCGCTGAAGCGCTTCTATACATATATTTTGCTCCCATTTAATATATAAATTAATGTACTTGATCTATAGTTTTATGTATGGCCGTCGGTGTGTTCTTACTCGGCCCGTACAAATTAAGAGAAAAATCAATCGTTAACAAATACTACACTAAACTAACTAAATTTACGAGGGGCGGCTGAAAAGTAATCTACCTAACAATGAAACAAAAGACTGTCGTGGCTAATTTTTTTTTATTTTTCTATATAGTCCCCTGCTAGTAAAATGCACTTATTAAATTTTTCAAATATTGAATTTAAACCATTAAAAAAAAAATCTTTCGGTTTGTCGTCAAAAAAGTCAGTAACCGCAGCCTTCATTTCGTCATCGGTCATAAACCTTCGTCCCCTGAGGTCTTTCTTGAGAAGTCTAAACAGAAAATAGTCACAGGGGGCTAAATCTGGACTATAAGGGGGGTGGTCAATGGTTTCGAAGCCATTGTCTTTAATTGCTAGCTTCGTTGTGCGGGCGGTATGCACTGGTGCGCTATCGTGCAAAATCAGAATACCTTTGTTTAGTTTACCTCGCCGTTTTTCTTTTATTGTCTCTCTTAGTTGGTATAGTAAGTTTGAGTAATAATCAGCATTCATTGTAGTTTTCTTCGGTAAATAATCTATGAGCAAAATCCCTTCTGTGTCCCAAAAGATTGTAGCCATAAGTTTACCTGCCGATGGACAGACCTTGAATTTCCGAGGCGGCTTCTCATCCTTAAATTTCCACTGTAACGACTCTTGCTTACTTTCCGGGTCCCATTGTCGAATCCAAGTCTCATCACATGTTACAATTCTAGAAATTATTTCTTCCTCTTTCCCTCGACTCATCTCCAAAAACTCTTCGCAACATTTGACACGCCTCTCCATGTCAAATGCAGTCAACATTCTGGGGACCCAACGTGCACTAACCTTGGACATGTTCAAATGCTCATGAATTATTTCATTGACTCGCTCTTTACTGACGCCCACATCTCTAGCTATCTCCCACTGCTTCACTCGTCGGTCCTCTAATATATTTTTTTTCACCCTGGCTACATTTTCATCGGTAACGGCCGAAACTGGTCTTCCGCTACGAGGATCATCTTCCAGACTCTCACGACCTAACTTAAACTGCTTTGACCAAAACTTTATAACAAATTCGGAAGAACACAAACTGCCAAACACACGTAACATACGCTGTCTGATCTCCGAAGGCGTATTCCCTTCTTTAGTCAAAAACTTAATCACCGCACGCTGCTCGATTTTATCCATTTTCACTTTTTCTACCGACATGTTTGAAACAATTGTAGGAGACAAATAAACGTGATGCAATAAACAAATGAATGTAATACATTTTGAAAATAGAATAACAAACGAATATAAATCCATACCAGCCAGCATTATTTTTGTATATATTTCTGACCAAGGAGATTACTTATCAGCCGCCCCTCGTAAGGGCGCTGCATAAGTAACGAGATCAGGACATGGACGGGACGGGGACGGGATGTGGTTGCACACATTTACTATGAAACAATATTTGAAAAAAATCCGCGTCCCGTTCCGTCCGAGTAAAATCACGTTACGTATGCAGTGCCCTTCAGTATATCGAGCTCGTCGGCGAACAGCTACTGGTGAGCGTAACATAACAGCGTAAATATCGGTGTAGCGGATTTCATTTTTTTAATTTAATTTTATTTATGTTTGAACTGCTGAACTAATCTGTCAAAGGCTTTAAAGCGACAGAGTACTTAGGCCTACTGTACCAACCGTACCGTCAAGCACCAGTAATGGCGTCGCTATTAAAATTGGGATACACCTAAACAAATACGTCTAGTTTTTATTGAATAATATTTAGGAATAGAGCATTTTTCTCTTGATACTGAGATATTTATTAGTATTACGTAACGTTCAGCCCGTTGATATGTTCTGGTTCCAGAACCTAGAACGTCATTAAACCGGTTAAGTGCTTCGGACTCGCACACGCAGGGTTCCATACCATTCTTGTCATAGCAGCAATAGTTTTAAACGATTTCTGGAATTGTCATGTTTATAACGGTTCATGAGATACAGTCCGCTAACAGACATACCGACGAGTGAACAAACGAATTAGTAACAGGTCCCGTAGGAACCCTAAAAAATACTAAGGCAAAAACACATAAACTCTAATAAAAATAATTTAAAATTCTGGTCGAAAGCCTATCCTCGAAACGGTTTTTGAATGACGATAGACTGTAAAAACTGGTGTATCTCAAATACCTACGTACAGGGGCACGGTTTATAAAGCTACAAGTTACAATTTTACAGGTCTAAACTGGCAACACTGCTCAAATGGCTGGTCGTCGTTGGTCGAGGTTGTGTCAAATGGAAACTTGTAACCTGTAAATTTTAATTTGTAGCTTTATAAAACAGGCCCCAGGAGGTACACACATTTATCATGATCGATCACTCTCGACGACAGATGGTTAACTAAACAGTCATAGGTATTTATAGTCTGTATGCCTAAACAAAACAACACAAGTACGTAACTGATTTATAATAATGTGCGGAAAAAGGACATAAGCTAAATGTAGCACAGTTACCGAAGTCTATACAAACGTCTGAGGGCCCTGCCCAGAGGGCTCAGACAAAATGCACCACGCTAACTAACATTTCTATTCGATTCGTTTTTAAACCAATCGCGTCACTGGTAGACCACGTGACTTTTCATATCACGTCATCTCCCAGTGACGCGATTGGTTTAAAAATGAATCGAATGGAAACGTTAGTTAGCGTAGTGCATCTTGTCTGAGCCCTCAGATGCATTGCGCTATAGTTATCGCAATGCATAGAACGACGCGCAACGAATAGAAACGCTAGTGCGTTTCTATTCGTTTCGTTTTTAAACTAATCGCGTCACTGGTAGATCACGTGACTTTTCGTATCACGGCATCTACCAGTGACGGGATTGGTTTAAAAACGAAACGAATAGAAACGCTAGTTAGCGTACTGCATCTTGGCAGGGCCCTCTGATCATGAAGATTTAATTAGTGGTTTTTCTTAATCATACAAACCAACATGTTATTGGAACAGGTTTTTACAAAGCGAAGCTACTAGCATAAAGCGCTTAGTACCGAAGTAAACGTTTAGTAGACGTTCAATGTCACCAGAAAGAAACAGTATTTACTATGGCGAGTAGCGAAGATCTTTACGATCAATGAATTAAAATGTTATAACTCATTCGACTCGTGCGCAATTGCGCATGGCGCTTAGCGCCGATCGTATGTGTCACTAAAGTTTACAACTATCTTGCGTGTATCAATTGAAGTAGAGTATTTCTTTGGTTACGTCGGAATTTAGTAACCAAGATATTCTCCTACTGTTTGTGAGTGTTTGTTATTTAAAGGTGAACATTTAAAAGAAGTTCATTATGATATTTCAGTGTGTGTGGTGATTGTGCACGATTTGTAATCTAAATTACTGTTTCATTCATTGGTGTAGAAATCTATTACATGAATAGGGGCTCTATTCTATCGGTGAAACCATATTGCTTTCGACACAATAGGTATCGTATTGTTTTTAACTCAGCGGCTATTACTGTCAAGTAAACAATATCTATCATAACGTTAACACATACCATATCCCATATTGCAAGAGCAATAGGGAATATGGTTTAACCTAGTAGAAAAGACCTTAATGTGAGATGGATATTGAGAAAAACAAAATTAAACTGTCTTCATTAATTTCTATTTTCTGAAGATATTTCGCAAAGTTTGAATCGTTAATTCAATATTCGTTGCTTAAAAAATGTCATAGACCAAAACATAATTCAGTAAGTTAATAAGCGTAGGGTTTTTAAGATTATTTGTAAATGTATGGTGTGATCCAAATAGGATACAACAACAAAAAATACGTTGATTTTTATTTTAAGAATATTAATTTAGTGATTAAAACACCCACAGGCAACCGTCCCTGTTATTTGTATTTTACTTTCGTTTAATTCACGAGTCTTTTTATTTAGTTAGAACATTATAATAAATATAACTATGATGGAAAATAATAAATTCACGATGGCGAAAATCCCTGATGAAGGGCTTCCAGCATCGAAACCATTTCGGAATGATCCGACTTAAAATCATGATCTTAACATGATCTTTTAGGGGATCGCTGCGCTGATCAGAGATCATGGTTTCCGCGTTGGTTAGTACCTACGCAAACCTGAATTTCTAAATGGATATATGCAAGTTCGATTCACACCAGGCTGGTTACATATGTCGTAGTACGCTTCAATACATTCCGGTTCTTGAGAGGGACAAAGTTCTAAGTAGATATACTTTCATTACCAAACTTTCACGGTCACGGACTTTTAGTATCCAGTTGCTACAGAACTTTGTCCTCACACATCAAAAAACAAAAATTTAATGATTAATTTGTGCAATTATTTATGAGATTAACGAACACACTATATAATTGTATAGTCTAAATTGGCCTTAACATTAAACGTCCGTTACAGTACAATCTACCTACCTGTACCTGCTGTTTAGATAGCATAGGTGCGTATGCAGGTATAATTTAAGGCAAGTGCGAGTTTAATCTATTATGATTATTACAGACAAAATGGCGCATTCGGTATTTGGAGCTTGGGACTATGTCATAATAGTGGTCACAATGGTCGCCTCGGTCGCCATCGGCGTTTACTTCCGATTTAGCGGCGGGAAACAGAAAACCAACGAGGTCTGCATTTAATTATGCTTATACGTTACTATCATGTCTGCTATCTAGTAATCTGTTCTATCTATATTACACACTTGTTTTAATCTAATTACTACGTGATCGATCAAAATAATGATTTTAATCGTTGATATATTTACAGGAGTATCTACTCGCAGATCGCAACTTGTCCATACTGCCGGTAGCGGTATCCCTCATGGCCTCATTCATGTCGGCCATCTCTATACTTGGAGGGTCATCTGAGACCTACTTCTACGGCATGATATTCATAGTAATCAACCTTCCGTATGGATACGGTACCCCGATTGCAAGTAAACTTTACTTGCCAGTATTCTTCGGGCTTCAGAAAACTAGTACTTACGAGTATTTGGAGCTTCGATTCGGTCCGCGCATACGAATGTTAACCTCTTTGACATACACGTTACAAATGTTGCTGTACAATGGCATTGTCCTTTACGCACCAGCAATAGTCCTAGAAGCAGTCACAGGACTCGATAGACTAATATCCGTGCTGGTGGTTGGTTTGGCTTGTACTGTGTATTCCACCCTTGGAGGGATGAAGGCAGTAGTCTACACAGACCTTCTGCAATCAGCTCTAATGTTTGGTGCTGTTTTAAGTGTCTTAATTTTTAGTTCTATACAATTGGGAGGATTTGACAAAATTTTTACCATAGCTAGTGAAGGTGGCCGCCTAGATTTTAATCAGTAAGTTTGTACCTTGAGATTGGGAAAATACTTAAAAACAGAATGAACTTACCTTAACGTGGAATGTTCAGTTTCAGCATTGATCCGACGGTGAGATCAACTTGGTGGTCGTTAAACATCGGGGGCTTAATAAACTATTTGTCGTTATATGCTGTCAACCATACACAGGTGCGCATTTTGTTTTGGCTTAAAAACAATTTAATTATATCCTTCTGAACCCTTTTCGGCAAACTAATAGTCTAAGATGCGGTATTAGAAATATACCCCTATCAGTTAAGTAATAATGATAAAAAAAAAGGTTGCCGAGAAAAAATAGATCAGTGATTAAATAATTAATTAAATTTGTTATCAAATTTATTGAATGAATTTCCCGGATTGGTTATGTATGTACTGCAAAATTTTGGAAACAGTAATCTTTTGCAACTTTGCATTATGTTAGAAGTTATTTTTAGAAGGTTGGGAGGCATTAATAATCCCAGGAAATAGTTGTTGACTGTTTTGAAAATTTAAAAGGGTTTGACTTAAAAATAACTTTTGTAGTAGTTGACGGACATTTCTCGCTACTTTCTGATTAACAATTTCTAGGTCCAGCGTCTGCTGACCGTGAGCACCCTGAAGCGGTCGCAAGCCTGCCTCTGGTGGAGCTGGCCGGTGCTCTTCCTCCTGAGTGCCTGCTGCTGTACCAGTGGACTCGCTTTGTATGCCGTCTACAGAGACTGCGACCCGTACACTTCAAACAGCATTACCGCGGTATGTAACAGTTTCTTATTACAAAATAGATACGAGTAGGTACATAAAAGTGACGGTGTTGATGTGTGATTGGGTATCAGTTGCAATTGCCATTATTTAAAACATGAGTCTTTTGTTTGCAAACGCAAGGTCGAGGCGATTAGGAATATAACATTATCGCGATAGGTATATCATTATTTGCAACAATAACCATAAAACGAAGTACGTTCCATACACCTAACGTTAATAGTTTGGCAATCGCTACTAATACTCGTATTATGTAGAGAGAATGATAAGTGCTGAATGAAACTAGATCGAGGCACGTAGGTACAGAACAAACACGTAGAGTCGTAGACCCTACTCATGGTAAGTTTATCCCTCCATTGAAATCCATACATCTTTCGTCTTACAAAATTTAACATGAGCAGGTTACACGATCGGCGAAAAATGCTGGGGCTTTGTTTTCTTTATAAGGTGGTAAATGGACAGATAAAGAGTAGCGGTCTCCTTGAGAAGGTCTCGTTGTCGACGCCGCGTAATTATCCCAGACGACCTATCTCGAAGCTCTTTACCATACCCGTCACTAGGACTAACCTCGGGTTGCAGTCACCTGTGGTCCGAGTCTGTACTGACCACAATGCCTTTGTAAGCGGAAATGATTCTGTTGACATATTTCATAATCAGCTCAACACGTACAAAACCAAAAGATTTGTTCCCGATTCGTCGTATTCCTGTTTCGTCGCATTCCCGATTCGTCGGATTCCTGATTCGTCGGATTTTTACTATCGAATGAAACTATGCAATTACCACGGCTCTACTTAAGTTTTAAAAACGAAAAGATTTTTTTTACAATAAAAGCTTTTTAATATAATATATTTTTTACAAACATGCTATATTGGCATTATATTATTAAACAAAGCCTATTTAAACATTCAATGACTGTGATTTTTTTATCAATAAAATCATTGACTATTTCCCGTTCCTGGTGATATTTTTGAACATCTTTTGCTCGACGAGTTTTTATCATACTCGGACAGTGTAACTGCATCTTTCTAATCTTGATGTCTTGATGTTGAGCTTCGACTCGCAGTAGTTTGATAAATTGAAAAAGGGAAGGTTTCTTAGGGATTCTATGATTTAACCGGTTATTCCATCCTTCAACCGCATTGTTGGTTCTGAATTCTTCTTCACTGACCGAAAACATTGATCCAGTAATTTTCCGCATCCAGAAATTTAAAAAGTAATTGTGGAATTGAGTTATCACGGAACCTTCAGGGACCGTTTCAGATATTTCCAAATATGCGGCTGGTATATCTTCCTTTGGTAATAAAGCGAGCCGCGTACATAGCTTTGTATACATTCTGCCTTCTTCGTCGTCAATTAAACCTAACTGCTTCGATTTCTTCCACAGAGCTTTTTGATAATGAAAGTAACAGCCTGTTATCACAACGTTCTGATGTACTGCTTTCAACCCATTGATGGCGGCAATTTCAAAATCGCATTTGAACTTTGTGATTACTTGAGAAAATTCATGCTTTAACAATGAAAATAACCGCTTATACGTATTTTCATCCTTGTTAGGTAAAAGGACATATACTACGGGTACAAAACATGAGCTATCTGCATTGTTGGTCAAATTTACTTGCAACGTATATAGTTGTAAAAACGGAGGCGGTGCCGCCTTAAACGTACCGTCTCCGAAATATTCAGTGCATTTCGCCAATATTTCTACAGCAGAGGGTGAAGCAAATATCAATATCCTATCTAAGTCGCCATCGTTGCAAATCAGGAAATCGTCTGACAGCTTCAATGGAACGACAACTTCACTGAAATGTTGAAATGTGCATTTTTCGACGCCGAGTGACTTGTTTCGTGCATTATACAAAGTCGTTTTCAGTTTCTTCCACTCCGGTATGAGCGTAAAATCAAATTCTCCATCACAATTTTCAGCAAAATCTTGCACAGATTGTTCAAAAATTTTTGGGACTGGCTCCATGCTGTCACTCACCTTGCGTTTCAAATCATTAAAGTGACCCTCGACCTCTCTCTTCATAAATTCTGGTTTGCACATGTGTCTTGACTCTCTGATTACCTTGTCATCTTTATTTAAAGTAATGGATGTCGAGCAGACAGATCTATTAGAGCACCTCCAATTCGTCGAACCACCTTTGTCTTTCCTATCCAAGTTGTATCTATAGCCTCCCCGTAATAAGATCTTTCTGTTAGCTCTTTTACTATCAATAAATACTACTTTATCAGTTTCGTCAGTATCCATTTTTAGGAAAATCGCCAAATAAAACTGATATTAACAACGTGCAACGTTTTCACAATGTTAATATTCATTGACAATGGTGTGACAGAAGAGAAACAAATGAAAAGTAGCTGTTCAGGTGGACGTCGTACAAGTGGCCAGTAATAGATAATAAACACATAGGTAACCTACCTCTTTAGAATACAACGTCCCATCTCCTTGAGACCTTTCCATCACAAGAGTTTCCATTATTTTCTTAAGTAGGTATCAATACGAAATTATTTAGCAAGACATTTCAAAGTCAATGATAATATTTGTACTTTGTCGCTTTCAGATGTTTGACAACTTCATATGGTAGTTGGAACCTCTCTTTAAAGCGATATGGTTCCAAAGTGATAACTTACTTTTTAGGGTTCCGTACCCAAAGGGTAAAACGGGACCCTATTACTAAGACTTCGCTGTCCGTCTGTCTGTCTGTCTGTCACCAGGCTGTATCTCACGAACCGTGATAGCTAGACAGTTGAAATTTTCACAGAAGATGTATTTCTGTTGCCGCTATAATAACAAATACTAAAAACCGAATAAAGTTGATATTTAAGGGGGGCTCCCATACAACAAACGTGATTTTTTATAGATATAAGTCCGACTCGCACTTGGCCGGTTTTACACTGACTGTGCTTATTATTTTATGAAATAAAATTATGTCTTCTTACGGTAAAACACTGGCTCTTCAATATTTTGATTACTTTCCCTTCATGTCTCTTAGTCGTGGGACACCCGGTACCTAATGTCAGTATATTTATATGTACGAGGGGCGGCTGAAAAGTAATCTACCTAACAATGAAACAAAAGACTGTCGTGGCTAATTTTTTTTTATTTTTCTATATAGTCCCCTGCTAGTAAAATGCACTTATTAAATTTTTCAAATATTGAATTTAAACCATTAAAAAAAAAATCTTTCGGTTTGTCGTCAAAAAAGTCAGTAACCGCAGCCTTCATTTCGTCATCGGTCATAAACCTTCGTCCCCTGAGGTCTTTCTTGAGAAGTCTAAACAGAAAATAGTCACAGGGGGCTAAATCTGGACTATAAGGGGGGTGGTCAATGGTTTCGAAGCCATTGTCTTTAATTGCTAGCTTCGTTGTGCGGGCGGTATGCACTGGTGCGTTATCGTGCAAAATCAGAATACCTTTGTTTAGTTTACCTCGCCGTTTTTCTTTTATTGTCTCTCTTAGTTGGTATAGTAAGTTTGAGTAATAATCAGCATTCATTGTAGTTTTCTTCGGTAAATAATCTATGAGCAAAATCCCTTCTGTGTCCCAAAAGATTGTAGCCATAAGTTTACCTGCCGATGGACAGACCTTGAATTTCCGAGGCGGCTTCTCATCCTTAAATTTCCACTGTAACGACTCTTGCTTACTTTCCGGGTCCCATTGTCGAATCCAAGTCTCATCACATGTTACAATTCTAGAAATTATTTCTTCCTCTTTCCCTCGACTCATCTCCAAAAACTCTTCGCAACATTTGACACGCCTCTCCATGTCAAATGCAGTCAACATTCTGGGGACCCAACGTGCACTAACCTTGGACATGTTCAAATGCTCATGAATTATTTCATTGACTCGCTCTTTACTGACGCCCACATCTCTAGCTATCTCCCACTGCTTCACTCGTCGGTCCTCTAATATAATTTTTTTCACCCTGGCTACATTTTCATCGGTGACGGCCGAAACTGGTCTTCCGCTACGAGGATCATCTTCCAGACTCTCACGACCTAACTTAAACTGCTTTGACCAAAACTTTATAACAAATTCGGAAGAACACAAACTGCCAAACACACGTAACATACGCTGTCTGATCTCCGAAGGCGTATTCCCTTCTTTAGTCAAAAACTTAATCACCGCACGCTGCTCGATTTTATCCATTTTCACTTTTTCTACCGACATGTTTGAAACAATTGTAGGAGACAAATAAACGTGATGCAATAAACAAATGAATGTAATACATTTTGAAAATAGAATAACAAACGAATATAAATCCATACCAGCCAGCATTATTTTTGTATATATTTCTGACCAAGGAGATTACTTATCAGCCGCCCCTCGTAGAACTATAGATATTGTATATGTATAACTGCTCTTTGGGATGGCGGATAAATAATTGTCCATTATTAGTAATGATTTTATATAAATAATTCCGACGAAACGGGAATACGACGAATCAGGAATCCGACGAATCGGGAATGCGACGAAACAGGAATACGACGAATCGGGAACAAATCAACCAAAATCTTGCCGAGGAAAAGAAATAATAACAAGCGGTAATATCATGGTCAGTTTTAGAGGTATATCATTTCTTCTTTTTTTTTCTATCGGACTTTAATAGTTTTATTTTTTATTTTATTTTGTTCAGTACCTAATCTAAGTTATCTGGTCCGAATACTGTTTCCATCTTACCAATTTTTAATGCAGATTCTATTATTGTGAAAGTTATATACTCCGTTATTGCTGTATATACCAGACAAAAATGTAAATTTCGTATAATTTTTAAGTGTTTAGTATGAAGGATGTGGATGTCCTTTAAAAAAAAAACACTCCTGTCCTCAGACGGACCAAGTGATGCCGTTCTACGTGGTGGACGCCATGCGCGTGGTGCCGGGGCTGGCGGGCCTCTTCGTGGCAGGTATCTTCAGCGCCACGCTCTCCACCGTCTCCTCTGCTTGCAACGCACTCGCGGCTGTCACTCTCATGGACTATATTGGCAAGTACGTCAGGGTGTCGTTTAAATTCATGGAAGCTACTGACTGAAAATACCTACGTAACCGAGGTAAACAAGAAACTTGAAACATAAAATGTGTAGTATTTAAAATTTCACTCCCGAAACAATTGTAAAGATTTTTTCGAAATCCTAAGGGTGGATTTCGAAACACGTATTATATACATTTACATAGTTGCGGGTGGCCTAAGTAGTATTTCTGCTGAAGGCTCAACTATCGAAATTGACACTATTAAATAGATAAGATTAGGTATATTAGGATAAAGTCCAAAAAGTTGGGCATGCTGAATTGCTGACTCACGCAATTAATTTTTCTATGAAACTTTTCCGCTGTGCGACGAAAATTATTGTTTCTAGGGTTTGAAAGGAGGTAATGAGAGAATGCATGACGCCCTGTTCTTTTGTTTTCATTTTGTTGTATACTTTAGAAAAGCACAGAAGCGTCCAATAGACTTTACAGACAAACTGGCAACTTACTCATTTATATGCATCTGAGATAGCAATTATGTTAACCGTTTGTCTGGGCTGTGTCTATTTTGTAGATGCTGCAGTGTCCCCAAATCATACATCCCTTTATTGACAAAGCTGACTGCCTGCGCGTACGGCTTAGCGTTTCTGGGCGTAGCCTTCATCGCAGAACAGCTGGGTGGGGTGCTGCAAGCCTCCCTCACCATCTTTGCAGCTGTCGGAGGGCCAGTTCTAGGCGTGTTTACGCTTGGCATGTTTACTACATTCGCTAACGAGGGTGTAAGTATTATCAGAGCATCTTAAGTATCTCTGTTTCATTACAAGATAGAGGATCTTAAAAGCTCAGATCGGTTAAATACCGGTTCATTATCAATATTATCATGAATTGTAATCGTACAGATAGGCTTCAATTAATTTATGCTGACGGCATTGTGTGCGTGTCTAGTAGGTAAATAATGAAGATTTGACGTTTGTGTTACCACACGAGCAACACAAACACAAATCAAAGCTGAAGCATTCCACGCTTACGCACGGGTCAACTTAGGCTTGCCTTTGCTACCCAACATTACTCCTTCTCCTCACTCCTACTCCTGTAAGATTGAATTTAGCCTGAAAAATAAGTTCAAGTATGGGAGCAAGACAACATATTGTTGTTACAACAGCATCTGAGAAAAAAAGACATGGCATAATATGACCCTACAATGCAACAAAATATCATCTTTCCAGGGTGTCTGCGTAGGGCTCCTGAGTGGGTTAGCACTAACGATGTGGATGAACTTTGGCGGCCCCCGGCCTCCCCTCGTGAAGCTGCCTGTCAGCGTGGACGGCTGTGCAGCCAACATCACCCTCCCTGACGTAGCGTTGGTCAACCCCAGCGACTACTTATATCTTTACAGGATCTCTTATCTTTGGACGAGTCCCGTAAGTACTTATTTCAAGATCAGGTCCATCTGAATGCATAACTCAGAATTTTTCTTATAACGAGGGCATAAAGAGAATCCAATGATAAATCGAAAAGCATAAGAAAACATTTTGCTCGGAGTTTTCCTTAATAGAATCAACATTAAATTTGCTACACTGGACTGGAAAGGGCAGGGTACATTCTTTTAAAACGTATGGTAGGTAGCTAAATAAGTCATGAGAAAAATAGTTGCCAATGCCAATGCGTACAGGAAGACAGTCATCATGGATCAGCAGGCCACCCATGAGGTCGAGGAAATATTGCTGGATGCGAGCAGAACCCGTACTTCTCATTGTAGCCATTGAGTCTATGTCCAGCAATGGACGATTTTTTAGTATGATGATAATGATACACGTAAAATGTTTGCAGATTGGCTTCGTATGCGTACTGGTGGTGGGGGCGGCGGTGTCTTTGATGTGGCGACAGCAACAGCCGTGGCAGCGCGCTGGCCAGGCGCGCCCCGATCCCGCGCTTTTCACCCCCCCGCTCGCCCGCCTGCTCCGGCAGCGGTACCAACTTGAAAAGACTGATCAAGTAAGAAACGTTAGGAGTTAATAAACTTGTTGATAATTATCGGCCGCCCCAGCGTTGTAGTATGATGTTAATATAATAATACAGTACCAACGCAGCAGCGTTAAAACGCGTCAATCGCAAGTTGATCTAAAATCTTTAAAATAAACTGTATCGGCCGCGCTCAGCGTCAGTGTATGACGATGACGTGTTCCTTATTGACAATTTTTCATACACAAGTTTGAAAATTGAAAAAAACGAGTTAATTACCTTTCAAAAGTCTCTGAGAACGCGGTAAGTAAAATAGTTAGTTTCACAGTCATGGCTCAAGATTTTTACATTTAAGTGTTGAAAATAATTCAAGGCGAGAAAATTATCGCCGCTTATTATAGTGAAAAGGTGTTATTCTTATGAGGAATGACGTTATTAATGTTTTTATCGTACTGAAATGTATGTAATGTATGGTCATTCTTTTTCAGGGTGTTGTTGAAAATTGATCCTGATCCTGAAACACTTCGCCTTTTAATATCAGTATTGGAAAAAAGAAACGGCTTCCGCTTATTTTCACTACTAAGAAATTATACAAATAATAGTTAAGAATTGTGCAGTGTGTTCATATGACACCTTGTGTGTTATAAATTATAATTAAGTCAATTTCATTTTGGAAGTTTTTTAATTAAGTAATTTTATTTAACCTAATATAGACCCAAGCAATAGCGTGTTTCACACTTTATATACTTCGCTTACACCCTAACAATTTTGTAAAAAATGTAATGTACGTGTACTTGTTGTTTTTAAGGTGCAAGAACAATATTTAGAGGTTGCACCAATTGACCACTTATTTACAGCAGATTTTCAATGTTTATCATATTTACAATACTGGTGTTATTACAAATACTTAGACAACCGTTGAACACTTGTTAAGTAAATGTTAGTCAATAGAAAACTGCCACTTTAGACATGTCCAAGGCGTTTCTAAGTTTTTTGTAATAAGACCGTAACTAACTTTCCTGATGACTTATGTCAAACTAACGATATCGACCATCATCACCATTTTCTCCGCCTGTTGCGGCTTTGGAGAATTGCATAATAATGAAAATTTATTCAAAAAGTTGTCAAAGCGTCTCCTACCTCTAAATACTCTACCAACTTATTTTATTATCATTTTGAATACTGTTCTTTTACATAAGTAGGACCGAAAATTCGAGCAAATTCATTAAAAGTTTGAAAAATGAAACACCAAAATTTTTTTTATCTAGGCACCTCGAAATGGCCGGAGTGGGCAAAATTCGATTTTGCTGCGAGCGAAACACAGTGAGTCAAATTCGATTTAACTACGAGCGTGAGACAAAGTACCTAAGTTTTTAATTGAAAAAAAAATACCGAGAGCACAGCTGGGTCAATATAAATGGGACCTTTAGGTACCTATTATGTTCTCGTCGCTCAGGTGAAAAGTTGTATACGTGCAACACGAGAACAAGGTTATTTGCATCTCAGGATATTTGCATGTCGTGTCTTTGAATCCCCCGCTGCGCTGAGGTTTTTTACCTAGAATCACTCGCTACGCTTGTGATTCGGGTCTCTATTGACTGCCATAAAGTTAAAGTTTCGATTTTTGCTGTCCAAAACGTTTTACATTTTACTTATTATTAGTCATAAATCATAATGTTAAAAGTCATAATATTGAACGGTATAAATCGGAATGTCAATTATTGCAAGTCATAAAATAGTCATACCAATTTATGTCATAATAATTAAACTTCTTAACGTCAAAGGTAATAATAGTAACTAGGTACCTACTTATAATGTCATAAACGATGTAATACGAAAACGATCCCAAACTTGGCCTAGTAGCTTAACCGATGTAGATATAAAGATAAAGTTGACACTCCCCCCCTCAAAAATTTACATCAAAAATCTTGGTCCACTTCTAAAATCCATCCTTGGGTCCTAACGACCAATCCTGCCAAAGGAAATCTTTGGTTCACGAAACGCCGTATATTGCATCTGCTACAACTGCCACTATATGTCACATGGTGATTTTCGACGATCAGTTGCCGTACAGCATCAATGTTCTCCTGGGTTACGGCTGTTTTTGGTCGGCCTTCACGATGCCATCACTAAGATTAGAGCAACCACGTTGAAATTCTAAATCCCAACGTTCCACGGTCCGGGTGCATGGTGTTTTATTATTAAAAACCGTAGTCAGCTCTTCAAAGCACTGAAGACGCGTTAAACCCCTTTTGAAGTTGTAAAAAATGATCGCACGTAAATTCGCGAGCTGAGCGAGGGTGGCTATAGTTCGAGTGACATTATTGTTGTTTAGTCTCGCGTTAAACCTCTACTTTTCACTTTGAATTAATGAATGGGGAAAAAAATGATGTTCGTACTAAATTACAATATTTATTATAACAAAGTTTCTTACAAATTTGTTCCATGGTTATTTTTTTATATAAAGTGACAATTAAAATGCTTGCATACCAACAGATTCAAACTTGAAAACTATTTTAAAACTAATTGGACCATGGATAATAAAATGAATTTATCCTTCATATAATGAAATAGATTCATATTCGTAATCCTAATCATTAATCGTTGTCATTTTGAGGTTAGGTTAGGTTAGGTTAGGAGGAGATAATCCTCCATTCACAAACACCGTGATTGGTTGTTTAGGGGTTTCCAAAGTAAGTAAATTAATATAAAAATACTTTACTCCCTAGAGACTAATAAGGAGCTTTAGTCCCGATGTGTAGAGACTAAAGAAACATTTTAAGAGCATGAGAAGTGAAAATAGTTTTATAAGGGAAGTTAACTGTTTTTCCTACGATTAAATATAATTAAAAATAAGCGAGTACTTGCATTTGGTTTTTATTACAAATTAATTGTATTTGTCCTTAACTAGGTACTTAATGAAATAACTGATTAGTGATTATATCTACTTTTATGAAAACATATAGCTACTGCAGAACTAAGCTGATAACGATGTTCTCGAAGGTTTAGACAGATCATCAAAGCGGCGACGTAAATATGTATTCTGAAAAAAAAAATCAAATTAATCGTAAAGAATTTGTATACGTCAGAAAAGTTTTTTTTAATCAATCAAATGCTAGATGGCAACTAAGAATATACGATTTCTATCGGTTTGTGGTAAAAGCACCATTCCAACATTTAGATTAACATTAAAAATAATTATTTTACAAAAACAAGTTAATTTTAAATTTAAATTTAATTGTTTTGTGAACTGTCCTGTTTTGTATAAGTAGATATTTAAAAAAAAAAAAATCTTCTATTATTTCTAGTACTTTTGTCATGTAAGGTTTAATATACAAATGAGCTTAATTTTTTTTTGTACCTAATGTCTTTTTATGTAGTAAGTGTACAACTATGTATTCATATAGATTTAATTAATGTTTAAATTGTGTATTTCTTAGGGATGTAAGTACTTTTTTTGTTTTTTTATTCTGCAGAATAAAAATGTTTAATTCATTATTTTAATACCTACGTATAGTACAATTGTAACGAACGATGGTTCAAAAGGTGCCAACCCAAAACCAGGGCTGCTAATTATATATTATAGTCAAATAAATTTCTATTCTATTATTAAAAGTTTGTATTGGGTTGACTTCATATCTTCCTTAAACTCTATACAAGAAGAAATATAGGCGCGTTTCCACCAAAACTGTGCTATCTGTCGTTGCCTCAAAATCGCATTTATACCTCTCGCAGCAAATCTTCTTCTCTCTCCGCGGCAATTCTAAGCATTTCCTTAGATTTTTCCAGTAACAAATCTTTGTCCCGTATGGTCCGCTTAAGATTAGCTATTTCAATACGATACGGCTCCAATTGATAGCGGGCCTGAAAAAAAATATTTTGGAATAGTCAGGTCTCAAATAAAATACATTTTATCCATCATCATTATTTAGGGCCCGCAATTTTGGGGGCGGCTTTTGACAGGTTGTAGGGAGAGAACACCGCTGTTTATCGATGTTATCGACAAATCGATAGTGTTTTTATTTATTCATGTCTTTATTAAATAAAGCGTCAATTTTTCCGATGATACGTACTCTTTTCAGCGGTCTATGATGAAAAAAGTTCTAAATATCGGAAAGTTTAATCCGTTTAAATTGCTTTATTGAAATCAGTATAATAACAAAAACCCTTATATTTTATAAATTTAGAATAGACTTGTAGACTTGTTGTGTTTTTGAATAGAAAAGGCTTGTAGTACTGTTAGGCGATGGGCTTGCAACCTGTCACTAATACGCTGGTAAACATCTTAGCCTATTTGTGCAAATTGTGGTTATAGAATTATCAACAAGTTTTTAGAGATGTTTGTATTTCTGTAGCTCTGCCTACCCCACTCTGGGAACGAAGGCGTGAGATTATGTATGTATGTAGAATAGATCCCTCTGAGACCACTTAACGTTAGGTGGCTTGTTTGCCTGCCCTTTAATATAATAAAACAGAAAATATTATTTTATAACTTTCCGAAATTTCAAACTTTTTTCATCATCGACCGCTGAAAAGAGTACGTATCATCGGAAAATTTGAGGTTTTATTTAATAAAGACATAAATAAATATATAAAATATCGATTTGTCGATGACATCGATAAACAGCGGTGTTCTCTCCTTACAACTTGTCAAAAGCCGCCCCCAAAATTCTGGGCCCTAATCATTATCATCATCATCAGAGCGTGTTAGAAATATTTTTTATCGATATATCGATAGTTGTGTAATAGAAGAATACAAAAAAAAACATTTTACGTGAGGATTGTATAAAATTATATAGAAACAAGCAATTTCTTCTACGAAATCCAGGTCAGTAGCAGTACACACAGCAGCACATGACATTTTATTTGGTTTGTGATAGTGATAGGAGTAGATAATCATTAATTTCCCAACATGCTCTCAGTTGCTGAAGTGTCTATGATTTTCAATGAGTTACCCGCCGTTTTAGTTACCCGACGGGTTATTTTATTACTTTATATGATAAAGAAGGAGTTAAGATGTAGATGGAATAATATAAAACAACTGTCGCTAATGATTATAAAATAATATATCGGCATGTTTCTTTTTAAATAATAATTAATAATACTCGATCTAACAGTGAACCGTTTTTAACACTAGCTAGATTGCGACAGTCTTTTGTTTTGAAGCGATAATTCTGAACTCTGATCATCATGATTTTATCATCCAGTTTATTTTATGGTCCGTCATAAATGACCATGAATAGAATAAAGTCAATGTAAATAACACGCGTACTCTAATTTTGCAGTTTTTTAAATCTAATTTACAGAAGTCCTAGAAGGTTTATTCACAAACAACTTGAGTCTAAAAGTTATCGGTAATTAAGGAAATTCAACCTTGTTACTTTTTTGCATTATTCAAATGCGTCTTTAATTACCAAAACTCTTTAACAATCACCAGCAATCATATCAATGTTAGATAATTTGATGTAGCCTCAGATCACAGAAACAAGGGAGATATGGAATGAGCGCATCAGCGCAAATTCGTACAAGATCCGGTGTCGCCACTTGTAAAGACGTGTGCATTTTACGCTTACGCTCTATTAACTACTACAAAAACAACCTCCTCATAATTGGTTACAGCTTACGATCTAAAAACGCCGTAACATAGTTTTAATAGTAGCACAAAATTAAGCTTTGTGTTAGTTTGCATGGTTGAAAAATGCTGAAAGATCGCTTCGTTCGTCGATCTTAGTTCAGTTAGGGTGAAGACACATCTATCAGCACCGATTCGCATTTTGTCTATAGAAAATGGCCGTTTTGTATGAAGATGCGTACGCATCAATTCTCCTTTCGCATGCGTACGCATCTTCATACAAAACAGCCATTTTCTATAGACAAAATGCGAATCGGTGCTGATAAATGTGTCTTCACCCTTACTGAGCCTAAGCTAGCGCTTACTAGTGCACTTAGCTGCGATCTAGCGACGAGTAATTAATTAATTACTCGGCGCTAGATGGCGCCAAGATAGTAGTCCTTATAATCAGCAGATTAAGGACTACTCTTACAGACACATGTAGTAATTCTTTTTTCAAGAGGTGTGCGTCTCTTTCCTGCAGCCAACTTAGGAATGCCACCAGGAATGTTTCAAAGTATATCGATAACCGATAGAAATCACGCCCATATCTTTACGCTCAGAAATCCTTAATAAATATTCATTTAAAATAGAAATAAACCTTAAAAACTAAATTTACCGGTGGTATGCTATGCCCTTTGACTTAAAATTAACGTTTGGACTTAGAGTTTTGCACACTGTAACGCTACAAACAGTAATTTTACCATTTAAACGGAGCTCGTACACTGACAGCGATCCGCGGGTGACAAAGGCAACGCTTGACGCGCCTTATGCCGATATGTCCGTTTTGACCATACCGAGGCATCACGAACCACGCCCCCATAACATATCTCCCTTGTTTCTGTGATCTGAGGATGTAGCTATATAAATAGAGGCATCACAGCAAGTCCAATATTAAGGAGCACAATGTTGACTAACGATACTATAGGTATTGCTGGTAATGAAAGTGCTAAGTTGAAATTATACCTTATCAGTTCCGCTGTGTCCACTGCCAGGTCTCAAGCCTGAGTCCAGCCGCCTGTGCATCACTGACGACTTTTGCTCTGCTTGGAATTTAGTCACCAACCCTAGAACAAACACATTAGTAAACGGATGCACATTCATTTATGTCGCCCTCCCTTGCTTTGCTTCGGGTACTATTATATCCGACATAAATATAAGTAAAAAAATGGCCAAGTTCTCTTATGTAGTTTTCAGATACCGAAAAGGTGCCAAGTTTGGCACTAGATTCGATATTTTTATTTTCATTTAATTGCATTATTTTATTTAGATGAGTTGTGTCTGAAAAGTGTTGGGCACTGGATTGTTCCCAGTCAAACAATTAATTGAGACTAATGCATTTTGAGCTCTACCTTGGCAGTTTTCTTAAAAACCCAACAAGTTAATGGGTTTGACTGTCAACAGGCAAGACCAGCGTATATTTTTGCCAGTGTTGATCTTAAAAAATACTTCAGTGTGAGCTTCTTTGGATATTTTAAAGAAGTTGAGTGAGAATACCTCTCAATGTAAGTACGGTCTGCTCTAGATCGTTGACTCGCTGTTGATTAGCGTTAGTCGGAGAGTTCTCCATGGCATTCACTTTTATAGACAGTTGCACGTTCTCTTCTTTCAACATCTCACAATAACTGGAAACATGAAACAAACAAATTTTCACTTTAATTGATGCTATGAAAACACCCTAAGATATTGATCATCTGGAAAGTGTAATTACTTTTAAGGGAACCATTAATTGTAAAGAAAATATTTACTCTGCACATAAACAAACAAATATAATTTGAGCAACAAGTGACTGAAAAGCTAACTGGTCTCAAGTATTGAAGGAATAGCTCGCCTCTTCCAATATTCCATTTCTGGCTGCGTGTCGGGTGTGGTTTTGAGCGGCGATCGGATCTGTGACTCCAGGAGAGAGGATTCTAGTTTTAACACTTGGCCCTTCAGGACGGTGTTCTCCGCCAAAGATTTCTCGTATTCCGACACCAAAACTTCATTACCCTGCGACAGTTAATATACAAGAGGCAAGTTGATGGTAAGCCGATACTGCTAGCCGTGATCACTCGCAATACCAAAATCGCAAATCGCAGGTTGATTTGAAAAAAACTGGAGACGAGAGAGAGATTGATACCGGTTTAGTACCGTTTGGTAACCAACATTTCTTAACCAGGTACAGAATTACATGAAATTTAAAGCTAGTTACGAAATGTTGGTTACCAAACGGTACTAAATCTTGATACCAAGCCGACTATAGAAATGAATATTACTTACACTCGTATCAATTTTCCAATAAGTAGCAAAACTATTTTTGGTAACAAGAGGATGGTGAAGCTGTAATTTTTCATAAAAAATGCGATAACGTTTTTTTCCTTTTAAACCTAGTCCGATTTTTGAATATATTTGATTGTTGTAGTTATCACTAATTACAATAACTACTTACAACATAATATTTAAAAAATCGTTGATATGATATCGGGACGAGAAACGTTAAAAAAACGTTATTTATCCCCCGGAGTTAAATGTGTATGGGACTTTTTTGATAGCTACGCGATTTAAACGGCGCTTCACAATACTCCTAAGCCTTCTTCTTATCGTTGCGTTGATTAGATTATATTTATTTGATATTGACAGGAATGCAGTTCTTTAGCCCGTTATGTACAGTTTTCGCAAGGCCAAGGCTCTTCTTTTAAAATCGAAGTTCAAAGTTACGTTCTTTTTCTCGATTGAATGTCGAGTGAAAAGGAAAGGGCATTTGAAATTTCGAAATTATTTCTTCGTAATAAGCATCCTGACCATTTCTGCAACCTCCAGGGCAGCGATCTTCCTCTGCTGCGCCTGCACACGGTCTAGCAGCGCGCGCGAGGATACCGGCGGAGAGGACTCGTAGCGCTCGCTCTCAAGCTCGCGTAGAGTCTTCTCTGAGTGCTCACCTTCTTGCTTCTCTATTAATACTCTGCTTTCATCTAAGGAAATTACGTTATTTACGCCGAATAATATCATATCGGGTCACTGTACTAATTTAAGTACAACGTGACCAAATTTCATTGCTCTTAAGTGTGGCATTATCGAGGGTCACCACGTGCCAGTTTAAATTTCGTGGTTAGTTAACTAATAAAGATAAAATTAAAATATAAAGAAATGTTAGTAATATTATGTTCACAGTACCTATTATTTTAATTGTTTTGAACGAAAAAAAACCAAGTGCGGGTAGTAAGAAACAAACCGCGGGACTGTGAAACAAATCCCAACGTCCGTATCAGAATGTTGGAAAGGTCAGGGTAAAGTCATAAATACATTAGGTATTTTTACTATATAATTTGTGTCAAACCCAAATAATTAGGACAGTAGTGGATCTCTCTCCTATTAGAAAGCTACTCACGTTTGGCTTCATTCAATCTTGACAGCAGCATACTTTTCTCTTTTTCTAATCTGGACAACGCTGACTTGGTGAGATTTAAGCTGGCTTCTAATTTTCTCAAGTCCTGGCATTTATCTTCGTATCGGGCTTGCCAGCGGTCTGAAGATTGCTGTGCTCTACAAACCAATGTGTAAAAATAGAAGATAAGGGTTGTATGTCCCGCAGGTCAGAAAATAGTTCTACTTATCTAGACGATTTAATTATATTTAAGTACTTCAATGTTCTTCTAAATTTCTTGCGGTTAGTCTTTGTGTGTTCCTAACCAACCGTTAAGCCTGCATCACACAGATCATACTGATTCGAAACAAAACTGTGATGCACATACGAAATAGTGCTTATGTAATATTAAATATCAGTGCTATTGTCATCTACTTTTACGTACATATTAAGCTAACGCACATTTTTACAATCAAACGCATTATTCGATTCCTAATGCTAATAAGTTAGGTACCTCTTCCACTTGTCCCATAATGCCACATTGGAGTTGGTGTCCCTTCTCGCACTGGATAGCTGCGCCTGCAGCGATGCGATCTTGTTGTGGAGGGCAGCAGTCTCCGCGGTCACAACCTTGCTCCCTGACGTACTTCTAAAAAAAAACGATTGTTACAGTGTCCTGTGTACTGATTTGTATGTACTGTCATGGACTTTAATTGTTATGCCACTATGGAACCCTGTCATAATGACAGCGTCAAACCACATGACAGAAAATACGCTTAAATGAATGATTAACGTTATGCGACAGGGTTCCATAGTGGCGTAACAATTAAAGTCCTTGACTGTACAAAGGGCATTGGGTAAGTTTGTATAAAGATTGTTTTTTTTCGGCGGCCATGGATGATTTTCCTATTATTGTTTAGAGGACCTATAAATACACATAAATTTATAAAATGTAATTAGTTAAATAATATTGGAGCTCATATTTTAAAGATTAAAGTATTAAGATTTTAGTACTAAAAGTACACCTATTTAAATATCTCAGCTCTGATGCACTTAAGAGTACTACATTATGTAACAAAATATGTTTATTTTGAATTGATATTTCACAATTATAACTTTTACGAATGGCCGCTCAACTAAAAATGAATGACTTTTACAAATGATAACACTTTTACCCAAACCCCTTTGATTGTAGGAATCATTTCGGGTGTATCGATAGGCCAGATTTTATAGATTTATCTGTCATTGTTTCCCACTATCAACAACGGTGTGACAGGATATTCGCTATGTTCAGGGTTCCGAAGCCGTTACTACAAACACAAAAAAACTATCTCAAAAAACCACAAACATGAACTTATTTTATATTTAAAGTATTTTAATGTCTTAGGTAATTTTATAGTAGGTACAACCAGGTAGGTAGGTAGGTAGGTAGGTAGGTAGGCTCTTTAGTCGCTGTCATTCAGGAACCAATCAAGTCAGTGATAGTATTATTTTTAAATAATTTCAGATAGATTTTTTGCTTGTATGGCGACAAAAAATTCAACTCAATGCAAAAAAATAGATGTTTAAATATTTGTATAGTAATAGTTACATTCGAAACACTTGATTCCTGAGGTTATGCGCATCGAGGCGCGATCGCCTCTCCCTGGCAGCAAGCGCCTTTATCTGCCGTCTCAGCATCCCGTTCTGCTTGCCCACCATCTGCTTCTCGCGACGAAGACGTTCAATGATAGGCTCTTGCCTTAAATTCACAAACATTTATTGCTTAAACTAAAATACAAGTAAATTAACATGCGACAAACAGTAAAAAATGTTTTGCAAGCAAACCGTCCTGTAAAAAGGATATTGTAAGAAATCTAAGTTCAGATATTCTTATTATCTCACCCCAAAATGCAAACAATCAAAGCTAACCAAGTAACTAATTTGAGAAAATCAGAAAATGTAACAATGAAATTTATGAATAAACTTTTAAAAAGTCTATTAACTTACCAAATAGTTGTTGAAGAAGCAGGCATCCTCATGTCATCTTGGTCCTGTAGATCGAGCGCGGTGTCGAATTTGAGCTCGAGCCGCTCTGAGCCCTGCTGTGATATTCCATCGCTGGCTTCTTCCACCTCCACTATTGCTGACATGTCAAAACTAGGATCATTCACCGCCATTATTGTTTGCATGTTCATTATTTGGCTCTGAAATTAAATAATTTGTAAAATAAACGCTGGTGTTTCAAGTGGCTTTACAAAATAATGTCCCCCTGACAAAATACGAGTAACACACGACTACATCACAAAGGGAGTAATTTTCTGCAACTCTAGGTCAAGCGCCTATTTTGCGTGACACGACACGACTACGTCGTCAAGTTAACGTTGTTAATATTGGTATGCTGCTCTATTAAATGTTATAATTTCTTTTCTTAACCTACCCTCAAGGGCGGATCCAGGTACACAAAATATGACAAACACGACCATTATGGCACAGATTAAAAAGTTAAACTCCTCACGATCAGCAACGTGCAGGATAAACCTCGGATGGTGACTTAATATAACAACTCTTTCTATGTAGTTGCATACAATTTCACTAACCTTCAAAGTGTGGATGACTGAGCGCAACTGCTCAATCTGCACGTCCTTATCAGCAGATAGCTTGACGTGCAAGGCTCTCTGCTCAGAGAGTTTGGACCGTAGCTCCAAGTGCTCGCGTTGATTTTCGCTGAGCTGCGACAACCAATGCTGATTCTCGGCTTTGTATGACTCCACCTGAAATTAAATGGGAACATTTTAGTCATTTTAAAGTATATATGCGTAATCTTCGTTGTACAAAAGCGAGATAACTCTAGTTAAGGCATTGATAGGTACGTAAAATAGGAATATTTTAAACGAATTTCAAAGCCCTTCTGTGATTCATACGCATTATTTACTTGAATTTATTTAGTCAATTATGCATTTTTCTTTGTATATAATGTGTCCATCGTGACTTTGCGTTTCAAAACGCTTCGACATTTTCTAATTGATATTCCTCCTAATGCTCATTTCCCAACATTTAGAACACGGATGGATTTGGTTATTTTGGATTAAAATGTAACTTTCGAAACTTATAAACAGTGGCAGATTTTCTTTAAAGTAAACAATTCTATAAATCTATTAATACACAGAGGCATTATTAATATTAAGAATATGCAGGAATAAATATAGTACTTACCTCATGAGAATGCCTTTCTTCTAATTGTGAACTTAACTGTTCCATTTTTGTGAGCCTTTCAGAAGCCAAGTTCTTCCAACGATCAACTTCACTCCGGTAAGATGTCCTAAAATTATGAGTTGTTGTCGATAAGATCGCGCAATATTTTTTAATAAAAACTTTGGACAATTTCAAGTCAAAATCAAATTATTTATTGTACAACCACCAATAAGTTTACTTACAATTCGGTCTTGCTTCCATCCAACTTACTCTGTAAACTAAAACACTCCTCTTCAAGTTCAATAATTTTGTGCGAATATTGTGTTACTACTTCTTGCACTTTTTCAGAGCAATTTGCGTCAGAGTTACTGCCTTGTCTGTAATTAAGTTATAAATTACTCGTGAATCGAATTTTTAGCCTGTTTGCCTTTATGATGTTATCTTATAAGAGTGATTGATCGTTGCATAAGTGGATATAAACAATACGAGTAAGTATGGTGAGGTATAACCGTATGAGGTGAGGCTTCTTAACTATCGTGTCGTAGCCTATTAATTTTGTCATAAGACCTTTACCTTTCTAATTGTGTTTGGAGTTCAAGAACCTTCGATTGAAGTTCTTTTATTGATTTTGAATATTCTTCTCTTTCACTATTAATTAATATTTGATATTCGTCCACAATTGTATTCTTATCATTTTCTATTTTCTTTAGGGAAAGTAAAAGTTTTTTTATTTCTTGCTGAGCAGCATCTCTAATTTCGTCTGATTCTATGTTTTTAATGTCCTTGCTTACGAGTTGCCTTTTTAATTCATCAAGAGTTAAATTAAGATTAACAATTAATTTGTCTTTCTGATCATAGGAATTCTGTAGATCTTTGAACTTAGTCTCTAAGCTGGCTTTCTCAGAGTTTGAATGCATTATATCTTTTTTTCGTTGCTTAGCTAAGTTAACAGCATCCACAATATTGTTATTCTTTTCCTCATTATCTTTAGTAAGTTTTTCTACCAGTTTATTTAGTCTAATAGTTTCTGTATCGTCATCTGTTTGTACCATTTTATATATTTTTTCTTTTTGAGTCTCAATAGTTTGGACCAATACGTTGACAGTTCTTAAGGTTTTTTCCTGAATCTGCATTTTCACTGGAGTTTCGGGTAGATTGTCAGTAGATCTATGCTTTTTAATGGACTTCTTATCAGTATCAGCGGTAGTAGGTTTGAGAACTTTAGGTTGAGGTAACGTAAAGGTTTGGCTTCCTAAAATATAAAAAGTAAGGCATTTACGTCACTAAAAACTGCAATTTAATAAAATGTAAGTTCAAATTAAATCTTACGTCGAGAAACAGATTCATCGTCAGATGCCAGATCTTCCACTTCAATTACACTGGCTTGCATATTTTTGTTTAATCTTTTAAATCCAAGTATGTCATCAATGTTTGATTTGTCCAAGCCCTGATTAACGAGCAATAACACCTTCTCTAAATAATTACAGTGTTTCATTATTTCTTCTCCGGACTGTTCCAGTGTCTGGATTTTTTTATTCCAATAAATTGATTCTCGTGCGTTTTCATTTTGCTGAAAATATATGGTAAGATTGAATTACTTTTATTTTATATATTTAAATGAAATACTATAGTTTTTTTAAATTATTACCATCACGAGTAGTTTTAACTTATGCTGACAAGCGTCGTCATCCTCAAGGCATTTGTTTTTTGAAATGTCTAAAATTTGTTCAAATACAGCATGTTTCATAATAAGGCTTTCTTGCAAGTCCTCTATTTCATTGAGTTTTGCGTTAACTGAATAAGTTTTTCGAGATAGATCTTCCAAGCTATTTGTATAATTCTCAATGGACGTCAATGGGATACATCCATGGTATTGCTGTCGCAGAGCTTGCATGACCTCGTACATGTACCTTAAAGTGTTATAGATGTAGCAAATGCCCATAAAATTTCATGATTATTTCAAGATTATCTAGTACCTACCTAAATTTAGTTTCGTATCTAACAGCGTAAACATCAAATATATTTTGACGGGCCTGCAGCATCTCTTCGGCTTCGACTCGCAATTGTCTTTCTTTGTTTAAAATTAAATTTTGTCTTTCCATTTTTTTGAGAGTCTCAGAAACTTGTAAATGTGCAACCAATACTTCCCCACTGAGCCTAAAAAATAAACCAATTTTTCAAGAATAAATTAAAGTAAAAACAAGCAGTAAAGATTAAATTAAGTTTTCACAACACTGCTCGGAAATATGGCCATAGATGGTCTTGTTTGGGGTCACAAAACGTCACTTATAAGGACAAACCAAGAATGTTTTCGTCGGCGTGTTTGCTGATTGGTCGAGAACATTGTTGTCCAACTTTAAGAACCAATGAAAATCAATCAATCAATTTTTGTGTCATAGCTCCTTAAAATGAAAAATTGAAATCAACCAATCAGAACACACCATTTTTTGTCATAAAATATTAGGTGTATTTTTAACCGACTTCAAAAAAAGGAGGAGGTTCTCAATTCCTCTGTTTTTTTTTTTTTTTTAATATTTTTTACCTCAGTACTTTCGACTGGGAGAACCGATTTTAATGATTCTTTTTTTATTTGAAAGCTGGTGCTTCCCGATTGGTCCCATCATCATCAAAATGAAGATCTGATGGTGGAATCCATGAGGAATCGACGGAACTCTTCAAAATTTATAGGCACACCTATAGCGATTTTGGTATTTTTCATTGTAACTCGTGTATTTGGTCTTGGAAAGCACTATTTGGTGAAGTGGAACTGATGATGAAGACCACAGATGGCCACCGAAACTCCTAAACGGTATATATTTCGGTATAGGTGGCGACAAGATATTTCGATTAAGATAGTTGAGCGACTATGACGAAGCATATTTAGGTTTAAATATATGAGTCATATATTTCAACCTAAATATGCTTCGTCATAGTCATATAATATGACTATGACTTTCCCACGGCGTTGCTTGCGGCGAGATTGAAATGTTCTATTGTTTCTTATTAATTGAGAAGCGGGAGAATAACCGCATAATTATGATCACTAAAAAGTATAAAATAAAATAAAAGTTTAAAAAACAAA
Source organism: Acleris literana (assembly GCA_946894065.1). Lineage (NCBI taxonomy): Eukaryota > Metazoa > Arthropoda > Insecta > Lepidoptera > Tortricidae > Acleris > Acleris literana. The sequence goes on from OX335677.1 coordinate 10,045,825, forward strand.
AACCCGCCTTCAAAAAGCAAAAAATAACTTCTTTAAAATGGTAGGTATATTTACCTATTGGTCAGTCCAACTGAAGTCTGCTTTTGGTTAAAATATTGTTGGACGCCGACTTCAGTTGGACTGACCTATTTACCTACAATTTTTATGAAGTTATTTTTTGCTTTTTGAAGGCGGGTTTTTGTTTTTTTTAACTTTGTTTTTGCTAAAAGATACGCAGACTAAAAACTATGTCACTGTTTCTTTTTTAAATGTAATTCAAACTTGACCCCTAATCTCGAACCACTAGAGATGAAATTACATGGGAGATATGGCGAAACAAATACAATTTTATATGCAGTTGACATCTTCATCTCGCATGTTAGGTTATTAATCTCGAGTGCCACGAGAATAGGGGACCAGAATAAAAAAAAAGTTATCTATGGTAAAATAGACGGTGATGTGATGTCATATTAAAATGAATTAAAATTTGAGTTTTGAATATGAATTTTTATTTTATTTCCTCTCAGTAGTTGTGAAAAGCACTATGTCTGCCTCGGTAGAAAGTGCAATTTATGGACTCGTACACTAGAGGGCCTCAACTACGTTTCGGCCCTCTATATGACTCGTCCAAAAATCGTGTACTTTGTATCCTCTGCAACAATGTACGGTTCAGTAATTATACGAGTTTATGAAATGATTTTCATTAAATAGTTCTGTTTTTCTTTTTTAGTAGATTTAAGAAAATACTGGAGGTCGTTAGAAAGGGATTAGAGGTGACAGTTTTACCATATACTTACGTCAAATCGCATATGAATTGACAGCTATTCCAATCCCAAACTAATCGCGGTTTCATAATAAATAGAGGATGCTCTAAAGGCTAAAATTTTAAAACCATTGTTTTCTCGGTAAAAATACTAGACCGATGATTTATATTTACGGTCAAAAATACCCCAATAAACGTGTAGTGTTTGTCTATTTTCATAGGCTGAGGACACGTTGTAGGTATAACTATTAAAAAGGAGTGGCTAAGTCTTATATATATATCTTCATGAGAACATGCACTTTCTAGTCAAATAAGATATACCAGAAGTATGTTATGTCAATATAGCTGTTTAAATCGTAATATAAATTTTACCTTCCAACTATTGCCTTGTTATCTCCTGCAGATTGCAAATCGAGTACTTGGTGTCTTAACAAATTGATTTCCATATCGTTATCAAGTTGTTTATGTTCAGTGTCCTGCAACTGAATACATAAATAATTTATAGCATTTATTTGATTAATTTATACTTAATATTTTTACTTACTTGTAACAAAGCAATGTCCAATTGTTTTGATACATGTTGGTTTTGCTCTTTTAGTAGTTTATTTTCTTCTGTTACTTTATGTAATTGATTATTTATATTTTCAACATCTTTTTTTGTCAAGGACGATAGATTTTCATCACTGAAAAAACAGTAATTTCAAACATTTTAATGAGTTGTATTTTCGATAGGAACATTATATTACCTTGAGTTTAAAAATGAGTGAAGTTTTTTTCTTACATAAACCTTGCTTGTGATTTTTGTAATTCCATAATCTTAACCTTTAATTGATCGATTTGTTTATCTTTTTCATTTAACTCATTGCACACTTCGTTAAGTTGGCTTTGTAATACTGATTCTTCTACAGAATGGAGGTAGTTAGGGTCTTCGTCAGGGATTTGTGTCGCTAAGAAAAAAAAAAAGAATACTAAAGACCAAAGAAACATTGATAAAAATATGTACTGTTATTTTGCGTTACCATTTAAATATTTTTTAACGGAATTTATAATTTCAAGTTTATTGTCTTCCAATCTTTTCACAAAATTAAAAGGTTCAATTTGTTCTTTAACTTGATTATTTAGTAGATTTCGATATTTGGCAAGAACATCCATATACGAATTGTTTTGTTGCCAAAACAGGTCAATTGGTATGGAATTCCTTAATTTGTCCGTGAGATCAGCCATGGTAAGAATAAGCTTGTTAATTTTTGATTCGTAGCGTGAAGCTGTCAACATAGCATCTCTTTGACAATCCAAATGTTCATTTTGAATGTTTTCATTCATAGTCCTTATGTAACTATAACTTTCTTCTAAGTAGGAGCATTTTCGCTGTAAAACTGCTACATTTGGTATAATAACTAACCCTGGTGAATTTTCACTTATGCTTTCATCTACATCGCCTATAATTTGCGCTTTTAAATTTTCAATTTGTGCTTTATACTGTTCCCCTTCAATTCGCCAGTTATTTTTATCATCAGTAGCTTGGATAGCTAGAGAAGTCATTTTCTTATATAAAACTTCTAGTTTACTGTGAAAATACGCAAGTCCACGTTTTAATTGGTCTTCATAACGCGAATCTCGCTTAGCAACGTAACTTTCTATATCATTTTTGACGTTGAAATCTATTCTTTCATGTTCTCTGTCAGCTACCCAAGATCCAAATTCACCGATATTAAAATCAGTGTTTAAATTTTCAAGTTTACTATATCTGCTGTCAGTCACTGTCTTTGATTTAATTTCATTTAATTTTTGTTCAAGTTCAGTACTTTTCTTAGATTCCATTGACAATTTCTCCATGACATCAAACGTTTCTTTTCTAAAATAAAGAAGTATTTATTTCCAAACTCTGAAAGTTTAACTTAAATTACAGAAGTAAGTATTGATCGATTTACACTATTATGTATATTTAAGTATTATTAAAAATTAAAAAATAACAGATAAATAGACAAAACGCATTTTATAACTTATCTATTGATGCTTACCTAGCTTCATGCAGTGCAGTTAGTAGCGCATCTCTACCTCCTAGAGCGGTTTTTAATTCCATAACAGCCGCCATGTGTGGCGCGAACCAACCGGCTGCATGGCGTGCTTCCATGGATTGCAATACTGCCTCTAAACTCGGGCATTGCAAAGCCAATACTCCTGATGATGTTGTACCTGTATTAATGTACAATTAATAAGTAAACCTATTGATAAGTTAACATTAATATTGTTTTAAAAGTTTGAGTTCATTTTATAACTTACTGTTGTCTTTCAAAAAGTTTAAAATTTCTTGAAGACCTTTGCGCAGGCCTTCATTTTCCTCAGTAATAGCTCGCATTTCTGCATCGCTTTCGTCAATTTTCTCCTGTTGCTGTTTGTTTTTCTGTGATAAAAACCTGATAAAAGAGGCCTTTGAAATATTTATTTCTCTCTCAACTAGACAAAAAAAATATAAAAATATCTCACCAAGAGGACTCTCCCCCACCATCCATGGGCATGTTTTCATCACTGTGATTCTGGTATCCCAATTCCTCAAGCAACTCCGTAAACTTTTTAAGTTTCGTCCACAAGTGTCTATTTTCAAGTTCTACAGATACTAGTTTGTTTTCAATGGATCTTAGTTCTTTTGTTAGCAATAAGTTCTCTTTGTCTGTTGCTTGAATTTTTTTCAAAATACCCTTGGTGTCAATTATTTCAGTCGATGGAATATTAAGCTTTTGTCTGCATTCAAATAATAAAATATAGCAAAATTACAAAAAGACAGTAATAATAGGTACTTTTAAAACATTGACTTACCTCATACTTTCGTTTTCTAGTTGCAATTTGTCTACAATTTGATTTAACTGATTAACATCCATTACCAAGGATTTGATTTCCTCTGCTTTCGTTTTTAATTGTTGTTTCTTTTGCTTTAAATTATCAATAATAGTTCCAATCCCCTTATCTTTTTCTAAAAGTTTTAGTTGTGATGATATTTTGGCCATCTGCAGAAATAAACTAGTTATTTGTAATCAAAATTACCTTCCTACTTAATGATTGCAGCGATTAAGAGACTGGCATATACACAGCATACCTCTTGTTCCCTTTTAGTTAACATTTCTTCAGACTCAGAGAGAGCCTCAGTCAAAGTGTTAACTTTCTTTTTGAGTTTATTGATAATTATTCTCTCCTTCCCTTCATCACTTTCATTTTTCACGTCAGTTGTAGAATAATCAGCTGCATCCTCTGTAGTTTGTTTCAGTCGTTGGTTTTCACACTTAAGGCGCTCTATTAATTTTGCCGATTGAACTAACTCTACCGAAGCCTCAGATAGTTTGTCTTGTAGTTCTTTTATTGTATGATCGTCGACGCGCGGTTTCCGCTGTAGCATAAAATATTCAATTGAAATTTGGCTAATTTTATACTTCAAGCGCAATTTAAAATATTGATATTTGTGTTAAGTATAAAGTAATTTTAAGTTAAACGTAAGGTTTAATTGGAATCATACATCCATAAAATCCGTGATCTGCTTTACCTGTGGTGAAGATGACTTAGGAGTTTGAATTAATTCCTCTTTCAATTTGGTATTTTCGTTCAAAAGTGTTTCAATTTCTGACCTCTTTGATCGTGCCAAAGACTGTTAATTTAAGAATAAATAATTAGTTATACAGTTAATTAAAGAAGATAAAAATAAGCAAATAATTTATTCTGAATTCAATGTATTTGATATTATAGTTGGCTACCTTCCAGTGCAGGGCTTTTGCTTTGATATCAGCTAAAAAGGTTTCTTTGTTGGTCTCACTTTCAATAAGTTCCTTTTTTAAGGATTCCATTTCAATAGACAGTTGTGCTTTTGTGTGTTTGCTGTGACCTAAGTTTTCTGTAATTTTAAAGTAACACAGTAGGTTTTAAAATATAAGGCCGGGATTACACCTGTACCTAAGTTATTACGTAAGTTTTGAGAAGCAACTATGGGTAAGAGTGAGTGGCAAATATCTGCATCTCTCTCTTGCATATAGCTTTGTTTCAAAACTTACGTAATAACTTACAGGTGTAATCCCGGCCTAATGCTAAAGTCTAAAGTTCACTTACTTTTAAAACTCCGACGAATAAATATTTGAAATAAGTCTAGAGTAAATGTGAAAAAAAGACCTAAACCTTGTCTATCCCCGCTCTGGTACTGGTACCATAATATTGCATTGTCATCGGGTTTACATAATATATGACGTCCAAATTTCAGCCCATACCATTAATAGAAAATGGTTTAAAATGGAAGCGGCCATTATCATAAATTATCAGTGCAAGTTGAATAAAAGCTTTTAAAAAAGTCAATGATTTTCTGCAACTCGAAGTATGGCGATATTCCGCGCCTTGCGTGCTCTAAACCTCCGTTGTTTCCCGCTGACGTGAATTCATATAGTAAAATAATTTGATTTGATACAATATTGGATGACTTTAGAAATAAGACCTAATGACGACGACGACACATGAATACGATAACATACGAGTAGTTTCCTTTTTTAACTACCTCACTAAATTGGTGAAGGCATTCTATGTATACCAACCTACCTTTCAATCTGGTGTTTTCGTTATTCATTGTGAAAATTTGATCGGTGAGATTTTCGATAAGCTGCGTAGCTTCAGTGAGTTTATCATTCAGCAGTGAAAGTTTATCCTTAAGTTTGTTGTTATCATCTTCTAAAACCTTAAACATTTTTTTTTACTTAACATAGTCATATTTAACATAATTCTCAATAGGTACTCAATTAATGTTTGTTCTGAAATCGTATTTCATGCTCATTTTAACATCACTTACTAGGTATTTGTCTCCGCCTAAAACATACATTTTACTACATCTTTGTTGACTTCCGAAATGGATTCCATAAAACTCACCGCCGATACGTTTTATCGTAATCAAATTTATATTAAGTTATAATGCTCGTAGGTACTTCATCACTAACACTATTAAATTATGCTTCAATCGTCATTTTATACTAAGTATACTAAATCATATACTAAGTTGTATTTTTACTATCCCACATTTCATATTTACCTTGACGTCGGCAAGCAATTTTCTGATGTGCCTATTTTTCAATGTAACTTCGTTTTCAAGTTGCGCTACAGCATTCATTTCCGACAGCGCATCTCTGCTAGATTCAGTATCATCTTCTTCATGTTTCTGCCCTAGTTTGTTCTTTTTCCCTTCTAACTCTGCTATGTCTGTGTACAGTTGCTCAAGAATTTCTTTATTCGCTTTAATGACTTCCTCTTGGTCCGCGATGGTGTCTAGTACGCTATCATTGCTTCTAGTTGGTGAGGCTAAGTACGATAATTAAATGGTATTAATACGACTTGGGATTGCCATCCACGGGTGGGACGGCTGAGGGTTTGGCGAGTCACAACTGGGCGGTTTTCAAAAAAAGTGTACATAGTTAAGGGCAAAAATTAAGGGACCGTTCATTTTCGTCAGGGGACTCACGAAAATTAGCTATATACCGTTATAAAACAAATGGTAGTATCTAAGGCAAAACTCCTGTAGCAAGTGCGACTATATTACTTCCAGGTGAAGCTTGAATCTGCTTCGTTTATTGAATTTGAGATACCTCCAATTGGCTTATGAGGGCAGTGTATAAATGAATAATTAATTTTCGTGACTCACATGTCTAAAATTAGAGTTTCTTAATTTTAGTCCTTAAATATGTACACTTTTTTTGAAAACCGCCCACCTCCCAACTCCTAAGTTTAAATAGTAGTAGGTATTGTAAAATGTGTCGTTGTTCAATTAATACGAATATAATTAAATAAGTTTTAAAAAAAGCAAAGCTTTTGCATGCCAGTCACGGCCAAGTAAATTAAAAAAAACTACTGCTCTTGCACCAAGAAGGCCAAACGTTACAATATTATTTATTTTTTGGAAAAGTTTTATATTCCTCA